>CM039089.1:47370235-48620235 GCA_022113865.1 Chimonanthus praecox | reverse complement strand
TGGAGCTGGAGCGGCTCTCTTCCGTCATCGCTGATAGACTCGAAAACCTGTTTTGTCATTGCCGTCATCTTTTGCCGTAGAAGAAGAAAGCACCTCTGACGAAACAAAACTCCGATCTCTCTCTAGAAGGTCTTGATCAAGTCGCTTTAGCTCACTTTCTGTCAACCATGTGACATCTGTAATCAGTCTGTCTTTCCACTTCACAAGATACTTCTGATAGCCTCCGGCACGTGTAGAAACCACTTCTTCATCCAGAATAGATTCTATCTCATCTCTCTTAGGTGGCAAAGAAGGTAAAGTAGGTAAAGGCTGTGAAGGCTGGGTAGGTTCAAGCCATAGGTCATGAAGTGGGTCAGGGGTAGTCCAGTAGAAGGGTTAAGGGAATGATGTGATGATGGGCTTATAGGTGTAGCTGTTGGGCCTTGGAAAGGGACTAAATCTTCCACATTGAAAGTAGGACTGATACCCATATCTGATGGAAGGTCTAAAATGTATGCATTGGATCCAACTCGCCTCAAAATTTTGAAAGGCCCTGCACTACGAGCATGTAACTTTTTCACAGTTCTTTGTGGGAACCGTTCAGGTCTTATGCGGATCATCACATAATCACCCACATTAAATTCTTTGAATTTACGATGAATATCTACAGCAGATTTATACACTTCATTGCTCATATTAATTTTTCTTTTAATTTCAGCATGCAAGTCATGTATGCGATATGCAAATGATGATGCAGACTCAGATGGCCTATGTGACATAGACATGGGAATGAGATCTATAAGCTTCCTAGGCTTATAACCATGCATGACTTCAAAGGGACTCATACCTATAGATCTATTGATCGAACTATTATACGCGAACTCAACAATCGGTAGAACAACATCCCATGTTCACGTATTCTCACCAACCAGACAACGCAACAGATTTCTTAGGCTACGATTAACTACCTCAGTCTGACCATCAGTTTGAGGATGATACGTAGACGAAAACTGTAACCTAGTACCCATCATGTGCCATAGGGTCTTCCAAAAATAACTCATGAACCTAACATCCCTATCTGACACAATCGTCTTTGGTAAACCATGGAGTCTCACCATTCTCCGACAAAAATCTTGGCAATGTTAGAAGCATCGGAGGTCTTAAAACACAGAAGGAGATGGGCCATTTTAGAAAAATGGTCCACAACCACCAAAATGGAATCGTACTTCTTAATAGTCTTCGGAAATCCTAGTACGAAGTCCATACTAATATCCAGCCAAGGAGCATAGGAACTGGCAAAGGTGTATACAATCCTGTGTTCTGCTTCCTTTGTTTTGCCAGTTGACAAGTTCAACATTGCCCAATGATTTTAGCCACATCTCTCTTGAGACTAGGCCAATAAAACCTGTCTTCAACCAGGGCAATTGTCTTGTCTCTCCCAACATGTCCGGCCATACCTCCGGCATGTAACTCCCAAACAAGAAAATCACGCAAGGAAGTTCGGGAAAATGCAGAGTTTACTTCCTTTAAACAATAAATTATCCACCATGAGAAACTCTTTATTACTCCGTTCTTGGCCACTCAAGAGTGAAGCATACAACTCTCCAAAATCCAGGCATGCGGGATATTCATCATTCAACTGTTCAAACCTGGTCACCTCTACACTCATGGAGTGTATTAATGCAACCCTACGACTCAATGCATCAGCTGGCTTGTTTTCAACCCTGGCCTTGTGTTTCAACACAAAAGTGTATTCCTGAAGAATTTGAACCCACTTGGCATGTCTTGAGTTTAACTTCTTTTGGAAATTGAGATATCTCAAGGCCTCATGGTCCGAGAACAAAATGAATTCGTGCGGCAAAAGGTAATGTCTCCAATGACGGAGTGTTTGCACAACCGCATAGAACTCTTTGTCATAGGTGGAATATCGTTGTTTGGTTTCATTCAACTTCTCACTAAAGTAAGCGACAGGATATCCTTCCTGACTTAGGACTCCACTTATACCAACGCCAGACGCATCACATGCAACTTCAAAAACTTTGGTAAAGTCCGGTAGTCGCATAACAAGAGCTTCGACCATACGAGTCTTAATCTCCTAGAAAGCTCTCGAGGCTGCTTTAGTCCATTGGAACTTCCCTTTCTTAATGCAATCAGTGATGGGAGTCATGATGGAACTAAACCCTCAGATAAACTGCCTATAGAAGGTAGCTAAGCCGTGAAAGCTTCGCACCTCATGTATATTCCGCGGTTCAGGCCAACTTACTATGGCCTTTATCTTTTCGGTGTTCACTGACATACCTTCAGATGTAACTACAAACCCTAAGAAAATAACCCTATCAGACATGAATGTGCACTTCTTTAGGTTTGCGTATAACTTTTCAATCCGAATGACCTCACAGACTAACCTCAGATGCTGCAAGTGTTGCTCCTGGGAGGTACTGTAGATAAGAATGTCATCAAAATATACCCCCAAGAACTTACCCATAAAAGGTCTCAACACTTGAGTCATTACCCGCATAAATGTACTGGGAGCGTTGGTCAAACCAAAAGGCATAACCATCCACTCGTACAGACCATCTTTCGTCTTGAAGGCTGTCTTCCATTCATCTCCTGGTCTAATGCGGATTTGATGATATCCACTCTCGAGGTCAATTTTTGAAAAGATAGTAACACGGGCCATCATGTCAAGATTGTCATCGAGACGTGGGATTGGAAACCTATACTTAACAGTGAACTTATTAATAGCCCTGCTATCTATACACATGCGCCAGGTGCCGTCTTTCTTGGGTGTCAGGAGGGCTGGCACAGCGCACGGACTCAAACTCTCCCTGATGAATCCCTTTTGTAGGAGCTCATCCACTCGACGCTTCAACTCTTCATGCTCCTTAGGGTTCATCCGATAATGAGGCAGGTTTGCCAAAGTCGCCCCAGGGACAAGATCAATGGCATATTGTATGTCCGTCATGGGAGGTAGTTTATTCAGTAAATCAGATGGGAATATAACTTGAAATTCCTTAAAGACCGGAACTACAACCTCTGGCAACTCAGTACCAACCTCAGGGGAGGTCATTCTCGACACTAAGGCATACACAACCGAAATTTCACCAGTCTCTTTTTCAAATTCTTTAGCAGCAATGATATGCAGAGACTTAGACTGGGCCTTCGGGTTGTCCCTCTTTGTGTCATCTTGTCTTGAGGGAGGGGACATGGGTTGCATAGGGAGGAGTTTGATCTTCCTACCATTATGCTCAAAGCTACACATGTTCGCTTGACCGAACAGTGTACATCATGATCAAACAACCAAGGACGACCCAAAATAATGTGTCCTACGCCCATAGGAATCACATCACACCACACAGTGTCCTGATAGGTGAGGATTTGAATGGGCACGGGACACCGTTGAGTGATTGGGATTGACGTGTCATTGACCCATGCAACTCAATGTGGATTAGGATGGGGCTCAGGCTTCAAACCCAATCGAGCAATTGCGTTGGTGGATACGACATTTGCACAACTTCCACTATCCACAATTAGTTTGCAGGATTTTCCACCGCACTTGATCTAAGTGTAGAAAATGGTTGTGCGCTACCAATCTTCTGAGGGTTGGGATCGAGCAAAGGCACATCTAACCACTGCAAGAAAGTCTGCATCGATCTCCTCATCAAGTTCCTCATCACTCAAAGGATATTCTCCCTAAAATTGAGCTTTTATGCCATCTTCACGGGCAATCTCTTCAATGAGTGGTTCTCCCAACAAAAGGGTTCTTTCCTGGTTCCTGGTCTTAGTAGGACATTCACGAGCAAAATGCATGTATCCCTGACAGTAATAACACTGAGGACCATTCTTAGAAAAGCTCGCACCAGAAGCTCCCTTAAAACTTGCATCATTGTTCTTGGATGGAGCACTGGTGGCTTGTTTGGGTTGACTCACCGTATTCTGCTGAGATCCATGCGAATTAGGCTTAGAATTGGCACCCCGGGAGTTAAATTGCTTTGGAGGATTCGGCTTGAAATAACCTTCTAAACCTTGGACTATTTTGTAAATTTCTTCCAAAGTTTCCACCCCATGTAAGATAAGCTCACGCTGGAACTCAGGACGAAGACCTAGTCTAAACCTAGAAAGGGTTTGGCTAGGGTCCTCATCCAATTCGCATCTCATAAGGAACTCATCAAACTTCTCAATGTACTCATCAATGGTTTGGTTGCCCCTGACGTAGAGAGTTTCATTGGTCAATGAGTCTTTGCTTGTATCTGAGAGGGATATATTTTTCCTTCAAATGTTCTTTCATCTCATCCCAATTCAGATTAAGGGGTTCAACTCCTTGCCACCGAAGTTTACGTTCCACTCTGGTCCAGAAAAGCCGAGCTTGTCCTACCAACTTCATTTTGGCAAAACGGACCCTACGAGCTTCCGACATATCATGCCACTCAAAGTAGTGATCCATGTCCGACAACCAATCTGAGAAACCCTTAGGGCATATTCGTCCATTAAATTCAGGGGCTTCTATTCGAACGTTCTTCAAGACACATTCCTCATGGTCGATGGGTTCTTGATGCCTGTGTGGCTATTGGAATCTACCATGACCAAATCCGCGGCCTCTATGGTCTCTAATCCTAAAATTCTCATTATCCTCATGAATTGACCCATTCTCCTCATTCCTAGGGGTTTCAAGGGCTTCAATCCGAGTTCTCAAGTTGGTCATTTCAGTACCTAAGGTATCTTGGCTTCACTGAAGGTCAGTGAGCCAGGCATCTAATTGGGCAAAGGCCTGAGTAAACTAAGCTGGGGGTTGACCTCCTGACATTACTCTGGATGATTGGGACTCTTTCTGATATGTAACTCCACTCCTAGTGGTCATGCACGATTACAGGCACTAATATTCCTCTAGACTCACTAATATAGGGATGAATTCTGACTATATGCTATGATCTAAGTCTATATGCAATGAATGACAATTTTTTTTTTAAATAATAAAAAATGCAAATTTTTTTTTTAAATAGGATGCAACCTAAGACTGTGGATGTTTAAAGAAAAAACACAACCTTGCTACTGATACCAAATTTGACACAGGACAAGACAAGGGGTGACCCTAAATACCTAAATGCGATTATGATGTAACAAGAAACTAATTTAAAGCAAAATATGAGGCTGAAATTAAAATTAATAATAGCAATTAGAATAATAAAATCTACCACAAACAAACATGAAATTCTAGTAATTCAATATAAGCAATTATTGTAACCCAAATCAAGTTATAGCTCAAAAATAAAGGGCTCTCAAAACCAAGAGGATTATCAGATCACACAAACACATAAAACCAACATCAAATAGAGATTAAATCTGACTATGACAGCAGTCTGAGAGGTTAATGAGGTTAAGAAAAGGACTGGTTTTATGAGACAGCAGAAAGAAACATGAAATTCTAGTAATTCAATATAAGCAATTATTGTAACCCAAATCAAGTTATAGCTCAAAAATAAAGGGCTCTCAAAACCAAGAGGATTATCAGATCACACAAACACATAAAACCAACATCAAATAGAGATTAAATCTGACTATGACAGCAGTCTGAGAGGTTAATGAGGTTAAGAAAAGGACTGGTTTTATGAGACAGCAGAAAGAAAGAGTAAAGGACAGGTAGGAAAGGCTAAGATAGGGACTGTATGAAGGTTTAGGACAGGTGGTAAAGACTGATCTAGGACGTGTTACGGATGGGGAAAATAAAAAAGGGGAAAGAGAGGGGAAGGAGAAGAAAGAAAAAGAAGAAAAGAAAGAAGAGAAGAAGATACTCGTACCTGGAAGAAGAAGAGGGCTTCTCGCCAAAACACAAATGTGCGAAAATAATTCTAAGATTTTTTTATTTCATAGCATCGTGTGTGCCTCCAAAGGGCTACAATTTATAACTTTCATCTTTCTAAAATAAAAAAACAACAAAAGGACCAAGCTGCCCTTACTTAAGATACCCTTACTTAAAATAAATAAAAGGACCAAACTGCCCTTACTTAAAATACAAAAATAGCAGCTGGAAATAAAAAGAAAGAAAAGAAAAGAAAACTCATTGCACGGCAATGGATGCAATGGATATGCCGGATCACTGAATGAAGCAATACAATTTGTAAAATAATTCATTTAGCATCATGTTGACGATATTCTTTCCAGTCGACATCATTGGGACTTGATTCAGAATTTCCAATCAGGTGGTGGTGTATTGGTCCCATGAGGATTGGATCTTTATGCATGGCTAACTCGTTCAATAAAAATGACGATGTTTGCTGAAGGAGGGGTGGTTAAGTCAGGGCATAGCCTTCTGTTCATGACTTATGCTTTCACTCTCCTTATTTATTTTATTTATTTATGTATGTATCTATCATTATTTGAAAAGACAGCTTTTAAATTTTTTTTGGGAAGAGGATTTGATCTGCTTTTTGTGCTTTTGGATTTCTGATCATTCTGTTACTACTTCTCCTTATCAGCAGACTGCAAATGCACAAGTTCAAAAAGAAAATGTTAGCAATAGAAAATTTCCAAATTCCATCAAAAAATTGCTTACCATGGAAAATGAGGTCAAAGATCATGTCACATGGTATAACTTTCCTAGGTTTACAAATTCAAGCACTTTTAGTGCAAAGGAACTCTCTAATGCCTCTTTTTACTGAAAATTGATTTTCCACTATGGGGGAGATGGGACATGGTTTCTTATCAATGGATCCTGGATTCTCACAGACATAATTGGCATACAAAGCCTAAGATATTCTTCCACTCTCATTATATCTCCCATTATTATCCTGTATCAATTCCTCTCCAATTAACTCTTTCCTTTTGCAAACTCACTTTTCTATCTTATTCTTTTTTGAATTCCTCTTTCTTATAACACCAATTAATATTAGCAAATTTGCTTTATTGAGACTCTAACCATGTGCAGTGAATGAGAAAACTATCTATCAGTGGGTTGTGATCTCACTGGATTGTTATGTCATATGCGGTTTTCACAATTATCGAAGAATGAAACAAATCACTGATGACAGAAATTTTGGACAGATTTTGTTACTGAACAATAAAATTGACTTCGAGTGGTTGTTCGACATGTGTTCTACTTGAAATTTGAAGGATACCTCTTAGCAGGTTATATCATAAAAACACCTCATTCAACGAGGAGAACAACGTGTCACCACACTGCCAAGAACCTATTAGGACATGGCTAAGAGATATCCACACTTCTCAGAGAGAGAGAATCTCCTGCATCCAAGCACTTTTACATCATCAATATTGCAGCATTACCAATGTATCTGGGAATGGTTTGAGTTATATTACTCTTTTCTACTGGAGGTATGTTCTCTATTAGACCACAATCAATCATGTTGCGTCTCACAATTTCGTTCTTGTTTCAATGTCTCTCCCACTTCTCCTTGCACCTCATAATGTTTAAATCATTTTTTATAGAAGGGTCATATTTTAGATGCCATTCCTTGACCTCCACTTTAAGCACAAAAAGGGTCATTCAGAAAACCTAAGTAGTTTCCCCACCTTGTTAAAGCTTCCTTTTTTCAAAAGGTAACAAAGGATTTTATTTCACTAAAAAACAAATACAAAGAGGATTAGCGGCCGAGATGGAAACAAATTACAACAAAAAATGCATTAAAATCTAATAATCCAGAATAATGAAGGAACAAATCTGATCTCAATACACCACACTTAGCTAAGAAGTCGGTCACTCTATTAGCTGATCTTTGGGTGTCAAAGCTCCCTAGTTACCCCAACCTCAACAAAATTACATGATGGTAGTACATTACTAAATCCAGTAAAATGAGAAATCCATTTTAACACTGTGAAATCATCCATAAACCTTGAAGGTGTCTCCATCAGTTTGTTGAGTTGAGTTATCAAATAATATATCTATACATATATGATAGAACCAAACAACATTCAATTGCTCAAATTCAATTTAATTGCTATACAAGAACATTTACCTTTTCTATCATTAACTGTAAATTTTATGGAAGAAAAATACAATAAGGGCAAAAAACATTATGGGAGCAATATACAATATAAGAATTCAACAACATAACCTCTCAAAAAAAATGAATCTGAAATCCGTTACTAGAAGTATGCAAGATCTAGAGGGGGCGTGATTAGGTCTGATCCAATTTTATTTTCCTTTTTAAAATAAATCAATTTAATAATATGTGCAACGGAATAAACGTGTGCACAAGTGATAAACAAATTAATCAAACCATCAAAGCAAACCACATTGCACAATTATTTATAGTGGTTCGGTTCACCTGAACCTACATCCACTGTCAGACTTCCCAACTCTAGAGTCGTCCCAATATACTTTGAATAGGTTTCACACCCAGATAGTGCAACCTAATTTTTTATAAAGGTTCGACCCCATCGTCTAATCCTCGACGCCTATCATTTTGAGTGGTTCGAACACACTGTTCTAATCCACCTTACAACTTTTATCAAATAAAAAGTAAAAGACGAACACTTGCCTTGGGCCTTAACAAATCTTCATAAAGTGTGTTCTTCTTGTTGATGTCTCCGCGCTTTCTACCTTCAGATCTGATCCATTCTTCAGTGAGCTTTGGCACAGCGGAACATGGGTTCTAGGACAAGAGTATTACTAGTTTTTAGGTTCTCGAGGAAGGTTCTCATCTTCTTCACAAAATAAGCATTGAATGCGTTTTCATTTTCCTAGTAAAAGATGATGAAGAGAGATAAGGTATAGGGAAGGTCTCTGGTCACTGTTGGGATTTTTCAATATTTAGATCTATCTTTTGAATTCAGCCAGCCGTACATTTATAAGACTGTTTTAGAACAGTTAAGTCTCGAGGACTCCAGATTGCCCTTGAGGCCTTGAGACTGTATTTGGTACTACAACTCATAAAATTTCCAAATTTTTAAACTTAACTCCAGTGATATTTAGTCAAAGGCAGCTCACATATTCACCACACGTGAGTGATTGCCAATCACAATATTTAAATAACAAATCATGAGGAGGCAAAAAGATTTTTCATAATTTTTTTCAACTCAAGATGAGCCACTTAAAATTTCCAGATTTATATGATCATGATAAATTTTTCAATAATATCAAATCATTAAGAGGCTAAAAGATTTTCCATAATCTTTCCAAAATGAGGAGCCTCTTAGGATTTTCAGATTTGTAAACTTTTCAAAATGAGGAGCCTCTAAAGGTTTCCATTTTTTCATGTGCTAGCAAATCACAGTGAGGCTTATTCTTTATAGATTGAGGAGCCTTCAAAAGATTCTTTCATCAGTGTGAGATGGCAAACTGATTATTCATAATCTCATCAAATCCATAGGAGCCTTTCTAGGATATCCTTATTTCCGCAAGATTTTCAAACAAGATTAGATATAGGATATTTCGAAATCATTACTTTCCCCTTTTTCAAATCTTTCTTACCATATCTTGTAAGATATTTGGTCAAAGGCCAGATGACCTTGAGATCACACGCTGGAATCCAGCTGTCACGAGTTTTGCTGAGATATGGATAGTCTTCGAGGCCTCGACAAATTGCTTAAGGCCTCGAGGCTGAGAGCCAAGAATTAATACAGTCTTTTAACAAGCTTGCTCTCACCAGATTCAGTCTCGAGGGCTCGAGACAGAACATGAGGATCGAGGCTAAGACTAAACATTTTTCAGATTTCCAATTTTTTAACCATTGATTTCTAGGATGTTTAGACTTGACCTAAGATCCACTATAGTCCACTTACCTGTGTGCCAATCACATGTTCGGTGTAGACTCTTCTATGCATAGTAGATCTTCTGACATCTTCATATTCTTCCAAGGCAAGATCCAATACACACGGTCACGCTTGGTCACGGAATTGACAATACATAGACTCGGTCAAACCGAGGCCCTAACAGAATCCAGTAAGATAATAATATCCAAGTAGGTCCATTAATTTTACTAAATTTTATCATTTCCAAAAAAAAAGAAGGATCTTTCAATGTAGAAGGAAATTTCCACCTGCAACCTTTTTTTCTATGATACCCATCTAAATGCTTTGGTACAATTCACATGTACCAATTCATCTGTTGCCCAATGCACGAGTAAAAGCAAAGACATGAAGCCATGACAATTTTAATATCATGGTTCTGTTACAATGCCAATTATCAGAGCAAAAATACAATCCCATATAACATTCAAAGACAGTCAAGGTGGAAGATATTTACAGATTGAGACTCCTCTTGATGTGTCAATGGCCTGTCGGGACGATATGTATGGTTTTCGCGCTGAGCCCACAGCCAAAAGCGCAGGAACTGCACTGGTATGCCAAATTCCTTCGCCACTTCCTCCTGTTGATGACTTCAGAGTTAGAAAACAACCAATTTCAAAAGGAAAGGTGTAAAAACTACATAATAAAATCAATATATTTCCAGTTGATAGTAATGTAAATATCATACATCAAGAAGCAGAGAACAAGCTTAACATCCAAAGATCCATCAATATGGAACATCAAGAAATGAGCACAAACTCGATATCCAAAAACCCATCAAATATCGCATCCAATAACATAAGAACGTTACGATATTATAACACATATTGAGCCAAACGGCAAAGAGTTGTACATCTGTATGTGTAGCAGTGGATAAAAATAGAAATTGCACCTGTAGCTGCATGTAGATTTATTTCACAGTCAAGATAGTAGATTCTCTTCACAGGCATGTGCATCTACCTACACCTAAAGGCATGTGCAATTCATCTTTTATCGTAACATCACACATCCATCTTAATGTAATATGTCACAAATACTTTTAGTATAAAGGGTTCATCTTGGCAATTTGTATCAAATGATCAACTTGTATACATACAAAAAGTGATATACGATATGTAAAATAACAGAGCAACAGATATATGTCAATAAACTAAAAGACATGCACCTTGAAAATGTAAAAAGGCATATGTTTTTGTATACGAAAACTGCGAACTTTATCGTGATCCACAAGATCAAAATATATATCCCTTCCAATCTGCTCTGCAAGATCTTCATTTCGAGCAACCTAGGCATATTTTAAAAATTGACTCAGTAATGAAAAACAGAAAAACAGAAGCATGAATGTTTACAAAAGAACTCTCAAAATGAATGAATGTTAACAAGCTACTCAATAGAGTCACAACCAAGTGCAGACAAAGCCAAAACCTTAATAATGGTGTAAAGACGTGCTTCTGCTTTTTCCTTCTTCTTATGTTCTTTCTTTAACCTTCTCTGGGTAAAGACAAAAAATACGCTCAGCCAAGTCCTCCTCAGAATAGTCATATTCAAAATAAAAACAATCAAATGCATAGAACATAGACATACCCTGAGGTGTTTTGTGATGTCCTCCTCATCCACATTACGAACTATTTTCTCCTTCTCACTCTCACCGTGCAATATGTCTCTTATAGATTCAAATAGGGACACTCGGAAATCAGCAAACATGGCGTTCAACTCAGATCTGGTAACATACTCTTCACCATTGATGGATGCCATGGAGTCCACCTGCCACAGTTGGTTGATGGATCGAGGGATGAAACGGGGCAACAGGGTAGTGGATTGAAAGGTGTAAATGGGCACTCAACTGTGAGTTGTGGTGGATATGGGAATAAGGTCAAGGCTCGGTCAACAGCTTTCCCAAAAGAAACACAGAAAGGAAAACTGGCAACAAACACGGGTTGGAAGAAGACGGATGTGACTGTAAGGGCAGGGATAGCCCAGGAAAATGATTAGAAGAAGACGTGATATGTTACACGACCTTTAAAGTGAATCCATGCCTTCTTCGATGCACACATGAGGTATGTCTGTTCATATTCTGTAGAACATGCCATACGTGTGAATACAAGCGGTGTTTGCCAAGAAATACGACTTTGGATTCTGAAAATTTTTTATGTTTTTTAATATAAACAATCTATCTTTGATAAAATTTGTAAAAAAAGCTAGTGTTTGTGTGGCTATAAAAATGAATGAATAAAGTCAATAAACATAAAAACGAAAGTTCTTAAACTTAAAATAAAGAGCTTCAAGTTTGATAATTTATTTTTATAAATCAATATTAAAAATAAAATATTTTATTATTTAAATAAATTAAAATGTATTTTATTTAAGAGAATTAGTTAACTCAAGAAATTAAACAAATTCATTAAGAGTTTAATATTACATATAATCTTAATTAATGATTACTGATCCTTATTCTTCATTATAACACATTAACTTTATATCACTTCATATGTCATATCACTTAACTTAAAATTCCATCACATCAATATTACATTTACCATTATTGGAGTCTTTACATCACATCCTTCACTATTTGTGATATTACATCTTCATTTGCTTTTGCAGTAGCAAATTTCAAGTATGAAATTCAGTAAAATCGTCCATCTTAACACGGGTCAGAAGACACGAATTTTTAAAATTTCAAGTGAAAAGTCCATTTTATCCTTCATCTTCTATATCTCTTTGAAAAACAAACGTTAGCGGTGTACCTGCTTTTGAACCGAGCACTGTACCTGCTTTTGAACCGAGCGGTGCATTTGGGAGTGTCAAAAGATCTTGAAGTCTTAAAATATTTTTATCAGGTTATCGTAATTAGTTTGGATATTAAATTTGAGAAATTTTGAAAATACATAGTGCTTAAAAAATAACGGCCTATGTTGCAGATGTTACAGTAATGCATAGTGCATTAGTTAAATAATAAAATCTCCTTTAAAACTTTAAAGTTATTTTTTAAGCACTGTGTATTTCCAAAATTTCTCAAATTGAATATCCGGACTAATTACGATAACTTGATAAAAATACTTTAAGATTTCAAGGTCTTTTGACACTCCCAAATACTTAAAACACAATATTTTACAAATAAGGGTATCCCTTGGCTGTGCCGAAACACATTTGTGAGTGTCAAAAGACCTTAAAATATTAAAATATTTTTATCAGGTTATCGTAATTAGTCTAGATATTTAATTTAAGAAATTTTAAAAATACACAGTACTTAAAAAATAACGGTCTATGTTGCAGATGCTACATTAATGTATAGTGCATTAGTTAAATAATAAAATCTCATTTAAAACTTAAAAGTTATTTTTTAAGCATTGTGTATTTCCAAAATTTCTCAAATTGAATATCCGGACTAATTACGATAACCTAATAAAAATACTTTAAGACTTAAAAGTCTTTTGACACTCCCAAATGTGTTTTCGGCACAGCCGAGGGATACCCTTATTTGTAAAATACTGTGTTTTAAGCGTTTGGGAGTGTCAAAAGACCTTGAAATCTTAAAGCATTTTTACCAGGTTATTGTAATTAGTCCGTATATTCAACTTGAGAAATTTTGGAAATACACAGTGCTTAAAAAATAACTTTAAAATTTTAAAAGAGATACTGAGCATTGAATTTTTGAAAATTATCAGTGAAATACTGAGCGGTGCACCTCTTGGAATTATCAGTGCACCGCTCAGTTCAGAAAGCAGGTACACCGCTAACGTTTGAATTATCCGAGAGACATAGAAAGCCATGGTATTGCCGACACTTTACCATTGGCTAAAATGCAAGAGACAGGTGGAAGACAACATCTATTCTTATTTTGAATAGACAATAAGGTTGCATTGGGCAAAACATCTTCTAGAAACAGTTGGTAGTAGACGAAGTTATCTTCTGACGAAGTCAACATTGTCATCTTGATAACGAAGATGTACTCAGAATGCAGCTTGTTATAATACCATAGAGATACAATATTATTTTTTCTTTTTACCAGCTCATTTAACTTTTATATATCCATTATTTTCATCATCTTGTATATCATCTTCAGATGAGAGTGCTTGCAGTGCGACAAAGGCATTCTCAGTTTGAAGATTTCTAACTTTCGTACTGAATGATTCATCAGATGATTCATTGTTCTTTCCAAGATGATCAAGAATATCTTTTGTCAGATCTTCTTTAATTTTAAGAAGCTCACAAGCCGATAGAATTGATACTTTTGAACTGTCATGAGAAGGGATAAAAGTAGAAGGGAAGAGTGTGACACAGCTTGTTTAGAAGAGGGGAAGAATGAGAATGGAGAAAAGGGGATTGGCGTAGAAGCCAAAGGGGAGTCCGTATGTACATTATGAGCCGCTTGAGAAGAAGATGCATTAAGTGCATCTAAAAAACTAAGATTTGATCTTTTTGCAAAATGATCCGTTTGAGGAGCATATTCAGAATATATAGTTTGATTCCCTCAGAAATAATTTATACAAAATCAAAATTTTCCCAATTTTTACATTAATTTTACTGGTTAAAACGGGAAAGCTTAAATCCATTATTTTTTCAAAATGACATTTGCAAATCCATGGAACATTATATTGAGAATAAAAAATCATTATAATCGAGTCTTCAGCAGCAAACATAATTTTCTCAATATGATTTTCCTTTTCAAGAAAAAGATTGAAAAACAGGTTGAACATTTGTAGGCAGGATATCTTTATAAGCTCTGAAAATTAATCAGAATTTTGCAAACCACCACATTGGAATTTCTTCAAGATCATCAATGTTTATACGAATAAACCAAGAATGCATAAACATTTTGTTTTGAAAAAAAAAAAAAAAAATCCCATGCAGTAATAAAAAATGATATCATGCATGCCAGGTATATTAATTATACGGTGCTAATGTAAAGGATGACCCCATTTTTCTTCAGATAAAACATTCATGATTTTCAATTTTGAATATCCAATGTTAATATTTGAAGGAAAATATCCTTTATAAAGGACTTTATTACTATCAAAATGGTCAAGATCACAACTACCAGTTTCAATCGGGATGGCAACATAGAAAGAGTAAGAGTGAAGAGACTTTATCAATTTGTCTGGTGCAAAACAAAATGGGATGATTTCTTCTCCAGATGAACTGTCAAAATAACACACTTTAGGCAAAGGAAAAACCGTTGATCATATCTATGAAAATAAAGATCTTTTGGTAGTTGACGCGGAGAATGTCTTTCACCCAGAGGAACAGGTTGAGAAAAAATAGGATTAGGAGAAACAATTCGAGAGAGCGAAGCAATTTGAGAGGGAGATCCCCACAACATATGACGTTCATAAATATATTTGGATAAACCTTTGGGGTATAATTGGGATTAGGTTCGCTCATGATTTCTTGTAGGGCTGCAACTCGGGTCGGGCAGGTCGGGTTTTAATAAACCCAACCCTAACCCGAATCACTCCATATTCAACCTGACCCGACCTGACCCGAAAAAAAAAACCGAGATAGTGAACCCGACCCGACCCGAGATTGTAATACCCTTAACTCAACCCGACCCGACCCTTAACCCGAGAAACTCGACCCGAGTTACAGCCCGAGTACTGTGTTGTGATTCTTGGGTGGCTTTCATACAGAGTCTCTGAATAAGTCTTGCAGAAACCCACGAAGGATCTTAGATACGCAAGTTTGAACTATTGATTTACCTTATCAGAATACATATCAGTATTTGAAATATTATTCGAGTTAAATTGATCGAATTTTAAAGTGTTTTTATTTGTGTATTAATATTTTTTTAAAGAGTTATTAAATGCTTTTAAATGATATAAAAATAGAACATTTTTTGTTCTACTTTTAATTTTATTTTCAAAATATTAAAAAATAAAAACACAAAATAAAAGGCTTTTATTTTTAAATCCTTTCTTTTAGAAGAAAGGAACAGTGCAGGAATCTATTCATGAACCAGAAATAGGAGTGGGTTACCACAATTCAGCTCTGAAGGAAGGGACTCCATGCACCATGCGCTCATGAACCTCTCTCAAACTTTGAGTTCCTATTGCAAGCGATTCCAAGAGATTAGAAATTACCGGCAGCCATGGCGGTACCGACGCCGAGACCCGTTAAGAAGAGAATGGAATTCCACCTACCCGTTAAGTAGCTCTGCCAAACTTTCCTCTCTCTCCTTTCTTTTCATCTTTCTCAGTGCCGTTTTACCCTTTTCCTTCCATCCAACTCACCCATCTTTTTCCCTTTCTTTTCCTCTCTCTCCCGTTCTGCTGCTAGGGTTTGGGACTAAGGCAGCTTTTATATTAAGTTATGGCGGGTCGGGTCGGGTCTTCTCGGGTTGGGTTTTCTCAGGTCGGGTCGGGTCGGGTTGAAATTTAAAGGGCTCAACCCAACCCGACCCGAATTTCGGTCGGGTTTTTCTTTTCTCAACCCGACCCGACCCTAAAGCCCGACTATTGTAACCCGACCCGCATGATTTCTCGGGTTGGGTCATGCGGGTAGGGCCAAAACCCAACCCGAGTTGCAGCCCTAATTTCTTGCAACTATTTGGCTTTTTGGAATGGAGAACTAAGGACGAATTGGCCTATGAAGAGGCTGCCTTTTTAGAATAGGAAATGATAAAGAACAAAATAAGTAAGAACGGCTGCTAAAAGAAAGGAGAAACAATTTATGAAATTGTTGAGGATAGCTTCAATTAATTCTTCGATGAATTCCTCAAATAACTCTGCAAGAATGCTCTAAAGAGAAAATCAGCAAAAGAATTGTCTCTTCCATTAATAAATTTAATTTCAAAATCAAATACACTTAGAATAGTTTGCCATCTAGCAAAGATTTGTTTATTAGTTAGATTTTTTACATCTTTTTCAATTACTTCTTTATCATATTTGAAATCGATTCTTAAGAAGGATTTCTTATTAAGAATGTCTAGTTTAAGTTTTTGAATACTAAGCACAAAAGCTAGTATTTTTTTTTTAATAGTAGAATAATTAGATTGAGCATGATTCCATGTTCCTGAAATAAATTTAATTATTTTCTCAGTTTTAGTATGTAACGCCCAGACCCGATGGTGGGCCCGGAACGCTAATATTTTTTTTTTGATCTCCCATCAACTAACATCATAGCTGGGCTAAATCTTCACATTTGCCCAATAGCCTATCATAGAAAATGTCATACGTGCTCTTCTCACGTAGACTTAAACATGTACCATATATTCCCATATACAAATACATATTTCATAAACAAATATCTCCATTTATTCAATTAGAGTTACGAACGAAAACATAGCAATTTACATATGCTTAGATTTATAGTATCACAGACAGTACTAAAATCAACATAACATCATTTGCATGAAAATAGATGTAATAAACATATTTCCCATCATCGGGAAATACGATTGACTGTAAAGGCTCCCTCATCTTAAGTCAGCGGTGGAGGTTTTTCCTCCTCAGGTGCCAACCCTACAATGTAAGGGATGTGAGCTATAAGCCCAGTGAAGAGATCTTAAAATAACACATTCACCAACATGTACAGGTTAAATAATGCAGTCTAATAATAATAATAATAATGGTCTACTCTTACCATTTAAAATCACAGTTATCTACTCATGAATTGTCTACCTTACAACTTACCATAAATAGTCTCATAAATCATTTTACCTAATTACCACAAATGGTCTCATGTACCATTTATCTTACCTGAATTCACAATTGGTCACTATACCAATTTATCAAGTCACCATCACTGCTATACTATTGTCATACCATTGTTAGACATTTATCTTACTTGACATTATAATTGGTCTACTATACCAATATTTCAAGTCATCTGTGATACTGTCATTCCACCGTAACATCAAAGCACTATACTGACTATAAATGCATTAAGTCCCGACACGGTCAAAATGCAGCATCTTGCAAGAGCATCTCCGACACACTTGGGCCGATACTGACACACCTGGGCCAGTAACTGACACACTTGGGCCAGTAGACGCAAACCGACACACCTGAGCTGATAATAGTTCAGCAGTTGAGGGTACATGGAGGCAATATCAATATCATAAATGCTCAAGTTCTCACATCGGAGCATCTTATCAATAATATCAACTTCATACTTCAGTCTTCATCATAACATGGTGCTCAAGTTCTCACACCGGAGAATATCATTATCAATATCAACTTCATACTTCAATCTCTCATCTAATATGATGCTCAAGTTCTCACATCGGATAATATCACCATCAATATCAATACCATTTATGATAAACATCATTAGTAATAATATGAACATATCTTAGCAATATATATCAAGTTTACGCATATAAGTGTGTTCATTTTTCGTTTATAGACTAGTAGACCTCGACCAATTGACACTGTGTTATACTTTCGTTCTAACAATTAGAACAAATTTTCATCCCTCACATGGAAGCAGTGTCAAGTCTCACATTCTGGCCTATTCGATCTTTTCCATATCATGTATAATCCATGAAACCAGTCATTGCACTAAATTTTGGTTTACAAAACCTAATTTACCGATCTGGTATTGTTAAGTCTCCTCATCGTAAAACATAAAGTATCGCCGGTATCTGTTACACAAATAGAAATATAATAAATATACATTCATAATCAATCATAATACACATTCATAGACTGTACAACATACATTCATAGTATTTCAAATCTTTCTACTCATTTTTCAAAAAAATTAGAAGGGAAATGGATAAGAGTATCCTAAATGGGTTATTATCCATTTTTAATTATAATAATCTATTAATATAATAAGGTGTTCAGGCCACTACACAAATTGTCTTCTGAAAATGAGCATGGAGATATATTGAGTTAAGCCTAAAGATATAAGATGCTCAGGCCATTACTCGTATATTGAGTTAGGCCTAGAGATATAAGATGCTCAGGTCACTACTCGTATATTGAGTTAAGCCTATAGATCACTCAGTGCCCGAACTCTCATTTTCTACCAAGAGGCGAAGTTAATCACTCAACTACTAATAGCTATCGGGCTGTGTTTCCACTGCGCCACAAATAGAGAGTATCGGCCTGAAAGTGAATACATAATATGTGTATATATAATAATACATAAAAAGTGGTCAGTGTTAGTCACATTTTTAATTTAATGGCCTTCAAAATAGATTACTGTAATATATAATATTCTAAATTTTACAAATTTAGAAACAAACCAATTTTCTCATTTTAAATAAACACATAATATTTTCATAGACCAAAATCAATAAAATATTTTAAACTAATATTATATATATATATATATATTTATTTATATTTAAACAATATGATTTCATAATTAAAGGAATACCATGGTCTTGAATGATCAATTCAATACCTAAAGAAAACCCGATGTTGTACGTGAAGTTTTTGTACAGACACTAAGACTAGTAAAGTGTTTTATATTTAAAAAATTTAAAACACTTTTAAAAATACCAAAATAATTTAATCAAGATTTATAAGTAAAAACTTCACCAAATTTTAAATTAAAACAATAACTAATACAATAAAAGACATTACAAATCTAGATAGTAAATAAAATTATACTCATCTTTAAACAACTAGAAACTTATTTCAAGTTTTAAATAAACAAATCAAAATAAATGAATTCATAATAATAATTCACAATTATTTCAATAAGAAAACTCATTTTAAGTTTAAAACAAACAATTTCAAAATAGTAATCAAAATGATATTTTTTTCTTTTTCTTTTTTAAATTACAAAAAAGTAAATACAAATAGTAAATAAAATATTTAAACTTACCCATCACGAAAGCCCAAATTGGATGGACATTGATGTCTAAGGAGTGCACACTAAAATGAATTTGCATAGTAAAAATCTCATTCCCATCGTTTGATATTTATAGCCCAAGGTGTAGGCTTGCATTGGTCATGCAATCTGCCACCAAAGCCTAAGGTAGCTTGCATGAGTAATTAACTAGGTTTGATGATTCATTCATTTAGATAATTAATCATAATATTATTTTATTATTTTTTTTAAGAGATGAGAATGAGGGTAATTCCACAGGTAATGAGATAAGGCTTCATGGGTTTATCCTTATCTTAGGATTATTTTATTAGATTTTATTCACTTACTTTTAAAATGAATTAAAACTATATAACTACTATAGTTTGAAATAATAATTTGACCTCTTTAATTTTCAAATTTATCTACATAAGTTGGGCACCATGGATGCCCCAGTAAAATGAGTTAACTGGTCCTAAAAACTAGAAATACCATAAAAATCTAGATAGAAAAATATGTTAGATACCCAGTGATTTAATCAAAATGACATAAATGTCAAATTTCTAAAATTTAAAATAATATTTCGAAAAATTCTGACTTCACAGTCAGACCACATAAATTTACTTGATAAAAACATTCTAAAGCTTTGAGGTGTTTTGACACTCCGAAATATTTAAAAATTAACATTTTATAAAATAGGAATATCTCCGACGATTACACATCTGAAAATCGGAATGACTGACAGAAAATTTATTTAAACTTATAATGTAAAATAGAGCAAATGTGTGCCATTTGGAAATTTAAATATCTCAAATAGGTGGTTTTCTAAATACAGATAGCTTTTAGGGTCTCAGTCGGAGAAAATTTGAAAATTACAACTTTACCATCACATTTTAGCGAGTTGGATCCACAAGTTCTCGAACTCGGATAGAGTCAAACTTGGACTCTACACAAGTCCACTTCGTAATCTTTTAGATTAACGGATTACTAATCACAATCAATGGTCAATATATATATATATATATATATATATATATATATATATATATATATATATATATATATTAGGGCTGCAACTCGGGTCGGGCAGGTCGGGTTTTAATAAACCCAACCCTAACCCATGTCACAATATATTGAACCCGACCCAACCTGATTCGAATTAAAAGCCCGATTTAGTCAACCCGACCCGACCTGGCACGCATTGCAGCCCTAGGTCCAGATGTCCACTGTACTAAGGTTGAAATGTGAACAGACAACCAGATGTCCACTTTGAATCAGCTAGTGATTTGGACCGTTGATGAAATGGCCAGCAGGATGAAATGAGTAGATGAGAATGTGGAAGAGAAGGGGAATGATAAAAAGGATAGTATAAAATCTGAAATTTGGCAGGCTGGCCTCCTGATTTGATTTGGATTTGCTTTTTCAGATGCCACCCAACCCTTAATAACGGCGAAGAGGAAAAGGAGAAAATGAGAGAGATAAGTTAAGGAAAATCACCTCATTACCCATCACCAAATGAGCAAGTATTCATTTGCACTTTCATTGAGGGAAGTTTTCCCATTCTCCACAAGACTCAAGACATGCTACCCACTCTCTTCTTGCTGCCTTTGCCTTTGTATACGAGAAAGAAAGAGAATGAGATAGATAGAGAGATTAGGGTTTTTGGGTAGAGGGTTTTATATTAAGTTAATAAATTCGGGTCGAGTCGGGTCGGGTCGGGTTGAAATTTAAAGAGCTCAACCCAACCCGACCCGAATTCCGTTCAGGTTTTTCTTTTCTCAACCCGACCCGACCCGACCCTATGGCCCAACCCTTGTAACCCGACTCTCATGATTTCTAGGGTCGGGTCAAAACCCGACCCGAGTTGCAGCCCTAATATATATATGGGAAATTCAGACCAAGATAAAAATCATCAATCCTTGTTCATAAAGTCAGCTCAAAAGGAAGCCACGCAACCACACACCCTTTAAATGTCTACAGAACTCAACCTACATCCATTTCAGAACCTGGCAACTATACACTAAATGATGGTATTGACGTCATAGATGTGGGCTTCACGTACTTCACATCACAATGCATTAGAATCCAATAAGTCTCTTTTCTTCAGATATCCAAAGAACTCCAAATTTTTCCATAGAACAGTGAATGAGAGGTGGTTACAACATTAAGAAACTTGGGGTTTTTTGGAAGTGGCAAGTGTATGTATGTTAATACAAAAAAAAAAAAAAAATTTTGAAAGGTGCAAGATCAAATATTTTTTCCCCTTCCAAAAAATTCAAGGTAAGTTCCTGATGCGGGAGCACTTTATTGGATTTGAGATGTTATTTTCTTGTTTATTTTCTCTAATTAGTCTTGTGTTTTTTTTATATGAGGGCAAAATTGTTATTCTTGATTTATTGTAATGGGGGAGAGCCTTTATGTCATTTGCATTCTTCATAGTGGTTGCCCTAGGGCAACATGAAACTAAGTCAACAAGGAGCAGCCAGCCACTTGTTGTTGTACTTTTAATATTTAAGTCTTGTATGGGATTTTTTTTTTGGAGATAATGAATGAATGAAGAAAAACAAAGTTTGTGAAACCCTAGCCATCAAAAATGTGCATGGTATGGAGATAATTCCCCTCGTGGGTTTGGTGTGAAGCCAACTGGAGCACTTCCCAATCTCCTTCCTTCTCCTCTCTATATTCTCTAATAAATTCTTCCTTAACTCTTTCTTTTCTTTCTTCCCCTCTTCTCTTTTATTTTCTACATCATAATCCTCATCAACCCTTACTGCCACCATCTAAATCTCGTTCTAATTATAGCCGCCACCATCCAAATCATATCCAACCTTAGCCGCCAGCCTCTTATGATCCAAACATCAGTTATAGATCTTTCCTGCAACCTATACATTTATATTTCATTAGCATAGTCCCAAATAAGTCCTTTAGAAACCTAAAACTGCCACTCTATACTTGGGACAGAGATGGACTACTTTGTTCTGGATCCCAAACCAACCCACACAGCCTTCTCTTGCCCTAAATCTGCCCAAACAACTACCAAAAGTCGGGACAGCATTAAACCAATCCTATGTTAATTCAAGAATTGAACAATGTCTTATATTAGTGCCTCGGTTTGGCCAAGACCCTAAGTTTGTCAATTCCATGACTCGGAAAGAATCACTTGCCTAAAGCTTTAAGACCCAAGATGATCAAGAGTAAAGATCATGCTCCACCGGATTGAAGCTCATCGTTATGGCAATCACAAAACAGATATTATGGCCATAGATGACTTTAGGAGGTACCCACACCTTAGAGAGGACTATTCCTAGGCTTAGAAAAACAAATGGTTAAATCATAAAAAGCCTAATGAGGATGCTTGACAGTGAAATGGAAGCAAACTTGGAAATATGAATTATGTTCAATGTCAACACTACCAGTCTGTCTCATCGACCCCTCGGTGTGGTCAGGATCGACCTATCATGGTCAAAGACTGGTCGGCCTGAATGACATAGGTTTTGGAACATTGAACTGTCATTCTAGGTATGCCTCTGATCGAGAGTCTCGTATGCAGCGACCCCGCGGTGAAAGACTGAAACGACCCCTCGTGGTCAACGACTCCTCAATGAAGATCTTGAGTTCTGAAACTTTGAACTCATGTGGACTTTCGAAGAAACAGATATATCGGCATCCAAAGACCGATCGAGAGTACCAGGACCGTCCCCTCGGTAATAGGCGACAGGTCGTTCTGGGTAACATGTTTCTAAGTTGAAACTACTGTCAAGCATGTTTTGCACCAGAACGAGCCTCTCGTATGGACCGACTCCTCGGTACCATAAGTGTCAACCCATCAGCGACAAATGACATGTCGACCGAGAAAGAATATTACGGTTGGGAGTGCAGTTAATACACAACGGTCGGAATTGTAACGGTAACATTTCTAGTCACCGACCCCTTGGTGCGACAGACCTGTCTGTACATTACCGTTACTACAACTGGTTGTCTTTGCTATATAAATCAACATTTATGCAACCAGTTGATATCCTTCAGACGGATTAATTGGACTCTCATCTTTATCAGTGAGCTTAACAAGGGCCAGCAGAAGGATCACTTTATCTCTCTCGTGCATATACTAGGGGAATCAAATACAACCAATCAAATGGATTGAGTTGTTAGAGAGAGAGAGGATGGATGAAAACTCATAAACAACCAATCTGAGGATTGAGTTTGAAAGTGAAAAGAAGAGAATCATAAACTAGGAACAGTTTCCTTGACACCCTGGACTGTGATTGCTAAACGATGGCTATAAAGGGGAGCGTCGGCATACATGGTTGGGATCTCGAAGAAGCACACATCAGAAGAAAGAGCTTCAAAGGCAAGTGTTTCTTGGTTTTAATTTTATTGAAAACCTTTGTTCTGAAGTGGATTAAGGGGAGGTACCCCGGAACCACTATAAAAAGTTCTGGATCGGTGTCTCCGGCACAGAGGTGGGTGGAACTACAGGCCAAATGGACATGTGGAATTCATATTCGAGAGTGGTGGGTGAAATTCTCAGCCGATTGAGTGAGGTGAAATTTCTACTCTAATTGTGAGGGTGTAAGTCCCCACTTAATGGATTTTGGGGATACCTCAAGGTTAATCAAGTCCTAACAATGGATGTAGGTCGGCTAACCAAACTACTTTAAATTGGTCTTATGTTGTTTGATCTATGTGTGTTTGTATTTAGTATTTAAGTACTATTCTTAACATACATCACTTTGCATATTGATTATCTCATTATGCACATTGCGCACAAGTATCGATAATCAAAGTTTATGTAAAGGGTCATAATCTTAGTGTGATTGCTTAATGAAATTATCACACTAAACAAATCTCTTGATAAACATTCCGTTGTACTTTTAATTAAGAAATTTGTAAACACCATTAAAATTGGGACTCACCACATCGGTGGTGTACTGCTCACAGCCCACACCTGGGCAAGAGTATCACAATCACCCCCCCAAAGCTTTGCGACTCGACTCAGCTTAGCTCAACAACACCAGGGAAGGATGAAGGCCCACACAGTTCGAGTGTTGAACTGAAGCTCTGATACCATTTGTAACGACACAACCCGAATACAGGGCTTAGGGCTTAACTTAGTGTGAAATTATCCGCTTTGGGCCTTGCACACAAACGAGCCCGCACGATTTTTCTTTTGGACCTGAGCCCACATGGCCCGGCCCAAAACGCGTCACACTAGTTAAGGTGGGTTGGCCTCATATAACCACTCCACCATCTTCCTACACTACCGATGTGGGACTCCCCACATCGGTGGTGTGCTGCTCACAGCCCACACCTAAGCAAGGGTATCACAAATTGTGATTTGGAAATCTAACTGAATGCTTATAATGGTGAATGTGTTTATGCATGTTGAGTTATCTTTAATTTCTTATTGTGGCCTAGTCACTGATCTCAGTTTTATTGCATACATGTGTTTATACCATCATTTTTAGTTTAGCCTAGGTCAAGTCATCGTAGATTTGCATATATATTAATTTAGGATTTCTAGCCAACCCGGCATGAAATTTGGTAGCCCATGCAGGTCACTTGACTTAGGTTGTGTTTTAGGTTGGCTATCTTGGAGTGTTTAGGGTACATGTAGGTGTAAACTGCACGCATTCATCATTGCATCTAGGAGTTACATGCTTACCCGTAGTGGTCAGGAATACCATCCCAACTTGAGTTCCCAAATTGGACAATCCATTCCTGATACTCCTAATATGGACTTCAACACGTTAGTCAAAGTGATTAATGATCTACAGACTTCCATAACCCACCTTAAGCGTCGAGTAGAGGAGACCAATACTCTCACCAATGCCCGTGTTGATGAGTTGGTTGTTTCTTTCAGAAATGGTACTTTTGAGGGTCATGTGGAGGACGCTAATAACTCCACCTATACCGTCGAGGATAGAGATAGAGTGGAGGACATTCCTCAAGGTATTGACCTAGAAAGTTTCGTGGATGGGGATGCCAATAGAGGTCCACCCCTTGGGCGGGGACGAGGTGGGTTAAGAGATCGAGGTAGAGGGAGAGGTTTTGGTCATGGTAGAGGTCCAAATAGGCGTGTGGTCGATCAAGAGTTTCTTGACCCCGATGAGCAGTTGATGAGATCTATTCGGGTCAAAGCTTTTACTTTTGAGCAATACTCTCACTCAGGGGTTGAAAAAACGGTGTAACCGATATATCGGCCGATATGCAAATATCGGCAGATATGCATATTGGCCGAAATATCGGCAGATCATATTCTCTCTCCTCCGATATCGGCATTTTCTCTCTCCTCCGATATCGGAACCGTGAAAAAACCCTAAAAAACCGTGACAAACCGTGAAGAACTGCAAAAAACCGTGAGAACCCGTGAAAGCAGTAAACCCTGAACCGCGAAAAACCTTGAAGAACCGCAAAAAACCGCAAAAAATCGTGGAAAACCGTGTAAAAACCGTATCGGTGTTTTTTAAAAAAAATAAAAAAATATTTAAATACCGATATTTATGAATATCGGCCGATATTCTAACCGATATTTCGGACCGAATATCGGCCATATCGGCCGATATTTGATATGTATGGCCGATACATATCGTATCGGCCGATATCGTTCAGTATTAAAATACCGATACATATCGACCGATACGATATGCATCGGCCGATATTTCAACCTTAGCTCTCACTAATGCCCGTGTTGATGAGTTGGTTGCTTCTCTCAGAAATGGTACTTTGAGGGTCGTGTGGAGGACGCTAATAACTCCACCTATACCGTCGAGGATAGAGATAGAGTGGAGGATATTCCTCAAGGTATTGACCTAGAAAGTTTCGTGGATAGGAATGCGAGTAGAGGTCCACCACTTGGGCGGGGATGAGGTGAGTTAGGAGATCGGGGTAGAGGGAGAGGTTTTGGTCATGGTAGAGGTCCAAATAAGCGTGTGGTCGATCAAGAGTTTCTTGACCCCGATGAGCAGTTGATGAGATCTATTTGGGTCGAAGCTTTTACTTTTGACCAGAAACCTAACCCTAAAATCTTCCTAGATTGGGTTTCCCACATGGACCAATTTTTTGAGTGGCACCCACTAACAGAGTGAAAGAAAGTACAGTTTGCCAAGATGAAGTAGATAGGGCAAGCTCAACTTTTTTGGGAAAGTGTGGAGCGAGAGAGAGATGGTGAGACAAGGTCCCATTACCTCTTGGGAGGTGATGAAAGACAAATTGAACACAAAGTATGTGCCTCTCTCTTATCACAATAGCTTATTGGACCAATGGCAGGCCCTTCGGCAAGGGAGCATGTCAATGGATGAGTATATCAATCGCTTTGAAGAGTTTGTGATGCGGTGTCGTATTATCGAGGACCCCCAGGTGAACTTTTCTAGATTTCGTACGTGTCTTCATCCAGAGCTACAGAGGGAATTGATTCCCCATGATGTAACTACACCAGGTGAGTTCTAGCGAAGGGTCCGAGAGTTGGAACATTATCTCAGACATTTTGTCGTGAGACAATTTGACTCCAGTAGCACCGAACAGAGGACTACTCCTCCAGGAGTGAGATCCACTTTAGCCAATCAGCCGCCCCGGAACCAGCTAAGTGCTCCAACCACTACTTGGGTGAATAAGAGCAAAGCAGTGTTTAGAGAGAGTTCCAAGAGCAAAGGGCCCAAGTGCTACAATTGACAAGGCTATGGACATTATGCAAGAGAGATGATAAAAAACACGTACCGATTGAAATAAGGGGTCGGGAAAAAAATACTCAAGATATCCTAACCTCAACAGAATGGCCACCCCTTTTTTATCAGGCCAATCACCACATGAAATTGTGTTTAAATCTAAACAGGATTATTCTCATTTGCGTGTTTTTGCTAGTCTCTGCTTTGGTCACAACCACAATATCAAACTTAAGTTTGACCAACAAGCAAAACCGCCTCTTTTGAAAACACGAGCCAAACGTGCAAATGTTACAGTTGACAGAGAGGCAGTTTCTCAACCTATTTCTACAAACAATGTATCAAAATTCATCTATTCTGAATTTTATAAACTCCGGGATTGATTTTAAGTGAAAAGGGTATAGTTTTGAGCTTAAAAAATCGTATCCAAAGAATTAAGAGGGAAGGTATTTTTCCTTAATTCTTTAGGTACAATTTTTGAAACCCGAACTATACCATTTTCACTTAAAATTAGTCTCGGAGTTCATAAATTCAAAGTAGATGAATTTGATACCTTGTTTGTAAAAATCGATCGAGAAACGATATAGTTTGAAAATCCCACTCCACAGCTCATGTAGAGATGGTTCGAACGATACAATTTACACTGCAAGGTTCGTTCGAACAAACCAAAAACGAAGTGGAGGAATCATTTTTTCTTAAAAAATGAATGGCAAAAGGGTAATTTCACCCGATTTTGTTAAATCGGGTGTGTAGAGAAAGAAAAGTCAGGTGTTTATATGACCGACCTTATTGTAAAAATACATTGTTTCCATCTACTCTCCCAATAAAATAGGGTGGTGTTATATACATCCCCAAAGTCTATTTATATACACCCCTTCCTTGTATTTTTACCACTTTACCATTGCACAAGTTTCGATTCTTTAAAAACCTCTCACAATTTTTCAATGAAATTGACACGTGTACCCACTCTTCATTGGGTGTCTATAACACCACCCAATATTTTTCTCAACTTCTCTCTAAAATCTAAATTATAATGCGAAAAAGGAAAAAAAAACAAAGATCGAATGGATCTTTGACCTTCCCTGGGAGCAATCCGTAACAGGCGTCACCACCCTCCATTACCTCTTCCACAACCACGGTTCTTGCCTTAACGGCGTTCGCAACGGCAACTTCCACATTTTCTCTCTTTTCCCTCTCTTTCAGTCTGCATTGTCGTGCCTGCACCCAGTCTCTATTTAATAAAAAATAGAGTGTCGCTCGTCCCGCCATCCTGGCCCCGTTGTCCTCCGCACTGGCTACAACGTCTGCTGCAATGTTATGATTCAAAGAATAGTGTAAAAAGTAAATAGAATGCCTAACTCAAGCAACTTCACATTCTGCCACCCTGCAACTTCACATGTTTGTTCTGACTTTAATTCCCAACAAAAGACTTCACGGTCCTCTCATCAACTCAATATTCACCTTTTTCAGTTCCATTACATGAGATGATTTACAAGCTCAAGCTGCTATATTTCAATTAGGAGTCTTTCTTTTCCTTTCTTCTCTTTTTGCAAACAAAAAGGGCCTCATTTGAACATTTGCCAGCTGATTTTCTAACAACTTTAGCAGAGTAACAAGCAATTGATCAAAGGATCCAAATCCACTCAACATTGCAGTAGATGTTGCACCCAGGGCGGTGGACAACGGGGCCAGGATGGTGGGATGAGAGGCCTCAAATGGGCATTCTCCAATGGCTTTCCGCTTCTCTATGAGGCAGATTCTGAGTCTACCAATGTCACTCTCTCTCGTGACCCGACTCTCCTACTCCTCTCCCTTTAGCTCCCAACTGCTAGGCTTACGGGTTCTATACCCGAAGAGATTGCACAACTATCCTCGTTGCAGTCTCTTTATCTAGGCGTGAATTCCCTTATTGGGCCAATCCCATTTGAGCTTGGCAACAATGCTTCACTCTCCGCTGTTGATTTGAGCGGGAACTCGCTGAACGACAGTCTCCCACTGTCCATTTGTAACCTCTGTGATCGTCTCACCTCCCTCTGTCTACACTCCAACCACCTCTCAGGTTCCATCCCCGAACCCACTCTACCTGACTCCAATTGCGAAAAATTGGAAGTCTTAGACCTGGGCAGCAACCAATTCGAAGGCGGGTTCTCGGAGTTCATCTCTAATTTTGGTGGGTTGAAGGAGCTGGATCTTGGAAGCAATCTCTTCTCTGGTCCAATACCCGAAGAGCTTTGCACTTGTCAATCGCCTCACTGACTGATAGATAGTAAATTTCTTTTAATTTCAAGAACCACAAAACATTATCCACATGCAATTTTGTATTTCCCATATCAATATGTGCAGATCCAATATGAGAGAGATCCAATGAATTACCATTACCAATAAGAACCCTATCATTGCCATGATACGAGACAAGGGATGTAAGCTTACCAAGATCAGCAGTCATGTGGGATGTGGCACATGTGTCAGGATACCAAGTCTTTTCTAGATTATCATGCAAAGAAGTTGCTGCAAAGGCATGAGTCACATTATCTGGTTGATAGACTTGATTAAATCGATGCCAGCACTCAAGAGCTGTGTGACGTAGTTTGTCACAGATTTGGCACCGGACCTCTTCCTTTGCTTTAGGAAATTTTGCATGACTATTTTCTTGTGAGTTGCGATTTGATCCAGCATGATTACTTGGACCTACATGAGATCCGTGTTGATTGTTACTACCAGATTGAGGGGATTGAACTCGTCCTTGATGAAAACCTCGTCCTTTTGAATTAAAACTACTAGCTCCTCTTCCTCTCCTGTTGGTTCCACAGTTGTAGCTTGACCCGCCAGATCACTCTCCAACAAAGGCCATATTGTGGTTGGAAGGAGATGAATTGTAAAGGTTCTTCATCATTTCATGACCTTTTAATAGAGGGATAAGGTCTCGATAAGAAGGAATAGGTTGTTAGAGCATTGCAGTAAGAAAAGACTCATAGCCTGGACTTAGACCTTTGAGAATACCAAAGACTTTGTTTTTATCATCCACAGGCTTGTCAATGGCAGCCAGATCATCACAGTAAGTTTTGAAAATACGAATGTACTCAGACATAGTGTAATTATCCTTGGAGTGCAACTGCAGGCTTTGAAGAAGATAAAATTCTATCTCCTGTGATTCTTGGGCAAATGAGTCTAGCAAAGCACGCCAAACATCGATTGAGATGTCAAGTTCGACAACTAGCCCAAGAACTTCTTCTAAAAGGGTTCCAGTAATCCATCCACGGAGTATCCTATCAGACCGTCTCCATGCAATATAATCAAGATTAGGTTTGGTAGTGGTCTCATCACCATCTGCAGTTGAAAGTACTTTAATCAACGGATCCGGTATTGAAAAATCTCCGTCCAGAAAGCCAAGCATGTCCTAACTTTCTATAAGGCCCACAATTTGGTTTTCCAAAGGAGAAAATTGGTTTGGGTAAGCTTGATGGAAACAAAGTTTCCAACATTGAGGGATGATGGGTAAGGATGAGTTGCTGTGGATGAGGAGGCCATTGGTGAAGGGTCAAGTAGGTGTAATGAATGAAGGCCGGCAATGATAGTGTTTGGCTTAGTAGAAGCATGAGTTTAGGTTCGGTCAAGGAAGCAGGTGTGAGATTAGGTGTGATGGGATAAAAGGGTTGGGTGAGTGTGGCTCGGAACAGGTTGTGATACCTGAATGCGGGTGTGAGGATCTATTGTTTGGTAGCTTCCTTGTGGACGAGACTTCGATTCGTGTCTACACAAACAAATAGGCGAAAGGTGTGCCCTTCGCCAAAGATCAGCGCATGGACGTCTACAACTTTATCTGGAATGTCGATGATTGGGTCATCCATGGCGGCATCTTCTGGTGTTGGGGACAGACCGGATTTGTCCGAATTTGGACTGGTCCTGCAAAGAGGCGTCGGCGTCCGTGCCCAGATCTATTTTTCAAATCCGAGGCTGCACTGTCTGATGAGCGAACAACAGCTTTCAAGCAGTAGATCTTTTTTTTTTTTTTTGTGGATTCCCACTGAAATCAAACACCAGGTCTGGCGGTGGGAAGAGGATGGGTCATGACACCAACTGCGATGGCAATGATGGAACAAGCCGAAGTGCTGGACTCTCAGGGCGGCGGAAAGATGATGTGGTTTGGCCTAAGATGTCTGAGATGTGTTTGAATCGTGTGTGTTGTATCGTGTAGCAAGATCAAAGGGATCACTGTTCTGAAATCCCTTTCCTGGCCGATACCATCAATAAAGATTGAAACCGAGATGGAGATTTCTGGTAAACCCTTTTTGGTATTCGTATTATTTCTTTATTTGATACATGTTTACATGGTGGTACAATAAGATTCTTATAAAAAGATAAGTGGAAGAGGAACGGAGTAGAGAGAGTTCTTAAAGGAGAAGACTCCTTAGCATGGATGGAATTGAGAATCTTGTGGATGAGGATCCCTATCATCGGTGAACTCTATCTTTTTTGGATAGGAGTCGGTGGTGTCCATCCTCCTCTGATTTTTCTACTGGAAATTAGAATGTGTATCGTCAATACATTGTACAAATCCATACTATGTAAAGGCATTGCCATTGATTGAAGGAGCATATCACAATCAATCTTATAATCATTTTTACATCCCTAATATAAGGTTAATATAACGCCCCACTCCTTTCTACAACCTAAATGGGTATTGGTCCACTTAATTGCAGGCTGAACGGGCGTGATCCAACGCAACAACGCAACTAACGGGTCATACATCACAGATTTGTGGTTGGGGGAAATGAATATATATATATTGAATTTATTATAAATAAAATAAACAAAGCCATCAAATCCTTCATGCCCAACTACACATTGTATAAATCTTAATATCATCCACAAAAAAAATGAAAAGGACAACATCGACTGTTAATATCAAGTCTAATCTCACTACTCACATCCCATTCCATAAAATAAAACAAAAACAATATCCTCAAGGTTCTCAATTTATTCAAATCACCTAATCAAGTCTCAAAAATAAATATTACCAGATACATAAATCCAATTGCATGAATCCACAACTATGCTAAGAAATTAAACATTTATCCTTGACTCAGTACCACGTCCCTTTGAGAGTTGAATCGGTACTCCTCAGCTATCACCTGAAAAACTGTTAGGGAGTGAGCCTCACTTGCCCATGGATCATCAGCTCAGTAGGGGTACAAATAAACAATAAGAAACATACATACAATAATATTCAATATAAAAAGGCGGAATATCCAACACCATTCAACATCACATAAACAACACACACATGAACACCATAACATAACCCACCTAAACGTATATATCTTGATATTATACTCATAACACTCATATCCATCAATATCTCATAGTTCTAAGCACTCGATCATCAACTTAACCAACTAAACAGTGTAACTTATCATACTATCAACTCCACAAGGACTCATTTCACCTAGTACAGTGATACTCTCAAATCCATTTTATAGACAACGTGTTCACTCATCTGCTCTCGATATGGGATTAGTGAAAACCTTACCCCTCAACCGTAGCTTGTCGATGAGGTAGCCCGCCAGTGTGGTAGCCTATGCTCATCCATCACCCGCCCACACATCATCCGCCCACTAGTACTTTTGGGTCTTTTGGCTTCACACCTCCCCATCAAGAAGACAGATTAGTATCACGCTCTTAATCAAATCTCACACATGGGATATTTTCTCACAAATCACAAATCATTAATCTGATACACGATGTCATCCATAAACACACGTCACACGTGAATACATTGTGCGGCCCGTCACTCTCACACATAAGACCCATGCACTACAATCCAACACGTGAAACACAAATCCAATGAACACATCAATCGACATCTTATAATTTGATATATCCTCCACAAATGGCTAACACATCACACAATTCCATGTGGTCTACACCGCTCAATCATATCTCAATCCCTCATATCAATCTGTGGGTCTCAAGGACATCCACAAATATCAAACCAATCCATAAGTCTCACTCATAGACACCGATCGTAATCAAACCCAACATAACACACTCATGCATAACATGTCAATTATTCACATGTGATGGGATCTCAATTAAGTTGAAGGGTCCAGCCAGGTTCTTCGGGACATATAAAAATTATATTAAAATCCAGAACCGGTATTAGTCGTTGGCCACGCTTATGTCATTACCATAATATCCCAATCACATAATCATACCAGATATATCAATAATTTACATAAAGTAGCATATAATCAAAGTCATATGAATATTCATTATAATTGAAAATGCATATGAATTAAAATAAACCATAATAATAATTCAAATCATAATTAAAATTAAATCTTCTACACAAAACCCATAGCATGACTTGATTTATATCAAAGGAAAGACACCAAAGATCACGTTTCGTACTCCCTACCTCAAAGTTGAGATTTTCACAGTCTCCTAACATCCAAGCAGAAGATAGGTTGAATAAAGACGCCAAATCAAATTCCAAGTGCTGCAAATAGATTATTTCGAGTTTTCCAACATCATTAATATGGTGATTATTAAGTCTCTTTTGCAATTTACATTAAATAAATATGAGGTACGTTGCTGCCCCAACTTTGATCCACAGCTATCCAAAAGTCAAAGGTGACGGGTGAAGGTTGAATCCACACACTACATGGTCAAACCATGCCTACATCCAAATTGGTGCTAATAAACAATGAAACTTCGTCTAAGCAATAGGTAATTGTTCTTTGTAAGAACAAGCACCCACATTAACAATCATATCATTACACCTTATAAACTACAATAAAACACAAATACCGATAATGATACAAAAATAATAATAATTTTCCACCTCATGGTTTGTTTTCTTTTCTCAAAACCAGTTTAAATCAAAGTAATTGAAATTTTAAAAGGACCAGTAGTGTGACACGAAATTGGTACATATAGATAGTTTTAAATAGTTAAATAAGTATACGACAAATCTCATGATTTAAGGGAAGATAAATAAGGACTATTTTGGAGAAATAACAAGTGATTTCCAATTAGAGTTATGTAACATTTTCATCAAATAATTATTTAAATACAATTAGAGTCGTTACTTGTATTAAATCAAATAATTGAAATAAAGTGGTAACGGTTTCCAGATTTTCTACCATACACATACCAGGCGAGAAAGTAAATTGATGAAGGCCATGAAAATCAATTGAAAAGGGGTTGGTTTTCTGAGAGGAGGACTGATCATAGGTGATGAGTTAAATCAAAATTTTAAAATAGCAAAAGAAGCTAGAAGGACTTGTAAAAGTAGTAAGGTAAAACCATATGCAAGTCAGAAATCTCTTTTGATTAATTACTGTACAGAAATATCACCCCTATCATATGCATAAAAGGGGTCTGAGAACCCATTGAAAGAAAGGTTCAAGTCTGGTGCAAGAAGCGATGGTTTCTGGCCCAAACAGTCTCCAAAATCAACGATTTTGTAGACTGGAATATCAGTCCTAAGTATCATCGGTTCATGGGTTGATTTTCCTAATTTTGAAAACTACTTATTGTTTTGATGTTGGAACCAAGGAGCAGGATTAAAGCAATAAAAAGATCAGAAGACTTACCGTTTGGGAGGATCGTCTACTACTCAACACTGGCTGGAAGTTGTTCTTGCTCGGTTTGTGTTGCTGATTATCAGAGAGGGAGTGAGAGGGGTGCCGATGGGGAGAGAGATTCTTGATCAGCCATGCACAGAAGAAGAAGCAAAATGCGGAGGAAGCAGAGAGGAGAACACGATAGAAGCTTGATTTAAGAATACCCTTTTTTGTATTACTAGCATAAGGGGTGGTGTGGATTTAGGAAAGTGTAGTTGGCTTAGGATTAGAACTCCATCCGTGAGTGAGTTTCATACAAAAAGGGATATTGATGGGGTAAGTAAAAGAAACTCAAGAGAGGTGTGGGTCCCCAAAGGTTCACTCGATTTTGCGTTGGGAAATTTCTATATTTTAGAGAGTATTTATTTTTAAAGCATACCCCACTAAACAAATCTCAACATGAACGAATTTTAATTAACCTCACTAATTTCTATTGTAAATTCAACCAAGAGTGTGGGTTCCAAAGGGCCCACACGATTTGGAGTATCCAATATATATATATATATATATACTAAATAAATCTCCATGGGAGAGAATTTGAACAAAACTAATTTTTATGATAAATTCAACCAAAGAATGTGGGTCCCATGAGTTCACCTAAAATTATTGATATTAAATTTACAAATTTGTAATTGACTAATTCTAATTAAAATTCCAACCTTGGGAATTAAATCTAACTTGCTAATTTAAATTTTCCATTCACTTAATTTCAATTTGAGAATGATAAATTTGTAAGCTTCTAATTGAGAAGAATGTGTGTTCTTTCCAAATAATTTTAATAAAATAAAATAATATATTAATAAAAATAATGTCAATTTCTAACTAATTCTATCTACTTCTACTGACTCACTGCTCGAGATCAGATCACTACAGTTAATAAGTCTAGATGATTTCATATCCAACACAAATCATATATGAAATGGAGAAACAGTACAATTTTTGAAAGTGAACTTCTGAACTCAGACGAATGTCACATGGAATGTTCTAGAAAATGGAAAAAACCATAGTAGTTAAGGTGCAACGGGTATTGGAGCCTAGAAAGGAAGGCACATGCCTAGCTGCATTAAAAATCTTGCTGCCCACATTTAGATATTTCAAGATTCATGCATTTGTCTTTATTGCATCAATGAAACAAAGTATAATACTACTCATTCAATGTAACATAATACATTGGCAACTGACTATTATTATTCCAACTTGTCATTTGCAGGACGTAGCTTTATTAAGTGTGTTTTGTTGGTTATTTCTCTTTAGAATTTTTAGAATAAATATTTTTTGAATATGAAAAGAATGTGTTGATCTCATTTGAACTCATAGTGATTTAGACATGCTTTTAGTTTTTTCTTTTTGTCTATTTTTCATGCTTCTATATCTATTGTTTGTATTTGCACCTCTAGTGCCTTTTATATATTAATATATGAATCATTTAAAAAAAAAAACCTGAGCTTCCGAGTACAAGACATAAGAATGTATTACTATTGTATACATACAGACATAAGAATGTATTACTATTGTATACATACAGGTATAGTTTTAACTATCTTTAACAATCATTTCTTGATAATAATATTACTAGCTATAACAAAAAAAAAAATAGGGTTATTATGAGTACACATGACCTGAATGTATCTCCATGCACGCATTCAAAGAATTGGCCACTACCACTTTCAACACTGTAATATGTAATGTATCATGGACTCACTTATGTCTCTAGAAAATGTGCCTACAAAAGTATTGATTGCAAGATAAACAAATGAGCGTAGATATGGGCAGTTCATGAGGGCATCAAGCCCGATGATCCACTTGATTCACACTCGGATTCATCATCAGTGGACTTTGATCCAGCAGAGCAGATGGCGATAGCGATGGCGTACATAGACCATTTTGATCGAGGTCACTATAAGTGAACACCATCTAATAAATCCTCTCTGATTATTATTCGTGGCTCAACTCATCCAAGTGTAGTAGACTGGCCTATTAAGCAAAAACCCACTTCTAAACAGTGTGCCAAGTGTCCAATAAGTCCATGAAAGGACTATCTTTTATAATCTCTAACAGTGTGCCAAGTATCCATTGGAGAATGCAAAGACAAAGAAAGAAAGAAGAGTGAATAGATAAGATAATGACGTGGTCGACAATTTCCTAAATTCTCTCTCCACATCCTCCGTTCCTTCCAATGCAGGAAGGCCTAAAATATCTCTCAAAATTCTCCTTGGTCTCCACCGTTCCCAACTCCTAACTTCTCTCCAATTTGGATGAGTTGGCTAGAGAAATTTTTGGATGAAAAACGTGGGAGCAAAGTGACAAATACTGTTCTCAGAATATTAATGGAATATTTTTAAATTCTCAAATTTTTATCTGGAATTTAACGGGAAAATCTCGCAGAAATTATAATATTTAAAAAATAAAAAAAATAGAATAAATAAAAAAATTAATGAAACAAAAATGGTATAGAGAATTTACCAGGAATTTATCGGAAATTTACTAGGATATTATCGCGTTATTAACGTTTATCGCGTTTTTAACCCGATTTTATCGGGAATTTATTGGAAATTTATCGTCGTGGCAATAAAAACGCGTTTTTAACGCGGTAATGGTATTTTGTCGATAAAAACGCGGTAAATTTGAAAATCCCGCCGATATTTGTGACAAGGCGTGTGAGCATTGTAGCACCAAATCCTCTAACGAGTAGTATTTTTGGGAGTATCTTAGATGCTGGATTCTATTGACCTTTCATGGAGCATGCATTAGTAATGTGAAGCATGAAGATCACACTCTGCGGTATGATATGTATCGGACGATATTTATAATATCGATCGATATTGATTTTTTTTTTAAATAGGAGAAAAAAATAATCGGTCAAAATATTGACCGATACCGAGATTTATACCCCTGATCACACCCATATGAGAATGTGATCAAGTGCATCATCATAACATATTTTAGTTCCATTTCTATTAATTGTATTAGCTAAGATCGAATATCATAATGATGGGATTCTTTTATCCATTGTAATCCTTAAATAAGCCACACCTTTGGTCGTATGAGGTACTTTTTTGGAATCAAAATTCATCTTTTGAGAAAATCTCTTGAAGTATTGGGTGGCTTTTAGTCTTTCGAGATCCAACTATACATTATTCATACAAGTACGTACCGGATTTTTTTAAGTTTAATTATTACTATGAAATTTTAGATTAAGAATTTCAATTCATATTTTTTTCATCTCTTTAATCATGTAATCATGTGCTTCTATAATTAAAAATCAAATTGGATTAATGAGACCTTAATCTCATAATCCATTAGTATAATTAAATTTTTGAAAACTTTATTTCGGTCTTAGATCTGTTTAACGGACCCTTAACTAAGATAGAATCCTTCCACAGACTCAGACTCTGATTGACTACTTGAGCTCTCAAATACCATAGATTTGAATTATATAACACTCTAAAATTGCCACCTACTAGTGAATCTATAAAATTCAACTTCAGACCTACGTATTTATTTATTGTGCAAAGATATACAGTGAAATCTAAGGAAAAAATATCCATGCTTATTCATTAATGATGGTAAAATAAGAGTGATCATTTAGACACTTTATTTTTTTTTAAAGATATCTCATTTCAAAATTTTATGTAAAAATTATTATTTTGTCCTTCAATTTTAAAAAAAATATAATTTCTGAATAAAATAATAATTTCACATTAAATTTTAAAATGGAATGTCTCTTTAAATAGATAGATGAAATGTCTAAATAGCTATCTTAAAATATGTATATTTTAACTTCGATATGGGAAATGATTTGTGCACCCCCATCTTTTACCCATTGTGCACTCTCCCTATATAAAATTACAATTTTTCCAAAAAAAGTAAGGAACGAGAGAGAAAAGAGAAATTTTGAATTTAGACAAAATTATAATTTTACATAAGGAGGAGTGTATAATCGGTAAAAGAAGGTACACAAATCATTTCTCCTTCGATATTACTCTTTATGCTTTTGGGATAATCGATGTACGTAGCACTTTAATTTTCAACCCTCCACCTGTCATCCATTCACAATTGCATCCATCTCACAATTACAAAGGTCGCGTCAGCAAAGTGCAACATCCATGTAATTCACATCACTTCTGCCTTTATTGTTCAGCAAAATTTAAAAAAGCCTATTTGCACATGTTGAATGCAAGTTCTGCAAAAATTGACCATTTTTCATTTTTTTTTTTTTTTTTAAGAATATGATTAGTTGATGTTATTAAAATATTTTTTTATAAGTTATATATCCAAATGATTTTTTAGTGAATCTATCACCACTTTATCATGATCATCATTATACATGAATACCATTATTATTAACCTTATTGTAATGATCCGTCCTGATTTTTCAAAATTTTTGAAGAGATTTTCGGATCTCTTAGTTGTTTTAGGGACTTTGGTATCAGTGAAGAGAGTGTGGGCGCCATGGTGGGCCCAATTTACCTATTTTCGAGTTCGGGAACTCAAAAAGGTATTTTGGTAATTTTATAATTATTATGTGTTTGTCATGAAAACTTGTTCAAAAGTCACACGTTTTCTCGCCCGAGATCTTTCGGATTATTCCTTCGAATTTTTCTTTCTCTTAAAAAAAAAACAGCAAAAAAATCCCAAACCCTAACCCTTATATTATACCCCCTTTTCCGCTACACTGTAGCCGCTTATGCTACAGTGCCACCGTTCTTCTCCCCCACCTCCCAGCCGTGGCCTTCATCCCCTTCTTCCCCTCCCGCGCCGGTATGCTTCTCCTTCTCTCTCTCTCTCACCTTTCTTCTTCTTCCCCTTCTCTACCTCGATCGATTCCCCTTCTTTTCCCCTAATTTTTTTTCTCTTCCCTTTCCTTCGATTTTTCAGGATTTCTCTCGATTTTCCCTTTTCTTTTCCTTCCCTTTCCGGGTTTCTCTGCTGCTCGGTTTTCCCTCTTTCTTTCTTCTTCTTCCTTCTTTTCCCTCTTTTCCCCCTTTCCTGGTTTTTTCTCCCATCTCTTCCGACTCAGCAGAGTACTGAGTCGCTCGACCGAGTGCCGAGTCAACTCAATCGAGTTGCTCTGAGTTAACCAGGCCCTTGGGTTGGAGTGGCAACCCAGCCAATCGGCCCAATGGCCCAGACCCGACCTAGTCCGGCCCGGCCCAATTAGGCCTAGACCTGGTCCGACCCATGTCTAGCTGGCTCACGTCTTCGGCCCAATCCTCCTTGGCCTAATTTCCAGACCCACTCCCTTTTTCAAAACCCATTTTCAAATCCGGCCCGTTTTTTTACATGGCCTAGTTCAGTCCATTATGAATCCGGTCCGATTTTTTACCCTTTATGCTTTAGGGATAATCGATGTACCTAGCACTTTAATTTTCAACCCTCCACCTGTCATCCATTCACAATTGCATCCATCTCACAATTACAAAGGTAACGTCAGCAAAGTGCAACACCCATTTAATTCACATCAGTTCTGTCTTTATTGTTCTGCAAAATTTAAAGCCTATTTGCACATGTGGAATGCAAGTTCCGTAAAAATTGACCCTTTTCCAATTTTTTTTTTTTTTAAGAATATGATTAGTTGATGTTATTAAAATATTTTTTTATAAGTTATATATCCAAATGATTTTTTAGTGAATCTATCACCACTTTATCATGATCATCATTATACATAAATACCATTATTATTAACATTGTAATCATATAAATTAAGAAACAATCCAACTTAATCAGGTTTCTAATGAATATGATAAGACTTATGAGACATGTACAGAACTAAGGGGCTTTTTTGGAATAGGCTAAATGACTAAAAAACAAGATGGGCTTCATGGCTTTTACCTTAGAAGCCCAACTATTCTTATTTGTTAGACAACCTCAAAAAATTGCCTGAGTCCTGCTGGCTATTTGTCATAGGTATTTAAATTGGAATTGAAGGGTAATATTAACAAGAGGAGAACCATTCACATTCTGCCATTGTATGAAAGGTTTAAGAGTTTACTATAGTATTGATTTTTGTTAAGTTTCTAATAAAAGATGACCTCTAGGGCCACTAATTCCCATCACAAGATATTAATCTGCAACTACATTCTTCAGTAATTTGATGAAGTTGAAGTTATGGTTGCTCAAGGACATAGACCCAACTCAAGTTCGGTTTATAGTGTGGGCCTGTGGTTCATTTGACCCACCAAATATAAGTGAGATTTGTGAATGCAATTGATTGTCAAAAAATAGAAATAAAAACCAATCATACATGACTTTGATTGTTATCTAATTCACAAATCTTTCAATATTCATGCGGCTCTGATCCTATCACAATTCATGTGTCAAAATAAAAGTTTTTCACATGAGATCGTATCGGCATATTGGGTTTCTAAATATATAATGGAATCTCGATATAGACTTGGAAAAATATGACTCAACTCAGTTATTCAAATCGAAAATGAGCATTTTAAATGGGTATGAATTTAAAGTTTTGTGATCTGAATTAACTAACCACTTATTAAACAAGAAAGCAATGGGTTGAAAGTTGTTGACATGAATCTGAAATCGACCAAACCCGACTAACATGTTGCCAGATCTACCTTGAAGTAGAGTTGACAAAATTTGACTCAACCCGATTACTCAAACCGAATCCGAGCATTTTAAATAAGTATGGATCTAAAATTCTGTGACCCGTACCCAAAATAGATCCAAACCAGCTAGCCCGTTTAATAAATAAGTAATGAATGGAAGATTGTTGACCCAAATTCCGACCTGACCCATTGCCAGGTCTATCTCGATACGATGTAGGTTGTATCAAACCAAACTTTTGGGCCGAAGGAGAGAACAGATGGGCTTGAACCTTATCAGTCCAACGTGGGCAGTATAACATTTGTCATGGCTAGGATTGCACAATCTATGCAATTCGAATTTCTCATTGGCCCAGCTTGGCTGGCTTGGAGTCTTCCTTCAGGCTTCCTAAGTAATGGAATAATAAAAGCTCACATTATTAAGTGGGGTTGGCTCAGATCTCCTTTTAGCCCAAGTGGTTTGAAACTAAGATTGTTGATGGACATTTGTGTTGGGCCGATACAATGCGTGTGAGGTGAAACAAGCCTGACTCATCCTACTTGGCTGATATTCAATCTTTTTATTAGAAATGATATAATTTTATTTTTATTTTTTGAACAATCAATTATCAAAATGGGTTAAATTACATTCGGCCATGATCTAATGGCCGTAGAAACTTAAACAATTCTGATGTAGTCACAAACATGTGGAAACGACTTAGCTTTCAATGCACAGGTTGATATGCAACTTATCGACTGAACTATAAGAAAGGCTGAAATTCAGGTCGGGTCGAGTCAGATTTCAATAGACTCAATTCAACCCATATCAAAAATTATTGAACTCGACCCGATTTGACCTGAATTGCAGACGTGAGTTACTCAACCTGACCAGACCCGAATTTCTGACCGACTCAATCAGAATATTATTTTATAATTTGGTACACTCAGGTTGAGTCGGATTACTTTTAAATTTCTCGACTCGAACAGACCCAAATTTCATACGAGTTTATTTTTCTCAACTCGAGATATACAAAAATATAACTCAAACCCATTGATTTCTCAGATCGAGTCATGTGGGTCGGGTTCAAATTTCACCCTTAAGTCTATAACCGTAACTAGACTCATGTTTGCCACCTGAACTCTTCTTACAAACTCAACTCACATGGAAATCTAAGAATTTTAACTTTTGGGCAGAACTACTTGAAAACCAAGTGACTTAGATCGTTATTCTTGAATTGAGTTAAGGCTTACTAAGCTTCTGCAACTTATTGCACGCGTTCTTCTATAGTTCTATTACATAAAAGGTTAGCACAAAGCTTATCCTTAGAGTTATTTTCCTTTTTATGGACTATTTTGCCTTTGCTCAAATGAAGTTTTCTCAATTAAATCTTATTTTATAATCGAAATACCATTTCACCTGAAACTCAAGATTTCTGCACGTTAAAAAAAATCAATTTTTCACTTTTAAATCATGCATTGAAAATATTAAAAATTTTGAAAAACAAAGAAGATGTATATAACAACTTAAAGTCAAATATCATTCCCAATGAATAAAATCTCATAATTATGGTTAATGATAGACACTACCCAATTTACAATGAGAATACCATTTTTATAACATGACAAATTAACTGTGATAGCACTTGCATTTAAATGATAGGTTTGAGGGTCCTCAAGTTAAATTAACTACTAAATGCCTCATGCTTCTCCATTCCACTATAAGTGACCCTTTGCCTCTAATTGGAAAAAAAAAGTGTGGCCATTCTATCACGGGCGTATTCATTTAAGTGATACGGGTTTTCCAAACTTCTCACTTTGCCTCATTCATCCCTACAAAAAAAGGGAGCACTTACACACACCCGGTTTTCCTACCTCTACACACCCGAATTTGAATTTTCGTGACAAATTACCATTTTACCCCCGCATTTCTAATCATTCGAATGAATGCCCAAGTGTAATTTCAATTCATACGAATGAATGGGCTGAATAGTATTTTACAAATAATGATATCCCTAGGGTGTGCCGAAAATACATTTAGGAGTGTCAAAAGACCTTAAAGTCTTAAAAGTATTTTTATCAGGTTATCTTAATTAGTCCGGATATTCAATTTGAGAAATTTTGGAAATACAAAGTGCTTAAAAAATAACTTTAAAGTTTTAAAGGAGATTTTATTATTTAATACACTATACACATTATTTTTCTTAGCTTTTCTTTTTCTTTTTCTTGTTGCCGTGGTTTGGCGTTTGATTGGGCTTTATTTTGATGTTGGAATCTTGGCCTTGGCCTTGGTGTTGGACTGTTGGACTTTGTCCTTCTGTTATTGACCGATATCTCTGCAAAACAACTGTTTATTTTGCATCTTTTGATTAGAGATGTGGAAGAAAGCAAAAGAAAAAGTTTTAACTCAAACAAATGAGAAACAAGGAAAATAAATCTGATACTGCTTCTACTACTTCATATAGAACTGCTAATGATAGTTTGCCATCTAGAATATCTAGTTCTTTTTAATTCTGCTTTCAATCCTGATGCTAGAAAATTTGTTTCTACTAGTTTAATAACAATGGATTTAAAAAATTCTGAAGAAATAAATTTTAGAGAAATTGAACAATCTATTCAAAATTGGACTATTCCTAAAATTCCAACAAAAGCTAGAGCTACTCAAATGTCAGTAGAACAACAAGAAATGTGTAAAAAAGAAATATTAGATTTAAAAAAGAAAAACTTAATTAGATAAAGTAGTTCTCCTTGGAGTTGTACTGCCTTTTATGTTAATAATGCTGCTGAACAAGAAAGAGGAGTTCCTCGACTTATTATAAATTTCAAACCTTTAAATAAAGTCTTGCAGTCAATAAGGTTTCCAATTCCTAACATTCAAGATATACTTCATAAAATTTATAATGCTCGAATATTTTCTAAATTTGACCTAAAATCTGGATTCTGGCAAATACAAATAAAAGAAGAAGATAAATATAAAACAGGTTTTGTAGTTCCCTCAGGACATTATGAATGGAATGTAATGCCTTTTGGATTAAAAAATGCTCCTTCTGAATTTCAAAAAATAATGACAGAAATCTTTAATCCCTTTAGTCAATTCATGTTAGTTTATATTGATAATATCTTAGTTTATTCTGAATCAATATCTCAACACTGGAAACATTTAGAAATTTTTAAGAAAACTATTATAAAAAATGGTCTTGTCCTTAGTTAAAGAAAAATGAAGCTATTTCAAACTGAAACAACATTTGTAGGTTTTAAATTAAAAAACAATACAGTTGAACCTGGAAATCGGGTAATTGAATTTGGTGATAAATTTTCTGATGAAATAAAAGACATTAAACAACTTCAAAGATTTCTTGGCTGTTTAAATTATGTCTCAATTTTTTATAAAAATCTTGCTGAAGACAGAAAAATCCTGCAACAAAGATTAAAAAAGAATCCTCCTGCTTGGAATGATCTTCATACCAAAGCAGTTCAAAGAATAAAACAAAAGGTGAAAAGTCTTCCTTGTTTAAATTTAGCAAATCCTGAAGCTTTTAAAATAGTACAAACAGATGCCTCTGAAAATGGTTATGGTGGTATTCTTTTATAAAAAGAAGATAATCAAGAAAAAAATGTTAGGTTTATTTCAGAGACTTGGAATCCAACACATGCTAATTATTCTACAATTAAAAAGGAACTTTTAGCTATTGTTTTAAGTATTCAAAAATTTCAACTTGACCTTTTAAACAAAAGATTTTTGTTAAGAATAGATTGCAAATCCGCTAAAGAAATTATTGAAAAAGATGTTAAAAATTTAACTAATAAACAGATATTTGCAAGATGGCAAGCTATCCTTAGTGTGTTTGATTTTGATATTGAATATGTTAATGGAATTCATAATTCTCTTGCTGACTTTTTATCAAGAGAATTTTTGCAGAAAACATTAAAGAAGCCGATGACGAAGCAGACAAAATTGCTAGAATATATCTCTACTTTGTAGGGATTGTTCTCTTTCTTCTCTTTATCAATTTTCTCTTCAAACACCTGTTGAAAATCATTTTGATTATTATTCTAGTAAAACTGATTCTATAATGCATCCTCATCAAAGGCCAACCAGGCCCTCTTCTCCTTTCCAAAAAGCTCAACACCTACAGCAAATAATGAACACAGGCTCTCCATTTGCTCCTAGGCCTTCTAGGCCCAATCTTTATTATGCTCTTTGGAGAAATTCTTCTTCTCCCCAATTTCATCCTTCTTTTTCTGCTCCTATTGCTAGACCTCCTGCTCCAACATCTGAATTCCAAAATACGTTCAATCGATACAATCAGCTCATTTATACTCTTCCAGACGTTTGTCATCCTGATTCTGCTACTCTCCAAGAAATTATTCCCTTCTGTTTCCCTCCTGGAAATTACTGCCGTACTTCGCATCCTTACCATTTTCATCTTGCTATTCTTTTCGAAACTGGTAGTTGTGCTCTTGATCATTTTACAAAAGATCAAAATCGTTTTGAAGGTTTCTTTCCAACGCATTGCGAAATTGCTTATTCAAAACTCAAAATTTTGAAAATCATTTCTGAAGATCGATAGGAAGCTCCCCTTTTCCAACAAAAGACTATTTCAAAACCTGGTTTTCGTGATTTAGTTTTTAATTATTGGGACTATATGACTGCTTGGGAAAATGTTTTATTTTATCAAAATTCTTCTTTTTTACATTCCTGGTTTGTTAGAATAAAAGTTGAAAAATTTGATGAAATTCCTCTATGGTGGTTTCCAAAATTCTCGACTCCCTTCGGGGCTCAAAAACATGTTCTTCCTGCTACTATTCAATATACATTTCAAAAATATGTCTCTCTTTTAAAAAATGAAAATCAAGACTTATTCAAAATCATAAACCTTGCATTTGATGACTGGTCTACCATGATGTTTTATTCATATTTCAATATTCCATGGATTTGTAAATGGACATTTGAAAAGAAAATGGATATTGCTCCTCCTATTTTATCGAGAAAAATTGAAGTTAGAAATTGGGAAATTTTTGTTTTGATGACATTATAACCTTTGGGTTAGATGTCAGCGAGTCAACAAATGCTATAGAGTCAACAAATGCTGTTAGATCTAGTGGTAGCTTCTTAGAAGCTCTTAATGCTTCAGTAACAAATGCTCTAACAAATGTAACACCTGCTAGATTAGCTTCCCTTTTTTCAAAAAAGTCTTTAACATCTCCTTCTTCTTCCTCTATCCCTTCTGCAAATATTTCGAAAGAATCCCTTCTCACTGCTGCTGATATGCTGAAACTCAAAGAAGACTGGATGAATGAGGTCCTTGCTCAAATTCAGAAACCTGAGCAAAAAGAAAAACCTGAAGAATCATTTGCAACAAAAGCTCAAGTTTTCCTTGCCGAAAATCAATTTGCTGCACTTCAAAGATTACCAGAAGATGATATTGATGATGAAGAAAAGTCAACACCTACAAAAGCCAATCCATTCATCTCTCCTAAAGGAAGAAAAAAGAAGTAGTGCTTCCATATAAATACAACAACTGTATGCTATACCGTATTCCGACCATCAGAGAACAAATGACTCCAGTTGACGTCATCTTTGAAAAATGAACAATCACACAGTCAAAAGGAGGCCTCCACCTATTGTCGGCAACATCTAGCTCGTTCATTCAAAAGCTGCTTCCGTATTTTGGTGCCACGTGTTCTCCCACTCCACCGAAAGATGTTTATCTCGTTTTTGCTTTTCTTTTTCTTCGATGATCAACACCTGTCCCTTATCTTTTTACTTTTGTTTATCTTGCAACACCTGTAATGTTCTTGAATGATCTCATATTCTATAAGAAGACGATCCTGCATAGAAATGGTATCAAAGCCTAATTCATTCTCTTGTAATCTCACCTCCCTTCTCTCTTTCAACGACTGTTCCTAGCTTGTAATAGTGCTTTTGCAATAACAACTGAGCATTCTGGAAAAAATTTCTGGTATAATCTCTTTCTTCAATATAATTAGATTTATGTTTTAGTAAATATATTTTTAGTACGGTTCGTCCTCTGACTGAGGGCCAGAGAATCACACTCGACCGACTCTCTGAGTCTGCTGCTGGGGGCCGGACTAAACTATAATTACTTTCCTTTATCTTGTTTAAGTTAAAACTTTTCTTTTACCTTCTCTCAAATTTCTATTTAAAATTGCATCATAAACAAGTATTTTGCATAGTGTATCTCGTCGTAACTGTGCCAACCATTACCCGTCTGTGCCCTTGTTGCCGTGGTTTGGCGTTTGTTTGGGCTTTATTTTGACGTTGGAATCTTGGCCTTGGCCTTGGTGTTGGACTGTTGGACTTTGTCTTTCTCTTATTAACCGATATCTCTGCAAAAACAACTGTTTATTTTGCATCTTTTGATTAGAGATGTGGAAGAAAGCAAAAGAAAAAGTTTTAACTCAAACAAATGAGAAAAAAGGAAAATAAATCTGATACTGCTTCTACTTCATATAGAACTGCTAATGATAGTTTGCCATCTAGAATATCTAGTTCTTTTAATCCTGATGCTAGAAAATCTGTTTCTACTAGTTTAATAACAATGGATTTAAAAAAATTCTGAAGAAATAAATTTTAGAGAAATTGAACAATCTATTCAAAATTGGACTATTCCTAAAATTCCAGCTGAACAAATTTACATAGGATCTTTTGAAGATACTTGTGATTTTACAATACAAACTGTAGAAAGAACATATTCCTCTCAAGATGAAGCTTATCTTTTCCTAATAGATGATAAAGAAAAAATTGAAAGTCTTAAAATGAGATATAATTATCTTCATATTGGATTAGTACAAGTTGCCATAAAGCCATTAACAAGAAAAGGATTAAACATACCCTGTTTATCTTTTCTTAGGGATGCAAGACATAATCAATTTGAAGCTGCTTTATACAGATTAGTATCATCTAATTTTGCTGATGGACCAATATATTATAATTTTATTCCAGATATAACAATTCCTTTAACAAGTAAAAACATACATAAAGTTGTTCAATTAGGTGTAAAAACAAAAGGTTTTGATATGGATCTAGGAAGTGAAAACATTGGAATAATGTATAGAATATACTATAAAGCCATGAATTTTTTCAACTCAAATATAGCATATAGCAATTTAATTAAAAATGAATGTACTCTTTTTCAAACTGGCTTTAGAAATAAAGCTATAATTCCTCATAGGCCAAAACCTGACAAAATTGAAATAGTTAAAGACTGGAAGTTAGAAGAAATATGTATACCTACTCCAAAAATCGAATCTAAAGCTAGTAATATAATACAGCAAGATGATGGAACTGTAAGAATAATATTTGAAGAAGATGAAGAGACACCTTCTATTAATAAATCAATTCCTCCCCAATACACGACATTCCCAAATTATGCTCCACCTCCTAAATTTGAGGAATATGATCATGCTGGTATAGCACAACCTGTTTATAGACGAACGGAATCTCAAAAATCAGAAACTGTTAATTTAAACATGATAGGAGTAATAAAAGCTGAAGAAAATATTGACGAAATAAAATTTCAAATAGACGAAAATGTTTTAAAAGCTGAAATGATGTTAGAGTCTAAGATAGATAATTTACTAGAAAAATTCGACATTGAAAAAATCAAGAAATTTCAAGAAGCCTTTATTAGAGATATAAAATTACTAAAAAAACATGACTTTCTTTGAATGGTATGATTTCAAATTAAATAAAGATAATCAACAACAACAAAATTCTTTAAAAGTATTAAAAGAAAAAATGAATACTTGGACAACAGTTAAAGGAGAAATTAAAAATAGCGTACATCCTCCTCAAGAAAATATAAGATTATCTCAAACCTTAATAGTCTCTCCTTATAAAGATGTTTCTGCAATCAATAAAAAGACTCAAATAGACCCTGAATTCTTTGCTCATATAATGACTCAAAATAATTTTACAAATAATTATTTAAAAACAATTGCTGATCAAACAAGTAGAATAGAAGAAAATCAAAAGGACAAAAGAGAAACAGAAGAAATTATTATAGGAAAAGGATTTACAAATATTACTAAAATAAATCCATAAACAATATTAAAGAAAGAACCTATAAATATAACATCCTCCTCTTCAAGTTCTTCTGAAAATGAATTAATAATGCATTTAAAAAATAAATTAAAATTGTTAAATACAAATACCTCTATATCTATGGTGACAATTGAAGACTTAGAAGAAGAAGACAATAATTTAAACATAAATAAATTAAGATTTAATAAAACTTCATACAAAAGGCCTGATATTATAGGATTAGAAGAGCCACAAAACATCAATCCAACCTTTTTTGACGCTAGTTGCTTATGGGAATGGAATTTAGATGGTTTATCTACTGGACCAAAAATGCAAATACTCCAAAAAATGCAAATGTATGCTAATGTTTTACGAACTGTAGGAAACTCAGAATTAAATATAACTGAATTAATAGCATCTGGTTTTACTGGACAACTTAGTGATTGGTGGGAAAACTATTTAAGTGATGAACAAATTAGATTAATAAAAGAAAATGTTAAAAAAGATGAACGAGGATAAATAATATTCATGGCTAATGGAGAACCAATAAATGACAGTGTAACATATTTACTCTACAATATTGGAAGACAATTTGTAGGAAGATATCCAAGATTTGAACATAACTTAAGAAATTATTTGATAAATTAAAAATGCAGATCTATGACTCAATATTCAGAATATCATGACTACTTTATGAACACTATTTATAAAATGACTGATTCCTCTAATGTTTTTTGGAAAGAAAAATATATTGCTGGATTACCTACGTTATTTGGAAAAAAAGTTAAAGAAAAATTACACAAAAATGTTACTGGAGAAATAATTTATCAAAGACATACTCTTGGAGACTTACATCAAGTAGTAAACCAAGTAGGATTAGAATTATGTAACAACATGAAATTAGAAAAGAAAATTAAAACGGAACAATATCTTAACAAAAAAGAAATGGGAGATTTCTGTGATCAATTCGACCCCTTTAAAGAAAAAAGAAAAAATTCAAAGAAGAATAGACAAAATAAAAAAGATAATATTTACCAAAGGAAAGGGAAAAAACCATTTAATAAACCTTATAACAAAAACTATAAAAAACCGAATTATAAGAAATCTAAAAGTCAAAACAAACCTGAATCAAGTAATAAAAAACCAACATCTAAAGATAAATGTTATAAATGTGGAAAATCTGGACATTTTGCTAATACTTGCTACAAAAATAAAAATCGAAGTTACAAAAAAGGAATAAAAGCTATTTTAGAACAATTACATGAATTAATGCTATCTTCATCCGAAAATGAAAATGAAAATGAAAATGAAAATTAAAGACTTTTTTGAAAAAGGGGAAACTAATCTAGCAGGTGTTACATTTGTTGGAGCATTTGTTACTGAAGCATTAAGAGCTTCTAAGAAGCTACTACTAGATCTAACAGCATTTGTTGGAGCAATTGTTGAATCTATAGCATTTGTTGACTCGCTGACATCTAACCCAAAGGTTATAATGTCATCAAAACAAAAATTTTCCCAATTTCTAACTTCAATTTTTCTTGATAAAATAGGAGGAGCAATATCTATTTTCTTTTCAAATGTCCATTTACAAATCCATGGAATATTGAAATATGAATAAAACATCATGGTAGACCAGTCATCAAATGCAAGGTTTATGATTTTGAATAAGTCTCGATTTTCATTTTTTAAAAGAGAGACATATTTTTGAAATGTATGTTGAACAGTAGCAGGAAGAACATGTTTTTGAGCCCCGAAGAGAGTCCAGAATTTTGAAAACCACCATAGAGGAGTTTCATCAATTTTTCAACTTTTATTCTAACAAACCAGGAATGTAAAAAAGAAGAATTTTGATAAAATAAAATATTTTCCCAAGCAGTCATATAGTCCCAATAATTAAAAACTAAATCATGAAAACCAGGTTTTGAAATAGTCTTTTGTTGGAAAAGGGGAGCTTCCCATTGATCTTCAGAAATGATTTTCAAAATTTTGAGTTCTGAATAAGCAATTTCGCAATGCGTTGGAAAGAAACCTTCAAAACAATTTTGGTCTTTTGTAAAATGATCAAGAGTACAACTACCAATTTCGAATAGAATAGCAAGATGAAAATGGTAAGGATGCGAAGTACGACAGTAATTTCCAGGAGGGAAACAAAAAGGAATAATTTCTTGGAGAGTAGCAGAATCAAGATGACAAACATATGGAAGAGTATAAATGAGTTGATTGTATCGATTGAATGTATTTTCAAATTCAGATGCTGGAGCAGGAGGTCTAGCAATAGGAGCTGAAGAAGAAGGATGAAATTGGGGAGAAGAAGAATTTCCCCAAAGAGCATGTCTTTCATAAAGATTGGGCCTAGAAGGTCTAGGAGCAAATGGAGAGCCTGTGTTCAGTATTTGCTGTAGTTGTTGAGCTTTTTGGAAAGGAGAAGAGGGCCAGATTGGCCTTTGATGAGGATGCATTATAGAATCAGTTTTACTAGAATAATAATCAAAATGATTTTCAACAGGTGTTTGAAGAGAAAATTGATAAAGAGAAGAAAGAGAACAATCCCTACAAAGTAGAGATATATTATAGCAATTTTGTCTGCTTCGTCGTAGGCTTCTTTAATGTTATCTGCAAAAATTCTCTTGATAAAAAGTCAGCAAGAGAATTATGAATTTCATTAACATATTCAATATCAAAATCAAACACACTAAGGATAGCTTGCCATCTTGCAAATATCTGTTTATTAGTTAAATTTTTAACATCTTTTTCAATAATTTCTTTAGCGGATTTGCAATCTATTCTTAACAAAAATCTTTTGTTTAAAAGGTCAAGTTGAAATTTTTGAATACTTAAAACAATAGCTAAAAGTTCCTTTTTAATTGTAGAATAATTAGCCTGTGTTGGATTCCAAGTCCCTGAAATAAACCTAACAATTTTTTCTTGATTATCTTCTTTTTGTAAAAGAATACCACCATAACCATTTTCAGAGGCATCTGTTTGTACTATTTTAAAAGCTTCAGGATTTGCTAAATTTAAACAAGGAAGACTTTTCACCTTTTGTTTTATTCTTTGAACTGCTTTGGTATGAAGATCATTCCAAGCAGGAGGATTCTTTTTTAATCTTTGTTGCAGGATTTTTCTGTCTTCAGCAAGATTTTTATAAAAATTTGAGACATAATTTAAACAGCCAAGAAATCTTTGAAGTTGTTTAATGTCTTTTATTTCATCAGAAAATTTATCACCAAATTCAATTACCCGATTTACAGGTTCAACTGTATTGTTTTTTAATTTAAAACCTACAAATGTTGTTTCAGTTTGAAATAGCTTCATTTTTCTTTGACTAAGGACAAGACCATTTTTTATAATAGTTTTCTTAAAAATTTCTAAATGTTTCCAGTGTTGAGATATGGATTCAGAATAAACTAAGATATCATCAATATAAACTAACATGAATTGACTAAAGGGATTAAAGATTTCTGTCATTATTTTTTGAAATTCAGAAGGAGCATTTTTTAATCCAAAAGGCATTACATTCCATTCATAATGTCCTGAGGGAACTACAAAACCTGTTTTATATTTATCTTCTTTTTTTATTTGTATAATGAAAAACCTGTTCATTTTGGCATTCATTCGAATTATTCACTCGTGCCTTATTCATTCGAATGAATGGACTGAGCAGTATTCCGTGTTACTGTTCAGCCCATTCATTCGAATGAATTGAAATTACACTTGGGCATTCATTCGAATGAATGCCAAAATGAACTGGGCATTCATTCGAATGATTAGAAATGCAGGGGTAAAATGGTAATTTGCCACAAAAATTCTGATTCGGGTGTGTATTGGCAGAAAAACCGGGTGTGTATATGGGCTCCTCAAAAAAATTTCAAAATCGAAAGTTCAGAAATCGGTACACTTACCGAATCACTGTCAATCGGTGCACCGTTTTGAGAAGGAGTAAGACAAACAACAACTCCATTTTTCTCTTCTCTTCTCTTTTGTTTTTCCACTTTCTTTTCTACAAGTCTTGATCGGCCAGCACTTACTGCAGTATTGGCATATTGGGTTTCTAAATATATAACGGAATCTCGATATATCTGGAAAAATGTGACTCAACCCAGTTATTCAAATCGAACATGAGCATTTTAAATAGGTATGAGTTTAAAGTTTTGTGATCCGAACTGACTAACCACTTACTAAACAGGAAAGTAATGGGTTGAGAGTTGTTGACACGAATCTGAAATTGACCTAACCTGTTGCCAGATCTACCTTGAAGTAGAGTTGTCAAAATTTGACCCAACCCGATTACTCAAACCGAATCCAAGCATTTTAAATGGATATGGCTTTAAAATTCTGTGACCCGAATCAGAAATAGACCCAACCCAACTAATCCGTTTAATAAATAAGTAATGTGTGGAAGATTGTTGACCCAAATTTGGATAAGACCTGACGTGACCCATTGCCAGGTCTATCTCGATACGATGAAAGTTGTATCAAAACAAACTTTTAGGCCAAGGGAGAGAACAGATGGGCTCCAACCTTATCAGTCCAACTTGGCCGATATGGCCTAGCAACTGAACAGTATAACATTTGTCAATGGCTAGGATTGCACAATCTATGCAATTTGAATTTCTCATCTGGCCCAGTTTGGCTGGCTTGGACTCTTCGTTCAAGCTTCCTAAGTAATGGAATAATAAAAGCTCACATTATTAAGTGGGCTTGGCTCAGATCTCCTTTTAGCCCAAGTGGTTGGAAACTAAGATTGCTCATGGACTTTGTGTTGGGCCGATTCAATGCGTATGAAGTGAAACAAGCCTCACTCATCCCTACTTGGTTGACATTTAATTTTTTATTAAAAGTGATATATTTTTTTTTATTTTTTGAACAATCAATTATCAAAATAATTTAAATTACATTCGATCATGATCTAATGGCCTAGGAGCCTTAAACAATTATGATGTAGTCACAAACACGTAGAAACGACTTAGCTTTCAATGCACATTAGTTGATATGCAATTCATAAGCGTAACTAGACTCATGTTTGCCTCCTAAACTCTTCTTACAAACTCAACTCACAAGGAAATCTAAGAATTTTAACTTTTGAGCAGAACTAAGTGAAAATCAAGTGACTTAGATCGGTATAGTTGAATTGATTCAAGACTTCCTAAGGCTGCATTTGGTTGAGTCAAGACTTCCTAACGCTGCATTTGGTTGAGAGGTAAATTTTACAGGGGTCATTCGAGGTATTATAAATACCTCTCAGGAGGAAAGAATTTTTAAAAGTGAGAGGAAAAATAAAATTTTGATTTTTTACTCTTACCCTTCCATTCAAGGGTCAAGATATCGGCCGATACGAAATGTATCGGCTGATATGATACGGGTTTTATTCACCGTATAATATCGGCCGATACGTATTGTATCGGACTACAACATATTTATCGGCCGATATGGCCAATATATCGGAGATATATATCGGTCCGATATCGGCCGATATGATTCATATAAGTATTTAAAAAAAAAAAAAAAATCAAAACGGTGATAGGCCCAGGTCGAAATATCAGCTGATAACAGTCAATATTTACGTTTTGAATTTTTTTTAAAAAAAAAAATAGTTTCTTTTTCGATTTTTTTTATATTTTTTAATTTAGAAAAAATAAAATAATAAAATAATACCGATATTTAAAAAAAAAAAACAAAAGAGGAGAGAGAATCATATCGGCCGAGGCGTTTTTTGCACCCCTGCTTCCATTACTAAACAAGGATACCCCATCTAAGCTTCTAGAAATTATTACATGCATGCTTCTATAAGTCTATTACATAAAGTTAGCACAAAACTTATCCTTAGGAGTTATTTTCTTGTTTATGGACTATTTTGCCTTTGCTCAAATGAAATTTTCTCAATTAAATCTTATTTTATAATCAAAATACCATTTCACATGAAACTCAAAATTTCTGCACGTTAAAAATTCAACTTTTCACTTTTAAGTCATGCATTGAAAATATTACGAATTTTGAAAAACAAAGAAGATGTATATAACAAATTAAAGGCAAATATCATTCCCAATGAGTAAAATCTCATAAATATGGCTAATGATATGGACATTACCAAATTTAACCATGAGAATAACATTTTTATTACATGACAAATTAACTGTGGTAGCACTTGCATTTAAATGATGGGTTTGAGGGTCCTCAAGTTAAACTTGTTAGGTTGTATTATTTTATTTGTATAGGGGTAACTTAGTCTTTTCCTTATGTTTCACTTAGGGCTTTGTTTGTATATATTCTTGTCTTAATACATTGCTAAACTAGGTTTTCTTGGACTCTAATATGGTATCCAGAGCTTAAGGTTTTGCATCGATTTGCAGTTTTTTTTCAATTGAGTTCTCGATCCTGCGAAGAAGCAGTGTTTGCACAACCCAGTTCTGCCTCCCGTCGAATCTGATTTGCACAGCCCAGTTCTGCCTTCCTCTTCGTCTACCTTGACGGTCCAGCAACCACAACCCCTTTCGCCCGTCAGATCTCCGCCTCTGTACAGCCCCGATCTCCGCCTTTGCACAGCCCCAATCTCAGCCTCTGCACAACCCGGATCTCCGCCTCTGCATAGCCCAGATCTCCACCTCTGCATAGCCCATATCTTCGCCTATTGTTGTCCGCCTCTTGTGGTATTTCACCTGTCAAATCTCCGCCTCTGCACAGCCCAGATCTCCGCCTTTGTACGGCCCCGATCTCCGCCTCTGCACAGCCCGGATCTCCGCCTCTATACAGCCCAGATCTCCGCTTATTGGTTTGGATTGTCGCTTCTTCTGCCTCGTGTTTTTCCGGCGTCTCTACTGGCTGAATCTTGTGTTCAGAACTTCAGATCCCGCTCTGCATATCGGCTACTCTGCCTATCACTTTGACGAGGGTGAACGTGAGGCCGCCTGCACTGCTCAGCACTTCTGTTGTGCTGCCTCCTGCTGTCCAGCAGCATTGTCCTCTTCTGCAGCAGTTTGGAAACTTTGGATTTGCACCAAAGTCCGATTTGATAATAGTAAAACAAGCCGCCCGCACTACCCAGCACTTCTGTTTTTTTTTTTGCTGCCTCCTGCTGTCCAGCAGCACTGTCCTCTTCTGTAGCAGTTTGGAAACTTTGGATTTGCACCAAAGTCCGATTTAATAATAGTAAAAAAAAAGGGTTTCGTTTGATGGTTTTGAGGAAAAGATTGGATTTTTATGATATTTGGTGGGGTTAATCTTTTGCTATTGATGGTGGTGAGTGATTCAGTTGGATTTTAGGGCTTATTGTTTTGGGATAGACTAGTTCATCTGCATCGACCCCATGCAATCCGTTTGGGTTTCCTTGTTTGGTTTTGTCTATCTATCCCTTTCGTTTGCAAATGGCCGGTGAATGTGATGATTCCCTCCAGGCAATTAATGTGAAGCTCACTGACAGCACCTATACTTATTGGGCATATGTTATGAAAAACTTTTTGACCGGAAAGAACATGTGGGGTTATGTCTCTGGGGATATTGTTATTCCTACGGACACCAAGGCTGCCGACTATGCTACTTCACTGGTTACTTAGACCACCCATAATTCTAAAATCATCACTTGGATCAATAATTCCGTTGAGCTCTCCATAGGGATGCAACTTGCGAAGTTCTCTACAGCGAAAGTAATTTGGATCATTTAGAGAGACTGTATACGCAATCCAACTTCGCTAAGCGATATCAACTTGAGAATGATATTCGCTCAATTAGACAGGGGGATATAAGCATTCAACAATTTTATTCAATCATGACTGGATTTTGGGATCGACTTGCATTAACTGAGCCCGCATGTCTTAGTTTCATCGCAGTTTATTGCACTTATCGAGAAGAAGGGTGACTTGTTCAATTTATTACTGCTCTTCGGGATAATTTTGAAGCACTTCGGAGCTCTATTCTTAATCGTAATCCCCTTCCCTCTGTTGATACAGTGGTCTACGAACTCTTAATTGAAGAAGTTCGTTTGAAGTCACATGGCGACAATCGTTTTCTTTCTCTGCCTAGTCAGACTGTTTTGGTCGTGCCATCCCGGTCTCCATCTGGTTCACAGAGTCGGCAGCGCCAAGGTGGGAGAGTTGTTACTGTTGTAGTTACTATAAACAAAAAGGATACTAGAAGGCCCAATGTCCTGTGTTATTGAGAAGACAGCAACAACACGTGTTGCTACCTAAGCCACATCGCACCACTATTGTTGTTTCGTCTGGGGATGCGGCATCACATTTGCTTACATCTGTTTCCACACTTGCGAATGCGGCATCACCTTCGACTCCTTCCCTATCCACCCTTACAGACCAGTTGCAGCACTTCGTCTCCTCTCACAAGCCTAATGCATTGTCTTCTCTAGGTTTGACTCATCCAGCCTCTTCAAGTATTTCGCCTTCTACCTAGGTCTTTAACTCAGGAGCTACTTATCACATGACACATGATGTTTCTCTATTCACATCTTTATCTCCCTTTTCATCACACGTTAATGTCTTAACTGCCAATGGTATTTCCTTGCCATTGGCAAGGGTTGGTTCCATTCTGTCATCTTCTTTGCATCTTTCTGATATTTATTATATACCTCATCTTACTCTGAATTTGATTTCTATCAGTCAACTATATAATTCTAACTATATTGTTAACTTTTCTCCCACTTCGTGCTCTGTGTAGGATCCTTATTCCAAGAGGCTGATTGGGAGGGGCCGTAGAGCAGCTCCGTGTTCCTGCTATCGCTGCCTCTTCAGTTGATTTTTCATCTTTTAATTTGGGTCCCACTTCCTCTAGTTTTTATTTGTGGCATTCTCATCTTGGACATGTTTCTAGTTCCTGTTTAAAGTATTTAACTTCTACGGGAGCTTTAGGAATTTTACACAGTAGTGATATTTCTGATTGCAGTGGATGTAAACTTACGAAGTTTTCTTCATTGTCTTTTAATAAAAGTTCATCTATATCTCTTGTTCCTTTTGATTTAGTTCATTCTGATGTGTGGGGTCCAGCACCTATTCTCACAAAAGGGGGGTCTCGATATTATGTATCTTTTATTGATAATTATTCTCGTTTTTATTGGATTTATTTGATGAAACGTCGTTCTGAATTTTTTACTATCTTTCAAACATTTCGTGCACTCATTCGCACCACATTTCTCTGCCACTATTAAATGCTTTCGAGGTGATCTGGGTGGCGTGTATACTTCTACTGCTTTCTCTGAATTGCTTGCCTCGGATGGGACGGTTCATCAGTTCTCTTGTGCCGACACTCCCGAGCAGAATGGGGTTGCAGAAAGAAAACATAGGCACATAATTGAAATTGCTTGATCGATGTTTCTCTCTGCTAGTGTTCCTAGCATCTTTTGGAGAGAAGCGGTTCTCACCAAAACTCATGTGATTAACAAAATCCCTTCTGCCATAACTTCTGGCAAATCTCCATTTATACGTTTATATGGTAAAATTCCAAACAATTTCTCTTGGAAAGTTTTTGGTTGTGCATGTTTTGTTCTTCGTCCCCACAATGAGCACACCAAATTATCTGCACGATCGGCGCTGTGTGTTTTTCTTGGTTATGGTGAGGGTCAAAAGGAATATCGTTGTTATGATCCTACTGCACAAAAATTGTATGTCTCACGTCATGTTATTTTTATTGAACATATTTCTTTCTATTCTGTTCCTTCCCCTTCTAGCACTTTTCCTAAGTCTGCGCTTCTATATATTGACCATTTTCTCTTATATTGATGATTTGTCTGTGTCTGATCATAACCCTGCTTTGCCTACCTCTGTTTTTTCTACTTCTTCTCTACCTGTTGCAGTTTTGCCCTCTACAGATATTGATCCTCCATCTCCTACATTGTCTCTCCTTCGACCTCTGCTGATGTGGATCTTGCTACCTCTCGTTATCCTTCACGAGTCTGTAAGCTTCCTAATCGATTTAGTTATTCTTTTGATGATTTTACTTATTCATGTCATTCATCTTCATTTTCTTCGTTTCTCACATCCATTTATACTCTCTCTGAACCAACCTCCTATAAGGAGGCTATGTGTGATCCTTTATGGCAACAGGTTATGGATGAGGAACTTTCTGCATTGCACAAGACTAGTACATGGGATTTGGTAGCTCTTCCTCCAACCAAATGTGTCATTGGTTGCAAATGGGTGTATAAGATTAAGACCAAATCTGATGGTTCTGTGGAGCGATATAAGGCCCGATTAGTTGCTAAGGGTTTTAGTCAAGAATATAGTATTAATTATAAGGAGACGTTTGCTCCTGTTGCGAAAATGACCTTTGTTCACACTTTACTTGCAGTTTCTTTCGTATGTCAATGGCATTTGTCGCAGATGGATGTTAAAAATGCATTTATGAATGGTGATCTCTCTGAAGAAGTTTATATGCTTCCTCCTCCAGGCGTTGTTCATCATCCTGGGGACGTTTGCAGACTTTGAAAGGCCTTATATGGTCTCAAACAGGCACAATGCTCTTGGTTTGACAAGTTCTCCATAGTGGTTGGGTCTCTTGGTTTTCACTACAATGCTCATGACTCCGCTTTATTTGTTCGTTCCATCTTTGTTGGTCATATCCTTCTGCTTTTGTATATTGATGACATGATCTAAACCGATGATGATCTTGATGATATTGTCATGTTAAAGTTACAGTTTCACAACTAGTTTGACATGAAGGACTTGAGCCCCTTGCGATACTTTCTTGGTATAGAAATTACCTCCTCACCCAAAGGTTATCTTCTTTCTCAATCTAAGTATGCTACAGATGTTCTTCGCAGAGCTCATATTACTGACACCAGACCCGTGGCCACCCCTTTGGAGCTCAACATTCATGGTGTGCCTTTGTCAGATCCTACACTATATCGCTCTACAGTGGGAAATTTAGTCTATCTCACCATTACCCGACTTGACATTGCCTATGCCGTTCATATTGTAAGCCAGTTTATCTCTTCACCAACCACTGTTCATTAGGCAACAGTGGTTCATATTTTTGAGGTATCTTCGAGGCACTTTACATCAGAGTTTATTATTTTATTCGTCATCTACCTTAGAGTTTTGTGCCTTCTCTGATGCTGGCTGGGCAAGTGATCCTTTTGATCGCAAATCTACTACTGGCTTCTGTGTTTTCTTGGGTGACTCTCTCATTTCATGGAGAAGCAAAAAGCAGGATGTTGTTGCTTGTTCATCTGCTGAAGTCAAGTATAGGGATATGGCTACTACCACAGCTGAGATCGTTTGGCTTTGTTGGTTACTTGCAGACATGAGTGTCTCTCTTTCTGCCCCCACGCCGATGTATTGTGATAATAAGAATGCTATTCAAATAGCTCATAACTCAATTTTTCATGAACGCACCAAGCATATTGACTTGGACTGTCACTTTGTGCGTCATCATCTTTAGCTTGGCACGGTTTCTCTTCCATTTATCCCTTCTGCCTTACAACTGCCTTACTTCTTCACGAAGTCTCATCCCATTTCGCGCTTCGCATTTCTTCTTAGAAAACTCTCGATGATAAACACTGTCCAATCGTGAGTTTAAAGGCGGGTGTTAGGTTGTATTATTTTATTTGTATAGGGATAACTTAGTCTTTTCCTTATGTTTCACTTAGGGCTTTGTTTGTATATATTATTGCCTTAATACATTGCTAAACTAGGTTTTCTTGGACTCTAATAAAACTAACTTACTAAATGTCTCGTGTTTCTCCTTTCCACTACAAATGACCTTTGCCCCTGATTTAACCAAAAAAAAAAAAAACACTTTTAATATTAGATTGATTGTCACAAACTTCCCTTGTAATGGCATTAATTTAACCGATGACGAATGTGTCTATGCTTTTTAGAGCACTCGACTAATCTTCAGAATATGAGTAAACTTCTTTACCCAATTCTAGAAGAAGTAACTCTTTGAAGTAGATTGAGAATTAAACTCAGAACTTCTACTTCTGAATACAAGTTTTTAGCCATTACTCTGACATGTTTAGATTCATGTAAACTACCTTATATAAACTGCATTATACTAGTTAAACTCCAAATTAACAACAATTACTGATTCTAGCTCTCTAATGAGTGACATAGTATTAATTAGATGATTATCTAAATTAAACAAAGATGATAATTTAAGGTAAAACTGATGGGCTCAAAGCCACACCCACGTTATTCTTTCAAAGTGCGAGTCTTGAAGCTTGTATTGATACCAACAAGACTATCAGTGGCAAAATTCCACGTGTCCTATTCATTAACAACTCTAGACTCCTCTAACTATACTTTTTGAAGTTATTTTGTATATATACATTATCATCATTATCAATCAATAATTCTATCTATAAAAAAGTGAAATAACTTCTTAATCCTTCCTCCTGCTCTCTTTTTGGTTGAAGGGCCAACATGGATTATAGTTGATAGATATCAAGACTTTAAAATATTTTTCAATCCTTTTAGGAATCTATAAAAGTAGAAAGTTAGCGTTATTTAAAATTCAATCAGCAAAAATACACAGATATTTTTTTTATATACACAAGATACTCTCACATAATTTTTGTATAATTATCAAGATATTTGTTCTTGAAAATCTACCATTTCATATAATTATTTCCATAAGCATTACAAAATCTTATCTACGATGTCCCTTTCAGCCCAACTACTTTATGTGAATTAAATAGAAATTTTCTTTTTCTTTTTAATCCCAAAAAGACCAATTGAGCTGATGCCAAAAAGGACCACGTGTCTCCAATGTCATCTTTACGTTTACTTTTCCAAGTCATATTTAAACATCTTCAAAGTGGGGGATTGGAAACAGTGAATATAGAAATTGTTGTCAATGTATAAAGAAATTGTTGGTCTACGTACGTTTGTGGCATGTTTTAGAAGCCCCAATGGTTAAAAACTTTATATATATAAACAATTAAATAAGTTTTACACTAGTGTAAATTACGATAAAATTGAGTTAGCTTTACACGTGAATTTCATTTTTCTTTCATAATAAAAATCCTTCACTTCTATACTATTTATTAGGGCTGCAATTTGGGTTGGGTTTTGGCCCGACCCAAAAAATCATGAAGGGTTAAGAATTTCGGATCAGCAGGTCGGGTCAGGTTGAAAAGATAAAAACCTTAATGAAATTCGGGTTGGGCCAAGTTGAGAATTTTATATGTTAATCCGACTTTACTCGACCGGCTAAAATTAGTTTAAAATGGGTTCAAAATGCAAATCGAGTCAGAATTCGGTTGATTCGGATTAGAATTCGGGTCGGATCGGGTTGTGAGATTCGGGTTAAGAATTCGGACTGGGTCAGATTGGGTTCCATATATATCAAATCAAGTCAAATTGGGTTTTAAGGAACCCGACCTGTCCAACCCGAGTTGCAGCCCTTCTATTTATATAGTTTTCTCTGCCCTAGATCAACTTATCATGAAGGCTATTTTTTAGTCATTTGATGCCCGTTTATGAGAGCTAAGTGCATTTGATGTTATTAGAATCTATTTAGATATATCTAGATGATATATTTAGAGTATTTCTTATTTAGTGCTTACTAATATTATATTTGTCAAGTTTAAGGCTTTCCTCTTTTATTTGATTGTATCTTCCATATTTATATTCAATTTCTCTATAATTAAGATTGTATGATCTCTCCTTGATTAAGGAAGATATATTACTTTACATGGTATTAGAGCCTTAAATCGATCTTAATACCCTTCTTCTCTCCCTCTATCAAAAGAGACCTATCACCGACAGAGAGAAGAACCATCAAATTACACCCGTTCTCAATTTTTTTTTCCAGCGTTCCCATTCCTTTGCTACATGTGCTTCCGTTTGATTCATGCCTTCTCATCCAAGTGACAACAAAAGAGATGGCGAACACAACATGACAATGTCTCTCCATTTTGGCCAGATCTTTTACCAATACTCTCGTGTTCGGGTCTTCGGGAAAAGATGAGGTCTTGAGTTATTTCGTTGTAAAAAAATCATGAAGGCTATTTGCCATTGAATTAAAATATACACAAATTTATAGTGATTTTAAAGACTCCATAGTGTATCTCAATTAAATCGTAATAAATTTGGAAATAGTTGATTTTACAACTCATCATCTATAGTAAAAAAGAAGAAAGTTGAGGTCTAATGAATATTTTTTAAAACAAGTTAATTATATATATAATATGGGCGCTATAGTTTTTGTAATATACCTAAACTCATTTGTCATTCATTGATACTTAAAAAATTATAAAACCTCACAATTAAACTCTTATATGATAGTCATATGCTGATTTAGTTTCCAAGAAGCTTCTTAATGTTAGTACTAATTATCATTATTATATTAGGTTATGTTGTTAAACCAGGATACAACCCTGAAACATCAAACTGATCTTCTTGAATTCTATGTTAATCAAATGCAACAAAGAAGGGGTAATTAATTGCTTATTTAGATCAATCGATCTTGTCCTTTGAAACATTAAAAATATCTTCTTTTTCTACCCATTAAATAGAATATTAATTTAAAAGTTAAAGAATAGAGAGTGTCTCTACCTTCCTTTATGGATGTGAAAAGCTTTTTAGTTGTACAGAAAAAGGGCTCCTCAATAGTCCGCAAACAAGAAAGGCAATGGAAAAACGTGTGGGAAAGGAATTCTATACTAAAAAAGTGAGAGAATCAACTTTTTCTTTCTCAACATCAGATTATTCATCTCAAATCTCTATATATTTGAAGTTTTATCTAAATTGTTCTTACTCAAGAAGAGGTACTCAAGAAGAGGTAGGAGTCTTTTCATTTTTTACCCTAAAAAAATTATTTTTTGATATTAAATTGTGTAATATTTTATAATGTGATTTTTAATATAAAATTTTGAAAGAAATTAATTTTATTAAACATATCTATCTATTTAATTTAAATTAAGTAAACTATATAGTTGAATAAGAGCCATTATCATTTGATACTTAAAACAAATGAACACAAATGTATGAATTATTTTTTATATAAGAAGATTAGTATATTCAATAAATGATATATCTCATTAGAATCAAAATTGAGCTTCAAGAACTCATCAACTTAATCATGCCATGCTAATATGCCACATTGAAGTAAGGACTTTTAACATAATTGGAAGGTGTTGGTTTAAGTCAGAAATAATTTGTCAAATCTAAATAAAAAAACTTTAAATTCATGGAATAAATGACTTAGATAATGATAATAATGACAATTAGTATATATGACATACATATCGTACTTAGAAAAAAAAAGGAATATTCATCTTTTGACCAGATGAATTTAGAAAACTATTAAATTGGATTGAAAGATTTCATAAATATTATTGGCTTTCTTTCACCTCTTAAGTGTATAGTTATTATTTTCATTTAATTTTTTTTAGTTATTTTGTTTCATATCTAGTGTGGAATATTTTATCAGTTTGTCCAGTCTAATTTTTTGTTTAAATAAAGATAACTATTTTAAAAAAGATATAAGAGTATATATCAAGAGTCAAAAAATCGGCCCAACGATATATCATTGATATCGTGCAAAAACAAAATATTTTAGTCTATTTTAACCAAAATAAAACGAGATTGCTAACTATGATTCACAAAGAGAACGATGTCTGTTTTGAATATCACAATTTTTTATTTGATGGAAATTATTCAACCACTTGAGATGAAAACATCAATTGAATCTACAACAATGGCCTGTTTTTGGAATGTTTGACTTGAGAATTCATTGTCCATCAACTGTGTAAAAGATGACTCTATTTGCTTACCAATTTCGCAAGTGCTAATCCATTATTTGTTTAGATAGAACAAGGGTTTTAATATCGACTGATATGTATTGTATTGGTCAATATTTGCCGATATCAAACGATATCTGATATATATTGCCGATATGTATTGTTGATATCATCCGATATCAATGGTGAGAGAATTTTCACACTCAATATCGAATATTCAACCCCTGAAAGATTGTGTGCTTGCATAGAGCCTCAAGTCCTCAACTACCCAAATCCTTCGTCATGTTCTCCACAATGGAGGTGTAGTTTTCTAATTATATATAGGAAGATACACAATTGAAACACTAACGAAACACACTAGTGAGACACTGTCAATTGATGATCATATAATCTCGACCTTTAAATTTTGATGAGTATAGATTATTGATTTTTAAAAGTTTAAAATCAAATGATACAATCACTAAATAGAGGTGAAATTTCATAAAAGAACTATTCATATGGTCCTCTTTACATCAAATCCAACAATAACGTGGGCTCTAAGATTCAATTTTAGAGAATGTCTCACTATCTACCGAGACATGGCATGTCTCCGTAGAGTTTTTCTTATATAAATGTTTACTCGTGCATTAAATCGGAAAGTATTACTCTACACATTTAGACATATGACCCATCAAATGGGATGATAAGAGCAGAGTCGGCCCTGGGCTACGCCGCCACCTTTGGCCTCTACACACTTAAACTCTTTAATATACCAATCACAAAGGACCCTTGAAATCTCACTCCACCTATGGCCCTGAGATTTTAGGGGATCTCAAGGCCAGCCCTGAATAAGAGGTGGTAAGAATTGAGTTTCCTTCAATTCATTGTCTACTAAAAGTCACATTCATCAAATTGATCAAGGTATGTTTTTAAATGTATAAAGTTAAGAGATTAAAAAAATAATTTAAATTGAAAAATATTAAAGGTTTTAAAAATATGGTTTTATCAATAAGGTATTTTTGAAAGACAATGTACTGAAAGAGATATATCACCATCCTATTTAGTGGATCCCACGCCTAGATGCATTTGGTAATACCGTGCAACTTAGTATACAGTTCAACATCTCATTTTCATTTAAATCAAACCTTTGATATAATTTAAGTTGAATAATTCAATTCACACTCGATCACAATCCAAAATACTCCCAACTCAATTTATTTCAAATTTGTCAAATCATTTAAATTAAATTAAATTAAATTCCATTTCCACCCTTACCTCTAAGACTAACATTGTACCATTGAATTCCTCAAATATAAATAAATGTTGGCATTGTTTGTCTCAACGTCATAACGAGTCACCGACATCTGATCCCTCCGCATGGTAGTCCACATAATACGAAAACAACATAACTGAGTCACGAACTCTCATAACTCAATTTATTTCTTTTATATATTAACCTTACCTTATTAAATTATAAATTGTTAAAATAATAATTATCAAAGATAATCTTTATTCAAACATTTTTATTTATATGTTTTATGCAAATAAGATTAGTTAAGTGTTGAGAAACTTCATTTTAACTAGAAATTTTATTTAGTTTAAATAAGGTGGCTCTATATATTATTGTGATAAATTTTTTTAATTTTTTATATCAATAACTATTTATATAATTTTATAAGATTAGTAAAATCTAATTTATATAAAATACTATTTATTTTAATTTGAGTCATTATAAACTCGTGACTCAGTTTCAACCAAATAGTCGTTGTACATGTGCTCAGAGAAGTGAGCATTCTGCTCCAAAATGCTCCAATGTGCCGCGTATCTCTCACCTGTTTGTGTATTATTTTATTAAGGTTAACTTATTTTAAGTCATTGAATGTTACAGTAAATTTTATGAGATATATTTTTTTATTGAAGAAATATTTAGATCTCAATTTGATCGGGCAACAAGTCAGGTTTGGTTTTCTTCATATCGAATCAATTTTGAATTTAGATTTATTTTAAATCTTATAAATTGAGTTAAGTTGATTTAGGTATATTTTTTATTTAGCTTGAGTTAAGTTTATTAATTTACTTAATTAAGGAAACTTTTTAGTGAGAAATACATTAAAATTACTCTTAAATCGGTGTAGACCTCATAAAATTTGATATGTTTCATTCCGACATGACAACAAAAAAGTCAGTTGAGTTTATCCATTTAAAATCAAGTTTGGTTTTAGTAAAGTTTACACATTTTTTAAAATATTCAATTGGAGTCAGATCATCTATTAAATAGTTCGATCAAGTTAAGGCATCTATTAGAATGGGTTGATTTAGATAAGATCAAATTTTGTTAAGTCTAATTTTAGCATTTCGTTATCATGGATAACATACTACAAAATCAGCTATTTAAAAGGCTCAATTCTTAAAACTTAAAAAACACATTAGAGTCTTTAAATCCATCATACATTACAGTGTATCTTAATCGAACAGTGAATAATTTTATAAAATGATTGATATTTAAGTTCGACAATGTTCATAGAAAGATATTAAAAAATAAGGCTTTCTTCAATTAAAATAAGACATTATATGAACCAACTCAATTTTACTATAATTTATCTTATGATTAACCTCATTTAATCATTTCACATCTAAAATTATACATGATTTAATTGAAAAAAAAAAAGTTATCTTTCATATTTGCAATTATCACCATTCAAAGAGACAATTTTTTTTTCTTTTATGAATTTTGAACTTTTTTATTATTATTGAAAGTCCTAGAGTAATATATAATTAATTATAATTTATTAACTATTTCTTCCTTCGACTATAAGATAGCAATACTTCATCTCAAAAATTTAGCTGACAAAAAGATTCAATTTTTTACAATTTAGAATATCAAATAGGAATTATTTCTCTAAATAATTAGTAAAAAACACGTATTTTGTACGTGTGATGGTTGAATGAGCATTTATTCTGATCGAACCTTCATTAAAAAAAATGTTGTAAAAATTGAGACTAAGTTAGAAAAAAATCTTAATCAATTCTAATCAAACTATAATTTATAAAACAAAGTAGAAAATCTTAGATGATAAGTATAATGTTATAATTTGAAACGGCACAAATTTATGGCTTATTGCATTTATTTTGTTTTTAATCCGTAGCAATAAAATAAATATTAACTTCATCTATGAAAAACGATTAACAATGAGATTATAATTTTAAATATAAAAATATGAGTAACAAAAATGAATAAGGCATCAACTTACTCATCATATAATCAAAAGGAGATTAGCTTGTTTTATTTTTTTATTTTTTTTCTTCAATTGAAAATCTAATAGTACATATTGAAAGAAAACTTAATGACCTACATTTCTTCACACTTTCAACTCAAAAATTAATTTCTAATCTCTTGATCTTATAAAGTTCAAATTACTAGACATTTTTTAGTTTTTTAAAAGATGTCTATTAACTTTGTCCATTAAGATCAAATGGCTAAAAACTGATTTTTGAAATAAAATATTAAATGATTGTAGATCATGAAATATGTCTTACATCTCTATGGGTAGATTTTCAAGTGAAGAAACAAATATTTTAAAAAACACCCTGTGTAGTATTTTTTTTGTTTTTTTTGAGCAGTTTTTAAAAGAGATGAAACACGAGAATTTCTCAGGAGGTCACCAAGCACGTTTTATTTTGGAGTTCTAATGAGATCCAGTGCATTAGTACTTTTATGATCACACCCACACCCTATCTAATATATGTAACTACTTTTAACTATTTAAGGGAGTTAGAATCCTCTCTTTTGTCTTCTTTCTTTTTCACGTTATCTTATTCTATAAAAAATTTAACAAAAATAAAATTTTAAAGTACTTTTTATTTTTTCTTTATAATTTGAATAAAATCTTAAATTATTTTTACATGCCTAATAATTGAAAAACCTATCAGTACTTTCTAAATTACTTGCCCTGAATTGGAACAGTAAGCATGTAATCTTCGATGAATTATGCCTTCATGGCACCGGATGAACTGTCAGCAGTGTGACCACTCACTTGTTCTAAGGTGGAATGTCCTCCTCTAATTATGGGTGTTTGGGAGATTTATTTAAAATAAGTTTAAATTGTTAAAATTATTTTTGTAGATTTAAAATGTCTTTTATAGACATTTATTTGATGCACCATCATTATTAAATTGAACATCACAAGTAATTTTTTTATTAAAACAATTTATTTTATTTCAAAAAAAGATTAGACATAATTTGCTATGGTAAATTTAAAAATTGACATGGTAATTTTTCCCTTGTCCTTGCTTTTTACCAGTTTGTGGGATCACTGCTTTGTTTAATTTTCATGGTTAATCGCCATTATTATTAAAAATAATTCTCATATAATTATTAGTTAATCATCATGAAAAAGGATGAAATTCATCTCCACAGCTGATATTAAAAAGTAGAAAATGGGCCCCACATGTAGGTTAAATATCCGAAAATGCCAATTGTATGTGGGCCCAGGATACCTTGGATCCTAATTTCTCAGTTGCTTTATTTGAATAAAATGGCCGCCTTAAATTGTTGACTGCCATTGCCCAACTTTCATTGCTCATAAATAAACAGTGACTCGGACATGCATTATGTTCTACGGTTAAATTAGGGAAAGTAAAGACAAAAAATCTTACAAATATAATCATTGATAATGACAGCGGTATTTTTAATAATAAAAATATTGATGAAGTTTTTTTATTAAAATAATAACAAATAAATAAAAGTAAATTTAATATAAATAATTATAAACTACCTATGTTCGTGTTCTTGTAAATTCTCATATCTGCAATGGGATACGTCTTATAAGGATTTTACTTTAATTCCCTTTGGTTGAGTATTTTGGTGAAGTGACTTGATGAATTTGGTACAATGCTCAAGATCATATTTTATTTTGTCCCAATGAACTTCACATATTTAGTATACACAATTTTAACACACTACAACTGTTCTGAAAATAGACACATCCAATACGTACGTTTATACAAGTGTCTCATGTAACCAGAGTCTGAAAGTTGACCAATCGAAATCAAATTCCTTTTCAGATTTGGAACATGTCTAACATCCTTCAACTCTAACATCGTCCCATTCAATTAGTTTATCTGAACGTCCTCTTTTCCAACGATATTGTAGGGTTCATCATCTCCCAAATAGTTTTTTCAAAGATTACCCTGCAAATAGTTATGAAGAACATCTCTACTCGAAGTAGCATTAAATGAGGCACCAAAATCTATCACCGATGAATCATGACTGTAATGCACAGGCCCAAAGGCGTCTAGGCCCAGCGGCGTTGGGAAAAGAGAGAGAGAGAGCTGGGAGTGTGAAGTTGTCCCATATTGCCCAGGAGCTAGAAGGAATCAGGGAATATAAGAGGGAGCACCCCTCAACCTAACACAATTCGTTTTGAGCCTAGGAGTGAGAATGGGCCCAATGCAAAATCGTGCAGGTCTTTTTGGCCCAAAATGGGCAATATTATGTGGGGGAGTCGGGTCAGAGTAGTTATAAAATGGTATCAGAGCATGGTTCAGCCCTCTGCTTGTGTGTGCCCCCTGTGTTTTAGTCGAGCTGAGGACGACTCTTGGCCTAAGTGGGGTGAATTGTAACGCCTAGGCCTAGCAACGCTGGGAGAAGATGGAGAGCTGGGAGTGTTTGGGGGTGTGGGAAGTTGTTTCACATCACCCAAGAGCTGGAAGGAATGGGGGAATATAAGAGGAAGCACCCCTCAACCTACCACAACGCGTTTTGGGCTTGGGAATGAGCCTAGGCCAAATGCAAAACGATGCTGGTCTTTTTTGCCGAAGACAATATTATGTCGAGAATCGGGTCAGGGGCGTTACAATGACGAGTGTCAAAAGAAAAATTAGGGCATCAGAAATACTTTCTTCAAGGAGGTTTACCAAGTCTTTTACCTTCCTCATTATTGCTTTTATGTTGTTTCTTCAAAGCTTTACAGTCTCGTCTAATGTGCCCCCTTTTGCCGCAATTCCAACAACCTTCACCTTTTCATTGTGGAGGCTTGGACAATTTGTTCTTTCTCGACTTCAATCGACTATGATTAGTATTTCCTATGTTTGATGTTCTTCCCCTCTCTTCAACATTCAGAGCAATCCTTGATGATTCACTTGATGATTTCCTCAAGATTATTCACTGAGGATGACGCCTACAACATCATCATGTTTCAACTTTGTTGATCGAAAGAATTGCTCACAACTATTACCAAACTTTCCCAGCTTTCTAGTAATCCAGATAAAATCAAAAGAGCCCTGATTTCATCATCAAAACTGATGCTTACGGATTCCAACTGGCTTGTGATTGTATTGAACTCATTTAAATACTCAACCACATTTCCACCATCAGACATTCTCATGTTGAATAGTCTTTTCATCAGATGAACCTTGTTGGAAGAAGAGGGTTTTTCGTACATTCTTGATAGGACCGACATCAGATCTTTCGTAATCTTCTCCTTTGAGATGTTGAATGCAACCGACTTTGCCAAAGAAAGTCAAATCGGTCCTAGGGCTTTTCAGTAAAGCATCTCCCACTCATTATCGCTCATATTTTCAGGTTTCTTCTTTTTTCCTTCAAGAGGAAGATATAGATCCTTCTAATAAAGGTAATCTTCTATCTGCATCTTCTAGAAACTGAAGTTTGAACCATCGAACATTTCAATCCTCACATTTCTTTCTTTCGACATTGCTCTCACTCGAACCAAAGCTTTTAATACCAGTTGTTAGGAGGAAACGTCTTTTGCGTACACACAAACGATAATATCAAATATAGAAAAACAAAAAATAACAAAGACAATCAAATCACACTAAAGAGATTTTACGTGGTTCTCTTTCGGTACATCCACAGAGTTCAACTATTCTCTAAGGCAAAACGAAGAAGAGGAAGCTCTCATTATAGATATTTTACTATTTTTCTCACAAAACGAAAAATATATACTACCCTAATTACGGTTTACATAAGACGCCATTTGAAAATATAAAATTGCTCTGCAATAAAAATATTCTTCAATACATTTCTGATGATCAGATTCCACAGAATCTAACAAGAGGTAAACCAATGTCCCTTGTTATAGAAAACATCAATATCCTTATTACTTTCTTCCAAACCATGATAGGAAGAAATCAACGAAAGCATTTTTAAGTTACTAACCCTCTTAGGAACCTAAAGAAGAAGGGGAAAAAAAAAAACTAACTAAAACCTTGCAAAAGCTTCCATAAATCTTCAAAAGGTTGGTTTTTATTTCTTCTGCATTATCTACTAATAACATGAAAGATCAAAATTAAATGACCCCCTTCTTTTTAAAGTATGGTTGATCTTCCAAGTTGCCAACCTGTCACCTATAATAATAGGAGAAGAAACAACAAATAAAGCGAAAAAGAGGTCTTTGCACAATCATGCTTCCACTCCATAGAGATTATTTAATTTTCAGATCACATGATCACATGCTTTATTTCTTGCATTGATCAAATTCTTTTTGTCATTTGCAATTGTCAATACAATCTATTGAACAAAAACAAGTGAATCCTTTCATTTAGATTATTATAATAAGCAGTTTATGGTAGTAAAATAACAAGCAAAGGAATAAAAGGTCCGTATATAATCATGTAAACATTCCCTAAGGCACTCTCCTTTGCCATTGTAAATACATGCAGATCTATTTTTGTCATACACTTTTATGAGATCAATGATTGAGATATTAAAAATTAGAGATGAAATTAAAAAGCCCAAGCCTATTCTCTATAGATCCTGACCCTCGTTATTATTCTTGGAGAATGATTCTATCCTGTAATATTAAAAGTAAGGATGATAGTGAAAGGGTGATAGTGAAAGGGTGAAACTTTGGACGAGTTCATGATCTGATCTGAAAAATTAATGGGTTTAGATTATGTTTTTTTATTTTTTAATTCGAATCGGGTTGGGAAAAATAAACCTGCATGAAATTTGAATTGGATTTAGTTAAGAAATTTAAAAGCAATCTGATCCGACCTGACCCGAGTGCACCAAGTTATAAAACAACACTCAGGTTGAGTCGGGTCAGAAATTTAGGTCGGGTTGGATTGTGTAGCTCGGGTCAGCAATTCAGTCGGGTCGACTCGGGTTAAATAATTTTTAACATGGGTTAGATTGACTTTATTAAAATCCGATTCGACGCGACCTCAGTTTCAGCTCTAATGAATGGTGACATTTGAGATATGTAGGGTCTATTTATTTAAAGTCTAAATTATTCATTAATTTTTATGTACAAATTTACATATATCTCTTTTAAATTTTGTGAAATTACTGAATCTATCATTAAATAAATTATATGAAAAGTACTTAATTAAAAAATCTACAAAATTAATCACATTTCTATTTTTTTAACTATCTAATAGTGATTCAAAATCTTACGAACGTAATAAATAAAATCACGTGTATAAAAATTGATGAATGATTTTGTCTTTTCATCAATGGGCCTGACATATTCTATTCGGATGACATCAGAGAATCGTTTATCTTTATTCTGTTTTATTTTATATTTATTCACCAAATTTAAGAGACTTCATGACTGCACCCAAGGGGTTTTATAAAGTTTACTTTTTTGCATAGAAAGCTTGATCTTGTGCTTGCATGACTAAGTTAATGGTTGATAGGGTTCCATGTAAGTGGTATTATCATATAATGAAATATAATTCAAAAATTTCTAAAAGAGTTTTTTTTTTTTTTTGAATGAATAGGTTAATATAAACATTTAAAAGAGCCCAAAGAATAAATACAGAAAACCCACAACCTACGTCAAGCCAAAAGAACAAAAATATATGAATTTCTTGGCCCAAAAAAACGAAGACCAAGAGAGATAGCTCAGAGAGCAAGCAGAGACAAATGAAGTCTCAAAGGAGCAGAGTCAAAAATCCACTCATTTGATGAGATCCCAAGGAGGGCAAGAGGCCTCAGGTACATCTCCCCAGAACGAGATTACGAAGAGATGCAGTCATGAATTAACCTTGAGACTTTGGTAGTAATATAAAATTGAATATAAGAAATTTGGTTTTGGATGGACTTCTGATTTGATGGAATAGTCATATGAATAGACCCAATTATAATTAATCAAAATCCTCCCAGAGTGAGATCTTGTTTTCCATTTCCATCAAGATACACTCTTGTTTTGGTTTGTGATAATAAATTGATTGAAAAGTTTTATGTTTGAATTGAAGAATTAAAAAAAAAAATCTTGACCTACCCTAAAAAGACTTGGAATTGATCTAATTGTATGTCTAATTTGAATGAATTCAGTAAGAATTCAATTAATGAATAGTAATGAATGAGATGAGAAATGAAGAGTTCGTACAATAAAAAATGAGCTTGTGCAAATTTAATGAAAGTAAATATAATTATAAATTGTTTAGACTTTTAGATTCAAAATCATCAAAGGTCACATTGATTAAGCAAAAAGTTAATATGATTAATTTAATCATTCGTTGAATTAGTGGTGTAAAAAACTTAAGCATATAAGATATAAATTTTGAGACAATCAAATCATTGTTAGATACATTCATCCAATGAATGAGAATTAATAAAGATATTAATATTTTCATAATAAGAGACACAGGTGTTAAATGATGACGAGTGAACAAAAGTACGTACAACCTCAGTTCTATCTTTTCTTCTAATAAAATTGGAAGTTATTAATTTCACACTAGAATCTAAGGCTAAAAGTAAAATTCCATAATTGACTATAAAATTTTAAAAAGGAGTCTCTCGAACAACTCCTTAATTTGTAAATTTATTTAAGAAAAACTCTTTATTTTTTTATAATTTTTAAAAAATCTTGATAAAATTTTGAAAAGAACTCTTTATTATGTTGAGTTAAAAATTTAGAAAATTATACTACCTCCGTCCTATTTTAGTTGTCTAATTTAAAATATTTATATTTTTTAAGAAACTCTCTATATAAAGCTAGCAATTTATATGATTTCATTCATTTTCAACACACTTTATATTACTCAAATATGAATGTGATAACTATTTTTGGACAATCTTAAAATTCATATCAGAAAACTAAATTGATACAAAGGTACTATATACTTATGGCAAAAAGTCTATTCTATTTGAAGTACTTCGTAGAGTTATTTTTAGAAAATTAAGTACTCTTAATTCCATAATGATAAAAGTTATTTTTATGTTCGACTAGAACTGAGATTGTTTTTTCATCATAATTTTTTTAGACTTTAGAAATTTAATTCTTTAATTGACTAATATTAGTTAAGTTTTTGATAAGATAATGATTTATAAAAAACTATTTTTCAATTACCCATTCACTAAATAGTATTCATATCTAAGTGATCTCAATAACATACATTAAAAAGTCTTAATTTTTTTTTATAATTAATGATTATAAGAATATTAATTTTTTAAATTTAAAAGAAATTTTAAAAGAAAAATCCAAATTCTGTTAAATTAATGCATCGAAATAAATGCACCAACTCTTAAATTATCTCAAAATTACTGAGATGCCACCATCTCATGATGTACATTTGTTTTATCTATGATCCCTATAAAAATCATGTCCCAACTGTTTTTCAAACTAAACACGTAAGCTGTCATAAAGTTCATGATGAAACTTAACACACAATTTTTTTTCATTACTTTGCCTTCGGCAGTCTTACTATTCATTATTATTATATATATATATATATATATATATATATATCATCAAAAATTATTTTAATATAAATACATGAATATACATAATTTAAAATTTTAAGATAAAACTAGAAATTGTAATTTCTCCTAGATTTGTTTGATTTTGTGTATATATAGAATTAATTTTATTTTTAACATGAAGTAGAGATACCCATGTTATTCAAAAAATATTATAATATAAATATAAATTAAAAGCTATAATTTAATGAGAATTTTATAAGATCATATCAAAATAAATTTGAGTGTGTCAATACTATTGTTATTAAAAATAAACTTCATTTAAAATATTTTTCATTTTGATTTTAAGTAAATGATCTAGAAATTTAACATGGAGTACCATTTCTTAACTATTTATTTACTTAATTTAAACCAATAAATTTAAATTATTATAAAATTTTCATATCAACCATTATTTTTAATTCAAGAAAATTTCCATAAATCAATCACGTAAATACAAAGGTAAATGTCCCCATAAATGCCAAAATGTAATTTAGAGGGGGTTGGCCTATCGTCAAAAAGCTCCCCTCATGTGCTTGAGAGGTTGGACACCTTAATCTTAAAAAAAAAGCTCTTTAATTTGATTAACACTCAAATCCTCAAAAAAAAGTAACTCCTCGTCACCTTTATTTTAGGGCTAAAATCGAGTCGGGTTTCTTAAAACCCAATCCGATCCGAGTTAATATTTATAGAACCCGATATGACCTGACTCAAATTATTGATCCGAAATTCTCGACTCGGTCTAACTCGAATTCTAACTCAACTCAACGTGAATTCTGACTCGACCAGTATTCTAATGCTATTTTAACCTAATTTTAGTTAGGTCGGATTAGATTTGGTCTGATCGGGTTGATTTAACTTATAAATTTTTCAATCTGACTTAATTCAAATTTAATATGAATTTTTATCTTTTCAACCCAATTTGACCTGAAAGGAGTTTCACCCCTACTTTATTTGATAAGTAAGAGGTAAGATTAAAAATCTCAAATAAGAGATATTCGTATTGACGATACCACCTCTCAAAGTTAACCTCAATAACCCCTGCAAACTCATCCAATTACAACCTTCGCCTCATAAAATTCCATACAAATGAAACACCTACACACTTTCGGTCAAAAAAAACTAAATACCACCGTGTCTTACTTCCAAAATAAAGTAAGGGCAGTACAGCAGCATGATGAAACAAAGGAGGAGGATTTTTTAGTAATTGGATTGCAAGAGAAGCATCTTCACACACAGATCATCTCTACTCTACTTCTTCTTCCGCTTCTCTACTCTAAATTATAAATTCTAGTGCTGACAGCACATCATTGAAAAGAAAACTAAAGTGGGTCCCACACCGACCAACCAGTGGGGTCAGTTTCGATGCTCCACAAGAGTTTAGACTTTAAAGCCGTTTTAAGGGAAGAGAGAAGCCACAGACCCCCAAGCTTACCCTACCATTCTCTCTCTCTCTCTCTCTCTCTCTCTCTCTCTCTCTCTCTCTCTTCCCCATATTACTCCACTCCTCCCAAGAGAAAGAGAGAAATTAAAAAAAAAAAGTTGGAACAAAAAAGTAAAAAACGTTAGAGCTTTTTGTTGGGAACCAGACAATAGCCACCACCACTTCCACCATCCATCAGTCCCTTACATTGTTATCTAGATATCTCCATTTCCCTACAAACCCTTTCTCACTTCCTACACTGCAAAATCCATTAATTTCTTTCTCATTACTGAGATCTCTCCTCTGTTTCTTCTCTCATCATGGCTATTCTTGTGTTGGTAGTGCTTGTTTTGGCCATGACTAGTGGATCAGGTAAGGCTTATGGCCTTAAGTGGCATGTCTCTGGACATGGGTTTGCCTTCTTTTCTTTTCTTGCATGCCTCTTTTTCTCAATTTTTGCTTAATTAGTGGAAGATTTGCTTATGGGTTTTCTTTCTTTTCATCAAATTGGGGGTTTTTTTTTTTTTTTTTGTTTTTGTTGGGGTTTTTGGCAGGTGCTACTTGGTGCGTTTGCAGGACTGATGTGAGTGATGCAACTCTTCAAAAGACCCTTGATTATGCTTGTGGAGCTGGTGCTGATTGCAGCCCTATTATTCAAAATGGAGTCTGCTATAACCCAAATACTGTGAAAGCCCATTGCAGTTATGCTGTCAATAGCTACTTCCAAAAGAAAGGCCAGGCTGCTGGAACTTGTGATTTTTCAAGCACTGCTATAGTTTCTACAACTGATCCCAGTAAGCTTTTCCCCAAAAAAAGAAAAATCCATGTTTGCCTTCTCTTTATCAAATTACAATTTGAGAGAGGGATAGTGTAGAGGGTAATCAGTGCTCACCTTGTTTATTTTGTGGTGATTTGGCAGGCCCTTCATCTACTTGTGTTTTTCCTTCAAGTGCCAGGTATTTTTTCTTCCCTTTTTTTTTTTTTTAAAAAAAAAGTTGCAAGATCTTGTTGTTCATGTTTTCTTTTTATTTTCCCTAATTTCTTTAGCTACTTTTTCTATTATTTAAAAAAATTTGAGACTAGTAATGAGGCAATGAAGTATTTGGGGCGATTTATTATGTAGAAAAGTGCTATTTGCTACCTCATTTTTTAACTTTTTTTAATTCTTTATTTATTTATTCAATAATCAGCATTAAGAATCCCTTGGCCATTACTGCCCATGTGAAATGCCTGTTCCCCAACTTGTATTTGGTCAAAAGATGAGGCTTTTTTAGTATTTAACTTCCTTTTTCTTTTGGTGTGCCATATTAGGGTTTGATTGATGACACAATGTGGTCTTTTTTATTTTTTTTTAAAACTTATCTAGAAAAATATCTTAATTTTACCTCTGTCATTGTTGATGCAATTAATTAGATTCTGATTTGGACACCACATATTTTGACAATGGAGATACCAAATCCTTTAATTGGCAAAATGCACCATGCAATAACTTTCATTTCAAAAAGGTTAATTTCAATTGGGCCATTTTTTGTTTAATTAAAAATATGGTTTCTCCTCTCAAAATGAGGAGTCTTATATCAAAACCCTAATTATTCAGATTTTAGAGGTTTTTAATCTTACACATCTGCCCTATCTTCTAAGAGTGCATTCTATTTTTAATAATATGTGAGAAAAACCTTACTCAAGATTTTTGGATCTGGCCCTAATAAGTCTATGACCAGTTACCACCGACTTTTGTTATTTTCTCCATGTGGTCATGATGCTTATTGTCTGATATCTCTGCCCACCTTACCATTTTTATTTATTTTGTTTTGGTGCCACAATAATTACAATATTGAATTCATTTTTCTCTTTCAATATCTTCCATCATCCCTGCAATCATGAATCGCTTTTTGAGTTTCACTTTTCCATTTGATCTTATCATAAATTTTTCCATTTGATCTTATCGTAAATTTGTCCGTATTCTTCTCTTTTTATATTTATTTTATATTTTACCATTTAGAATTGTATTGGCATTCTGGTTGATGTTCCATTTTCAGTACCACATCATAAGGATTTGGTAGATCAGCCATCAGCCTCTCCAACCGTTTGTTGGGTGGTTCTTGTCTTGACCATCTAAATGGATGTTTCAACCAGTTGGTCACAATTCTTAATCAACCATTTTTCTCCACTAGTTATTATAGCCAAACTTGTGAACTGGGATTGCCAAACTATACCAATATTAGAATGGAACCACCCATTTTAGGTGAAAACACTTGAGAAGGATGGAGAAACCAACTTCGCTACTTGCATGTAAAATCAGCAATAATGTGCAGTGATTGAGACATTTTCTTTTCTTTTCTTTTTTCTAAACTTGCCATTATTCTTCCCAAAATAGTAAAAAGGTAAAAGGTGATAACTTTTTATTAAAATATAAAAGATTGTATAACGAAAATATTTGTTATGAACTGGTTCCTATGAACCCAATCACTACTTTTATTCTCTACTGCTTTTCACTAATTTTTTAGTTGAGCCTATATTTATAGTGATTTTCTCCCTCGTACTCAATATCATTCTATAGATTCGATGTCTATCAATTTGAACTCATTTTGATATATCTTCGCTGTTAGATTAAGCACAAGTGTTGTTAATGGTTAGAACTATTTTCCCTTTTAAAACTACACTTTAGATTTTTTTTTTCTTTAAATTGAATTTTCACCTACTTAGAATATCTAATATGTCCTACCTATAAGAAAATAGCAGAGTTGAAACTTGGGTCGGGTCGGGTTTTTATAAACCCATGTCAAAACTTATGAACTCGACTCAACCTGCCCGACACGAATTTCTAACATGATTCAACCCGGTGTTGTTTTATAACTTGGTGCACTTGGGTTGATTCAGGTTACATGGGGTCGGGTCTAGTTGATTTTAAATTTCTCAATCCAATTCAATCCAAATTTCATGCCCGAAATATACAAATACATAACCCAAACCCACTGATTCTTGGGTCGGGTCATGCAGGTTGGGCCCTAGAAAATAGTTTATGAACTGAATAATATCTCGTAGATCACTCTCAAATTTCTCTCTAACTAGGCTATGAATTTGACATTTTTATCTCTTTTATCATCCTTCTTTACTTCTTTCTCTATTTAGGCTATCAATTAAAATTTTTTTTTTTCTCTTTTATGTGTTTCTTCAGTTCTACAGGTACAACGACACCCTCAAATTCAACCCCAACCTCAACTCCAACTACATTAACACCACCATCCACAACACCACCAAGCACAGGGACAGGGACAGGGACAGGGTTTACCACACCTACTACCACCACTCCAATAGTAGGAGGAAGCACCTCTGGTATAAGCCCTAGTGGTCTGACCACTGACCTCAATGGAGCTTCTTCCCATTCAAAGGCTGAGATTGGATTTCTCTTTCTTCTATCCTTTTGGCTCCCTGGCCTTCTTCTGTGGAGGTTTTGAAAGCTTTAAGGAAGTGGGTGGGCATGTGATTCTACAGTGGGGCCATTGAGAATCATCTAGAAACATTCCCCCACTACTATTAGAGAGAGGGAAAAAGGAGTTTGGATTCCTTTTGTTGTATGGGTTGCAGCTGGTGGGATATAATGGTAGGCGCATATCTTTTTCTTTTTGTTGATTTTTTTTTTTTTACTTTTCTTTCTTGTACATGTAGGGAGGCAGTATCAGTTGTTAATTATTGGATGAGAATTTGGCATCTTCTACTTGTTAGAGGAATTTTTATCTTTTTCTGCTTGTTTGGTGCAATGCCTTTGTTTGATTCATTGGATTTTCTTTCTCCTTTTAATTGTTTGAAGCAATTTAGGCTGTTTGGAGTGGAGAAAATATCCACCTCAATTGTGGGGTGAATCCAATGAGATGCTGTTGAATGAAAATGGCTGATGATGTACGAGACATTGACATCCATTATCATTTTCTCTTTCTCTTTTTCTTTTTCTTATAATCAGGTCTCTTAGAACATCTAATTAATATTAATCTCCGTGGTATGTGCAAGGCTTTCTACTCATCTGCTAACTCTATGAACTCAGAACTTTCGCTTCTTGAGACTGGTTTTGAGCCATCATGGGGTTTTATCATTTGTCATATGTGTGTAAATGCTAGTGGCAGATTGGATTAGCTTAAGATGATAGAGGATAAAATTTTTGATTCTGTTCTTATTAATCATCGATCTTAACTATAATGAGGTTGATGGTTCGCCATCGGAAATAGGATTACAAGCATTTTTTTTCTTTATGTGAAATAGCCAAAATACCCTTGAGAATTACAGGTTCATTGTATCCCTTCCCTTGGCATGAGCCTCACATGGTCGGTCGGCCTCATTATGGAAGCTATTTCTTCTATCATTAATGAAGTCTGTCTGCATTGATTTGTGTACGTAGAACTGATCTTAGAAATCCCATTTCTTCTATCATTGAAAAAAGTCTTTACTGTGATTTGAGTATAAAGAATTGACCTTAGTATGGCCTCTTAATGAGGATGACACCCACAAATTGAGAAATTGTTCAAATTTTTAATTCCAAGAGATGAGTGTACTTGTCAAGATTTCATTTCAAGAAGTCAAAATTTTGAGTTCAAATCTCATGGTCATTCTCTATAGTTTTATTTGGTGGGTCACTTTTTATAGTTTTGTTTGATGTGTGCAAGTAGAGAGGTTTATACATGTCTTGAGAATTAGACAAGTACTCTAAGAGGTACTCGGCACATTGGTCAAGGAAAAAAAAATGATCTTAAAATCCTCAATTTTTCATTTCATTTCTTTCAATTTCTTTAAGACTAGCTTTTTGTTTTGATTTTATGAGTATATAGTATGGAGAGTATTTAGTTTCACTAACAACGTGGAATGGAAATATTTATACTATTTTTTTCAGTAGAGTATCAATTCAAATTGAATGGATCAAAATTATGACATTATTTTTAGTTGTTAAATAATAAGTACTTGGCAAGTTAAATAATATTTAAATATTTAGTTTGTTTTCCATTTCAAGTTCAAATATTTATTTCATAAAATTTGATATGAGTTGAATAAATGGTAAAAAATAATCAAAATTTGCAATTCTAGGAAAATAAGGATCATTGAATTTTTTTTTGAAAGAAAGCCGTTATCATCTAAATACATTCAACGGATCTATTTATGATATGATCTCCAAGAATGCGAAGGGACTCGATGAATTTTTTATGAAAACCTTTGAAGTTGGATTCTCGTTAAAGTATTATACTTTTTTTATTTTTAACTTTCAATGACTTGTATTTATTAAAATATAAAAACCAAGATTAAAAAGGAGTATTAAGTGGTGATGGAACTTTGCACAATTTATGTCCATGTCACATCTCGACACATTTAATATTTTAATTATGATGGGTAGCCTTGGCAATTTCTTTCATTATGCATTGTTTTAAAAGGAGTTTTCAAATTTATCCTTGCTTTTAGAAAAGAAAAAAAAAAAGAGGAGGAGAGAAATAAGGACAAATTTAGAAATTCCTTTTAAAGAGTGGACCATAAGAGAAAATGGGGGTAAAAAAATCATTCCCCATGATGAGAAGTATTTATGTAAATGGGTTGGATTCGGATAGGATTCAAATAAGATCCACATTTGTATCTATTTGTTAGTGTCGGGTTCGAATTGGGATTAAAAAAATACTCCCTTTGTCTTATTTTAGTTGTCTCATTTGAAATATTTATATTTTTTAAGGAAATCTCTATATAAATCTTACATTCCATGTAATCTTTTTCATTTTCAACATACTTTATACTATTCCAATACAAATGAGACAACTATTTTGAGATAATTCTAAAATCTATATAGGACAACTAATTTGAGACAGAGAGAGTATATGATTCAAAGTTTCAAACCGTATCTAGTGTTGGATTTACATTTGAATTCACATATTTTTAAAAATTACAATTACGGACATTCTTCTTTATAAAAAAATAGATTAACTAAACAATCAAAACTTTCATATAAAAAAAGAATAACTAAAATCTCAATATATCTCTTACAAAAAATAAATAGTAAATATTATAAGAAGAGTATAAAATAATCTTAAAAAATATATTAAAAATTTCAAACGAAACTTAAAAAAATGCAAAAATAAAGTAAGTGATAGACACCTTTAATTAAGATGGTGAAATTTGATTATATCTCATAGCTCCACTCACTTAAAGAATTATTGCTATTACTTAAAAAATAAAAAATTTGACTAACCGACAAGGCCCAACAAGTCATGGCTTAAAGAATAAAGAGTCACCGGACGGATGACAAGGCTACATAGACTGCACGAATGTGCGATAATATTATCCCCTCGATGATTTAGCACAGATCCTATTTATTATCAATAAATAAATATATTATTTAAATTACTTGTCATTCGAGTTATCAAGTTATCGAATTCAGATATAATTAGATCTAAATCAACATAAAAACAAATGGATTTTAATTATGAAATCCAATTTGGGTGTAAAAAATTAAAGTAAAGCTTTTACCAAATTCATTTATTTTAAATTATAGAATATTTTAAAATTGTTTAAATTTCAAATATCCATTTACATGCAGCAGCCTTTACATTTGTCGACTACCGACACCTGTGCGGCATCCTTGGATAGATGATTGGGTCATTGATTTGTGGTCCAGATTGATCCACCTAGCTTACAATCTTATCTAAAGATATTCTGCTTTATAATCCAATAAAAGGTAGACAGCATCTAACTTTTCATGTTTTAATAGAGATTGGACGCGTGGCATTCATAAAAATTGACATGAATGACATTAGGGCAAAGCCACTCAAATTGGCATCAAATCGTCAAACCCTAAACATGAAACCTTAAATACAATTTATAAATATTTCTCGTCTGTAACCTCATAATATTTAAATTTAAATACAATTTATAAATATTTCTCGTCTGTAACCTCATAATATTTAAATATTTATTTCAATAATGATAGTGTCGAAAAGCTAATCATAATAAATCAATTAGGTTTTATATATTTATCATCTATTAATAAAATTGGATTTTTTTTTGTTCAACTTGTTGAATATTCTCATCTTGTGTGGAAGATCTAGTTCTCAAATCCTTAGAGCGCCTAACTTGATTCATAATGTTTGTAGGCGGTGTTATGAATTCAGAGTTTTACGTATGATCACTACAAAGTAAGGTCAGCCCACATATTAAAAAAATTGAAATTTTAAATATTTTTGAGTATTTTCAGTAAATAATATATATATATATATAGTAAGGTCTCCTGATTATTTCTCTTCAATAACTACAAAAGATATTTTCATTTTTATTTCAATTAAACATTATCTTTTAAAATGTTAAATATTTAAATATCTTTTATTTATTAAAATTAAATGTTGTGATTGTGAATGTCATTAGTGTGACATACTTTTTAAATATCTTATAAAAAATAAATACACCAATTTGATTGAATAAATATATAAATGACCAAGATATGAGGTAGGTGATGTTTTATATGGATCCAATCTTATTCACTCTATTTGTTAGTGGCACATCTCATGGATATTAAATGAGTGATTTGGAGTAAAAAATTTACCATATTTAATCATTGTTTTTATATATAATAAGTTTGCTTATTTTTTATAAGCTATCTCAGTAGATTATCTAGTTAAAAATATTTTTATTCTCTTTAAGACTTTAAGTGTGTGGAGTATGCATATGATGTAAAAGATTGTGGTATCTTTTGAAATTGATGAAATTAGGCTTTTAATTGGATTCAGGTCGGGCCAAGGGACTATCTGACCTGGCCTGATTGAAATAAAACGGGTTAGATCTTGGAATCCGTTTATTACTCGTGGACGGACCCTTACGATTCGATAATTTTTGGATGGGACACAGACGAGTCAGAAAGTCTATCAAACTCATCTAAAATTATGAGTATCTTTTGCAATTGAGGCAACATTATCATAATTGAATCACAAGATTTATTTACTGAATTTTAGACAATTGAGCTTACAAAATTAAAAAAAAACTAATTTCTGATGTTAAGTTGAAAAGGAATTAGTCTCATTAAATGTATATAACCATATAATATAGATGACCATAGATAAAGCGTGGTTAAATGAGTTCGACCTACTCAATTTCCTTCTGAATTTTTCTTTTTATGGGTGGCAGTGGTTAACATGAATAGAAAGATATTTTTTTTTTAATGATTACAAATATTAAGATATTTTTGAACGAGTCTATAGGTTTGAGTTCAAGACTTTATGCGTCAAATAGGTAGGTGGATTATGAAAATATTTTGTCACAAATTCTAGATTAATAAGATAAATAATTTAGATGATAATGATGATGATATTTTTAAATGAGTTTACATATATTTAAGTTCACATGCTCATGAGCGAAAAACTGCTCTTACGCCTTATGAGCCCCATGGTGTTTGGGGTCCAACACATGAGAATGAGTGTGCTTGGAAGATATTTTCAAAATGATCATAAAAAATCAAGTACTTTAGATTTAAAAAGTCATGATTTTCAAAGTTAAAAAAAGTAACAGTAAAAATGAAGTCAATTTTGAATGGACTTTTAATCCAATGGTAAGATCAACTCAAATCTATTCAAGTTGAACATGGATACAATTCATAGGAGGTCGGTCGATGGGTGTAAAAAAAAAAAGAGAGTGAATTTGGGCCCTAGTGGTTAGTAATGTTGAACCAGGGTTCCTAAAAACAATGGACTCGAGATTTTGGCCGAGACGCCGGGATCTCGGGTCAACCGTTTTTCGACTGATATTTGGCGATATTTTTTTTCTCTCTTTTTTTTTTAACAAATCTCAGCCGTATCGGCGAGTTCTCGGTCATATCAGCCGAGATATCTCGGGTGTTTTTTGACCCGTGTTGAACCTGATAGGCCATAAACATTATTGAGATAGGAATGAAAATGAATGAGACAGAAAAAAAAAAGGTTAATGGAGAATGGATCCAAAAATCTAAAGGCCCGTTCTAAGTTTCTTGGGCCCGTTCCAAGTTTGAAGTTTGAACCTATAATTATAACGCTAGCTAAAGCTTAAATTGACTCAGGGCCCAACGCGACCTGTCCGACTTGCACTTGTGGATCCACATATCAAACCAATCAAAGTGATTTGCCTCATCAAAATGCCCCACCTGGTTATAACAATGAAACACCTAAATGATCACCCCATCAAATGGCTATAAATACAACCGCTACAATACATTTGGTTGCGCCAAGACCGATACAATACATATCATTTTGGCTAGGATTATTATGTATTAGCTTATACGTATCGTATTGTGTGGACATATAATATTGATTGATACCATCATTTAACGGCCCGTATTGTCTATACATGTATGTATTAGCTCGTAAGGGTCCTACAAGACAAAACGATTGTCCTATCGGCCATTTACAAGTTTTTTAAATTTTCTTGCAAAAATTTGTTATTTTGACTACTTTTCTGTTTGAATCTTGCCGTAGATGTGATTTTAACTTTTGAAAATATATTTTTTACGTGTGAACGGTATTGTCCATTCTAACCCCGTTTTCCTTTAAACTTGTCCATTTTCAGTATGTTTTACCAATTTTTAAATTTTGCTCTAAAATAAATTCTATTTTTAGAGTTTTTTAAAATAATTTAATGAAAGATATTGTAAAAATAATTTAATCAAACGGGTTCAAATTGAGTCGTAGGGCCTGTTTGATAGGAATGTTAAAGTGGCATTGGTGTTTTGTAGAATTAGTGAGTTAAGAATTTATATTTAGTGAAATTAAAATGCATAATAGAAATTATGGAATTCACTCAACTTTAATTACAAATGATTTATATTATCAAACTAGGACCGGGAACCACTTAGATAAGTGGGTATCTAGAGGACACATGCATAAGAAATTTATCAATCAAACTCAAAGGGATTAGAGTAATTGTCAGAAGCTCACTTCAAAGAAATTTGAGTCCTGCATTCATTTCTACGTCCACTCCAAAAAGCCACTAAATGTAGAGTTATCCAGTGTGTTAATAGAAGAACTTGCACATGCCTAAAGGATAAATCAAATACTCTTAAGGGGCTTAAACACCTTAGTCATTAAAAAAAAAAGAAAATTTATACATCAAAGTTGCTTCATTAAAAACTTAGTTGGCATTTTTTGGACTCCACAATTATACCCTTCCTCCTTATTCTAATGTTGAATTGAAATCCTATACTTTTTAAAAATTATAATCGCTATAGAATTAAGTAAAAGTTCTACTTAAATTACACATTCAGTCGGATTCATGATGACTCTTCTAACTTTTCCAACGAACCAATAATCATGATCCAATGCAAGTTTATGAAAAATACTCACCAAGTTTACAAATTTATTCTCAACAAATAAGTTCTCCACATAAATACTGATTGAGTTCTAAACTGTCAATTATCCTTACAAATTTCTACATTCTACACAGGTTTTATTCATTTTAAAATTTTCTTCATGCCTCTTTCTCTCTCCCCTTATTTTTTTTTGAGATTTGTAAGTGTTCACACTTTGCACCCGACTAGTCTCTCAAAATGTGTGAAAATCCTCCAATCCACAAACATTGAGTAAATCTGTAGGGAGTGGCCCTTAATCGAAATCACTAGAGATTGAACCCAAGACCTCAAGATTTTAATATTATAGAATCTTTAAGATCACTAATTTATCTGATATTAGAACTAAAAAATCTAACTCAAAATATCAACAATGAAGAAATCAAGCTTTAAGAAATTATAAAGAACCTCAAAATTCAATAAAAGCTCGTTAGATTTCTCTCACTGAAAATAATGTAAACATCACTTAGAACGAATTGTATGTTTTCTAACCCAAAATCAAACAAACAATTTTAAGATAAACTGAACCCTTGAAATTTTACTACAAATTCAAAACAAGAAATTCAATGAAATAATCACCATAATGATAAAAAAAAATCACTAAAAAATAACTTGTATATTCTTTGGGCCAAACGCCTTGTTCATATATGAAATTGAGAAAGGAAAAGAAAAGAAAAACTAAATCAAAGCATGCCATACATAATGAGGCATTTTTACGTGTCAAATCTCCTCCTATCCATCTATACTATTAAAGGTCTTCTGACAAAGACATGAAAATTAAGAAAACCACAAAAAAATTCATCTCTAGGTGTGCCATCTCCTTGTTACTTTCTTGAATCCTAAAATTAAAATTAAGATATAAAGCGTGAACAAACTACTACTCTTTTTTTTAGGTCTCGACTAGACTCTAAGGTGAATTAAACTCTTCAATCTGCGCACACTAGATAAGTCTGCGGAGAGTGATCCTTCATTAGAATTACTAGAGATTGAACCCTTTTCAATCCAAGAAGTCTTATGTAACTCCTCCTCCTTTTTAATGTAGATCTTGATAAACATGTAAAAATTCATCATTCCCTTCCTCATAGATTCGATGGGCATCTCAAAATAATATCTATCATCTCAAATGTTGTAAAATGTAGTTGGACCTTTAGTATATGAACCGAGGCCTCTTTTTTTTTTTTTTTTCCAATAGATGCTCTCCAAATTAACAATGTTTTAGCAATAAAATTTTACACAAAATAAAATCTATAACAATTTAAGTCCACTTTCTGTAGAAAATTAAGAAAACGACAAAAAAGAAATTCATCTCTAGGTGTGCCATCTCTTTGTTACTTTCTTGAGTCCCAAAATTAAAATTAAGATATAAAGTGTAAACTAATGTAAACATAAACTCCTTTCTCTTTTTTTTTTTGTCCTGACTAGACCCTAGGGTGAGTGAAAATCTCTCAATTCACACACATCGAGTAAGTCTATGGAGAGTAACCCTTCATTAGAGTTACTAGAGATTGAATCCAAGACCTCAATCCTAAAATCTTGTGTAAGTCCTCCTTTTTAATATAGATCTTGATAAACATGTAGAAATTTGTCATTCCCTTGCACATAGATTTTATGGGCATCTCAAAAATAAAATCTATCATCTCAAATGTTGTAAAATGTGCTTTGGACCTTTAGTATATGAACGTAGGCCTCCTCTTCTTTTTTTCAATAGATGTTCTCCAAATTAACAATTTTTTTAGCAATATAATTTTACACAAAATAAAATCTATAACAATTTTAAGTCCACTTTCTGTAGATGCACCCACACAACTAAAAGTAGTAGTCTGCTTATTCTCTATTCAAGTTTTCGCCATCAAACTTAAGATTACAAGAATGGATAATTGAACTTGCAACTAAAAACTCACGTAGCTGTTTATTTTTTTTTTATGTTTTTATATCACATGCTTATTAAGAGTATAGCCAAAGGTTCAAATGAACTAAATTAAGACTCAAAAGTGCATCACCAAGGTCCAAAGGCATTTGTGCTTTCCTCCACCCCAAATTGCAATTTCCTGTAGAGTTACTCAGTGTGTGTGGATATGGAGGGTTGCACATGTCCTGAGACTTAGTCGGGTACTCTAAGAGACCTAGACACTTTGATCATAAAAAATAAGGGATGCATTTTCCTCATTTAAGATGAACAAAATAATCCTTTTGTCATTTAGAGCCATGCCATTGCGGGCTGCAAGATTTTCTATAATCCTGGCATCAACCACTCCTTTTTTTGGAGCTCATGAGATTGATCTGGTATAAACTCCAGAATTTTATAGTTCTTCAAACTTTGGGTTTACAAATTTTGCCAAAGTAGTAAAATTTAAAAATTCCTCTACTAATTGATATTTTATTCACAATTTTAGAAACTTCCAAGAATTATGAACTACCAAACTTGCCCAAAACCCTAATTTTAAGGACTTGTCAATCAGTGTTAAATGAGCCCAGTGTAGAACCAACCAACAATTGCAGTCATTCCATGTTTCCACACTATCCACAATGGGTCCTATGACTCCAATTTTGGACAAAAGACTAAAAAGGAAACACCATATGATATAAAATTGAGAATGTTTCCATTTTGTCCTTTCATCTTTTAATTTATCAATGACGAAGTCACGAGCAAAAAAGAAACGCTCCCACTTTTACATTTTCCGGTGCCTCTTCAAAATAAAGTAGAATCATGGAGAACAAATCAAAACCCCAAGAATACTGCCGGGCTCAAAGTTTTCAGCAGTCCATACTGCCTGTTGTTTCGTCTATGCCTTTGCCCCAATTTTGTATTAATGTCCGTACATTTATAGTCAGTTTGGATTAGAGACCTTAATTGGCTGCTGTGATAAGCAAATAGGTTGCAGTACCTTGAGAATGGGGCCCATGTTGGAATCTCTACAATGACATGAATTACAATCGTTTTTATGGTTCAGCCCCCACAGGTATAGAGATGATGGGATACTAGAAGTGAAAGACCAGCAAAGATTTGAATTAGGAACATGTTACGACATGGGGTGACAACCTACATAAATTTAGCAACCCAAAAGAGTTGGCCTAGTGGTTGAGACACAAAACTTCAGCATTGAGACTTTGGATTCAATCCCTGAAAACTCCAATGCAGCGCCCCTCTCTGTGGGATATGTACAGAGTAAAGTCCCATCGCTTGAACCTATGCACATGTCCTGAAGGACTAGTGCGGCGAGACACTTGGATACCTTCGGTCAAAAAAGAAAAAGAAAAGAAGAACCTACATAAATTGAGTCCCAAGTAGAGATGCGTGGTAAGTGAAAAAAGAAACCCACATAAAAATGATATAAGGCTTTGACAATGATGGTAAAAACAACATTGAAACTCGAGTTAGGAAGCAGTATTCAAAAACTGGCTTGAAAATCAGGATTTCATCCATGGATGTTCCGACATGAATTTATCCATAGGCCATATGTCACTGAGATGCAATATCCTAACCAAATGATAAAATGGTCTTAAACAGCCACAGAACAATTTTGTCACATGCAAAGGGCAGAAGATTGGATGACTTGTAAGCTTTGATAAGAGTAAACTTTGTCGTACAGTTAATCCATGACTAGAACTATCTTGATCGACAATCAGTTTGCTGCAGGGTCAGCTCCTTAAATATGCAGAATATGGTTCCCCTTTAGCGAAGAAACTTCTCAAAACCATGATAGTAACCTATACTGGAGTAAGAATCACATCAGAAAATAAGGTTGGTTGGCAGTATCTCTGATTTGTTTGCAAGATCAAAAGAATTCGACTAATTAAGTTGGACAGAGCTTAAAAGACAAACTTACTCCCTCAGTTACACAGAAGTAGAGGAAGTGCACTGTGATCTTTTCAAATTGCAATCTTCTTGGATAAACTTAATGATAAACTCAGCAACAGTTTCTGGCTTTTCTACATGAGGCAAGTGACCGCAATTTTCTATTTGATAAAGAACTGAATTCGGCAGATCAGAATGAAGCTTCTGCAATTGACAGTTGAAACTTGATTATCTACTTCAGAACAAAGAGATGCATCATAAAACACAGTAGTAAAAATTTATGGTAACCAAAAATAAACATACATGCACACAAAAAAGTATATTCATTAGTATTCATAATTATACATTAAGACGAAATCCAAACTCAATAATGATTATTATGAGGGGGCGCCAGGACCACATGCACCTACATTTTTTTTTTTATGACCGAAGGTGATGCGGAGCATTTTGGAGGATATGATTCTATCATTTTTATTTTTATTACCTATTTGGTTTAATGTATTTTTTATTTATTTATTTGAGGGTATTTTGTTTTATTTTACATTAAGGGGTATTTTCGTCATTTTGTTGGTGTGTTTATTATGTATTGTAAGCCTCTTTAGGGCAATCAGTTGATGAATGAAATTGAAGTTTTCTTCCGCTGTTTGTGCGATGAAAATAATTTGGGAGTGATTCCTTTGGTGTGAGGCCCTTTTGGCGTAAAGCCTAGCGTGAGGTTACCATCCTTCCATCTCCAGGTATTATCCATCCTCCTCTATCCTGTAAAGACCCGTCCTGCTAGCACAATATTGTTCGCTTTGGGCCCACACGGACCCGCTCAGCTTTACTTTGGCGAGCCAATCAACTGTTACTCCCAAAAGGCCTTGTGCTAGAACGAGGAAGGCTACTACTTATATATCAGGGAATTTCCAATGCAATAGTAATGTGAGACTTTTTGGGGCAGGGTATTACAATCTACCCCCCTTAAAACCAGAGCCGTCCTCGGCTCTGTACACACAACAATTAAGCCCACCCCCTTAAGCAGAGAGTTGAACTATACTCTAATACCATTTGTAACGATTCGTCCCGCTAGCATAATATTGTCCCCTTTGGGCCTATACACGGACCCGCACGGCTTTGCTTTGGCGAGCTAACCCACTGTTGCTCCCAAAAGGCTAGAAGGAGGAAGGCTACTACTTATATACCAGAGAATGTTCAATGCCATTAGCAATGTGAGACTTTTTGGGGCAGGATATTACAATCTACCCCCCTTAAAGCCAGAGCCGTCCCCGGCTCTGTATACATAATAACCAAGTCCACACCCTTAGACAGAGAGTTGAACCATGCTCTGATACCATTTGTAATGAACCATCCCCCCAGCACAATATTGTCCGCTTTGGGCCTACACACGGACCCGCACGACTTTACTTTGGCGAGCCAACCCACTGTTGCTCCCAAAAGGCCTTGTGCTAGAAGAAGGAAGACTACTACTTATATACCAGTGAATTTCCAATGTCACTAGCAATGTGAGACTTTTTGGGGCATGGTATTACAATCTACTCCCCTTAAAGCCAGAGCCGTCCCCGGCTCTGTACACACAACAACCAAGTCCGCACCCTTAGGCAGAGAGTTGAACCATGCTCTGATACCATTTGTAACGATCCGTCTTGCAAGCACAATATTGTTCGTTTTGGGCCTACACACGGACTCGCACGGCTTTACTTTGGCGAGCCAACCCACTGTTGCTCCCAAAAGGGCTTTTGGTAGGAGGAAGGCTACTACTTATATACCAGAGAATTTCCAATGCTACTAACAATGTGAGACTTTTTGGGGCAGGGTATTACATATCTCCTCTCTTCTTCTTCCCTTCTCAATTTTCGTTTTTCTCCTTTAAACCTCTCAAAACTGCCCATTGTTGTTGTCCAAGGTCTATTTGACCTTCCCTCTCCTATTGCCCCTCCATACTGTTGTGGGACCCGATCCAATTCGGGTACCATTCTTGTGTTGTGGGACAGAAAATGTCCAAGTTCAATGTATATTGTAAGACCAACTAGATTAGGTGTCTAATAGTCTAATAGTCTGTAATTAGATTTGAGATTATTATTTTTCTTTTTGGTCTACATGATTAGCTCCTTTACTTCTTATATATACATGTACAAACACCACAGTTAGTGAGAGTGAATTGAATACAAACAAGAGAAGAATGCTTCTCCATCTCTTTTCTTCTTCTTATTTTTCATATTCTGTTTATTATTCAACACATACAACCTCTACCCTTGTTTTCGTCACTCCCATACTCTGCCCCCTTTGCTGCAGAAACCTCCTACAGCCCTTCCCCAACCCAAATTTGCTTCCGTGAGCCCCTACAATCCATCTCCTTGTTGTCGCCATCCCTCTTTAAGCCTTTCCGTTGCTGCCGCACTCCTTTCCTTGCATCATGTGAACGAATTAGCGAGCCCACCTACTGCTGATCCGAATGCCGAAGTCCACTTTCTTTGTTGGAGCCCGCCACCCAAGAATACCTGCTTTGGATAGAAGAACGAAAGGCACCCGGCTCGATACATACAAGGGTAAGGAAAGCATAATATGAAGGGGATGAAAGACCATGAGCAGTAGCAATACTTGCAAGGACAAAGGTCCTGGCTTCCGAGTCTGAAGGATGGAGTTGAGCATGGGGGTGCAAATTCGAAACAGTGAAAGAGAGGATAGCAGGACGCTCTTGAGGCTATCTGAAGGATGACTCCTCCTCACTTGGTGCAAATATAGAGGAGAAATGATTTTTTACTGCTGCCTGTAACTCCCTCTTCCCTTCCACCCTTCTACCAGTCACGACAACAACCTTCATGGCATTTACCGTAGATCTTACCTTCGCCATTCTTTGAAAGAATTTAGTGTTCCTATCACCTTCCTTTAGCCAAGTAGCACAAGACTTCTGTCTCCATTCCACCTCCTTGCAGCTTTCAAAGGTTAAAGTTCTAGAAATGAAATGACCAGTGAAACCATAAATTTTACAACCTTTCTATGTGCTTCTATGCCTTGGTCTTGGTGCACATCTTGTGTGCCCCTCAATATAATTACAGGTAACCATTTCAAAATATGCAATATATTTTCAGTAAAACGACTAGAACACAAAAGTGGAGAATATTTGGTTTGTAATGTAAAATATCCTAATCTTTTCCTCAGATAATTGCAGAGCTGATCTATAATTTTTTTTTAATATTTGAGTGGATCTTTAATTCTGAAGTTTGTAAAAAAAATCTGATTAGTGCTACCAAGTAGTTATCTTATAGAGCTTCAAGGTCCTAACTCAAGGACCGACCACAAACTAACATAAATTTGGAACATGAATCTGAATAATAAAGTTGCAGCTTATAAAAGTTGAAGTTAAAGAAATGAACTGACCAGTGCAAACTCGTTACTAATTATCTGATCATCCTCCCCCCAAATGATTAGTGTCTTGTGCTTTACCTGTAGAATTCAACCAAAGATGGCATCATTAAAAAAATAGCAATGAACTAAAAGGCATCATAAGAAAGGCCTTCATACTTCTCACTCTATATTTAAGAATCCTCAAGTGAACTGAAACAAAATGTTAGCAAGATTGTTTTATATGAACTTTTCTTTTACATTTCAAATTTCAAAAAATGTTCTGTTACTGTGTTGTCCAGATACACATTTATGCATAAATACAATCAGTTTTCACCCAAGTCATAATGAAGTTCACTTAAACACAAAGTCCAAACCATTCACACACCCATACATGTTGGCCACCCCAAATACAAGGATAAGGCTTCAATGATGATGATGTGAATGAAGTAAAAAAATGTTAGAGCCCAAGTTTATCCATGTCTCCGTGTTGTTTCGTAACAAGTGTTAGAACCTTGCCTTTGGAAGTCAGAAGATGATGCATAAAGATGGTTGAAAACTTGAAGCAACATGATGTGGAAGGTTGAGCTCAAGAAGTTTCTCCAAGTGCTTTTGGCAACCAAGCAGGTAAACTGGACTGTAATGGGCTATAGGTTGACCCCAAAAGCACCCACAGAATAGTGGACCATTCTTGACCCATCTCTGAACGCAAGTGTAGAACCTAAAATGAGTTTAAGCTTAAGCCCAGTTGAAAAAGCCCAACTGTATAGAAATTGATGAATATTTGGCTCCGACTGGTCGAGCTCACAAACGTTAGTTGGAGATTTTTTTTACTCCTCTCGGGTTCCACTGGTCGACCTTGTTCGACCAGTCGAACAACTCTGGGAAGTTCCATCCGCATTATCCCTCAGGTTCAACATGTCCACCCTTTTCGACCTATCGAGACTTACGATTGACGTTAGTTGGAGCATTTTTCATCTGCCTCTTCGACATGTTGAGGAGCCTTTCTTATCCCTTCAACCTTGTGTCACCCACGCCTCGACCTATCGAGGAGCATGTCAATCTCTAGCCGTTGTAAATATTTATTATATATATCGCTCTGTGCTTAATCGTGATTAAGGGAATAAGCGAGAGATAGAGAGAAAAAAAAAAGAGATTAAGAGAGAAAAACCCTAATCGTCTCCGACCTTCAGAGAGTGTTCATTTCCTTGAAAAACGGATATGACCTCTGTGAACCCTCTCTAATCATTCAATAAACTATTGTTGATATAGCTTGGGTATGCTTTCAATAAAATGATTAAGACAGATTTTCTCTAGGAACTCCCGTAGCCTCCTAATCATAGACCTATCCTTCTGCTTGGAATGCTGACACTGGAGATTCAATAGCACTGTGGAGTGGAGCAAGCATGAGACAAATTGAAGAACACATTTGAAGATTCAAGCAAGGTCCAAAGGCAAGTGTTCTTCCCTTCTTTGTTATTCATTTAATATTGTACGGTGGATTAGATCTCTGCAATCGAACCACTATAAAAAATAAGTGTCAAGGAGTAGACCTCAGTGGTCGAACCTTTCAAAATCTAGGTTGTATTGATAAGGTAATTTTACCCTTTCATAGTGTGTTTCGGATAGCCCAAAGTTGGGTGAGTTCAAGAGTGAATGTAGGTTCAGGTGAATCGAACCACTATAAATCATTTGTGTACGAGTGGTTTGATTTGATGGTTTGTTTATTTTTATTTGCAAACACACAAATGTTTATTTTCCGCTGCACAGAGCCTGATCACATATTTTGGATAAATTGGAATACCTCTTGTGGTCGAGTAAATAGAAGACACAATTTTCTTACCCAATACCAACATTATTTTCAACCAAAATATTTTGACATATTTTAAAAAAATATATTTTAACACGTTTGCATGAATACCCATATTGATATTATATACAAATAAAGATGCAATTTATCTACTCAACACATTTCCATGGACTTGCTAATCCGAAGTTATATACACTGAAGTCATTGAGTAAATAGAAGACACAATTCTTACCCAATGCCAACATTATTTTCAAACAGAAATATTTCCATCTCTTATCTACCTCATTAATTTGGGAACTGACATTATAACCCCCACTAGACATAAAATCAATGGTCGCATCTTCCCACCATGGTAGAAGGCAATGCAGACGGCCCACCTGAAAATTTAAAAAAATGATATTGTTAAATTAAAATTAATATACTTTATATGAAATACAATATTATTTATTTATTATATGACATTATAATTGTAATGTCGCTCAATTTTAAAAAGTACAAATTTTTTGAAATATTTTAATTAAAGGAAGATTCAATACACAAAAGGTTAAGATATATTAAGAAGTATGTAAACTAGGATAACTATATTTCTTATTGAGGTAGATTTAGTTGTCATTGTTGTGGGCCCCAGTTAATGTCTAGATTCATTGTATATTGAAGCTTAACACAATAGATTGTAATTAGGATACACTTATTGTATTTCCTTTTTTGTTCCCTAGATTGTTTTTATATTTTCTATTTAAACACTGTATCCTCTAAGAGGAATACATCATCAATATATTTGATAGAGATAATTCTCTCCCAAATTCTTTCTCTGTTCTTTTTCCTTATTTATCATATTCCTATTCTACATGGTATCAACCAGGGAAGATTTTCTTAAAATAACCTTCCCTTTTTGCAGCCTTAATCTTCTCTGGCGAGCATCACTGTTCCGGCGAAGGGTCTGCCAGCAGGGGACTCCACCTTCCCTGTCGTTTTTGACAGAGCTATGCATCTATCCCATTGGATCTCTATTTGGAACTGGTCTTCTAGGGTTTTTGTTGGATCTCTCATTCCACAATTTTTTGAAGCAACCATACCCAGATCTGAGTTTTTTGCTTAGATCTGGCAGATCTAAGCTTCGATTACCCTCTTCTCTCTTCCACTGGTGTCACCCCTGGACTCCCTCCAGTCGCCTAAGGTGGACCTCCCTTCTCCATCAACGGTGGGCCCCCCAGTGTCTGTTTCACTCTGCTGCTCACGCCGCTACACAGTTTTTCTTCTGGGTTCTCTTCTGCCCAGATCTGGAAGCTAGGTCCTTATTCCCTCTATTGCTGTTGCGCACAGGTTTCGCCTATCCCTGCCTATCCCTCTGGATTCCATCAGATTGGGGTGTCCCATCTTTCATCTACGGTGGACCCCATTTTTTTTGGTTTTTTCTGCAGCTGTTCGGGGCGACTGTACCCTCAGATTTTGCCTTGTTTCTGTTTGATCTACCCAACTGTTGATCTTCAGGCCCTACCACTTGCGCATATATATATTCGCATCTCCCTCTGTCTCTTCTGCTTACGAATTTGCGACTGGTTTGTACCTTGTGGGGCCCATTTCCTGCTGCTTCTTCTCTGATTTGACGCAGTTCTTGGACTTGGATCTGATTTTTTGCCGTCTATTCACTGCTACTACTATCTGATTGGGTCTTTGGCCTAGGATTATGGCTACTGTTACTCCAACATCTTCTTCTGGTCCTTCCAGTTCAGATGTTGCCTCTCCCGGCTCCCCACAGATTGGTCGGATCACGACGGTATTGCTTAATGAGACGAACTATTTTGAGAGGTCCCATTCTGCCACAATGTTTTTAAATGCAAAGCAACTCTCTTCGTATCTTGATGGTACTACTCCCCAACCGGCTAAGACTGATCCAACATTCTTTGTCTGGAATGCAAATAAGTCTCTGGTCCAGACTTGGCTTCTTCATTCTATGGACGCCCATGTGCGGCATCTCGTTTATACTCTTCCCACTGCAAAAGTTGTATGGGACACTGTGAAGACTTTGTATTCTGATGGAAATAATTTTGCTTGTATATATGAATTATCTCAGATTGCTGCCACTCTCCGATAGGGAGAGTTATCTCTCATCCAATACTATTCAACTCTACAATCCAGTTGGTTGGAGCTTGATCAACTTCAATCCCTTACTTTTAAGGATCCAACAGATACTCTGACGTTTCACAAGTATGTCGAATAACAACGGATCTTTGCCTTCTTAGCTGGACTTTGTAACACCCTAGATTTTCCTTAGATTATAAATATATTGGATTGATCCATTTGGATTGCGATTTAATAGAATTTTAAAATGGGTCAATTACACAATTATGACCCAATTAGGTCAATTACCCAATTATGACCCAATGGGTCATGGGTGAGCTGAATTTTAAGTAATTGGGTGAGTTTAAATAAATTAGTTGAATTGGATAATTAATACATTAAAGTCCACCTCATCAAGTGAGGTGGCATGTAGGTGATGTGGCATTGCCAAGTGGCATACATGTCATCACATGAGAGCCAACTAAGCATGAATGCCACATCATCAAGTGACATGGCCAAGTGGGACCCCAAGTGCCATGTGTCATGGTCAACCATGTCATGGTTGACTTGGTCAACCACCAAGAGGATTAAAGGGTTGCATGAGTTCAAGTGAGTTAGGGTGTTAGTTGAGTTGGCAAATAAGTCCAATTGAATTAAGATATTGATTGAGTTGAGTTGAGAACTTATTTGTTTAAGTTGAGTTAAAAACTTAAATGGTGTGAGTTGAGAAGTAAGTGCAAAGGGAGTCAAAATGAGTTGGAAGGAAGATGGAGAGTTCCATCTCAAAGGGTATAACCCAAGGGACACATTGGGAGTATGAGGCTTCTTGGTTTAAGCCAAGGGTCTCGGTTAAACCAAGGGACGCCTTGGTTAGACAAACCATTAAAGGAGGGAATGAAGGGTCTAAGACTAATATACAAAACGACAACAGCCCAAGGGGCTGCTCACACCCCTTGGCCGATCATCTCTCTCTTGAACAAGGGAATTGCATCTCCTCTTCTCATCTCTCTCTCTTCCATTTCGTCTCTACACTTAAAGAAAACTGAAGAACAAAGAAAGGAAAGAAGGAGTAAGGAAAGGACAGATCTTAAAGAAAAGAAGGAGACGGGAAAATAAGGTATGTTAAAGCTTAGTAACATAGAAATAAGTTTAAGGAAACCATTGCTTGGCAATGGAGTGGCTGAATCTATGGGTTCCATATTTAATTGGTTGGGATGGATGGCAAATTTATTATAAGGCCATGGAGTTGGAAATCCATCCAAGGGATGGTTATGGGATTGAAACAAAAGAACCCATACTATGATAATAATATGATTAAATAGAATAAGGTGGGGACTGATTTTAAGATTTCAAAATCAGTAAACCTTAGGACTGTTTTTAAGGTTTCAAAAATCAGAAAACCTTAGGACTGTTTTTAAGGTTTCAAAAATCAGTAAACCTTGGGACTGATTTAAGGGTTCAAAATCAGTAAACCTTGGGACTGTTTTTAAGGGTTCAAAAATCAGTAAACCTTGTCACTGTTTTTAAGGTTTAAAAAATCAATAAACCTTGTGACTGATTTTAAGGGTTCAAAATCAGTAAACCTTGACACTGACTTTAAGGGTTCAAAATCAGTAAATCTTGGGACTGGTTTTCAACCTTCAAACTATTAATTTTGGTGTCTGATTTTAAGACAGGTGCTGGCTGATTTTGGATCAGTTTTAGGACCAGTTAATGGCTGATTTTGGATCAGTTTTAGGACCAGTTGATGGCTGGTTTTTGGGGCTGGTTTCCAGTCCATAAATTGTTGAACTTGTGGACTGTTTTGGGCTAGTAAAAACCCCATTGAGGATCTTAAACGGATTAAGGACAAGGAATGCATAAATGCATTGGGAAACGAACATGGAACTTAGATCGAGATAGGGATGTTGAAATTGAGATGAAAAATCAAACTAATATGTATGTTTGAACTTAATAAGATAACGAGGTTCGATTCGTTTCACGTGACCGATAGCGGTATTCTTGCAAAACAAGGAAAGGACGGTATCTTGGACATTGGTAGGATTCCTACCTTTTTGAAGACACAATGGATTATGTATATGTCACTGATTTTATTTCTAACTATGATGTTTTATTTTGGTTAAATAAATGGCATGTGTTTATGAACTGTTTTTCAATGCTTTCATGTAATTTGAAAATGAAAGGGCATTCTTGCATTCATATTCTCATGCATGGCATGGGAGGGAATACATGGAACAGCAAGCCAAGTTATGAGCTGTCCGGACATGACTTGGGGCTTGAAAACTAGCTTGAAAGAAGATATGTGAACCATTGATATTTTGGCCTTGTCCGGGATTGCTAGATAGGGGCGAGATAAACAGTCCAAAAACCTTGCGCAGAGGGAGGAGTCCAAACTCCATCGGTAATTCCGATTAACATATGTGGGGAGATATAACAGTGACCTAGTGGTGCCGTCACAAAACACTGGGACATAAATAGCCAAGAAAACACCTTGATATGGCAATAATTTATCAAGGAAAACATTGATATGATATATGATGTTTGGATATGGAAGTGGGTGAGAGATCATTGGCATATGACACCCATGGCATGACATCATATCAGCATGATTATGGTTTTTTATTATCATGCACTGTTTTATAAAGATGAGATGCTTTATATCTATCTGGGTTTATCTTAATCCCATGTGTACCATAACCCTACTTGGAATTTCTACTGTGACTGATACCCTACTTCTACCCTATAGATGATGGAACAGGGAATGACAAGGACAATGGACATGAAGGGAGCCAAGCGTAGGAGCTTGGGTAGAATTACGTTTATGTTATTTAATATTGATTTGGATGATGTATTTGGGAGAATTATTATTTTGGAATTGTAATAACTTAGAATTTATTTTGCTATGGTTTGATGATATTTTGGATATTTAAGTTTCAGTTAATTATATGGTGATTGGCTTCCTTGCTTATTAATGACATAGATATGAATAATATTTTATTCATATAATAATTTCGCAAATATTTTATAGTGTGTGAAATGTTTTGGTGGACTTGGTCCACGCACACATAAAGGTGGCCAGTTAAGAGTCGGGTTTTGGAAACTCGGACTTAACTCGCGACGTGGCGTCCCGCTCTCTCACTTATTTTTTTTTTTTAAAATATACTCTGATTTTCGACGAGTGAAAAAGGGCGGGGCGTTACAGACTTAACCCTGAATTTGAGCCCACCCGGGCCCAGATTCTTGGGCAACGACGTCTCCCATCTCTTGATGAGGTTTACTTGGCCTTACTTCAAGAACATCGCCGTCGTCTTGTTATGACTCCACTGCATGCTGAACGGTCTGCATTAATCACCACCCATTCTTCTATGCCTTCTATGGCTCATAGGCACCCAGCTTCCCATGTCAAGGATTTCTCATCTGATCCTCGAAGGGACACCAAAGGTCCATGGAAGAAGGGCTTTCGGTTCTGCACCTACTGCAAGATGACTAACCACAACATTGATTCATGCTAGAAGCTTCATGGACGTCCTAAGTAAGCCAATCTCTCCTCTGCTCCTCATTCCTCTGATATGGTTAATGATAATGCTCCTATGACTCGTCAAGATCTTAACTTCATCTTGCAACGCCTTGAGCGCCTTCAGTCATCTGAGGTATCCAATGTTGTCTCCTCTCCTTCAGATAATGAATCATCTGCCCATCATGTCTCTCCTCATTCCTGGATTGTCGATTCAGGTGCTACCGATCATATGGCTGGTATGTCCATCATCTTCTCTTCCCTTTCTCCTAGTTCTAGTGGTCAGGTCAAATTAGCCAATGACTCCTTCACTAATATTGTTGGGAAATGAATTGTTCCTGTTTCTCATAATTTGGACCTTCACTCTGTTTTGGATGTTCCAAATCTATCCCGCAATTTGTTAGCTGTTAGTGCCTTAACTAACATTTAAATTGCTCAGTCACATTTTTTCCTTCTCATTTTGTTTTCCAGGATCTGAACACGAAGCAGGTGTTGGGTGGTGGTCTCTATCTTCTCGATTCTTGCTATGATAGCTCTGAGGCTTGTTCGACCTCTTCATCTTCAGATGTCTGGCTATGGCATTGTCGTTTAGGACATCCTGTCGACTCTGTTCTCAAACAGCTTGTGCCTAGTTTATTTTTTACTCATTTTGAATGTGAACCTTTCCAATATGGCAAACATGTTAGAAATCATTTTTCACCATCTATGAATAAAAGTTCATCCACTTTATTTTCATTCATCCATTCTGATGCTTGGAAATCTCCAACTGTTTCTCGCATTGATTTTCTTTATTTTGTTACCTTTATTGATGATTTCTCTCGCATGACATGGACATATTTAATGAAACAGAAACCTGAGGTTTTTTATCACTCCCAAAATTTTTACCAGTGGGTTCAAAATCAATTTGGGTGTAAAGTTAAAGTTCTACGGAGTGATAACGGGGGAGAATATTTGTCACACTCTTTTCTTACTTTTTTGGAAAAACATGGCATCGATTCTCAGTTCTCTTGTCCTTCCACACCTCAACAAATAGTATAGTTGAGCAAAAGAACCGTCACCTTCTTGAGGTGGTCAAATCTGTTCTTTTTACTATGCACGTCCCCTTGTTCTATTGGCCAGAAGCCGTTTTAACTGCTTGTTATCTAATTAATAGAATGTCTTCTCGCATTTTACAAAATCAGTCCCCTATAGATCATTTGTCCTTACATAAAGCCATTCCTCACATTCCTTTACATGTCTTTGGGTGTGTTTGTTTTGTTCACAACTTTTCTGGCCATAAACTTTCTCACCGGGCTGTGCAATGTGTTTTTTTAGGGTACACACCTTTTCACAAACGTTACAAGTGCCTTGATCCTATCACTGGGAAGACATACATATCCATGGATGTCACTTTCTTTGAACGAGACCCATATTTTTCAGCTCCCTCTACATCTTGTCCTTCTCCTGTTCTTCCTCTTGTCCCTGACAATCTTCCTTCCCCAAGTCCATCTAAGCCTCTTATGGTGTACCAACGCCGACAGTCTCGAGTGCCATCTGCGGCTGACACCACCTATCCATCTGCACGTGCTTCAGATCCACCAGTCTCTGACCTGTCTGATCTTCCTATTGCGCTTCGCAAAGATAAGCGCTCTTGTACTACTAGCCATCCCATTGATCGTTTTGTCTCCTATCATGTTGTTTCCCCTCCTATCATAGTTTTCTCACAGCATTGGACAACATTAAGATACCAAAGAGGATCGACACAGCCTTGAAAAATCTCTCCTGGAAAGCAGTCATGGATGAAGAGTTAGTTGCCCTTGAGAAGAACAATACATGGGAGATGGTTTCCTTACCTCCAGGCAAAACTCTAGTTGGGTGCAAATGGGTCTTTGCTTTGAAGCATAATCCAGATGGCTCTATTGCCCGTTATAAGGCACGTTTCGTAGCCAGAGGCTACACACAGACTTACGGAGTTGACTACCAAGACACTTTTTCACCTGTCGCCAAGATTAACTCTGTGCACATTTTATTATCTCCTACCACCACTCATGCTTGGCCCTTGCACCAGTTAGATGTGAAGAATGCTTTTCTTCATAGTGATCTTCAGGAAGAAGTTTATATGCTTCCTCCTCCAGAATTTGTCAAGAAGGGAGGGGTCTCAGTCTGTCTGCAGATTAAAGAAGGCTCTCTATGGTCTTAAGCAGTCTCCACGTGCCTGGTTTGAGAAGTTTAGCAGTGCCTTGCTACCTTATGGTTTTACCCGATGTCAATTAGATCACTCAGTCTTCATCTACCATCTCCACTCTGTTGTGATATTTTGGTAGTTTATGTTGATGATATTGTACTCACTGGTAACAATGATGAAGCCATTTCTTCATTCAAACAATATCTTCAACAAACTTTTGATATTAAGGATTTGGGGCCTCTCCGGTACTTTCTTAGAATTGAAGTTGTTTGGTCTTGTTGTGACCTTTATCTCTCTCAGCGAAAGTATGCCCTGAATCTCCTCCAAGAAGCTGGCTATTCTGGCTGCAAACCTGCAGATACTCTGCTAGATGTGAACACCAAGTTATCTGTCTCCGATGGAACTCTCCTTGACACGCCAAGTTTTTATCAAAAACTAGTTGGCAAGCTCATCTATTTGACCATCACAAAAACAAACTTATCGTATGTTGTTGGTGTCGTCAATCAGTTCATGCACGAACCACGGGACACTCACCTTCATGCTGTGTTTTGAATCCTACGATATATTAAGGCTCATCCCGGCCGTGGTTTGTTCTATGCACACCAACCTACTTGCCTGGTTCGTAGTTATTCAGATGCTGATTGGGCCGGTTCTCCAGATGATCGCCGCTCTACGTCTGGCTATTGTGTTTTCTTGGGCTCCCATTTAATTGCCCGGAAAAGCAAGAAGCAGTCCGTTGTTACTCGTTCTAGTGTTGAAGTTGAATATCAGGCCATGGCAAATACTGTTTCTGAATTGCTGTGGTTTCGCCAATTTCTTACTGAAATGGGGTTTGCTCTTGTTGATCCACTCATCATGTTCTGTGACAATCAGGCGGCCATCCATATTGCCTCCAACCCAGTCTTTCATGAGTGGACTAAGCACATTGAGGTTGATTGCCACTTTCTTCATCAGCATATTTCAAAAGGGCGACTTTTCAGTCCTTATCTGCAATCTAAGGATCAGCTGGCCGATATCTTCACAAAGTCAGTTTCCCGAACTCAGCTCGATTCAGTCGTTAGCAAGCTGGGTCTACTCAACATCTTCGAACCAGCTTGAGGGGGAGTGTTGTGGGACCCACACGTCACATATCTAGTGATGTGGGCCCCAGTTAATGTCTAGATTCATTGTATATTGAAGGTCAACACAATAGATTGTAATCAGGATACACTTGTTGTATTTCCTTTTTTGTTCCCTAGATTGTCTCTATATTTTCTATTTAAACATTGTATCCTCTAAGAGGAATACATCATCAATATATTTGACAGAGATAATTCTCTCTCAAATTCTTTCTCTGATCTTTTTCCTTATTTTTCATATTCCTATTCTACAGTCATGACATCTTACTATGATTGGATTGTCCAGATTCATTGTCCTTGAACCGTTCATATAGGTATCCTTACAATAGAATATATCACAGATTTATGGTATCTCTTTATCTTACTTGGTACAAAGCTAGGTTCGATTTTAATGTTGCATAGATCATATCCGGCAACAAAACAATTATGCCCACCCTCTCCAAGATCTACCCATTTCTCTACCCAACAGCGCCGTCCCTATCATCGGCCTCACACCTCTACTTTGTATAAGGTATGTCATGACCCCTGCCACCATGAAGTAGCCCATCTATCAAAGCCTTATTTTGTTTCAATTTGTCTTAGCCCCACACCACCAAGCCAGCCCTATCTTTCTTTTCTTTTTTATTTTTAAATGGAAACAGCTTAATATTATAAGTAACAGAAAAAATAAAGGTACAAATCCAACATATAGAAAATAGAAACAAAGGCTATGTCTACAAGGGCTATACAAGAGCACAACCATCTGGAAAATAAACCATAACCCCAACACCCCAGAATGCCTAAATATAAAATATCCAAATAAGCCTCAACTCTCTCAACTCCAGCTTCCACCATGAAATTAGCCATTCATTAGCCGATCTTTTGACATGTCCAAACATAATTGTTCTGTCCCTGCACACCTTTCTAATGTTCCTCAATACATGAATTAACCTCCAAGGAGGCTTCTTTCTACCACTCACCCAAGCCAAGGCATTCCTAGGTCCCCTTCAACAATCAAATCACCCTCCCCATGGGTTAGCCAAAGCTGAAGTGCTCCTAATCCCCAGTAGTTGTCTCACTAGATTCCTTAATCAGAAATTCTGAAAAAGCCAAGATAATCTCTTCATTATCATCATGCACTACTACTCCAATGCCAACTGGACGCAGTTTACCCCTAGCCACCCCATCCACATTGACCTTAGAGATGTAAAGAAGAAGAAGGTTACCCTAAAGTTGTGATTTTCATTCATTAATGATCACTCTTATAGATACATTACGTGATAAAAAGATAAGATCAAGTCTAAATGATTTATCTTGATAAACTAAAGATTAACTTAATCTAAAATCTAATATATCCTAACATACCCCCTCGAACTCAAGTAAGGTCATAACTTGAGTTTGGAATTATTGAATTGGATAATCCAACGGTCAGATGATGTCATTTGACAGACCAGAAGCAGATCAACAGTTGTAATGTGTCAATGAAGTGAACCAACATGCCATGTTTGTAGATAAAAAAAGAAACACAGAAGACAAAAATCAGAATTATGGATGATCTCAACAACTAGAACCACGATTGGAAACAGAAGATCTTAATCATTGCCATAACTATTAGATCCAATAGGCAAATGGCTCAAATTGAGACATAAACAAAGAAACAGTGAAGTTGGCGGTGGCGATGATGAGCGACAAGACACTGGTGGTGTGCAACGGATTGATTGGGATGCAACAAACCAGGTAAGTGGTGTGCAACGAACTGGATGGGTATCTATAAATGTGGATATGAATCATGTTAGAATGAAAATAGGGAGAAAGTATTTGAGGAAGAAAGAAGAATTGATAGAGAATTCTAAAGTATTGTATTTCTTGTGTTTAATCAAAGGAGGATACACGTATATATACAGAGAGCCAATCAAGGTGCAAAAAAGGAAAGGAAGATTGGCTACAATCAATTACAATCTATGATATCTAAAGGTCAGATGCACATGTAAAATGTGAAATTACTACAACATTTACAACATTCCCCCTCAAGTCAGTGCAAAGATATCGATTAAGCCAAATTTTCTTAAGACATTATCAAATTGTGATCAAGAGATGGCCTTGGTGAACATATCTGCAAGTTGATCCTTAGAGTGTAAATAGGGGTAGGTGATATTAGCATTCTCTGAGCCTTTAGGGATTATGGAGTCAAATGAGGCAAAAGTGAAAGCAATCGGGAGAGCCCTTCAGATTTAGTCTAGGTTTGAGAATGGTAACCTCATTTTCGAAGGTGACTCTACTAATACCATCTCTTGGGCTAATAATAGGAACATCCCCCCTTGGAAATTTATAAACATTGTTAGGGACATTAGGAGGTTGAGTAGGCTGGGAGGAATCACCTTTGCGCATATAGCTCAGTCGGCAAACAGTGTTGCAAACTTTCTACTGAAGGTTGAAGTACAAACGTAGAGACCGGCAGTGGCATTGTTCTGATTGTGGGCTATTTTGGGCACGGGTTGTTGGGGTTATTCGATCTTATTGTTACTTATGTTTACTGTGGAGCATTGTATGTATAGGTTCCACGCGCTTAACCTATGTGTTCTTCTAGTAGCCTTGTATCTCTCTCTTATACTAGGCATCCTCTCTTTTGTACCCTCTTATGTGAATTAATTTAATTATGTCACTATTTAAAAAAAAATCCTTGGACTGCAAATAAGAAGTGAGAGTCTAACCTACAGAAACATGATGGCGAAAAAAGTGACAATCAACTTCATTATGCTCTATGAGCTCATGGAACACAAGGTTGGATGTAATGTTGATGGTGGTCTGATTATCACAAAACATCAATAATGGTTCAGAAGAGGCAAAACCCAACTCGGCTAGAAATTGCTTAAACTATAGTAATTCACATATAGTATTGTTCATGGCAAGATATTCAACCTCCACACTAGAATGAACAATAACAGTTTATTTCTTGCTACGCCAAGAGACCAGATGAGATCCCAAGAAAACACAATATCTAGTGGTAGAGTGACGGCCATCAGGAAAGCCAACCTAATTAGCATCTGAGTAACTACAAATGGCCATTTGAGACTGGTGTTTATAGAATAATCCCCGTCTAGGATGAGCCTTACGATAATGAAGGATCCGAAAAACAACTTGAAGATGGGCATCTAGCGGGGCATGTTTAAATTGACTTACCACTCCAACAGCATAGGATAAATCTGGCCTAGTAATGGTGAGATAAATAAGTTAACCCACTACTTTCTGATAAAATGTGGAATCAATTAGTGGAACTCCATCTGACGGAAATCTTAGTATTGAGATCCTGCATCTTGTAAGAAATCTAAAGCATATTTTCTCTGAAAAAAAGAAAGTCCTCTAGAAGAATGAACAACTTCAATCCCGAGAAAATAACGGAGTGGCCCCAAATATTTGATATCAAAGGAGTGTCGTAAATAATCTTTTAATGCAGTAATAGATGAAGCATCATTCACAGTAATAGAGTTGGCACGGTAGACAAACACAAAGTGACATGTCTGACAGCGAGAAAACCCATACCGCAACCAACAAGAGTCTTTTTTGGAGGAAGAGAAACCATCTCCCATGTATGATTTTTCTCCAATGCTGTCAATTCTTCTTCCATTGCTACCTTCCAGGAGGGATCCTGAATAGTCGTATCAATCCTTTTAGGAATATGAGTGTTGTCAAGAGTTGTCAGGATGTTGCCATATGATGGAGAAACAAAATGATAGAACTATGATGGAGAAACAAAATGATAGAACACAAATTGATAAATTGGATGATCAATACATGCACGCTTACCTTTCTGAAGGGCAATAGGAAGTTCGGGTTTAGTAGGAGAAGGATCTGAGCCGCTACTAGATGGTTGTGTGGCGTCATGTTGAGCCGCGCGCTTATGTTTTCTCCTTTGATACACGAGTGGGCTTGGAATTTGCAGGAGTAGCAAGATCAGTTGTGAGAAGAGCAAGAAGTGATGGAAGTGAAGAGTCAGACTTAGTTTAATGAAAATAGGGAACATGTTAAAAAAATGTGATGTCTATGGAGACATACGTCTTATCAGTGATGGGATCAAGACACTTATACCCTTTATGGACTAGTGAATATCCCAAAAACAAACATTTTACAGAATGTTGGGAGAGTTTATGACCAAAGAACAAATTGACAAAACAAACACATCTAAAGACATGTAAAGGAATGGTAGAAACATGTTTGTGTATAGACATAATATCACTTGGAGATTAGTTGTGCAATACAGGTGAGGCATGCGATTAATTAAATGATGAAGTTAAAACAGCTTCCGATCAATATGACTTAGGTACATGTATAGTAAATAGCAGGGAACGGGCTACCCCAAGAAGATGATTGTTGGAATATATTTATGATTATAGCAATTAGTAGATTTATTGTAATTAGGATTCTTAATGTGTGTTTATCTCTAATTAAGAGATGTACTCGATCTTGGCCTTCTAGCACCACCATTTTGTTGAGGTGTGTAAAAGGAAAAAAGGTTTGAGATTTAATACCATGGTCCTACAAAAATTGTAAAAATAGATGTGACAAATAGATATGACAATCAAATTGGGTTTTGACCCATCGATAAAACGTGCGGACGTGATAAAAAAAAACCCTCATATTAATGTTTCATCATGTATACCCAAGTCATACGAAAATAATCATCAATGAAAGTAACACAATAACAGAAACCAGTACGTGAAACAAGAGGAGACATCCAAACATTAGAGTGAATTAGAGAACATGAAACCATGAGAGAAACCTTGAAAGAAACCAACCATGAGACCTACCAAGAGGGGGAGAGAGACACCACTAACTTGTTTTGGGGAGGAGAAAGCAGGCAGAACCAAGTTGGGAACGAGAAGGGGCAAGCGAAGGAAGATGGCAAGAGGTGATGGCGAAGAAGAGCTGGGGAACGGCAAGAGGAAGAAAAATTCCTTCTGAGGCAACAAAAAAGGATCGACATAACAGTAAATTAGAAAGGACATGTCCTAGTTGATACCATGTTAGAATGAAATAGGGAGAAAGTACTCGAGGGAGAAAGAAGAATTGAGAGAGAGAATTCTCTTGAGTATTGTATTTCTTGTGTTTAACCAACAGAGGATACACATAACCAAAGAGTCAATCAAAACGAGCAAAAAAGAAAAGGAAGATCAGTTACAATCAATAATATCTAAAGTTCAAATGCACATGTAAAATGTAAATTACTACAACATTTACAACAAACATAGGTAGGAGATGAAACAGGATAGTTGTCGGCGATGGTTGACACACGTAATGCAAGCACAAAGCATGGTAGATGGTGACACGTAGTAGCAAGTGCACACACAGATCAATCTTATCTGTGTGATGGCTAGGTTCAAAAAATGTGGGGCAAGGTTAGGCTCTAATGGTAGGCGTTGCCTACAGGTTGAGACACGTGAGCACACCGTCGGAAACACCAAGCCAACAAGGGTGCTAAAAACAAATATGACTTCAGTTGTGTGATGTACTAGCTTCTAGCTTCCTCCCTCTACCGGCATAACTATGCCTTATGCCCGACAAAGGGAAAGATCGATATTGGTTTTATTGAAGATCAATCCCAAGAACGTCAAATGGCTTTGATATCATGTAAAGAAGAAAAAAAAATCTATAAAATTGTGTTTTTCATTCATTAATATCACTCTTATATATACATTACATAATAAAGAGATAATATCAAATCTAACCGATTTATCTTGATAAACTAAATACTAAATCTAAAATCTAATATATCCTAACAAGAGAAACCCCTCTGTGGACACACCTAGTAATCATTACCTACACTCCCACTAGTTCCCCTACCTCCCCTGATACAACCCTCCCAAGATAAGTAGAAATCCAAAACTGACAACCCTGCAAACTCCTTATATGAGGACAGCCAACAACAAAAGGTCCATTTAGCTCCCTCCGCCACTGCCTTGGCCTCCGACGTGTTACCCTCAAAAACCCTTTTATTCCTTTCTTTCCGAATTGACCAAAACATTACAGCTAGAATAATACTCAAGGCTACTCCCTTTTAGCCCTTGAAAAGACTCCCACCCACATCTTTCATTTTGTGGCAATGATAAATAAATAACTAGATTAACTTCTCAACTTTCTATGTTTTGCTCCACATTTCATATGGATTGACCATTTGTGTTTCTGCTGTAACTGCCATCAGGTATTGGTCCTCAACATCATTGTTGCCATCATCCTATTGTCGTCACTACCACTCTCTGTTATCACAACTCTCACCACCACCAGTGCCCCCAAATTTGTCTGTTTGTGGCTCAGCCTAGAACACATGTCCACTAAATCTAATCGTTGTTGAGAAATTTTAAATCTCCTATCAAGAGGTCTGATCTTAGGGTTACTGGATCAGCTATTCCAGCTATCCACATAGATTTCTACCCTAGATCCATTTGTCCATCTAATTCCAGCTGAAGAGATCATCCAGATCTATCAATCTTTTGCCCGGTCAATTTTTGTCTCGTATTTTCATCGTTGGATCAATTGTGCCACATGTCTCTAGCCATCTGCTCCACTCCATCCATCCATGTAGTCAATCTACTTCCGTTCCACAAAATGGTACAATCCAACTGTTTGATTATGTAAATTCAACCTTGACCTATGAACTCAATTGAGTTTGACAGGTGTTACGGATATATTAAGAAGTGATTATGATTATCTCCTATTTAGGATTATTTATTTGTCATGATATCTAACTGTGTTTGGATTATCCATATTCATTGTCCCTATACTCTTTATGTCGACATTCTTACAATAGAATATTTTACATTTTTATGGTTATCTCTGCTGATTGTCCTATTTTCAAAAGCAAATCCATTTCCACAACAACTCAACAGTTGAAAGAGTTTGTGCATTCTAAGTCAGTAGATTTAACAAAGCAGGTCCAACAATGGAGGGAAAAAAATAATGCAATATGATCTAGACTTGGTATGGAGACGCATAGCTGAAATAAGAAAATGTTGAGACATGCTTATCATTGAGATAACGAAAAGAGGCATTCAAATGTCATTCTCCAAAATAGAAACCACATAAACTAATGAAGAGACTTACATTTGTCATATCAAAGTAAGAGGCATACGAAACATTTCTGAAAGACAAAAAATTTGCATAAAGTCGTAACGGAATGCTCTTTAATAAAGAAACCTGTTGGAGGACAAGGCAATAAAGATACTGTTATCTCATGAGATTCATTCTTTAACAAAAAAAAGAGAGAACTAATGAACATGAAACTGTGGATACGCGTGTTGAAAATAATAACCACACTTATGAGAAGAACTGAACATGAAAATAAAGTATAAAAATCCTTTGCATCATTGAGAGACATCAGACATTCGAATATGTACTTCAAATGAACTCTAACATAATGCATCTCACCCCAGCATATGCCACTGTTCTTGGTAATTTGGTCATATTCTGTACACCTTCTGTATAGACACTTGCATCAATCAACACCAGCTTATGGACCTGTTAAATTTTAAAAAGGTACAGAGAAAAAGAACTATTTGGTGATACTTCAAAAAAAAAAAAGACTCCCACAATGCAGAATCAGAGGTATGTCTGCTACTTTTCATAAGATTATATATAGTGCATGTAAATGAAATCAATGAAATGAAAATGCTCACTGCTTCAGAGTGATTAACTGCAAAGTCAATTGCAACAGCAGCGCCAAGGCTTGGTCCCACTAATATCACAGGCTTTTTAATGTAGGTCCGCCAGAACTAAAGCAAAAGATGATATAAAACTACATTAGAAACGAAGAAAAAATAAAACGATCCCATCCTTAAATGTTAATTACTTTAAATTATTTTCAAATAACAATTTTCCTCCTACAAGAGAGCCACTTTAAGTCATTTGATGGCCCATTGAAATATTTTAACAAAAATATGAAATCCCATAAAAATCACTCAATCCTATCTTAAAAACCATGTTTCTTAGGCTCTACAATTTTAATGACTTTTAAGTTATCTTTTTTATTATTTAATATTCCGTAAACACTTTCTAAATTTTCTTTTAGTACTTATGGGATAGCCAATATTTTTCCTTTGGATAAGACCCATTTTGCTCCATTGTTAATTTATAAATATGCACATTCATATAAACTAAAATTTAAATAAAGCAATGTTTTGGATCATGCTTTTTATAATTTATATTTTTAATGCGTATAAATTATAGATTGTATAGCTTAATTTTAATATACCATTTAATTCAATGAAATAGGTCTAAGATGATGCTATTTTCATAGAACCACGTGTGAAGCATGTATCTACACTAACAACAACAACTACTGCTACTAAGTACTACTACTAAAATAATAGTAGTAATAATAATGATAATAATGGTAATAACTAAGTACCCAAGTTCTGCAGTACCCATTAACTTGAACCATCCTGAAATAACACATTCATTTTTTGAGGGTTTTTTTTTCTTCTTCTTTTGAGCAATAATATATATATATATATATATATATATATATATAATATATATATATATATATATATATATATATATGGAGAAAAGAAAGTAAAAGAGGCGGATCTAAGAGACTTAAACTTAAAACCCGAAATAGAAGATGCAACATAATGAAAAACAAAAGAAAACCTCAAGAAATAAAAGCAAATAAATCAAAATACAACAAAAGCCCCTGGTCCATAGATACAATGTAAAATCCCTATTAAGGAGTCTTAACTCCTAAGATCCCATGAAAGTGTCTCATCCTGATCTCCAAAAAGTCTGAAACCCCGTTTACCAATCTCCTGACGATAAAGAAAAAGACCTCTCTCCCGGCACACATGGAACTGATCTCCCCAGCCACTGTCACCAGTTTCGAAGGGTGTCGCTCCGACCCCCTTGCCCACTTGATTGCATTCGCCCAATCCCCCTCAATGACTAGCTTACCTTGGTTGTTACTGTTGAGATATATTATGATTTATTAAAGATGTATTTCTAATTATGTCCCCCTCAATGACTAGCTTACCTTGGTTGTTATTGTAGATATATTATGATTTATTAAAGATGTATTTCTAATTATGGTTGTGATGTTTTTCACACATCTTAATTCTAGGGTTGACTAAAAAGTATCATTAGTTGTAATTGATTTATACTTTCCTTTTCTGTCGCCTTAATTAGTTCTTTATACTCTATATATTTGGATCTTATTTAGTGAATACAAAATACAAAAAAAAATCATTCTCACTTTCTTTTCTCCTTTTTCCTATTATTATTTTCAACACGGTATCGAACCAGACGGTCGAGAGCTCTTGCTCTCAATCGGAACATGGATCCTTCACCTCTAGGATACTCGGGCTACTGGTCTGATCTAATGCTACTGATCTGACCTCATGCTACTCACAAATTCCCAAACCCCTCCCTCCCCTTCTTGTTTGCAAAAGGATCCACCATCTGCCTCTCAGATCTGATTCTCCAGCCATTTCACCTCTCATTTCAGATATAATTTTTTCCTTGCATTTTGTGGGTGGTTCATAGGGCAATCTTTGTTTGTTCCCTTAGATCTGGAGTCTTTCTTCAGATTTGAACCTAAAATCCCACATCAAATTTGTATGGCGCAATTTTGAGTTTAAATGCCAGTGGAACCCTCTGAGACCTATTTTTGGTCTCATTGAATAGAGGTTTAAGTTTTCTCCGTTTTACTATTCCTGTCCACGTTACTGTTCAACGTCAACCTTCAACATCTTCAGATTAGTTTCTTTTTACGGCAAACTTCTGTAGTGGATTCTCATTTCTACATGTTTCTTCTGCAACATTTTTTTTTCAGATTTTTTTGGCCTACCGACGTTTCAACCGCAGCCAGCACTTTCCGGCCTCGGATCCATCCACCAGAACATTTTTTGCCAGCAGGACCCCTCTCTTTCCCTATCGTTTTTTGGAGAATTGTACATTTGTACGGTGAATTTGCAGCCTTGCTGTTTCCAGAACTGGGTTTCCACCGTTCCTTCTGCAGTGCTTGTTGTTGATTTTAATAATGAAAAAGAAAGAAATGAAGAAAATAGATGAAGATCAGAGAATGATGATTCTCAGAGTTGTATTGAGATGTATTTCCTCTTAGAGGGTACAGGTATAAATAAGAGAGAGAACCAATTAAAGTGGCCAAAAAGGAAAGTACAATTAATCCAACTTATCTACTCCTAATTATACACCTATACAGTTGACTTTCCAAAATAGGCATAGTCGGTTCAGTTTGTCCTGAGTTGGGTCCCATTGGGTCCCACAACACTCCCCTTCAAGCTGGCTCAAAGATGTCTAACAAACCCAACTTGCCAATAATCGAAGTAAATTGGTGACGAGGAACAAACTTGGTCAGGATATCTGCCAATTGATCATTAGATTACACATGTGGAGTAACAAGTCGGCCTTCAAAAATGTGTTGTCGTAGGAAGTGACAATCAACCTCCTTGGTCTGCTCATAAAAGACCGGATTGGAGGCGATGTTGATAGCTGCCTGATTGTCACAAAACATAATGAGCGGGTCACGTGGAGCAAAACCCAATTCCTGATGAAACTGACGGTCCCAAAGAAGCTCAGCCGTAGTATTGGCCATTACACGATACTCAGCTTCAACACTGGAGCGAGCAATAACAGATTGTTTCTTACTACGCCAGCCGACTAGATGAGAACCCAAAAAAACACAGTAGTCAGTTGTTGAGCGACGATCATTAGGAGAGCCGGCCCAATCAGCATCTGAATAGCTATGAACAAAGAGGGAAGATTGTCGTGCAAAGAGCAAACCCCTGCCAGGATGAGCTTTAAGATAACGAAGGATGCGGAAGACAACATGAAGATGGGTATCCCGTGGTTCGTGCATGAACTGACAACCACACCAACGGCATATGAGAGATTTGGTCGTATAATAGTGAGATAAATCAATTTCCCCACCAACTTCTGATAGAATGAAGGACTATCAAGAGGAGTCTCGTCTGCAGCAAAGAGCTTCGTATCGACATCTAATAGAGTGTCAGCAGGTTTGCACCCAGAGTATCCAGCGTCTTGAAGGAGCTCAAGAGCATATTTGTGCTGAGATAAAGAGAGTCCTCTAGAAGAATGAGCGACTTCAATACCCAAAAAATAACACAATTGCCCCAGATCTTTAATAGCAAATGTGCGCTGTAGATATTCCTTAAAGGAAGATATGGCAACAGCGTCATTACTGGTGAGGACAATGTCATCAACATACACCACGAGAATCATGACCACAGAGTGAAAACGGTAGATAAAAACTGAGTGATCTATCTGACATCTAGAGAAACCATAAGGCAACATTGCATTGCTGAACTTCTCAAACCATGCCCGTGGAGACTGCTTAGAGGCCATATAGAACTTTTCAGAGTTTACAGACAGATTGAGGCCCCCCCTGATTAACAAACCCTTGTGGTGGAAGCATATAAATTTCATCATGGAGATCACCGTGAAGGAAGGCATTTTTCACATCTAACTGATGCAGCGGCCAGTCATAAGTGGTGGCAATGGAAATCAAGATGCGAATAGAAGTAATCTTGGCCACGGGGGAGAAGGTTTCCTGATAGTCCACCCTTTAAATTTGTGTGAATCCTTTGGCAACGAAACGAGCTTTATACTGGGCGATGGAGCCATCCAGATTATGTTTTAAAGCAAAAACCCATTTACACCCGACTGAAGTTTTTCCTTGAGGCAGGGGAACCATGTCCTATGTGTGATTCTTCTCAAGGGTTGTGAGTTCCTCTTCCATGGCTACCTTCCACAAGGGATCACAGAGAGCGGTGTCAATCCGCTTGGGTATCTTAGTGCTGTCAAAAGCTGCAAGAAAATTGTGGTAGGCAGGAGAGACAACATGATAAGACACAAAATGGTCAAGGGGGTGCGAGGTGCAAGTACGTTTACATTTACGGAGGGCAATGGGAAGATCAGAGGCATCAGTAAGGGAAGGATCTGGGCCGGGAACAGATGACGTGGTGGTGTTCTCGCGGAGCTGAGGCCTGATTTGCCTGCGGTGATATACCCGGTGGGCTTGGCAGTGCTAGTGGGACGCATGTCAGAGCTAGTAGGACTTAAGTCAGGAGGGAGGAGAGGAAGAACTGGAGAAGAGACAGATGGTGAAGAGAAGTAAGGGACTGTCTCGAAAAAGGTGACATCCATAAGACACATGTTTTACCAGTAACTGGATCAAGACACTTGTAGCCTTTATAGAATGGGGAATATCTCAAAAAAACACATCTCACAGCACGGGAGGAAAGTTTATCAATAGAGAATTAGTGAACAAAGTATGCACATCCAAAAATATGTAAGGAAAGAAGAGAAATATGTTTATGAAGTGAGAGAAGATCAATGGGTGATTTGTACAGCAAAACCCGGGATGGCATGCGATTGATAAGGTAGCATGAGGTTAGGACAATCTCAGGCCAGTACGACTGTGGGACATGCATGGAAACGAGGAGAGATCGAGCGACTTCAAGAAGATGTTTGTTTTTTCGTTCAACTACACCATTCTGTTGTGGTATAGATGGACAAGACAGTTGGGATTCAACACCATGCTCTTGCATAGATTGAGCAAAACAATGAGACAAATATTCTCCCCCATTATCGCTATGCAAAATTTTAATTTTAGAACCAAATTGAGTGGCAACCCCATTATAAATGTGCAAAAGTGATCAAACACTTCAGACTTATATAAATCCAGGTCAAGCGTGAATAATCATCAATAAATGACACAAAGTATCGTAAACCAGTGCGAAAAATAGAGGATGATTGCCAAATATCAGAATGAATAATAGAAAATAAAGAAGATGCACGTTTATTCATAGAAGAAGGAAAATAAGTTCTTTTATTTTTGTCATATTGACAAGGTGCACACTCAAACTGCTTAAACGATAAAGAATGAACAAGTTTCTTTAGGACAGAGTCAAAGGGATGTCCTAGCCGGCAATGCCAAAGCCATATAATCAGACGAAGAAGAGCTAGAGTAGGCTACAGAGGCACCAACAGGACCATCTAACAGATATAAACCTCCAACTTCACGACCACCACCAATCACCTGTTTCGTGGTCAGATCCCGAAATACACAATGAGAAGGAAAGAAGGTAGCTGAGCAATGAAATTGTTTAGTGAGTGCACTAACAGAAAGCAAATTGCGAGATAAATAAGGTACATGTAACACAGATGGAAGGTGCAAGGTCAGAATGAATAATAGAAAATAAAGAAGATGCACGTTTATTCATAGAAGAAGGAAAATAAGTTCTTTTATTTTTGTCATATTGGCAAGGTGCACACTCAAACTACTTAAACGATAAAGAATGAACAAGTTTCTTTAGGACAGAGTCAAAGGGATGTCCCAGCCGGCAATGCCAAAGCCATATATCAGACGAAGAAGAGTTAAAGTAGGCTGCAGAGGCACCAACAGGACCATCTAGCAGATATAAACCTCCAACTTCACGACCACCACCAATCACCTGCTTCGTGGTCAGATCCCGAAATACACAATGAGAAGGAAAGAAGGTAGCTGAGCAATGAAATTGTTTAGTGAGTGCACTAACAGAAAGTAAATTGCGAAATAAATAAGGTACATGTAACACAGATGAAAGGTGCAAGGTCGAAGAGAGAGGGAGGGTCCATTTTCCAGCAATGGCAGTGGAGGAACCATTTGCTAATTTAACTTGACCATAAGAGACAGGAGAAATGAAAGAGAAGAGATTAGACATACCCACTATATAATCAGTGGCTCCAGAATCGATGATCCAAGAATGAGAAGATGCATGATTGGGCAAAGGACTCAATACCTGAAGTACAAGAGAAACATTGGAAACCTCAGAGTGTTGAAGGCGATCCAATTTTTTTAACAGCATGTTAAAGTCCTAACGAGTGACTGGGGCACTATCGCTAACCACATCAGGGGAGGAGGCAACAGGCGAGGGGACGGAGATAGTAGCTTGCTTCGGACGGCCATCCAATTTATAGCAGGAATCAACATAATGGTTCGTCATCTTACAAAAAGTGCAAAACCGAGACCCCTTCTTCTGGGGACCTTTGGTGTCACGACGCTGGTCAGAAGAAGGGTCTTTGCCATAAGAACCAGAAGCCTCACGTGCGAGAGGAGGCATGGAATAATGAGTGGTCACCAACGCAGACCGTTCGACCGGCATAGGAGTCATAACCAGGCGGCGCCTATCATCTCGAAGTAAGGTAGAGTAGACCTCTTCAAGAGATGGAAGAGGGCGTTGGCCAAGCAGCTGTGTCTGAATAGGTTCAAAGTCCTGATTAAGGCCAGCCAAGAACTCAAAAGTCCGTCGTCGATTAAGAATCTGGTTATAGAGAACAACATCAACAGGACTGAACCGATTCAAGTTGATCCAATTCAAGCCAGCAGGTTCGCATCTTTGAATAATACTGAATGAGGGAGAATTCCCCCTGTCGAAGGTGAGAAGTAGTTTGATAGAACTCATAGAACCGGGCAGAATTATCACCGTCCGAATATAAGACCTTAGTGGTGTCCCAGACATACTTGGTTGTGGGAAGTGTATAGATAGTCCCACGAATATGATCTTACATGGAATGAAGAAGCCAAGACTGCACCAAAGAATTATTAGCTTTCCAGGTACGGTATGAGGAGTCCTTCTTGTCTGGTTTAGGGGTGATACCATCAATAAATCGGATAGCTGTTTGGCAGTAAGAAACATTTTAGCCGAATGAGACCATTGGAAGTAACTGGTCTCATTCAAGAACACAGTGGTAATCTTGCGAATATGTTGAGGGCCAGAAGAAGCCATATCAGTGTAAGAAGAGTCCCCAGAGGTCTTCGGTGGTTCCGTAGGTGCAACCATTATCCCAAGAAGAAAGCTTTCAAGTAGTAGAAAGCAAGGATAAAAGTGGCAGAGAGACCAGATGCAGCAAAAAACTGGCAGAATAGCAGTGTAAAAAGCTGATCCGACGAACAAAGAGACAATAGTGGGGCCCACCGATGAAGGATGGAGTAATTGGCGGGAAGGATGAAAGCAGGAGTGGTAGGCGACACCAGCTGGGAGAGAAAACTCGACTAGATGCAGCAGAGTGGAGTAGATGATGCCAAAAAACCAGAAGATGATGCCAAAAAACCAGAAAATACTAGTCACAGACGTTGTAGGTAGCGGCAATGAAGACCTGGAAAATGGGCCCCACCTTGGACCGAAATCCTAGGTCCACCTGTGGCATGAGAAGGTGGGCCAGGGACAAAGCTACTAGTGTCTAGCCGAGCTGCAAGGAGGTCAGATCCGAAGAGGTCGAACTAAAAAACCTCCAAGAATGAGTTTTCGTTGCTGAATGCAGAGGACCAAAAAACGCAACAGAAATGGGGTCCCACTGTCTCGAAACCCAGATCTGGCAGCACCGATGAGGAGAAAACGGCAAGGGTATAGTGGGGTCACGCCGAAAAATATGTTGTCGTGAAGGAGATGTATGGTCCAGAAGATAGCACAGCAGAAGCACAGTTGCAGCCGTGCAAAACTGTCATGGGACAGGAAAAAAAATGGAAAAACCTGCAAATAACGAGGGAAGAGGAAGAGGAGGTCTGCTATAGATATCCCCTGAGATTGGAGTAAAACACAGAACTCCAGAATCTAAGAAGGAACATTAAAAACAGACACAAAATCCTCCCTTAAAGCGTCCAGAAATTCGTTCTGGCTGATACCATGTTGATTTTAATAATGAAAAAGAAAGAAAGGAAGAAAAGATATGAAGATCAGAGAATAATGATTCTTAGAGTTTTATTGAGATGTATTTCCTCTTAAAGGGTACATGTATAAATAAGAGAGAGAGAGTCAATTAAGGTGGCCAAAAAGGAAAGTACAATCAATCCAACTTATCTACTCCTAATTATACACCTATACAGTTGACTTACCAAAATAGGCATAGTCGGTTCAGTTTGTCCTGAGTTGGGTCCCATTGGATCCCACAACACTTGTTTTGGTCCAAGAAACCCATTTTTTGGCTTTTTCTTTAGATCCACGTGGATACAGCTCCACTTCCAGTTGGCTCTACACCACTCTAGTCACCCCTAGCCCACGTACCTGTGCCTAAGGTTGACCTAAGGTTTCAGTGATATGTTGGGCCCATTCTGCTGGTTTTTTCCATGCTGCTGCGGGACATCAGCTGGTTTCAATTTTGGGTTTTCTGCTTCAATCGGGCTCAGTTTGGAGATTCTAATTGATTTGTTGTCGCTCCATCAGATGACATCATTTGATCATTGGATCGTCAACTTGAATAATTTCAAACTCAAGTGGGACCCACTTGAGTTTGTGGGCGGTGTTGAGATATATTATGATCTATTAAAGATGTATTTCAATATTTCTAATTACGGTTGTAATGTGGGTTGACTAAAAGTTGTCATTAGTAGTAATTGAATTATACATTCCTTTTATGCCGCCTTAATTAGCTCTTTGTACTATATATATTTGGATTCTATTTAGTGAATACAAGACAGAGAGAAATTATTCTCTCTTTCTTTTGTCCTTTTTCCTATTATTATTTTCAAAAGTTACCCACCCATAAAGTCAGGGCTCTCGTAATGGCAAACAACTCGACTTCATTGGTATCTCTCACACCTACTGGCTCTGAAAAAACTAGAGATGAAGATCTATAAAAATCCCTCAAGATCCCCCTATCCCCACAGGCTCTGGTTTACCCTTAGAAGCCCCATCAACATTGAACTTAAAACACTCCTGGTTGAAGACCTTGATTCTAACATCTTTTCTAGGTCTACCCAACATACACACTTGCCAAAAACAATAGAAATCCAGTAATCTACAGACCTTAAATTCCTTATTGGCTGATAATCAAGCGCACAATCTCCATTTTTCCTTCTGGAATAAGTCATCTTCCTCTGATCTTTTGTTCTCAAAGATTCTTAAGTTCCTCTCCTTCCAAATAATCAAAGAATGACTGTCGAAATGGTATTCCAAGTGACCTTCATCTTCGGTCACAACTTTGGAAAGTACCCAGCTTTCCACAATTGCAGTAAAGGAGCTGTGAAAAACCCAAGAAACTCCCATCATGGAAGCAAATCTAATCCAAAGATTTCTCACTATCGAGCAATTTCCTAGCAGATGGTCCACATCTTCCTCATAGCCACCAGAAAAAAGGGCAAAAAAGGTCGTTGCCAGACATGAAGATGCAAAAGAATGCTATTTGAGTTTCCAGCTTCAAAAGAATGACATTTTAATAAAAGCCGATTCCTTAATACATCTCAACAAGTTGAACATAAAGTGGAAGTACTTATTATGCTGTCAAGTGTCAACAACCACTTCTTATTTGTCTGTCTAGCTTTACATTTAAAGGCACTGCAATTAGGGTGGTCACAAAGCCCGTTTGCGCTATACTCATCAAATGCAACAAAGCCTGAGCCCCTTCAAGAATGGAAGCTCAAACCTACCCAACAGCTGATTAGCTTTCTATGTGCAAGTCCGGGCCAACCTATTTAAGAAAAACTTGAGGCCAACCACCACTTCGAGAAAGACTTGAACCTAAGTTAAAGCTCATTTAAGACAACTTTAGGTTGAGCCCACCACTGGTCCATTAAAGGATGAATATGTATAAGGGGCATATACAGGGTCATATGTGATTTTTTTTAGGTGTACATTCATCATTTTTAAATCCAAAGGGGGCACATGTGTAATTTTGAAGAGGCTATTTGCCCTTATGTAATTTTTATAAATACAGTGGTATTATTATTAATTTCTGTATTATGAATGAGGCCTATCACAAACCAATGTGGTTTTAGGACCAAACCCCACCCATTTAAAAGATGGCTCAGTCAAGAGACAAAAGCTCTGCCTATTGATGAAACCACCCAAAGGGCAAGGCTTGGGCCCATGGCCAGTCCATAGTCCACAGTACCAACCAAACTGTCATAAGGAAGTATAACTTTACAAAGTTCCACATTAAATGATGAACTTGAGAAGAATAATAATTTGCAATAAATTCAAGAATGAAAATCTCCTAAAGATTTCAATATTGATACAAACTAAGAGCTAGGAAGTACCTGATATAGGTGCTCACGTTTGGAAGCAACATTACATGATGGAAGTTTTCCTATAGCAGGCAAGAATAAAATAAATGAAATAAAGTGATTGAAGAAATGAAACAAGATCTTAATTAAGAAGCTGCAATCACGTGACACAAAACTATGAAATCCTTCTTATGTGTATTCTGTTTTCATTTTATATACCTCAAAAAGGATACCCCCTTTTACGGATCAGGACTCGTATGCTCGTATATCTTGCATGATATCCTTGAGATGGGTTTCTACATATACGGACCAAGGTTTAATAAAACAGAACATTTATAAATGACCACACTCTGGATGGAGGCAAAAAAAATGACCAACATAGAAGATCCTAGTAATACAATATTTGGTTTGCCTTCCATTGATATTGAACTGCTGCTGTATTTTGTTCGCAACTACAAATTTTATATTTAGGATTGACCTATCAGTATGTTTTGGGAATAGTCTATCACATTAGTCTATATGATCCATCAGATTAACAGTGCAGAAATCCTAGCAATCCATTATTCCATTGCATTTGAATTGCTTTTATATATCATCCACAGCAGTGTAAACTAACTGCCTAGGATTGTCCAATTGGGATTTGTTTCAGGAACATTCTATCATATTATGATCTGACAGATTAAAGGTCGTGATAATCAAAACATGGTCCACATCTGCAAATGAAGGCTTGATAATTTTAATCATGTATGCAGGCCATATAATTCCTCTTAACATGTCTACACACCTAAATCAGAGAAGCCCCATCCAAGAACATCCACAACCCAAGTCTCCAATCCAGCATCCTCAAGCAATGGAAATGTGAATCTCCATTCTAAACAAGAGCTGAAAGGAAAACGTAGGACAACATATTCAAAACATTTCATGTTGAATTTATTATCAAGGAAAAATCATAGCATAAGAACCAGTCACCATTTAATCTTTTATCAAAATAAGAACACTTAATCATGACTGCACTGCCAAACCTGTCAAAACCATGAAGGAGAAGTACTGGATTTGCTCCACTTTGCTGCAATGGCTTCACACAACTACTCATAATAGAATTCTCAGAAAAGCTAATCTGCAACAATCCACATCACCAAAGATTAAGCCTACAAATCACAAGGGAACAATAATTGGTATGGCATTTCAAAATGCAGTTGAAATGTTCTTCCCACACAGATTGTATCAGTTTACAATTGCAATCATTTTCTTTGCATTTCAAATTCACAGAATGTCACGCCCCGAACCCGGGTGTGGGCCCGGAACTCGACTAATTTTTATTTTTTTTAAAACTAATCCAACACCACCGATCCATGGGCCTCTAAATGAATTCACTAAAGCTCATAGAGAATGTCTCACATGCTCGTGTGATCCAACACACAGGTGATTTAACCAATCACAAAAGATTCTAGACTCTACCAACTTCCTTTATCAAGGTCAAGCTCCCGCGAGTTGAGCTTGGATACCATGACCTTGAGCAGCTCTTTCCGCCAACCAAATGAGTTAATCAATTGGTGAATCTATGATGGTTGGTTAGAGCATCGAAAGAGCTTTTCAAAATACCCAAGAACGCTCAATTACGAAGGCGGGAACTTAAGTTATAGCCATTTTAGTAAAGCACAAATTTGTTGTGAATAGTACCTGTGATCCATAGTGGATGGCGATCCATAGTGGATGGCGATCCACCGCCAAAATCAGAATTCTGTATTTTCAATTTGCTCTCAGGCGATTCTTTCGCCATACGGCGATGCTTCTCCCCTGACAGCATCTTGATTTTTAAGTTTTGATCTTTTTCCCATGCCATAGACATTTATGACTTGTACGTAGAGGTTCCCAAGCCACAGAGGGCATATTATCCAAAATTTACAAGTTTACAAAACTGAAACAAACAAGGGTTCCAGTTTTGGATCTTTCCCTGTTTAACAACTCAAAATCGACAAAACATACCATGGTGCTTCCAAACACACGGTAACATATTGTATATCATAAACATGACTTACAGACATTGGTTTTATGCCACAGTCTTGCTTGATTTGGCCGAATGGGCCATGCGTTCTTTCTTAATTAGCTAACTAAAAAGGAAGAAAAAATACCTAACATGTTGTGAACTCAAGCCTACTGGGTTGAAATCCCAACCCTTCATCTGGATTTTTTTCCTTCAAAAATCTGCACAATCCTGACCCAAATTGTCCCTGTATCCAGGCCCAGCTCAGCAGATCTGTTCTGCTTGATCTTGTTGCAGCAATTTCCATCTTCTTGTTGCTGGTTTTAGAAAAATCATATTGTCCCTTGATCTATTGCCAATATCCACGTTAAATCTGCATTCATCTCAGAAAATAACTTGGGTCTTACCCAAAAAAAGGAAGTCTGAAATCCAGGCCCAACATAGTACCAGATCATAACTCACGTCCTGCTGATTTGCTTGTGGATTTGCAGAGTTTATTGTCATTTAAATTTGATTTCTTCATGCAATAAACATCCCCTACGGTGGGTGAAATTGGCAGCAATTGCCCACGGGAATCTTCCCATTTTGAGCTTTCCAAATCGGTCTTCAGGTTGGCCCGTTTGGACTTGCTTCCAAATTGGAGTGGATTCTCTCTCCATGTAGACACTCAGTGGGGTTCATGTGGGTGGTGACACAGCTGATGACATGTACTTCATGGCCCACCATATTGACAGCAATTGGAATCGGGAACATGGGCTTTCGAGGCCCGATTCTTCTCCAAAAAAGCTAGGCCCAAAACTGAAGTCAATGAGTCCTGATTAGGATACAAGTGGATCCATTTGGTTGCATTTGAGGCCCCTCTTCCCTCCATCCATTCTAAGTATGATTCGGGTCAAAAATAAATTCATATGGGCCAAAATTTTATCTAATGGGCTTTTTTCCTATTGGCTGCATCAACTACAATCCCATGGAACAGATTCGAATGCATCACTTTTTTTTTGATACATGTGTATCTCCACACCATATTGAATGTGAGACTAATCTTTCAATCCACACACATTAATTTAGTCGATAGAGAAATTCCACGAGAAGTGGCCTGGAGGAATTCAGACAAAATCAAACTCAATACCTCACTTCACGATGGATCAATTTATAAAATAAACAAACCTAAAACGGTAAAACCTCAATAGCTCAGAATGGGCCTTTCAAATAAAGGCCCAAGTTCAATCCACTGGGCAAAAATCTAGTTAAGCCCGTTTATTTAAGTGAGTTGGAGTCGATCACGGGTCAAGCTCGAACAAACCCTTAACACCTTAAACTTAAACACCGAGCCCTCTTTTCTTTTTCTTTTTTAAAAAAAAAAAAAAGAAACAGTCACCAAGGACGGCTACTATGGACTTTCTGAATAGAAAATATTTCCATTCAACGAGATAATAAAAAATAAAAAAATAGCCCGAGCCAGACGACGATATTACAAGCAAATTTGATGATGACGGTGAATGACCTGAACGGGCAGTCTCTCGATTCTTCGTGCCAGTTTTCTGGCAAATGGGTCTTTGATTCTCTGCACCTCTCTTGGAAGAAACGATGGGAATCCATCCACCGAGCCCCCTCTGCAACTCCACCTTACTCTCATCCCCAACCCTCCCACCAATGCCGGCGTCGCCATTCCTCTTCCTCTGCCAGCCCAGCGAGGGTTAGACTTACCACTGCCCAACCATAGCACTTCCCATTAAATATCCATTAGACATGCGGTCAGAGACCTCCTTCTTTTCCACCGTCAATTAATGAAGGGCAATCGAATGGACATACGTGGCCTCCACAAGATGAACGGTTGAAATGCTCCAAGAACTTACGTGGTCGTCATTCTGACAAGGGAAGCTTTAATGGATACAGTACTGTAGTTCATAGCAGAGCAATGAGGGCAGCTGCTTGGCTCCATCTGCAAATCAGGCGGTGTACAGCAGTGTAAGGAGAAGAAGAGGACATATTCTTCTCTTTTTCTTTATAAATTTCCCTTAATACCGATTTTACTTTCTCCCTTCCAAAAGCTCCTTTGTCCTTTCGGTCAGAGAGTCTTGATTAACAGTGAAAATGAAACACTTTATCATTTTTATTTAAAATTAATTTTAGAGTTTATAAAATTTAGAATAAATAAATTTTGATACTTTATTTGTAGAAATCAGTCGAACAACAATTTCATTTAAAAATCTCACTTCACAGTCCAATTTGTTGGACAAACATTCAATGGATCACTAGAGGATGCGGTGTTTTTAAGTGGAAAGGCAAAATAGTAATTTCTATTAATTTTTAAAAAATAGATGTATAAAAAAAGATTTTTCTAGTGTATATATGGCTTCTCGACTGGCATCTTTCTTATCATGCGCCTCCACTATCTAGTTTATCATGCACCGCCACTCTCTCTTTGTGGCTACAAAGATGTCACATTTTGTGGTTTGGGCATCTGAGAAGCAGGACGGTTTGATACAAGTTGAGGTTTAAAGTGAAAATTTTAAATAAAGATTTTTTGATATTTAATATATTATTATAAGTAATATTTAATTAAAATTTTAATTTTACATAATATAAAGAATTTATCTAAAATTTATTTTTCTTATTTTTTGAAATGTAAAACTACTAATTAATTTTTTATATTCAAGTTTTTCGGGAATTTTCAACATGTTAGTGAAACAAAAACATCATCTTTTTTCTTCATCAATCATTGAAGAAAATTTCTAGAAGTAACTTTCAAAATGTCAAAACTATAATATTGAATAAAAATACAAAAATTAAGTATCTAATTTAAACTTGAAGAGCCGACACTACCATCAATAGCCATTCTTTCTTATTGTGTTGTGAATTTATGAAAACATAAATACTTAAAAATTAAAAAAAAAAAAAAGATAAAAATAACACATACTAGTTTCTAGTCTTTGTTTGTGAGGAGCAAAAATTCTTTGAACTTCGATGAAAGGAGTCAATTTACGAAAATAGAAACATTTAAAACAGATAAAAAAATAAAATAACACATACTAGTCTCTAGTCTTTGTTTGAGAGGAACAAACACTCTCTTAACTTCGATGAAAGGAGTGACTAAAGAAAGAGATCTAATCAATTATAACATAAATACATGGAAATAAGATGATCACTATGAACACTACCGTGGGATTACATAGTGCGAGAAAATCAATGGGAACAACGTCTGATCGAAATGGACGGTCGACATTAGAAACGGGTTTACCAATGTAGAAGGTGATCTCTTAAATTGAAATTTGAAATTGGAAAGTGGATGTTCTATCGATTGCTCGACCAAACAAAATAAATCTACTGTCATTCTTCCATATCAATGTTTTAAACCGTCTCATATGAAAGTGGGGTTAAATGAAATTCTACCAGGTAGAATTATAGTAACTTGATGAAAGTTGTGTCATTAATATTATATTCATCCAAGACTATTCAAAAAATTAATTTGTGAGATTATTAGTTGATTTAAATAAAATTAGAAAAAATTGGTTGTAAATAAGTGGAATTAATAAAAATAATATCATTTTTTTCTATTTCCATATGTAGTGCCAAACATTTGGGGCCTTTCCTAGAGGGGGACCTAAGGTAACCGTCTTAGGCTGCGTTTGGATGAGGGGTAAATTTTAGAGGGGTTACCCCGAGCAGGGGTCACCTTTGAATTGGGATTACCTTTATCTTGTTTGGTAATTAAAGTAAAAGCTTACTTTAAGGGTAAAAAAACTTGTTTGGTAATTAAAAGCAAGGGTAACGTGATACATTAATATTTTTTTAATTTTTTTATAAAACATAATTATTAAATAATATTCATAAAGTAAATTCTAATAATATAACTTATAATAATATTATCTATTTTTTATAAATTATGTTTCATAATTATAATTTAAAATGAACACTTGCATCCTAACATTAAAAAAAAAAAAGATTTTTTTTGATATTATTATTTTAAATACCAATAAATGAATAAAATATATCAACATATCTTATCATAAAAAATTTTAATTTTAATTTTTTATATTATATGAATTTAATAAAAATACGAATTCTCATAAAATTGTTAATAGGTCAGGTTATCCCTACTCAAGGGTAACCCCAGGTAACTCCTGCAAAATTTACCCCTCGTTCAAATGCATCACATTGAAAATATTGACAAATTTTTAAAATAAACATTCAACAGAATAAATTGTTAATTACCCTAAAAGATATTATTATGAACCTCCAACACTTTTGGAGTTTCGAGACCCTTTCGAAATTTGGAAAGAATCACTCCTTAAAAATAGGACATTTTGACAATTATGTTTCATAAAATTTTATTTTTTCTTTTTATATTATATGGATTTAATAAAAATTATTAATTTTTATAAAATTGTTATGTCATATTATCCCTGCTTACAGTTACCCTTACTCAAGGGTAACCTCGGATAACCCCTGTAAAATTTACCCCTCATCTAAATGCATCATGTTGAAAATATTGACATATTTTTAAAATAAACTTTCAAGAGAATAAATTGTTAATTAATCCGAAAGAGATTATGATGAACCTCAAACTCTTTCGTAGTTTCGAGACCTTATCAAAATTTCGACAGAATCACCCCTTAAAAAAAAAGGATATTTTGACAATTATGTTTCATAAAATTTTATTTTTATTATTTATATTAGATAGATTTAATAAAAAATATTAATTCTCATAAAATTGTTAATATGTCAATTTACCCCTATTTACAGTTACCTCTACTCAAGGGTAACCCCCATAAAATTTACCCCTCATCCAAATGCATCATGTTTAAAATGTTGACACATTTTTAAAATAAACTTCAAACAAAATTAAATTGCTAATTACTTGAAATATATTATTTTTTAATTATATAATATATATTTTTTTGAAAGATTTTAATTTTATAATATTTAATGGATAAAGAGAGGAAGGCAAGTGGTATTGAGGGGTAAGATATTGTGAATACCCCAACCTCCAAAGGGGTATTCAGAAATGGGATGAGAAGAGTAAATTTTCAAATTTTTATCCTCACCCCCCATCCAAAGGGGTAACAAGCGGTAATGGAGGGTTACCCCCTCTTAACCCCATCCAAACGCAACCTTGCCCACTCCTTGAGCCGGCCCTACCGAGAAGCCACCACATCTCATTTTGTAACTTATTCTTTGAACATTTCATTTCTTCGTGGCATTCTCATCTTATCTTGTCAACTAACGCATCATGATTGCTTATATATTCATTTAAGTTATGCATGAAGGTACGCGTATGTAATAATATCATCACCTCACTTCTAAGCATATGAGCATTTTACATTCATCATGAGCATAATCATCATTCATAGAGTCTAAGGTACACATCTATCGCAACACATCATCTCACTTCTAAGCATGTAAGCATTTCACATTCATTACGAGCATTATTCTCATTCATGCAACCTATGTTCCTCTATTCCGTACACTTCAAACATCCTAGCGTCATAACGGTATTAGTTTTATAACTTCCCTCTAACCTCATCATCATTTCATCATAATGTAAACTTCACCTCATTTTCACACATTTGCCATATTCAAACAGGCCACATCATTACACATTTACATACCATGAAGTATGTGAAAGTAATTGGGCAACTATAATTAAGAGCAATCAAGTGAATCCTCACCTAATACTCGTGGGGTTCAACGCTTCTGTCAACGGGTCGACGACTTTCTACACCGACTTCACTAGGGGTTGGAGGAAGCACAAGTAATACATATCACCATGCAAGGAAACATAAGCAAATTTTTCTCTCATAAAAAGGGGTTTTCAATTATATTAATTTGGGGTTTTAGCCCCAAATCCCATAGTCACCATCCAAATTTGTGTAAAAGTCTCCAACCCTCATTTCCCCTTTACAAGATAAGACCACTTTCAGTTTCATTTTAAGTTTAATCTTGGTTCTTCCCTTCATCCACCAAGTATAATTTCGATTTTAATCCCCTCCCCCCTCTCCCTCCCTCTTTAATTTTTGAATTCCATCCCTCGTCATGCAAATAAAAAACCAACACCATAAGACTCAGATTTCCAGGGAAGGTGAGAAAACTTCAACCAAGAGAGGGAGATTTACCGTAGGAAGGGAGAACCATGGTTGTTTGGAGTAGGTCCGACCCTGGCCTTAGGCGAACTAGGCCGCCGCCTAGGGCCCCCAAGTCGAGTTCAATTTTTAAGTTCTCACACCTTCTTTTATGTTATAAATATATTTTAATATTTATTTACCAACAAATGGATCTGTGGTGCAATGGTTGTGTCTAACTTCAAATTTGAAGGTTTTGTGTTCATGAATCCATGTCGTTAAACTTTTTGTAATTTCTTATAAATCTATACATAATTATTTTTCAACTTCTTACTCCATGTTGTTAAACTTTTGCAATTTCTTATTGATGAGTGCAAAATAATTACATATTTTATTCCTAAATTTATAATTGTCAGTATCTCATTTTATTTAATTTTATTTAATTAGTATAATTTTGTGTTTTGCAGGTTTAAAAGTGAGGATGACAGAAAAAATGCTTAAATATAAAGCATGGGCCCATTATGAGTTATTTTGGACCTCAAGCCCAATTATTAAGCCCATGAAGAAATCCACATGTGTGAATACTATTTCCATTATCTCAAGAGGAAATTCAAAATTTAGAAGTCATTATAAGAGGATTTTCGAATTTGGCAAGTGGATTAAGGAAAGAGAAAGAAAATAAGAAAGGGAGAAAAATAAGGAAGGTTTGATACATATTCAGTATTTTGGTCATAAATTTTTACTCTAATGTCTGATTGCTTTGATTCTTCTTGCGTTGGAAAGAAAACTTCAAGGGCTACAACTTTGAAGTTTACAACTTTTCCTGATTTGGAAGTTAAAAGGGTCAAAACTGAGGTACAATATGGTGCATGTGTAAAAAATGGGATTCTACACCCACTTTCCTTATAGAAATTTAGCTCCTTACCTCTTTTAAGTCATTCCATATTTAGCACAAATCAAATTCACCCTCCATGTATCCCTTGCTTTATTTAAATCTTTGAATCCAATCCATTCATTCCACCTCCTTTCATCTATAAATACTAGCCCTCTCCCATTGAGAAAACTGAACTTGGGCATTGAAGAAAAGGAGAAGAGAGGAAGGAGAGAAGGAAATAGTGAAGGAAGGATAAGAAGAGGCTTTGGAAAATTCGGTTCTACAGGGTTTTTAGGTTGGTATTTTGTTTAATTTTCCTAGCTATTTTTCTTGTATTTTATTCTTTTAAATTCCATTGGTTTGTAATTCAATTTCATGTTTCATAAATAAAATTGAGGTGTGATGAAATATTTAGTCTATGGTTTTCCAATTATTCAATTTATGTATGATGATTATTTGATTTGATTTTTATTCTTTAATTAAGTTTATGTGTGGATTTATTTTAATTATTTCAAATTAAATGTGATTAAAATTTAGATTGAATAGACTTCCTTCTTCGATTTAAGGCTCTTATTTTAAGATTGCGATGAAATATTTTAGATTTGAAGATAAAGTTTAAATTCTATTCATTCTAAGGTTTAATTTGATATTTTTAATTTAATGAAATACATGGATTTAATTGTTGGAATATTTATCGATGAAAAATTTGAATGCATAATTGGTAATTTACGTGAGCTCCGTATTTTAGGCCTTTGTTTTATTTTTAAAATATGAAAAATAATGCCTCCTTGATTCTTTGAGCCAGTTCCACTGTAAATATGTACAGATGTAATTTAGATGTCTTTAATTTTTATATTTGTTTATAAAAACTCAAATCTTTGAAATTGATGAACTAGGTTGGAAATAATTTAATTGCATCTTAATTTTGTTTTCTAAATTAGATTAAGATTGTTTGTATTTTTATATTAATGCCACCATCTTAATTAAAATTAGTTAAATTGTTAGATTTTATGTTTAAATGTAAAATGTTTCTAAATTAAGATTAAAACTCATAAATTAGATAAATAACTCCATATTTATGATTTTTCTCCATATTTCTCAAAGTTCTTAAAATACTTAATTCAGTGGTATGTTTTTCATGGATATATTTTCCTAAGTTCCGATGGGTTCGACCTCGCACTTAATCGCTATACTATTTAAATGGTTCGTGCGCTTGCGAGTTATAAATTTAAAATTTGCACAACACTTATAAATTTAAATATAATTTTTCTTTAGTAAAATAACTTGGGGAGTATCCATGTTCAACTTTTTACAATTTCTTATCAATTTCTTATAAATTTAGACATAATTTTTCTTTAAGTAAAATAACTTGAAAGTATTTAAAGTCAACTTGAAAAGGCTTGACAAGACTCTTTAACTCGCTTGACTGAATTCCTATCGAGTTTAGTTAACTCAGATTGATTTGGCCAATCTTTTTTTTTTAATTTTAAATCTATAATTCTAATAAAATGAATTAAACATCATGATAAAAAAAATTAGCCTGTAATTTTATTTTTCTTTTAAAAATTAAGAATTGAGATGATTGATTGACTCTATTATAAGATTAAAATGATTATATAAAGGTCAAATTTTAACTAATCATTATTCTTATCATTTTTTTAATTTTTTTAATAAAAGTGTGATCTAAAGAAGTCCATAAATGAGGAAACTTAGTCTTCACTGTAATATAGATGATTGAATGAAAAGAAAATGGGTTTAAATTTGAATGACTATTTTGTGCTTTATAGTTTATAATTGAGTGATTATTTTTTAATATAATTTTACTTTATAAGTTGTTTTAAATGTATTATATACTTTAGCATGTCAACTACTCTTTTAAAATACAATAAAATAGTAATAAAAAATAAGAATCAACATGCATGACACAAGTGAAAATTAAATTTGTCAAAAGAAAAATTGAATGGAATAGTTTTCTTACCTATTGAAAAAGATATGTTAAAAAAATTTGAATATAGTAATTTATTTACTAATTTTGTATTTCAAAATCCGAGAGGAATAAATTTTAAATAATATTTTGTTATAAATTTGATTATGATATTTTATTTGGATATTTCACACTTTGTAAAAAAAATGTATAATTTTATATTTTATGAGTGTATAAAATAACCATCTTAAAAGTTCACTTAGGACCCCTGAAATATGAGGTCAACACTAGCTTGGAGCTTGGAGAAGCCCTACTCAATTTTTGCACATGCAAAAGAAGAGGGGTGAAGGGAGGGGCAGAATGAGGGTCTAGAAGAATCCCAGATATTAGTTGAGAGTAAATGACCTTTTCTTTCGACACAGGGAGGTTTAAATACCCCCTTCACATTCAGTAATATCAAAGTTCCAATCTGTAAGTATCCGAGCTTCGTTAGTGTCGGAACTCATCGGACTTCCAACAAAGCCACATAAACTTTTCTAAAGTATAGAAATGGGGCCTACTAGTTTGAGTCTCGATACCCCGTCAGTCCACTGTCGGAGTTCCAACCGTGTTAGACTTCCGACACTTCCCACTTGGATTTCTGACCCTTCCACCCTCTTATTCTCACAATCTAATTCCTGAAAAATCTCCCATGCCTTCTTGGCTGGTCAACACTCATATTTCTTACAATAATTTATTATATAACAAAATCGGATTGTTGCACTTTTAATAAATATAACAAGTTCGGTTAACCTATTTAAGCTTGATCATATACTCAACTTGAGGTAACCTACTTAATAAATTAATTTAGACCTCTTTGGTCAACATTTTGTGAATAGGCTAGGTTTGATAAATATATTTAATCTTAGTTTGTTACTGTATGTAATAAATAATACTCGTCAATTAAATTGAGCTAAGTTAGTCATATCAACCTTTTTTAATAAATAAGTCAAGTTTGATATGTGCACCATCAAAGTGATTAAGATTCATTTGATAAATTTTCTAAAGGTACTCTCATAAATATTTTTCATAAAAGCATTTTTTCATGAGTTTTTATGGAAAAATATTTAGACTATTTTTCTAATAAAGTTTTGCCATGAGAATTCAAATTTTTAGAAAAAATTGTACTAATGAATATGAGAAAATTTCATTTTTCTAAAAGATAGTATCTTCTAAAAAATTTGTATGAATAAACGTATCTTTGACAGTGAACTTATATGCAACAAAAAAATTTAGGTACCTTCGAGCACTTGAAATTTAGATAAGTCAAAAAATTAATGAAATGAATAATTCAATGAGCTTTTTAATTCGACTGGAAAAATTAATAAAATCCATTGACTCATTTAATTGAAAAAATTATTTAGTTAACTCAACTCAAATTAGTTTATCAAATTTTTTTACTATGGCCTACATCAACTTCTCAATAGGGTTATGAAGCATCTTTGTTTAGCATGCAGTATTATATGTAATATTATGAAATGGAAGTCATTGAATGTTTTACTGTGAGTCACTCAATTGAAATAACACTTTCAATGATGTTTCAAGAAATGCATCATTGAACGTGTTAGCTTAATTTTTCATATTAGCATTTGATAAATAGTCTAATACAATATAACCACTTGTCTAATGTAAAATACATCATATACAATCAGACGAAGGAATTCATAGGTTATGTTTAATAATTTAAGATTCTTTGTGGATCCAATATTTTTTTTGTTAAAGATAATTTTGTGGGTCCCATTTTCTATCAAGACCACATGTTATAGATTAAAAAAATCATTTAAAGTGGTCATAATTTGAAAGTTTAAAAAGCGTGACTTTGACTAGTACAATTATGCAATTTCTAGCAATGTTATCGGAATCGGACCGAACAGCGGTCAAACCGACGGTTCAACTGGAACCGCGATGACTGCGGTTCAGTCCTGGCCGAAAACCATTTCTGGGTCAAAACTGCAGAAAATCAGTTAGAACCATAGTTTTTTGTAGTTTTGACCCATAAACCATGAGCCGCGAACCGCGGTTCACAAAATTTGAATTTTTTTTTTTAGATTTCCCATTCAAAACATAAAAAATTAATATTACAAAATGTGTATATTTGAAATATAAATGTTTATTACTATTTCTATACCATATCTTCCACTATTTTAGTATATTACTCAGAGTTTGAATGTTATTTTTAATATTTATATTAATATTATTGGTAAAATGTGTATCACTTAATGTATATGTAATATTTATATTATATTACTACTTGACCGGCTTTCACCGACTTTGACCGCGGCTGAACCCGGTTGAATCCAAAATGCCTCGAAGACGGTTCGTTAGACGGTCTGGTTCTGATAACATTGATTTCTAGTGAGCATTTGATCTAGAAGGCTCATTTGGTAGTTTCAGTCAACTGAAAATTGGAATTCAGCCGACTGAATTTTCACTCTGGCAAGACCAGAGTTTGTATGTAAGAACTGAGAGTAAATCAGTCAACTAAATATTACTTTTCAGTCGGTCGACTGATTTTCTTACCCAAACTGTTCTTAGAGAGCAGTTTACAATTCAATCGACTGAAATGTATTTTTCAGGCTACTGAAATGGTTTAACTGCCCACGTCGTGGCAGTTTTCAGCAGTTTATTCTACAGTTTTTAGTTGGTATTAGAGCTTCATTTCGACCCTTTTTGGGAAGCCTAAGGTATATGGTTTTGACTCGTGATCAATACCAAAAGTCCGGTGAAGAACTCTCGGAAGCCCTTCATTCAGACAAAAGGAAAAAATCGAAAAGATCGAAAATGGTAGGAGATGACGAAATGAAGGAACGTTTCTCCAAGATAGAGGAACAAGTCACCGCATTGAATAATTTAGTCACCAAGTTAGTAGAAGGTGCCACCTCTAAACCTTCCCGTAAACAGACATCTGCCAGTTCATTCAAGAAGAGGATCGAACAAGAGTTGCGAGACGAGACTGACAAGGAACAAGAAGAAGAAGAGGAAAAGGTCGAGCAGACCAAAGATTTGTCGTTGGGAGTCAACTAGGATGGTAAGAAACCTTTCAGAGTAGATTTCAAATTAGAAATACCTACTTATGATGGTGATGTTAATGCAGAAAAATTGGACAATTGGATACATCAAATGGAAAATTATTTCACTCTTTGTGCGTACACTAGTGTACAAAAAAATCAGTTTGGCACGACTGAAAATGTCCAGTCATGCACTGACATGGTGGAACGCTTATGTTAAGCGCCACGACATATCTGAATTAACTTGGAAGAAGTTCAAGAAGCTAGTCCGGAAGCAATTTTACCCAATTGGCTATGAGGAAGACAGGTGGATTAGGTGGCAATACTTGCGACAAAGATCTAGCCAATCTGTTCAAGAGTATACGACCGAATTCCATACTTAGGCTATAGTCCTAGGAATTTCCATTGAAGACTTCGAAGTTTTCATAAAGTATATGGGTGGTTTAGCTAAATACATTCGAAGAGAGTTGAAACTCTTCAAAGTCAGCACCATCGATGAAGTTACAGTGAAAGTCATTGCCATTGAGGTGAAGAACAAGAAGTCTGATAGGTTTGAGGTCAAGCCGAAGACAAAGGTAGAATTGAGCTAAGTGTGTAACGCTCCGTCCCACTACGGGAGCGTTATCTCAGAAAAACCTCAGAAAGTCACAAAAGACAGATATCAGGTACAATAAATCGGGATAACTAATTCCCGTCCAACAAACTACAAGTTTAGAACTAGGAAAAACACAACGAACCACAATATAAACTAATCAAGTTGTCATACAGTCATCCAAACAAACAAGTGATATTGAGTCCATGCTACTAAAATTTCTCAACCTTCACAACATAAAAAACTCCTACTCTCTACTACTCCTCTCCAGGTACTTGCTCAAGGGCCCGCCTAGCCCCTCGGCGATCGGCGCACCTGAAAGGTAAGGGGTGAGAAAACAGCCCAGCGAAAGAACATATCACATATTAACAAAGTAGTTATAGATCACATATGAAAGGAGCAATAAACATCACAAGTGAATAAAACATCCATGCCTACGATACTCAACTATTCTATTAACTGATGATCCATTACCCAAATCCAAGGAATCATCTCCATAGCCCACACCGGGTCCTCCAACGAACCCCGGTCTCCCTATCAGTACCATCGGGAGATTAAAGAAAACACAACTGCCTCACTCACACGAGTCGTGTCGGAAAACCACCTCGACCAAGCCCGAGGGAGCCAAACTCTAGGGCGGGCACCTCGACTGCAGGAACACAATGGGGAGACCCGCATCCCCTATGAGGGTCTCAACCACCGGAGTGTAATGGGGAAGTCCTCCCAACAACCAACATCATCACGTCATCATAAACATATACACATAAAAAGTCATCTATCTCAATATCCAACGGTACGTCGTCCGTTGTGGGTTACCGCTCATGCATGCACACGATTTCATGGTCGTATATAACAACATAAGCATGTATAACAACAAATGCATGTTTTAACATAATTAACCAAAAATCAGTGTCGTGCTCACCATGTGAGCCAGGAGTGCATAACGAGTTACTTAAGCACACATCTCTATGTCCGACATAATTGCTTTTACCTCTTATCGATAAACACTCAAAGTATTATCAATATATTCCAAGCATTATATTCAGTATTAATTTATCCAATTTAAGTTCTTCACAATAACATATAGTAGATAGGAGTGCATCCGAACAGACCCCTTGCCACATAATCATTCTCAATGGTTCACCCTTATTGAGTGGCTTAATAAATAGGGGGCTCCATTCGGATCACTTCGTGCCCGGGAATACATATTTGATATATGCAATGCATGCTAAAACTGTGACAAGTCCCCTCACCGTGTGTGTGGAGTCGAAGGTCCAAAGCGAGTAAGCGACTTGTTGGGTTGAAGGGAGTTCAATCTGTAGAAACAAGGAAGAACGGATGAGTAATTAAGACAAAATGGTTCAAAAAGAGGTCGAGGAGAAAACGGGCCTAAAACTGGGCCGGATCTGAAAACGGGTTGCGCTTGAAAACGGGCTGGGTCTGGAAACTGGGCCAAGTTGGATTGGGCCTGCCAGAGTGGGCCTAATTGGGCCAGACCGGGTTTAGGCCTAGTTGGGCAGGACCAAGCCTGGGTCGGGTCGGGTTTGGGCCAGTGGACCGAGCAGCTGGGTCGCCACTTCAGCCTAAGGGCCGGGTTAACTCAGAACCAAAAAAGGGGAAAAGAGGGAAAAGAAAGGAAAATCGCGGAAAAGCAGGGAAAAGAAGAAAAGGTTTAAGGAAAACAAAGGAAAACCGAGTAAAGGCGTGGAAAATCAAAGAAAGGAGAAGGGAAAGAAAAACAAGGAAAACCGAGAGGGATTCCGAAAAAAAAAATTGAAGAAAGGAGAAGAGAAGAAGAAGAAAACCGAGAGAGAGAGAGAGAGAGAGAGAGAGAGAGAGAGAAGGAGAAGGAGGAGAAGCTTACCGAGAAGCGGAAGGATGAAGAAGAGGAAGACCACAGCTGGGGGGGGGGAAGAAGAGTGGCGGCACTGTAGCGTGAGCGGCAACAGTGTCGCGGAAAGGGGTAAGGTTATAAGGGTTAGCGTTTAGGCTTTTAGCCTCTTTTTTTTTTTTTTTCCAGAAGAGAAAGAAAAACTCAAAGAAAGAATTCGAAAGATCTCATGCGAGAAAACGTGTGACTTTTGAACAGTTTTCATAACAAATACGCAATAATTATAAAATTACCAAAATGCCCTTCGAGTTCCCGAACTCGAAAACAGGTAAACTGGGCCCACCATGGCGCGCACACTCTCTTCACTGTTACCAAGGTCCCTAAAACAACTCAAAGATCCTAAAATCTTTTCGAAAATTAGAAAATTCGGGACGGGTCATTACAACACTACCCCCCTTTAAAGAATTTCGTCCTCGAATTTCAAACTAAACTCATACCTCTAGTCTCAAATAAGGCTGGAAATTGTTTCCGCATCTTTCCGCATCGTTGCTTCATTTTCCCAAATAAGAGACTCCCTGCCTTTGCGCCGCCAAACCACTAAAACCAAGCGGATGGTCTTGCTACGAAGTCTCTGCTCTCTGGAACCCTCGATCCACACTGGTCCTTCCTCATAGGTAACATCCTCATTGATTTCCACATCTTCTAAGTTAATCATGTGCGACGGATCTTGATGATACTTTCGAAGCATTGAAACATGGAAGACGTTATGCACTAGGGCGAGACTCGGAGGAAGTGCAAGTCTATAAGCCACTTCCCCTATCCTCTCTATCACCTCAAACTGACCAACATAACGAGGCGACAACTTCCCTCGCCACCCAAACCTCTGAATCCCATGACGGGGCGAAACCTAAAGGAAGACGAGGTCTCCAACAGTAAACTCAAGCGCCCTCCTCCGACGATCGGCATAACTCTTTTGTCTACTCTAGGCAGTCAACAACCTTTACTTGATCTGTCTCACCTACTCAGTAGTCTCCCGGATCATCTCTGGTCCTGACATTGTCGTACCACTAGTCTCTGTTCAACATAAGGGTGATCTGCACAGCCTGCCATACAAGGCCTCATGTGGTGTCATCTTTATACTGGACTGATAACTAAACAAATTCAACCAAATGTAAATGGCTTTCCCAGCTACCGCCATAATCCAAAACACAAGCTCGGAGCATATCCTTTAAGATCTGAGTGGTCTGGTCTGATTGACCATCTGTCTGGGGGTGGAAAGCTGTACTGAAACATAACTGCGTGCCCAACTCTTGCTGCAAGTTCTGCCAGAACCGAGAGATAAACCTCGGGTCCCAATATGAAATAATCGACTTAGGCACACCATGTAGTCTGACAATGTCCGCCAAATATATCTGACTCAAAGTCTCGAGAGAATCAGTTGTCTTTATACCAATAAAACGGGCCGACTTAGTCAATCGATCCACTATGACCCACACTACATCATATTTCCGAGAAGACCTCGGTAAACCAGTCACGAAGTCCATAGTGATGTGGTCCCACTTCTAATCGGGAACCGGAAGAGGCTGCAACTTGCCAGCGGGTCTCAAGTGTTCTACTTTGAGTTGCTGACAAGTCAAACAGTGGGTCACAAACTCGGCTACTGCTCTCTTCATACTCCTCCACCAGAACTGTTGATGCAAGTCGTGATACATCTTTGTACGGCCCGGATGTACGGTGAACCTGGAGTGGTGAAAGTATCGTAATACCTCCTCGCGACACTGCCCCGATAAAGATACAAAAAGCCTGCCCTGAAAGGTCAAACCACCATCTCGTCTAATAGATCATCCAAAAGGTCCATTGCCACTGGCCACAGCGTTCCTCAATGCGACGTACCTCTCATCCGTTTGTTGAGCTCTTAAAACACTAACGTAAATCCCTGGCTGAACAACCATGCTAGATGCTCTATATTTGCCGATCAAACTTGACAAGACCGCCCTCGTCCTGCGACTCAAGGCTTCTACAACTACGTTCGCCTTACCCCGGGTGGTAAGATAACATGAAGTCGTAATCACCAAGGTATTCCACCCCATCGTCTTTGTCTCATATTTAGCTCATTCTGTGTGAATAGATACTTTAGGCTATGGTGATCTGAGAAAACTTCGAACCTCTCCCCATATAAGTAATGTCTCTAGACTTAAGTGCAAAAACTATAGCCTCTAACTCCAAATCATGAGTAGGATACTTCTGTTCTTGGGTCTTAAGCTGTCTTGAACCATAAGCTATCACCTTTCCATCCTACATCGAAACACAACCCAAACCATCACTGCAGGCATCACAGTAGACCGCATAACGACGACCCCTCTCTGGCACTATCAACATTGGAGCGGTAATTAAACTCTTCTTCAATCACTGGAAGGCTGTCTCACAAGCTTCGTCCCAAATGAATTGCACATCCTTACAGGTCAACCTCGTCATGGGTGTGGCGATCTTGGAGAAATCTTTGATGAACCGTCGGTAGTAGTCCGCAAGACCCAAAAAGCTGCAGATTTCAGTCACACTTCATGGCCGCTCCCAACTCAGAACAGCCTCAACTTTAGCTGGATCCACGGCCACACCATCAGCTAACACCACATGTTAAAGAAACTGAACCTCTAGTAACCAAATCTCACACTTGCTGTACTTCGCATAAAGCTTGTGATCCATCAAGACTCGGATTACGGTCTTCAGATGTTGCTCATGGTCCTCTTCCGATGCTGAATATATCAAGATGTCGTCGATAAACACCACTACAAACTGATCTAGATACGGCCTGAAAATTTTGTTCATTAGGGCCATGAACGTCGCCGGGGCATTAGTCACCCCAAAAGGCATCACTACGAACTCCCAGAGTCCAAAACGAGTGTGGAAAGCAGTCTTCTCAATATCACACTCCCGTACCCTACTTGATGGTAATCTGAATGAAGGTCTATCTTGGAGAAGCACTTAGACCCTCTCAACTGGTCAAACAGATCATCGATCCTTGGAAAGGGATACCTGTTCTTCACTGTAACTCTGTTCAATTGCCGATAGTCGATGCACAGTCTCATGTAGCCATCCTTTTTCTTGGCAAACAACGCCGGTGCACCCCAAGATGAAGTGCTATGCCGAATGAAGCCAAGGGTCTCTAACTCCGTGAGCTGTCTCTCCAATTCCAAAGTCTCTGCCGGCGCCATTCGATAGAGAGTGATAGTGATAGGTAACGTACCGGGTAGCAGGTCAATAACAAACTCCACCTCTTGGCGTGGTAGTAAACCAGGGAGCGTCTCTGGAAAAATGTCTGGAAACTCTCGAACCACGCGATGCATCTCGACACCAGCTGGCCCCGAACCTTTCCAACTCAAACTCGCCACCAAACTACACAACTCCTCCACTTTCGGACTGAAGGCCAGGCTAAGCTTCTCAACGAACACATCACCTGTGAGCGTACGACTCGCCACTCGCCTATGATAACAGTCCAAGGTGACCTGATGGAAGGACAACCAGTCCATCCCCAAGATGACGTCAAAACCTGACATCTCCAAAACCCACAGATGAAACTCCAACACTATACCTCCAATGGTCAAAGCACACGACCGACAAATCTGATCTACGACTTCTGTCACCTCCAACGGTGTATTGACAGAGATAGGGACCCTTGCTAGTTCTACCACTGAACCAGAACTAACAGCAAAACTCCAGGCAATAAAGGAGTGTGAAGCACCAGAATCAAATAAAACTCTACACCACGCACCCTGAAGGACTAACATACCCTGCATCACTGTCGGTGGGCGTACTCCTCCGCTTGCTGGGCAAAGGCGTAAGCTCTGCCACAGGTCACTGGCCCAGGTCTGCCACGACCTCTGCCTTTCTGAGGAGGTGTTGCACCCCGGCCCGTAGGGGAGCCGGGCCTCACCGGTACATGAGTGGGGGCTGGCATGATTGCTCGTTGGGGTACCACTGCTACGGCTTGACCTCTTCCTTGAGGACAGTCTCTGGCGAAATGTCCTGCCCCACCACAAGTGTAGCACTGAAGGCCCCGAGCTTGGCCCTGAACTTGTCCCTGAAGCTGGCGACAGTCCCTCATAGTGTGGCCCGCCTGCTGACAGTGGAAGCACACATACTGCCTGGGCTGGCCAGCTGACACTGGCACAATCTGAACCTGCTGAGGTGGGCCTAAAGGTAACCTCTGACTCGAGTGGATGGGTGGCCTTTTCCTTTTTTTATCAAAACCTCTGCCCTACCTAGGGGCAAAAATAGATGTCGGTTGATAAACCATCCCGCTGCTCCGAAAGGCAGTGCTCTCTGCCAAGATTGCCCTATGCACCACTTCAGCATAGGTAGTGCTCATCGCAGTAACCATCACATGGACAACTACTAGATGAAGGCCTTGCTCAAACTGGCGTGCTTTCAACAAATCAGTCGCAATCATCTCTCGCGCGAAGCGACACAACTCAGAGAACTTGGCCTCATACTGAATAACTGTGTCATCCACTTGTATTAGGTTGGCGAACTCAATGCTCTTAGCTTCCTTGACTACTGATGGAAAATACTTAGCCAGAAACACTTGACGAAAGATGTCCCAATCCCTCAAGGCTGTGGCTCGGAGGGGCTCTTGGGTCCACCAACTGGCTGCCTCTCCCGTGAGGTGATGTACGGCCAAGGTCACTCGTAGGTCTCGCTCCCTGACGACCAGCGTATCTAGGAGATTGCCGGTCTCATCGATCCAATCCTCTGCTGCAATTGGGTTAGGCCCTCCTCTGAACACACGGGGGTAATGGCGCTTAAACTCCCTCAATGCAACCATCTCCCTAGTCTCGCGGTAGACCTCGCCAGGTGGAGGTGGTGGGGGGGGGGGGGGGGAGGTGGAGGTGGAGGCGGAGACGGAGGTGCTGCATGCCGCTCCAACAAGGTCTGTACAGTCCTCTCCACCATCCTCTCCATGGCTCTCTCAAAGTTGGTCACCATCCTAGCCAACATCTCCATCAGCTGTCCCTGGTTGATGGGCTCCTGCGCAGGTCTGGGTCTCAAAGCTGACATCTCTGCCGAACTCTCCAGTCCATCCTGAACCACTGGTCCCTCCCCTATTGGAGGAACCCTAGTCGTACCGGCATCGCCGTTGCCACAGTCTCCCCCATTTGAACGGGTGTTGTATCTCGACATTGCCTGTTTTATAAAGATACTGAAGGTCAGACACCTTAACATGTGGAAATCCAGAATAGTACATATCTCAAACATACTATCTCAAGGGATGCGTACTAAGTATATCATACAAACCTAAAATATCTACGCGTTACCCAAGAACCTGATTCCATCTACCCTACCACACAGGGGATGAACCTAATCTCTAGTTGTCATCTCGTCCATCTCTAACCCATGCACAGTCCGAGAGTTGAGCCGTGCTCTGATATCAACTGTAACGCCCCATCCTGCTACGGGCGCGTTATCTCCGAAAAACCTCAAAAAGTCACAAAAGACAGATATCCGGTACAATAAAGCGGGATAACTACTTTCCGTCCAACAAACCACAAGTTTAGAACTAGGAAAAACACAACGAACCACAATGTAAACTAATCAAGTTGTCATACAGTCATCCAAACAAACAAGTGATATTGAATCCATGCAACTAAAATTTCTCAACCTTCAAACACAACATAAACATAAACTCCTACTCTCTACTACTCCTCTCCAGGTACTTGCTCAAGGGGTCTGCCTGGCCCCTCCGCGATCGGGGCACCTGAAAGGTAATGGGTGAGCAAAACAGCCCAGCGAAAGAACATATCACATATTAACAAAGTAGTTATAGATCACATATGAAAGGAGCAATAAACATCACAAGTGAATAAAACATCCATGCCTACGATACTCAACTACTCTATTAACTGATGCTCCATTAACCAAATCCAAAAAATCATCTCCATAGCCCACACCGGGTCCTCCAACGAACCCCGGTCTCCCTATTAGTACCATCGGGAGACTAAAGAATACATAACTGCCTCACCCACACGAGTCGTGTCAGAAAACCACCTCGACCACGCCCGAAGGAGCCAAACTCTAGGGTAGGCACCTCGACCGCCTGAACACAACGGGGAGACCGGCATCCCCTATGGGGATCTCGACCACCGGAGTGTAACGGAAAAGTCCTCCCAACAACCAACATCATCACGTCATCATAAACATGTAGACATATAAAGTCATCCATCTCAATATCCAACGGTACGCCGTCCGTTGTGGGTTACCTCTCATGCATGCACATGATTTCATGGTCGTGTATAACAACATAAGCATGTATAACAACAAATGCATGTTCTAACATAATTAACCAAAAATCAGTGTCGTGCTCACCATGTGAGTCAGGAGTACATAACGAGTTACTTAAACACGCATCTCTATGTCCGACATAATTGTTTTTGCCTCTTATCGATAAACACTCAAAATATCATCAATATATTCCAAGCATCATATTTAATATTAATTTATCCAATTTAAGTTCTTCACAATAACATATAGTAGATAGGAGTGCATCTGAGCGGACCCCTTGCCACATAATCATTCTCAATGGTTCACCCTTATTGAGTGACTTAATAAATAGGGGGCTCTATTCGGGTCACTTCATGTCCAGGAATACATATTTGATATATGCAATGCATGCTAAAACTATGACAAGTCCCCTCACCGTGTGTGTGGAGTCGAAGGTCCAAAACGAATAAACGACTTGTTGGGTTGAAGGGAGTTCAATCTGTAGAAATAAGGAAGAACAGATGAGTAATTAAGACAAAACGGATCAAAAAGAGGCCGAGGAGAAAACGGGCCTAAAACTGGGCCGAGTCTTAAAATGGGTCGGGCTTGAAAACGGGCTGGGTCTGGAAACTGGGCCAAGGTGGATTGGGCCTGCCAGACGTGGGCCGGACCAAGTCTGGGTCTGGGCCAGTGGCCTGAGCAGCTGGGTCACCACTCCAGCCCAAGGGCCGGGTTGACTCAGAACCAAAAAAACATCCTGACTGAGTCGACTCGGTACTCGGCCAAGCGACTCAGTAACTCAGCTGAGTCGGAGGGAAGGGGAGAAAATCCAGGAAATTCTAGGAAAAAGGGGAAAAGAGGGAAAAGAAAGGAAAATCGCGGAAAAATAGGGAAAAGAAGAAAAGGAATAAGGAAAACAAGGGAAAATCGAGTAAAGGCGTGGAAAATCAAAAAAAGGAGAAGGGAAAGCAAAACAAGGAAAATCAAGAGGGATTCCCAAAAAAAAATTGAAGAAAGGAGAAGAGAATAAGAAGAAAACCGAAAGAGAGAGAGAGAGAGAGAGAAGGAGAAGGAGGAGAAGCTTACCGAAAAGTGGGAGGAAGAAGAAGTGGAAGACCACAGTGGGGGAGGGGAGGGTGGGGGGAAGAAGAGCGGCGGCACAGTAGCGTGAGCGGCAACAATGTCGCTGAAAGGGGTAAGGTTATAAGGTTAGGGTTGAGGGTTTTAGCCCTTTTTTTTTTGTTTTTTTGTTTTTTTTTTCAGAAGAGAAAGAAAAACTCGAAGAAAGAATCTGAAAGATCTCGAGTGAGAAAATGTGTGACTTTTGAACAGTTTTCATGACAAATACGCAATAATTATAAATTTCCAAAATGCCCTTCGAGTACCCGAACTCGAAAATAGGTAAAATGGGCCACACTCTCTTCACTGTTACCAAGGTCTCTAAAACAACTCAGAGATCCGAAAATCTCTTCGAAAATTAGAAAATTAGGGACGAGTCATTACATAGTGGCAGCAGTAAGGGTTATTCTAGCTAGAAGAAACTGGGATGTAACGATCCGACCCACATACAGGGCTTAGGGCTCAACTCAGTAAGAAATTGTCCGCTCAAGGCCTCGCACACAGCTAGCCCGCACGGTTTTGCCTTTGGGCCCGGGCCCACCTGGCCCGACTCAAAACGCGTCTTTCTAATTAATGGGCTTGGCCTCTTATATATTCCGTCACCAGTCTCCCTTCCTAACCGATGTGGGACTCCCCACATCGGAGGGTTTCACAATCACCCCCATTAAGCCTAGAGCCGCCCTCGGCTCAACCCGACTTAGCTCAACAACACCAGGGAAGGAGGAAAGGCCCACACAGTCCGAAAGTTGAACTGAGGTTCTGATACCATTTGTAACGATCCGACCCACATATAGGGCTTAGGGCTCAACTCAGCAAGAAATTGTCTGCTCTAGGCCTCGCACACAGCTAGCCCGCACCGTTTTACCTTTGGGCCCGGGCCCACCTGGCCCGGCCCAAAACGCGTCTTGCTAGTTAATGGGCTTGGCCTCTTATATATTCCCTCACCACTCTCCCTTCCTAACCGATGTGGGACTCCCCACATCAGCTGGGCAAGGGTTTCACATGGGAAATGCCAGGAACTATTCCTGTGACCATTGCAAAAAGAGTGGTCATACCAAGGAAAAGTGTTGGAATTTACACCCCGAACAGCAGCCCAAGAAGAAGGACAAAAAAACAGTGTTGAATGTCCGTAAGGTAGAGGAGATTGAAGAGCTACAAAAAGCTGACAGTAAGCTCTCTCTCATGGCAAAGACTGCAAAAACTTCTTAAAGTTCCGAGTTAAGAGAAGAGTTTTTTCACTTGAAGATTCAAGTGAAACATAGTGTGATTGAAGCAATAGTTGACCCTGGAAGTCAGAAGAATCTTTTCTCAGAGTGTTTGGTACAAAAGATGGGTTTGGAAACTACTACACATCCACGACCCTATCCATTGGGGTGGATACAGAAAGATGTAGAGATACGATCACCAAACAATGTACCTTCAAGTTTGCTATCACTGAAAAGTACATTGATGAAGTGACATGTGAGGTGGTGTCGTTGGACGTGTGTCAAGTCATTCTGGGTAGCCCATACTTGTGGGACCGGGATGCCATTCATTACAGGCCACAACGCAGTATTGATTTGTGAAGGACGACAAGGAATTTCATGTCAATGCTTGTAAGCCACAGACCACCACCACTCTGGTCACTACAACACAGGCCAAGAGGATGGTAAATGCTTGTGGGAAGTTTGTCCTGCTGATGATCAGACCACAGGAGGAACCCCCGGAGAAGGTGGTACTATCTGCAGTATCTCTCACCCCCAAACAGGAGACTAAGGTTGAAAGAATCAAAGTGATTTTCAAGGAGCTATTTGAGGAGGTTCAAGGTCTACCACCACGGAGACCTGTAGAACATGACATACAACTGGTAGGAGATGCATCTCTACCTAACCTGAGTATGTATCGCACCTTCGTCACAGAGAATGATGAGATTCGGTAACAAATCCAAGAACTTTTGGAGCATGGAGTCATCAAGCCAAGCTATTCACCCTATGGTTCTCTAGTTTTATTGGTGCCTAAGAAAAACGGTGGCTAGAGAATGTGCATTGACTACAAGCCTTTGAACAAGATTACCATTAAGAATCGGTATCCATTACTGAGGATTGATGATCTGTTGGATCAACTGCAAGGAGCCCATTATTTCACTAAGTTGGACCTAAAATCGGGCTATCATCAAGTCTGAGTTCACGAAGAAGACACCTAGAAGACTATATTCAAAACCGAGCAGGGGCTATTTGAATGGTTGGTCATGCCATTTGGATTGTGCAATGCGCCCACAACTTTCATGCCACTAATGAATGAGGTATTGCGTCCTTTTATTGAAGATTTTGTTATTGTGTATTTGGATGATATCCTTATATATAGCAAGACATGGGAAGACCACATTTGTCATTTGAGAAAGGTGTTGTAGGTATTGAGGGAGAATCAGCTCCAGCTGAATGGAAAGAAGTGTGAATTTGGGAAACAGTCTTTGGTGTATCTGGGTTTCGTAGTTGGAACAGGAGAGTTGAAGGTTGATCCTTCAAAGATTGAGGTCATTACTAAGTGGCCTGCACCCCGATCAGTGATTGAAGTGAGGAGCTACATGGGAGCTTGCCAGTATCTGTGGAAGTTTATTCGGCATTTCTCACAGATAGCAGGGCCTTTACATGCTTTGACAAAGGCTAATCAGAAGTTTGAATGGACGAAGAAACAAGATGTTACATTTCAGTTATTCTAAAGGAAGATTTCTGAAGCCCCAGTGTTGGCATTGCCAAATTTACATCGCCCTTTTGAGGTTGTGGCAGATGCATCTACGTATGACATGGGAGCTATTTTGTTACAGGTTGGGAGACCAGTGTCCTACCATTTTGAGATGTTTAGTGGACCGATGTTGAAATACCCCACTTATGATAAGGAGATGTATGCTTTACACCAAGCGGTGAAGCATTGGCGTGTGTATCTATTGGGGAAAGACGTCATTGTCCACACCGACTACAAACCCCTTCAGTTCTTACAAATTCAATCTAAGTTGCAGCAAGCTCGTCATATGAAGTGGATGTCTTACCTACAACAGTTTAATCTGGTGATTAAGTACAAGAAAGGAGTCACAAATAAGCTGGTAGATATGTTATCTAGACCACCCTCACGGAGTTGTTCCACTCTAACGGTGGCAATGAAGATCCAACTTATGGTCCTTACTGAGTACATTCAAGGGTATGACACTGATGAGGACTTCAAAATGACATTTGAGAAGCTACAGCAGGGTCAGACTGCAGAGTTCACACTGAAGGATGGACTGGTGTATAAGGGGTCACAATTGTGCATACCAAAAGAAGGAGATAACTTGCAGCGGATACGAGAAGCTCATACTTCTCTAGTGGCGGGACATTTCGGAGTGGAGAAAACACTGCTCCATCTACGGAGATATGTCTTTTGGCCGAAGATGCAGCTGGATGTGTCTAGGTACATCAGGAGTTGCGTGTTATGCAACACATCGAAGCCCTCTAATAAGAAGTTAGGACTGTATACTCTTTTGCCTGTACCTACAAGACCTTGGGAGAGCATATCAATGGACTTTTTAGGAGGATTACCAAAGTCCAAGTCTGACATGATTATTTGTTTGTCATTGTAGATCAGTTCAGTAAGAGGTAGAACTCATCCCTTGCAAGATGACAGTGACAGGAGAGGCAGCAACGAAATTGTTTTTCGAGCATGTATGGAAACATTATGGGTTGCCTAGTTCGATTATTTCGGATCGGGATAGTCGGTTCCTAAGTCATTTTTGGAGCTCACTATGGGGTATGATGGATACCAGACTAAAGAGGAGCACCGCATTTCATCCACAAACGGATGGATAGACAGAAGTTGTGAACATGACAATGGTACATCTCCTTCGAGGCTACAATTCCAAGCATCCTAAGACTTCGGACACTAGCCTCCCTTATCTACAATTTGCCTTCAAAAGTGCAATACATGGATCGACACAGAAGTCGCCTTTCGAAGTATGTTTGGGGTACTTGCCTCAAAGTCCTTTTGATTTGGCGTTCACACTTGGGGACAGTCAGTTGGAAAGAAAGGAAGAGGAGGACAGAGTCAGAGCTCAACATTTCCTAGAAAGGATAGCCCATGTGCACAAGGAGGTGGAAACACAGCTGCAGCGTTCACAGTAGAGGTACAAGTCTTGACATGATAAACATCACGTTGAGTGCACATTCCAATAAGGAGATCTTGCTTGGTTGAAGCTAAACAAGGAACGGTTGAAGGGAGATGGAAAGAAATTGAAACCTATCAGATATGGCCGTTCAAAATCCTCAAGAAGATTGGAGACAACGCATTTCAGCTTGATCTACCACCGTACATGAAGATGTACTCAATTATCAAAGCTGAGAATTTGAAGTTGTTCAAACCTTCTCTACTAGATGAAGACTCAGATCAAGACACTCGGTTGCCATCTGTAGATGATTTGTGGGTGGAGCGAAAAGATCCATTAGCTGAAGACTACATCCTTGAGAAGAAAGTGATGGAGACGCGACGAGGGAAGTATGATTCAATCTGCATTGGCAAGAAGGGTCAACTACCAAGCAGGTCTAGGTGGTACAGTCAAGACAAGGGAACTAAAGAGTTCCCCCATCTGCAATTTTCAGATTTAGCGGGAGCTAAATCCCCCAAAAAAGGGGAACCTTGATCCAGGAGGCTCATTTGGTATTCAGTCGACTTAAAATTGGAATTTAGTCGACTGAATTTCCACTCTGGTAAGACCAGAGTTTGTCTATAAGAACTGAGAATAAATCAGTCGACTGAATATTACTTTTCAGTTGCCTGAATCATTTTCAAAAAAGTAATATTCAGTCGACTGATTTTCTTACTCGAACTATTCTTAGAGAGCAGTTTACAATTCAGTCTACTGAAATGTATTTTTCAGTCGACTGAAATGGTTTAACTGCCCACTTCGTGGCAGTTTTCAGCAGTTTATTCTATAGTTTTTATCTGGTTCTTCCATTGTATTTGGGCATTCCATTGTGGGGAAAGAGACTAGATATTTGTACAATCGACTGTTTTTGAGAAATAGAAGAAAAGAAAAAAGAAAGAAAGAAAAGGAAGATCTATCTTCCCAAAATCTCTCTCTATCTATTTTCTCTCTTTGATTCCGCTGTATATTTCTTTCCAATTGTCGCCCAAGCATCCGGATTTGGATCAACATTATATTTCACTGTAGACCTTTATAGTTATAGTAAATTTTATGGGATTCTAAATGTCATAACAGACTTAAAAAATTAAAGATTAAAAAAATAATTTTTTAAAAGAGATTAAAAATAATTTAAGGAGATCAAAATTTGGAAGGGTTAAAAAATGGCCAGATCAATTCAATTAATGTAATTTTTTAGAAGACCCATCACTTTCAAGCATAGACCTTTGTGATTAAGGTCGTTTTTTGTCACCTTATAGTTTTTAAAAACCACCAAAAGTTTATTAATTAAAAAATATTTATACTAATCAAAATATAGAGACTTCCAAATCATGTCTTGATTTATCAAATCAATGTGATCTTTTAGCCCAATGTACAAGTAGAGACTGGTCAAATTAAGGTATTTTTTTTATGGCAAGCGATTGCAATTAACATCCCTTCTTTATTTTATATACCAAATAGGTAAACGGTTGGCCGATTGGGCTTATTATTTTGAGCCAATTTTACTGGGTTTAATTTCTAATTTTTTGAACCAGGGGGAGTTTATGGACTTGGGGGTTGTAAACAGGGGTAGGAAAATTGGCCGAACTGAGATTGAGGCCACGTTTATTCTCTCTCCAACCCATTTTTTTTTAAATTTCAAAAAAAGTATAACAAATGCATATAATTATGTGCTTATTGAATATGTAATTTTTTCATAAAATATCGGGCATTTACATATTCTAATATATTTTTGAAGTTAAGATATCAGGAAATTATATAGATAGTAATAAAATGGTGAAAATTACAAGAAAAAGCAGATAAATGAGGAAAATTTGTAGAAATAATTCATAATTTATTTTCTTAGTCAATGAGTGTTATTTTAAGTTATGAATTATAAAAAAAAAAATGATTGAAATTACATAATAATGTAGAAAAAAATTAGAAAATGAAACTAATGGCGTCCTAATCACTTGAACTAATAACCACACAAATGTCATACATTTTTAATTATAACAAATTCCATTTAAATCATTAACTGAAGAATTTTTTAAAATTAACTAAATGAATAAACTTTCAAGATCTAAACTCCAAACAATAACTTTTCCCATACATTTCAAATACATTTAAAGACGAACATTTGATAAATACAATAAAAGTAATATCAATCTAGAAGATGTTCTTCAAACTCATAACCGGGGACGTTGACATTAAATATAAACCTCGCATATTGATCCTATGGATAATATTCATTTGTTGACATGTTCTCAGATGGAGACGAAGATGGAAATGGATATTGCCAACTGGTAAAGCTTTGGTGTGATTGTTCATCAGAAATGGACATGGAATGCATGTTACTTGAACGAGACTCAGCGTCCACGCATCCATAAGCCGAACCATACCAATTGTTTGTTGGCAGATATCCGTGCCATGCTAACCTAGCACCATGTCTGGGCATGTTTGGATCGCCATGAGGAGGTGTACGTTGTGATTCCTCTCGTGACTGATGGATCTGACTCATGTCGGGGTGATACCCCTATGAAATCCCCTGGTACTCATCCTTCGCAGCACCAGCCCAGACGGATTACAATCTCTCCAAAGAAGTCCATCATTTGAACCACAATTGTTATCGGTAGAATCATTAGACGCGGCGGATCCGTGGTCCTAACGACTTGGTGGTTGACTGCTGGGAATGACATGTAATTTCCCTCTCTCAATCCTCCTCCTTTGTGTTGGGCACCCTCTCCCGATTGGCTAGACGATCGCTCACTAATAGAATGGCAGCGTGGTGCCATCTGGGTACTCATTACAGTACGGTCATGTCGCCTATTCGAAGATGTGGGCCGATCACTAACTGAATGGCGACGACCGGCGTTCAATCTGTCCTCTTCGTCATTTTCAGCCAATGATAACTCCACTTCTCTTAGGAGATCATGTGCATTGAGGTTGTGCAGTAGTGGCTCCTCGCGTTCTTCTGGTGTATCATCGAATGCAAATATATGCTCAAGATCTATAAGCACGAAGAAATCCTCAGTAGTAGCATGTGTAATCTCTGGGTACCTCCTTAAGTTTCTCGTCCTAAGGTGTTGATTGTAATGGAGGTACATTAATTCATTGAGTTTTTTTTAGAACAACTTATTACGTCGTTGACTATGAACATACTTGAATGTCAACCAGTTATAGTCAACCAGTTTTTTCGCAATTACTTGCACTGGATATCTGGTTAAGCAACTTTATTACATACTTCTACAAATTAGGTGTACTGTGCCTAAACCATTTCCACCACATCGATGGTGTCATCCTAGCCGTCTCTTTCAATGTAACATCGACGCTGGGATTAGCAAATGATTATATGCGCCCTTCAAATATATGCAGTTGTAACAATAATAAGCACAATATCTTTTAGTACAACCCACAAATTATAATAAAAAAAGATAAACTAAATTAATACCTCATTCATACAACCAACTCACTCATTGGGATCCATAATGACCATTTTCTCCAACGTTTTTCTAAACGTGTCGAATACAATTAATCTTGATATAGTTGGGTCCAACTCAGAAATTCTTTTCAAAAGGGATTAAAAAAATAAGCTGTAAAGTGCAATAAATTACAATTTGTATTATAAAGGGTAAACTCACATAACGAATGAATAAACACATAAATCACTAACCTGCCATGAACTGTGGGTTATTCATGAAGAACTTTGTAATACGACACGAGATGATGAAAAACCACACAAGCTCAATACCGGTGAGGACTTGAATTTTGATTTTTGCACGGATAATACTTTCAAATACATATGGTAGTGTTGGCTTCTCATCTCCATCAACTAGTCGGAGTGATCTTACTACCGGAGAAACGAGGCTGATGCCAAATGTGACATTCTCCCATAATGAAGTAGTTCTCAAAATCCCTGTCGCTTTCTGTGCATTCTCTTTAGCCTTAGCATTATGGGCGGGGACCACCTTCCAAAATCTACTGCTTCGACACATCTTAATAAACTTATCCTTGCTTCTTAAGAAACTTGTTATAGTGAGATAAACCGTTGCGAAACGAGTCATTGTGGGACGCAATAGTTCACGATTTCTCATGAAGTACTTCCTCATTAAATCTAGGACTTGTTTGTGATTGTAGATAAAAGTAGTAACTTCCCTGCAAACATTGATAAGGCTGGTCATCTTCGGCTATCTACCAAAATCCTTAAGTATAAGATCTATGCAATGCGCCGCGTTCGGCGTCCAAAACATTCAGGGGTGATGTGTGCTGACCATATTTTATATTTCCGGCAGATTTGTAAGCCGATCCATTGTCCGTTACAATTTAGACAACATTCTCAGGCCCCACAAATTGACAAACTTCCAAAATCAGGCCACAGATAAAGTCTCCATCGTTGCTGAATTCTGTTGTATCGAAAGATTTATGGTAAACTGTACCTCGACAATTGTACCGGAAGAAGTTCACCATAGTCTTGTTATCTTTACTAGTCCACCCATCTCACATAATTGTCACCCCAGTTTTCGCCCATGACTCTTTTAATGTATCCACGCATTCCCTAATTCTTTGAACTTCACCGGGATGAATGGCGTAGATATTTCATATGGTGAAGGGAAATTTATTGATGGCCCAGCAATTGCAGATGCATAATAAAGGGCATGTAGATTGGGATTTTCTATATCCCCTTGTGGCCTGTGAATATCTAAGAAGTATTTTGTCGCAGCCTTTCCAATGCCTTTTTTGGCCTCGTCTCTTGTAGCCTAGTCTAATCTCCTCTGCATCAAAGAGGCAGGCTTATCCCATGTAGGATCCGGAGGGCCAACGGTTTCTGGATCGACGTCATAGTGCGGATCAAAGGGTGCATTTTGATTACCTATTGAGCACTGAAATCTTACATTTTTACCCATAATTATTGGACCAGTTAGTTCTCAATTCTGTGTATAATGATGCATTTAATATAGTTTGTCAGTTTTGTAGTAAAAAAATGGAAAGTTTAGGAAAATCAAGCTAAAACAACAGACGATTGCAAATTTAGAGCTTTAAAGAGAAGTCCTAGAATTATTATAATTATTTTATGTCACTTTTTAGGATTTTCATGTAAATTAATTAATCTTGATCCAGTTTTGAGAGTCTAATATTAATTAATAATTTTTAGATTTAAAGTGGTTGAATAATTATTTAATTCTAGATGTTAAAAGCTACAATCCAAGTGCCAAAGCCTGAAATTCAAGTCATTGGGCCAAGACTCAGTTCAAGTGGGCCAAGTTGTGCTCCACAAAGCTTCAATGGGTAAAGCCACATGGAAGCACATGCGCATTCTATCATTGGACCATGCCAATGTGAAAGCTCAATCCAACTAAGGCCTAAGCTCTCAAATTCAATTCTAGTGGGCCTAAGTTGAGGTCAAGATCCAAGTCCAAGCCCAAGTCAACTCCATGATCCATGTTTGAATTTCACCTAAGTCCAACCCAACTACCTATGTCCAAAACCCATAACCCAACTTCACATCCACACCATCCAATTTCCATCTTAGATCTTAACCCTCCATCTCACATACCAAATTAGGTCAAACCTTAGATCCACCATGAAATCTAACCCATCCATTCAACTATCAATAGATCTAGGTCATCCATCATCATCATGAAAAATTTAACCTTAGATTAGTATTCAGCCATGCATCACCTACCAATTCATGCATTCATTTCATGCATTGATCATCTTAACCATTAGATATTAGGTCATCTAATCCCATCCACTCATTCATTGTAAAAACCATAGAGCCTCGAGATGCATCCATCACATACTCACATTACCTTAAATTTAGGTCATGCATTTCATCATCCATTTAGACCCACCTGTGCATCTAAACCCTCCATTAGGTACCTATCCATTCCTATATTTATTTTACCCAAAATACCTTAGAGAAAATCAAAACCCCATTTAATCTAAGCCCTCCATTCATAAAAACCTAAGCAATGAACAACTTGTGGTTCAAGCTAGACTCCATGTGCATTTTACACATTTACTTTGAGTAACTCACGACATTTTTCTTTTTTGGTGTTGGGATTGCCTTCGGGCATGTGGCAACATTACTTGTCATCCCCGCAACATGTTCTTTTAAACGAGTAACAGACTCTATCAAGAGGTCGTGTAATGCCCCGCCCTTTTTCACTCGCTTTCCGAAAATCAAAGTCTATTTTTTTTTAAAAGAGTGATAGAGAGCGGGACGTCACGACGCAAGCTAAGTCCGAACTTCTAAAGTCCGACCCTTAACTGGCCAACCCTATGTGTGCATCGACTAAGTCCATGAAAACGGTTCACACATAACAATATAAACATGCGGATTAAAATCATAACTACGGAATTATAATAAAACCTAATTCTATTCCATTTTTTATAGCAAAGTACTTCAAGTCTTTAATCATAATTAAACTTAACTTAAAATATCCAACAAACCATTCAAACCATAGCAACGTTATCTAAATTATTACATGCCGAATTCTAGAAATTACAAGTCCATGAGTATCTTAAACAAAATAAAACTAAACGCATCCAAGCTCCTATGCTTGGCCCTTTTCGCGTCCATCGTTCCCCTATTTTCCTATATCATTCACTAGGGTAGAAGTAGGGTGTTAGAACAACGCGCCCAGTAGGTATTCCATTTAGGGTCTACACATGGTTAGTACAAATCATATATAATAACATAAAGTCAAAACCATATAAAACAATGCCATGTCATGATGTCAAATGCAATGAGTCCCACCCATCACAAGTACAAATAACCTCTTGATGGAATTCTCATTATCAAGGTACCCCCACATAGGTCTTTCAGACGACCCGACAGAGTGTGGCCCCTCCAGTATCTTCTTGATGGGATATGCACATCAAGGTATCCCCACAATGGTATTTTGGACGCCCCGACGGAGTGTGGCCCCTCCGGTTACATATCCTTTACCCCATGCCATGCATGAGATGCTAATGAAACACATGCTATTTTATATTGTAAGCATAGTATTAAAACTCACATTTGAAACATATATTTTACAACGTAAATTCATCAAAATGAGATAAAAACATTGTACATAAACCCATGGTTTCAAAGAGGTAGAATCCTACCAAAGACCACTAAAGTGTCATTGCTTCTTAATACGGCAACCGCTCACGATCACGCACTGTTTGTGAGGTCCCGTCACCTTATTACACAACAATTAATTAAACCCATGTTCCAATTGATTTCTTATCATGTCTAATGTCCATAAACCCAACTTTGTGGAGTTCAGCCATACACTATGGCCGAACCTCACCCCTTTGGTTTTAGTTCCCTTTTTGCTCATTTAACTTAAGTCCAAGATCATATCACTTCTCATTCATTTAATCTAACATACATAAACCCTAAGTCCATCAAACCTTCCCCATGGGGTTTGGCCATACACCATGGCTGAACCCATGGTCCATTATTTCCACTTAATTACAATAGTGCTATTCTTTTATCCATGACTAACATTCCATTAATCTAACCATTCATACATTAAATCCATAAATCATTTCCCATGGGGTTGGGCCATACACCATGGCCGAACCCATGGTCGATCATTTTCACTCTTATTTACAATTTTGCCATGGTTTCCATCACCTCATGTTTAAGTCCAAAATTGATCCATTACATAGATTCATGATTGATTCATAATTCATAAAATAAAACCCTAATCATTCCCTTCATCCCTTGGTTTGGTGAACCATTCATTAAAAATATACATAGACATATTAGATCCATAATTGACTTATAAAATTGGTTCATGGGGTTCGGCCATACACCATGGCCGAACTCTATGATGTCTAACTTTCCAATTTCTCCATTGCATCCATTACCATTTTCAAGTCCATAAAATAAACCCTAGTGGGGTTCGACCATACACCATGGCCAAACCTCACTCATTTTACTTTGGTCTCCCTTTTAATCTTTGATCTTCCACCTATTTCATACATGGTTCATGCTTAGCAACTTAGCCATAATAAAATTACGGTTCGGCCATTGCGTCCTTAACCATATATCCATTTTAAACCCTTTTAAAACATTCATAACATTCCATGGTTTTCATCTCTCAAAAACCCATAAAATAACCAATGTCTTTCCATGGGGTTCGGACATACATATGGCCGAACCCTATGGTTTATCCTTCCATTAAATTACTATATTCATCCCTTAATTTTTCTTTCATGGGATTCGGCCATACACCATGGCCGAACCCTATGGTTCTTTTCTTTAAACAAAATTATCAAAATACTTACCGGTTCCGCAACTCCTCCGGTTTTCCTTCGCTCCAACTTGTTCTTCCGATCCTTTTCCTTCCTTAGCCTCTTTTGTATGTATTCCTCTTTCTACTTGATCTTTCACACAGCTGGCTGCCGTCTCTTTCTCTGCACACTGCCGAGAACTCCTTATTGATAGAGCACCCAGCGTCAATCCTTCCCTTGATTTGTGTATGCCGTGCGCCCCTTTGTCTTGCTGCTGCCTCTCTTTGAATGAGCGTCCGTATGCACTACCTTTCCTTTACTCGACTGCCTTGGTTTTATAAAATTTCCAGTCGGTCCTATCTTTAGAAGATGCCAAGACCCTTCAATTTAGCAATTTCCTAATATCTCTCTTAACAAAGGAAATGACTCCTTTTAAAGATACTCTAGCGCATCAACGTGGATGTGCATATCTCATATTCAACATTTCAACTCCTAAAATCTAGTCAATATACGTTTCCATGTCATCCTAAAACCTCACATCCGTATGCACGATATCCCATTCCTAAAATCTTTCCATCCATACCTTCCATCCGTTGACACCTTATTCTCATACGCCTCATACGCATATCCTTACCTTGGCTTCCACTCCAAGTCTCTACAATCGTATGCAATATTCCAAATTCCCTCTATGCGCATGCCACTTAATCCAGATCTCTTATTTATAGATATATTGCATTACCATTTTAATTCAGCCCCATTTAATTAGTCTTGAACTCACTTGGTGGTCAACCAAGTTAACCACTACCCATTGGGTCCCAATTGGGCGTTTTGACCCAAATAGCAACATTGACCCAATTAAATGCGCCTTACCCATTTACTTTAAATTGAACCTTATACCATAACCGTTAGGTCCTAAGTGGGCCATTGACCCAACACCTTACCCATCTAAGGTTCATATCTGTTAATTCACAATTAAAATGGCAAATTCCGTAAATATTGATAACATGGAATTTCGATATGTTACAGGTCCACCTCTCCCTCTTTCTTTTCCCTGCTGTCGCCGCACCTCTCTCAGTGTCTCTCCCCTCTTCTCTCCGTTCTATCGGTTGGAGCTCCACCGCTCAAATTCGCCTGCTACACCACCGCCATCCGAGCTTCCGATTAAGCCCCGACAACCCTATTTTCTCCTTCTTTTCTCTCTTCTCCCGATCCCAAACCCCCCTTTTGGAAGCACAGTTTAGTTTCCCCCTCTACTCTGAAACCCTAGATCTAATGACCTCCGCCATCTTTGTTGTTTTTCTCTTCTGTTTCTTCCTTATCTTCCCTCCCCTTCTTAAATCCTAATCTCTCAAAACTCTAGACCCATCTGACCCCACCTTTTTGCAGTCAGCGCAGACCCGAAACAATTTGGCCTCCTGTCTGATTCTTCATCTCTTTCCTTATTTTCTTCTCCTTCCTCCCATTCCTAACGGTTGTCCTCTGGCCCTGTTATAAACAGAGCCAACCAGGCCCAATCTGTAACTTAGAACTAAGGCCCGTTAATAGATTCGAGCCTGGTTCAGCCCAGTCCTTTGGTCGGATCGAGCCTGCCCTCAACTCGACCCCCCTTGGCCCAGTTATTGCTTCAAGCCCAGACGTAGCCCAACTCAACAAAGCTTAACAAACGTGAACCTAGTGCAGTGGGCCTGCTCGCCTAAGCCCACCAGTTGCAGACCAGGCCCAGTTTTAGCCCCACGCCCAATCCTCTCTGCCCAATTGACCCAAGCCAGCACTTCGGCCCAGTAGCTCAACCCAACAGTCAGACCCGGCCCATTTAGCGGCTCGACCCATCTTCGGGCCCGGTCCAGGCCCATTTCTAGGCTCATTTCAGGCTTATTCCTAGCCTTTTTTTTAAATAATTTTCGGGGTGTTTCTGGCCTATTTTTGGATCTCATTCGGATCGTTCTTAGCTCATTTTCAACCTGTTTCCGACTAGTTTTGTGGGATCATCCCAGTTCTGTGGGACCATCCCAGTTTCTCAGGTCCGATAACCGTGCATCGCTCCCTTCAGCCGTGCAGCCTGTCTTTATCGCTTGGATTTCTAAAACGTACATGTGAGGGGACTCATCACACTTGTTTTAGCATACATGATTTGCATATATCTTTCCCATACATACTTGGACATGAAGTACAGGGAATGAGACCCTTATGGATTACGAGCCACTTAGTGAGGAACAGTTCTGATAAATATGTGGCAAGGGGCTCATTCGAGTGTACTCGTGTCAAACTGCTTGTGATGGCATGTTCGTTAGTATTTTGATAACATGTTGGCCAATTAACAAGATGATGTGCGTTGTGTGATAACATGTTTATTTGATTATGTGATTACATGTTGAGTTGCCAAATGTTATAACATGCTGAGCTTGACAATGTGATAACATGGTGGATGGACTGTTTAGTATCATAATATGTATAACTTGTGGCAAGAAATGATATGCTTTAAATAATAACATGTTATATGTTTGTTTGATAACATGCAATGGATGGCAGTATATAACTGATGATTATGTGATACGCCATGTCGATAACATGCGTAGAGATAATTGTGCATGCGTGTAGCTAGTGTACATGGAAAGTCGGTGGTGTATGAATACTAGGCTGCTCAGGATTTAGAGACTCCCCCTAGCTTGTTGGATAGTTAGGATGAGAAGTCATGGGAAACCGTGCAGTGGATACGGTTGAGCTATGGATTACTCGTTGGCGGGTCCGTAGATGTGTGAGTGTCTGGTGGGTATTTCCTTCCTAGGTATGTGGGCCTTTAGCAGAGTCGTGGTCCGGTGTACGGCTGAGGTGTCAGTTGACTATTTACGGACATGGGCTGAGGTTCGTCGCCGTGGTCCAGTGTGCAGCTGAGGTGCAGGTTGACTATTTACGGACATGGTTGAGGTTCGTCCCCGTGGTCCAGTGTACAGCTGAGGTGTCGGATGGCTATTTACAGACATGGGTTGAGGTTCATCCCCGTGGTCCGGTGTGCGGTTGAGGTACCGGTTGACTATTTACGGACATGGGTTGAGGTTCGTCCCCATGGTCCGGTGTATGTATGAGGTGCTGGTTAACTATATACGGACATGGGTTGACGTTCGTTTTTGTGGTCCGGTGTACGACTAAGGTGCTGGTTTAGCTATTTACTGACATTGGTTGAGGTTCGTCCTCATGGTCCGGTGTGCGACTGAGGTGCCTGTTGACTATTTACGGAGATGGGTTGAGGTTCTTCCCTGTGGTTCGGTGTACACTTGATGTGCCGGTTCACTATTTACGGACATGGGTTGAGGTTCGTGCCCGTGATTCAGTATGCGGTTGAGGTACCGGTTGACTATTTACGGACATGGGTTGTGGTTTGTCCCCGTAGTCCGTTGTACGACTAAGGTGCTAGTTGACTATTTACGAACATGGATTGAGGTTCGTCCCCGTGGTCCGGTGTACGGCTGAGGTGCCGGTTGACTATTTATGGACATTATTTGAGGTTGCTCCCGTGGTTCGGTGTACAGCTGAAGTATCGATCTGTGGTGTGTGTAGATTTCCATGGTCGTGGCCCTAGAGGAAGAGTGGTCGTAGAGTACGTTGAGTACGTACTGGGTCACCCTAAGAGCCAGGTGGGTTGAGTGTCTGTTGCTTACACTTTGGCTGAGGGTGTGGTAGTGTGATTACCAGTGGTTATGACCTTGTGGTCCATTGTTGAGACATGTACTGTGGGTGTTGACTCACTTGGAATTTATGGGCGCCTAACTTGTGAGTTCGGTCGGCTAACTAGGTAGAAGACCTATGGAATTTCGTGAGGGGTGTATGTACTAGTAGTGTTGAGACCAGTAGATGGGGCCCGAGATTACAAGTACGATTACCGAGAGTCTGAAACTTGGTGGAGGAGACCACAGATGGGTCCGGTTGGCAGTCCGTTGAGGATTGGTGCGGTTATTACTCTAGTGTAATAGTTTATTTGGGACTCTAGTGAGCTCGACCATGAGTTGATTGTGGTATGTGTGTGGGTCGTCTTGGGAGAGTCATAGAATTGGTTGTGGATTGGTCTGTGTACCCATGGGTGGGTGGACCGTAGTGGATTGGCATATGTGGGAGTTGCCCTAGGGTTGCATTGGGCTGGTTAGAGGATGTGCTAAAGGCCTGGTAGACGTGGGCTTGTGTGCTAGTGGTAGGGCACACACTTGCATGGTCATGCATGCAGACATCCTGGACATTGATGTGTCTATATGATTATATGCAGTGTATGTTTGATGACATATGATGCATGTGTTACCCTCACTGGGTATGTAGAGTTCACCCCTTGCCTCACAGGTGTTCTTAGAAGAGGGGTCGACAGGACCCTCGATAAGGTGCTCGGCGTGGAGCTGCAGTTTTATCTTCTGTCATAATCTCATTTTGTAGTTGAGAGCTGGTTAATGTTTTTGAGCTACTTAATCTTACATACATTGGATAAATGTAATAATGAAATGATGTTAATGTTTCAATGATGATTAATACTTTCTTGGTGAATTGATTGTGGGTTGCCCGTGATTAGTGTGGGTTGTAGGAGCGGTATCTCCAATCAAAAAAAAAAAAAAAATTGACCCGATATCCGTTTTTGGAGATTTCTTGGAATGTTTCGGACATAACACGCCCGTAGCAGGACGGGGTGCTACAACAAATTATGATTCAGAAGTTCGATAAATAGATGAATTTAAATTTAAAAGAGAAAAGTATATGAAACAATATTTGTAATGACCCATCCCAAATTTTCCATTTTTCGAAGAGATTTTCGGATCTCTAAGTAGTTTTAGGGACCTTAGTAGCAGTGAAGAGAGTGTGGACGCCATGGTGGGCCCAGTTTACCTGTTTTTGAGTTCAGAAACTCGAAGGGCATTTTGGTAATTTTATAATTATTGCGTAATTGTCATGAAAACTTGTTCAAAAGTCACACGTTTCCCCGTCCGAGATCTTTCGGATTCTTTCTTCGAGCTTTTTCTTTTCTTCTCTTCTGAAAAGATTAAAAAAATAAAGGAGGGCTAAAACCCTAAACCCTAACCCTTATAAACCCTACCTCTTTTCCGCGATTCTGTAGCCGCTCACGCTACAATGCCGCCACTCCCCAAGCCGTGGCCTTCTTCTCGATTTTTCTCTGTAAGTCTCTTCTCTTCTCCCTTTCTCTTTTAGTTTTCTTCTTCCTCTCTTTCTCTACCTCCGACCGGCCTACCTTCGTTTTTCCCCAATTTTCTCTTTTCCTTTTCTTCAATGTTTCGGGATTTCTCTCGGTTTTCCCTTTTTTTTTCCCCTCTCCTTTCTTTGATTTTTCCATGCCTTTACCCAGTTTTCCCCTACTTTTCCTTTTTCTTTCTTAGATTTCCTTGCCTTGCTCGGTTTTCCTTGTTTTCTTTCTTCATTTTATCTGTTTTTCCGCCATTTTCCTTTCTTTTCCCTCTTTTTCCCCTTTTCCTAGATTTCCCTTGATTTTCTCCCCTTTTCCCCCGACTCAGCAGAGTTACTGAGTCGCTCGACTGAGTGCCGAGTCGACTCAGTCAATTTTTTTTTTTTTTGTTGTTGTTCTGAGTCAACTCAGCCCTTGGGCTGAAATGGCAACCCAGCCACTCGGCCCACTGGCCCCGACCGGACCCGTCCCGACTCGACCCAGACTTGGTCCGGCCCAACCAAGCCCAGACCTGGTCCTGCCCACGTCTAGCAGGCTCACGTTTTTGGCCCAATCCACCTTGGCCCAGTTTCCAGACCCGACCCTTTTTTAAAGCCCGTTTTCAAGCCCGACCCATTTTTAGACCCGACCTAGTTCGATCCGTTTTGGGCCTGGCCTAGTTTTAGGCCCGTTTTCTCCTCGGCCTCTTTTTGACCCATTTTGTCTTAATTACTCATCTGTTCTTCCTTTTTTTAATAGACTGAACTCCCTTCAACCCAACAACTCGCTTACTCGCTTTGGACTTTCGACTTCACACGCACTGTGAAGGGACTTACCACAATTTTACCATGCATTGCTATATCAAATATGTATTTCCGGACATAAAGTGATCCAAATGGAATCCTCTATTTATTAAACCACTCGGTAAGGGTGAACTGTTGAGAATAATTATGTGGCAAGGGGTCTATTTGGGTGCTCTCCTGTCTACTATATGCTATTGTGAGAAACTTTAATTGGATAAATTGTTATTGAATATGATACTTGAAAGATGTTGATGATACATTGAATGTTTGTTTATAAGATGCAAATGCAATCCTGTCGAACATGGAGATGTGTGTTTAAATAACTTGTTACGTGCTTTTGACTCTCATGATGAAGTATGATGTTGATTTTGGTTAGTTTATTAGAAAATGCATATGTTGTTATACATGTTTACGTTGTTACATGTGATTATGAAATCATGTGCATGCATGAGAGGTAACCAGTAACGGACAGTGGGCCCTTGGGTATTGAGATGGGGAACTTATTTTGTGTATATGTTTATGATGATGGTGGTTGTCGGAAGGACTTCCCCGTTACGCTCCAGCGGTTTAGACCCCCATAGGGGATGCGGGTCTCCCCGTTGCATTCCGGCGGTTGAGGTGCCTACCCTAGAGTTTGGCTCCCTCGAGCGTGGTCTAAGTGGTTTTTCGACACGACTCGTGTGGGTGAGGCAGTTGGGTATTCTTCAGTCTCCCGATGGTACTGATAGGGGGACCAGAGTTTGTTAGAGGACCCGAGGTGGGCTATCGAGATGATTCCTTGGTTTTGGTCAGTGGAAATATCGGTTAATAGAGTAGCTGAGTACTGTGGGCATGGGGATTTTCTTCGCTTATGATGTTCATTGCCCCTTTCATATGTGATCTATAACTATTTTGTTAATATATGGTATGTTTATCCCTTCACTGGGTTGTTTTGTTCACCCCTTACCTTTTAAGTGCCCCAATCGCGGAGGGGCCAAGAGGCCCCTTGAGCAAGTACGTGGAGAGGAGTGGTAGAAAATAGAAGTTTATGTTTATGTTATTTTTGATATTTGAGAAATTTTAGTCACATAGACTCAATCACATGTTTGTTTGGATGACTGTATAAGCACTTGATTAGTTTACATTTGTGGTTCGTTGTGTTTGCCTAGTTTTGGACTTGTGGTTTATTGGAAGGGAAGTAGTTGCCCCCAGGGATTTAAATACCGGGTAAACCGGTATATCGGCCGATATGCAAATATCGGCCGATATACCGGCCGGTAAATTTCTCTCTCTTCCGATTTTTTTTTTTTTTTTTTTTGTCCGATTTTTTTTGGATAATGTCGGAAAATTTTGGGCTTCTTGAAAATATAATTTTTTCATTAAATATCGATCATATACATACTCAAATTATTTATTTAAGTTTCATCTATTTTCAATATTAAAATTAACAATAGATGATTTTAACTTATAAAAATATGAAAATGTCACATCAATTCTCTCAAGTCTCATCAATAAGTAGATCCTATTATATAATTAATCAATATAGGAAAATTAATAATAAAAATAAAAATAAAACTTCTTATCTCATAGCTCCACACATATTAAAAATTTGAATTAATGCCTATGTTATTGGGTAATTATAAATACATACTTACGTTTTCAATAATTTCAATTTCATTCCTAACATTTGAAAGTCATGTATAAATGAGTCTCTGTATGTATTCTAATGTGTGAATAATTTTTAGGAATAATAAAATATTAACTATGATAAGAGTCCACTTATGCTAAGATAATAAATGACAAAAAGATTTTAGCCATCATGTATTTATGTTGCCATGTATACACCTCACACACTTTAATAAATTGAAATTGATTCAAATTAATTGAATAGTATTTTAAAATTCAAATTATGTTTTTAAAATTTTCAAGAAGTGGTAATAAAAGGTAAAATAGTATTTTATAAGTGAAGACCTCTAAATAATATCATATTATTTTTTTTTTTTTTAGACTATTAGTTATCTATCAAAATTTAAATTCATTTTAAGTAAATCTCAATGAAATTGAATTTCACATCTCAAAATTTGAATCACATCAAAGCTTGTCCAAATTTTCTCAAAACAAATGTAATATTACTATGGATCCAGCTCTTCATATGGATAACCCGGGACGTGGAAATAAAATCTTGCATACGTGTCTTCCGGAAGTCGCTCATCATTAGACGTGTAGTCGGATGTTGATGATGGATTGTGGTACTGCCAACTATCAGATGAGGGTTACGATTGACGATCTGAAATCGACATGGACTGCATATTACTGGATAATGAGTTCGTGTCGAAGTGCCCATAGCTCGGTTGACCATAATATCCTGTTGGCGTATATCCGAAAGATACATATCCTTCACCGGGCAAGTTTGTTCCGCCATGAGGAGGTGTATGTTGCCTATCATCCTGTTGGTAATGGACTTCATTCATGTTGGGATAATACCCCGGTGGGCCGGCAGGCTCAACATCCACAACAATATTTGGATGAGTAAAATCCAACCCATCATCTGACCCATTACCGTCATCGGTAGATGAATCAGAATCAGATCTAGCCGACCCATAATAACGTCTGCTGGGTTGGCTGCTCGGAACAACAGGTTCTTTTCCTCTTAATGATCTCCTCCTCTGTGAAGAGCTAGATACCCCATCTGTCCCAGTGGGCCGTTCACTAACAGAATGACGACGTGGAGCCATCCTTGTACTTGTCTGACGTTCTAGACCCACATTTGGAGGGCGGGACACACTTATTGAATGGCGGCGACCTTCATTTTCCGCCTCGTCCTCGGAATCTTGTAATTCTCCCAACTCTATACTTTGATCTAAAAATGATATATCTAGATCATGCAGTACAGGTTGTTCTTCCTCTTCGATCCATTCACTTAATGGATCATTATAGGTAAATAGAGACTCGAGGTCGATTGGGACGAAAAAATCATCGACATCTTCACGTGTCAACTCGGGGTACCTCCTCAAATTCCTTGCCCTTAGCCTCTGATTGTAGTGTAGGTACACTAAATCATTAAGTCTTTGAGATGATAATCTGTTTCGAGGCTTGCTATGGACATATTTAAATGTCGACCAGTTACGCTCGCAGTTGGTTGCACTGCACGTCTGGCTCATCAGCTTGATGGCATACTTCCTCAATATAAGGTGAGCTGTTGCCAAAATATGTCCACCATTGGGTAGCACTCATCGTCGCCGTCTCTCTCAACCTAACATCGGCAGCTTCATCCGCAAATGACTCCAAGCGGTTCTCAAAATTGTGTAACTTCAAAACAAAAATAAAACACAATTAGTATTATCGGATAATGAACAACTTTCAAATCATCAAAAATATGAAGATCATAATGAACAAAAGTAGTACATCTCTAAAACATGCCGCCAGTTCACCAGGATGCATGACACCCATAATCTCCAATGTCCGTCTTACGCAGTTACGAATTGAGTCGGTCGACAGTTCTAAACCTAACTCATTAGGTTTTTTTGAGAAGGGATTCAAATAATATGCTGCCAAGTGAAATACAATGCGATTAGCCTAAATATAAGATATGCACAATAGTAAGATATAAACACACTAGCGAATAAAAAACTAACCTGCAACGTACTGTGGGTTGGAGATGAAAAATTGATTAATCCTGTCGTTGATGATTTCCATGAAGTGAACCGGAGGATTAACTTTCGCAACTTCAGTTTTAGCCTTTATCATGCATTCAAATACATAGGGGAGCGTCGGCTTCTTATCTCCGTCTACAAATCGGAGTGCTGTGACTATGGGTGCAGAGATGTTGATGGCCGATACGATACTGTCCCAGAACACTTTAGATACAAATAAGTGTGTAATGTTCTGGTAATATCTTTGATGTTCAGCGTTCCTCATGTCGAACGCATTCGCAAAGGACCTACTTCTCGCCATCTTCATCAATTCTGTCTTGCTTCTTAAGAAGCTCTGCAACGTAAGGAATACTGTGGCGAAACGTGTTACTGCAGGTCGCAGTAGTTCACGACGTTTCGTGTACTTCCTCATTACCTCTAAGATTCTAACATGATTGTATATAAATGTGGTGACATCCTTACACCAGTCAATTAGGTTCGCAAATTCCCTCACATTAGCAAAATCTTTGAGGATCAAGTCTATGCAGTGGGCCGCACAGGGGGTCCATAAGATCCATGGGTATGTGTTCGCGACCTTCCTCGCTCCCGACTTATAGCCCGCTCCATTGTCCGTTACAATTTGGACAACATTCTCAGGTCCAATTTCTTCACAGACAGACACCATCAAGCTACAAAGAAAGTCACCATCATTTACTCGGCTTGATGTGTCGTATGATTTATGATACACTGTGCCACATTGATTATAAATGAGGAAGTTAACGATACTACGGTTATCGTCACTCTTCCAGCCATCCGACATAAGGGTTACTCCCGTATCCTCCCAGGAAGACTTAAAATTATTTACCCATTCTCGCATCCGCTGTATTTCACGGGGGATGAACGTGGTAGAAATCTCATACGGCGATGGGAAGTTGATATTAGGTCCAGCAGTTGCGGATGCAAAGCACACAGACTTAAAATATGGACTTAAGATATCAGTCGGTGGCCGATGGCTGTCGGTGAAAAACTTAGTGACTGCCGTCCCAACTAATTGTTTTGCCGTCTCTTTGTCTACTTGATTTATTTTTCCTTATTTCAAGGAAGTTGGTCTGTCCCACATTGGATCACCAGCACCAACTGTATTCGGATGTACACCGTAGCGTTCAGGCCTTGCTTGTTCTCCTCCTCTGAATGCATTTTTGATGGAATTCCATCGGCCCATAAGTCCAGATTTTTTTCTGGATGATCCATGCACAGTCCCTGATCCACTCGCACTGCCTGTGTAGAGTATTAAAATTCAGTATTTGGCATTTTAATGTAATTGAGAAATAAATTGTTTTTGTTACATTAAACAATTAATTTAAAGAAATTAACCTGCACCACTCTGCTTTCTGATGTCATGTTCGCGGCGACTAATTCGCATTGCACGCCGCAAGTCTCTGTCCTCCTCAATCTCGTCTGGATCCTCTTCTGAAGACGACGGGACATTTTCCATGTATTGGCCCTCTCTTTCACTTTCTAAACAGTCGGCCATTATGTGACCGATAGCATGCTCTTCTGCTTCAGTCCTTATTTTCTTTTTTTTAGCATTCACTTTCAGTAGTTGCCTGCAAATAATTTGCGCTTATGCTGGTGCGCGTTTGCAAGCGGCTACATCTCCCGTCTTTCCGGCTATATGTGCCTTCAAACGGGTTATTCCTCCAGATACCATCTTCTCACAGAAGTTGCATTTGACTTTGTTGTTACTATGTCGTTCACCGAACGACCATGCTGGATCTTCATTGTTCTTTGCCATTGCTGTTTAAGAATCTGATTTTTTTGATACATTTACACATTTTTTCACAATTTATCACATGAAAATGGGGTATTAAATGATAAAAAAAAAAAAAAAAACATCATCTGCTGTGAAACTGAAACTTATTACAGTAATAAGACACTACATAGTCAGAGGCTTCATTGAAAAAAAGAAACTGATTTTTTTGATACATTTACACATTTTTTCACAATTTATCACATGAAAATGGGGTATTAAATGATAAAATTTAAAAAAAAACATAATCTGCTGTGAAACTGAAACTTATTACAGTAATAAGACACTACATAGTCAGAGGCTTAATTCAAAAAAAGAACCTGATTTTTTTGATACATTTACACATTTTTTCACAATTTATCACATGAAAATGGGGTATTAAATGATAAAATTAAAAAAAAAAACATAATCTGTTGTAAAACTGAAACTTATTACAGTAATAAGACACTACATAGTCAGAGGCTTCATTGAAAAAAAGAACCTGATTTTTTTGATACATTTACACATTTTTTCACAATTTATCACATGAAAATGGGGTATTAAATGATAAAATTAAAAAAAAAACATAATCTGCTGTGAAACTGAAACTTATTACAGTAATAAGACACTACATAGTCAGAGGCTTCATTGAAAAAAAGAACCTAATTTTTTTGATACATTTACACATTTTTTCACAATTTATCACATGAAAATGGGGTATTAAATGATAAAATTAAAAAAAAAATATCATCTGCTGTGAAACTGAAACTTATTACAGTAATAAGACACTACATAGTCAGAGGCTTCATTGAAAAAAAGAACCTGATTTTTTTGATACATTTACACATTTTTTCACAATTTATCACATGAAAATGGGGTATTAAATGATAAAAAAAAACATCATCTGCTGTGAAACTGAAACTTATTACAGTAATAAGACACTACATAGTCAGAGGCTTCATTGAAAAAAAGAACCTGATTTTTTTGATACATTTACACATTTTTTCACAATTTATCACATGAAAATGGGGTATTAAATGATAAAATTAAAAAAAAAAATCATCTGCCGTGAAACTGAAACTTATTACAGTAATAAGACACTACATAGTCAGAGGCTTCATTGAAAAAAAGAACCTGATTTTTTTGATACATTTACACATTTTTTCACAATTTATCACATGAAAATGGGGTATTAAATGATAAAATTAAAAAAAAAATATAATCTGCTGTGAAACTGAAACTTATTACAGTAATAAGACACTACATAGTCAGAGGCTTCATTGAAAAAAAGAAACTGATTTTTTTGATACATTTACACATTTTTTCACAATTTATCACATGAAAAAGGGGGATTAAATGATAAAATTAAAAAAAAAACATAATCTGCGGTGAAACTGAAACTTATTACAGTAATAAGACACTACATAGTCAGAGGCTTCATTGAAAAAAAGAAACTGATTTTTTTGATACATTTACACATTTTTTCACAATTTATCACATGAAAAAGGGGGATTAAATGATAAAATTAAAAAAAAAACATAATCTGCTGTGAAACTGAAACTTATTACAGTAATAAGACACTACATAGTCAGAGGCTTCATTGAAAAAAAGAAACTGGTTTTTTTGATACATTTACACATTTTTTCACAATTTATCACATGAAAAAGGGGGATTAAATGATAAAATTAAAATCTGCCGTGAAACTGAAACTTATTACAGTAATAAGACACTACATAGTCAGAGGCTTCATTGAAAAAAAGAACCTGATTTTTTTGATACATTTACACATTTTTTCACAATTTATCACATGAAAAAGGGGGATTAAATGATAAAATTAAAAAAAAAACATAATCTGCGGTGAAACTGAAACTTATTACAGTAATAAGACACTACATAGTCAGAGGCTTCATTGAAAAAAAGAACCTGATTTTTTTGATACATTTACACATTTTTTCACAATTTATCACATGAAAATGGGGTATTAAATGATAAAATTAAAAAAAAAACATCATCTGCTGTGAAACTGAAACTTATTACAGTAATAAGACACTACATAGTCAGAGGCTTCATTGAAAAAAAGAACCTGATTTTTTTGATACATTTACACATTTTTCCACAATTTATCACATGAAAAAGGGGGATTAAATTATAAAAAAAAAAAAAATAATCATGTACTGTATAAAACTACTTTTTTTACAGTTCACAGACACTAATCACTGAGAGGGTTGGGTTAAAAAATATTCATACGTTTTGGGTACATTTACATATTTTTCCGTAATTTATCACATGAAAATGGGGGATTTAATGATAAAATTAAAAAAAAATCCTCTTGTACTTTGAAACTGAAGTTTTTTACAGTATACAAATACTGCTCACTGAGAGGGTTGGTTTAAAAAATATTCATACATTTTCGGTATCTTTACATATTTTTTCATAATTTATCACTTGAAATCGAGGTTTTTGTTTAAACATTTTAAATTAATAATTACGTTGCACGAAATTTATATTTTTTCACAGAACCTTCTTTCTAAAATGAGAGGGGTGTTTATAAAAAAAAACAGCCACTTTTCCCAATAAATACTATTTCTTAATTCTTATGATGTTTTCTAGTACATTTTCACATTAGAAAATAAAAGAAAATGAAAAAAAAAAACTAATCTGCATGAAAAAAAATATCATACATTCATAATAAATTCTATGCTAAATGTTTAAGGCTTTAAGCATAAATAAATCACTATCAATAATTAATAATCCATATTTCTAAAACAACAACATATTACAAAAAATACATTAAATATTAAACTATACATTAAAACCATAAAATATTTAGATCAGAAGGCTAAAAATAAAAATGGAATAAAAACTTACATGAAAATGAAGATCAATATATTTCCAGTGGTTTGAACGGAATGATCTTCTAAGATAAGCTAATAATACACAAGGATTTCTAAGATAAGCCGGATGACCGTTTGTAAGATGGGGATAGGAGTTTGAAAATACCACTGCTGGATGAGTGTGTTTCGTAATGAATTTGTGGATGAATGAGGAGATGTATGGGGTACTAATATAGAGGAAAAGTTCGGTCGGTTCAGATCACGGGTTTAAAAAAAAATATTAAGAAATTCAGCGTGGAAACACAAAGAATCCCACAGCCTGTTGGATGGGATATGATGCAGGATTCCTGGGCGATATTTTGGACGATATATCGCGCGATATATCGTCCGTGATATATCGCCCGATAATCGTTTAAAATATCGTCGATATTAATTTTTAAATAATATAACCAGACCGTTACAGGCCGATATTGGGACAATATCGGCCGATATTTTGGACCAATAAACGGTCCAAATATCGACCGATATTTGTACTAAATATCGCCGATATTTGGTGGGTCCCACTACCGATATTATTTTTTTTTTAAAAAAAAAACCATACTTTTCGGCCCGATAAATACAATATCGGGCGATATTGGGCCGATATTCGGACCGATATATCGCCCGTATCGGCCGATATTGTATTTTTTTTTTTTTAAAAAAAGGAAAAAAAATCTAATATACCGATATTTTCGAATATCGGCCGATATTAGGGCCGATATTGGGGACCGTTTATCGCCCATATCGGCCGATATTCCAACAGTACGGCCGATACTTATCGTATCGGCTGATATTTCAAGGTTTCAAAAAACCGATATATATCGGCCGATACGATAAGTATCGGCCGTACTTTAAACCTTTGGTTGCCCCGTTTTGAAAAAAAAAAAAATTGCTACTACTTTTGTACCCGATATCTGTTTTTTGTGACTTTCTGAGGTTTTTCGGAGATAACGCGCCCGTAACGGGACGGGGCGTTACAATGTTACATGTAAACTAAATAGATGCATCCAATGTGTCCGTTCACATCCATCTCAAATCACATTCTCCAATAAATATTACATCAATTACAATAATACATTGACCTTTTTCATATGTGCATGTCGCCTCATCATAAGTTACATCTCATGTTCTCATCATATCCTTCTCAAATCGCATTCTCCACTAAATATTACATTGATTACAATAATACATTATTTTTCATGTGTGCATCTTGGTCTATCGTAAATTACATCTCATGTTCTCATCACATCTTTACCATTTTCTAACATTTATAACTATAATCCATAGTTAATGATGAAATAATTACAAAAAGAAAGAAAATAAAAGATAAAAATTACATCCCTGTATAAGAAGTTAGTACACAGTAAATAACAACAAATAAAAAAAATTCATTTATTATTTTATAGGTTTTACCATTTTCTAACATTTATAACTCATAATCAGCATTTATGATAAAATAATTAAAAAAATGAGAGTAAATAAAAGAAAAAAAAATTCATCCCTGTATAAAAAGTTAGTACACAATAAATAACAGGAAACAAAAAAAAATCATTTATTATTTTATAGGTTTTAGCATTTTCTAACATTTATAACTCATAATCCACATTTATGATGAAATAATTAAAAGAAAGACTAAATAAAAGAAAAAATTATTGCTGAAAATTTTGACATTCTATTAAACAGTAACTAAGAGCAAATAAAATAATTTCATGTATTATTTTATAGGTTTTATCATTTTCTAACATTTATAACTCATAAACCATATTTTATGATGAAATAATTTAAAGCAATGAGAGTAAATAAAAGAAAATGTTTCTGAAATTTTTTACAGTACCTAAGAGGAAGTAAAAAAAATTAATGCATTATTTTATAGGTTTTAGCATTTTCTAACATTTATATCTCATAAAAAATATTTTATGATGAAATAATTAAAATAAAGACTAAATTAAAGTAAAAAATGTTTCTGGAAATTTTTACTTGTTAGTAACAGTAACTAAGAGCAAATAAAAAAATTTCATGTATTATTTTATAGGTTTTATCATTTTCTAACATTTATAACTCATAAACCCATATTTTTAATGAAATAATTAAAAAAATGAGATTAAATAAAAGAAAAATGTTTCTGGAAATTTTGACATGTTAGTAAACATTAAATAAGAGCAAATAAAAAAAAATTATGTATTATTTTATAGGTTTTAGCATTTTCTAACATTTATAACTCATAAACAATATTTTATGATGAAATAATTAAAATAAAGAGTAAATAAAAGAGAAAAATGTTTCTGGAAATTTTGACATGTTAGTAACAGTAAACTAACAGTAAATAGAAAAATTTCATGTATTATTTTATAGTTTTTATCCTTTTCTAATTTTTTTTCATTTATGTTATTTTATGTTGAAATAGTTAACAAAAAGAAATAAATAATTGAAAAAATATAGTAACTAACAAAGTACACAGAAAATAACTACAGATACATTCAGATGGAAAAACATTATAACACCTTTATAAAACTTTTATTTACTACATATGTTATTTAAGTTCAAGCATTTTTTAACAAATTATAACATTTTTATGTTATTTTTGGCTCAAAAAAAATAAAATAAAATAAAATACAGATAAACGGAAATAAATTTCAAAACTTAAAAGAGTAGTAGATCTAGAAATGAAGAAAAGTTTGAACGGTCTGGATCGTTCAGTTTCAGCCAAATACTATTTGTTTAGAACCTAATTAGATCATGTAATGAAGAGTGAAAAAACTTTTGGAAGAGAAATGGTAAAATCTGGTTTTTTTGAAGAAAATACTTGTGTGAAAATGAAAGTGTAAGTGATTGGGTTTTATAGAAAAATTTGGACCAGGTAGATTTTGTGGATTTCAAAAAAATAGTAAAAAATTAATGCATGGCCGACCATCTGAATAGTAATTGCTTGACAGGTGAGATCTCGCCCTATATATCGGACATGAGATATCGTCCGATATATCGGCAAAATCTTACCTATAGAAGGTTGGACCCACAATCGAATTTCTCGGTTTTTTTTTTTTAAAAGGCAGAAACGGCCAATATTTAAAAAAAAAAAAATGGGATATTTTTTTTTAAATAAAATCACAACGACCGATATCTTGAAAATTCGACCAATGTCACGACCGAAATATCGGCCAGAAATACGCTCATCTCGAGCGTTTTAATTTTTGTACAGCTGATACGCACAATTTTGTAACGACCCATCCCACTATCACAATATTATCCAATTTGGGCCCATCAAACACAAGCCCACATGGCTTTGCTTTGGCAACCAAACATTGTTGCTCCCAAAAGTCTTTGTGCTAGAAGGAGGAAGGCTGCCATTTATATACCAGGGAATTTCCAATGCAACTAGCAATGTGGGATTTTATTCTCCATAGACACGTTCCACATTATAGACCTCCTCTGGAGCGGGGTATTACAATCTACCCCCCTTAAAGCTATAACCATCCCCGGCTCTGTACACATAACAACCAAGCCCACACTCTCAGGCAGAGAATTGAACCTGCCTCTAATACCATTTGTAACGACTGCTACCACTTTAAAAGTGTAAATCCAAGTGCAGGTAGCGAAGTAATAATTACTCTGTGATTCCGAGGTCGAATCCACCGGGGCTGAAAGTATTAAGAACACTATTTAAGAAGAAAAGAATTAAAATTGGATTTTGACATGGAGCAAAGATGGTGGTGACTTTAAATCAATGATAGAAAAAAAAATGCACCAAGGTTCAGGGATCCATTTAATCATTTATAGACTTATTTTTTATCAACTTGTCTCAGTGAGATTCGAATGATGATTCTCTCACCGGAAGATGAGACACTTAAATCAATAATAAACTTCAAATATTTCGTTCAAATAATTGATTGTAAAGAAATAATTAAATACATATCATATGTCACAGGGATTCTCTAAGTAATCAGTGTATTCGGAAATTACAATGATTAAAAGAAAATATAAAGACATTGCCAGGTTGTTGATAGTTTATCATAGAAATTATAAGATGATCCAAGCATTCAGTGTATTCGGAAATCAAACTGAATCAAGGAAAATATTTAGATTTATAATAAATATTTGAGATATATTAAACTATTCAATTAAATGAAATGTACATTAATATCATAGATGTTGATTAAAAATAATCCCAATAAATAATTAAACTTCACCCTACACTTTAGTTGAGAATTTAGTCAGACATTATGATGAAGGACATTAAAATGATTAGTTAAATCATGAAATGGAGATTAGACATTATTTAAACTAAATGCTCAGAGAATTAAATAATACCAACAAAACATCAACTTAATTAACGCCAGAGAAGAAAAATAAAGTTGTGAACAAGCATGAAATCAAATCTTGACATATACAAAAAAAAAAAAGGAGATGCCATTAATAAGCAAATAAAAATGAAAAATAAGACTCCGTGGCTGAAAATGAAAGGACAGAATGGGGTAAATGATGCTGCCAAGATCTCCCCAAGGAATAGAAGTTGTTGCCTCCTCTTGAGTTCCGTCCATTAGAGTCGATTGGGCAAGAAGAAGAACCACTGCAACTCCTATAAACGCTGCTACCTTCACTGATTCTCTGCTTCTTGATGCTGCTCGAATCCTCAGTCGCCGGTGTGTCCGATTTTCTGCTCTAACTGCTGTCACCAACCGCTCAGAGAAGAAGAGGAAAGAGAAGGAGTGAATGAGAGTTCTCTCTGTTTTGTTTTGCTGACACCGTCGCTGCCGATGCTGTTGGTTGCTTACTCCCCCCAAGGAAGAGATGCTCGACCCAGGAAGAGATCCTTTTTTCTCCAATGCACGCCCTTTTGTAGCTTTTACTCCATAGCCCCAACGGCTAATTGCTCCCTGATTTTTTTCTTTTTCTCCGCTTCTTTACTTGGCTAGCCTTTCCATTTTGCTCTTCACAAATCCCTCCTGCAACGGCTCTCTTCTTTAGCTAATCCGATTCTCTATTGATTTCATTGCAGTGCTTTCCTTTTCACTCTTCATTTCCTTTCTTGTGCTTGCACTGCCCACGCTCCAACGGTCTTCTGCTGTCAGCTCATGATGCTTCTCATCCGCCTAGACCAAAGACATGGCCAGATGATATTTTTTTTAAGGTCTCCATTTACACACCTGTATTTTCTGCCTCTACATACCCATTTTCGAGTGGAGGTAGCTAATTATCATTTTGCCCCTGCGTTTCCATTCTTTCGAACGAATTTCCAGTTCATTTCGTCATTCATTCGAACGAATGGACACATACCCCATCTAATTTGATTCGTTCGAACGAATCCCCCTTATAAATCCATTGGTTCGAAAGAATGAAACGGGTGAACAGTAATGCGGGTTACTGTTCACCCGTGTTACCGTTCACCCGTCTTCGAATGAATGAAATGGGTGAACAGTAACCCGCGTTACTGTTCACCCGTCTGATTGAATGAATCAGACTGATTCATTCGAATGAATCAATTTTTTTTAAAATTTCAAAGTTATTTTTTAAACACTGTATATTTTTAAAAAATTTCAAATTAAATATCCGAACTAATTACTATAATCTGATAAAAATACTTTAAGACTTTAAGGTCTTTTGACACTCCTAAATATTTAAAACAAAGTATTTTATAAATAAGGGTATCCCTAGGGTGTGTCGAAAACACATTTAGGAGTGTCAAAAGACCTTGAAGTCTTAAAGTATATTTATGAGGTTATCGTAATTAGTCTAGATATTTAATTTGAGAAATTTTGAAAATACACGGTCAAAGTTATTTTTAAGCACTGTGTATTTCCAAAATTTCTCAAATTGAATATCCGGACTAATTACGATAACCTGATAAAAATATTTTAAGACTTCAAGGTCTTTTGACACTCCTAAATGTGTTTTCGACACACCCTAGGGATACCCTTATTTGTAAAATACAGTGTTTTAAATATTTAGGAGTGTCAAAAGACCTTGAAGTCTTAAAGCATTTTTATGAGATTATAATAATTAGTCCGGATATTTAGTTTGAGAAATTTTAAAAATACACAGTGTTTAAAAAATAACTTTGAAATTTAAAAAATAAACTGATTCAGTCTGATTCATTCGAATGAATGAGTTCATTAGAATGAATCAGTCTGATTACTCATTCATTCGAATGAATCAGTCTGATTCATTCTAACAGCCTGATTCATTCTAATCAGCCTAATTCATTCTAATGAACTGAATGAATCACCAATGAATTGATTCATTCGCATGAATCAGTGATTCATTCGAATGAATCGATTTTTTTTTAAATTTTAAAGTTATTTTTTAAGTACTGTGTATTTTCAAAAAATTTCAAATTAAATATCCGGACTAATTACGATAATCTGATAAAAATACTTTAAGACTTCAAGGTGTTTTGATACTCCTAAATATTTAAAACATAGTATTTTACAAATAATGGTATCCCTAGGTTGTGCCGAAAACATATTTAAGAGTGTCAAAAGACCTTAAAGTCTTAAAGTATATTTATCAGGTCATCGTAATTAGTCCGGATATTCAATTTGAGAAATTTTGAAAATACACAGTGCTTAAAAAATAATGTGCATAGTGTATTAAATAATAAAATCTCCTTTAAAACTTTAAAGTTATTTTTTAAGCACTGTGTATTTCCAAAATTTCTCAAATTGAATATCCAGACTAATTACGATGACCTGATAAATATACTTTAACACTTTAAGGTCTTTTGACACTCCTAAATATGTTTTCGGCACACCCTAGGGATACCCTTATTTGTAAAATACTGTGTTTTAAATATTTCGGAGTGTCAAAATACCTTAAAGTGTTAAAGTATTTTTATCAGATTATCGTAATTAGTCCGGATATTTAATTTGAAAAATTTTAGAAATACACAGTGCTTAAAAAATAATTTTGAAATTTAAAAAAAAATCGATTCATTCGAATGAATCACTGATTCATTCAATGAATTCATTCGTTCACCCGCTTCATTCATTCGAACGAATCGGTTTAGAAGGGTGATTCGTTCGAACGAATCAAAATTGGATGGGCTTGATTCTATTCGTTCGAACGAATGACGAAATGAGCTGGGAATTCGTTCGAACGAATGGAAACGCAGGGGCAAAATAGTAATTAGCTATCTGCACCCAGAAATGGGTGTGTAGAGGAAGAAAATTCGGATGTATAAACGAGGACCTTTTTTTATTGTATCATAACTCAGTTTTGACCCATCATTCCCTCAACTTGGTACACAATATTTGATTCGACTTTGACTCATTGAATAGATTCAATTTTAATTCGTCTTCAACTAAAAAATTATGAAACTAGTTGGATTAATTTCTTAAAACACAAATACATGTAATAAGTCATATTAAATAAAATTCAATTATTTACGTGTAAAATCATCGATCAAATATAAAAGGAATGCAATAATGCCTGGTAAAATTAAGATATAATTGCATTTTTTTGCATTTATCAATGACTCATCACACTAGCACAATATTATCCGCTCTGAGTCCACACACAAGTAGGCAACGTCATGCAAGTAGAGCCCACACAATCTGAATATTGAATTGTACTCTGATACCACTTGTGCTGACCCAACCCGACCCCATCTAAGGATGATATTGTCCACTTTAGGCCCTACCTAGGCCCTCACAGTTTTACTTTGGGCCTTGACCAGATCATCCAATGGGAGGGAGGCTTCTCTTTATAACCACCTACCTTCCAACCAATGTAGGACTTTGACGGGTGGGTGTTTGGGGGCTTAGACGGTGCCTTACTCCACTTATAAAGAGGGTTGGGCTTGCTCTCTCGTCCTCTCTCTCAAGCCTCACCTGAAATGCGTGAATCCCACCACAAATCTTTTCACCCAGGCAGATCAGTGGCTGCGGTTGTGTGGCCCTGCCTGAATAGCACTGTGTGCAACCTCGCCTACAACATCTCCCGTAGATGTTCGATGTAGATCAAAGAGACATGCGGGTTCATATTTGGATGGTGATCTAGTAAGTTCTCTCTCCTAAGTCTAGTTGATTCTCGGGTTCAAGATCGGGTCGGGTTGGATTCCTAAATTCGAGTTACCAATTAGAGTAGGGTCGGATGAGTTTTAGCCCTAAGAACATTGAGTCGAGGATTCTTTGTCAAGAGAGGGTTGATGCGGTCTTTGTTGGAGGAATGTATGCAATGAGATCGATCATCCACAATAATGATCTAAATACCTTTTTAATCGATTTTGATTATCTTCTTACATTTAGTCTATTCACCATCTCTGATTACTTCATTGTCAAAGATCAAATGATAAAATCGCGAATTGTATGTTTTGAAAAATAATTCGAAGAGGTGATTTTTATTTTACTGAATTAAAGCTGAATTCAGTCGATCGAAATGACCCCAGAAGCTCGAGGGTCTTAAATTCTCTGCAGAGGTTCTCCCTTCTACTGTTTTTGTTTTTGTTGTATTTTCTATTTTGTGTCTTTCTAACTCTGAAGTCATGGTGATCTGGTAATAGAATTCTTTTTCTCTTCTTAAACAGCGTCAGCCCTGAAATCTAAGGGAACCATACCGTCTCCCACTCTCCAAGATTCCTTCGTTCCTGAAAATCCACTTCATTTCCATGTATGTATTCTTCTTTTAACTGAACAAACAAGTATAGAACAAGGAATAGGAGGCAAGTAGAATGTGGAGAAGGGCATTCACCTCACTCACCCTCAGGCTCAGATTCTACTCTTCCAACCCCGAAATTGAAATTCCCACTCTCTATTCCTTCCTTCAACCTTCCATCTTTACCCTCAAGAAGCCCATCTTCCCTCCCCCTCCTCCCTCTCCAAACTCCACAAGAAGTCCACCTCAAACGCCACAATCCCTTGACAAGGGTGCCCTTGAATCTGACATAGAAATATCACTTGCAGCTCAAAACACCGACCAAGCATGGAAATCCTTCAAGCTCCTCACTTCCCACTCCCTCTTCCCGCCTCCACATCTCTCCAATTCCCTCATCTCCCATCTCTCCTCCCAAAAGGACTTGCTCAACCTCAAGAGGGCCTTTGCCTCCGTTATCTTCCTTTTAGAGAAAAACCCACCGACACTTTCCCTGCATTCTGTTGAAACCCTCCTGCAATCCATGAACGCTGCCAATATGCCTGCCCCTGCCTTTGCCCTCGTAAGAGCCATGTTTAAGAACCGTTTCTTCCCGCCTTTCACCCTATGGGGCCCTGTTTTGATTGAAGTCAGTAAGAAAAATGGCAGCTTTGCTGCATTTTTGCAGCTTTTTAATGACAATTGTAGGATTGCATTGGATGAGGGGCTTGATTTCATGAGGCCTGATTTGGGTGCATGCAATGCTGCATTGGAGGGGTGTTGTTGCCATCTGGGGTCAATTTCAGATGCTGAGCGAGTTCTTGAGATGATGTCAATTTTGGGTGTCAGACCTGATGCTGTGAGTTTTGGGTTTCTTGCATATCTGTATGCTTTCAAGGGTCTTAAAAATAAGGTAATTGAATTGGAGAGTTTGGTGACTGAGTTTGGGTTTTTGTCAAGGAGGTTCCTTTACAATGGTTTGGTTAGTGGGTATGTGAAATCAGGAAATTTTGAATCAGTTTCTAATGTGATTTTACGTGCATTGCAAGAACAAGCAGACCGAGATCAAATATTGGAGGAAGAAAGTTACACTACAATAGTGAAAGGTTATCTTGCAAATGGAAAGATCAAAGAATTGGCAAAGCTTATTATTGGATCACAGGAATTAGAGACTTTTGAATCATCATCTCTTGGGGTTGAGAATTCCATTGGTTTTGGGATCATTAATGCGTGCATTGATCTCGGCATGTTGGATAAGGCTCATTGTATTCTCGACGAGATGAATGCGCAAGGAGCTTCAATTGGGCTTGGTGTATATTCCTCGATCTTGAAGGCCTACTGTAAAGAGCGTAGGACAGCTGAAGCTGCCCAGATGGTTGCTGAGATCAACAATTTGGGTCTGCCTTTGGATGCAAACAACTTCGATGCTCTGATTGATGCATCCATGTCGATCCAAGATTTTCAATCAGCTTTTTCACTTTTTAGAGAGATGAGAGAGGCGAAGATAACTGATCTGAAGATGAGTTACCTAACTATAATGACAGGTTTAACTGAGAATCACAGGCCTGAGCTGATGGCTGCTTTCTTAGATGAAGTTGTCAATGATCCACGGATTGAAATTGGGACCCATGACTGGAATTCAATCATACATGCCTTCTGTAAGCTTGGGAGAATGGAGGATGCAAGGCGGACTTTTAGGAGGATGGTTTTTCTACGTTTCCAACCCAATGAACAAACATATCTGTCACTAATCAATGGTTATGTGACTGCTGGGAGCTATTTCAGTGTCCTGATTTTGTGGACAGAAGTCAAGAAAAGGATTTCTATAGATGGGGGGAAGGGACTCAAGTTTGAACACAGCCTGGTTGATGCATTCTTGTTTGCACTTGTGAAGGGGGGCTTCTTTGATGCAGTAATGCAAGTTGTGGAGAAGGCCCAAGAGATGAAGATCTTTGTGGATAAGTGGAGGTATAAACAGGCATTCATGGAGACGCATAAAAAGCTCAAAATAGCAAAGCTACGGATCAGGAACTTTAGGAAGATGGAAGCACTTATCGCTTTCAAGAATTGGGCTGGTTTGAATGCATGAACATCAGCTCTATCCAATTTGGTGATTCAACCCCATTGACATTGATGTGTATCACTGCCTCAGCCTTTGTTCATTTGCTTACTCATTGCTCAAATGGATTTTACAGTGGTTAGAAGGTTGAGTGGATCTTAGAATTATCATTAAGTATTGTTTTTTCATGAACTGAATGTGGTTTGGATCAATGTCTTTGCTGATTGTAGATTCAATTGTGGGTTATCACTGATTCTTTACGGAGGACCAAACAATTCTATACAGAATCATTATTGGTTTTAAATAGAAGAAAGTCAGAAGCTTGTTTGGTATGGTTTCTTTCACCCATCTGGCACAATTGGTTCCCACTGAAATATTGAGGGGGAGTTACCATGCTTATTATTCAAGAAATTAGAAATTAGAAATTAAAGTTTCATTCCTTTCTGGACTGGAAACTAGAGAACTTAAATTCCTACTGATTTCTGCACTACCCTATAGCTCCTGGTGGCAGATAGGCTGTAAGATTTGATCCTTGGGTAATTTATGATCTTGGGCTTCTGAACAATATTCTGGTGTCCATTTTTATTGCCTATGATGTTTGTACTTACCTCAGGCTTTTTCTACGAATTGTGCAATAACATGACTGTTCAGGCTCTATGAATTCCACCCCTAACAACTTGAATATAGAATCATGTGGTTTCCTGACTGCCTGGAATGTGATCAAGTGAAGCTTTCTGATTTTCAAGTGTTTTCATGAAATGACCATTTCAAGAAAAAAAAGGGTATATGGAGAGTTTTTCTGTGGAAATGCTGGTGAATTGCTGCTTGTGACAAGTTCTGATCTCCAAGTTGGAAATTAAGGGCTGTTTAATTGGAGTTTGTTTCGACTTTCGACTTTGGTTGAATGCCTGTTATTCGCCTGGGGGACAGATCTGCACGTGTTCTTCCAGTGTGACTTCTTGGCTTGAATGAAGGGCTATTCTTTTGAAGTTTGGCTTGACAAACCCTTGTTTTTAGGACTGGATGATGACCTGAAGGAGATTCTTTCTTATCCTCTGCCCAAGTGTATTCTGTATTGGAATTGAGGCCATTTTCACTGCTATGATTCAGTTCCTATAGCGTGACTGTAATGTTGAAATCTTCAAGCTGAAGACTGTTAGCTCCCAATGATATTTAAGCGACAGGCAAAAGCTGCTTAATCTGCATATGTAATAGAAGCTTCCTTGCACCTGGAAAATGGTATGTCCATGTCATACAGCCCAATGATTTTTTGGTGTCATACTCATTTCTAGAAAATGTGAATGGAACTTGTTACGACTGCTGAACTTTATTAATTTTGTTAGATGAAAATTTTGTGTGTTATCTAATAAATTGTGTTTTAAATTCAAATTCCTGTTAAAGAGCTATAACAAATATATCCATAGGGAGTTTATGGATCTCAATTTATATGGTTGGTTTGGGGCTTACATGGTATTGATCAATGATTCATTATGCCAAAACTTGGTTGCAACTGCACTTATATTGGTCATTGGTCCTACAAAAGGTAAAGAGATTTGACACTCAATATCTCCTGAATCTATTCAAGCACCCATAATTTAAGCAAATGACCAAATCTTGGGGTTGGTCACTTGCTACTTTTGTCTTGAATCCGAGTATTTGTATAAAAAAAAAATGATCGTGTTGGTATAGAGGATTGTTCACCCATCATCCTTATCACTATCTGGGCATCCAACTTAAAGTACCACATTGTTTATAGATCGCGTCCACCATGAAGCACCAACTAGCTATGCTTCTCTAACCATTCATATATATATATATATATATATATAGGTATTCTCTCCCAAGAAAACACCATTAGATGTGAAAGTGCGAAAGAAATTAGTATTGGGTCCATATGCATTTTTTTCTGTTTGAAATGATGTCCATGTCGCTTTCCTCTTTGACCCTCTAGCCTTTTATCTTGAGAAAGTTCTTAGACTGTTACTAAAGAGGATTTCTGTCTCCTCTTGGCTTCCTGTTCCTAGAATCGAATCTCTTCTTCTTCTTGAGATAGTTCTTAAACTTCGTTACCGAGGAGGATTCTCTGTCTCCTACTGGCTTCCTGTTCCTAAGAACCAGCGATTGAAGTGGGTGAGTAGAGTGGGTGGAACAACTAGTATGGGGCACTTGAGGTCTTCGATTGCCGGGATGATGTTTTGGGAGGTGGGGCGGTGAGATGGGATAGTTGTATATGAAGAAGAGATGGTAGAGAAGATGAAGAGAGGCGATGGAGGGAAGCCTACATGGAAAGTTGAAGACAATGTGAGTGTGGAGCTAGGAGAGGGCTTGATTTTAGGTGGGTGGTGGGATTAAAATGGAGAGAAACAAGGATAATAAGTGGCTGGATGGCAATGGCGGGAACTAAGAAGGGGTGGAGGGGTGATAGTGATGATAGGTTGGGTTGGGTTGGGTTGACGATGGCAGTGGTGATGTGGTGTTGAATTGAAGGGGTGGGCTGGATTATGTTGACCTGAGAAGGGTGATCTGGATTATGGTGGTGACGGGCAATGCTGACTTGAAGTGTGGCTGTTTAACCGAGAATGGGGAGGGGTAGATGACAGTGAGCTGAATGTCAATATCTGCAGATCTCGGAATTTAGTTTCTAGGTGACTGGCACCAACCTGCAGAACTCTATTTCCTCACAAATGAAAATGAGAGATGTACTGAGCCCTTCTTAATACGTTTCACAAATTAACACCATTTTCCTCATTTCATGGGATGGACTCTCTCTTTCTACATGTACATACATATATAGAAACTGCGCTACACATGAAATAGAGTCTGTGAGAGCCTGCTACAAACAAGGGTCAGTGATGTACGGTCCCTATCAAATTGACTTTTGCACGTTAAGGCCCTCATTTTGTGTTTATTTCTATCCCATAAACGTAGAATGAGGGCTTAACGTGCAAAAGTCAATTTGATAGGGACCGTAAATCACTGACCCTTGTTTGTAGCAGGCTCTCGCAGACTCTATTTCATGTGCAGTGCAGTTTCGGAATAGTTACAATCAACAATTGAGAAAAGCGGGAAGAGATGGAGAGCAGAGAGCACACCTGGGTGGAGGACTCTGACAAGCAGGGGGCGAGAATCTGCAAGCCAAGGGCGAGGGATGGCAAGATGTGAGCAGTAAAAGCCAGAGGAAGCAATTGGACTTGGCACTCGTCACACTCTTTTTAGAGAATATTCATGACTTTGCTACTGGATATTGGCTCATGGGGATTCTTAGTGGGTGGGGAAGGGTGGTGGATGTATTCATCCGGAGAAAAGAAATAAAAGAGGGCAGAAAATTGCCATCGTCAGGATGAAAGGGGAAGGCGCAACAGCAAGGGCTATCGGTAGCTGAAATGGTTGTTGGATGGGAGGAGGGAGGATGATAGTGCAAAAAGTGTTTTATAGCATGGGAAGGGCACGGGGAGGAGACAGTGGTAAGGAAAATTCATGGGAAGAAACTGGTAGTATTAGAAAAGGACACAGGTCCTGTGACTCACCAGACCTCTATCATACCTGGATTGGCCGCTCTTGCTCAAAGTTCAGGTAGGCGAGCATCGGCTACTTCTAAGAATTGGGTACAAAAGGATCCAATCCCCCCAGTTTATGAGCGCACAATGACCAATGTGAACTTGGGGGAGGCCTACGAGTGGCTCCGGCAATCAGTGGTGGCTTCAACAAAACTTTGCATCAACTCGAAGGAGGCTTGAAGCTTCTGCGATGGAAAAGGTATCAATAGTAGTGCAGTGTGATGGGGGGGGGGGTACATCTTTCTTGATTACTCCATGGAGTGAGGAGGAAGCTCAGGAATGGATCTTTGACCTAGAATGGATGAATTTTTTCAACTCACTCGAAATCTGACGCTCCAAATCATACTCTAATCAGTTTGTTGGACGTGGGTACATTGCTTTGGGTACCCGTTGGTGGATTGGGACCGTGATTCAATACTGCAATTTGGAAAGAGATTGGGGAAGGTTCTGGAGATAGATAGGGAAAACCCAGAAAAAAAGGGACCTATCTACTATGAGATTACTGCTGGAGGTTGAAAACACGAAAAAAAAACTCCGAAAGAGGTAATCGTCAAGGTCTCGAATGGGAGCTACAGAATCCAGGTGAGGAAAATCTACACTTTATTTTTTGGATCAATGATAGGTGTGTTAGTCCCATGGTTTCAAACCAAGGATAAAAATGTATTTTGATGATAACAAAAACATTGACTTGTGGTATAAGACAGGTAGCATGAAGTGACGTGACTCCACACCTCAATTAGTCTTCTCAAGCATGTCTGAGTCAAGCACAAAAGATTGAAGATCAAATTACTCACTGGACATCACACTTGAAGATGAAGATGAAGACTAAAGAAGAAAGCCTATGAATATAGGAGCAGCAAATTGAAGATCAAAAGGGCGGATGAAGACAGACAAAGAAGGTGACTTGCGACTTGGAGCAGACAAAAAGAGTGAAGATATTTGAAGAACCAGTCCAAGTCTTGTTGGGGTAGATTGAGGACTTGAGTGTTTAGGATTATATTTGTAAAGTTACTCAAAAAGATTGAACACTTCGACTCAAATCTAAGTGAAAATGGACCCGAAGATCACATTATCATTTGATCCTATAACCGTGCCTCAGTTCTAAACCATTTTATATCCAAAAGAACTGTGTAAGTCCATTAACGGTGGCCTCACTCCAAGTCATTGAATATTATGAGGAATGTGCAAGACTACAAATTATGTGGTAGGTAACTAGGCCTCAGTCCAAGCTATTGTGTATCAAAAGGACTGTGTAAGACCAATATCTGGGCTTCAGTTCCAAACTGTTGACTATCAAAAGGAACTGTGTAAGACCATTTTTTTGTGACCAAACCGTCGACTAAATAGAATGAATACCGCTGACTATGAAACATATTGGAAACTACAGTCAAGCCTCAGATTGGATATCATCGACTGTTGTAGGGGCAACCGTCGACTGGACATTTGACTACAACAAATGTTTGGTGTCTGATAAGTTTCCATTGACTGACACATTGGTAACCGTAGATTGAATAAAACATCTGTAAAACAGAGCTAGTCTCTGATGAACATTCGTCGACTATTACACTCAAACTGTCGCCTGTTCTCGAATTGGAATATTTGAACATTTGGTTCAGGCCGTCGACTGTCTATCATGACTGTAGACTGTATGGCGACAATGGTCGAGTAGTTGGCACATTAAATGCATAATCAAACGGTCATCTTCATTAATGCATGGCAACGGCTAAAAATTTGACAGCCCTTATATATACTTGCTATTATAGAGAGATTTAGATGAGCTCTACCAACTCCCATAGCCAAGAACAATGAGAATTTAATTTGCCTATCATTTGAACTCAAGCACTTCAACTTGCAAATCTTATTTGAGCCATCTTTGTTCAATCTTATTAACTCTTAGTGTGAGCCAAATTTGTATATATTTGAGAGTTACTTCGAGCTTAAACTTGTATTTATTTTTGTATGTGAGGAAGAGGGGAAAGCAAAGGGTCGGGTTGACCCTGTAGAGGAGGTGGCCATTCTTGAACCTAGAAAGAGGATTTGGGAGGAAGAGAGAGAGAGCAAAAATCGGTGTAAATGGTTTCTTCTCCACCCGAAAGGAGAAATGAGGTAGGCGGGGATGCCGAACCTTGTTAAAGTCCCAGTTTAATCTCTCCATCTTTTTTCATCTCCTCTACTTTACTTTATGCACATGTTCTCTATGTTATTTGTGCTTTAATTTGATGTGGATGCGAATGCTTATTTTCAATTTATGTAATCGGAGGAAATCCCATAAAGTTTGCATTGAGAAGGTGTATATGTCAATCGCATCAAATGGATGTATTTTTTCAAATATTTTGTCCTTTTGTTTGATGTGGTATAGAGTGGATTACATCTAAGTTTATTGGATTTTTGTTATATATATATAATATAAAACAATGATTCCCCATACCTCTCCTTATACTGCACTCTTCGTGAACCTACTTATGTATAAAGTTCATGTATAGTAATGGCGATGGTGATGATGATAGGTCCATTGAAAATGTCTTAAGCTTAATTTTTTTACTTACAAAAAATTATCTGGATTAAATCAATAAAACCATGTTTTTCAAATTCTCATAAATTTTGATTACTTTTTTATCTCTTAAATTTTTATGTCTTAAAAAATAATGGCTTCATGTATCTAATTAAGATGGTTTTTTATGGCCATAAGTTTGAGACTAGACAGTTTAAAGGTTTCTTCTCCAAAAAGGTAGAGGTTTCAATCTTAGTATTTGATTACTCAGTAGATTATGAGTAAATATGTTAAAAATAGGATATTCCAAGCCAAGAAAGGGGGCTTTGTATAAGTAATTTTTTTTCTCTTGGACGTTATATTTAGTTAAGGGCAACCATATACACATCCTCTTTTCTTTTCAGCATACACCCCCTTGAATTTTTTTTCAATTTTATCCCTCCTACCTTGATTTCATTCACAAGTTGGAGATCGTCTTTTCCTAATTTTTCTCTGCTTCAACCGAATTTAATATTTCTTTATCGTCACATCTCTTTAAAAATGGTATATCATCTTTAAATTTTTATATTTGATAAATTTACGCCTATTTTCAAATATCAATTTTTCATTGTGAAATTAATAATTAAAATTGAAAAAAACAATGGCAAAAAATTTAAAATATCTCTATATTTTTGTATTTTGATAAATTTAGAATTTTAAATTTATTTTGTACAGTAGAATGTGGTATAAATTTTCTGCTAAATCAACCAAATCATAACCGTGACTTAGTTGATTACATATCTATATAAATTAACCTATGTAATACATAAATATTTACAAATATAGATTACATCAATTTTTAATAGAATTTTTGAAAAAACCTCAACCTTTTTGCTTAATATGAAAAAGCTATTTAATTTTTTATACTATAAAAGACTCTAAGTTTTTTATAAGTTTTACTCAAATTTTATACATATTACATAGATTTAAATTTATAGTTTCAAATTTGTAGCAAAGAATGATTATATAGTACATTCTATTGTACAAAATAAAATTAAAATTCTAAATTTATCAAATACAAATGTATAGAGGTATTTTAAATTTTTTTCCATTTGATTTTTTCAACTTTAATTATTAATTTCACAATGAAAAATTGACATTTGACAGTAGAGATAAAAATTTAAAGACAATATCATTTTTAAATAGATGTTACCATTAGAATTCCTTAAATTTAAAATCATCAAAATTTGAATTTACCAAATGCCAAAACCTTCCTCCTATCCCTTCCAAACTTAATACCATTATATGGTTTACTTAGAAGGGTCATACTGCAAAATGTCTGGGCACAAGGGTTCCATACAGGACTTACTAAATATTATATTTAATCAGGTAAAATTATTTTTCTTTTAAAATTTATATCTAATTGTTTATAATTTTTATTTTATTTTTATCTTTACCATGAGATTAATCATAATATGTTAAAATATTTATCTAATTATTCATTGTTAATATCAAAATTTAAAAATATTAAAACTAACATGATTCAATAAATTTAATTTTGTACAATATATTAATACTTTATGATAATTTATCAAATTATATAATTTTTTTATCATCATATAAGATAATTTTTTTGACAAAGCGGCTTTTCAGTCTGAACGGCTGCCAAAGTTGTCTCTTAAAAAGCATTGCCCAGTGGGCCTACCATAGTAGGAAGGACATAAAAGGAGATCCGCTGTCACCTCAACAATCGATATAATTGACCTGTCGATGTTCTCTTCTTAATTATTGAAATCACAAATCTTATCTTAATTTATAAAAGAAAAAAAAAAGACAAATTAAAAATAAAAAAATCAACTTTTCACTTTTCCACTATTGCCCAATGATTGGGGTAGCAATTTTTCTACGAGAGTTTTGTATAACTTGACACTGATTTTATTATATTGTCAATTTTACCCTTCAAACTGGCTTGTCCGATCACTGATCAGAATACTGACCTTCCGTTGCGATATAAATTGGTTCACTGACCGGTTCATTGGATTACTGATCGGATCACTGAAATTTATCTCAGTGACATTGTTTTTTCATATATAACAGCAAATCAGATCACTAACTGGATAACTAATTTTTTTTTAAATGTTTTTGTACGACAGTGGAAGGGTAAAATAGGCAATACCCTAAATCCCGTATCTCGTTACACAAAATGCATGTGCGAGGATCACTACCCGAATAATTGTATTACTATTGTAGGAAGGATATCTGCGGATGAAGTGTATAAATCACCTCCGCTCGATAGATAAAATTGAGTTTTTCATATTCATTTCTAAAATATTGAAATCACAAATCTTAACTCCACTAAATTTAAAAGAAAAGAGAGAAAAAAAACTAAAAGTAGAAAGTTTTTACTTTTCCACTATTTCTCACTAATTGTAAATTTTGTAACCACTATGAGCCTCTTATGTACAAGCATTAAAACTTTGGCATGAAAGATTTTCAACTCTTTTCTATTTTTCAAAACCAGTATTTAGGTTTCTTAGACTACCTGATTAATTTTTAAAGCATGTGTAAGCCCTCTTATTTATATATACTGAGTAACACTATACAGAGTGATTTATTTGTATTTACAGTGACTTAAATCCAAACCCTTTTACATCTCGAATGGGTTCTTAACTGTCAAGTCCTTCCTAATGTTAGTCATAAGTTGTTTAAATTTTTTACAACAAAAAAATTTAATATAGATAGAATAAAATTTAAATGACACTATTTGAGTTTTGTAGTCACTCGATGTGAGTGGTTTACGAGAGACTAAATGCTTTTGAAGTTTCATCTAATGCTTTTGTACACAAAGAGAAATACAGGTCTTGAATTTATTTATTATAAAAAATAATAATAATAACTTTCTTGCTCAAATAGATTTAGATGTGTAAACTATACCACATCATCCACTTAATGACTAAAATGTAGTACACATTATGTATCAAGCTTCGTGATGTTTGCATCATTCAATTTATTTTTCTAGGTTTTCGTGGCCAGAGAATGGATTATATGGCTTTTAGAATGCTTAGTTTATTTAAGCAAATGAGTCTCTAAAAAGACTAAATACAAAGAAAGACATTGATCCATTGAGTCAAAGGTTTTCTATAATGAAATTAATGAAATTGCACTACAATGCCACTGTAAGCCACGAGAATCCATAACTAACGGATTGGATTGGTAGTAAGAAACCTAGTCTTTAGTTCGATTTTCACTTTATTTCAAATAGTCACTCTTTGTAAAATTATGCAAGTGTATAGATAAGGAGGTCTATACACACCTTGAGAATTAGTAAGGTGTTTTTAGAGGCTTGGACACCTTTATCATTAAAAAATACAAAAATCCATGTCTAAATCACAAATTATGTAGTGGGTTCCAAATGCTTTTCATGACCAATGAGAGTAAATGCAAAAGGAATTTATCCATTTTTACCCCTCATCTAAATGCAGTTTGGGCAGTCGTTTTACAATTGATATCAAGGGGTTGATCCATGGTTATTTAACTTCCTCCACTTGAACTGTTGGCATGAAGTTTGTCCATTTTTTATCTAATTGCCAAATCGAACCGTCCATGTTATCCAACTAATTTCCGATGGGTTCTCAATCCATCGATACCTAGTCAACCCCTTTATTTTGAGTTGACTCACTCGGGTCGTTTCACCTGATCCTAGTGATGGATCACTTATCATCATCTTGACTAGGGTTCGACCTTATCTTCTTCGAATGTCTAAATTTGTGCATGTTTACTTATTCCCTATTAAAAAGGAATTCCAATTATTGTTTTGTCATTTGTGCTAGATTATGAAGGGTAAGATCGAGTTTAACGAATACTTATGCCTTCAACGATGAAATAAGTAAAACTTTACAAAATCCAGCTCGAGTTAGATTGAACTTGAGAAACTTGAATTCAAATAGTTTCAAGTGTAAGAAAATCATCAGATTAACTTCCATAAAATAGTGTCACTCGATCACTAATCTTTATTATACAAGTAAATAAAACTTCAAACAGATGAACCAAAACTCCAAAATTCTCATCGGAATAATAGAGTAAGGTCAAGAACTTTCTTAGACGAATATTAACACCACACAATAATCATCTAGGAAATAAGAATTCTAGAATTTCTAGAATTGAATTACTTGATTCAATTCATGAACTAGAATAAAATTCATCACAAGGTTGAGAGAAATTGAGAACTATAATTTGAAATTCGAATTATATTAATTAGAAGATAATTAAAAGACTAAAGAAAAACACTCAGCACAAAAAAGAGAACTCAATTTTGCACAAAGCAAAAAGAATTGAATTGAACTTCCAATGGGTCCCCCATGCCCCATATTTATACACAAATTCTAAAAAATAATTACATCAATTGTCACCATTAGATGGTTGTCGTGGCACCTACTTACAAGGATCCATCTAAACCGTTCATTACAAAATAACCAAAATAGCATAGAATCTAATGGCTACTTTGGCCTTGCACTAGGAAATCGGAATTATAGGGAAATCTTTAAAGACGAAAGAGTTGACAATGGGTAGAGTAAAGATAAAATATACGAAGTGTAACTTTATTGGTTGATATTGTATTAGAGAAAAATAAAATAAAATAAAGGATAACTTGGTATTATAATATGATAAATTTATATATTTGGGTCTAATGGTTGAACAAGAAGAATAAATCTAAATGTAGTCAACACGAAAAAAGTGAGAAGTGCTTATGTGTAAAGAGCTAGCGAAGTGCCATTCGTTAAAAAAGGACATCATGCATGTTAAAAAGAAGGTTTACAAAATAGCCGATAGACAAGCAATGTTTTATAAAATTGAGTGTTGGATAATAAAAAGAAAATCGGTGAATAAGGTAATAGTAATAAAAATGTGTATTTTAATATAGATGGATAGAGTAATGTTAGAAGATAGAAATAAGAATTAATGTATTAGAGAGACCTTTAGAGTAGTCACAATATATGAGAAAATGAGAAAAAAATGCTAAAGATGGTTTGAACGAGAAGACTAAAAATAGTTCTTATTCGAAAATTGATAGCATGGAAGTAGGAGAGCTAGACTTCTAAAACTTAAATGGAAGGGACAAATGGATACCAGGGAATATAAGGTAATGAAGGGTTTAATTTTTTTACAGGACAGAGTAGAAGAAATGAACTTAGAAAAATGACTCTAAATAGATGTGATTAATAACTATGATGATCATGACGACGACCGATGATCGCAAGCACTATCTTGAAGAGTTGGATCGACTTCAAAACTAGTTTAGACTCAACTTAAATTGGATCTTAAGTGTTAAAAAATATTAAAACAGAGATTGTTAAGTATAATTGTAATTTTTTCTATCACATGTTTTTTAATGTTTTTTATATTTGATCGAGAATATGATGAAATATTAAATTAAAACAGGGCTGCAACTTGGGTCGGCTCGAGTTAATATTTATAGGACCCGATCCGATCCGACCTGAATTCTCAACTCAACCCGACATGAATTCTAACACAATTCAACCCGTATTTTGAACCCATTTTAGCCTAATTTTAGCCGGGTCAAGTTAACTTGTGAATCCTCAATCCGATCCGACCCGAATTTAATGAGAGTTTTTGTCTTCTCAACCCGACCCGACCCGTTGAGCTGAAATTCTTATCCCGACCCGCACGATTTCTCAGGTCGGGTCGGGTCATATGTATCAAGTCAAAACCCGACCCGAGTTGCAACCCTAAATTAAAGCAACAACAATTGAGTTAAAAATATTATAGAATCTCTCTCTCCATCTGTCCATCCACACCATAATTTTTGTCCAAAACAATGAGAATATTGTTGCACATGATCAAATATTAGTCAACTATAAAATCTTGATCTCCTTTATAAATTATATAAGAATCTATATAAACAAGATACCATATAAATTAACAAGAGAAGACATAGTGCTGCAACTCGGGTTGGGTTTTGGCCCAACCTGAGAAATCATGTGGGTCGGGTTGAGAATTTCGGTCAGTGGGTTGGGTCAAGTTGAGAATATAAAAATCCATATGAAATTCGGGTCGGGTTAAAGATTTTATAAGTTAACTCGACCCGACCCGACACGACATGATCCGACCCGACACAACCCAACCCGACCCGGCTAAAATTAGTCTAAAATGGGTTCAAAATTCGGGTTGATTCAGGTTAGAATTCGGATTGGGCCGGGTTGTGAGATTCGGGTCGAGAATTTGGGTTGGGTCGGATCAAGTTCTATATATATCAACTCAGGTCGGGTTGGATTTTAAGAAACACAACCCGCCCGACCCAAGTTACAATCCTAAGAAGACATAATGCATTCATGTGTAATCACTTTCATGTCTAAAATGTTGACCTAGGAAAGGTATGATGAGAAAGTTGTATTAATGGGTCCTCAATTTCTTGATGAATTTGATAGTAACATATTGTTAACATAGTGTGAAAATTATGAAAATAAAAAAAATGGTCTGAGGTCTATAATAAGGGTATACATTCTCACAGGAGAGAATTTTTTCATCTCACTCAGAAATTCAATTTTTTTTAAATTTTCATTTTACTCTTCCAACCAACATTGAAAGTGGAAGGGTAAAATGAGAATTTAAAAAAAAAAAAAATGATTTCCCGTGTAAGATAAAAGGATTCTCCCTTGTGAGAATGTTTATCCTATAATAAATGTAAATTTCATTAATAATATGGTGGACAATATAACGAAACAAAACCATTTCGCTTGAGAGTAGACATACATAGGAGACAGTTAATATAAAATATTTGGTCAAATATAATTTATTTCGATCTTATAGCTGTCAATATTTGTACAAATTATTTTAATCCTTTTTATAGTTTTCCATTTGAGTACAAGTTATTTATGAACTAGTGTCAAATTATTTACCGACTAGTGACACATTTGCAGGGCCGGCCCTGAGATTTCAGGGGCCCTATGTGAGTTTTTAAGATGGGACCTTTATATACTCACAAAAAATAAAATTATACAATTTTTTTTACAGTATGTGAAACTAAATAAAATATTATAATCAAATTTATAACAAAGTATTATTTAAAATTTATTCTTATTTTGAGATGCAAAATTACTAATTAAATTACTATATTCAAGTTTTTTTAACAATTTTTTTTCAATAGATAAGATAGCTAATCCATTCAATCCTTCTTATGACATTGTAGACCGAAAATAAGATTTTATCAGTTTTAATTTTGAAAAACTTATTTCTGCATAGGTAACTATAACTGATATAATCAACATTATTCTATAAGTAATTCATGCATTTAGAAAACAACAATTCATTTTTTTTATATAATTTGGCAATTCATTCTTTTGGTATTACATCTTTTATCATATTCGAGTGTGACACTAATGCAAATTCTCATTTGAAACGAAGATATTATTATTATTTTAATTTTTAAAATTTTCCTGTATTTTTTAAAAAATTAAAAATTATCTTAATTATAATGATTTATACTTGTATATTACTTCTAATAAAATCTACATTGATCAAATGGATAAAGTTATGTTTTTTCATCTCTTCAAATTTTAAAAGCTTTAAATTATTTTTAATTCAAAATTATCAACTAAATATAGATTTCTCTTTCTCTTTATTTAGATGATAGATATATTTTAAAAGATTCTTTATTAATTAAAATTATTTTGTTATTATTATTATTATTAAACTCAATAAAATGAGGATTATAATAATAATTATTATGATTGTTAGTATCATTATTTTAATCTTTTAAGAAACCTACGCTTTAAATTGAGTAGAAAAATTATCAATATATAAATTTTCAATTTTAAGTGTTCTAAATTCAAAATAGTTAAAAATAGTCAAATGATTTCAAGTAGTATTAATTCAAATTATTGTTATTTTTCATTATTATTATTAAATAACTTGATAAAAAAAACTATTATTATTAAAGCATCCCGGATTTGATTCGGGTCCCATATTTAGGAAGTGACAATTCTAAGTGACTGGAGAAGAATGAATTTGTGCTTTAATTATACATTATTAACTATTTAACATATAGCAAAAGAGCTTATAGACCTAGGGGCCATATTTATTTGGGGGCCCTAAGCAACTGCCTACTTCGCCTATAGCTAGGGCCGGCCCTGCACATTGGGTATTTATATTTAGTATTTCATATTTATCATTTATTTATATTTTTAGATATTAAATAATAAATTTCAAATAGTAAAATATAAAATTGATAAAGTAGCACTGTACCCATTGTTTAGTAGAAAAGTTACTTGCCTTTATTCCCAAAAATTGATAAGCTGCAACAACTCTCACATGTTGGTCGTTCTCACATGAGGATCAAATTTAAAGAAAATTTTAATTTTGCCATACTTTCCTACTTTCCACTTTTTTTTCAATGATAAAATTGAAATTTTCTTTAAATTTAGTACACCTAGGAGAAGAGGACTTTATATATTTTAGCTTTTTTGAAATTGTTTACGGCAAAATTACATATTTATACAATTTAATTTTGATTTTAATAATATGTGTTAACCCCAAGGTTTCAACGCAATGATATATGGGTATTTTGATGACTACAAACCATTAAAGTGTGATATTTAATATTTCAAATGATATTACTCAATGAGACAGGTATCACATTTACAAAGAAGAAAGAAGGGCAAGATCATTGAAGATCAATGCAAGAGATAGGATGACTTATCAATCTTTGAAGTTCAAATGGCAAATGATACAAGTATTGAAGATTGAAGATTGAAGATCAAACTTGTGTTCTTAGTTTTGGTCATGAGTGTTAAGAACAAAATGTAAAGTTACTCAATTGTTGAACACCATAGCTCAAGTCACCCTCTAGTGGACCCTAGGAAAACCAAGCCTTATCTTATGCTTAAGTCCCTAAGACCTATGTGTTTGAAATGACCAAAATAAAGCCAAAATTAGACAAAACATCTTTAAGGTCATTTCAGTGGACTGAACTTGAAGTTTCAGTCGACTAAATCGATGGATTATGAAAGACGAGATTTCAGCCGACTGAAATACTGCAGTTTCAGTGGGGAGTAATTTCAGTCGACTGAAATGAAGTTTCAGCCGACTGAAATGCTAGATGTTCATATGCAGAAATTTCAGTCGACTGAAATTATGTTTCAGCCGACTGAAAAGCAGAATTTTCATGACTTGCAAATTTCAGTCGACTGAATTCTCAGATTCAGCCGACTGAATTATTCACAGATAAACTGTTTGTGTTTCGGGGCATTTTCAGTCGACTGAATATTCACTTCAGTCGGCTGAATCGCGAAACGGTAATAATTTTTGAACAATAAATGCTCCCTCCAACGGTCCCTAGCTTCATTTAATGCTTGGCAACGGTTCTAAATATGACAAAATTATAAAAGGAAGCTTCAATGAGTAAATGGGCTGTTGATTTACTTGAAATTAAGAGGAATCCATTGAAATCAAATCTCAAGCATACTCTATCTCAAAATTCATCTCTTGCAATCTTACCTTGAGCCATTTCAGTTCAATTCCTTGAGTAACTCTTAGAAAACTAGATTTGTAAACATTTTAGAGTTACTCCTAAGCTTTACATTGTAATCTTTTATAATTCCTTGAGAGATAAAGTTTGAGAAGGGTTGGTGTAACCCTTGTGAAGGAGAAGGGTGTCTTCACCTTCAAGCTGTGTAATAGGTTTCTTCTCCACCCTTGAAGAAGAAGTTTAGTGCATTCAATCCTCAAGTGGTGTACTTGAGGCGAGGATGTAGGAAAGAACGCCGAACCTCGTAAAAATCTCGGGTTCAATCTCTCCATCTTTTCTCATCCCCTCTTTTATATTTTGGCATTTATTTACTACTTGTTTGCATCTTATTTTTCTTAAATTGTGAAATTAAAGAAAACCCAAAAAGTTTGCATTGACCCAATTCACCCCCCCTCTAGGGTCAATTTCTGGGCAACAATTGGTATCAGAGCTCGGATTCTCTGAATTACTTAAATGTTTGAGAAATCGATCGAATGGCAAACTTTAGGGGATCTTCTTATGGTGAAGGTTGTTCAATTAATAGACCTCCATTGTTCAATGGAAGTGACTATAATTTCTGGAAAACTAGGATGCAAATTTTCTTACAATCAATGGACCATCACATATGGGAATCTATTGAATTTGGGCCCTTTGTTCCCAAAGGACTAATTGACCTTGCTCCTAAACCTAGAGAGCTTTGGGATGAGAATGATCATAGGCTTAATCAATATAACTCTCAAGCCATGAACATTCTATTTTGTGCCCTTGACCGAAATGAATTTAATAGAGTTTCATCTTGCAAATCGGCCAAGGAAATTTGGGATAAGCTTCTAGTGACATATGAAGGCACTAATCAAGTGAAGAAATCAAAAATTCATAGGCTTGTACACTCATATGAACTATTCACTATGGAGCCAAATGAATCCATCTCTTCCATGTTTACTAGATTCACAAAGATTATAAATGAACTTAATGCCCTTGGAAAGACTTATTCTAACGAAGATAATGTGAGCAAAATTCTTAGGTCATTGCCAGATTCTTGGGAGTCGAAGTCAACGGCGATAATAGAAGCAAAAGATATCTCCATATTGGGACTCGATGAACTCTTGGGATCTCTCATGACCCATGAGATTTCCATGAATGGTCGAAAGGAAATTGCCAAAGAAAATAAGTCTCTTGTATTTAAAGCCTCACCAAAGGAGACATATGTTGATCAAGAAGAAGAAGAAGATAGTGAGGATGAAAATGAAGACTTGGTTTTGATCACCCGTAAATTGAAGAGTCTCTTGAGAAGAAGCAATCAATTTCGAAAGAAGCCATTCAAAAAGGATGGCTATAAGGGAGATTCAAGCAAGAAAGAGCCCCTCACTTGTTTTAATTGTGGCAAAACGGGACACATCAAAGCCGAATGTCCGCTATTGAAGAAATATGACAAGAAGTTTAAAAAGAAAGCATTTAAAGCCGCATGGTTGGAGTCCGATAGCGAATCGGATGGTGAATCATCCAAAAACCACACGGCAAATATTTGTTTCATGGCAAATGAAGATGAGGTAAATCCTACACTTGACTCTTTAGAAAATGATGCACCTAGTGTAGAAGAACTGGTTGACTCACTAGAAGAAATGTACAAGGATCTTAAAAAGCAAGGAAATTAAAATGTCACTCTTAGAAGAGACAACTCCTCACTTTCAAAAGAACTTGAAAATGAGGAGCTTAACAAAAAGGTTCTTGCCCATGAAAAACTTGAAAAAGAATTGAAAGAGAAGATTGATAAAATTTCAAGACTACCTACATTTTCATGTCCATACAAAAAGGAAAATATTGTCTTGGAAGAAAAATTGAATAACTTAACTAAGTCTCTTGAGAAATTTACCATGGGAAAGAAAAATTTAGATATGTTATTGGGAAATCAAAGATGTGTTTTTAACAAAGAAGGATTGTGATATAATCCCAAAGCAAAGAAATCATTTTACAAAAACTTCTTTGTCAAAACTTCATCTCCTACCTCTCCACACATTACTTGCAACTTTTGTGGAAAGAATGGATATATTTCTTATTCTTGCTCAATTAGGAAAGCAAAAGGACTAACAAAAATGATTTGGGTTCCAAAAAGGAACATTGCCTTATAATCTAACCCAAATGGACCCAACTCTACATAGGGACCAAGAAGAATTACTTAAATGTGTTTTGTAGATATGCATGAAATCAACGCCAAGAAAAGACAAGTGGTTTCTTGATAGTGGATGCTCAAGACACATGACGGGAGACAAATCAAAATTCATTTCTCTCTCTCTCAAAGATGGTGGATTTGTTACCTTTGGTGACAACTCCAAGGGCAAGATAATCGGTAAAGGTAAAATTGGTAATGATCCCTTATTTTCCATTAAAGATGTACTATTGGTAGATGGGTTGAAACATGATTTACTTAGTGTAAGTTAACTTTGTGATAAAGGCAATAAAGTAGTATTTGAATTAAACAAATGTTCTATTAGAAATGCTAGTAATGATAAAGAAATGTTCATAGTATATAGAGATGAAAATGTTTACACCATTGACTTTGATAAAATGCTTAACCAAAATGTTAAATGCCTTGTTGTCATAAATGAAAATAGTTGGTTATGGCATAGAAGACTATGACATGCTCACATGGAACTTATTTCAAATCTATCCAAATTTGAATTAGTTGATGGCTTGCCTAATGCCAAATTTGCCAAGGATAGAATTTGTGATGCATGCCAATTTGGAAAACAAATCAAAAGTTCCTTTAAAAGCAAAAAGCATATATCTACCTCTAGGCCTCTTCAACTATTGCATTTGGATTTGTTTGGTCCTAGCAAAGTTCAAAGTATGGGTGGTAAGTCATATGCATTTGTAATTGTTGATGATTATTCTCGCTTCTCTTGGGTGTTATATCTAGCTCACAAAAATGATGCACCTAAAGCTTTTGCAAAATTTTGTAGAAGAGTCCAAAATGAAAAAGGATATGCAATCAACAACATTAGAAGTGATAGGAGTAGAGAATTCGAAAATCAAGAAATGGAAATACTTTGTGATGAAAATGGTTTTGGTCACAATTTCTCCGCTCCTAGAAATCCTCAACAAAACGGAGTAGTTGAAAGAAAGAATAGAACACTTCAAGAAATAGCTAGGACCATGCTCAACGAACATAAGTTATCAACATACTTTTGGGTCGAAGCCGTAAGCATGGGTTGCCATGTTATAAATAGGGTAACAATTAGAAAAGTATTGGATAAGACCCCTTATGAAATATGGAATGGTAGAAAACCAAACATTGGATACTTTAGAGTTTTTGGATGCAAGTGTTTTATACTAAACATCAAAGATCAATTAGGAAAGTTCGATCCAAAATCAGATGAAGGAATCTTTGTTGGCTATTCTCCCATTAGCAAAGCATATAGAGTATATAACAAGAGAACATCAATTGTGGAGGAATCGATTCATGTGGTCTTTGATGAAGCCAACCCTTTTGAAATAAAAAAGGATCTTGATGATAAGGTTGTAATTTTGGAAAAAGAGATGAATTAACTTGATATCCAAGACAATCCTAACAATGAATTAAATGCTTCAAATAGTAGTGGAAGACAAGATAGTGAGGACGTCAAACCAAATAATGATCTTCCTAAGACTTGGAGTTTTGTAAGAGATCACCCAAAAGATCAAATTATTGGTGAACCATATCAAGGAATAGCCACTAGATCTAAACTTAGAAGCGCTTATAACAACATGACTTTTATCTCTCAAATCGAACCAAAGAACATTCAAGAAGCCGAATTAGATGAGTTTTGGATAATTGCCATGTAAGAAGAACTAAATCAATTTGAAAGAAACAAAGTATGAGAGCTTGTGCCTATGCCTAAGGATCACTCAATAATTGACAGAAAGTGGGTTTTGAGAAATAAAAAGGATGAGGAAGGAAATATTGTTAGAAACAAAGCTAGATTAGTAGCCCAAGGTTACAACAAAAAAGAAGGGATAGATTATGAGGAAACCTTTGCTCCGGTTACTAGGCTAGAAGCCATAAGAATGTTGCTTGCATATGCTTGTTTCAAAAATTTCAAATTATTTCAAATGGATGTGAAAAGTGCCTTTCTAAATGGTTTCATCTCCGAAGAAGTTTATGTAAAACAACCACCCGGATTTGAAAATCATGAATTTCCTAATCATGTTTACAAATTGACAAAAGCATTGTATGGTTTAAAGCAAGCACCTAGAGCATGGTATAATAGGCTTAGTAATTTTCTCATTAAAAATGGCTTTAAAAGAGGAAAAATTGACACTACTTTATTTATTAAATTTCTAGACAATGACATGCTCATTATACAAATATATGTGGACGATATTTTTTGATCTACAAATGAACAACTTTGTAAAGAATTTGCTAAAATCATGCATGATGAATTCGAGATGAGTATGATGGGTGAACTAACCTTCTTCCTTGGTTTACAAATCAAGCAATCTTGTGAAGGGATATTTATAAATCAATCAAAATATGTCAAAGACCTTCTCAAGAAATTTGGAATGAATGAAGCTAAATCAATTGGGACTCCTATGAGCCCATCTACCAAGCTTGACAAGGATGATTGTGGCAAACCCGTTGATATGAAACTCTATAGAGGTATGATAGGAAGTTTGTTGTACTTAACCGCTAGTAGACCAGATATAATGTTTAGTGTATGCTTCTGCGCACGTTTTCAATCTTGCCCCAAGGAATCACACCTTGTTGCTGTAAAACGTATTTTCCGATATTTGATTGGCACTATTGATTTGGGCTTATGGTATCCTAAACACACTTCACTCGAATTAATAAGTTATTCGGATGCGGACTTTGGCGGTTGTAAAATTGATAGAAAAAGCACGAGTGGGACTTGTCACTTCCTTGGACTTTCCCTCGTATCTTGGTTCAGTAAAAAGCAAAATTCAGTGGCCTTATCCACAGCTGAAGCAGAATTCGTAGCTGCCGGGAGTTGTTGTGCTCAAGTGTTGTACATGAAACAACAATTGGAAGATTTTGGACTTAATTATGATCGCATTCCAATTAGGTGTGACAATACAAGTGCTATAAATTTGTCAAAAAATCCCATACAACACTCTAGAACTAAGCACATTGAAATTAGACACCATTTCATAGAGACCATGTGCAAAGAGGTGATGTTTAATTAGAATTTGTAAGCACTGACCATCAATTGGCAGATATTTTTACAAAACCTCTTCCTGAAGATAGATTTTGTACAATCATAAAAGATTTGGGAATGTACCTCAGTAGGGATGTGTGTTCAATTAAAAAAAAAAAGGGGCGGACACGTTCAACCGACTGATATTCATATTTCAGTCGACTGAAATATTCCTATGCCTGGCTATTTTTTTTTCTTATTTTTCAGCCGACTGAAAGTACCTTTCAGCCGACTGAACCATACGGCTACCCATTTTTCAGCCGACTGAAACTAATTTTCAGTCAACTGATTTTGCCTCTGTTTACTGTCTGCTCTCGGCGGCCTTTTTTCAGCCGACTGAACCCAGCGATTCCATTTTCAACCGCCTGAAAATAATTTTCAGTCGACTGAATCACGTGTTTACTTATTTTCAGCCGACTGAAACTCATTTTCAGCCGACTGAGTTTCTCACTGATTCACTGTCTACTCTCGAAGCCCCTTTTCAGCCGACTAAACATACGTTTCAGTCGACTGAAACGCGCGGGTAAGTTCTTTTTAACCCTCATTTTTCCCTCTTTTTCGTAAAAGCTGTTTCCCTCTTCCTCGCGACAAAATCCCCTTCCCTGTTCCCTCTTTCGCTCGATCTCTCTCTTCTTCCCTACCTCTTTCCATTCTTTTTCCCTCTTTCTCCAAATTTTTTTTTACCGTCCGTTTTTCATTTCTTTTACCTTGTTCGGCTCTCTTCTTCCTCTTCTCTTCGTTTCCGCTCCTTCCTCCCTCGATCTCTGCAATGGCCCCCAAACGACAGTCTCGTGATCAAGGTCAACTGGCTGAGACCGAACGACGGTTGAAAAGAATGAGTGACACTCGTCTTCACTTCGTCTCACAAGATGCGGAAAGTGCTTACACTCTTCATTTCATGTTTCGCAAAGTGGTTTTCGGTAAAATCGTTTCTCTCTCTTTTTTTGATCAATTTGCAAATCAATTTCCATTTAGAGCACATTTTGACTATCAAGGATGGACCCCTTTTATCGAAATCGTTCGCCCCTCCTATCCTACACTGGTCAAACAATTTTATGCAAATTTTTCTCTCAAAGCAAATCCCTTGAATCCTCGTGTTGAATCCTCAGTGAGTGGCACTCCTTTTTCTTTCAACCGAGAGGATTTAGGAACCATTATTCAAGCCCCCTCCGATGGTCCTACAATGTATAAAACTAATACTTGGATTGATGGTTTTCATGCTTTAGAGGCCCTCAAATTGATTTGTGAACGAAATGATATTGTTGAACCCTTTCAGCCGATTGCATCCCAACTCTCATTAGAAGCCCGGCTGATTCATCATATTATTTGCCACAATATTCTTCCGTGGTCTGGGTCCTATAATTATGTCACCTATTTTGATGTTTATCTCATTTGGGCCCTTATTCAACATCACTTAGTTAATCTTCCCTACCTCATCATATGCTTCATGAGAGATTGCCAAAAGCGCAAGAAGACTCTGCCTTATGGAAAACTCCTTTCATTCCTATTTGAACATTTCGACGTCCGCTGCCCACGAGACTTAGAAGAAATTGGTGCTGCCAATGATGCTTATTGTGATCATACCCTTAAAAATATAGGGTATAGGCTTGTTGGCGATTCTTGGGAACCCACTTCTGCTAGGTTGAAGAAAATCCAGCCACCTGAGCAAGCTGCAGAGGAGCAACCCTATCATGATCAGGATATCGGCATGCCTAACTCTCCTCCTCCCTTTGGTGGCCCCTCTAGCTCCAATGAGGACATTCAGCGTGTTTTTGCTGTCATTGAATCTCTCCGGATCGATGTTGCAGAAATAGGGGTAAACGTCGACCTTCTCCGCACTCAATGTGAGAGTATTCGTGAATTGTTAAAGATCGACTCGATGCCTCTCGCGACGACACTGATCGGGTGCACCTTTAATTAAGCCGTCTCATAGCCCATTTTGGCCTCGAGTGACACATGCCCTCTTCTCTTTTTGATGATGCCATAGGGGGAGAAATATCAAAGATTGCACTTGAAAATTTGTACATGACCCACTAAGTTCTAACCTTTGTAAAAGTCCTTGACTTAATCAAATTTAATGGGTTCATATTACTTGTGCAAATGTTGTTTCTTTTATGATTTTCATTTACATATCTCAATATGGTTGAATTGATTGTGTATGATGGATATGATGCATTTATTTTATTTAGAAATACATCCATGAAGAAAGGGGGAGAATACTTATCATTTGAAAAATACCTTGAAGAAAATGGAAAATTTGTTTCTATGCATGAAGTAAGGGGGAGGATCACAAATTGTGTATCCTTTATTTATGGTTTGTGTGCAATGGTTTGTCATCATCAAAAAGGGGGAGATTGTTAACCCCAAGGTTTTAACCCAATGATATATGGGTATTTTGATGACTACAAACCATTAAAGTGTGATATTTAATATTTCAAATGATATTACTCAATGAGACAGGTATCACATTTACAAAGAAGAAAGAAGGGCAAGATCATTGAAGATCAATGCAAGAGATAGGATGACTTATCAATCTTTGAAGTTCAAATGGCAAATGATACAAGTATTGAAGATTGAAGATTGAAGATCAAACTTGTGTTCTTAGTTTTGGTCATGAGTGTTAAGAACAAAATGTAAAGTTACTCAATTGTTGAACACCATAGCTCAAGTCATCCTCTAGTGGACCCTAGGAAAACCAAGCCTTATCTTATGCTTAAGTCCCTAAGACCTATGTGTTTGAAATGACCAAAATAAAGCCAAAATTAGACAAAACATCTTTAAGGTCATTTCAGTGGACTGAACTTGAAGTTTCAGTCGACTGAATCGATGGATTATGAAAGACGAGATTTCAGTCGACTGAATCAAGATTTCAGCCGACTGAAATACTGCAGTTTCAGTGGGGAGTAATTTCAGTCGACTGAAATGAAGTTTCAGCCGACTGAAATGCTAGATGTTCATATGCAGAAATTTCAGTCGACTCGACTGAAATGAAGTTTCAGCCGACTGAAATGCTAGATGTTCATATGCAGAAATTTCAGTCGACTGAAATTATGTTTCAGCCGACTGAAAAGCAGAATTTTCATGACTTGCAAATTTCAGTCGACTGAATTCTCAGATTCAGCAGACTGAATTATTCACAGATAAACTGTTTGTGTTTCGGGGCATTTTCAGTCGACTGAATATTCACTTCAGTCGGCTGAATCGCGAAACGGTAATAATTTTTGAACAATAAATGCTCCCTCCAACGGTCCCTAGCTTCATTTAATGCTTGGCAACGGTTCTAAATATGACAAAATTATAAAAGGAAGCTTCAATGAGTAAATGGGCTGTTGATTTACTTGAAATTAAGAGGAATCCATTGAAATCAAATCTCAAGCATACTCTATCTCAAAATTCATCTCTTGCAATCTTACCTTGAGCCATTTCAGTTCAATTCCTTGAGTAACTCTTAGAAAACTAGATTTGTAAACATTTTAGAGTTACTCCTAAGCTTTACATTGTAATCTTTTATAATTCCTTGAGAGATAAAGTTTGAGAAGGGTTGGTGTAACCCTTGTGAAGGAGAAGGGTGTCTTCACCTTCAAGCTGTGTAATAGGTTTCTTCTCCACCCTTGAAGAAGAAGTTTAGTGCATTCAATCCTCAAGTGGTGTACTTGAGGCGAGGACGTAGGAAAGAACGCCGAACCTCGTAAAAATCTCGGGTTCAATCTCTCCATCTCTTCTCATCCCTCTTTTATATTTTGGCATTTATTTACTACTTGTTTGCATCTTATTTTTCTTAAATTGTGAAATTAAAGAAAATCCAAACAGTTTGCATTGACCCAATTCACCTCCCCTCTAGGGTCAATTTCTGGGCAACAATATGTAATATGTTGTTGAAATCACTAACTTTATGAAAATAAAACAGAGATTGTTGATATATTTGTTGAAAAAAACATCTCAATTAAATATCTTTATTTATTTAAATAAATAAAAGAAATAATTTAGAGAGCTCTATTTAAGTCATCCATTTTGTTTAATATAAATGATGTGATTGCTCTATTTCAGGCATCCAGACGTAATTATATACATTCTAATGGAATTAAGTTTTTTTTTAATTCTTTAATTAAAATGATTTTTAATTTTTTTTTTTAAGATGGCAATAGTGGGCGGTTTATTGGAAGGATCTTTCTTTTGATATATTATTCATTAAAAATTGTATTGATCGGAAGATCAAGTTAAATTTTAAAAGTCTTAAAATTTATTATTTTAAATTAATTTTTAATTCCTAAATTTATAGTCTTTAAATAAAATAACTTAGATGAATCAGATCAAGATAATTTTTATGAATATAATATTAAAATAAAAAATTAATTAAATAGAGTCATTTATTGGATTTTCCGATTAGGTGCCCACGTGCTATCCAGTATCCACTTCGTGGAAGATTCAGAGGAGTTTCAGGGAATCCACATTCCAGGATTATTTTATAAATCAATAGCTGTTGCAAATTTGAAAATTGAAATCCTGCGTACGATCTCTCTTCAAATCCAATAACTTTGAAAGAAGAAATTTAATTATTAATTCTTAACTTTTTTATTTATTTTTTTTAAAAATTAACTGATATTTAGTAGAGATGAAACCCAATTCGAGTCAATTCTAATCTAGTCTGAATTTTTATTACCCAACTCCACCTTAATTTAGCCAAGAACTCACCCGGACTCAATTCTAATATAAAAATTTAAATTGATTTAATTTTTTACTTTTTATATAAACATCTAAATTAATATAGTTTACGTTTTAAAGAAAAATTAAGTTAAGAAAAATAACAAAAAAATATATAAAGTTTTTTTTTAAAAGAAATAATACTTTCATATATTTAATGTTTAGAAAATAAAACAAAAAATAGAAAGAAATAAAGGTTTATTAATAAACATATAATTATTAATTAAATTATAATTTAAAAAGTTTTTTTAAAAACTAATAATAACAAAATATCTGCATTGATTGAAGGAGAAAGAAAAAAGAAAAAAGAAAAAAGCAGGAAGTCGAGATCAGAGGAGAAAACTAACATCTAAAGAAGGAAAGCCAGCATAAAATCCCTATAGTGTTACCCACTACCTTTAGGGTACACTAGGTGAGGCTATGTAAGTGGCACCTCCCTCTTAATTCAATCTAAATTTCACCTTACTTAATATACAATTGATATCCATATTTTTAAAATATTAATGCAAAAGTTGAAAATATGGACTATACATGAATGGTACATAAATGATATACAATTTATCCAAACTAAAATGATGATAACTATATTGAAAATACCACTTTGATACATATAGAATTTTGAAAATCTCATGATTTTTATATAAAAAAATTTGTATTTTAACAATAAAAATGTCTTTTGTAAAGCCTAAACATTTTTAAATGGGTGGACTGTTGTCTGGGAGAGGTAAAAATATCGGCCGATACGGATATATATAGATTTTTCATGACCGAATAATATCAGCCGATACATATTGTATCGGCCTTACAAAAAGTTTCTCAGCCGATACGACCGATAAAACACCTATAATATTGGTTACCATATCGGCCGAGATGTATTAAAATCAGTTTTTAAATTTTATTTCTTTTTTTTCCTAAAAAAAAAAACGATATTGCCCGATACGGCCGATATATCGGTCCGTTTATCGGTTCACATATCGCCGGTCTGGAAACAGTGGTTTAAAAAAAAATCCTATATCGGTTGTGGGCCCCACACGATATCGGAGATATTATGTTACAATATCGGCCTATATATCACCCGTTTATCGGTACACCATATCGGCTGATATTTCAATTTATCGGTATTGGAACGGTGTTTTTTAAAAAAATAAAAATAATAATATCGGTCGTGGGGCCCACAAAATATCGGCGATATTTTGACGGAATACCGGACGATATATCACAATCGATATATCGCGCAATATATCGGTCAAAATATCGTCTAAGTTTGGTCGGCTCAATCTTTTCCAATAGGCTATTTGATTCCTCCTGTTTCCCACGTTCAAATTTTTTAATTGAAAACTCGAAAAATTCAACCGACCCAAACCCCTAGGTAATGAATAGATTACAACCTTTTATTTTTCTTTCTCATTTTTATTTTTTTAACTTTATAGGAAAAATTAGTTTTGTTAGTGACCACATTTAAATTTAGGTGGCTTATAAAATTAGGAATAAAATTAAAAAAATTATAATACTAATCACTAAATTTATCAAAAATTTCTTACATAATTTTTCATAATTTTTAATTTTTTTTATCATTTCTCTTCATTTTATTGGTAATTTTAATATTAATCGTATTCAAAACTTAAATAAATAATTTGAATATGTATATGACCGATATTTAATGAAAAAATTACATATTCACGAAGCTCCAAAATTTCTGAAATTATCATAAAATTTTCAGACCAAAATACAAATTTAAGAAAATATCTGAGGAGAGAGAATCATATCGGCCAATATGCAAGGGCATCTTTTGCACCCCTGGTTGTCCCCTTTCATGTGGACTATTTCTTTGATTTCTCTGTCCATTCTTTATTGCAATCAAATTTCAATGACCTTGATTAATTTAATTAAAATTTTGTTTAATAAATTTTAATTTTTCATATTCAAATTTAGAGCTTTCAATATATTCATTATTATCATTTTTTATAGGCTCCACCTGTGTATATGAAATATGCACTACAATAGGCTTACTAGATTTAGAGGTATCAATTTCTAACACAATTTGGAAAATTCAAGTTTGAGTCATACATATTTTGTTAAAATTTTAGATTGATTTGACGAGTTGGATAAAACAATTGCTATTTGAATTCAATCTAACTCAAATTAAAAACACTATTTAATTTTTTTTCATTATCTATTTATTTTACATTTTAATTCATCCATTCCATGCATGTATACTATTGAATAAATAATAACAGATACAAAATATTTATTTAATAATTTATGAATAATTAAATGAATCTTATTTTAAAATGTCGATGGTGTCTATCATAATTTATAGTAAAAGAAACGATACGGCACTCAGCCAGACTATCAGAGAGAGGAACGAGGGAAGGGGAGTCGGTTTAGTATTTTGGGAATTATAGAATACTAAAAATGAAAGATTCAATCGGGAATCAATTGAATCATGATATATTTCCATACATAAACTTAATTAGATTCTATCAAATTAAGAAACATTTTTAACTATTAAACAAATCACCATGATTCAAAATTTTGATTATTTAATTAAAATAAAATAAATTAAAGTTTCATTTAGCCGTCTATTTATTTTCCTTCAATCGGTTGGAAGACAATTTTTACTAACTTAATATTTTATTTTCAACCCATCGTATATTTCTCCTTTAATTTTGTGGGGCCAACTGATTCATCTACTGCCATATTTATGAAATTGAAAAATATATATGTCAATTAATTACATAGCACTGTAGCCTCCCTAAAAACAAGAGAAAGATGCAATTGGAGAATTTGGATTCCCCTAGGATTCCACTAGCCAACTTTAGAACTCAGCAGATATAAATATCTGATAATCCTGCAGAGAAAACCTCATCAAATATAATAACAAAGAAGAGAAAAATCAACTCTTTTCAAATTTCAATTCGGTAACATTCTTATGTTCTCTCTCTTTGATTCTTGGTAACGTGAATTCTCTGCTGTCTGTGGGTTTTAATCTTTGAAAATGAAAGAACAAATAAGCAGACAGCAGAAATAGAAAGCGGCTATGCTAGTCAAAGATTCGCCTTTGGAGGATATTTCAATCAATGGGCAGTGATCGTTGACCTTGAATTCCAGCTTGGTTTTTGTAATTTTCTGGATTTTCCATGAGTATACTATTATTTTTTGAATTTCTTATGATTTTCTACATACTTTTCTAAAGGAATCTGATGTCAGTGGTTATTCTTTGTCTTTGTGAAACTCTTGATTTCAACACTCGATGGTTTAATGAAAATTTAACCTATGGGAGTGAGTAAAGCTGCCCAACTTTTCAAAGATTCTTATCATTTGAGAGGATCCTGCACTGGTGGTAGTGACAGATATATTTTTTTTATATTTTTTTCTCTATATTTGGTAGAAAGAAGCCAATGGTTTCTTCCATTTACTTGTTCTGTCTCATTGACTTAGCTGGGAATAGTTTGTCTTGAAATAATCAATTTCTGATTACAAGTATGGTAGTCTTAATCTGGATTCTTTCTGGGCCTTCTCTAGTTTTTTATTTTTATTTTTTTCCTTTTTGGTTTTATTTATTTATTCTTTTTATGCTAAGACTTGTGGGTCATTATGATTTTCTTATGAAACTCGAATCTGGATTTGCCTGTGGCTTTCTTTCCATAAATCTTCTTCTTTTTCCTCATTAATCTTTCTGCTTATTTCCATGTATGTGATTGCAGTGGCAGAGTTTAGCAACTGTTTTGAGATTTCCTTCTCACGATTCCAGTTCCATGAAGTGATTTATTGTCTTTGAGACAAGTTGATGTGCTAAATTGTGCAATAAAAGGCCAGACACTTTGTACAGATGGAATTTTTGTTCTGAAACATTTGCAATTTTCTTCCATGATTCCATCTTTAGCTTTCCAGCTCAGCAGTTGTCACATAATCTTTTTACTAATAAAGAGCTGTGAAGAGATCATCTTAAAAATAGTTTTTCTCATTTCAATTTTCATTTAATTCTAGCCTCTTATGTCTCTGACCCTTGCATGTTTGTGAAATTTAGCTGGAAGAAAGATTTTAAGTGATGTAGTGCTTCTTTTCTCCATGTGTTTACAGGTTATCTTCTTTAATTCTTCCTTCAGTTAAGAAAATTCTGTTGAGTAGGTTGGCATTGAAGATGTATGTGGTGGAGGATAAGGGCGGAGCCATTGCTTTGATGCTGGCTGCCCTCTTCTTTTTGGGTACATGGCCTGCTGTTCTGACACTCTTAGAGAGACGGGGTCGGCTTCCTCAACATACTTACCTTGATTACTCCATCACAAATCTCTTGGCTGCTGTTATCATTGCTTTAACTTTTGGTCAGATAGGAAGCAGCAAACCTGATATGCCAAATTTCATCACTCAACTCTCTCAGGTCACTCTCATCTTCTCTTCTTCTCTTTGAATTGTTGTCCTATTAAAAGAAACTTTTGTTTGGTTGGGGTGAAGAGAAGTTACAAAACATGAGTAGCATTGAGTTGTTTATCAAGACATGACTGTTGGGCTAAGTATCTTGATAATTTACTTTTTAGCAGGTTTGTCTGAATGAAGTGCTTTGATGCATATTAGAATACACAATGCTTTGCCTTCAACATAATGAATTTTCTCCTGTTTGTCAGAATTTTTAGCATGTATAGTTACCAATAATAATAATAACAATAAAGATAGTATGTACAGTATGCTCCTGATATGTACCTAGAATACAATAAATGAACCAGTTCAAACCACAGCTATTACAGGTGAATCCATTTTCTTTTCCTTTGCATTCTATAGACATTAGAGAGTTTCAGTTGAAATCAGATAAAATTGTTCTTGTGCGCTATCATGGAAATAGCAGTCAGATTAGAACACAAGTAACTTTCGTGTTAAGGTAAGATGACACAATTTGTGCTTGGAAGATGTATCAGAAAATCAATCCCCTGCTTTTTATTTCTGCCTCCCCCTCCACCTCCCTCCCCCCCAACCCCCCAGTCTCCCTTGATTAATTATCTAGTTTTTCATGTCCAGAATTTGCATCAAGTACTTTGACATATAAAAGTGAAATATTCTTAAGAAAAAAATGGTACATGTGACTAATTATCTGATTTTTTTGGTAAACTGGACAAAATTCTCTAGTGAAACAATTTACAATACCATGTCTAAGTAGGCAAGAAATGCAGAAGCAAGATATTGAACTGTTGGATCTGAGAAACTAACCTGGAAATCTAATAAATAACTTAAATGACATCACATAATGTAAAAGAGAAGAAAATCTGGGAAATGTAACCTGTAGCACACTTGGTAAGTTCTTGTTGCTACGAGAAAGGTTGGGAATTCAAGGCTTGGGGCATCAGATACGCAGCTGGCCAATGGAAAAAGTTTCTAGCAAATCCAATTATGAACTCCAACACAAACAGAGAGCAACGTGTCTAACAATGGTCACCATCTACCTAAATGATAATACATTTATAAGTTTTGCTTATGATCATGCTGATGTCAGGCCAACAAGCTGGCATGTCAGAGAACCATACACCATGCAAGAGAGTACCAGTTGAACATTCGATGATTGCTCTACCAGTTATAACCATCTTCTGGACTAAAATTTATGGTTAAATGGCTTATAATCCCATTTCCGTCCAGTCAATATATATTGAGTTGAACTTCGTGGAGTCATGATCAGCTTTCATTCATTAAACAAAATAAGTTATGTCCATTGTCCCTCTTCTATGCACCAAATTCATTTGTGGCTATAAAGAAAAGAAAAGATTGTAGTAGTTAGTAGTTACCCACCTTTCTATTTTACATATATTGATGAAATTTATCTCCTAAACCTTCTTATGACTAGAAATTGGGTACTTGATGCAGGACAACTGGCCTTCAATTTTGTTTGCTATGGCAGGTGGAATAGTTCTCAGCCTGGGAAATCTAGCTACGCAATATGCCTGGGCTTTTGTTGGCCTGTCGGTAACGGAGGTGATAACTTCAAGCATAGTAGTTGTTATAGGTAAATGTGACTCAGCTTTCTGAATCCTTGCAATATTCTGTTTTCATTTTTTTGGATGACTCTGGAAATTTTACTACTTTATTCATATTAAATTTGCTAGTCTATCGTTTAGTAAAGCTGATATGTATTAGTGTGCTTGGAGGTGGATAAAAGAAGACCTAAAAACACTGTAATTGGTGTCTGTTCTTTTCTGTTTGTAGTCCAATACATAATTGTTTAGTAGATAATTTTTCAAATGTTCTAGAGAACAATTAGAATGGTCAAAGTAGAAAACTAATGTAACAAAAAAAATAATAGCGAAAAATAATGTGCATTTATTGGAGGACCAAACTCATTTGTATTCTAGCATATGTCATCATAGCAGGTTCTATCAAAGGCATAAGTAGTACTTTTATAAAGATGAAGCTTCACTGTCGTATATAATTAGTCAAACTCAAGAGAGTGAATCAGTGTAATGAGCATTCTCAAGTTCTAGTAAGCATACTGCGAATATGTGTTATGCCTTTGGTCATATAATCTTGACATTGAATTGATACTAAATGACACCCATCTTACATGCAACAGGTACAACCATGAATTATTACTTAGATGGTCGCATCAATAGAGCTGAGATTCTTTTCCCGGGAGTCGGATGCTTCTTGGTTGCTGTTTGCCTCGGATCAGCTGTCCACTCCTCCAATGCAGCTGATAATCGAGCAAAGCTTGCTGCTTCATCAAGCAATTATGGTGACAAAACATGGTATTCACTTTTACCTGTCCATGCACATTGAATTACTAAGAGACCCACTGGTGCAACTTGGAACCCATATCAGTAGGTCTAAAAAGCTGAAGTAATTGCTGGTTGAAAGGACCCTTTGTGGCTTAGTACAATGATTAAAATTGCAAACCATAGTAGACCGATATGGTTTCCAAAGGTAAAGACCACACACAAGAAGCTGCAAGATATTGTATAGTAAGCGAGTCATTGGAATTGAAGTTCATCAGGATCAATGAATACCTAAAAGGACAAGCGGCATCTTGCAAAACCTGGACTCAGAAAAAGCACTTGAGTGTTTTCCAAGACACATTAGATTGATGACTCAAAAAAATTTAATTGCATCCACTTGAAGATGTCATCATTTTTGTAGTACTAAAGACTGCCTTTGAATATTTAGGGCAAAGAGAGCTAAAACAATTATTCCTTCTTTTATTACCCTTTCTTTCAATTTCATTTATGTGGAACCTCTATTTGGTAACCAAACATAAATTTAAAAGACTTGAGAAATCCTAATCTTCTAGCATTTGCTTGAATATTTCCTTCTTTTTTAAGCAAATCTGCAAGTAATTTTTTTTTGAAATGGTGACAAATATTTTCATTTAATAGAATAAAGGAGTACAAAATAGAAACTGCTAGGGATACACACGGCAAAATAAAAGAGACAAGACAACATAGTAAGGGGTGCATATGTGAATTGCTCCAAAGAGAGAAAGACTAGAATCCACAACCCTGTACACACAAGGCAAACCCAAAATCAGAAAAGCTCCAAAATTGGATGCCGCTTTTGCACACAAATCTCAGCCAAGAAGTTAGCTACATTGTTTTCAAAGCGAGCTACATTTGTGAAGGTGATTCCTCCTTGACAACTCAATCTCCTAATGTCCCTTATAATGTTTACCAGTATCCACGAGGGGTCCTTCTCATTACTAGCCCATGCAATAGCATTAGTAGAATCACCTTCGATAATGAGGTTACTAGACTCAAAAGTAGACCAGATCTGGAGAGCTCTCCTAATCTCTCTCAATTCTGTCTCATTTGACTCTGTGAGCCTTAAAGGTTTAGAGAAAAGAAGTACAATTCTGCCTCTATTATCATGGATACTCCCCCTATGCCTGCAGGCCAGGTTTTGTCTCTTGCTGCCCTGTCAATATTAAACTTCCAAAATCCTAAGGCAGGTTTTTTCCACCTCACTTTGGGTTTCCTACTTCTAATCCGCTCCATGCACCCTTCCCATGATCTATAGAAGTCCTCTAGGGATAGCCCAGCAAACTCCTTGCATAGGGAGACCAACCTATAAGATCCCACTTAGTCTTTTGAAATACCTCTCCTATGTTCCCCACCTTACCCACAAAGACTCTCCCATTCCTTTCTTTCCACACTGCCCAAAAGGCAGTTGCTGATACCAATCTCCACCCAACCCCACTTCTACTTAGAAAAGAGCTTCCAAACCATTTGGAGGCCATAGTCCCCCATACACACACCCTAAGGTCCATGAACATCCGAATAGGCTTAGGAAAAGGTGCCAAACGTCCCCTATGAACCGACATCTACACAACAAATGATCTACTGACACATCAACCTCACCACATAAAGGACACGACTCTAAAGCTCTTTCTGGTAATATATTTCTTCTCCTTAGATCACATCTGTCAAAAATCTTGCCCTTCAAAGTCGCCCACATAAACAGCTGGATCCTAGGAGGGACCTTATTATTCCAGGCGAACTTGCAAGGTGGCAATTGTTTTAGGTCTGTAGAGTTCGACGTCCTCAGAATTGATTTCACCGAAAAATCCCTAATGCATCATTAGATCAAATCCATCTATCCTCCACATCTAACCACAACTGATTGTTCTCTAGGAGCCTTTCCAAGGTTCTAATTTGCTCCACTTCAAAATCCCTTAGGGTTCTTCTGAAGGTTATGGACCATTGTGGTGGACCATTGATCTTATTACAGTACTCATTAACCAAGGCATCCTTGTTCAATGCCGCTCTAAATAGCCTAGGGAATGCCTCCCTAAGGGGCCTCTCTCCCGTCCAATTGTCCTTCCAGAAGGAGACTCTATCACCCTTACCCACCAACACCCTGATTCCTTTTACAAAAGTTTTACCAATCTTATCCACACTGTTCCCTAATATAACTAAGGCTCTCACAACCAAAGAATCCTCCCTAGAAGCCTTATTCCCTAAATGCCAACCTCCAGAATCCTCCTCACATATTTGGCTACCAACACCTTCCTCCATAAAGCCTCATTTTCTAAGGGGAACCTCTATAACCATTTACACAGTAGGGCATGATTCCTATCCCTAACACTATAAAATACCCAAACCACCTTTCTCCTTCAACTCCATGACCTCTTCCCACTTCACCAAATGGATTCTCATTCTCTCTCCCTTACCTTCCCACATAAAGTCCCTTTGAAGTTTCTCTAATTTCCTTGCAACACCCATGAGAATTTCAAATAGGGACAAAAAGTATGTGGGAAAGTTTACCAAAACTGACTTAATTAGGGTCAACCTACCTCCAATGGAGAGAGAGTTTTTGGACCAGGCATTTAGTCTCTTGGTGACCCTTTCTAAGATGGATTCCAAAAAGATTTAGATCTAGGGTTGCCACCAACCGGTAAACCCAGATAAGAAAAGGGTTTTTTACCCATCCCACACTCCAAAACCCTTGCCAACACCTCCACTGAGTTAGCCTCCAATCCCAAATCGATTATACTCCTCTTGCCTAAGTTTATCCTAAGGCCAGATACCAACTCAAAGCATCTCAAAATATCTTTCACACCCAACAACTCCTCCCTAGATGCCTCGCAAAACAGAAGGGTATCATCTGCAAACTAAAGGTGGATTGCTAAAATGTTACTCGGGGATACTTCTAGACCCTTCACTAAGCCTAACTCCTTGGCCTTCAGAATCTGATCGTTAAGGGCTTCAACTAGCATAGTAACGAGGAATGGGGTGAGTGGATCACCCTGTCTTAGACCCCTAGTCATTGTAATCCGATTGGTTGGTGACCCATTCACCAGTATGGAGTAGGATGATCCTTGTACACAAGCCCTCGGCCTCCTCCTCCATTTGGAACCGAAACCCATCCTCCTCCCAAATAAGTAATCCATAAAACCCCACTCAACATGGTCATGCGCTTTCTCCATATCTTGTTTCAATAATACACCACTCAAACCGTCCCTACATCTAGCATGGATAATTTCATTTGCTATTATCACTCTATCTAAAAGTTGTCTTCCCTCAATGAATGCCCCCTGTGTTTCCCCAATTACCATTTCTATGATAGACCTTAGTCTCGCACTCTCGCATCTAGGACTTTGGCTAGAAGTTTTTACACACACCCATCTAGAATTACAAGCCGATAGTGAGAAAGATCTGAAGCCCTTCCTTTTTTTGGAATTAGGGAAATTAGGGGGTTCTTTTGTTCCTTATTCAGGATCCTTTTTCTATGAAATTCCTTGAAGAAGGTAAGAAAGTCCTCCTAGAGGATCCCCCAGCAGACCTTTAAGAATCTAAAGTTAAACCCACTCGACCCCAGGGCTTTATCCCCATCGACATTTCTTAAAGTCTCCAGTATCTCCTCTTCAAACTCTTTCTCGAATCAAAGGACTTGACCTTCCAATATTCTTCTGGGATGGAAGATACCTGACTCTATAATTGGGTATGCACCTCCTGACCTTGGTGGTTCCACTCCTACATCCCTACTAGTCCTAGAAAAGGATTCCCCCGGGATATGATGTACATCACTAGGTTCGATCGGAGGTAAAACAGAAGGGTGGATAACACCTGCATGATGATGACTTAGTAAGGAGTCGCGTGCCTCGCCATGACCCGAAGCCTCTCCAGATGAGTATGGTTGTGGATATCCCTGATGCCATGTTGAATGTAATGAGCTGCTATCACGCTCCTCACCCTCTAGAGATATGACTATTGTAAGGGTAACATGTAAATTTAAAAATAAAAATATAAATCTTTCATGAGTTGATATTGACTAATGTTTTCCACAAAATTGTTTTCAGGACTATTGAAAATCCAGATATTAACGAAGACCATCAAATCAAAGGTACTTTAAAAGCTCAACATTACATTTTTCCGCTACTGTATATTATGATTCTCAAACCAAAGGATGTCCATAATCTCCTTTGGCTTTAGAGCTCGAGAAATGTGGGATCCATGCTTAGACAATCTGTGGATCTTGTTTGATAAGACTTGCTATTGGTGATAGACCATGCCCTAACAAAAGAAATCTTTAGTGAGAAAAAGTTTCTTAACTAACTCTTTGATCCATGGAAAAAAAATATATTAAGAAAACATCGGCAACTTAATGAGTCACAAATAATAAAAGAGGCCGACCAAATATATTTCTATGGTCTTCCAATATGGGCTTCCATTTTAGATCATGATCTACCCTTGATTTGTAACGACTCCTTCCATTAGCACAATATTCGTTTTGGACTTGAAAAACCCTCTTCGCTTTGTATTGGGCCACCCTTGGGCCCAAAAGGCATCTACTTATGTACCAAAGCAACTCTCCCACTCTAGGTGATGTGGGACTTCCTAGCGCCCTCTCTGGCGCTAATTCACACTCCCACACCGCCTCTACACAACACACAGGGGTATCGCAATCCACCCCCTTAAAACTAGAGCCATCCCTAGCTCTGTCACAACACACAGGCACCTGGGCAAGCACACATGCAGAGAGTTGAACTGTGCTCTGATACCATTTGTAATAATTTGTCCCACTACCACAATATTGTCCACTTTGGGCTTGAAAAACCCTCATGGCTTTGCATTGGATCCAAGTATCACTCTTTTGCCCAAAAGGCCTTGTACTAGAAGGAGGGAAGTATCTACTTATATACCAGAGCAACTCTCCCACTCTAGGCGATGTAGGACTTCCTAGCGCCCTCTCTGGCGCTAATTCACACTCCCTGACCGTGCGGGCCCATGTGGGCCCAAAGCGGATGATATTGTGCTGGTGGGACGGAGCGTTACATGATCCTAGCCATCAAATCAATGGGTTCCACATTAATAGTTCTAATGCACCAGCTATGGAACTGTTTTTCAACATATGAGCCTTGGTAGTTTGGGGAGTAGGGGACTCCTTATTGTACCTATTGTTGAGAGGGGCTTTTGTTCATGTAGTGTTGTCTTCCTTTTCTTTTGTCTCATATTGTTTTTTGTTTCTTCTCTTTTTCCTTTTTCTTGAAACCTGGTATATTTCTCCTATACTCGGTTCCCTCTCATTATTCAATCTTTGTCCTTATAATGAATGAAGTCGTCAATGTTTCCAAAAAAAAAAAAGAAACACAGTTCTAATGCACCAGACGACAGTGATGGCATCGTATAATTTGGCATGAGCTTTGTAGAAATTATTTTTTATGATATGTGAATCATTGTAGATGAGACAAAGGATATGGAGAATGGAAGTACTCATGTAAAGCCAAAAGCTGGGACTGCAAGATTTCTTTTTAGAACTTGAGAACAGAAGAGCAATCAAGGTCAGCAGCTCCTTTGTATTATCTAGTTTGTGATAGAAAGTCCCAAGTGTGCAATTGAGGCTTAAACATCCAATATATTGTTGACATTCTAGTTAGGGAGCTAAAATGGTTTCCGATACCAACATTGTGGTTTTAAAAACAACTGTTATTTTTTTTAGCAGAGACGATGAATAGTTCCATTAAAAAAAAAAGTATTTACAAAACGTTATCTATGACTCTTACAAGAGGATTATACAAAGCCATAAGAAAATAAGAAAAAAACAAACAAAGAAACATATCATAAACCCCATCCAATAAGCAGAAGAAGAGAAGCTCCACAAACCCATTCACTCCCACCCAAAAAAAGAGAATCAAGGAAAAGACTCCACCGCCAACACCAACTTATGAACTCCCACCTTTGCCAAGAAATCAGCCACGTTATTAGCTAACCTACACGGGTAAAGTGAACAATCTTATTCTTAGACAAATGCCTGATCTCTCTCACAGTGTTAATTAATCTCCACGGGGGGCTCTTTTTACTGCTTGCCCAAGCAATAACATTAGCAGAATCCCCTTCAATAATAAGATTGCCAGTTCCACGACTAGACCAAAGGAAAAGTTCTCTCCTAATAGCTACCAACACCGCTTCATTAGACTCCATTACACCTGTTGACTCCGAGAAGGCTAACAACAACCTCCCATTATCATCATGAACCAACCCCCCATCCTTGTCGGGCCTGGTTTACCTTTAGTAGCTCCATCCACATTAAATTTAAAGAAACCAAGATCCGTCTTTGACCATTTAACAATCACCCTATCCCTCCTCCTATCACCTTCTAAACACCCCTCCCAAGAAAGGTAGAACTCATTTATAGTGAAACTAAAGAATTCCATGCTCAAGATCAGCCTCCCAATGATACTTCACCTGGCCTTCTCAAATACTCCCCTACCATTTTGAGATTTACCTTAAAAAATCCTATTGTTCCGCTCCTTCCAGGTAGACCAAAAAATCGCAGCCAGAATCAACGTCCAAGGAACCCTCCCTTTCCCTATATGCTGGGATCCCCACCATTCGGTTACAAGGTGTCCTAATCACTTATTGAACACCCAATCACATCCCATCAATTGTATGAATAAACCCCAATAGAAGGTGAGAACCAACACCTGAAGATGAGATGGTCCATCGGTTCCTTTTCCTCTCCACACAATACACCTTTGAGGTCCAGAGGTGTCCAGGCGTTGCACCTGACTAGTCATCCCAACTCCACCTCCTCACAAGATCAAAGTATTTGCTTGATGAAGGCGATGACTCGTCATCGCAACTCCACCTCCTCACAAGATCATTAACAACGTTCTTTGCTTGTTCTTTGTTCTCAGAAACCAAGTCTCTGGCTCCTATTTCAACCAGGGGTTGAAAATTCGGCCGAACCGAGATTTTAGCGGAATTTTCTTATCGGCGGAGATTCTTTCTCTCTCTTCAATTTTTTTTTTTTTTTGAAAATCTTGGTGCCTTTTTTTTTGAGAAAATTCATTTTAAAAAATAAAAAAGGCTTTTTTTTATAAAAAAATAAAAAATATATAAATATCGGCCGGGTCCACAACCGATATTCCTTTTTTTTTAAAAAAAAAAAAGAAGAAGAAAAAATCGGCTGATATTCAGCCGAGATCTTGGCCATATCGGCCGAATTATTTTATCTTTGACCGATACGCACAGTATCGGTCGAGATTTATACCCCTGATTTCAACTGAAGGTAACTGCTACGGAGAAGCTTTAAAAGGTGGGTTGTGGGATGGGTTAAAGGAAAGCGAGTTGGGTATAACAATTTGGGTATGGTTTAAAAGGAGGCTTTGAATAGGGACGGAGTTGAAATCTGGTTTCATTGGTCTTACAAACTGTTGTGGAATGGAGGAGTTAATAAAAAGTGAGTTTTGAGCAAAAGTAGGATGGTTTGGGTCCGACTTGGGTATAGTAAATGGGCCTGAAGTTCAAAAGGTTCTGTGGTCTGGATTTGGTTTTGATTTGAGATTTGGATTTGGGCCTAGTTGTGATTTGGAATAAAGCATAGGGGTCGGTTTGGAAATGAGTTTTAGGCTTTGTGTTGGGCTTGGACATGGTTTGGATCCAGTACCTAGATAGGGACTGGAGTCGTGACTAGATATTGGGCTTGGGCATGACAAAATTCGGTTCGGTGGGCCTGCTGGTCAAATTTTTTCTCTCTTCAAAATTCTTTTTCTTTTTTCAGAAATCTCTGACTTTTTTTTTTTTGAAAAAAATCATTTAAAAAAATAAAAAAGGCTGTTTTAAAAAAAAATTAAAAAATATAAATATCGGCCAAGATATCTACCGGGCCCGCAACCGATATTTGTTTTTTTTTTTTTTTTTAAAAAAAAGAAGAAATCGGCCTACATCTCAGCCATATATGCCGATTTTTTTTGTCTGTAGCCAATACTTATCGTATCGGCCAAGATATCTCGGGAGTCCAAAATCCGAGATATCGTATCGGCTGAGATTTTAACCCCTGGTATGATAGAACTTGATCCAGGCTTGTTTTCTCCGAAACTCAGCACAAGCCGACTCCCTTAAGATTAAGGCAAGATTTTGCCCCTTCATTTCCAAGTTCCTCTCCTTTCGACCTTTCCATCTCCCTTTTCAGCTTCCCTCTTCCCCCGGCACACCCGATCAAGCTGATGGCACATGTGAGCGAACGACTCCTGAAGCTCCGCCGTTGACTGCCGGACTTTACCTCATGTCTCCTTCACAAAACTTTCTTACTCTTTCTGGCCGATGCTGGGCTCCCCTGTTGCTATGATTGATCTTCTAAGCCAATGGGCAGAACCATTGAGCTTGCTTGAATTCATTGTCAGTTCAATAACTGGGGCCTTGCCACTGTCAGGACAAGGCAAACTTGGGTTTGCCTGCCCTTCAGTGGTAAAGACCTGGGCCCGGGGTATGAGCATTTCCACCATTCTGCTCGTAATTAGTTATTTTTCTTTCGGTCTCTGAACTCTTTGGTACCTCCTTATCTTCCTCCCCACTGTTTGGAATTTTCTTTTTTGCCTTGTTACTCTGCCTCATTACTTCAACCTTCATGGCATCACCATTAACGAATTCCCTCTTGAAAAGAGCAAACTTGGCTTTCACCTTCCTGCCATCCAGCCACTTTCCATCGAAACCTTGGATTGCTTTTTGTGTTGCTTCCTCTCCTTTCATTCTAACAAAGCCGAACACTTGCCCTCTCAAGTTCATTTTCACAGGGATGAAGGCATCAACCACCTTAACCCAATCACTGAAATATCCAAAAGCCGCCTGCTTGCAAACTCCGGTGGATTTTCCACGAAGACCACTGAAGCCGATTTCTGCTTCCTGCCAACTGTTGATGTGGTGTGGCTCGAATTTGATTTGGGCAAGAATTCCAAATTGGCAATTACTAAACAGAGAATCCTACTGAGCACAGCAATTCCAGTGAACTCGACAATTGCTATTTTGCAATTGTAGAAGGTTGGGTCGGCTGGAACAAGGCAGAGGAAACTGCCATGTCAGAGATGGTATACACGGCAGTTTCTAAATGGAAGTTGTTGTGTGAAGTGTACACGGCAAAATGAAAAGGGGTCTTTGCTTGGCTGGTTTTCTTTATTAGAGAAGTCCAGGAATAGTAATTGCTATGAGGTCTCCTATTCACCAAAGGAAATAGAGATACAGTGGAGATAAGAAGTCCTAACAACTGCTATGTATAGGACAGATAGGAAAGGCAACTACCATAGAGAGACACGGCTCTAATCTATAAATTAGAGGCAGCAACTGATGGGAGATTATCGTGCAAGTGAATATTGCAATACAGAGAGGGCTCGGCACAGAAAAGTATCTGCTCGCTGGCTGGTTGGAGTGCTAACACATGCCAAGGGACGCTGAACAGGGAGGGATACTCTTGAAGAGAATTGGCTTGAATTCTCTTCAATTGCTGATCGTGAGGCAGCAGTATTGCTGGGTGGTGCAGTCACGATTGAAGTGTGTGTGCTGGCTGCAAACAGCAGGAAGGGTTTGCATCAGTCGGGTTTTGGGTATTATCTTCCAATTGTATCTTGTACAATTGTAATACTCTCTCTATTTCTCCCTTAATAATATCTCTTTCACGCTCCGTGGACGTAGGCCGGTTGGGGCCGAACTACGTAAATTTGCTTGTGTTGGATTGTGCTTGTTATTCCGTTCGATTATTCTTGTTTATTCCGCTGTAAGCGCTAACACCAACAACCCTCTGCCATCCCGTACTCTTAGATCTCCAACCATGTCCCCTTGCCTGACCTGCGCCCCTGCCCAGGCCAAATCTCCTACCACCCTGGAAGGCCCCCTGCCCTCTCAGCTCATTTACTATTGTATTTTTTTTTTGAACGGTAACAAAGTGATAATATTATTAAAGAAAAATATTCAGTACAAGAAAAAAGGTTTAAAAGGTATAGACCCAGCCAAAACAAGAAACAATAAATCAAAAACAACAAAAGTCCCAAGTGGACAAGTATGTTCATCATGCACAATCCAAAGAGTGTCCTCTTTAAATATGGAAGAAACTCCAAGTATTTTCATATGAATCTATCATCTCTGGCTATTGGAATAAAAAAACTTTTATATAACAGTTTGTCCTCTTACACAAGTTTCAGCTTTCAAATTTACCATTATATCATGGTATAGGTTTGCTGCAGAAACTCCATTGAAACCATATAATATACATTAGTATATTGTTCTATATTTTATTTACATTTAAACTCCCTAATGCTCCATTGAGATGTATCACAGTATTCTTAATTTCAAATTTTAAAACAGGCTGCTGGAACTTTATTGGCTAGGGTATCAACCATTACATTAACAGTTCTTGCCCTGGCCATTATAGGGCCTAAAACTGTGTTTTAAAACCATGACTGGCATAAAAGCACCAAGGAGTTTATAGTTGTCTGTGACCCCTAATGCTTGGGAGAGTGGATGAGCATCTGTTCTTTCGGAGTCAGAATATTCATCTGCAAGCAACTTTTGAAACATTTAAAGACACAGTTATATCTGTAATTACTTAACTGCATATATTTGTCTAGAGATACGTTCATATGATCATATGGTACCCCAAATATTGTTTATAATGTCAAGCAAATAAATGAGTATGTTGACTTCATGATAGTTCCATAGGCTTGATTATGTGTGATTCTTTTTCTCTGCAATGTATAGCCTGAAATCCTGATAGTTTTGAAGCCACCATGTGTTCATGATGCCATATATTAGATGATATGATTTATTTACTTTTCCCTATGATTTCCTGCTAATGAACTTCCAATGTTCAGGTTCTGGGATCTAGCACTTTGATAGGTCTGGGGATAGTATTCTTTGCTGGTTTGTCCTTCTCCCTCTTCTCACCAGCAATCAACCTGGCTACCAATGATCAGTGGCACACCCTGAAGAAAGGAGTGCCTCATCTGGTCGTCTACACTGCATTCTTCTACTTCTCAATCTCTTGCTTTGTCATTGCGATAATTCTGAATGTCTGGTTCCTTTACCATCCCATACTCGGTTTGCCAAAATCCTCTCTTACAAAGTATGTGAATGATTGGAATGGGAGGCACTGGGCATTTCTAGCTGGGTTCTTATGTGGGTTTGGGAATGGTTTTCAGTTTATGGGTGGTCAAGCGGCTGGATATGCAGCAGCTGATTCTGTACAGGTTAGTTTGGTTTGATATAGCTAATTGTCATTTCCATGAATTTGTTGAAGTCACGGGGTGTATTTCACCTTCAACCCTCCCTGACACACGCACATGCACAAGAAACAAAACCAACTAGGAATGGTTACATTTAAGCATGTCCTAAGATTTTTTGTTATTTTCAAGCAGTAACCCTCATCTCTTTTCACTTTAAATATGAAAATATAAAATGTGTGACATTTAGTCCTGATGGTAACGAGATTGATGTCAAAAAAATGCATGATAGGAAGCCTGATGCCGAAGATGCCCATTGACTACTGATATGCACCGTCAAATTCTTGTTGCATTCTGATTGGCTTAGACGTTGAACCATGAACAAATGCATGTTTGAACATAAACATGAAGAACATGAATTATATGATCATCAATGTATCCATGGATTTGAATCTGAATAAGAAGGATCCTCGTTTAGTGATCCTTACTCTTGATCTGATGGGCTTCATATGGGTGGACCACTCCACAAAATGGTCTTATATTGAAAAATTGTAAAACATCAATATTTTTGCTATATTTCCATGGATGTTTGGAGTGGCTTTTGATTTTTTGGTTAATTTCTGTTGTGAATGACACATAAGAAGTCTAAAACAAGGTTTGATACCCATAGGCAAGTTGTTCAGGATCTGGTTGTTTGATGGTGGTTCTACGCATTTGCAGTTCTAGGTGTATATTGTGAAAGTAGGAAGCCAACTTTTACAAATTCAGATAAATTGGCACCACCCCATAGGCATGATGTTCAGGATCTGGTCATTTGATGTGGGTCTACACATTTGCAGTTGTTGGTCTACATTGTGAAAGTAGGAAACGACTTTTACAAATTCAGATAAATTGACACCAAACACACATCCTCAATGAATCCAATATGGGACTTAGGTTTCTGAGTACTAATTGACTGATGTGCATTTGAGATTTATAGACTGAAGTTTTAAGATGCTTTAAACCAGTACCCCAGCTTGTAGCCATTGTCAATTTTGACGTATTCATCTAGATTTGAAAAATGAAGAAGAGAGTTGTGGGAGAGAAACGAAGAGATGGATGTGTTGTGGGACCCACTGGGACCCAACTCAGGACAAACTAAACTGACTATGCCTATCTTGGCAAGTCAACTGTATAGGTGTATAATTAGGAGTAGATAAGTTATACTGATTGTACTTTCCTTTTTTGACCACCTGAATTGGCTCTCTCTCTCTTATATATACATATACCCTCTATAAGAGGAATCTTATCTTAATATAATTTTGAGAATCATAATTCTCTGATATTCATCTCTTTTTCCTTTCTTTATTTCTTTTTATTATTAGATTCAATATGGTATCAGTCAGAACGAATTTCTGGACGCTTTAGGAGGTGTTTTTTATTTCGTTTTACTATTCCTCGTCGGAGTTCCTGTTCATCATCGGCCTCCGGCCTCTTTTCCGACTCTCCACGGACTTCTGTTGTGGATTCTCCCTCCTATCCTTCTTCTTTTTGCAGATCTGGCCATTTTTTTGTGTCTTGTTGCTTCAGTTTTTTCCCCTTCCCTGCAGCCCTGAGTTCTTGGCCTTTGATCCGGTGACCGGAAAAGATTTCCCCGGCGGGACCCCACCATACCCCTTCCGTTTTTGGATGGCCTATCCATCTTTCCCATTGGATCTCTGATCTGATCAGTGTGGGCCCTCCGATCTGTTGGTTTTTTGGATTGCTGCCTAGGAAGTCAAAATCCCACATTTCGCTGGATTTTTGGCCAGATCTTCTGGCATTTTTTCTGGTTTTGCTTGGAACCAAACCTCTGGTGTTTGCTCCTCCCTCTGGATCAGATCGCACCTGGGTGCTCCCCATTTCATCAACAGTGGGGCCCATTTTTGGTCTTCTGCATACAGCGACAACAGTGACCAGATTCCCCTTCTTGGTGGTTCTTTTGGTTCGATCTTTTTGGATCTGACCTTCTTGCACTTCAGCTCCCCATTGCTGGATTCGTCCCTGGCCCACCTTTTCCTGCCACAGGTAGACCTAGGATTTCGGTCTAAGGTGGGGTCCAGTTTCTCGGTCTTCATCTCTGCTGCCTGCACTGTCTGTGAACTGAGAAGAAATCAGTCAACTGAAAATTGGACTTCAGTCGACTGAATTTTCGTCTGTAAGAACTGAGAAGAAATCAGTCGACTGAAAATTACATTTCAGTCGGCTGAAAAAGGCTCCACTATTCTCTTTGGTTTGACGGATCAGCCTCTTCCACTGCTCTTCTGCCAGTTTTTTGCTGCTTCTGATCTCTCTGCCACTTTTATCCTTGCTTTCTACTACTTGCAAGCTTTCTTATTGGAATAATGGCCACCTCTCTGGAACCATTGAAGACTTCTGGGGCCTCTTCTTCCACTGATATGGCTTCTTCTGGCCATCAGCATATTGGCAAGATTACCACTGTGCTCTTAAATGAGACCAATTACTTCCAATGGTCTCATTCGATTAAAATGTTTCTTACTGTCAAACAACTATCCGATTTTATTGATGGTACCACCCCTGAACCAGACAAGGACTCTTCCTACCGTACCTGGAACGCTAATGATTCTTTGGTGCAGTCTTGGCTTCTTCATTCCATGGAAGATCATATCCGTGGGACTGTCTATACACTTCCCACGGTCAAGAATGTCTGGGACACCATTAAGGCTTTGTATTTGGATGGTGATAATTCTGCCCGGCTCTATGAGCTCTATCAGATTGCATCTCACCTTCGACAAGGGGAGCTCTCCCTCATTCAATATTATTCCAAGATGCGGACCTGTTGGCTTGAATTGGATCAACTTGAATCCGTTCGGTTTGTGGACCCTGATGATGTTGTTCTCTATAACCAGATTCTTAATCGACGTCGGACTTTTGAGTTCTTGGCTGGCCTTAACTAGGACTTTGAACCTATTCGGGCCCAACTGCTTGGCCAACGTCATCTTCCCTCTCTGGAAGAAGTCTGCTCTGGCTTACTTCGAGATGATTGGCGCCGCCTAGTTATGACACCTACGCTGGTTGAACGGTCTGTATTGGTGACCACTCATCCTTCCATGCTTCCTCTTGCACGTGGGGCTTCTGGTTCTTATGGCAAAGATCCTTCTTCTGACTAGGGTCGTGACATCAAAGGTCCCCGGAAGAAGGGGTCTCGGTTCTGCACTTTTTGTAAGATGACGAATCATTATGTTGATTCCTGCTATAAATTGCATGGCCGTCCGAAGCAAGCTATTATCTCCGTCGCCTCACCGGTTACCTCCTCCCCTAATGTAGTTAGCGACGGTGCCCCAGTCACTCGACAGGACTTTAACATGCTGTTACAAAAACTGGATCGCCTTCAACACTCTAAGATTTCCAATGTTGTCTCTTCTACTTCAGGTACTGAGTCCTTTGCCAATCATCCTCTTCTCATTCCTGCATCATCGATTCTGGGGCTACTGATCATATGGCGGGTATGTCTAATCTCTTCTCTTCCAATCTCTTCTCTTCCATTTCTCCTGTCTCTTATTGTCAAGTTGAATTAGCCAATGGTTCCTCTACTACCATTGCTGGAAAAGGGACCTTCCTCTCTCTTGCACCTTGCACCTCCCATCTATGTTACATGTACCTCATTTATCTCGCAATTTGCTTTCTGTTAGTGCACTCACTAAACAATTTCATTGCTCAGCTACCTTCTTTCCTTCTCATTGTGTATTTCAGGATCTGACCACGAAGCAAGTGATTGGTGGTGGTCGTGAAGTTGGCGGTTTATATCTGTTGGATGGTCCTGTTGGTGCCTCTACAGCCTACTCTAGCTCCTCTTCTTCTAATATATGGCTTTGGCATTGCCGGCTGGGACATCCCTCTGACTCTGTCCTCAAGAAACTTGTTCCTTCTTTATCATTTAAGCAGTTTGAGTGTGCTCCCTGCCAATATGGGAAAAATAAAAGAATTTATTTTCCTTCTTCTATGAATAAACGTTCCTTGTCTTTATTTTCTATTATTCATTCTGATGTTTGGCAATCACCCTCTCTTTCTCGCACTGGTTTACGTTACTTTGTGTCATTTATTGATGATTATTCTCGCATGACCTGGATTTATATCATGAAGCATAAATCTGAAGTGTTTGATCACTTTCGCACATGTTATAATTGGGTTGCCACTCAATTTGGTTGTAAAATTAAAATTTTGCGTAACGATAATGGGGGAGGATATTTGTCTCATTGTTTTGTTCAATTTCTGCAAGAGCATGGTATTAAATCTCAATTGTCTTGTCCATCTACACCACAACAGAATGGTATAGCTGAACGCAAAAACAGAAGTCTTCTTGAAGTCGCCCGCTCTCTCCTTTTTGCCATTCATGTCCCACAGTCGTACTGGCTTGAGGCTATCCTAACCTCATGCTAACTTATCAATCGCATGCCATCCAGAGTTCTGCTGGACAAATCACCCATTGATCTTCTCTCTCTTCATAAACATATTCCTCTTATTCCCTTACATATATTTGGATGTGCCTGCTTTGTTCACCAATTTTCTGGTGATAAACTTCCCCCTGTGTTTTTTTTTTTTTATATTCCCCATACCATAAAGGCTACAAGTGTCTTGATCCAGTTACTGGCAAAACATGTGTCTATGGATGTCACCTTCTTCGAGACAGTCCCTTACTTCTCTTCACCATCTGTCCCTTCTCCAATTCTTCCTCTCCTCCCTCCTGACTTGAGTCCTATTGGCTCTGACGTGCGTCACTCTAGCACTGCTAAGCCCACTCTGGTATATCACCGCAGACAGATAAGGCCTCCGCTCAGTGAGAACACCACCACGTCATATGTTCTCGACCCAGATCCTTCCCTTACAGATGTCTCTGATCTTCCCATTGCCTTCCGCAAAGGTACACGTACTTGTACCTCGCATCCCCTTGACCATTTTGTGTCTTATCATCCTGTCTCTCTTGCCTATCACACTTTTCTTGCAACTTTGGACAGTACAAAGATACCCAAGTGGATTGACACCACTCTCCGTGATCCCTTGTGGAAGACAGCCATGGAAGAGGAACTCACAACCCTTGAGCAGAATCACACATGGGACATGGTTCCCCTGCCTCAAGGTAAAACTTCAGTCGGGTGCAAATGGGTTTTTGCTTTAAAACATAATCCCGATGGCTCCATTGCCCGGTATAAAGCTCTTCTCGTTGCCAAAGGATTCACATAAACTTATGGGGTGGACTATCAGGAATCCTTCTCCCCCGTGGCCAAGATTACTGTAACGACCCATCCCGCTAGCACAATATTGTCCGATTTTGGTCTACACACGGACTCGCACGGCTTTGCTTTGGCGTGCCAACCCACTGTTGCTTCCAAAAAGCCTTGTGTTAAAAGGAGTAGGGCTACTACTTATATACTAGGGAATTTCCAATGCCACTAGCAATGTGGGACTTTTTGGGACAGGGTATTACAATCTTCCCCCCTTAAAGCCAGAACCGTCCCCGGCTCTGCACACACAACAACCAAGCCCACACCCTCAGGCAGAGAATTGAACAATTCTCCGATATCATTTGTAACGACCCATCCCGAATACCCACCTACCTCAAAGAAAGTCCCACATCGGTAGTGAGGTGGGTGGGTTGGGTGTTAATATGAGGGAAGCCCCCCTCTCCCATGTGTGAGGCCTTTTGGGCCTGGCCATGTGGGTCAAGGCCCAAAGCAAAACCGTGAGAGCATGGTGGCCCAAAGCGAACAATATCACACTGGGAAGTTGGGGTAGGGTCGTTACAAGTGGTATCAAAGCACGGTTCAACACTCGGACTGTGTGAGCCCTCTACCTCTGTGATGTGACAGAGCCGGGGACAACTCTGGTTTTAAGGAGAGTAGATTGTAATTCCCCCACCCACCTCAAAGAAAGTCCCACATCGGTAGTGAGGTGGGTGGGTTGGGTGTTAATATGAGGGAAGCCCCCCTCTCCCATGTGAGAGGTCTGTTGGGCCTGGTCATGTGGGCCAGGGCCCAAAGCAAAACCGTAAGGGCATGGTGGGCCCAAAGCGGACAATATCACACTGGGAAGTTGGGGTAAGGTCGTTACAATTACTTTTGTTCGCATCTTGATTTCCATTGCCACCACTTATGACTGGCCGCTGCATCAGTTAGATGTAAAGAATGCCTTCCTTCATGGTGATCTCTATGATGAAATTATATGCTTCCACCACCAGGGTTTGTTAATCAGGGGGAGCCTCTGTCTGCAAACTCCGAAAAGCTCTCTATGGCCTCAAGCAATCTCCACTGGCGTGGTTTGAGAAGTTCAGTAGTACACTATTGCCTTATGGTTTCTCTAGATATCAGATGGATCACTCAGTTTTTATCTATCGTCTTCACTCTATGGTCATGATTCTAGTGGTGTATGTTGATGACATTGTCCTCACCGGTAATGACGTTGTTGCCATAACTATCTTCAAAGAATATCTAAAGCGCACATTTGCTATTAAAGGTCTGGGGCCATTGCGTTATTTTTTGGGTATTGAAGTCGCTCGTTCTTCTAGAGGACTCTCTTTATATCAGCGCAAGTATGCTCTTGACCTTCTTCAGGATGCTGGATACTCTTGGTGCAAACTTGCTGACACTCCATTAGATGTCAATACGAAGCTCTCTGCCGCAAACGAGACTCCTCTTGATAGTCCTTCATTCTATCAGAAGTTGGTGGGGAAATTGATTTATCTCACTATTACACGACCCGATCTCTCCTATGCAGTTGGTGTGGTTAGTCAGTTCATGCATGAGCCACGAGATACCCATCTTCATGCTGTCTTCCGCATCCTTTGCTATCTTAAAGCTCATCCTGGTAGGGGTTTGTTCTTTGCACGACAGTCTTCCCTTTTTGTTCGTGGCTATTCAAATGTTGATTGGGCCGACTCTCCTGATGATCGCCGCTCAACAATTGGCTACTATGTCTTTTTGGGTTCTCATCTAGTCGGATGGCGTAGTAAGAAATAGTCTGTTATTGCTCGCTCCAGTGCTGAAGCTGAGTATCGTGCAATGGCCAATACTACAGCTTAGCTCCTTTAGGTCCACCAGTTTCTTCAAGAATTGTGTTTTGCTCCACATGACTTACTCATTATGTTTTGTGATAATCAGGCCGCTATCAATATCGCCTCCAATCTAGTCTTTCATGAGTGGACCAAGCACATTGAGGTTGATTGTCACTTCGTACGACAACACATTTTTTAAGGCCGCCTTGTTACTCCCATATGAAGTCTAAAGATCAATTGGCAGATATCCTGACCAAGTCTGTTCCTCGCCACCAAGTTACTTCGGTTCTTGACAAGGTGGGTTTGATCGACATCTTCGAGCTAGTTTGAGGGGGAGTGTTGTGGGACCCACTAGGACCCAACTCAGGACAAACTAAACTGACTATGCCTATCTTGGCAAGTCAACTTTATAGGTGTATAATTAGGAGTAGATAAGTTAGACTGATTGTACTTTTCTTTTTTTGCCACCTTAATTGGCTCTCTCTCTCTTATATATACATGTACCCTTTAAGAGGAATCTTATCTTAATACAATTCTGAGAATCATTATTCTCTGATATTCATCTCTTTTTCCTTTCTTTATTTCCTTTTATTATTAGATTCAACAGGATGTACTATACAAGGGTTGACAACCATGTCCCTCATTCGAAGGATTAAGTTAACTGAAATTCAAATAAATGTAATGGATGGTAATCACATAACCACCTTTGATAAGTCTAAACATAAAATTATATCCAGTAAATGCTATGTTTGCAGCAGTAAATATAGCTCGAGCACCATAACTGCAGGGGTATATGAATTGATACTCTTGTAGGATTACACGAAATGATACACTCTCAACAGTCATAACTTGGTTGAGAATGTTACTGAAATAAATATATTTAATTTTTTAAAATCCTTTATCAGACTTGTAGAGGGCTCAAGTGGAAAACTCTAAATCAAGAGTATTCTCTGGAATGGTTCAGTACAATTTTGTTGATGTTAAGATCTATGTGCTGAATTACCAAGCTGCCGAAGCTTAAAGATATCCAAACCTTTCCGAAAGGTTGAATTTGATCATGAGGATTGGATGAAATGGACATTGGAGGATTAAGGTTCTTTAGGAGGAATGGACATGTAATTTATAAAAAGAACGGAAGATGTGATGTAGGCCAAGGTAGTGTTAAGAACTGTCTTTGGTCCACAGTCTTCTGATGTAGCCGAAGGTAGTGTTACGAACCATCCTTAGACCACTCAGGCAATTCGGAGATCTATTCGGTGTCAACTAAACGTACTCCAATCCAAAAAGAAAGCTAACACGCAGACCTTAAGAAAAATAAGTTTTGTTGAACTAGGCTTTGCTCAATGGAATTAAATAAAGTAAAATGCAATTGACTTAGCCATGAACTTAACTAAGAACGAAAAAAGAGCAACTTAATTCATTTAATTCAATTGAAAATGACAAAGGAATTAACTAGCCAATTCGGATACTTACTCGGAATGAAACTTAGAGTATTCTCTAAAGCCTTGCTCAAACTTGAGATTAAATTAAACTTCAAACTTGTGTGTTAAATCGGTGTGCCAATTGGCCACTACACAACTTTTGATATAGTTTTCCAATGAGCACAAATCCTAACCTAACCAACACTAAACAACCGACCCAAGCTGGCGTGGAGACTAGAGACCAACTAGGGCATGCAAGCCCAATCACTTGACCAATGAGAGAATAAATAAAATTTACAACCAATAAGAAAATTACACCTACACCTAAGACTCTAAACTAGTTTAAAACTTTTCTTTGCGCCAAAACAACTTGTGCACGTTGGAGATGGAGTGGTCGAGTTGCACATGCCCATAGACATGCAGAAGTCACCAATGAGCTCTTGCCACATAGGATGATGATGTGTGCTCTACCAATGGAAAGCTTGCTTGTTCATGCGCATGTGTGAGAGTCCCATGGTGAGAGAGTCCAAACCTACTAGTCTAAGCAATCCACACGTCAATGGAGAGTGGGAAGTCGGCCAACAAGGAGAGAAAGTAGGGTTTTCGCCAAGGAGAGTGGAAACCCTAGAAGATTAGGGTTTTTGGAAATCGACCATGGGAGAGAACTTGGGAGAGGTGGTGGCCAATATCATGCAATCTGTCCTTGCTCTAGGGTTTTGGCCGAATGTGTCTTCATTTGGGCCCTTTGGTGCTTCCAAGTGGGCCCCATTGTCATGGGTAGGGTCCACATACATCAAACCCACCAATTGGTAGCTCTCATTAACCGGTTTCAACTTATTCTTGTCACTATGGAAATGATCAAGAAAATCCATTGCAATGGCTAGGATTTGATTTCATCTTCTATGGTGTCATCCGGAATGGCCTCATCAAGATGTCATGTGGCTGGCTTTAGTTTGAGGGGAAAATGTTGGTCTTTTGACTAAAGCAAAATTTATAAAAATCCTTATAGGATGCCACACCCAATGCATACCAAATTGGCTTGCTAAGGGGTTTCAACTCATTTGACATCAAGAAGAAAGGGGAAAACCAATGGAAAACTTCAACATCAACTCATTTCTCCTTTGTATTGATCTTCAACGCCCTGGCCCTTTAGCTGGAATTTGAAAAGGTCTACTCTTGTGCTTTTGTTGCACATGTGCATCGTTGAGACGTTTGTTGTTCTAGTTGATGACCAGAATTGAAGTCATCTTTGAAGCACTTGGAATTAAGGTATAGTTTTAAGTGATGTCTTACCATTTGATTCAATCTGAGATAAATATAGATATTCAATAATTTGTTTTGAGAATGTTCCTTTCATGTTCATATAACAGTGGCATGTTAATCTTGGAATGTAGATCATAGTCACTTGGATGTATACTGTTTGGAGTTATATTTGTACATAGATAGTATGTCTGTGTTATTATATGTATACTGTGTAAAGGTTTCAATGTGGCGGTTACTATGTTTATGTTGCAAGTTTCAAAGTTATGACACTGTTTTCTGATGCTTGTCTTTTTACATATTATTTGTTAAACATCAGGCACTACCACTTGTGAGCACTTTCTGGGGAGTATTTTTGTTTGGGGAGTACCGAAAATCATCAAGAAGAACTTATGTACTGCTTGTAAGCATGTTGTTCATGTTTATTGTTGCTGTGGGAGTACTGATGGCATCATCTGGACATAGAAAAGAATGAATTGTTCCAAAAGAGCCAAATCCAATTCTCTATATTGTCATTGCAATTGATTATACACAGATCAACATTTCATTTTGTTAATATATCAATATCAATGCTGCTATTTATCTCTAAATGGTGTTACAGTAATGGCAATCTCTTTGATGTGTCCTTAGTTCCTCAGTTCTTAGCCCTGGGCACCTCAAACTTGCAATGTAGCATAACCTCTCCAGTTGTAAGATGAAGACAATCTCTGTTATTTCATAGAGCACGGTGTCTCAAGAAGCTTAATGCCAATGTTGCCGAAAAGTTGACTGAATACAGTATTTTGAAATTGAGTTACCAATAGTAGTACAGTGGTAAAGGTACTGAGTACAGAAAGGATCGAGATTCATAACTTGGTGGATACTCCAGATCTCAAATTGTCAGGAAGTTGGTGCATATGTTTTCTATTTTGGAAGGTAAGTAGGTGCATTTGTTAAGAGATCATTAGTTACAATCTAATCTGGAGCATATAGTTTCATGGAATCTGAAGGAAAGCATATACCAACTTATGTGGGATATGAATGTAAGATTCAAGCTTACGAAATGCAGACCCGACTGGAGTCCCACCCAAAAATCACATCAGAACAATGATTTAGTCATCATATCATGATCATTTTCCTTAATAATATTTGGATTTTGGAGGCAGATGTACATGGGAAAGATTTATAACTAACTTCTACATTGCAAAATGAACAATTCTGGAAGCACACAAATTTTCTGACTTGAACTGCACAAATTGGCACATGAATTGGGCAACATTGGTGGATCATTAGATTAGAACAAAATAGTCTTGTAATCTGGGGTGGGAACCAATGGTTAAATTACAAAATAGTCTTGTAATTTGGCAAGACTGGCACCACTTCCTTAAGCTGACTGGATGGAATCAAATTAGGCCTTGCAGTCCAATATTTGATCAACATCAGTTTATTTGTCATTGATCAAATGATTAAAATTATGGGGTCAGAGTTAACATCGAAATGGCTGTGGTCAATATGAGATGGCTCTGACAAGATGGACGAGAAATTATCTGTTGTGAATTGGTTTACAATAATTTGTTGTGAATTTTCAATGATAGTCTTTTGATGAGAATATTGACCAAGTTCAAAAAGTAAAAGTTTAAGAGACTTTTTTCTTATACAATGACTTTGATTGAAGGTTCACACCAACTGCTTACAATGGTTAATTTTTCCAAGTTGCAAAATTTGAATTGAAAATTGAACACTTCTTTCTACTAAAGGTCATGACTATTTTTTCCGCTTGACAAAACTGATCAAAACAACTTGTTGAGAATTTCATGATGAGGAGGATGGTTCAAAATTTGGATCAATTTTTTCAATTATTATAAATCATAAATATATAAACAACGCCAGAAAATACAAATAGGAATTGATATTTAGGGCCTTTTCTAAAGATACACCGAATTTTATGTTTTCCCCATTTTGGGTGTGAACCATGAGTCAAAACCTTGGCCGATACGATAATTTCGAATTTTTTATGCCCGAGATATTTCAGTCGATATAATAGGTATCAGCCATACTTTAGGATATCGGCCGATATCCACAGAAATCGGTTCTTTTTTTAAAAAAATCGGATATCGGTTGTGCGCCCAGGCCAAATATCGGTCTATATTTATGTTTTCCAATTTTTTTTAAAAAAAAATTGAACAGAGAGATATCGGATATCAGCCGATATCTCGTTTTTCCAAATTTGGTACCCCCAGTGTGAACAGGGATGACAGGCTAATTGGATTGGGCTTGGCCCCTGGGTTTTGCCGTATGGTCTTAAGCCACAGCTATAAGAGCAAGTGTGCAGTAAGCAAGAGGAGGGAAACAGATTTTAATATCATCCATTTGTGAATATCACTATCGTACTTTAAATTTGGTTATTTTATCTTTGGCTCAACACTGTAAACTATTGTTTTCTTCTTTTTTAAAGTAGCTTCAAACTTTAATATTTGTCATCTTTTATAAAGTTAATTCATATCACTATAATCCTTTCTTTGTTTGGCATTGAATAATAGCCTTTTTTGATAATATATTTTTCTAAAAAAAATTCCTCCCATAATGCTTATTTTACAATAGTGGGTCCCAACTGTAATTAATGTAGGCCTCCACAAACCTTGGACACTATTTGACCTTAATAGCGAAAACCATTCAATTAATATTTTACTTTTGACCCATTAAAGTCATCCACTTAAACCAAACCCAAGATATGAAACCATATAAAAGACCACCACAATATGAGGCACGTCGATTTGATAAATGAGACATTTTATGAATTGGTTTGGTCAAACATCTAATAAATGGAATTTTTTGGTTGAGCTTTGTTAATGATTATTAAGTACAAATTAATACAACACTTGATCAATTCATTTATTAATGTTCTAAGTTTTGAGTTAACCCACTTAATATATTTAAATAGGATAAGGTTCAAGTGGGTCAAATAAATATTCACTGAATACGCCTTTTATGATGTGCATTGTTAAAGTGATCGGTCTCCCAAAAAAAAAATATATTTGAATATGCAGTCTATTAAAAATTACTTTTGATTCAATCAATCAAATTATTTTTCTTAGATTCTCCAAAATTCAATTAGTTTAAACTATTTTTCAAGTCCTACTTTTGTGACTTTTAAAAACGTGACTAATTTGATCCAATTAAAGTATTTTTTAAAGTTCATTATCAAGTATATACCTTTCTAATAATCCCATTACCATGGGCACACGCCCCCACATAGTGTTGCCTATGTTAGGATTATACTTTTGAATTTATCTTGTTCAATTTTTTATATTTTTAAGTGTAACCTTTTTAATCTATGATTTAATTATTTATTTATTTCTAAACTCTTTAAAGCACAATACCATTTTTATAATTGTCAGTCTTCTCTCTAAAGATGAAAAAAAAACATTTGAATCATCTCATGGTTTTCTTTAAAAACTCATTTAAAATCAATTAGTTTAAACCCTTTTGGAAAATCAATTATTATTTATCATTATAGAATCCATTTCATTATTTATAACTTCTTTCCAAAAGAAGCATAGCAAATACATTGCCCCTTCAAAAGTTTAAGGATTATCTTCTGCCTTCTTTTTTTTAAATTTTTTACCTTTAGAGTCACTATTTCTTTCTTAATTTTCTTACGACTTCCCTCAACCAAATAAATAAAAAATCTGACCCAAAATTATAAGAAGGATTTTTTTCATTCTTTTGCTGCTTTTGAATTTTGAAAATCCAATTGATTGTTCCTCCTTAATTTCTTCTCTGATTTTCTGAAGTTCATTTTCAATTACATTTGTATTAGAAGAACTTGAAGCATAGTTAATGATACTTTGGTTATCAAAAACATAAAATTTCTTTACCACTCAAAAAAAAGTTAAATTTCTTCTCATGGAAAAAACCAATTTGACAAAAATAGGATTCAATAATAGTAGAGCTGAAACTCAGGTCGGGTTTCAATAAATCCAATTGAACCAATGTCAAAAATTACTGAACCCAACCTGAATTGCTGACCCGAGTTACTCAATCTGTAACAACCCGACCCTTATTTAGAAAAATGACAAAATTTTAGAACCATTAATTCGACTTTGTGACCGGTTAACATGATTGAGTGCAAACAGAGCTTCCCAAAAGGTATTATATGATCCAATCAGAGCTTGTTTGCTCAGTGATCCAGCCTGACGAAGTTCGGAGGGCATTTTGGACATTACATAATGTCTTTTGTTTTACTTAAAAATCATGAATAGTGTCTTTAAAACTGTCAGAGGGTACGAGACCACTCTCATGTCCAATTTGGAAATCGAAAATTTCACATACACATTTTATATCATGAAGCATAAGTCTAAAGTGTTTGATCACTTTCGCATATTTTATAATTGGGTTGTCACTCAATTTGGTTCTAAAATTAAAATTTTGCGTAGCGATAATGGGGGAGAATATCTGTCTCATTGTTTTGCTCAATTTCTGCAAGAGTATGGTATTGAATCCCAACTATCTTGTCCATCTACACCACAACAGAATGGTTTAACTGAACGCAAAAACAGACATCTTCTTGAAGTCTCCCGCTCTCTCCTTTTTTCCATGCATATCCCACAGTCGTACTGGCCGGAGGCTATCCTAACCTCATGCTACCTTATCAATTGCATGTCATCCAGAGTTCTGTTAGACAAATCACCCATTGATCTTCTCTCTCTTCATAAACATATTCCTCTTCTTTCCTTACATATATTTGGATGTGTCTGCTTTGTTCACCAATTTTCTGGTGATAAACTTTCCCCCCGTGCTGTGAGGTGTGTTTTTTTGGGATATTCTCATTCCATAAAGGTTATAAGTGTCTTGATCCAGTTACTGGCAAAACATATGTATCTATGGATGTCACCTTTTTCGAGACAGTCCCTTACTTCTCTTCACCATCTGTCTCTTCTCCAGTTCTTCCTCTCCTCCCTCCTGACTTGAGTCCTACTGGCTCTGACGTGCGTCCTACTAGCACTACTAAGCCCACTCTGGTATATCACCGCAGACAGATAAGGCCTCCGCTCCGCGAGAACACCACCACGTCATCCGTTCCCGGCCCAGATCCTTCCTTTATAGATGCCTTTGATCTTCCCATTGCCCTCCGCAAAGGTACACGTACTTGTATCTCGCATCCCCTTGACCATTTTGTGTCTCATCGTGCTGTCTCTCTAGCCTATCACACTTTTCTTGCAAGCTTTGGACAGTACTAAGATACCCAAGTGGATTGACACCGCTCTCCGTGATCCTTTGTGTAAGGCAGCCATGGAAGAGGAACTCACAGCCCTTGAGCAAAATCACACATGGGACATGGTTCCCCTGCCTCAAGGTAAAACTCCAGTCGGGTGCAAATGGGTTTTTGCTTTAAAACATAATCCAGATAGCTCAATCGTCTGATATAAAGCTCGTCTCGTTGCCAAAGGATTCACACAAACTTACGGGGTGGACTATCAGGAAACTTTCTCTCCCGTCGCTAAGATTACTTCTGTTCGCATCTTGATTTCCATTGCCACCACTTATGACTGGCCGCTGCATTAGTTAGATGTGAAGAATGCCTTCCTTCATGGTGATCTCCATGATGAAATTATATGCTTCCATCACCAGGGTTTGTTAATCAGGGGGAGCTTCAGTCTGTCTGCGAACTCCGAAAAGCTCTCTATGGCCTCAAGCATTCTCCAAGGGCGTGGTTTGAGAAAATCAACAGTGCACTATTGCCTTATGGTTTCTCTAGATGTCAGATAAATCACTCAGTTTTTATCTACCGTCTTCACTCTGTTGTCATGATTCTAGTGGTGTATGTTGATGACATTGTCCTCACCGGTAATGACGTTGTTGCCATAACTACCTTCAAAGAATATTTACAGCGCACATTTGCTATTAAAGATATGGGGTCATTGCGTTATTTTTTTGGTATTGAAGTCGCGCATTCTTCTAAAGGACTCTCTTTATCTCAGCACAAGTATGCTCTTGATCTTCTTCAGGATGCTGGATACTCTGGGTGCAAACCTACTGATACTCCATTAGATGTTAATACGAAGCTCTCTGCAGCAGACGGGACTCCTCTTGATAGTCCTTCATTCTATCAGAAGTTGGTGGGGAAATTTATTTATCTCACTATTACACAACCCGATCTCTTCTATGCAGTTGGTGTGGTTAGTCAGTTCATGCATGAACTACGGGATACCCATCTTCATGTTGCCTTCCGCATCCTTCGTTATCTTAAAGCTTATCCTGGAAGGGGTTTGTTCTTTGCACGACAGTCTTCCCTCTCTTTTCATTGCTATTCAGATGCTGATTGGGCCTGCTCTCCTGATGATCGCCGCTCAACAACTGGCTACTGTGTCTTTTTGGGTTCTCATCTAGTCGGATAGCGTAGTAAGAAGCAATCTGTTACTACTCGCTCCAGTGTTGAAGATGAGTATCGTGCAATGGCCAATACTATAGCTGAGCTTCTTTGGGTACATCAATTTCTTCAAGAATTGGGTTTTGCTCCACGTGACTCACTCATTATGTTTTGTAACAATCAGGCCGCTATCAATATGGCCTCCAATCCAGTCTTTCATGAGCGGACCAAGCACATTGATGTTGATTGTCATTTCCTACGACAACACATTTCTGAAAGCCGCCTTGTTACTCTACATGTGAAGTCTAAGGATCAATTGACAGATATCCTGACTAAGTATGTTCCTCGCCACCAACTTACTTCAGTTCTTGACAAGCTGGGTTTGATCGACATCTTCGAGCCAACTTGAGGGGGAGTGTTGTGGGACCTACTAGGACCCAACTCAGGACAAACTAAACTAACTATGCCTATCTTGGCAAGTCAACTATATATGTGTATAATTAGGAGTAGATAAGTTAGACTGATTGTACTTTTCTTTTTTGGCCACCTTAATTGGCTCTCTCTCTCTTATATATACATGTACCCTCTAAGAGGAATCTTATCTTAATACAATTCTAAAAATCATTATTCTCTGATATTCATATATTTTTCCTTTCTTTATTTTTTTTTATTATTAGATTCAACAGGATGTACTATACAAGGGTTGACAACCATTGCCCTCATTCAAAGGATTAAGTTAATTGAAATTTAAATAAATGTAATGGATGGTAATCACATAACCACCTTAGATAAGTCTAAACATAAAATTACATCCAGTAAATGCTATGTTTGCAGCAGTAAATATAGCTCGAGCACCATAACTGCAGGGGTATATGAATTGATACTCTTGTAGGATTACACGAAATGATACACTCTCAGCAGTCATAACTTGGTTGAGAATGTTACTGAAATAAATATATTTAATTTTTTAAAATCCTTTATTAGACTTGTAGAGGGCTCAAGTGGAAAACTCTAAATCAAGAGTATTCTCTAGAATGGTTCAGTACAATTTTGTCAATCTTATGATCTATGTGCTGAATTACCAGCTGCCGAAGCTTAAAGATATCCAAACCTTTCCGAAAGGTTGAATTTGATCATGAGGATTGGATGAAATGGATATTGGAGGATTAAGGTTCTTTAGGAGGAATGGACATGTAATTTATAAAAAGAACGGAAGATGTGATGTAGGCCAAGGTAGTGTTAAGAACCGTCTTTGGTCCACAGTCTTCTAATGTAGCCTATGGTAGTGTTACGAACCATCCTTAGACCACTCAAGCAATTCGAAGATCTATTCGGTGTCAACTAAATGTACTCCAATCCAAAAAGAAAGCTAACACGCAGACCTTAAGGAAAATAAGTTTGTTGAACTAGGCTTTGCTCAATGGAATTAAATAAAGTAAAATGCAATTGACTTAGCCATGAACTTAACTAAGAACAAAAAAGAGCAACTTAATTCATTTAATTCAATTGAAAATGACAAAGGAATTAACTAGCCAATTCGGATACTTACTCGGAATGAAACTTAGAGAGTCTTCTCTAAAGCCTTGCTCAAACTTGAGATTCAATTAAACTTCAAACTTGTGTGTTAAACCGGTGTGCCAATTGGCCACTACACAACTTTTGATATAGTTTTCCAATGACCGCAAATCCTAACCTAACCAACACTAAACAACCGACCCAAGCTTAGAGACCAACTAGGGCATGCAAGCCCAATCACTTGACCAATGAGAGAATAAATAAAATTTACAACCAATAAGAAAATTACACCTACACCTAAGACTCTAAACTAGTTTAAAACTTTTCTTTGCGCCAAAACAACTTGTGCACGTTGGAGATGGAGTGGTCGAGTTGCACATGCCCATAGACATGCAGAAGTCACCAATGAGCTCTTTCCACATAGGATGATGATGTGTGCTCTACCAATGGAAAGCTTGCTTGTTCATTCGCATGTGTGAGAGTCCCATGGTGAGTGAGAATCCAAACCTACTAGTCTAAGCAATCCACACGTCAATGGAGTGGGAAGTCGGCCAACAAGGAGAGAGTAGGGTTTGCTCCAAGGAGAGTGGAAACTCTAGAAGATTAAGGTTTGGGAATCGACCATGGGAGAGAACTTGGGAGAGGTGGCGGCCAATATCATGCAATCTGTCCTTGCTCTAGGGTTTTGGCCGAATGTGTCTTCATTTGGGCCCTTTGGTGCTTCCAAGTGGGCCCCATTGTCATGGGTAGGGTCCACATACATCAAACCCACCAATTGGTAGCTCCCATTAGCCGGTTTCAACTTATCCTTATCTCTATGGAAATGATCAAGGAAATCCATTGCAATGGCTAGGATTTCATCTTCTATGGTGTCATCCGGAATGGCCTCATCAAGATGTCATGTGGCTGGCTTTAGTTTGAGGGGAAAATGTTGGTTTTTTGAGTAAAGCAAAATTTATAAAAATCCTTATAGGATGCCACACCCAATGCATCCCAAATTGACTTGCTAAGGGGTTTCAACTCATTTGACATCAAGAAGAAAGGGGAAAACCAGTGGAAAACTTCAACATCAACTCATTTCAACTCATTTCTCCTTTGTATTGATCTTCAACGCCGTGGCCCTTTAGCTGGAATTTGAAAAGGTCTACTCGTGCTTTTGTTGCACATGTGCATCGTTGAGACGTTTGTTGTTCTAGTTGATGACCAGAATTGAAGTCATCTTTGAAGCACTTGGAATTAAGGTATAGTTTTAAGTGATGTCTTACCATTTGATTCAATCTGAGATAAATATAGATACTCAATAATTTGTTTTGAGAATGTTCCTTTCATGTTCATAAAACAGTGGCATGTTAATCTTGGAATGTAGATCATAGTCACTTGGATGTATACTGTTTGTAGTTATGTTTGTACATAGATAATATGTCTATGTGTTATTATATGTATAATGTGTAAAGGTTTCAATGTGGCGGTTACTATGTTTATGTTGCAAGTTTCAGAGTTATGACACTGGTTTCTGATGCTTGTCTTTTTACATATTATTTGTCAAAAATCAGGCACTACCACTTGTGAGCACTTTCTGGGGAGTATTTTTGTTTGGGGAGTACCGAAAATCATCAAGAAGAACTTATGTACTGCTTGTAAGCATGTTGTTCATGTTTATTGTTGCTGTGGGAGTGCTGATGGCATCATCTGGACATAGAAAAGAATGAATTGTTCCAAAAGAGCCAAAACCAATTCTCTTTATTGTCATTGCAATAGATTGTACACAGATCAACATTTCATTTTGTTAATATATCAATATCAATGCTGCTATTTATCTCTAAATGGTGTTACAGTAATGGCAATCTCTTTGATGTGTCCTTAGTTCCTCAGTGCTTAGCTCTGGGCACCTCAAACTTGCAATGTAGCATTAACCTCTCTAGTTGTAAGATGAAGACAAATCTCTGCTATTTCATAGAGCATGATGTCTCAAGAAGCTTAATGCCAATGTTGCTGAAAAGTTGACTGGATACAGTATTTTGAAATTGAGTTACCAATAGTAGTACAGTGGTAAACGTACTGAGTACGGAAAGGATTGAGATTCATAACTTGGTGGATACTCTAAGGCTGCATTTGGACGAGGGATAAATTTTAGAGGGGTTATTGTGAGTAGGGGTCACCTTTGAGTAGAGGTGACCTTTGAACTTGGATTACCCTTATCTTATTTGGTAATTACAGTGGTAAAGTAACAGCTTACTTTAAGGGTAAAAAATCTTATTTGGTAACTAAAAGCAAGGTAACCTGATATATTAATATTTTTTGAATTTTTTTATAAAACATAATTATTAAATAATATTCATGAAGTAAATTATAATAATATAACTTATAATAATTTACCTATTTTTTATAAATTATTTTTCATAATTATAATTTAAAATGAACATTTACATTCCAACATTAAAAAAACAAATAAAGAATTTTTTTGATATTACTATTTCAAATCCCAATAAATGAATAAAAAATATCAACATATCTCATCATAAAAAATTATAATTTTTATTTTTATATTATATGAATTTAATAAAAATATTAATTCTCATAAAATTGTTCATATGTCAGGTTACCCCAGTTTACAGTTACCCCTACACAAGAGTAACCCCGGGCAACTCCTGCAAAATTTACCCCTCATTCAAATGCATTACGTTGAAAATATTAACAATTTTTTAAAATAAACATTCAACAAAATAAATTGCTAATTACCCAAAAGAGATTATCATGAACCTCAAACTCTTTTGGAGTTTCGAGACCCTTTCTAAATTTAGACAAAATCACTTCTTTAAAATAAGACATTTTGACAATTATGTTTCATAAAATTTTATTTTTATTTTTTATATTATATGAATTTTAATAAAAATTATTAATTCTTATAAAATTGTTATGTTATATTACCTCTGCTTACAATTACTCATACTCAAAGGTAACTCCTTTAAAATTTACCCCTCATCCAAATGCATCATTTTGAAAATGTTGACACATTTTTAAAATAAACTTCTAAGAGAATAAATTGTTAATTACTCCGAAAGAGATTATGATGAACATCAAACTCTTTTGGAATTTCGAGACCTTATCGAAATTTCAACAGAATAACCCCTTAAAAATAGGATATTTTGAAAATTATGTTTCATAAAATTTTATTTTTATTATTTATACTAGATAGATTTAATAAACAATATTAATTCTCATAAAATTGTTAATATGTCAGTTTACCCCTACGTACAGTTACCCCTACTCAAGGGTAACTCCTATAAAATTTATCCCTCATCCAAATACATCATGTTGAAAATGTTGACACATTTTTAAAATAAATTTCAAACAAAATTAAATTGCTAATTACTTGAAATTTATTATTTTTTAATTATATAATATATTTTTTTGAAAGTTTTTAATTTTATAATATTTAATTGATAAAGAGAGGAAGACAAGGGGTATTGAGGGGTAGGGTATTGTGAATATTCCAACCTCCAAAGGGGTATTCAAAAATGGGATAAGAGGGATATTTTTTCAAATTTTTACCCTCACCCCCTTGTTACCAAACAAGGGTAACAAGGGGTAATGGGGGGTTACCCCGTCTTACCCCCATCCAAACGCAGCCCAGATCTAAAATTGTCAGGAAGTGGGTGCATATGTTTTCTATTTTGAAAGGTAAGTAGGCGCATATGTTAAGAGATCATTAGTTTCATGGAATATGAAGGAGAGCATATACCAACTTATGTGGGATATGAATGTGAGATTCAAGCTTACGAAATACAGACCCGACTGGAGTCCCAGTCAAAAAATCCCTGAGAACAATGATTTAGTCATCATATCATGATCATTTTCCTTAAAAATCTTTGGGTTTTGGAGGCAAATGTACATGGGAAAGATTTATAACTAACTTCTACATTGCAAAATGAACAATTCTGGGAGTACACAAATTTTCTGACTTGAACTGCACAAATCGGCACATGAATTGGGCAACATTGGTGGTTCATTAGATTAGAACAAAGTAGTCTTGTAATCTGGGGTGGGAGCCAATGGTTGAATGGTCCAAATTAAGCTTCAAAAATTTGGCAAGACTGGGCACCACTCAAGTTGACTGGATGGATATTCATGTCAAATTGGGCCTTGCAGTCCAATATTTGATCAACATTAGTTTATTTGTCATTGATCAAATGATTAAAATTATGGGGTCAGAGTTAACATTGAAATGGCTGTGGTCAATATGAGATGGCTCTGACAAGATGGACGAGAAATTATCTGTCGTGAATTGGTTTACAATGATTTGTTTTGAATTTTCAATGATAATCTTTGAATGAGAATATTGATTAAGTTCAAAAAGTAAAAGTTCACGACTTTTTTCTTATGCAGTGATTTTGATTGAAAATTCACACCAACTACTTACAATGGTTAATTTTTCCAAGTTGGAAAATTCGAATTGAAAATGTAACATTTTTGTCTACTAAAGGTCATGACTATTTTTTTCCGCTTGACAAAACTGATGAAAACGACTTGTGGAGAATTTTATGATGAGGATGGTTCAAAATTTGGATCAATTTTTTCAATTATTATAAATCATAAATACATAAACAACGCCAGAAAATACAAATAGGAATTGATATTTACGCCTTTTTCTAAAGATACACTGAATTTTATTTTTTTCCCATTTTGGGTGTGAACCACGAGTCAAAATCTCGGCCGATACGATAATTTTGGATTTTTTATGTCCGAGATATTTTGGCCATATGATAGATATCAGCCATACTTTAGGATATCGGTCGATATCCATGGAAATCATTTTTTTTTTTTTTTTTGAAAAAAAAAGAAAAAAATCGGATATCGGTTGTGGGCCCAGGCAGATATTTCGACCGATATTTATGTTTTCAAATTTAAAAAAAAAAAAAAAAATTTTGAAGAGAAAGATATCAGATATCAACCATATCAGCCGATGTCTCATTTTTCCGAATTTTGAACAGGGATGAGAGGCTAATTGGATTGGGGTTGGCCCCTGGGTTTTGCCGTATGGTCTTAAGCCACAGCTATAAGAGCAAGTGGGCAGTAAGCAAGAGGAGGGAAACATATTTTAATATCATCCATTTGTGACTTATCACTATCGTACTTTAAATTTGGTTATTTTATCTTTGGCTCAACACTTTATACTATTGTTTTCTTCTTTTTTAAAGTAGCTTCAAACTTTAATATTTGTCATCTTTTATAAAGTTAATTCGTATCACTATAATCCTTTCTTTGTTTGGCATTGAATAATAGCCTTTTTTAATAATATATTTTTCTAAAAGAAATTCCTCCCATAATGCTTATTTTACAATAGTGGGTCCCAACTGTAATCAATGTAGGCCTCCACAAACCTTGGACACTATTTGACCTTAATAGCTCAAACCATTCAATTAACATTTTACTTTTGACCCATTAAAGTCAACGAGTTAAACCAAAGCCAAGATATGAAACCATATAAAAGATCACCATAATATGAGGCACGTCGATTTGATAAATGAGACATTTTATGAATTGGTTTGGTCAAACATCTAATAAATGGAACTTTTTGGTTTAGCTTTGTTAATGATTATTAAGTACAAATTAATACAACACTTGATCAATTCATTTATTAATGTGCTAAGTTTCAAGTTAACCCATTTAATATATTTAGATAGGGTCAGGTTCAAGTTGGGTTAGATAAATGTTCACCCCCTTTATGATGTGCATTGTAAAAGTGATGGGTCTTCTAAAAAGGCATATATTTGAATATGTGGTTTATTAAAAATTACTTTTGATTCAACAGATCAAATTATTTTTCTTAAGTTCTCCAAAATTCGATGAGTTTAAACTAGTTTCCTATCTTGTGGCTTTTAAAAACCTGACTAATTTGATTCAATCAAAATATATACTTTTTATTCATATAGGTGTAATTCAATTGGTTGCCTTCTATCTTAGGAAGCAGGAGGTTGCTGGTTCGAGCCCCTATGGCCTAATCTTGGTGTGCCCCAAGAGTAGAATTATAATTTTTGAATTTATCTTGTTCAATTTTTTTATATTTTTAAGTGTAACCTTTTTAATCTATGATTTAATTATTTATTTATTTCTAAACTCTTTGAAGCACAATACCATTTTTATAATTGTCAGTCTTCTCTCTAAAGATGAAAAAAACATTTGAATCATCTCATGGTTTTCTTTTAAAACTTATTTAAAATCAATTAGTTTAAACCCTTTTGGAAATCAATTATTATTTATCATTATAGAATCCATTTTCATCATTTATAATTCTTTCCAAAAGAAGCATAGCAAATGCATTGCCCCTTCAAAAGTTCGAGGATTATCTTCTGCTTTTTGTTTTTTTTTTTTTACCTTTAGAGTCACTATTTCTTTCTTAATTTTCTTACGACTTCCCTCAACCAAATTAATAAAAAATCTGACCCAAAATTATAAGAAAGATCTTTTTTCATTCTTTTGCTGCTTTTGAATTTTGAAAATCCAATTGATTGTTCCTCCTTAATTTCTTCTCTGATTGTATGAACTATGAAGTTCATTTTCAATTACATTTGTATTAGAAGAACTTGAAGCATCGTTAATGATACTTTGGTAATCAAAAACATAAAATTTCTTTACCACTCAAAAAAAAAAAGTTAAATTTCTTCTCATAGAAAAAACCAATTTGATATAAATAGGATTCAATAATAGCTCAGGTAGGGTTTCAATAAACCCAATTAAACCAATGTCAAAAATTACTGAACCCAACATGAATTGTTGATCCGAGTTACTCAATCTGTAACAACTCGACCCTTAATTAGAAAAATGATAAAATTTTAAAACCGTTAATTCGGTTTTGTGATCGATTAACATGATAGAGTGCAGAGAGAGCTTCCCAAAAAGGTATTATATGATCCGATCGGAGCTCGTTTGCTTAGTGATCCAGCCCGAAGAAGTTCGGAGGGCATTTTGGATATTATATAATGTCTTTTGTTTTACTTAAAATCATGAATAGTGTCTTTAAAACTGTCAGAGGGTACGAGATCACTCTCATGTCCAATTTGGAAATCAAAAATTTCACACACACTATCTATTTGAGTACTCTATTCAACAGTATTTCTGAAATTTTCAAACGTTTGTCCGAAATACGAATCTTAGATGTGCTTTATCTAAGAGCCCCGATTTGTCGTATTCTTGGTGATTTGAAAAATTACAAACTTGAATCTCAATCAATCTGTCTTTTAACTAAACTTTTGGTATTTTAAGAATATTGATTTTATATTTTTAAAACACCAGAGAATAGAGGTCAAAGATATCAAGAAACTTAGACGATGTATTTTTTATAAAACGTTATTTTTGTAAAAATGAAAGATTTTTTGTTAATAAAATGAAAATCTAATTTTACCAGGCTAGTTAAAATCCACATGACTGCGGCGTCAGATTTTATCAAATTAGCCCCTAATTATCCCTATTTTTTAAGTGTTTAAAAGAAGGAAAAAAAAAGTAAATCCATGAAAAAGAAAAGAGGATGTAAATCCATTTTCTTACCGACAATTTCCACTGACAGAAATTGACAGTAGAAATCGACCGAAAGCTTCTTCTAAAGCTTATATATGAGATGGGTTTCAGAAGAAAAAATTACAGTTGAAATAGCCTTTTTCTTATTTATTTTCAAAGCTTTTAAAGCAGCCCTTTTGTGTTGGATTTTTAACAAACTTCTGTAAGTATTTCTTCAAGTAATATTTTCCCTTAGCAGATCATACTTAGTAGAAGCTCTATTTAAATTTTGGTAGAAAAATACTCTGTAGATTTTCCATAAAAAATTAGAGAAGAAAATACCCCGAAAAATGGTTTTCTGCTCTATTCGTCGTCAATGCATCAAGCTATGCGATGTGTCTTTGCTTTTCTGACCGACATGTCGAAAACGTTGATATATCTAAATTGGTCAAAATGACACATTGACTCTGTCGACATATTGACGAGAGAAAATTTGACACATTTTATATATCGACATATCGAGCAAGAGACTAGCCGACACATCGACATTATCGACATATCGAGCACTATGACTGAATAGAAGAGATAGAGCAGAGCATAGTCGAGATATCGACTCAGTCAACACATCAACTGGGCGACATATCGAGAAGTCTATGTAACACCCCAATTTCTCAATGAAATGGAAAATTATGAAAATGCCCCTGAGTTATTAAATTAATTATTTTGTGATGTGAAAATAGGAAATGGTGGGTTCCATTGCTCAAATTAAGGTCATATGAGCTCATTATATATATATCAAGTTGATTTGGATGGGTTATGTACATCAATTGGGTTGGAAATGGCTAAATGGGTCAAAGGGCCCAATTGGACCCAATGGGTCAAAATGGATGATTTGACCATTGTGTAAGCTTAAATTAAATAGGGTTAAGCCTATTTGATTGGAAATCAAGTAGAGAAGAAATAGGTAGGCTTGATCCATATGAGAAAACCACTTACAAATGACCAAAATACCATAATCGGGTCATAGAGTCAAAAACGGGTCAAGGAGCTAAAGGGGGGACCCAACGGGTCGGGTTGACCAGTTGACCACGGATGACCGTGTGGGCCCTCAATTGAACTCAAGTGTGAGTTAATTCAGCTTGAGTTAGGTTGATTTGAAATGAGTTGGATTTAAGAAATGAGTTGACTCAAACTTGGTGTATTAAAGATGATGAGTTGGATGAGTTGGTTTAGAATAAAAATATCATGAGTTAAGTAAGTCAAGAGGAGGTAGAAACGAGTTGTAATCTCACTCAACATCTGATCAAACTCATCACAGCCGTTGAGTGTGAAGGGGTGCTTTGGCAAAGCCAAAAGACACCAAGGTTGGCGGCACCTTTTCATGAAGGGTTGCATTGGTTCATTTCCCATGTGATGCAATGTTTGGCACCAAGGGGTGCAACGTTTGGCACCAAGGGGTGTCTTGGTTGACACCCAACATCCACTCGTTTTTAGCAAGGTTAATGAGGGAGGATGAATGGGAGTTGGGGGGCTGAAACTATAAAATAAAAACATTACCATACTTGGCCGTTTTTCACACCAAGGAATCCAAGAATTCCCATCTCTCTCTCCCTCTCTCCAATTCGTTTTCTTGGCTGAACAACAGAGGCTTTTGGCACCAGTTAGTCAAGTATAAACCAGCAAGGAATTAAGGAAAGAAAGAATAAATAAAAGGTAGAAACCAAGGATCAAAGTCAAGAAGAAAGGCTTGGGAAAAATTGGTAAGTTTTTCATTGAGTTTTGTTGAAAAACATGGAACAAATAGGGTGTGGATTGGGCCATGATCATGGCCGATTACACCAATGATTAACCTTGATTAAATGGAGGTTTAGAAATGATTAAGATGACCATTGGGTTCGGCTACCATAGAGGGCCGAACCCCATGTAAAGAGATGGCTTGGTTTTCATGTTTTGAAACATGAAAACCATGGATTTTGTGGACTGTTTTGGGTTGTACTTAAAGATTCAAATGCATGATATAGAAAGGATTATAAACATGGGTCTGAATGACAAGAAGGCTGAAGTTAACATGGTTTAAATCAATGGTCTAAAGATGGAAAATATGGACCATAAAGTGGCCGAACCCCATGAAATTTATTTGTTTAAAGTGATGGTTTTTGTAAAATCATGGACTGTTTTGTATGATCTAAGATACAAGATAAAGGATGTTAAATCTTGGTTTTGGATGGCATAATTCGGCATTGGAATAGCCAAATGCATTAAGGGTCTAAACCTTGGGCAAAGGTGATACAAATTGATAAAATAGATCCTTGGGTTTCGGCCACCTTACATGGCCGAACCCCATGATCTTGTTTGGATAATTGGATGGTTTTGAAGTGTAAAAACCATACAATATTATGCTGGTTTTTACATGATTCAATGGACATATGATGTACATTAAAAAGGGTCCAAAACATGGGCATAGGGTTCGGCCACCTTGGATGGCCGAACCCCATAAAAGTGTTTGATAAATTGGTATGTTTTTTGGAGAGATAAACCATACCAATGGTGGAGATTTTATGTGATTGTTTACTGATTTTGGTCGGCCAATGTATGACTAAATCTCATTAATTTTATGGCTAAGGTGCATGATAACTGATGAAAGATTAGTGGAAGGATTGAATCCAAAGGACCATGAGGTTCGGCCAAATGTATGGCCGAACCCCATGGGTTTCTTTTATGGTTTTTTATTTGGTTTGCATAGGATGAGGTTCGGCCATGTAGTACGGCCGAATCCCACCAATGATTATTGATGGACCTTGTGCTAATTCATAAGGAATGGGTTAAATAGGTTAAGCTTATAAGTAATAATGGGTAATGGTTCTATGTTGATTTAAAAGCTTTAAAATACCCTAATGGAGAACCATATGGTACTGGATACAAGAATCATTGGGTTCGGTCAAATGTATGGCCGAACCCCATGGAGTAAGTTGGTGGACTAAAGATTGGACATTTAAGTGACAATATGATTTACTGATTATTGTATCACAAGGTGACGGAAGTTGAACGACTGCGAACGGTGACCGGATAAAGCCCAAGAAAGAACAGACACTGAAGTGATCCTTCAGTAGGTTTCCTACCTACTTGTAACCACGGTTTTTACCCAGTTTTCTTATGATACTCTTGTTTTAATATATGTGTTTCAAATGATATATTATGCATTAACAAATGGCATACAGGCATTGGCATCTCATGCATGGTCATGGGATGATGAATGAGGTTCTACTGTGTTACAATTATGGGTTACGTCCTCCTTAGGCGATGAGAGTTCCGCCAGAAAACGTAACATGATGATCATAGTCACAATGGTCTCCTTAGGCGAAGAGAGTCCCGCCAGGAGGACTAATACGTGATATGAATCAGAGTCAGTGAGGAAGAGATGGAAGTTGTATTGTGATTTATCTTGTCGGTGCATGGCACGACAAGTGATGGATATGGATGTACATGATGGGGGAGGCTCATTGCATGTGCATACATCATAGCATTGTTTTACCTGTTTTGATGATCATATATTATGATATGTATATGCATGTTTTATATGCTAACATGTGGTAGCCCTGATTCGGAAACCTACTTGGCGTGTTGATCTAACGCCCTAATTCTATCCTCAGAGGAGATTGCAGGTACAAGCAAAGGGAAAGGAAAGGTCGTTGACCGAGAGGGGAGCCAAGCCTAAGTGCTTGAATGAAGGGCTGAACTATTTTATATTACTGTCTTTTGAATATTTTGTGGGATATGTAATAATTCGCTACTTGCTATGATTTGATTAGGTTGATAACATTTGGATGGTTGATCTATGATAAATAAAGTTTAAGACTGTTACTTGCTATCTAGTCTTATTATTCCGCATGTTGATGTAGTTCCATGTGTGTTCATTATCATGGTCTAGTCCATGTACACATGGGTGGCCAGTTAAGGTTCAGACTTGGGTAGTCCGAACTTAACTCGCGTCGTGACGCCGCCTGCTCTCTTCCGATGTTCTATTATTACTTTAAAAAAAAAATTAGACTCTGAAATTCTCGAAAAGGGCGGGGCGTTACAGTCTACATATCGACAGTGACGACATGTGATGTGGACACCAATGGTGATGAAGATGCGGTCGTTGCCATAGCATTGAATTTTTATAAAAACTACTATCACAAAGCCGAAAGGGCCAAAGGGCCCATGGCCTAGTTCGTGCAGTCAATCTGATTGGGTACTATCCAAGGGTAGAAAGTAGGTCGAGCCGAGATCTCGGCCTATTTTTCATATAGGCCGATATCTCGGCTGAACTTTTTCTCTCTCCTGCTCGATTTTTTTTAAAAAAAAATTCCATAAAAATTACAGTAAATGCAGATAATTATGGGCTTATTGAATATGTAATTTTTTCATAAAATATCGGACATTTTCATCTTCTAATATATTTTTGAAGTTACGATATCGGAAAATTATATAATTAGTAATAAAATGGTGAAAATTACAAGGAAAAGCATATAAATGAGGAAAATTTGTAGAAATAATTTCATAATTTATTTTCTTCGTCAATGAGTGTTATTTTAAGTTATGAATTATAGAAATAAAAATAAATAAATAATAAAATGATTGAAAATTACATAATAATGTAGAAAAAATATTAGAAAATGAAACTAATGGTGTCCTAATCACTTGAACTGATAACCACACAAATGCCATACATTTTTAATTATAATAAATTCCATTTAAATCATTAACTGAAGAGTTTTTAAAAATTAACTAAATGAAGAAACTTTCAAGATCTAAACTCAAAAGATAATTTATTCCCATACATTTCAGCTACATTTAAAGATGAACATCAATATGGAGAATGTTCTTCAAACTCATACCAGGGGACGGTAACGTTAAGTATAAACCTCGCATATTGATCATGTGGATAATATTTATCTGTTGAGATGTTCTCAGATGGAGACGAAGATGGATACGGATATTGCCAACTGGCAGAGCTTTGGCGTGATTGTTCATCATAAATAGACATGAAATACATGTTACTTGCAAGAGACTCAGCGTCCACGTATCCATAAGCCGAACTACCCCAATTGTTTGTTGGCATATATCCGGGTCATGCTAACCCAGCATCATGTTCGGACATGTTTTGATCGCCATGAGGAGGTGTACGCTGTGATTCCTCCTGTGTTTGATGAATGTGACTGATATCGGGGTGATACCCTGTGAAATCCCCTGATACTCATCCTCCGCAGCACCAGCCCCAGCCGGATAACAATCTCTCCAAAGAAGTCCATCATTTGAACAACCATTGTCATCGGTAGAATCATCAGACACGGAGGACCCGTGGTCCTGACGACTTGGTGGTTGACTGCTCGGAATGAGTTGTGATTTCCCTCTCTCATGTATTATTTTATAGGTTTACCATTTTCTAACATTTATAAGTCATAATCCATAGCTAATGATTAAAAAATTAGAAAACGACAGAAAATAAAAGAAAAAAATTGCATCCCTATAAAAGAAGTTAGTATACAGTAAATAACAGCAAATAAAAAAATTTCATGTATTATTTTATAGGTTTTACCATTTTCTAACATTTATATGTCATAATCCATATTTAATGATGAAATAATTACAAAAAGAAAGAAAATAAAAGGAAAAAATTCCATCCCTGTAAAAGAAGTTAGTATACAGTAAATAAGGGCAAATAAAAAAATTCATATATTATTTTATAAGGTTTACCATTTTCTAATATTTATATGTCATAATCCATAGTTAATGATGAAATAATTACAAAAAGAAAGAAAATAAAATGAAAAAATTGTATCCTTTTAAAAGAAGTTATTATACAGTAAATAACAATAAATAAAAAAATTTCATTTATTATTTTATAGGTTTTACCATTTTCTAACATTTATAAGTCATAATCCATAGTTAATGATTTAAAAATTAGAAATAAAAAATAAAAATTGCATCCCTGTAAAAGAAGTTATTATACAGTAAATAACAGCAAATAAAAAAATTTCAAGTATTATTTTATAGGTTTTACCATTTACTAACATTTATGTGTCATAATCCATAGTTAATGATGAAATAATTACAAAAACAAAGATAATAAAAGGAAAAAATTGCATCCCTGTAAAAGAAGTTAGTATACAGTAAATAAAATCAAATAAAAAAGTTCATATATTATTTTATAGGTTTTACTATTTTCTAACATTTATATATCATAATCCATAGTTAATGATGAAATAATTACAAAAAGAAAGAAAATAAAAGGAAAAAAATTCATCCCCTTAAAATAAGTTAGTATAAAGTAAATAAAATCAAATAAAAAAAATTTATATATTATTTTATAGGTTTTACCATTTTCTAACATTTATATGTCATAATCCATAGTTAATGATGAAATAATTAAAAAAAAAAGAAAATAAAAGGAAAAAATTGCATCCCTGTAAAAGAGGTTATTATACAGTAAATAACAGCAAATAAAAAAAATTCATTTATTATTTTATAGGTTTTACAATTTTCTAACATTTATAAGTCATAATCCATAGTTAATGATTAAAAAATTAGTAAACGACAGAAAATAAAAAGAAAAATTGCATCCCTGTAAAAGAAGTTAGTATACAGTAAATAAGAGGAAATAAAAAATTTAACCTATTATTTTATAGGTTTTAGCATTTTCTAACATTTATAACTCATAAACAATATTTTATAATGAATTAATTAAAATAAAGAGTAAATGAAAGTAAAAAATGTTGCTGTAAATTTTGACTTGTTAGTAACAGTAACTAAGAGCAAATAAAAAAAAATCATCTATTATTTTATAAGTTTTATCATTTTCTAATTTTTTTTTCATTTATGCTATTTTATGTTGAAATAGTTAACAAAAAGGAATAAATAATTGAAAAAAATAGTAACTAACAAAGTACACAAAAAATAACTACAAATGCATTCAGATGGAAAAAAATTATAACACCTTTATAAAACTTTTATTTACTACATATGTTATTTAAGTTCAAGCATTTTTTAACAAATTATAACACTTTTATGTTATTTTTGGCTAAAAAAATTAAAATAAAATACAGATAAATGGAAATAAATTACAAAAATTACAAGATCAGTAGATCTATAAATGAAGAAAACTTTGAACGGTCTAGATCGTTCAGTTTCAGCCAAATCCGGGTCTTTTAGAACTTAATTAGATCAAGTAATGAAGAGTGAAAAAAAATTTGGAAAAGAAATGATAAAATCTGGTTTTTTTTCTAGAAAATAAATGTGTGAAATTTGAAGTGTAGGTGAATGGTATTTATATAAAAAAATTGGACCGGGTCGATTTTTCAGATTTCAAAAAAATAATAAAATATTCACGCATGCCGGACCACTCGAATCCTACAGCCCGCTATACATAGAGATTTGACTGGGAGAAATTGGTTGACAGGTGAGATCTCGCCCGATATATTGGACATCAGATATCGGCAAAATATTGCCGAACTTGAGTTGGGCCCATGCCCGATTTTTACTGTTTTTTTAGGAAAAAACGGCAGGTCCAAACGAAATTCGGCCGAGATTTTGACCGATATATCGGTCATCTAGGCCGATATTTCTAAAAAAAAAAATGGCTTTTTAAAAAAATAAAACAATCAACCGAATTTTTAAAATTCGGCCGATATCATGACCGAATTATCGGTCAAATCTTCGGTCATATCGGCCGAATGTTTTTTGGTACGGCCGATACTATACGTATCGACCGATATATATTGGTGGTCAAAAACCCGATATATATCGGTCGATACGCATAGTATCAACCGATATTTTGACCCCTGGTACTATCACATAGGAGTCAAACAGTTTTTAAGTGAAGGGTCTTAGTAAAACTTGATTGCAGCCATTACTCAATTTATTCAAAAACTTATGCTAGGACATGTTAATAGTATGAATTGTCAGGTTATTTTTTTGAAATAATAGTCAGATCCTATTTTCTAGGATAGAACCGTTTATCTCCTTTTTTATTTAAGCGTATGTTTCAACCAGATTGTATGCAAAGTATATTTTAAAAGATAAGTATTTTGGCTTTCTTTCAAATTTGGAATGAAGGAGATCATTACCAACTATTGAGGAATAAACAAAATTGTTTTGTTTCCACGGCAAGTCACATCTTGATTGTGTAGTGTTTCTGCAACTTTTTGCAGCATCCCAATCCAAGGTCAGGCTACCTGTCCACAACTGCAACCAGCTTTGTCATTGATTTGCATATCCAACTGACATGTGGAGACTCAGACGTGTTGGGCATTCACCTTCCTATTGGCTAATCGAAACCAATGAGAATTTGAAGTGCTAGTTTTGTTCTTGCTGCAAGCAACCAAGCTCCACGTGTCTGCAATCTCTCTACAGCCAGGATAATTATTTTAGGACAGATTCAAAGAGAAGATTTGAGACCTACACCTCTTCCGTCAGGTTCTCTTGTTCTATTCTTTTCCTGTCTTTTAAAAAGAACCAACAGAGGAAAAACCCAGGCTGGGTAAAACAGTCCAGCTATGCATTGTGGAAGACATATGTCCCTATTCCAGGCACGTACACAGACCTTTGGGGCAGTTTGACATCTGAAACATATTAAGCCTATTATACAAACAGTCCAGAACTGTCTAAGGTTTATATTGGGTCAGCAAATGTTCGGGTATACAATCCGAACCCATTGATGTTCGGTTTTAGTGATAATTTCAAGGCTTAACATCCCTTGGCCTTCTTTGCCTTCATCAACATGTCGAGATTCAGCAGACAACTTTGAAAATATTTATATGAAAATGTTAAGTTACTTAAACCTCTTTCAAACATATGATTTGTTTATATTGTTTTTAATGTTTTAACAATTTCAACTCAAAATACTCATCAGTCAAAGGTGAGGACATTCAATCACACTGTGTTATTAAATACTTCTCATTTTGCATTTAAATTCTGAAAATTCTACACCATTAGTCATACAGTAATGAGTAGATATCCGTGGTCATTTTACTGATATAAAGAATGTAAAGGGACCAGAATGCAATACCGACATTGTTCACACGTAACGGGATGATACTAATTTCTACATATGAAACGTGAACAATATAGTGTACGGGATATTAAGGTCTAGCCATTCTAAAACGAAGAATGGAAACTACTTATTCTTAGAGGCTGACTGGTTATCAGTTGGAGATCTTAAGATAGATCAATTTTCAACCGTGATTTCGATTGGAATATGAGCATTTGTGCATTTAACGATGTGTTGCAGGAAATACGCATTTACACGATAAATGGTAAGTAGAGGATAGATGTACCCGACCTGAGAGTACGGTAACTGGTAGAACTTGTGTACATCGCTTGAATTACAGTCGATATAAACTATGTTTATTTCCAGTATAGTATTATTAAATACCAATTACTGATATACGTATGATTTCATGCGGGAGGGCTTTGGAATCCATGTTTGCAGAGTGAGAATATGATCATATGAGAGATATTTATTTGGGTTGAACGTGGATTTAATCCATACTTGATGTGCATTTGACTGGTGTATTGTGTATATCAAATTACCTTACGCTGTTGTATGAAGTACCTAGCTCGTAGAGGGCACTGGTACGAGGTGTATATACGGAATGTGTGAAGCAGTGAGCTTGAATTTGCCGGCGGTTAGCCACGTATCTTCGTGGCTGAGTGCCGTAGACGTTAATTGACGGTGCTATCATTTTGAAGAAAGGAAGGACATGTATTAACTATGTTAGATGATATTCTCATAGAAAATTATATGATTTCTGAGTGTTTAAACTGTTAAATTATAATATGTTTAAAGTAGATGATATATTGCATTATCTTTTGCTTTCACTTCGTTAGGCTAGTAGAGCTCATATTCCTTACGTTTTAGGAAACCCGAATGAGGAAAAACAGGAGGACCTTATGCTACAGTAGGGGTGAAGACCCTATCTATCTATTTCTCCATTGTTGAGAACTTATGTGTTTTTCTTTATTACTGATTGTATGAACAATATGATGTAATAAACCCTTATTGTGACTGTTTTGAGGCACAATAGATATGCAATAGAACTACTGTGTTTCTTATGTATATCTCTGATAAGTATGTGAATGTGTATGTGTTATAGTTATAATGAATGTTAGGTAGAATGTATATAACATTTCTCTACTTGGACTTAATACTGGAGATTAAAGTTATAGATTATGTGTTGGTTAGTAATATGTCCACATATTATGGCGACTGGTGGGTTCTCTGAGGTTTTGGATTTTAAGTGAGTCATTGTGGCCCTTCCATTCCTCTCAGAACTTTATCGGCTCGGTTATGGCTCGATCCGAGGCTGCCAAATGCAATGTCCAAATTTTAGATCATGTGCAATATTAAGTCTATGATGAGTTATAAATTCCGCAATTGTTAGAGGCCTAATATTAGAAAAAATAAAATAACGCACGTCTTAAGAGGCCTTGAGAAGGGGGGGGGGGGGGGGGGGGCACAATCTAACTCGAATTTCTAACCCGACTCAACTCGAGTGTTGTTTTATAATTTGGTACACTCGAGTCGGGTTGTTTTTAAATTTCTCAACTGAATCCGACACAAATTTCATGTGGATTTATTTTTTAGACCCGATCCGAGATATACAAAAACACAATCCAAACCCATTGATGTCTTGGATCGAGTTTTTCAAATAACGCCCCGACCCGAAGGTGGGCCTAGAACCCTACTAATTTTTTTTAATATAATCCTTAATAACTCCTAACTGGGTTGGATCAATAGTTAGACGCAGAAATGTCACACATGTTCTTCACATATGTCTACCAGTTTAGAAGCATATATCATACAAACAAATATTTTCTATCACAAGAAGATAATCTTATTTATATCAATCGTGAGTTGCTAACGGTAACATGGTGATTCAATACATGCTTAGTCTAAGTACCACAGAGGGTACTTAATACAACATACGATTTTAACAACCAACATTACAAAATGAAATGTATTTCCCATCCGTGGGAGATACAAGCGGCAGCAACAACTTTAGCATCCTATGTTTGATATGGAGTTTCCTCCTCTTCGGATACATCTCTTAAAATGTGAAAGGTGTGAGCTAACTAACCCAATGAAGAGATCTTGAAATAATACATTCACCAACATGTACGGGTTAAACAATTCAGTCTAATCTTAATAGAATAATGGTCTACAACTTGGGCCAGCAACTAACATACCTGGGTCAGTAGATGCGAACCGACACATCTGGGCCTGTAATTGACACACCTGCGCCGATAATAATTCAGCAGTTAAGAGTACGTGGATACAATATCAATATCATAAATGCTCAAGTTCTTACATCATAGCATCTTATCAATAGTATCAACTCTATACTTCAGTCTTCATCATAACATGATGCTCAATTTCCAACACCGGAGAATATCATTATCAATATCAACTTTATACTTCAATCTCTTATCATAACATGATGCTCAAATTCTCACATCGGATAATATCATCATCAATATCAATACCATGTATGATAAACATCATTAGTAATAATATGAACATATCTTAACAATATATATCAAGTCTAGGTATATAAGTAGGTTCATTTTTTGTTTATAGACTAGTAGATCTCTACTTCTTGACACTGTGTTATGTTTCCATTCTAACAGTTAAACCCAATTTTCATCCTTACATATAAGCAGTGTCAAGTTTCGGATTCTGGCATATTCGGTCTTTTCCATATCATGTATAATCCATGAAACCACTCATTGCACTAGATTTAGGTTTACAAAACCTGATTTACCAATATGGTATTATTAAGTCTCATCACCGTAAAACGTAGAGTATCACGGGTATCTATTACACAAATAGAAATACAATTAATATATACTCATAATCAATTATAATACACATTCATAGACAGTACAACATACATTCATATTATTTTCAATCTTTCTACTTATTTTCCGGAAAAACTCCAAGGAAATGGATATGAGTTTCCTTAATGGGTTACTATCCTTTTTTAATTATAATAATCCATCAATATAATAAGGTGCTCAAGCTACTACCCATATTTTCTTCTGCAAATGACCATAAATACATATTGAGTTAGGCCTAGAGATATAAGGTGTTCATGCCACTACTCGTATATTGAGTTAGGCTTAGAGATCACTCAATGCCCGAACCCTTCTTTTTTACCAAGCGACAAAGTTAATCGCTCAGCTACTGATATCTACCGGGCTGCGTTTCCACTGTGCCACAGATAGAGAGTATCGGCCTGGAAGTCATAATATATGTATATATAATAATAGAAACAAGGGTTAGTATCATTTTTAATTTAATGGCTTTCAAAATAGATTACTGAAACAAATATTATAGTTCTTAAAACTTTCTAAAACCAAATCATAACAGGTTTTTAATTTAAATCCAAAACAAATAACATCTTATGGTATTTAAAATAAGTATCCTATGATCAATTAAATTAAATTGACTAGGTAAACAATTAATTCAATGGAATAAGAAATACAGTGTGGAATAAATCCAAATAAGTTATGAAATCTCACCAATCTAAATACATATAATAATTTAAACCAGTAAATACATTAAAAGGCCTAATTCACTAAGTTTAAAAAAATATAATCACTTCAACTAATTATTAAAATCATTTTATGAAATCAAATCTTAAACCAAATCTTGAAATTCACTTTAGACTAAATCATAGTTTAAGGTAATCAAATTAAAATATAACTTTTCTAAAAATCATACTTTATTATATATATATATATATATATATATATATATATTCCACTTATATATATTCCACTTAAAAACCCAACTAAAATCATAGATTAAAATAAATATAAAAAATAAAAGCTCACCTCAAAGCTGAGTTGGGCGGTGAATGCACTAAAATCATAGATTAAAATAAAGGCGTGACTTACAGACACCCGACTTTTCTGCCTATACACACCCGTTTTCGGATTTTTAGGGTGAAATTACCATTTTGCCCCCGTGTTTTTCACTTATTCGAACGAATGCCCAAGTCTAAATTTATTTCATTCGAATGAAATACACAGTGCTTAAAAAATAACGGTCTATCTTCTATAAACTACAGTAATGCATATTGCATATTGCATTAGTTAAATAATAAAAATCTCCTTTAAAATTTTAAAGTTATTTTTTAAGCACTATGTATTTCTAAAATTTCTCAAATTGAATATCCGGATTAATTACGATAACCTGATAAAAATATTTTAAGACTTCAAGGTATTTTGACACTCCCAAATATGTTTTTGGCACAACCGAAGAAACTTTTATTTGTAAAATACTGTGTTTTAAGCATTTGGGAATGTCAAAAGACCTTGAAGTCTTAAAATATTTTTATTAGGTTATCGTAATTAATCCGGATATTTAATTTGAGAAATTTTAAAATGCACGGTGTTTAAAAAATAACTTTAAAGTTTTAAAGAAAATTTTATTATTTAAATAATCACTATTGTATAAGTGGTTCGAATGAACCATCCGTTCATTCGAATGAATGGGCTGAACATGCGAAACAATGTTAGGCCATTAATTCGAATGAATTAAATTTAGATTTTGGCAATCATTCGAATATTCATTAGAACGAATGTCGAAATGAACTGGCAATTTGTTTGAATAAGTGAAAAACATAGGGGTAGAATAGTAATTTTATTTTAAAAATTCAAAAATAAGTGTTTAGATACCAACCAAAAAAAAAAAGAGTCAAGTATCAATAAGTCACGCCTAAAATAAATATAAGAAATAAAAGTGGCTCGACGGTAAATGCAGTGTCCGCAGATTAAAAGTAAAAGGCCGAAGAAAAAGAAGCAAATGGGAAAGGGACGGTGGAGAGAAGGAGTGATATTTTAGAATTTTTTTTTTCAATCTTTCCTTACTTCTCTCCCTTTTATAAGGGAAGCAAATGCCATGCCACCACGTTGGCTAGCTAGTAGCCTTTCAGAATTGAGATAAGCATGCATTCGTCTGCATAGTTTTTTTTTTTTATTATTATTAATATCTTAATGTTTATCCATACAAAGGTGATTATTTTATTATATTAATTTAAAAACACATTTAAATACACTCTTAAGTTAGGTATTAAAATAATAAAATTTATAAATATATAAAAAATACATTAAAACTCAATGATTTAATTATAAATCACAAAAATGTCAAATTTTCAAAATTTAAATTAATATTTTGGAAAAAATCTAACTTAAAAAAAATCAGACAATATAAATTCATCTGACAAAAATATTTCAGTGATATTTTAACACTCTTAAATATTTTAAAAATTAACTTTAAAAAAAATAGAAATATCTCTGACGATTCAAAAATCACACTTCTGACAATCAAGATGCATGTTTCCAAACTCATAATTTAAAACTGAATAAATGAGTGAAATTTGAGAAATTAAATATCTCAATTGAAGGTTTTTCCAAATATAGACAATTTTAAGGGTTTTAGTCAGAGAAAGTTCAGATAATTTCAACTTTACCACTGTACTTGAACGAATCGGATCTACATGCTCTCGAATTCGGATCGAGTCAAACTTTAACTCTAAACAAAGCCTCTTGTTAATCTTTCAGATTAACGGATTACTAATCACCGTTAACGACTAATAATCATACAATTAGATATTAATTTGGGTCAAGGTATTACATTTTACCCCTAAGTAATAACATTGTTATTTATGTTTTTTACTATTTAAAGGTTCTCATGGAAAGGATCTTAACCTTTCCAAGAAAACTTAGTTTTCTTTTCTTGCTTATTCCATATGGAGATAAATTACTTTCCCTATGAGGTATTCTATTTTGTAAATAATAAGCAATTAGAATTGCTTCACCTTATATATTCATGGATAAACGACCGATCTTCAACTTTTTTTTCTTTCAACTAAGTTATTTTGCTGTGGGACATATGGAGCAACACTTTGATGAACAATGCATGAGTTTCACAAAATTCATTGGAATTATAGAGGTATATTCATCTTCAATATCACTTTTCAAGGTTTTAATCCTTAGATTTAATTGATTTTCTACTCCAATCTTTATAAGTTTTAAATTTTTTCAGAGTTTGATTTTTAGTTTTCGAATCTAGAACTAAATATCTATGAAAATAATAGAATAACAAAGGATAATGACAAGACATTCAAAATTCTTTTTTCATGTGAACATTGGGATAAAGTTCTTCACATGTAAATACAGAAAAGTTTTCAATTAGGCAACTTTCCTACTTAGGGCTCTCATGTGGGCCCATCGGAGTTTGAAATCACAATAACTTCTTCTCAAACCTATTTATCCTCGTGAATTGTATTTATATCAATTTTATCCCATTTCAAGTTCATCTCACATTTAGCTTAAAATTCATTAAAAACTATTTACAATTGATCTTTGAATTCTTGAAAATTATAGTATTTTAAATCCAATTAATTTTATCATTGAAAATTCTTTTCCAACTCACCCATCGTCACACATTAAATCCCTCTTATGAGCCCACAAGTCGCAAGACAAACTATTGCGACCCCCAACTGAAATCAATTGTGAATAAATCTTCGTCAAAATTATTAAATCTAATATTTTTGAAAGGACTCTTGGAGATCAAGATGATACCTTCAAAAAGATTTGATTATTTAAAAAAAAATGACGAAATCTTCTTCAAATGCTCTCCCATCACTTATTTCTAGCACTTTAGGGTATAGATACGGTGGACATGTTTGAAAATTGTTGATAATGATTAGATTGGAACACATCTATATGAAAATAATGGAAATAAAATAAAACTTACTAATATAGGTCCAAACATTAGAAACCAATAAATGGACTTACGTTCAAAATTGATATTTTTTTACAGAGGGAATCTCGACCACAACTCTATTAAATTCCCTCTTTGAGTGAGGTCCCACACTTCCACATGATAGTCACCGAGTTACGCTATGGGAACTCGAACTCGCACTATCCTGGTTCTTGAGGTGAAATATTACCAGTTGAGCACCCCGTGTAGGATAATTGATATTTTTTTTCTTTTAAAAAAAAAAAAGACAATACATATACAAGAGATAAATGACCATAATTTAATGACATCATAAACCCCTAAAAACATATGTACATTTTGTATTATTTACTAGCGTAAAATCATAATAAAGATCTAATAAGTATTGACCAATAACCAGAATATTAACAAATATATGGCCGGAGCAATCATAAACCTGTTTCTTGACCCAGATGGAATAATATGCCCCAACACATAACTTTATTGAGGTATTATACCATCCAATACTGTTTTAGATTTTTTTTCTAAGTCAAATAATAATTTTTCAATAGCTAAAATAATAGGCTCCAAAATTTTTAATTGTTGTTATTATCATCAATTTTTTTAAGATTATTTATATTATTTATTTGATATCCATATCTATAAAAATCAATATGCTATTTGATTATAATTTAAAATGCAATTGATTTAACTCAACAACGTATTGAGTCAATTGTCTTTTTGAATAATAAATTCAAGTTTAGTTGAGTTTTGAACTGAAATGCAAATTATTTTTTCGATGTTTTTTTGTAATTAAGATGTTCAAGTGTAGATCATGCAAGTAATTTTAAAGTATGTACAAATCTCTACCACACACCGAGTAAATCTATAAGGAATGACCCTTAAATCTAGACGAAATGGCCCTTTAAAGTGAATTGCGAATCAAATTCAGGGCTCGTGCTTCTTTACATGCAACTAATTTTTAAAGTATTTGAAAACCTTTCTACCTACACACTAAGTAAATCTATAAGGAATGGCCCTTTAAGGTGAATTGGGAATCAAACTTAGGGCTCGTACTTCTTTTACATGCAACTTATTTTTAAAGTATTTGCAAACCTCTCTACCCACACGCCGAGTAAATCTATAAGAAATGATACTTTAAGGTGAATTGGAAATCAAACTCAGGGCCCGTACTTCTTTACGGGAGTTCTTGGCCATTATTCTAACCGAAAACCTTTCACATGTGAGGAGTCACATTTTTCACTTTGGTTCTAAAATATTAGATCAGTATTTATGTTCAAGTTTATGAATATTATTCATAATAAACTTGAGCTAGTTTGTAATTAAAAGGTGTGAATTATTTAAGTAACGTTTGAAAAGTCAAGAACTCAATTTAACTCAAAATTCTAACCACTTGAACAAGTTTTGTTACGCCCCGACTCGAAGGGTGGGCCCGGAACGCGACTGATTTTTTTTTTTTTTTTTAAAGATAAACTAAACCAACTCACAAGCATTCTAACTGGGCTAAATCAACAGTTAGGCCCATAGGTCACACATGATCCCAACATGTGGACTCAAACACATACCATAAGTCCACCCCACAAAAAAGACATAATAATATCAACATATAACATGATTAAAATAAAATCCATCTATTGATTTATCATTCAAAATCACTACAAAATGACTACCGCAACGTAGTAGTCTTAATACATAAGGTTTACAAAGACCAAGTACCATCTGATACTTAACAAAAGCAATTGGTTCCAAGAACCAATAAGAAAATATTAGGGCATTCCCCTCCGGGGGAATACCGAAACACTGCATCAGCTTATCCACCCTAAGCTTGATAAAGAGGGTCATCCTCCTCGGGTTCATCGCCTAAAAGGTGAGTGGGGTGAGCTAACTAGTCCAGTGAAGGAAATATAACAATGCAGTTTAAGTAAAAACATAACAGGTTAGCAACAGTTCAATAATAACACATGCTTTGATAACAAATAAGCATAATATAAAATCTCATCATCATCTTTCCATCACTGCTATCATCCAACGTAACATCTGCCGACTACGCTGAGACCAGTATTAAGTCTCGTCACGATCAAAATACATCCTTATAAGTATATCTCTGGCTCTGACTTAGCCGATACTGATATCTTCAAGTCAGCAACTGACGACATCATGGTCCACCCATGGTCCAGTAGACATAAACCATCTCCCATATGGTCGATATTGGTTCAATAGCCCAGGTACGTGGAAGCAGTCTTTCATAACCATATGATCGACATCATAATATTCAGAATCATTATAAGCACTCTTACCATAGTGCATCATGTCTAGGCACATGAGTGGGTTCATCAAATCTGAAATCACCCATTGCCCAAAACTCATCTCATATAAAACCTGTTTACATATCCTATAGAGTTAAGTTCCCTCACCGTGATGTGTGGTTTACGCGGTCTCTGTTCAAACAAACAAACAAGTGCACAATTAATATACAGATCAAATACATACACATGAGTAGTATTTTGAAATCTCACGTTTTTCCAAAAATATCCGAGGTATATGGAATTGAGTCTCCTACTGGGTTTCTATCCTTTTTAAATTATCATAATCCACAATATAATAATAAATAAAAAGGGGCTCAGGCCCAAAATTCATATTGTCTTCTAAGCATTGACCAGATTGACTTATTGAGTTAGGTGTAGATCATCAGACCACTTCTCGGTTGTCTTCTGGATAGGACCAGATCTGACATTTTGAGTTAGGCCTCGAGGTCACCCAGTGCCCGACTATATAGTGTCGGCCTGAAAGTGAATCACTCAGTGCCCGACCAATAGGGTCGGCCTGAAAGCGGATACAATAGTATTTACACTATAAGTAATAAGAGAAAAGGGGTTAGTACATTTTTAATTAACAAAATGGGGTACTAACATCACATCACATAATCTAACAAAATTTTAATTTTTTTTTTGAATAAAATAATAATATTTATTTATTCAATCATTTATTCATTATTTTTTTTCAATAGGAACTAATATTAAAAAGCACAAGCATCAATAATATATATATATATTTTTTTTTCTTCTTCTTCTTCCTCCTGTTCACTGTCTGCAACGGTCAGAAAATGTGAAAAACGAATTTGAAAATGGAGGGTTTCTCGGATTCGATTTTTACATCTGACCGATCCGATGGATTCCTCCGGGAGTCCTCTTTCCATAGGGAGAGGTTTTGAGCTTTGAAACTCAGGAAACCATCCGATCTTAACACCGAAAGCTCATTGGTACGAGAAACCTATGGATTTCCTTAGACTTTGAAACTAGATTTTCTTGCTCAAAACAGGGTCAAATTCAGATTTTCTTAATTCTAGACTGAATGAAAATTTGAAAAGGAATGCAATGGTTACCTTTAATTGAGTTCGTGGGCTGAAATCCGGTCTTTTGAAAAATTTTCCCCAAAAAACTTACGGCTGGAAAAACTGGAAAATAGAGAGGGAAAAGGGGCTCGACCGGTCGGGTTTCAGCTGGGCTGAGAGACAGAGAGAGAGGAGAAGGTTTGTGGGAGTTTAGAACCGAAGGTTGAGGGTTCCTTTTATAGAAAAAATAGCCAGAATTTCGGGTCACCCGGCCACTGCATGCAGCGGCATGCGGTGCCCGGTGACGCTTGCAACAGTAACAATTTTTGGGTTGCAGATCAGCCCTCTTGAATTTCTGTTTTTGCAATTTAGTCCCTATTTTTTATAAAACGGGATTTTTAACTTAAAATATAATTTCAAAGGCTCAAAAATTTAATCCAACCTTATAGATAGGTTGGGTTTTAAAAACTTTAGCTACCATAAAAATTTTGAAATTTAACTCTCATTAAAAACCATTTATTTAAATAAAAACCATAAATTTATGCTATTTACTTAAATAAACAATTGTTAAAATAAACAATTTAGAAATCTCATTTTGGGGTGCCAAAAAATAACTAGACCATTCTTAAAATGGTCTACTATAAAATACTAATTTCAAAATTTATTTCATTTTCAAAACCCTTTAAAATAATTAATACTCCCTTTCGGGGTTTTGACGGGCGGATTTAAAATACCATTTTCTGAAAATAAAATTATTTTAAAATCAGAAATACAAATCCTTTATTAAGGAGAATATTATCCACCAATAATATTCACATAACAACATAATTTATAAAAAATAATAACACGAAGCGGTAAATTACCAAAATGCCTCTCCAGCTGGGTGAGCTGGATCACTGAGTTTTCGGGCTCAGATTATGCCAAACCTGGACTTTCCTCAAAGCCCTAACCAAAATCTTCGAGATTAACCGGTTAAATAAAATTATTAATCTAAAACACGCCTAATCTGGGACAGGGTATTACAAGTTTTAAATGAATTAGAAAGTCAAAATCCAGTAAAAATTATAAAATACCAATTTAACTAATATAAGAAATTTTGATATAACTAATATAAAAAAAGACATGTAATTCTAAGATAAGCTCAAGGATGAGAAGATAAAGAAATAGAAAATAAAGTCAAAAGGTTCTAGAAAAAATAACAGAAAGCGCAAAAGAAAGAAAATAAGATGAAGAAATAAAACTTTAAAATAACAGAAAGTCATAAATAAATAAATAGTAATGGAAAAAAAAAGCAAAAAGAATTTATTGAAAAGATAAAGAAAATGGAATAAAAAAAGGATGAAAAAGAAGATGATGATAATAACAACAAAGACAATCTAAGATAATGGCGAAAACAAAGAAAAATTAGAAATAAAAATTAAAGAAAAAGAAATATCTAATAAAAGAAAGGGAAAAAAGAGGATGATGAAGTCTGAGATGAACCAGGGATCTTCGAGTGGAATCGGTCGACTTTCAAATATATGCACAATAAACTGTATAAGAAAAAATAATTCTTTTTAAGCCATTTTCAACATCTGTTTTCTTAAGTTGAAATTTATATTTTATAAATTATTTTTTATGAGTCAACTATCTACTTTTTATGAGTCAACTATCTATTTGACACTTGTAAAACTTTAACGTATACTCTCTCCAGTTGTGATATAGGTTTTCAAGTGTGTAAAATGAACATTAATTGTTAATTTATTAAATGATTTAATTTCATTTATCAAATGTGATGACTCTATTATAAAAATATTATATTGCCACCGTCTCAAACTCTAGGGCATAACTTAAAGTTAGGGGAAAATGACATTTTTTCCTTTTCTTTCTATTGTCAAACTAAATATTTTCCGAATTTCTATCGGAATTTCGGCAAAGTTCCTTCTATATTTCAAGCATCCCAAAATTTTACAATCTTTTTAGATATGCAGGATCAATTTTTTATTTTTTTATTAAACCCAAATTGATTTAAAAAGTTTTAAATTATATTTAATAAATTTAAAATTTTAATGCTTGCATAATTAGAATTCAATGAAATTCTCAGTATTAGATTTTTAATCATTTCAGATAATAGTTTCCCAATTTTTAATCGAATCTAAATTTAATTTAGGGATTTATAAACTTAAAATTTAATGATGATAAATTCACTCGGATATTCCCCATTATGAATAAATTAAATATATTAAGAAAATAATGGGCAAAATAAAATAATGACAATTTAAATATGAATTTACTCAGGTATCCTTACTTTCTAGAAGTAAATGAATATATATTTAAATAATTCTAAATAAGAATAATTAAATAAGAAAAGAAAAAACACAAAACCCTTTTAAACATTCTCCTCCCTCACCAAGCCGTGCTACTCGTACTCATTTTCCTTCCCTTTTAACTCGTCTTTCAATTCTTTTCCTTCCCACTTTTGTCGACTTTCCGTATTTTCACTCACGACCAGCAGCAGCCATGCCTTTTTCCTTCCCGGTACTTCCAAACTCAAAAAAGACAAAGGCAGGAAGAAGGTGTACAGCAGTGGACGTGCTCCTGAATTCTACCATACGTGACAACGACCTCTAACTTCAAAACATTACACGCTGAAAGAGTGAGAGAAGAGTGAGAAACAGAGAGACTATAGAGAACTCTCCTATTTTTCTTACCGTGTCAGTATGAAGAAATTGAACAAGGTAGCACTGGGTTTTTTTTCCTGATATTTTTGACATCTCTCTCTCTCTGAATGGGTTTTGTTTTTTTCTTTTTCATGTTTCTTCTTCTTGTGTGAATGCGTCTCTGTTCTAATTTTCTCTTTTGTTTTTCATTTATCACTCGTCATTGTTAAAATCATCTTTCCATTTTCTTCCATGCTATTGGTTCTTTCGTGGTTTTTCCCCATTGCTTGAGGTTTCAGGGGTTTTTCATGGACGGTTCTTCAGTATGTGTGGGTTTGGTGGTGAGTTTCATGTGTTTGGTCGCAGGGAAGAAATGGGTTCTTCTGCGTGTGGTTTTGTTGGTGACATTCACCCCACTGTCATTTATAAAAGAACCCATTTCTCCATGATGATCAACACAAAGTAACTACTCCCTCTAACTAAAGATCCATACATGTTAAATGCCTCTAGACCTTAATTATAGAAAAGAAGAAGATGAAGAAACAATGTCTAAAAAGAAACTGGAAAAAAATGGAAAGATTATTGTCTATGATTTGGATACAACATTAGCGTCTTATTTTACTCTTTTTTTTTTCACTCTACTTTTATTTCTACCGTTGTATACTCTGGAGTAAAATGTTCTGCTTAAGTTCTTGTGTTTGTCTTGCATCTGCGCTTTGATTGAGGATTTTGCTTTTCTCATTCGATTCTTCTTTCTTTTAATGGATTAATGTTACATTTTGATTTGGTTTCTTGCTGACACTGTTCAGTAATTGTTTTGCCTTTATTAGTGGCATTTTGTATTTCATTTTTCTACTGTTAATGCTGTTGCTTCTGCTGATATTGCTTTTGGTTTGGAGTGCTTTTTAATTTTATTCTTTAGGTTTTATGGTTTTTTTTAAGCATCAACTTGATTGGAGTTTTAATTCTTTTCTTTTTATCCTTTTTTTTCTTTTGGCAGAGAAAACTCTTGTTATTGTTGTTACTATTTTATATTTTTTTTAAAGGACAACATGCCTCGAACCAACCTGTAACTTTTGTGGTTGCAACTGATAAACCTTGCCAATGGTGCTAAATTTTCTTGTGAAGAGAATGACGTGGATTGTGCATCCAGAGACTTTATCATCACCATCATTGTTGTGATCATCATCTCTTCCTAGGCTTTGGATTCTAAAGGCAGTGGGTTTTGATTGTTGTTGGCTTGTTGCTATGGATGTGAAATTTCACCCAACATCTGTCCTTACTGTTTCTGTCTTGCACAGTCTGCTCACCCCCATTTATTCAAAATGTCAGAAACCTTCATCCATTTAGTCCAAGAGACATGAACCTATATACAGAAAACCTTTTTTGACTTTTTAATTTATGCATGGTAGGAGTAATTAAAAATCTCTAAGGCTAGCATCAATTTGGATTCTAATTTGAGAACTGAGGACATTGCTCATGAGTTTTCCTTAGTTCTCCTATTTGGCTTACAATTTTTGAAGAAAGTGGGCTCACTAGTGACTAAAGTTCTATTGAAGGAGAAGATGATGTTCTCCATCCTTTGCAAGAGAACGCCATCTTCTCCTACACTGGAGAAGATGATTTTTTGTGCAACCTGTTATGTAGGTTACACTCGATTTCACTTCTTTTTTTTTATTTTTTTAGAGTTCAATAAAAATCTATCTGATGGGATTAAAATTAATTTAAAACTTGACAGGGTTGCCCGGTGATGTTTGATCACGAAGATTGAATATGATTTGACTTCTTGGCTGAAATCTGCTCCACATTTCGAGCTTAAAATAAATTTTAATCCAACATGATATTTTTCTTTTAAAGATTCATGATTATTCTAAAAAAATAAAAAAAAGACCTAACACACAGTTTATGTAGTCTTACGAGGTTCACCACCTAAATCATTCAAATCAGCAATCTCCATGGGAGATAGGAGAAGTAAGGACTACTCCTAGTTTAAGTTTTCCTCATCCAAACACAGAGACTTCTCTTAGTTTAAGTTCTCCTGATCCAAACAGAGGGACTTCTCTTAGTTTAAGTTCTCCTCATCCAAACACAGCCCAAGTTGAGCTAAGTCTTGGAGACCTTTTAAGCTATATGTGGGTTTTGCATGGATGTGTATATGCATGCACATTTCTGTTTGTGTTTTGCATGGTCTGTTGGATCTTCACGTGTTGCAAGTGTGTGTGTTGGTGGTCAGTCCTTGCCATGGTTTTGGCATGTGAACGCATGCATGAATATGTTGTGTATCTTTTTTCTTATTCCTTTCACATCTTTTTTGGTACTAAGCATGATGTGAACTGCTTTTGATTGAGGGCGCTTGGTTTTTGGTAATTCGTTTTTGCATTTATTTTACTCAATCTCATGCATACATTTTTTTGTGTGTATTTTTAACAAGTATGATTAATCATTAAATATGTTTTTTTTAAGTGGATAATTAGAAATCCTTGAAAAGAACTTTTTGTTTTTTAACTTCTGACTTTTAGGTAGTTGGGTATTTTGGTGACTGGTTTCTATGTGAATTAATTCCTAATGAAGAACAAAGTTATTGTGCAGATTTTCATGACATTCAGTTCTATGGTTGAAATTCTTCCCTTGAAGTTAAAACATCTTGGTTTTAGTCTTTTAAATTTTAACACTTGAAAGTCTCACTTTTACTTCTTTGATCTCTTTCTCTTACAACAGTTGGGGAATAATTGAGTAATAAGGATTGATAATAGTAGATGATTCTTGAGCAAGGTAATTCTGCCATCAGTGCTTTAGGTTTTGCAGAGGAGAGAGAGAATACAGCTTTTAGAATAGTTTTTCTTACTTTATCTGGGTGACAATGGGAAGGAATGTGAAGCACGTTTTATTGTCAACTGCTCTCAACAAATTCAGAGGGCTCAGTAAATTGGTTGGACTGGAGTTGGCCGGAGTGCTTAAGTGGTTACCTTGTCACTGAGTTATCAATTGGAATGGCTCTTAGTTATGTTTGATTTTGAATTGATTTCAAAAACTGCCGTTCATCTCAAGATCTTGGAGGGACAATGTGGTCATTTGAAACACCCAAGGGTACACATTCACCATGTTCTCTAATCTGCTGCATGCAAGCAGCAATAGTGAGTGAGGAAGTTACAGCAATCCTGATAGGATGTAGGCTGCTGATTAAGATGCTTGCTGGTAAATGGGCGATTTGGGATAGCAACTTCTTACAGGAGCCAGCTGGTTTGGTGGCAGATGCCTGGGGTCTAATGTGTGGATTTTTCTGTTTGTTCAGTCCTCAGGTCGGACAAAGGCTTCAGACAATGGGACCTAACAACGAAATATTTTATCCTTAAAGATTAGTCTCTTTTATGGGATTTTGGCTTCAGTTTGTTTTTTTTTCTTTTGTCTATTGTCTACAAAGATTCTAGTTGTTTTTTGTTTTTTTCTGTGTATTGTCTCAAAGATTCTGTTTGGAAGGACATGATTTTTTTAACAGGTTGACTGGAAAATTTAAACTAAGCAAGCTGACCCAAAGATGGGAAAATGGGTTTGATGATGATGACGATGATGATTCAGCTACTATATCCAAAAACAGAATTGGATAAAGAATTCAAATATTTAATATTGGCATTTGCTAATTATTAGGTTCCAATCTTGAGGACTTTTTCCTAGCAACATAGATCAATCCACTGAATTGTAATGTGCCATTTACTTTACTGCTGCTTTGTACTTTTCTTTTGTAATCTTCTTTCATCTTTCACTTTTTTAATTTTATTTTAAATTTAAACGTGATTTCTTATCGTTATTTCAATTGAGACTGAAATACAAGTTATTCGTGAGTTTCTTGTTAAGTCTTTATGTGAATCTTTTGCTTCTATCATTGTCTTTTTCTTAACCTGCTTCAGGTGTATTGTACAGTTGCTATGTGATGGTAATTATGTGAGCTTCTTATATGATCTACTTTGCAATGTTTGTTTTATTGTGCAGCATAAACTATGCGATATATGTGGGGCTGTTGGATTTTCTGAAGATCTCATAACTTGTTTTGGGTGCAGGCAAGCTTGTGAGCATATGTATGACCTTCAGCATTTTCTTTATTAGTACTTTTACTAATTTTCTTCACTGTTCATGTGGAATTATAGCCTTGAATTTATGCTCTATTACTAATTGAACCAATTTGGGTTTGTTCTATATTCTCATAAGACACGAGAGCTGAGTCCACTTATGCACACATATCTCAGCGAATGACCCCCTTTGATTAGGTCAAAACTTAATACCTATGCACATGTGCATAAGCTATTGGATTTCAAAGATTGGCTGGATTGAAATCCAGCTTTAAGACAGAAATCTGCTGGCCAGAAAATGATTTGAACCCAAAACATGAGCGTGTTGCCTAAGATGGTTTGGGGTCTCACCTAACGGGCACTTCTCATCATAGGTGCCATTTGAGTTTCCATAGCCTGAAGGGCACCCTTTTGGTGGAATTGAAGTTCACAGTTCCATTTCTATTCCTTTCCCCATCTCCATCAATTGGATCTAGTCATTGGCTCCCATTGGAGATAATCAAGCATGACCAATCACCATGAAGTGGATTAAGTTCATTGACCCCATTGAAAAAAAGATTGAAGCAATACATAAGTGCTCCAAGATTGAACATCCATCATAAAGAACCATGTACTTTCTACACTTGCAAACCCTCATGTGGATACATTGGGACTAGTGGATGGGTTGTCATCTTAATTGGATAAGTAAAGCCATTTTTTTGGAGTCCAGAGTTTGGATCATTTTAAATATTTTGTAAATCTAACTTAAGATGGGATTTCAATTCTATGATATCATTTTGGAATGGAAGAGAGAGAGAGAGAGGGTGCCTGTTCCTAGGGTATCCATTGTGTATATGTGTTTGTTACTTGCTGGTGTGGTGTTATCCATTGTGTATATGTGTTTGTTACTTGCTGGTATGGTGTTCATGATGTTTATCTGAGCACCATCCGTGAGTGTCCTATGCGTTATTGGGGTGATATTGTAACGAACCTGCCCTGCCCAACATGTTATTGTCCGCTTCGGGCTCACACACACGCCCTCAATGTTTTGCTTTGGGATGTGCGCCCATACACACCCCCAAATGCCTCATACTAGTTGAAGGATGTTAATTATGTCCAGGATCAAGGTGGTTGTTGTAACGCCCAGCCCCTTGACGAACTCGTGATACCGACACGTCATGATTTGCCACGTGACGAGCACGTGAGATTTTTTTTCAACAATCTGTAAGATTCCAATCTCATCCACAAGAGATTCTAATATCGCACACTCGAGAAACCTACTGTTTCTAAGTTCTTTCGACGCTCGGGATTTTCTCGAAAATCCGACAGAGTTTCCCCTAAAAGTGGAACATTTGGGAATTCCCAATTCCCCTCTATTTCAATCCATCACATCCCATTAACAAGACTTGATTTATTTCAAAGGGAAGACACCAAAAATTAAGTTTCGTACTTCCTACACAAAATCCATAACAAGACTTGATTTAGAAATCCCCGGGTGTTCATTTGAACTTAAACAATTTAGATTTTCCCCGTGTGTGAAATAGAGACCCTTTTGGATTAAGACTTGAACATTTGATAATTAATTAAAAAAATCTCACGTGCTCGTCACGTGGCGGATCGTGAGGTATCGGTGTCACGGGTTCCTGGCGTGGCGGGGTGTGACAGTTATCACAGGTGATGTGGGATTCTCCAACACCTCATTGGCGATTTTCTCTCTTTTTCCCAGTGGAGTTCTCCTCCTTCCACTGGCGATTTTTATCAACACTATGTTTGGGAGTGTTCATCTCCGACCATTGCCGCTGCCTCGGATTAAGGGAACCGAGTACACCATCCATAATTGGGTCACCACAATCCCCCCACTTGGAACTAGAGCCAACCTCGGCTCTGATACCATCTGTAACGACCTTGCCCTGCCTAACATCATGATATTGTCCACTTCAGGCTCACACGCATGCTCTCACGGTTTCGCTTTGGGATGTGTGCCCGTAGACACACCCCAAAAGGCCTCATGCTAATTGAAGGAAGGGTGTTACTTGTATCTAGGATAGGACTGCTGTCATAGGCGATGTGGGTTTCCCCAACGATTCACTTGCGATTTCTCTCTTTCACCTAATGGAGTTCTCCTCCTTCCACTGGCGATTTTTATCAACACTGTGTCTGGGAGCTTTCATCCCCGACCACTGCCGCCGCCTTGGATTAAGGGAACCGAGTACATATCCAGAACTGGGTCATCATAGATACTCTTCGTGTGTGTCTGTGCCTGTGCCTGATCCACTTCTATGATTTGGTACTGAGCCCAAATTTACACCCATTCCCCTTGAACGACTATATACACTGTGTCTATGCATGCACGTGCATATGTATGTGAACAACCTATCATCAATTCAAACTTGTCATTAGAACCCACTTCTTTGATTTGGTTTAGATGTCATTGGAATTTTCTATCAGACTTTACCCGATCTTCATAAAACCATTTAACACGGACCATTGAATCTGTGTTCATTATGCAGGATGTCGAACTTAAACAGTAGTGTTAGCTATCGAGCTTTTCACCAATAGGGTAGGCTTCTTGATTTGGTATTTGAAAGGTTCCATATGTGCAATTAGAAGCACAGACTGTGGCAGTGTGTAGTGGCACAGTCTTTGTGTTTTCCAGACAAATGTGTAACATGTTCTTCTAATGGCAAATACCTGGTTTCATAATGTACAACTCTTTGGCTGTGATAGTGGCAAGTGTGTGATGTTTTAGATGGAAGTTCTTATTGCTAACTCCAAAAGTATGGAAGTTGGTAACTTTTTGTGTGACACCTGTAATCAATCCGAATGTGAAGATGCCATAGGTTGCCAAGTGTGTCATATTTTTTATGTATTACTTTTTCGTGGCAAGGGTGGAAGCTAGAATACAAGGTGAACTATTAATCTTTAAAACAAAGATAATCTGCACCCAAAAAAAAATCCATGTTTTGACAGAATGTGGCATCAGAGTTTGGAAGTGTGGAAAGGTTGGTTTGCTCATTTTGAAGAATTAATACATGATATATCAATATATATTTTGTTTCAGCACTTATTATTCTTGAAGTTTTTATTCTTATTTTTCCATGTTTCTAGATATTGCATGCGAGCCCAAGTTCTTTATGTTCCTGCAATGTGGTTTTGTGAGTCATGTCAAGCAAGAGATGTGAATCATGTCAAGACCACCAATTTAGGTGAGAATGACAAACATAATTTGTCAGTTCAACCACCTTCTAGCAAACCACTCCCACGCATGCTTTCCAGAGGGAGTTCTTTGAAGCATGGTGAAGCTTCCAAGGTAAAGTTCATTCCTACTGAAGAAGCAGCACTGCTGACATCAGGAGCCCAAAAGAAGGGATCCCCCCTAAAAGGAAGTCTTGTGGCAAAGAGTTCTACACCAAGCTATTCTGGAATGCCCAAAACTGGAACTTCGAAGGCTTTTTTGAAGATTGGGAATCCAATCTTCTGTTCTAGGCCGCTTCCTGGATGTTCTAAGCCTGCTACTCAGCCTCGCGTGCAATTTAGCACTAGCCCACGGTCTCCATCTGCTAAAATGCCCCAAGATTCACTTGCTTCAAAATCATCATCATTAGTTTGTAAGCCTTCTAGCACAGAAATCTTGACTGGGGCTAAACATTTAAAGGATGACTTGTCCATACGACGACCTTTATATGTATCATCCAGGCCTGGTTCATGCAAGGTTTCATTTCAACGAAGTGAGGAATCTATTGATAAAGTGTGTCATTCTCCTTCAAAGTTCTCCCGGCATCCGGATTCAATATTTAATACCAACATTGCCAGTCCCTCTAACAATAAGAACTTGATTCAAGGATTGGACAAAACTCCAGGTTGTTAATTTGTTATGGGGATTTTGTGCTTTTTTTCTTCTGCATAATTGACTTGAATATAATTAAAATTTATATTCTCTTATATCATATTTTGGTTTGAGAAAACTTTATCTTTTCAAGTGTTGGCTGTTCAAATGTTGGGCAAAATTTTTGGAAGGTTCACTCTAATATTGCTGATGTATTTTAATTAAATACTGAGCTACGTTCTGTATAGTTAATTATTGCAATACATTGCAGAAGGAAGATAGTTTTCATTATCTAGCTTCCCACCAAGTAACATGCTGTGGTTATATAAGTCCTCAATCCATTATATTGTAAATTTTCTTTAGTATTTCAATAATATATTTATTACTGTTATTTCATCGTGCGTTTAAGTCTGTCAAATGCAAAAAAAGTTAGTTTTATTTGAGATGAGTGTCTGCAGCGTTGTTTGTAAGTAGTTATGACTATAAAGGTTGTGGGTTCATGTCATGTCACCATCTGATATAATATTTGGTGGACTTTGGAAAACTTACAGCGTTCTATTTTCTGCTTTTTTTTTTGTCCTAATTTTGTAGAAATATGTATTTTCTTGTAAAGCTGTTGCATCTGCTTCCAGTGGCCAATACATTTTGAAGAAGATGACCCAACACCTATGGAATAAAATATAATTGGTGAAAGATTTGGTTGGCACTGAAACCAAATTGACACAGGTCATATGAGTCGGTATCATTTGATTCTGCCAACTCCCAAGGAAACCCTTATTGAAAGGAGTTGTTGTAGAGAAATGCCACAAAAAATGAAAATTAAAAATGGCATTTGTAATAATTCATCAATGCCAATTTCTTACATGCTATTTTTAGTTATAATTTTTTTGAATCTTTACAATTTATGGTTTGCATTTTTGTCTATTCACACTATTAGATAGGTCAAGCCACATTATTTAATACGTCAAAACCCTCTTCCACAGATATATGATAAGCAAGGAAGAAATTGGTGACTACTAACATTGTCATTCCCCTTTAACTCTTAAAACCATAATGTGTTTTGGAAATTTAGCAACTTTCCTCCGATATGATGTATTGTTTATTGATATATTGAGTTCACCACCACTTAATTTATTACTGTTATCATTGCGGAGGGGACCACCCCTTTTATCATATTACAGTATCATTGGAGAGGTAGCTTTGACTAGGCATAGAGTCCGAGTCAACTTGGAATTGGTTCTTTTTTTTTTACCTATGCCTAGAAATGCTTTTGTAATCAGCTACGGAAATTCAAGTTTGTTCAACTGACATGTGGTAGTGTGGTTAATCTCTATTATAGGTTTTAATCCAATTGTCTTTTGGTGCTCACTATTTGACTGCTATACAGTAACTTCACTAATATGATAAAACTTGCTCTTCTATAGATATTGCCTTTTTAAATGATGATCAACTCAAGAATTCAGATTTTCTTAGAAGTGATTTGCCGCTGGATTTCTCTGGATTTTCAAAGGTGAAGCTTCCAAATCACCTCGACCCAGATGCTCTTTGGAAGTGAGTCATGTACTTTCCTGATTTATTGAAACCTGATTTTCTTGTAAGCTGACAAGCTCTTCTTATTCTAGAGCTATGGCACTGATGTCCTGGGTCAAGCATGTCTCACATAAAGATAGCCACATTTTTACCTTCAATCCTGCTGATGAGCTAAAGAGCCCTTTCTATTTTCCATGTGTTAGGTGCATCTGAATTGTTTTAGTTTGGTTTGACCATTTGTTGGGCCTTTGTGCAAACTTCTTCAGGGACCATTCCACGCCAGCCGTTGGCTGGAGTTGTCTCCAATGTATAGAATGAATTTGTTCCATCACATAACCAAGGTTCAGTCACATGCAATTGACCCCTGAAGAGTAGTTTTTTCAAATCCAAATATTTGTGCAATCTCAAATAGATGGGATATATATCTGTTGATGATCATGGTTTAGCCAAGGTTCTTTATTTGAGGTCCTGTGATCATTCTGCAGCAAATTGCCTATGGGATATATTATGCTTTTGGGATGAGAAATTTGAAACCAACATGACCATGGTCTTAATAGTGGAATTTGGATTTGATTTCAAAATTCCTGATCACAAATGATCCCCAAGAGCATATTTTAATTGGTTTGAAGCTGAATGTTACTCAAGATTGCCGCATCAAATATCATGATGAGTAAGTGAGCTTAATGACTAGTGAAAATAAATTGTTTCTGATGTATATATATGCAGTTACTGTAAAATGACCATATTGTAATGTTTATTGTATTTAAAGCAATATATTGATGAATAATTTATTTCATTTTGTAGGGGAAATTTTGAGATTTTTGATGCAGTTTGTCATAGTGATTCTTGTGACGGTATTCAGGCTCATCGTCCGATCATTTTATCCCGTAAAGTTTGTGAATTTTTGAAACATCTGCCCCACTGCTTGCAGTTTGAGATGCAGCCTCGTCTTAACATATGGCCATGTATATTCTTCAATGGTTGTCCTACTGCTCATGATATTGCACTCTATTTTCTTCCTGGGGAACGTCAAAGGTATTGCTAAGTCGATAGTTCATTTGAATGTTGTGATAATTTTTTTTTGCTGTTCTGTCAATTTTGAGGCCTTCTGCTACTGCTTCAGCTCCCAAAATCGGTATATTGACCTTTTGGAAAGGATTGAGAAGCATGATTTTGCCATGCGGAGTTGTTTGGGAGGTGTGGAGTTGCTGGTGTTCACATCTAAACAATTACCCATGGATTCCCAAAGTGAGTTTTTCTTGTTTATTTTTTTCCTTGTTTTTTTATTTCCTTGGTGTAATATTTCCCTATTTGTTGTCAAAGCTGCTGAAGAACTTAAGTGGAAAACATGACATTACATGTGAGAATCAAGATTTTCCTGCTGTGGCTAATGGATAATTCCACATCACCTTAGGAGGGTTTTTTTCCATTTTAAGAAAAATGGTGATGGAACAAAATAATTTAGAACACCTCTGCTGGATTGTTGTAGCACCTCTGCTGGATTGTTGTAGCACCTCCTTATTTGCCACAACAGAGGGTCCTGATTCTGTACCTGGGTTGTCAATATCTCATAATTGTTTGGGACTCATTACTCTTGGTGGAGAGCGAATTGATTTCTAAATTGTCTCTGTCCTATTATTTATGTGAGAGATGTTGATGCATCCCTGGTTTTTAAGTAATGGACTTCTGGAGCTTGACTAATGATTGTAGCTCAAGATTATTAATCTAAGTGCTGATTGAATAAAAGTTTTCCTAAATTAACACAAATTTAATATGTAGAGAAGGAAATTTACCCATTATACTCAGACAAGCAACATTTGTGGGTCGTTGGAAAGTCAACCTGATTGATCGTTAGACCAGATGCTGCTTCTGTGGTTGAGATATTATTGCCCCGGTTTTGAATTTGAATACTATTAGACGTGATATGATGGTGATGTTTTCTACAGTAACTTTTTTATTTTATATTTTTTTATTGTGAAGGTAATTAAATAAGGAATCCAAATACAAGCAGTTATTAATTTTTTTTAGCAGTTACTGGTATAACATTTGTGGCCTTTGTTTGTCACACATAATGTTCTTAAATATTAAAGTTGTGGTTCCTGGTTCCTTTTGTTAATAACACACAAATGCTTGCCTCTCTATGTATATGCCTGTATAAATATTTGTTGCTTTGCAATTATCCATTTTCCTCTTTATTTGCATCTTGAGGACTTCCAGGTTTGATTATATCCAATGCTATCCTCATTCTAGTTCTTAGAAGGGTCACAATTTACTTGTCTTTCACTAACCAACATGCAAGGCTGTTGTGGGACCCAATTTGGGACAGTTGATCACGACAATCCCATTTGGGAAAGTTGACCAAGTTTATGTTATTAGTTGTTGTTAGTTGCAATTAGATCTGTAATTGATGTTAATTGATTATTATTTTATTTCTTTCCTTTTTAACCACCGTAAATGGCCCTATGTAATATATTTTTACCTACATGTACTCTCCTTCAATCACACAGAAATACAACGAAGATAATAATTTCTCTAAGCTTTTGTCCCTGCTCTTCATTATTTTCCTCTTTTTACATTTTTACATTCAACATGGTATCAACCAGAATAGACCGTCTCTGATTTCTCCGCTACAACACTTTTCAGCGATCGTCCTTCGTTGTCCTTTCAGAAAAAGTTCTTTTTTCCTGCATTTTTTTGGATGGTTCTAGGATCATCTCTTTTTGTGCCCTTAGATCTGGAGTCCTCCTTCGGATTTGAACCTCAAACCCTATAATCTGCAGTCGTTTTTGACCTACATCATTTGTACGGCCCGATTCTGCATTTGAATGCTTGTGGAACCCCCTTAGCCTTGTTTTGGCTTCACTACCAAAAGGTGGACCAAAACTCATTTGCTGCAGCCCTTCCAGTTATTGTTTATGTTCCCAGAAACGACACTTCCATCAGTTCTCTGATAGATATTCTTGTATGGAGCTCCGGTTCGTCTGAAAATTTCCTGCTGACTTCGTCCCTAACCCTACTATCTACGCCTAAGGTTGACCTAGGGTTTCGCTCAACGCTGGTGCCCATTTCTTGGTTTTCCAGCACTGCTGCAGGGACGCCCAAAATCCCAGTTGTTGGGATTTTTTCCTCAGATCCTCGTGGATGCAGCCCTTATGCACTTTGGCTCTACACCACCATAGTTGCCCCTGGCCCACCTCCCTCTTCATCTGGTTGACCTAGAGTTTCAGTCAACGGTGGGGCTCATTTTGTTGGTTTTTCTACTGTTGCAGGACGTCAACGGGTTCCATTTTTTGGCTTTTCTGTTTCGATTGGGCTTCTGTACTGTTGAGTTCTCTTCCAACCAGCATTGGTGTGGTCGCCCTTGGTTTCTCTTCATTACCACTTGGGTTGATCTAAGTTTCGGATTGTGTATTGTGTGGGGCCCTCTATTGGCCCTTCTTTCTTGCTGCCTTTGGGACATCAGGGGGTCCTTTGTTCCCAGGTTTTGCTTAGATCTGGAGGATTAGATCTCGGATTCACCGACATCCAACTGCTACACAGTTGCCCCTGTTGGCTTGTGGGCCCCCAGCAATCCAGTGTTGATGTGGAGGGGACTCTTGCCAGTGTTGCCCTTAGGCCCGTAGGGACTAACTTCCCTAGTGGACTGACCACCACAACCTCACACCAAGGGCCACTTGTGCAGCAATGGAGGTGGGTGAAAAAGTCCCACATTGCCCAGGGAGGTGCAAGGTTTGGGTGCTTTTATGAGGGGTCACCTCCCTCACCTAGTGTGACTCATTTTAAAGCCGTGAGCCCACACTGCAGTGTGCCCAAAAGACTTTGCAGGGGTGAGGGACTTGGATTGGTTGGCAAATCTGACAATTTTACACGTGTGAGGGGGGCCTACTGTCCTAACAATTGGTATTAGAGAGGGTCCGAGGTTCGAAAACCCTGTGTGGTTGCCGGGGCAGGGCCGGGGGGTGGAGGGGATTTTTCAATTATGGGGCCCAACAATCTAGCGCTAGTGTGGGCGGGACCCTCGCCAGTGATACCCTTAGGCCTGTAGGGACTAACCGTCCCTTCCTCTTATTTCACTCCATCTAGAGTTGCTAGGGTTCCTGCCTTCATGGGGCCTAGTTATCTCGTTTTCTGCACTTGCTGTCCCAACACAGTTGCTGTCCATAATTTTTTCTTGCCATTAGGCTCTCAGTTTTTGGTGATTCTGGGTTGTCTGTTATAACCCTGCATTGTTGGGGGATTCTTTTGCACTCTCGTCGTGATCACTATTAATGGCATTTACTGGCCCTTTTTCTCATGTAGATGATGCTATCCAAGTATCTCTGTATGAATTTGAATCCTTATAGCAACGCAGGATGATCTAAGGTTTAAATCCAAATTTAATTTTTATTTAAATTCAATCTTTTCTCAAAAATTTGTAATGTGACCACGACATTTCATTTCACATTTGGTAGTTTGGGATGAAAAGTTTAGTAGCTGCTCAATCTAAAATGTTGAATGTAATGACGGGCTATATTAGATGGTGAACGGGCTATATTAGATGGTGAACTTTGAATATCTAAATCATTAAATAAATTATTGTAGAACTATCAAATAGTCCAAAAAGAAATTAAATTATTTTTATTTTTAAAAATAAAATAATGAAATTGTCATTTTAATCATAATATTTAATCATGTGCTTAATATTTATGATGCTTTGGAATCTGTGCACCTTCCGTCGTCTCAAAAGACAAAAATCAAAAGAAAAGCCCTAACTCAAATAAAGCCTAAAGCTTTAAATAAACTCTCAACTGGATCTGGTTTGAGGAAATGAACCAAAAACCTTACATTATGGTTATTTAAAAATATTTTCATGTTATTAATATAAAAATATAATGTTTTGTCAATATGCATTTTAATCATTAAAAAAATTCATTCATTCAAAAAAAATTATTTATTATAAATATTATTTGATGGTTATTAAGTTGTTATTTTTATGTTTTATTATTTTCATTTTTAAAAATTCTAACATCTTACTTTTAATGATTTTTTGTTTAAAATTTTACCTTATTAAAAATGTAAACAAGGAAATAACTTTTGAAATTTTTTATGTTTAAAATCATATCTTAATGTAAACACAGAAATCACGCTTGAGATTTTTTAGGCTTAAAATTTTACCTTATTAAAAATGTAAAGAAGTAAATCACTTTTGAGTGGATGACATAAAAGAGGAAAATTAGGAACCCTAACTTCCTTCGCTGTGTGAGAAAACGAGAAGAAAGGAGAAGAAGAAAAGGCTAGCGCTGCAGTCGCACTCATAACTCAAAGGATGGAGAAGGGAAGCCACCGAGATTCCTCCGATAATTCAATGGAGTAGTAGATTAGATTTTTCTTATGTTATTTGTTTTTGCAAGTGAGATTTTTTTTTTCTTTCTTCTTCCTGGATTCTTCAACTGCGGTTCATGAGTCACGGTTTGATTTGAATAACTAGTGTCGATTGCAAGTCAGAACGGGTTTTTATTTCGGATGGTTTTGGAATCCACCTGAACCGTGTATCTCATGGTCGAACCGGCGGTTCGACTGTGGTCTGATCCAATTTTTATAACACTGCATTTGGTGAAGTGGGAGGTCACAAAACCTAAGAAAGCGGGGGGCTTAGGTATTTTGAGTCTGCATGTAACCATCAAGCTCTCTTGTGCAAATGGTAATGGAGATTTGGTGGGGAAGTTAACTCGTGGAGGATGTTGCTGGTTTCTTTGTATTGTGATTGGGGAACGGGCTGTTGATATCTTGGTATACAGGTAAAAGAGGAGGCATCAACGGTGGTGAAAGCTATATATGGGGCAGGCTTAAGTACTCAAGGAGGTGGGTAAAGCCTATAGGGAAGGGCTTAGATTCTTAGTTGGAAAATGTGATAGAATATCCTTTTTTTTTCAGGTATTTTGTTGAATGTCCTTTGGAATCATTTATGGGAGAGACAAAGGTTTGAGGGAAGTTGTTCGAGAGTGTTTAGGATTGTCAGGAATAAGGAGTCCACGGTGAAGGAGTGTTATGAATCGGTGGGGGGTTCACTAGTTTTGATGGGAGCACTATGGAGAGCTTGTTAGGATTATTAGAGCAAAATAATCCACACCAAATAATTAACAGAATAAAACAAGCACCACAGAACACAAGAGATTTATGTGGTGCGGTCCACCTGGCCTACGTCCACGGAGCGTGATAATAATTTTATTAAGAGAAAAATAATAATACACTGTTATCCATCCACTGTTGAATAAACCCGAGACACTTACGATCAAGAGCTCTAGTCATCATCGGATATTTCGTCTTCCAGTTTCGCCTTCTCCTTCTCATCGGAAGATTCTGGCTCTGGCATCTTCTGTTTCCCTTCTATTGGTTTGTAGAGATCTTTGCAGTACAATAGGTCTACCATCTTTGCCTTCGAAATTAAATAATTTGGACCATTGAGGCTAATCATGCGGGTGGTGTTGATCTCCATCTCCTCCGACGACCCGAAGCCTCTCACTGTGCTGTATTCCGTTCTCCCACGATTCCCTGGTCTCCAACCAAAGCTACTGATACCACTTGTTAGGATTATTAGAGCAAAATAATCCACACCAAATAATTAACGGAATAAAACAAGCACTACAGAACACAAGAGATTTACGTGGTTCGGCTTACCTGGCCTACGTCCACAGAGCGTGATAAGAATTTTATTAAGAGAGAAGTAATAATACACTGTTACACGAGATAAAATTCAAACTCAAATTAAGTGCCTCCGACAATTCCCAACACGCAGCTTCTTCTCTCCGTAGAAATTGCTCTCAACTGAAACACTAATCTGGAGCCTTGACTGTTCAAACAGCCCTTTTCTCTATGCACCTTTGACTGAATGGAGCACCCAATCAGCACCACTCTTTTGAGTCGGTCCTCTCCACATAACGCTGACTGCACCTCGGTGCTGTGCTCCTCGCAGCAAGCCCACCAACTACGTCTCTGCTGTGTGGAATTATCAGGTATGCACGGTGATAGGAGAATGGTAGCCTCTTGATTTATCTCTTCTAATCTGCGGTTCTCTCTTAGAGTCTCTGTTCATGTATGATGCAGGATCTTATATTTATACACATGGGCACCGTCCCACTGAATTAGAATTAGAATTCTAATTCAATCCAACCACACCTATGGCTGGCTGCCGTGTATACCCTTGTATCCTTCTTATTTTGGAATAGAATCTTTTTCATGTGTGATGCTTGAGAAAGTTGCCAACCCGCATCAACTAGCTGACACATATTGCATGACAATAGCAAGCCCACGTTGCTTGCTTCAATACTTCTAGCTCATGCCTTTCATGCATGAGATCATGTTTTCCACAGAAATAAGATATCATGCTTATGTATTAGCGTACAGCATGCTCAAGCATTCAAGAGCAGTAGCTGCCTTACACGTTTTAGGCATGCTATTTTATTGCTCTTAGATCCCATTCAGTTTCCCACTATAATTAGGATTCTTGCTTAACATAGTAGGTACCCTTTCCTGCAATAGAACCCACGCTAGTGCCCAAGATTTTCTCTCGAAAAATCACGGGCTTCCCTCTTGGTGGAATCGAGCCACAGAACCCAACAGAGCTTTGAGGGAGTCGGAGAAAGTGGAGTATGAGAATTTTCTTCAGATTTTAGAAGAGATGGTGGTTTGTCCAGAGGAGGAAGGCTCAAGGGTGCGGGTAGGGGGCATTTCAGGATTGTTTCAGGTAAAATCATGTATTTCTGAAGCAAGAAAGGAAAATTTGTTGGATTCATTTGCTAGTTGGGTGTGGAGGGGGAAGACACCATCTAGAGTTCAGGTGTTTAGTTGAGTAGAAATTAAGGGGAGGGCACTAATGAGCCATAATCTTGGGAGGAGGGGGATTATTTCTAATGAGGGGACAATTATTGTGTTCTGTGTACCTTTCAAAAAAAATAATTGATGTGTTATGTGTGAGGGAGGGCAGGAAAATGCAGGCCATTTATTTTGTGAATGTTCTTTCTTGAACAAGATTTGGTATTGTTTGGTTGAGTCGATGGGGGGTTTTCTAGACCTTATATAACACAATGAAAGGGGTTTAAGAAGCTTGGGAAGGGGGTGATTTGGTATTGGTTGGTTGAATCGATGGGGGTTTCTGGACGTTACATAATGAAAGGGGTTTTAGAAGCTTGGGAAGGGGGGTCCTTTTAAAGATTAAGGGAAAGTGGTGTGGGATACTATTCTTGGGGTAGTATCATGCTCCATTTGGAAGGAAAATGCTAGGATTTTGGAGGGTGTCAGAGTTCTCTAGAGGAAGTGTTAAAAAGAGTGGAGGTGTTTTAGTTGGTGAGTGGTTAGTAAAGAGAGGGTATTTCTGTTTTAGATATGAGAAGAAGCTGGGTTAGTTGTCTGAGTGAGGGTTTTTAGAAAGATAAGCCAATTGAGAAAAAAAAGTGATGCAAGCCAAGTTGCAATTTGATGTTTTTCATTCGGGGTTTTAGGCCGAACCATGGATTTCGGTGAAGAAACCCAAAATGTTGTTCCCGGGCTTAAATATAGTCTAAACTCAGAGAACTTCTAATGAATTATTTTGAATCGTGGAGTACACGTTTAATTAGATAATGGGAAAATACATTAACGAGAATTCAAATGCAATTAAGACAATCCAATTATTCTAATTAAAGATAAGTCAACACAATTAACAAAATGAAATTCAAAAAATAGTCAACTCACCGTCCTGGAGAGAGGAACAAAAAGCTCTAAGCTTGATAAATTTCAAATAATCAAAAGGCTACATACAACCTAGGCCTCTTATTAATTTATAGATCTTAATCAACTAAAGAATAGAAAAAATAAATAAAAGAAAACACTTTAAATCTAATGGATCTGCATGCCTAAATCTGTGCCAATTGGGCTGGTTTCTAAATGACCTTACTTACCTAATGAAAGGGCGCTACAATGTAAAATAAGACCTGCCAATATCTGGCTGAACTTCAAGATTAATTTCCACCGCTGATTTTGTCTCCTTGCTCTGTAAAACAGGTCTCATATAAGGCCCAATATCTGTGACGCCCAGGCATGGATTTCTTCTAGCTGTCATCTTCTCTGTTCTCTTTCTCTTTTATCTCTTTCTTAGCTTAATTCCAATCAAGAAATCAGGCCCAGAATCAGGCTCAATCTGTTTCACGTTCTTGCCAGCCTCTGTAGTAAATATTATCCCATAATTCTGAATTGTTGCTGAATATAAACAGCCCACAAAGTCAGTCCACACTTTGCCAAAATCAGCACACCGTCCAAAAGAATCCTTTCTACTATTTTCACCAATTCTTGCTTTTTATTTCCTCCAAACGGTGCTGCCCAAATCTGTCAGGATCCACCTTGATTTGTAATGGGATTTCAGCCAATAACCTTTTTTTTTATCGGTAATAGAGAAAACTTTTATTAAAAAAGGAACAAAAACAAAAGAGGGACACAAGGTCTAAGAGACCTAGACCAAAGCAAAAGAAAAAACAAATGCAACAACATATAAAGCATAATCACTAGAAAGAAAGCTATAAAAAGAAGAGTCATCCTCCTTGAAATCTAAAAATGCCACAATTCAGACCATCTACACCGTTCTTAGCAAAGAACTCAGCCACACCATTCGCATATCGGCTAATGTGGACAAAAGACACTTCAAGGCCCGAGATCAAATTCTTAATCTCCCTTACCAAGGTAATAAGCCTCTAAAGGGGGCGCTTCGAACCCCCAGCCTATTTAATAGCATTGGAAGAGTCACTTTCAATTACTAATTTTCCACCCCCTAGATCATTACCTAAAGTCAAGGCTCTCCTAATGCTAAGAAGTTTAGCCTCATTAGATACCAAAATTCCCTAGGATTTCAGCCAATAACCTGCCCGACACCCCTAGGATCGGCCTTATGAATTGGAAGCTAAGGCCAATGGAAATTTTCTATTTTGGGCTTTAAGCAGGCCATGCGATTCAGCCCCAAAGCTTCCCAATTTGAAATGGATTCTCTCTCCATGTAAGCATCCAGGTGTCCTCCATGTCACCTGGTGATGTGCCTTTTGTGTGTCCACTGACTTGAAAGCATTGGGATTTAACTTCTTGGGCTTTTGAGGCCCAACTCGTATCCAAATGGCCTAGGCCCATAACTGTTCAATAGGGCTTTAATCATGTTGCAAGTGGGTCCATTAGATTGTATTTGAGGTCCTCGCTTTCATCTACCAGTCCGAGCACAAATCTGGAGAGCAAACTCATCAATTTGAACTGATAGGACCGGCTCGTCATCGATTGGGTCCATGTTGGGTTCATTGGGTCCGATGCCTGCATCAGAAAGCCTCGCCCAATTGCATGCCTCAAGTGTAATGTGGATGGGGTAGCAAGAGGTAAATTAGATCATGCAGGGGTGGTGATGAAGGGGATTATAAAACTACTTTTGCCTGCTCCTCTTTGGATCAAAGACTCGAATGAGGTGGAGTTATGGGAATTTGGCTTGCACTGGAGTAATGGAATGATTTTGCGCAGCAGTTAATCATTGATGGTCACTACGATAAGTGATTGCTTGGACTAGTGGGAAAAAGAAATCCCCATGGAAGATGATCTCTATTTTCAGGGAAATCAGAAGATTATGCACAGGGAAGGGGATGCTACTTCTAAGCATGTTAGAAGATCAGCGAATGCTGTGGCAAATTTCTTAGCAGGTGTCAAGAGATGTGACCCTATTATATTTTGCATTTAGTTGTATTTTTTTCTTATGTTTTTCCCCTGTGATTCATGGGGGATGTTGTATGTTTTTGGTATTATTTTCTTATTTTAATAATATTTTCTTTGGTTGTATATCCGTGAAAAAAGGGCAATGCCCTTTCTCTGTCCTTTTTAAGTCGTATTTTCCATGCCTGTCTACATTGTTGGATCTGCCTAAACTTGGTCTTCATGTGCATTTTTCCAATTCTTGTTTATGTTTTCTAGATTTTTATACTAAAGATTCTATTCTCATATATTCTTATGGACAATATTTGCCGCATAATATTCTTTTACAAAAATTCTGTTTCTATTTGTTCTTTCTCTCTTTGGTGCTTGCCACGAACTGGTCAGTTTATTCACAGATTACTTTTGGTCTTTCATTCTTTACAGCCATGGTACATACATCTCTGCTTATGTGTGTGTTAATACACATGGTCTCTTTCCTCTCCCTCTCTCTCAAACAATAATATAAATGTTGCTGTTGTTACTGGTTATGGTGTTTGCTTCTCATAGCTTGCTGTTGAGTTGATGAACCAACAGTAAATGAAAGAGGAAGAAGTGGAAAATGGAGAATTGTATATGCACCACCGGGGACCAGGAAGAGCATAACTTTCATGTGTTGTTATTGCTAGACTCCAATCATGGTGATCCTGTGCTGCTTGTGCAAACATTTCAGCATAGATTTCTGATGCATTTCTATATATTTATTTATGTTTTTTGCTATGGTTTTGATGCTTGTGCGTAATATAAATTGCAACAGGACTAAATATGCAGACATTCCTCTGGGGTGTATTTCACCATGTGAAACATACCAGTGTCAAGTACCATGTGGGAGGGCCGCTATATTGTAGTCCTATTTCTGATATGGGGACTCAGAAAGAGGATGGTGACCTGCTTGAACAAGGAAATCTTAACTATCAGAGTTGTACCTTTCCTTGTAGTGCTGAGGTAGTGGATATGGAAATTGACATGATGGGGGGAAAAGATGTAGGAATAATAGATAAACCTGTGGCAAGACCAGTTCCCCTCAGTTGCTGAGCCTGGACATTCAGAGGTTGAAAACCATAGGATGGATTGTGATATATCAGGCATCAATGAATGTGCCAAGAATGGTTTCCCTGTAAATGATGAGTCACCGGTTCTCTGTCTTGCATGACCCCAGTTTATGAAAGACGGCATTAATTGGATTACTGCCCTTTCGAAGCAAAGATTGCAGCAAGATGGTTGCAGTGACGAGCTGAAACTAACTCTTTGATTAATCAGAAGGTAACTGATATTGGCATTTTAGAGCAGCTGAAGATAGTTGTACATCATTGTACAGTTGGTGAAATTGAATCCTGGGTGGATATTTTTGTTACGACAATTGTAGGACACTTACTCATCTAGTTGAATATAACTTAGTTTTGAAGAAAATATATGTATATGCTTCTCAGTCAAATTCATGTTTCTAATTTTCTATTTACTATTTATTGTTCACTTGCTCTGTTGTTGTTATTGTTATTTTTAAGAGATGAGAATACAACTTTTGTCATTATTGTTTTTCTCTGTTTGAAAGTCCTGTTTTTTTGCTGCTTTTATAGACAGATACTAGGGCCATTATATCTTTGTTCTGTACCGTGTATGATTTGTGTATAAAAAACCCTTGATGGATAGAAAAATGCAATACAAGTCATTTTTCTTCACATTCTTTAAATTCCATGAAGCATATCGTGGTATCAAAGCCTTTAAAGCAATTCCTTAATATTTTTTTGATTTGTGCCTTCTACAATAACTTGGCATTTTTTTTCTTTTATGGGGCTGCCTAATCCTCTTGGATTTCATCACAAGTATGGTATCATCTGCTTTGTCTTTTTTCTCTTTTTTTTTTTTTTTTAAGAGGAGGGATTATCAGGAAATTTCTTATCATTTTCCACACTTCCAAGGTCAGTACATATTTTTTTTTTACATTTGTTGTACAACTGGAAAAATAGGAAATGGTTTTAATCTCAACTGTTCATTTCAACAGGTGGGATGCTCGGCAATGGCGCCAAAAATTTGTTGTGAAATTTTAAATTCATAACTCGTAATGACACGAAACAAATTGGAATATGGAGTTATAAAAGTGCAAGGTTGGACCCATAGGGATTTGATTTTAGAATGAATGGGAAAACAAATTAAAAAGTTTAATGTTTTAATCTTAACCTAGTTAACAATTTTTATGGAAAATGATTGAATTTGTAAAATTAATTAAAACAAGTAAAAATAGATATTTAATCAAACGAGAGAAATTATTAAGGCATCGGATTCCACCACTATTAAATTCATAATCTTTTAATTATTTATTTATTAATTCCAAATTGTTAGAAATTTAAACAATTAAGTGCATTAGTATGGCATTCAAAAATTGATTTTCTTTTGTTTAAAAGTGTAAATCCTAAGCATTGAATGTATTCAAATTTAATTCAAAAGACAATGGCTCAAGTAAATTATTCTAAGCATCCAATGTATCCTATTAAATTGAAAAAGAATAAATCAAAGAAAATTACGTTTAAATCAATTAAAAAATCAAGCCAGGATTAATCAAATATAATTATTAACTACTACAAATACATGATATTAGTGGTGAAAATAATTTATATCTACAAATCTAATGAAGAAAAACTCATAAATAATAAAACACACATAATTTGGAATTAAATAAATAAATAAAAGAAAATTATTTCATTAATGAGATTTCCTCTTCAACCTTAGTATAAGAAATTAACCAGACATTATGAAATTAAAAACAAAAGAGATTGGATGAAGGAACCCAACATTAAGTCGGGGTGAGCCTCGACACGCGCCCAAGACCCTCTCTGATTCAGCCTTCTCCACATCTCTAATTCCCCATTTAGGAATTTCCTCTTTATTTGCTTTCTATATTTGTATTTTAATTTATCTATAAATAAAAATCAAAGCGTCTCCTTAATTAACAAAGGAAACACAATCTTATTTTCACCGTGTGCCACTTTTTGCAGTTCTTCTGCAATTTCCAAGCTTCGCATTATTTTCATACACGCTTTATCTTACGAAAGCGTGTTAAGATATAATTAGATATTAATACTCCTTTGTCCTAAATTAGTTATCATATATGCATTTAAGGAAACACAATCTTATTTTCACCATGTGCCACTTTTTGCAGTTCTTCTGCAATTTCCAAGCTTCGCATTATTTTCATACACACTTTATCTCACGAAAGCGTGTTAAGATATAATTAGATATTAATACTCCCTTGTTCCAAATTAGTTGTACTATATGGATTTTTGAATTATCTCAAAATATTTGTCTCATTTATATTTGAATAGTATAAAGTGTGTTGAAAATAAATGAGATTATATGTAGTACTAATCTATATAGAGAGTTCTTTAAAAAATACAAATATTTTAAATGAGACAATTAAAATAGAACAGAAAAAATATTATTTAGATTATTTTTTAGAGTAGAAGTTGCTAAATATTATATTTCTCCATTTATCCTTTCTCTAGTTATATTTTTTAGAAGGAATTCATTTGTACAATGTGATCTCTCATCCGATTCTTGTAGGGGCCAGCCACTGTAAGACAGTTTCTTCCCTAACCTAAGGACGCCACGTAATTGTTTTCGACAGATGCATTTAGTGGCCTCCATTGGATTGTGTCCGTTGATCTCGTCTTCATTTTTGTGTCTACATCATTCAACTTTTTAGCTCCATTCCCTTTCATTCATTTAAAATGTCTGATTTATCTACGAGGTTTTGGAAAATTTTACTGGTTCCTGGTTAATAAGACAAATTGCCATCATCTCAAGTTTCACCCATGTTTAAAACTGGAAAGCAGAAGTTGGATTGTATTGATGGGAGTGGGACTATATTATCTTTTAGAGAACTCTTTTTATTTTCAAAATATTGATATGATTAATATTTTTTAATGTAAAAGAATTAGAGTAATGGCCATAATTCATCTCAAGAAGTAAGAGTTTCAAGTTCGATTCGTACTCTATTTTAAATGGTCACTCTTCATAAAATTACTCAATATATGAGTAGAGAAACTTACACATATCTTAGAGAATTAACTGGGTGTTCTAAGAGGTGTAGATATCTTCGTTATTAAAAGAATTAATACTTTTTTAATAAATTTTGGTTGAATTTTGATTGATTTGCCAATTTGACAATTATGACCTATTTATAAAATTCGGCCAATATATCTTATTTCGATCCAATTAAATACTTTTATATGTGTCGGTAAAATTCTTTTCCTTTTAATTCTTACATTCTCAAAAGATACATGAGTTCATCAAATTGATTCGAATTTGATTATATTAACTGTGATTTGAGCTAGTATCATCTAAGTCATTCATTTGGCATCTCTTCATTAGATTTTGTTACTTTTTCTTCAATATCGATTTTAATGAATTGCTCTCGAATTATAGGCCCGAAACAACCAAAAATATTTCCATAGTATGAATTTTAAACGTAGTGTTTCAAAATTTAAAAATCCTAAAACCCATTCTCAACTCATTACTATTCACTTAAGTTTTAAAGAATCAAATTAGTTTAGATCAAGTGGCTTATTTAAACTTTCTGATCCAAACTTGAAAGATATTCTAATTTCAATATTTAAGAAATAATGACGTTCAAGTCAGTTTTTCTCAGTTATGCACAGCAAAACTCGACCAAGCAGGGCAGAACCTATCCTCTCTCTTCTCCACTTGCAACGAATACCCATCTTCCACCTGTCATCGCCTAGGCAGCTAGCCGTAGGCCTTTGTGGCCAACGCTCGGCCAAGCCTTGCCTCCCCACTTGACGACAAGGCCAGGTGGCTTCTCCCTCTCCACTTCTTCTCTTTCCTCCCTGCGTCATCCACGTGATCCGAGCCTCCATGGCCGACCTTCGTGAAGTCTATAAATGGGACTTCAGTCCCTGTACCCATCTCGATCGGTAACTCTTTCTCTATCACTCTCGAAGAATCTCGTGGACCCTAATGTGCAGATATTCATGGCATTCAGTTCAATGGTAGAAATTCTTCCTTTGAAGTAAAAAACTCTTGGTTTAGTCTTTAAATTTTAAAACTTAAAAGTGTCACATTTACTTCTGTGATCTCTGTCTCTTACAACAGTTGGGGAGTAATTAAGTAGCAAGGATTGGTAATAGTAGATGCTGATTCTTGAGCAAGGTAATTCTGCCATTAGTGCTTTAGGATTTGGGGAGGAAAGAGAGAATACAGCTTTTAGAATAGTTTTTCTTACTATATCTGGGTGACCATGGGAAGGAACGTCAAGCGCGTTTTATTGTCAACTGCTCTCAACAAATTCAGGGGCTTAGTAAATTGATTGGACTGGAGTTGGCCGGAGTGCTTAAGTGGTTATTGTTAGGGTTTGTTGAGTTTGATCATCAGTTATATACCAGTGGATTTGTTTGGGGGTCAAGCTCTCCGCTGAGCTCGTGGGGAATCAAAGGGCGGTAGCACCATTGAGCTAACTTTTTTAATTAGATGGTAATTTTGTAATTTCCCATTATATCTTATCTAAACTCTAGTTAGAATAAATATATATTTTCATTTTGTGAGAGAGTAGAAATGTAGAATATGTGTAATGAGAGCCGTTTTTTCTTCTTCTTCCTTTTTGAGAACTTTGAGAATAATAGATCGGTTTGAAACTCGTGAACATGTGAAAAAGGAATCACGTAAAATCTTTGTGTTGTTTGCTTGTGTTATTTCTCTTTTTTATTTTTCCAAAATTGTCGTTTGTGTGTGGACAGAAAGACGTTCCCTCTCTACAGTTATCTTGTCACAGAGTTATCAATTGGAATGCCTCCTAGTTGTGTTTGGCTTCGAATTGATTTCAAAAACTGATGTTGATCTCAAGATCTTGGAGGGACAATGTAGTCATTTGAAATACCCAAGGGTACACACTCATCTGGTTCTCTAGTCTGCTGCATGCAAGCAGCAATGTTGAGTGAGGAAGTTACAACAATATTGGTAAGATGTAGGCTGCTGATCAAGATGCTTGCTATTTATGTGATTGCTGGTAAGTGGGCAATTTTTGATAGCTAGTTCCTACAGGAGTCAGCTGGTTTTGGGCTAACAACGAAATTTTTTATCCTTAGAATTAGTCTCTGTATTGGGCTTTTGGCTTCAGTTTTGTTCTGTTTTTTCTTTCTGTGTATTGTCGAGAGAGATTCTGTTTGTTTTTTTTTTTTCCCTTTGTATATTGTCTACCAAGATTCTGTTTGGAAGTGAAGAGGATATAATTTTTAAACAGGTTAACTGGAAAATTTAAACTAAGAAAATGGGTTTGGTGATGGTGATGATTCAGCTACAAAATCCAAAAAAAGAATTCGATAAAGAATTCACATATTTAATATTGGCATTTGCTAATTATTAGGTTCCAATGGTAGGACTTTTTCCTTGCAACATAGATCAAGCCACTGAATTGTAATGTGCCATTTACTTTACTGCTTTGTAATGTGCCATTTACTTTACTGCTGTTTTGTACTTTTCTTTTGTAATCTTCTTTCTTCTTTCACTTTTTTATTTATTTTAAATTTAAATGTGATTTCTTATCGTTATTTCAATTGAAACTGAAATACAAGTTATTCGTGAGTTTCTTGTTTCAAGTCTTTAACTAACATTTCATGTTTGCTGTTGTGAATCTTTTGCTTCTATTGTTGTGTCTTTTTCTTAACTTGCTTCAGGTGTATTGTACAGTTGCTGTGTGATGGTAATTATGTGAACTTCTTATATGATCTACTTTGCAATTTTGTTTTTTTGTGCAGTGTAAGCCATGCGATATATGTGGGGCTGTTGGATTTTCTGAATATCTCATAACTTGTTTTGGGTGCAAGCAAGCTTGTGAGCATATGTATGACCTTCGGCATTTCTTTATTAGTACTTTCTACTAATTTTATTCACTGTTCATTGTGAAATTATAGCTTTGAATTTATGCTCTATTACTAATTGAACCAATTCGGGTTTGTTCTTATATCTCTTAAGACACGAGAGCTGAGTCCACTTATACACATCTCAGCGAATGATTCCCTTTGCTTAGGTCAAAACTTAATACCTATGCACATGTGCATAAGCTATTGGATTTCAATGATTGGCTTGATCGAAATCCAGCTTTAAGACAGAAATCTGTGAGCCAGAAGATGATTTGAACCCAAAACATGCATGCTTAAGATGGTTTGGGGTCTCACCTGAAGGGAACTTCTCGTCATAGGTGTGATTTGAGTTTCCATAGCCTCAAGGGCACCTCTTCTGGTTGAATTTGAAGTTCATAGTTCCATATCTAGTCCTTTCACCATCTCTATCAAGTGGATCAAGTCATTGGCTCTCATTGGGGATAATCAAGCATGACCAATCACCATGAAGTGGATTAAGTTCATCGACCCCACTGAAAAAGGATTGAAGCAGTACTTGAATGCTCCAAGATTGAACATGCATCATAAAAGAACCATGTACTTTCTACACTTGCAAACCCTTACATGCACTCCCTCATGTGGGTGCATTGGGACTTGTGGAGTGTTATCTTAATTGGATAAGTAAAGCCATTTTTTTAGGAGTCCAAAGTTTGGATCATTTTAAATTTTTTGTTAATCTAACTTGAGATGGGATTTCAATTCTATGGTGACATCATTTTGGATGGGTGTTAGGTAATGATTGACATTTACAATACATTAATGGGGTTGGTGAAGGTTAGTGGTTGGACAATTATGTCTATCATCAATACCCTAATAATGGACATGTGGGTCCCACAACATTATTAGCTATTGAGCTTTTCACCGGTAGGGTAGGCTTCTTCACCAGGTATTTGAGAGCGTCCATATCTGCTGTTAGAAGAAGAGAGTGCGCCAATGTGTAGTGGCACAGTCTTTGTGTTTTCCAGACAAACTTGTGTCATGTTCTTCTAATAGCTAATACCTGGTTTCATAATCTACCACTCTTTGGCTATGATAGTGGCAAGTGTGTGATGTTTTGGATGGAAGTTCTTATTTCTGACTCCAAAAGTATGGAAGTTACCAACTTTTTGTGTGACACATGTAATCAATCCAAATGTGAAGATGCCAAAGGTTGCCAAGTGTGCCGTTTAGTGTCATATTTTTAATGTATTACTTTTTTGTAGAAATGGAGGAAGCTAGAATACAAGGTGAACTATTAATCTTTAAAACAAAGATAATCTGCACCCAAAAAAAAATCCATGTTTTGACAGAACGTGGCATCAGAGTTTGGAAGTGTGGCATTGTTGGTTTGCTCAATTTGAAGAGTCAATACACGATATATCAATATATATTTGCTTTGAGTTGGTCTCCGGTCTTCAGATTAATTTAGGCAAAAACTCTCATTGGGGTTGGTATGGATAGCTCGGTGGTCAGGGAGAGTGTGACGACCCGACCATACCCATTACAATATTGTCCGTTTTGGGCCCCACTTGAGCTCTCACGGCTTTGCTTTGGACCCTGGCCCACCAAGCCAGGCCCAAAAGGCCTTGTAATGGGGAGGGGCTTACCCCTTCATATAAACCCCCCACCACCCAAGTCCACAACTAATGTGGGTCTTTTGGGTGGGGTATTACAATCCACCCCCCTTAAAGACCAGAGCCGTCCTCGACTTTGTCAAGTCACACTGACAGGGGTCTACACACACAGGCATGCAACGTCATGCAAGTAGAGCCCACACAGTTCGAGTGTTGAACCATGCTCTGATACCACTTGTGACGACTCGACCCTACCCATCACAATATTATCTGCTTTGGATCCCACCTGAGCCCGCACGACTTTGCTTTTGAAGTTGAATGTGGGGTTGGCAAGTTTCCCTTCACGTACCTCGGTCTCCCTATGGGGGGTGATTCTAGGCTTAAGAATTTTTGGTCCCCTATCCTAGAAAAGATTGAAAGAAGATTGGTTGGATGGGGTAAAAAGTACTTATCCTTGGCCGGTTGGGTGACTCATCAAGTCGGTTTTGATCAATTTGCCCACATATTTCCTTTTTCTTTTTGAAATTCCCAAAGGAGTGGCCAATTCAGTGGAAAAATTGTTCCGGCAGGGTTCCTTCGGGGAGATCAGGAGGGGAAGATGAAAGTTCATTTCGAGGCTTGGTCAGAGGTCACCAAATCTAATCCAAATGTGGATTAGGTTTGGTTTCTATCCGAGTGAGGAATGAAGCTTTGTTATGTAAGTGGGGTTGGCACTTTGGTAGAGAAGTTAAAGCCTTATGGGTCCAAGTGCTGACTGCTAAATATGGTACCTCGAATATAAATGGGTGGACCTTGGGGGTGGAAGTGGACAAGTGGGTTCCAAAGTGTGTAAAGATTGGTGGAGAGTGAGTCAGGGTTGGTCTGAGGTTGGGAATCTTTTTAGAGGGAGGCTACGCCTTTTTGTCGGTAAGGGCAATCAGAGTTTTTTCTGGAAAGACTTATGGTTGGGAGATAGGCCATTGAAAGAGTTTTCCTAGATTGTTTAGGGCAACTCAGAATAAGCAAGCATTAGTGGAAGATGTTTTCAATGTGGGCAGCCAAGGTTCGATGTGGCAACTTGATTTTAGGAGAGAGCTTAGGGCCTTTGAGGTGGACAGTTTAAACGAACTCATAGCCCAGTTGGGGGAATTCCTGTTGGATTTAGATTGCGAAGATGAGTTGGCATGGACAGGCGATTCTTTGGTGTCTTCTCGGTGAAATCCTTGACCGAGTTAGCTTCTCAGTGCTTGAATAGCTCACTGGTTCCTCAGTCCCTTGTTTGGAATGGTCCGGCTCCCACTAGAGTTCAAATGTTTACTTGGTGTAGTGCGAAGATGATGCTATTGACTAGGTTGGAAATTAGGAGAAGAGGCCTTTTGAGTTTGGATGGTGACTCCGTGTGTCCTCTCTGAGTTGGTAGATGAATCTATTAATCATCTTTTTGTTATTTGTCCAATTGCATGGAGAATGTGGAGCGGTTTTGTGAACCTAATGGGAGTCTCGGGATGGGTAATGGAGTCTTGGTCTTCTTCTCATTTGAGCTTCAGGAGAAAGCTTGCCTGGAATACCATTCCAGCCATGGTCTCATGGTCCATTTGGAATGAGAGGAATTCTAGGATCTTTGAGGGAAGTGCATTGGAGTTTAATGAGCTCTTCCAAAATGCTAAGTGGAGATTGTGATCATGGCTTTGTGCTAACAAGGAATTCAAAGATTTCAAAGTTGGTGATTTATTCATATCTTGGGAGGGTTGTTTGAACTCTAATCCTCGAAAAAGGACGCCTCGGGTTGATTGGTCCCCCCTCCTAGTGGGACTCAGAAATTTAATGTGGATGGTACCCGGACAGGTTGGGATTGAGGGCGTTCTTAGGGATCATTTGGGCCTTCACTAGTATCGTGTTCTCGGAGTCTGTGGGGATCAAGGAATCTAATGAGGCGGAACTTCTTAGTATTCAGAGAGCCTTATCCTTAGGGTTGGGTGTAGGGAGACAAATTAATAATTGAAAGTGATTCATCCAATGCCATTAAATGGGCCAGGGGTGTGAAGCGTCCTCCTTGGAGATTAATCATCTTGGTGACAAAGATTAGGGATATGGCTGTGGGCTTGGAGGTATCCTTTGTACACATCAGTAGATCAGCCAATGGCGTGGCGGATTTCTTTGCAAAAAATGGGGTAGAAGGGTCAACCCATGGCACTTTCCCCATGGTACTTTCCACTTACCTGGAGGGTAGTGGTATTATAGTGGGGAGCTTCTTGTTTTTCTATCTATGTATTCTTGTTTTTGTTGGTTTATTTCTTTGTGGGGGCCTAATTCTCTTAGGCTTTTGTTTTCTTCTTCCTTTGTATTTTGTCTTGTAATCTTCCTCTTTTAATGACAGTTTTTCGTTATTGCTCAAAAAAAAATAAAATAAAATAAATAGATATATTGTTTCAGCACTTATCATTCTTGAAGTTTTTATTGTTATTTTTCCCTGTGTAGATATTGCATGCAAGCCCAAGTTCTTAATGTTTCCGCAATGTGGTTTTGTGAATCATGTCAAGCAAGAGATGTGAATCATGTCAAGACCACCAATTTAGGTGAGAATGACAAACATAATTTGTCAGTTCAACCACCTTCTAGCAAACCACTCCCACGCATGCTTTCCAGAGGGAGTTCTTTGAAGCATGGTGAAACTTCCAAGGTAAAGTTCATTCCTACTGAAGAAGCAGCACTGCTGACATCAGGAGCCAAAAGAAGGGATCCCCCCTAAAAGGAAGTCTTGTGGCAAAGAGTTCTACACCAAGTTATTCTGGAATGCCCAAAACTGGAACTTCGAAGGCTTTTTTGAAGATTGGGAATCCAATCTCCAGTTCTAGGCCACTTCCTGGATGCTCTAAGTCTGCTACTCAGCCACGCGTGCAATTTAGCACTAGCCCACGGTCTCCATCTGTTAAAATGCCCCAAGTATCACTTACTGCAAAATCATCATCATTAGTTTGTAAGCCTTCTAGCACAGAAATGTTGGCAGGGGCTAAACATGTAAAGGATGACTTGTTCATACAACAACCTTTATATGTATCATCCAGGCCTGGTTCATGCAAGGTTTCATTTCAACAAAGTGAGGAATGTATTGATAAAGTGTGTCATTCTCCTTCAAAGAGCTCCAGGCATCCGGATTCAATATTTAATACCAACACTGCCAGTCCCTCCAACAATAAGAACTTGATTCTAGGATTGGACAGAACTTCAGGTTGTCAATTTGATATGAGCATTTTTTTTTCTTTTGCCTAATGGACTTGGATATAATTAAAATTTATATTCTCTTATACCATATTTTGGTTTGAGAAAACTTTTTATCTTTTCAAGTGTTGGCTGTTCAAATGTTTTAGGCATAAATTTTGGAAGGTTCACTCTAATATTGCTGATGTATTCTAATTAAATACTGAGCTACGTTCTGCATAGTTAGTTATTGCAATACATTGCAGAAGGAAGATAGTTTTCAGTATCTAGCTTCTCCCCAAGTAACATGCTGTGGTTATATAAGTCCTATATCAATTATATTGTATTTTTTCTTTAGTATTTCAATAATATATTATCATTGTGTTTTTAACTATGTCAAATGCAAAAAGTTAATTTTATTTGAGATGAGTGTCTGCAGCGTTGTTTGTAAGTACTTATGACTATAAAGGATGTGGATTCATGTTATGTCGCCATCTGAAAATAAATCAGCTTGGAGCTTGAAATTTCAATGTTATAATATTTGTTGGATTTTGGAAAACTTTGTGTTCTATTTTCTGCTTGTTTTTGACCTAATTTTATAGAAATATGTATCTTCTGGTAAAGCTGTTACTTTTGCTTCCAGTGGCCAATACATTTTGAAGAGCATGACCCAACACACATGGAATAAAATATAATTGGTGAGAGACTTGATTGGCACTGAAAACATATTGACAGAGGTCATATGAATCAGTATTTTTTTATTCAGCCAACTCCCATGGAAACCTTTCTTAAATGGAGTTATTGTAGAGAAATGCCAAAAAAGGAAAAAAAATTAAAATGGCATATGTAATAATTAAGCAATGCCAATGTCTTTCATGCTATTTTTAGTTTTAAAAAATTTGAATCGTCACAATTTATGGTTCGCATTTTTGTTTATTCACACCATTAAATAGGTGAAACCACAATATTTAATAAGTCAAAGCCCTCTTCCACAGATATATGATAAGCAAGGAAGAAATTGATGACTAACTATCATTTTCATTCCCCTTTAGCTCTAAAAACCATAATGTGTTTTGATATTTAGCAACTTTCCTCCAATATGATGTGTTGACAAAGTGGTGTTTTTAATGTTTGAAATCACTAGAGACCATAGACATCCATTGTATTAGGTGTGAGATTGGCTTGGATTGACTCTCAAAGTTGAAAATTACAAATCCAAATTTCAGATGAATAGGAAGAACCTTCTTTGAGAGAGAGAGAGAGAGAGAGAGAGAGAGAGAGATATTCTTCCTGATGTAGGACACGCAGCAGGCTAGAGACCCATTTAGTATATACTATTTTTGTATTTTCGCATTATTTTTAATTTAGAATTCTTGTGTCATAAGGAAGCCAGGTCGGTGGCTTTCCTATTTGATTTAGGAGTCCAAGTTTAGCAGTTGTGTAAGATTTGGAAACCACTTTCGTGGCCTTCCAAAACCGAGAGTCCTTTTCTATTTTGACTTCTTGTTTTTCTTATAAATATAATGCATGTAAGAGAGGGATTTGTCTCTTTCGAAAATTTTGAAATAAGAATAAGATTTGATTCTCTCTTTTCCTTGGATCACGGTTATCCTCTTTGCTGCCTTAGTTGCAGACGATCCTCCATTGGTGATTCAGTTCCACTTGAGTTCCTTGTCACTGATCTTGAGCTTAATCTCAAGAGAAGACTCCCTCTTGCTGATCTGGGCATTATCCCAGTGCTACAGCCATCACTCCTTTCGCCTGTCACTTGCGTCGCTTCTGCTGCTTCCAGATTTCCCTCCTCTTGCAGCCAGCAAGTCTCCACAACCCTTTCGGCCAGGTACCATTAGCCTTCTCTCTTCCATCTTCCCTTCATCTTCTTTCCCTTAGCTTCTTCTTCCTCTTTTCTCCTCTTCTTAGCTTCCGCCACTGCTCCCTTCCTTCACTCTCTCTTTTCTGCCTCCCCCTTCTCTCGTTTCGTAAACCCATTTGCATATACCCTTTTCCCTTTTCATTTGACCCTAACTTAAGTTCCATGTGCCAGAAGCAACTCAACTTTAAGTTACACTCACACGTGTGAGCCTCTTTGTGTGTGTGTGACCCGATATTTGTCGGGATTGACTTAATTTGATTTTTATCCCCGCTTTCGCTACATTACTTCCGCTCCCACATATTAGAATGAAGATAAAAAAATATGGCATTTAAAGTCCTACATGTTGGAATCTTTTTTTCAGACTGACTATTAAGACTCTCAACTGATTTGGACCAAGTTGGGCTTAGTTCTGATTTATTTCACCACCAAGTTGGGCTTAGTTCTGATTTTTCCTATGCCTAGAAATGCTTTTGTAATCTGCTATGGAAATTCAAGTTTGCTCAACTGACATGTGGTAGTGTGGTACTGTGGTTAATCTCTATTATAGGTTTTAATCCAATTGTCTTTTAGTACTAACCATCAAGCTCTCTTGTGCAAACGGTTATGGAGATTTGGTGGGGAAGTTAACTCGTTGTGGCGGATGTTGCTGGTTTCTTTGTATTGGGATTAGGGAATGGGGTGTTGGGATCTTGGTATCAAGGTAAAAGAGGAGGCATCAACGGTGGTGAAAGCTATATATGGGGCAGGCTTAAGTACTCAGGAGGTTGGTAAAGCCTATAGGGAAGGGGTTAGATTCTTACGTGGAAACATTTATGGGTGAGAGACAGAGGTTTGAGGGAAGTTGTTCAAGAGTGTTCGGGATTGTTAGAAATAGGGAGTCCATGGTGAAGGAGTATTATGAATCGATTGGGTGGGGTGGTGGGGGTGGGGTGGGGGGCGGGGGAGGTTTCAATAGTTTTGATGGGAGCACTAAGGAGAGCATTGAGGGAGTCGGAGAAAGTGGAGTATAAGAATCTTCTTTAGATTTTAGAAGTGGTAGTGGTTTGTACAGAGGAGGAAGATTCTAGGGTGTGGGTAGGGGGCATTTCAGGATTTGTTTCGGGTATTTTTTGAAGCAAAAAGGAAAAATTGTCAGATTCATTTGCTAGTTGTGCGTGGAGGGGGAAGTCACCACCTAGAGTTCAGGTGTTTAGTTGAGTAGCAATAAAGGGGAGGGCACTGATGAGGCGTAATCTTGGGAGGGGGATTATTTCTAGTGAGGGGACAATTATTGTGTTCTTTGTGAGGGAGGGGAGGAAAATGCAGGCTATTTATTTTTGTGAATGTTCTTTCTTGAGGAAGATTTGGTATTGTTTGGTTGAGTCGATGGGGGGTTTCTCGACTTCATTTAACACACTGAAAGGGGTTTTAGAAGCTTGGGAGGGGGGGTTATTTGGTAGTGCTTGGTTGAGTTGATGGGGTTTTCTGGACCTTACAAACACAATGAAAGTGGCTTTAGAAGCTTGGGAAGGGTTCCTTTTAAAGATTTAGGGAAGGTGGTGTGGGATACTATTCTGGTGGTAGTATTATGGTCAATTTGGAAGGAAAATGCTAGGATTTTGGAGTGTCAGACTTCTCTAGAGGAAGTGTAAAAAGAGTGGAGGTTCTTTTAAAAATTAAGCGAAGGTGGTGTGGGATACTATTCTGGGGGTAGTATTATGGTCAATTTGGAAGGAAAATGCTAGGATTTTGGAGGGTGTCAGACTTCTCTAGAGGAAGTGCTAAAAATAATGGAGGTGTTTTAGTTGGTTAGTAGAGAGTGAGGGTATTTCTGTTTTGGATATGATAAGAAACTGGGTGAGTTGTCTGTGTGGGGGTTTTTTAGTAAGATAATCCAATTGAGAAACGATAGCCTCCCCCATTTTACTGCCTCAAGTGTAATGTGGATGGGGTAGGAAGAGGTAAATCGGGTCCTGCAGGGGTGGTGATGGTAGGGGATTATAAAACCAGTTTCGTCTGCTCCTTTTGGGATCAAAGACTTGAATGAGGTGGAGTTGATGGGAATTTGGCTTGCACTGGAGTTGTGGAATGATTTTGGGCAGCAGTTAATCATTGAGGGTCACTATGCTAATGTGATTGCTTGGACTAGAGGGAAAAAGAAACCCCCCATGGAAGATGATCTCCATTTTCAGGGAAATCAGAAGAATTATGCACAGGGAAAGGGATGCTACTTTTATGCATGTTAGATTAGCGAATGCTGTGTCAGATTTGTTAGCAAGAGTCGAGAGGTGTGACCCTATCATAGTTTGCATTTAGTTGTATTTTTTCTTGTGTTTTTCCCTATGATTCATGGGGGATATTGTATGGTTCTTGTACTATTTTCTTATTTTAATAATATTTTCTTTGGTTGTATATCTGAAGAAAATGGCAATGCCCTTTCTCTGTCCTCTAAGTCGTATTTCCATGCCTGTCTACATCATGGGATCTGCATAAAGTTGGTCTTCATGTGTTTTTTCCCAATTCTTGTTTATGTTTTCTAGACCTATAAAGTCGGTCCTCTTTAACCCATAGGGGTTGGAGTGGTGGCCAGGAACCCGCCTCATGAACTGGAAGTTTTGAGTTCGATTCCCTCTCCACCCCAAAGGGCTACTCCCCATAGAGTTACCGGGTGTATGTGGGTAGGGGGGCTTGCACCTGCCCCAATGATTAGTCGGGTGCTCTTAGAGGCCTGGACACCTTGGTCATAAAAAAGAAGTATTTGCCATGCATGTCTATATTGTGGGTTTTGCATAAACTTGGTCTTCATGTGCATTTTTCCAATTCTTGTTTATGTTTTCTACTTTTATACTAAGATTTCTATTCTTGTATATTCTTATGGACGATATTTGCAGAATAATATTCTTTTACAAAAATGCTATTTCTATTTGTTCTTTCTTTCTTTAGTGGTGCCTGTGTTAAACATCTCATGCCTGTGCTTTCCACAAACTGGTCAGTTTATTCACAGATTACATTTGGTCTTTCATTCCTTACAGCCATGGTACATTCATCTCTCCTTATGTGTGTTTAATGCACATGGTCTCTTTCCTCTCTCTCTCTCAAACAACAAGATAAATGTTGCTGTTGTCACTGGTTATGGTGTTTGCTTTCTCATAGCTTGCTGTTGAGTTGATGAACCAACAGTAAATGAAAGAGGAAGAAGTAGAAAATGGAGAATTGTGTATGCACCACCAGGGACCAGGAAGAGCATAACTTTCATGTGGTGTCATTCCTAGACTCCAATCATAGTGATCCTGTGCTGCTTGTGCAAACATTTCAGCATAGATTTCTGATGCATTTCTTTAGTATTTATTTATGTCTTCTGCTATGGTCTTGATGCTTGTGCGTAACACAAAATTGCAACAGGACTAAATATGCAGACATTCCCTGGGGGTGTATTCCACCATGTGAAAAATACCAGTGTCAATTACCATGTGGGAGGACTGCTATCTTGTAGTCCTACTTCTGATATGGGGACTCAGAAAGAGGATGGTGACCTGCTTGAACAAGGAAATCTTAACGATCAGAGTTGTACCTTGTCTTGTAGTGCTGAGGAAGTGGATATGGAACTTGACATGATGGGGGACAGAGATGTAGGAATAATAGATAAGCCTGTGGCAAGACCAGTTGCCTTTGAAGTCAAGAATTTTTCAAAGTTTCCTCTGCCAAATGATGCTCATGTGGCTCTTTCCCCTCAACATGTGCTTCTCAACTCAGCAAATGTGGCTACTAATACAGCAGAGCTGCCTGACCTTTCAATTCCTGATGCTCCTCCTGGGTTAATTACAACTGTGGCTGCTCAACAGAAGGCATCAATGAAGTTCAATATCGACAAGTGGACTTACCATAAGGTTGAGGGTGCATCTACCCTTTTTACTGAGTCATTTAATTCAAGAGATGAGATCTGTTCATCTGAAAAGAAAGCACTTGTAGGTCCAAGTTGTGGAATCCCTCCTGATTCTCTTCAGACTGTGATCGAGCATTTGAAACCAGAAGTTAGCTCCACTAATTCCAGTTTCCTTCGCCTTTTCCCCTCAGTTGCTGAGCCTGGACATTCAGAGGTTGAAAACCATAGGATGGATTGTGATATTTCAGGCATCAATGAACGTACCAAGAATGGTTTCCCTGTAAATGATGAGGTTCTGGTTCTCAGCCTTGCACGACCCCAGTATGTGAAAGACGGCAATAATTGGATTACTGTCCTTACGATGGAAAGATTGCAGCAAGATGGTTGCAGTGAGGAGCTGAAACTAACTCTTTGATTAATCAGAAGGTAACTGATATTGGCATCTTAGATGCATTGTACAGTTGGTGAGATTGAATCCCGGGTGAATATTTTTGTTATGAAAATTGTAGGACATTTTCTCATCTTGTTGAATGTAGCTTGGTTTTGAAGAAAATATATGTATATGCTTCTCAGTCAAATTCATGTTTCTAATTAGCTATTTACTGTTTATTGTTCACATGCTCTGTTGTTGTTATTTTTAAGAGATGGGGATACAACCTTTGTCGTTATCGTTTTTCTTTGTATGAAAGTCCTGTTTTGCTTCTTTTATAGACAGATACTAGGACCATTATATCTTTGTTCTGTACCGTGTATGATTTGTGTAAAGAAAACCCTTAATGGATAGGAAAATGCAATACAAGTCATTTTTCTTCACATTCTTTAAATTCCTTGAAACATATCATGGGTATCAAAGGCTTTAAAGCAATTCCTTAATATTCTTTTGATTTGTGCCTTCTACAATAACTTGGCATTTTTTTTCTTTTATGGGGCTGTGGAATTGTAATAAGAAAAGGAGGAGATAAGAACACACAATATTTAGAGAAGAATTCTTCTCTAAGATTGTTTTCTCTTGTATTAGACGTATAAATGATACATGAATATATATTACAAGGGGAGCCATTCATGGTGACAAAAAAGAAAAATAAAACCATGAATAATCAATTACAATTATTTCTACAACTTTTTATATATTTTGAGTCAGCTTTCCTAAACTAAAATTATTCTGGTCAACTATGTCCAAAAGGTGGACCCACAGGGTCTACTGGGTCCCACAACTGCCCCTCAAGTGGGTTTGAAGATGTCGAGTAAACCCAACTTGCTAACAACAGAAGTTAGTTGATGTCGAGGAATGGCTTTGGTCAACATATTCGCGAGCTGATCTTTAGATTTTAGAAAAGGGGTAAATATGCAACTTACAGAAATATGTTGACGAAGGAAGTGTCAATCGACTTCAATATGCTTGGTCCTTTCATGAAATATTGAATTAGAGGTAATGTTGATGTCAACTTGATTATTACAAAATATGATAAGTGGATCGACAGGAGAAAATCCCAATTTAGTAAGGAATTGTCAGATCCAAAGTAACTCTTCTGCACTTTTGCTCATCGCACGATACTCTGCTTCAGCATTAGAGCGGGCAACAATTGATTGCTTTTTATTGTGCCAGGAGACTAAATGAGAGTCCAAGAAGACACAGTAACCAAAAGTAGAGCGGCGGTCATTAGGAGAGCCGACCCAATCAGCGTCTGAGTACCCACGAACGGGGAAAGAAGACTGCCGTTTAAAAAAAACCCTTGCAAGGATGAGCCTTAAGATATTGAAGAATGCGAAAGACAGTATCAAGATGGGTATCCCGTAGAGCGTGCATGAACTGGCTGACTACACCAATAACATAAGATAAATCAGGTTGGGCGATAGTAAGGTAAATCAGTTTCTCAACCAGTTTCTGATAGAATGCAGGAGTATCAAGGAGAGTCCCGTTGGAAGTAGATAACTTGGTATTGACATCTAGCCGAGTATCGGTAGGTTTGCATCCAGAGTTGCCGGCATCCTGTAGAAGATAAGAGGGTATACTTTTGGTGAGAGAGAGGCCTCGTGAAGAACGAGCGAACCTCAACCCCAAGGAAGTGGTGACCCCAAATCTTTAATATCAAATGTGTGTCGTAGATACTCTTTGAATCTATAAATGGTTGTATCATTATTACCCGTGAGAATGATATCATTAACATAAACGACTAGAAGCATTACCTTAGAGTGAAGAGGGTAGATAAAAACAGAGTGATCCATATGGCATCGGGAGAAACTATAAGGTAACAAAGCACTACTGAACTTCTCAAACTTGGCGCGTGGAGACTGCTTGAGGCCATTGATGTAGCACGTGTGACACCCACACGTGAGAAGGTGTAACGCCCCGCCCTTTTTCACTTGCATAAATCAGAGTATATATATATATATATATATATATATATATATATATTTTTTTTTTTTTTTTTTTTGATAAGCGAGAGAGGACGGGTCATTACGACACGAGTGAACTCCGAGTTTCCAAAATCCGAGCCTTGACTAGCCACTATTACGTGTGTGTGGACTAAGTCCACTAAAACATTTACACGAATTTATATGAATAAGATGCTATTCATTTTCTTAACATCATTAGACAAAGAAAGTCAAATCACCATAAAATTTCAATAAAACTTAAAGATTATCAAACCATAACAAATAAGTTCTAAGGTGTCCCAAATAGTCTAAATTATTACAATCCAAAATGCAAGTCCTCCGAATACATCATTGAAATCAAAACCAAGCAATTTAAAACTTCAATCTTCCAAGCTCTTACGTTTGGCTCCCTTCCGGTCTTACGTCATTTTCCTTAGCATTTCCTGTTCCATCATCTATAGGGTAGAAGTAGGGCATTAGTCAACATGCCCAATAGGAATTCCAATTAGGGTTAGGGTACACATAGGGGTAATATTAGAATATCATAAATCAAGGGTTTATACATCATTAATGGCATATTTGTAAAAACATCTTGTAAGTAATAAAACAATGCATGATGTCCATATCGTAATCATGCTAACATAAGTGTCATGTCATGGGTGTCAATGCCAAATGAAATCCCACCCATTGTTCATACCCAATCATATCATAAATCAATCAATGGTTTCCTTGGCCAATTTATTTCCACAGTGTTTGAGGCGGCAACCACCAGGGCACTGTATACTCATCCACAAATTAACCGGGATTACCGATGGAGTGTGGTCTCTTCCCTCTGCGTAGGGTTTCGGGACGACTACCCAGGAGCTCTTTGACCCAATTATGCCGTACTTTTCTATCAACCGGACGCGGCCAAATCTCAACGGTTCATATAACTTTATATAAGCTAATCTCAAGCCAAAGTCATGTCCGGACCGCTCAGAACTTGGCTTGTTGGTCATATGTGTTCCCTCCCATGCCATGCATGAGGTAATGTATGCAAGAATGCCATTTCATTTAAGATACATGATATCATTGAAAATCGACTCATAATCATATACAATTTATTTAGCCAATGCATTCATCATATTTTGAATAAACAAGTGTCATATTATACTCCATAGTGTTCTCAATGAGGTAGGAATCCTACCAATGTCCGATATACTATCTTTTCTTGTCTTGCAAGGATAACGCTAACGGTAGCGTGAGACGAATCACAATCCCTTTGCGAACCTCTTTACCTCATCAAATTCAAATATACATATCAGTTTCATTTTTCATTTTAATTCCATCATCTCTATTTCTATCTAAGTTCCATGTTCATTTTTCAACGCATTTATGCATCATAGTTCTTAAACCGTTTAAGACCCTCAATGGGGTTCTGCTACACAATATGGCGGAACCCTATTGTCCCATTTTTCTTTTAAATGTGTTTATGTTCCATAAAAACCCATCAATGGGGTTCGGCCATACAACATGGCCGAACCTTATTCTTTGGTTTTGACCCTCTTTTTAATCCTCAAAATATTTTAAACAATGCAAGTCAATCATCATTCATTTTTCTCCATTTCTTAATCTAATAATCCAAGTTAGTCATTTAACCTTTAAACATACATAGGTCGATAAAATCATCCATGGGGTTCGGCCATACAACATGGCCTAACCCATTGTTCCTCCTTTTTATCTACTTTCCATCCTACATCACCTTGAGGATGGGTTTTTCTTAAAAAAAAATAGATCAAACATGTTTTAAGTCACTTGATGGGGTTTGGCCATACAACATGGCCGAACCTCATCTAGTATCTCTTTTTGTCCTCAAATGGTCCCCATAACAAAGATAGGGTTCGGCCATGCAAGAGGCCGAACGTTGTTCTTTGATTCTTTCTCCTTGAAATCCATCCTTAATCATAATTAAACATGGATTCCATCTTCAATACCTAACTTAATATATTTATCCTACCTACTAGCCAAGGTTAGGGTTCGGCTATGCTACATGGCCGAACCATCATGGTGTGTTTTCATCCTTTTACCTTAGGCATTTTTCTTATTTTTCTTAATCCATCCATCCAATCATAATCATAGCATCATCATAGCATGGGTTCGGCTATTCATTATGGCCGAACCTATGTTCCCTTATGTTTGATCATTCCTTCCTCTTATAAGTTCTTAACAAGGATTCATCAAAACCCTTAAAATGTTAGACCCGTGCATTTGACTATATCATGGCCAAATCCATGATGATCCGGATTAATCTTATGGTTGTTTTGTTTCAACCTATAACCATCCTTTGGATGAATTTCCAACTCCATGGCCTTATTTTTTTGGCCATTCATTCCAACCAATATGGAACCCATGGGTTCGACCACACCATGGCCGAACCTATGGTTTCCTTAGATTAATCCCCATTTTATTAAGTCTAGACATACCTTCCTTTAATGAGTTGCTCCTCCTCTTTGGCTCTTCAATCTCCTCCTTTTCTTTTGGTCTTTGTCTTCCTCCTTAGTTCTCCTTCTTTCTTTGTTCTTCAAAGTCTTCAAGTGTATGGAGGTAGAGGTGGGAGGGAGAGGAGAGGAGTGGAGAGGAAATCCTTGCTCAAGAGAGGGGGGGTCGGCCAAGGGGCTTGGAGGGCCCTTTGGCTTGGGTTTTTATATTAAAACCTTAATTTCTTCTCTCCCTCTCATAATGGCTTGGTCTAACCTAGGAGGCCCTTGGTTTCCCAAGGGTGGCTTCATGGCTTTTGAGGTGAAGACCCTTGGGTTCGCAAGTGTCTAGGTACAATGTACCTAGACAAGATACCCCAACTTTTAATCTCCACCCTTGATCTTTCCTTAGATGAAATCCTAGCCTTCCACCTTATCCCTTCATCTTCCCAACTTAAGCAAAACCCTAATTCAAGATTTAAAATTCAAAAGTGTTTGACCAAGTCAACCCATCCCATGGTCGACCATGCATGTGGTGACTTGGTCACCACATGGCACTTGGGTCCCACTTTGGCCATGTCACTTGATGTGTCACCACTTGTATGCCACCTCAATTCTACTTTCCACCTCACTTGATGACGTTGCATCCTTGCTTAGCTGGCTTGCATGTCATGACATGAATGCCACATCACCCACATGCCACCTCACTTGATGAGGTGGACCTTAATGCATTAAATGCACTAACTTATTCAAATTCAACTAACTTAACTAAATGTACTCAATTATTTTCAAACTTCCATATACCATTTTATTTTATTATTTTAATTCCATTATCCCCTCTTATTATGTAATTTATGTATGATGACTAATTCATCAATTGTTTTTAAATCAAGATCACCTATGACCCATTGGGTCTTAATTGGGTAATTGACTCATTTCCTTGCCCATCTAATGTTCATTTCAACTTTTTCATCTCAAATTCAATTGAATTGCAATCCAAGTGGGCCCATCCAATAAATTTATAAGCTAAGGAAAATCCGGGGTGTTAAAGGAGGAGTTTTCCTCTCTCAAGACTCCGGATCGACTTGCCTTACCTAAGGTGGCTTGCATTCCGAATCCTGTCTCCTACGAAGGGGGCGAAACTCTTGCAAAAGAAACTTCTAATCTCAGCCGGTGGCATCCCGGATTCTTTGTGGCACAGCGGACTCTGGCTTGTTATAAAGAGAGTACCATGGTGGGAAGGAGGATAGAACCTAATACTCATGAATTGAAAACTACCCTTCTTCCTCTTTTGCTCTTCTTCCTCTCCTTGATCCCTTTTCTCCTCTGAGACAACATTAGTTGCTGTGCTTCTCCTTCTTCTCCCTTCTTTCTCTTATTCCATTTCTTCTCTATTTCTTTCTTTACAGATCCAGCAGAAGGACGCCCAATCTCACCTGTTCTTGCTCGATTGCTGCTGTTCTGCTGGCTGCCAGAGCTCCAGACTACTGCCAGTGCAGCCCCTCTTCTGCTGCTGCTGCTTCTTCAACTTTCAATCCGCCCCACACCAGAGGGGCGGACTCAACCTGCTGCCCAGCCAGTCACCTATCCAGATCTGTCCAGCCAGATCTGTCTGCTGCTGCGTTTGTTGCCATTCTGCTGTCCAGATCCGCGTCTCCAGCCTCAGCCTTGCAGCATCGCCTGAAGACACAGATTGTGCTCCAGTGCTGCCCGGATTTCACCCCCCTTGCCTGCAAGGACAAAACTCTCTCAGCCACACCTTCGCTCTGTGCCAGGTTCGCCCAACCTTCCACACACAACCCTCCTTACCCAACAACCCTATCCATCTCTGTTTTCACCGTCCCAATCGCCTCTGCTCTAGCCCTTCTTCAGCGTTGCCCAATCCCATCACCGACAATAACCAACACAGTCCCTTGTCACACCATTCCAAGACACTCAGCCGTGGGCCCCATTGATCCCACCTTCCATTTATTCATGCCCATTAGCCCATCAACGTGGACTAGTGGCTTCAAGATTAGTTGTTCACAGTTGGTAGACCGTCAAGTCTAGTTGGTGGTCGCCCGACATCGAGGAAGCTCTCCACATTCTACAGCCGTTGCGTCAGCCATACAGAGCCTTCTTGAGTTTGCAGAGAAAGCAATGCTCCCCTTGCTTGACAAACCCTAGAGGGGGGAGCATGTAGACTTCATCCTGTAGATCACCATGGAGGAAGGCATTCTTCACATCCAATTGATGAAGAGATCAATCATGAGTGGTGGCAATGGAGATCAGAACATGTACAGAGGTAATATTTGCCATAGGAGAGAAGTTTTCCTGATAGTCCATCCCATAAGTTTGTGTGGAGCCCTTGGCAACGAGGCGGGCTTTGTATCTGGCAATGGATCCATCTTGATTATGCTTAAAGACGAAGACCCACTTGCAACTGGAGTCTTCCCTGGAGGGAGAGGAACCATGTCCTAGGTATGGTTCTTGTCAAGTGTTGCTAATTCCTCTTCCATGGCTTCCTTCTAGGAGAGTTCATGGAGAGAAATATCAATTCTCTTTGGAATCTTAATGTTGTCCAGAGCTGTAATAAGACTATGATAGGAAGGAGAAACAACATGATAGGACACAAAATAAGCAAGGGGATGACTGGAACAAGCATGCTTACCTTTTCGAAGCGCAGCGGGGAGATTATACTCTGCAGTGGTGGATGGATCTGGACCAGGGGCAGGGGGTGGTGGTATTTGTTAGAAGTGTAAGTGGAGGCCGCATGCGTTGATATACTAGAATTGGATTTCTAGTGCTAGAAGGACTCGTATCTGCTGGACTTTTATCTGCAGGGAGGAGAGGTGGAACTGGAGAGGGAGAAGAAACGGAAGGTGCTGAAAAGTAGGGAACTGTCTCAAAGAATGTCACATCCATGGAGATGTAAGGTCACATCCATGGGATGATGAAGAGGGGAATAACCCAAAAAAACACATCGCACAACCCTGGGAGAGAGTTTATCACCAGAAAATTGGTAAACGAAGCACACACACCCAAAGACATATAAGGGAAGGCTATGGATGGTTTTGTGGAGGGTGAGGAGATCAACCGGAGACTTGTCGAGTAGCACACTGGATGGCATTCGGTTGATAAGATAACATGACGTTAAGACGACTTTAGGCCAATATGACTGTGGGACATGCATGGTAAAGAGGAGAGCGGGATTTGACACCATGGTCTTGCAAGAATTGAACAAAAGAGTGCGACAAATACGCTGCCCCCCCCCCCCCCCCCCTTCAAATATTACTACTCAAAGTTTGAATTTTACAAGAAAATTGAGTTTCAACCCATTTGTAAAACGTGCGAAAATGCTTAAACACCTCAGACTTATGTTTCATCATGTATATCCATGTCATGCATGAATAATCATCAATGAATGAAACAAAGTAACAAAGCCCGTGCGAGAGGCAAAAGGAGATTGCAAAACATCAGTATGTAATGGAAAATAAGGTAGATGCACTTTTATTAATGGAAGGAGGAAAAAAATTTCTACTATGTTTGCCACACTGGCAATGTTCACACACAAAACTTATTAAAAGTTAAAGAAGGAACGAGCTTTTTCAACATAGAGTCTGAGGGATGTCCGAGTCTGCTGCAATGCCAAAGCCACACATCGGTGGAAGAAGATGTCAAGCAAGCTTCAAGGGCACCAGTTTGCTGATCGAGAAGATATAAGCCTCCAACTCCACGACCACCGCCAATCACCCGCCTCGTGGTTAGATCCTGAAAGACCAGAAGATAAAAATGTGACTGAGTAATTCAAATTCGTAGTGAGTGCATTAACAAAAAGCATGTTACGAGATAAATGGGGAACATGCAAGGCATAAGAGAGATGCAAGGTCTTAGAGACAGGAATTGCCCCTTAACCCACAATAGCAGTAGAGGAGCCATTAGCTAATTTGACTTGACCACAAGAAAGAGAAGAGAGGGAAGAGAAAAGGGTAGACATATCGGTCATAATTCTATAAGCATATTATGAATAATTAAGCATGTTTATTGAACATGACATTCTCTTATTCATAGCATTGGGTATGAGGGTGTGATCCATGATTGTCACGAAGACAACGACGGTAGTAGTGTTGTTAGCCTCACTTTAAGTGGGAAGACCACTACGGTGGAAGAGATGTGATATCTCGTGACAAGTCACAAGGGCTGTTATTTGATGGTAGGTTATGTTATCCTCACTTTAGGTGGGAAGGCCACTAAGGCGATGTTGTGTTATCCTTGATTTGTCGGGAAGGCCACCAAATCTTAGTAGATGTAAATGATGGGTGGAGTATGTCATTTTGCATTGAGCATTGCATTCTTGCATAAGGCATGACCATGAAATAAATTGTTATATAAGTTTGCTTGAAATATTATGTGAGAAAGTAAAGGTATCATATTCCATGTATGTATTGTTGTTTTCTTCACTGGGTATGGAGCTCATCTCTTACATTGCAGGCAATTCCTTTGACTTGGGCCTGGATGATAACCAAAATTGAGTTTAGAAGACGACGAGTCGTTGGAGGATGCTTGGAATTGCGTAGATTATTGAAGAATTTAGTATTTAGATTATAAATTGGATCTTTATTAGATTTGAGACTCTTTGAGGAATTTGTTTATTTGGTTTGTTGGAACTTGGGTGATAAATTCAAGTATTGAGTTAATTTGAGAAACGTTATGTTTTTGGTTAGTATGGGAATATGAGTAAATTTGTGAGTTTAGAAATCTTCACGTGATGGAATATTTTCTCTCTCAAAGTTATATGAAATGATGAATGGAAATGTCATGTCATTTAGCAGGTTGTGGACGTGAGGAATTCGATGGCTTGTGAATGTATATATATTTGTTTGAAAAAAATAAATATAGCCACAGATTTATGCTGTAAGACCCCTTTAGGGCAACAGGTGATCTTAAATTGTGCAGTTAGATCATGCCCATTTAGGTGATGAAAGGCGGAGCGTGACAATGCGCATGGTGTGAAGAATTGTCCCCTTGAGGGTTTGGTGTGAAGCCAACGGGAGCACTTCCTTATGTTCTTTCTGATTTCTACATTCTCTGGTAAGAACATTACATTGTCTTCTCGTCTTCTCTTCTCTTCCTCTCTCCTCTTTTGTTTTCTTTGGGCCTTCTAAAACCAAACTTATCCTATTGCTGCTGTTACCACTCCAATTCCAAGCCATCGCCATCCCCAAACAGCCACCCATACTGTTGTTGTTTCCATCCCAAAAGCCCCTTCCTGCTGTCGTGTCCCCCTTACAACCCTCCTATTGCTACCTTAAACCTTCTTGACCGCTGTCCCAAGCCAATCTTCCTCCATACAGCCTAGCCGCACCCATTAATCCATCAACTGTAGTCGGCGCCCCTTTCTTAAACTCTTTTTGTTGCCTCCACCTATTTCCTACCTTCCCAACACCTATCAACCATGCCATTCCTTTTACAAGTTCTCCTTGGCCTCACTTCTACCCTTTCCTGGACTCTCTGTCTTTACTGCAACACATCCCAAATCCATATCCTTGTTGCCAACCCTCCCCAAGTCCCTATCTGCTTCTATTAATATTCTATACCCCTTAAGTCTTCCCTAGACTTGCTGCAATCCCCTATTCCATTCTCTTGTTGCTGCAGTTTCCATACAAAGCCCCCTCTCCTTGTCTTCGTGACCTATTGACCCATCCTTTTACTTTCGTGAAACCTCCCTTGATGCACCTTACCCTTATTTTGTTTTTTAAAACCATATGCCATTTCATTTATAAAAAGAAAATCATTCCACTCCTTTTATTTAAGTTTTCATGTATTTATTTACATTGGGTTTCAAGGATATTTGCATGGTTATTTGTGGTAGATTTTATATTAATTAATTGCATATATTAATTGATGGATTAATTTCAGCCCATGTTAGATTTAGGGTGCATTATTTTCATCTCTTTTAATTTTTACGGAACCAAATTAGGCCTTTAGGGTTACCCTATCCATTTTTCCTGCATCACTGGTCCTACTCAGATCAAAGGAAAAAGATCCAAAACTGGGTGCATATATGTCTCTGGCAGCAATGTGAAGAAGGCTCCAAAGTGGGTCCCATCCTTGAAGGAAGGTGCGATGAAATCAAAGGCTTAGGGTGAATCCAAGAGGCTTGAAACGATGCCAAAAGAGCCCAAGAGTAGGGAGATCGAGCCCAAAAAAGGGTTTATGGACGTCCAAGGCGCAACGAATGAATTTGAACTCAGTGGGTCCCACCCGATTAGAAAGGGAGAACCACTGGCACAGATGGAAACTAGGGTCAGGGGCGACAATAATGATGGAGGGTCGACAGCCAACAAAGCCCGGAGTTGGCCGATCAAAGCAAAAAACTAGGAAATGGGGTTTTGCGAATGACAAAATCACTGGAAGAGGGAGGGCACAAAAAGCAGACAATGAACTTTCAAAATAGAGATCCAACCCTACGGATGATAGCCCTGTCAAAAACGGCAAGGGTAGGTAGGTTCTCGCCGGTCAAAGGTTCGCCGGAGAAGAAGATCTTGACCGGAGAAGAACTTGTTGCAGAGAGACCAATGGGAACTGGAAAAAATATCCTACGTTTGGGAAAGCTCTGAGAGAAAAAAGTCAGGGATCTTTCCTGGCAGTTACCATGTGGAATTATAGTGAGAAAAGAAGGTGATAAGAAGAACATACTGTATTTGGAGAAGAATTCTTCTCTAGAGGATACATGAATATATAATACAAGGGGAGCCATTCATGGTGGCAAAAAAGGAAAATAAAAGAATGAATAATCAATCACGGCTCACCTACGGAACCAATCAGGGTGTGTGTTCAAGAATCTTCCTATTCAATTTTGGTGAATGACTCACCTACGGAACCAATCAAGGCCTCCAAGGGCCTATGGCAGGGAGATCCTTTATCACCATTCCTATTCACAATGGTAGCTGAAGCACTTAACGGATTAATGAACCGAGCCACCAAACAAGCAGAGCTGATTCAAGGTTTCGAATTTGCACCAGGTAGTGAGTCAATTACCCATCTACAGTATGCAGATGATACTTTATTGTTTGTGAAGCATCTAGCGAGGAACTATTTGGAGTAAGAGCGGCCCTTAGGTGTTTTGAACTTGTTTCGGGATTGAAAATAAACATAGGGAAAAGTAACATCATAGGCTTGGGGATTGAGACGGAGGAACTAGGGAGATTGGATGTGGCATCGGAAAGATTCCGTTTACATACCTTGGACTACCAGTTGGTGGAAACCCAAGAGCGAAAGTGTTCTGGGAACCAGTCTTAGAATGGATTTCAAAAAAGCTGAATGCTTAGAGCAAATCTTACCTCTCAATTGGGGGTAGATTAACTCTAATTAAATCATGTCTGGTGAATCTCCCCACATACTATCTTTCGCTGTTAGAAATTCTGAAAGGGGTGGCAAAAATGTTAGAGAAAATTCAAAGAGACTTTTGTGGGAAGGGATGGAGAACAGAAGGAAAATCCACCTAGTGAAATGGGAAGAGACTAGTGACAAATGAAAAGGGAGGAATGGGGATTTTTAGTATCAGAGATACGAATCATGCCTTACTAAGTAAATGGTTGTGGAGATTTGCTTCGGAGAAAGGGGCTCTTTGGAGGAAGATTTTAATAGTGAGGTATGGCGTAGAAGCGCTTGGGGAATGGAGATTAGGTAGTAGAGCTGCTAGGGATGGTTCATCGGTGGTGAAAGCTATAATGAAAATTGGAAACGGCGAGGGAAGGATCGTGGAAATGCTTCAGAAGGGGATTAGGCTGCAGGTGGGTAATGGATTGAGGGTACTGTTTTGGAAAGATATTTGGTTGGGGGAACGTCCATTAATGGTAGTATTTCCTAGACTTTTTAGAGTGGCTCTTAATCGGGAAGCTTTAATTAGTGGCTATTACAGAAATGTCAATGATTCACCTCAATGGCCAATTTCATTTCGAAGGAACCTGCGAGACTTTGAGGAGGTCATTCACCAAACTCTGATAGGAATTCTAAGTGATACCAGATTGTGGATCGATGAGGAGGATAAGTGGATATGGTCTGTGGAGTCATCAGAGATTTTTTCAATGATGTCAATCTTGCAATCTTCATATGCAGCGAATCCATTATCACCTTCTATTTGTAATATGGCGTGGAATAATAAGATACCCCCTAGAATCCAATTCTTTGTTTGGTCAGCTTTAAAGAAGAGAATCCTTTGAAGACTCAACCTTAGAAGAAGAGGCTACGTCTGTCTGTACATTGTGTGGGATTGAAGAGGAATCAGTGGGCCATTTATTATGTAAATGCCACTTCACCAGGATATTCTGGTATTTGTTTTTGGGCTTATTTGGTTGTTCATGTACATTTGGTAGTGGAGTGGAGGAGCTTTTGTTGGCATGGTTGGGGGTCCCTTTAGTGGTAGACAAAGAGTGGCTTGGAATATGATTCCGTTTGCAGTTTTTTGGACAATTTGGAAAGAGCGCAATGGGAGGATCTTTGAGGGTAAGAGAGGGAGTCTTTGAGATGTGTATGAGAGGGCAAAATGGCAAGTGATTGGTTGGTTATCGTTGTGTAAGGAGTTCTGGGGATTAACTCTAGAGGATTTTTACTTGTCGTGGGATGGATGTATGAAAGGGGTTGGTAGAAGTGGTACGCGTTTGGTAAAGCGGGTTGCGCCTCCGCTTGGATATTATAAATTCAATGTGGATGGCGCAACTAAAGGCAAACCTGGACTGGTAGGAATTTGTGGTGTGCTTCATGATGATAGAGGCAGAATGTTGGCAGCCTTTTCTGAATCAGTTGGGTCAATGGAATCAAATGAGGCTGAACTAAGGGCAATTAGGAGAGCAATTCAGGCCTGGTTTAGTTTTAGGAGGGGTAATCTCATTATCGAAAGTGACTCAACTAATGCATCTCTTGGACTAGTAATAGGAAATCCCTCCGTTGAGGCTGGTGTGTGTGGCAAGGGACATTTGGAGATTGTGTAGAATGGGTGGCATCACGTTCACCTATACACCTCAATCAGCAAATTGTATTACTGACTTCTTGGCAAAAGCTGGGGTTCAATTACAAGCGCCGACTTTGATTTTTTTCCTCTAGCCAGATTCGGAAGCTAGGGGGTTGGACACACTTTGTTTTTTGGTGTGGGTGATTTTGGGTGTATCTTGTATCTTTCATTTGTTTTCTCTTATTTGCTTCTTGTTTTTCTTTTTGTTTTGAGTATAATTCTCCTATACTCAGACCTCTTGTAATACTTTCTTATTCTATGGAATTTAAGTCGTCAATGTTTCAAAAAAAATAATCAATTACAATCATTTCTACAACTGTCAATATATTCTGAGTCAGCTTTCCTAAACTAGAATTATTAATATATTCTGAGTCAGCTTTCCTAAACTAGAATTATTCTGGTCAACTATATCCAAAAGGTGGATCCACACCGTCTACTGAGTCCCACAACAGGGGCTCCCTATTCCTCTTGGATTTCATCATCAGTATGGTATCATCTGCTTTGTCTTTCTTTTCTTTTCTTTCCTTTCCTTTCCTTTTTTTTGGGGGGATACTTCAAGTCAGTACAATTTATTTTTGTACATTTGTTGTAAAACTGGAAAAATAGGAAATGGTTTTAATCTCAACTGTTCATTTCATTGGATTTTGAGATTCAACAAGTGGGATGCCTTCATGTTCTAGTTATGTTTTTGTAAAAGGAATTCATTTGTAGAATGTAATCTCTCATTTGATTCTTGTAGGGGCCAGCCACTGTGGACAGTTTCTTCCCAAACCTAGGGACGCCTGGTAATTGTTTTCGATAGATGCACTTGTTGGCCTCCATTGGATAGTGTCCATTGATTTCTTCTTCATATTTGTGTCTACGTCATTCAACGTTTTAGCTCCATGCACTTCAATTCATTTAAAATGTCTGATTTATCTACGAGGTTTTGGGAAATTTTAGTTGTTCCTGATTAATAAGATAAATTACTTGCCATCATCTTAAGTTTCACCCATGTTCATAAGTGGAAAGTAGAAGTTAGATTGTATTGATGGGAGTGGGACTATTTTTTGATTTAGAGAACTCTTTTTTAAATTCAAAATGTCGATGTCGCGCCCCGCCCCGCCCCACCAAGGGCCCTTGAAACACGACTATTTTTTTTTCCTAAAACCATCATTGATATATCATCATTGAATGGTTCCATACACTTGCACCTGTAATTAGCATATTTCTAAGTATCCCAACACAAGTGTGAATCCCTTGGTATAATTGTCAACATTTTTTAATTTGGGAATTTGCTCGTTCTAGTGTTGAAGGTGAGTATCGTGCCATGGATAATACTACGATTGAACTCCCATAGATCTGTCAGTTTCTTAAAGAATTGGGTTTTGCTCTTGGTGCTCCCTTATTATGTTTTGTGACAATCAAGCGGCCATCAACATCGCCTCCAATCCGGTCTTTCATGAGAAAACCAAGCACATTGAGGTTAACTGTCACTTCCTACGCCAACATATTTCTAAAGGTCTAAAGTCATCCGATCAACTTGTCGACATTCTTACCAAGTCCATTTCCCGAACCAGCTTGAGGGGGCAGTGTTGTGGGACCCGACCCAATTCGGGTACCATTCTTCTGTGTTGTAGGTCCCGACCCATTGTGGGACAGAATTGTGTAGGTTCAATGTATATTGAAGAGTCATCTTAGATTAGTTGTAATTATCTTTTTTATTATTCTTTTTCCTTTTTTGTCAACATGATTGACTCCTAATGTATTATTTATACATATACAAGGGTACATGTATAGAAATGGGAAGAATTCTTCTCAATCGATCTCTTCTCCATCTTTTCTCTTCTTCTGCATATTTTCTTATTTTGATTATATTATTCTACAATTTATTCCCTTACGTGTAAGTGATACCCGGTATCGCATTTTGGCCCGTTCACATCTTTTCCATATTTGTCGAGATACCAACTGCCCTGACATGATGTTGGATTAAAAGCATTTGAGAATTTCCAGTTAAATGCCTTTTATTAAACACACAGTATTCAAAGAATTTAAAGTTGGTTTGAATCTCCTCACCTTGGTAGGCGAGTGAAGGAGTGCTTTTAAAAGCAAAGCTTAGCTTTGCATAAAACTTGAATTTTTTTTTTTTTTGCAGAGGTTCTTCCCAAAGTGATTCCAATTTCTTCGAGAGTGCTAAAGAGTGATTTTTGAGTGAGGGAGTCATTGTTTGAGACCCCTATTTATAAGGGTCGGCCAGTGAGTTTTCACTCTATTGATGGCAAAAGGGGAAGGAGGAGTGACAGAAGAGAAGTGCGAGGACGAACAGGGTGAAACCCACCTGTCGAGAGCCTCTGACGGAGAGGAGGAGGTGCCACCATCTGCTTCTCCTTCTAGAAAGGAGAAGGCAGTGCAGAGAAGCCACCCTTCTCATTCGCCCAACGCACAACCTCTGGCAACAACCCATCGTCGTTGCCCATAGCAGTAGGGGAGGAGGTTGATGGTCTCAACGGGTCGCGGGTCTTAGCCTTACTACTATTACTCAAAATTAGAGACTTAGAGGGGCCTACTTGAAAATCCGACCTTACCAAAAGGTCTAAAACCCCTCGGATGGGCTATGAATTTATTTTTGTTGCAATAAAAATCAAAAGCCACTTGATTTAAATGAATCTTTGTTTTACAAATATCAATGACTAAAAAAAAATTTCATGTTTTTATTTCAAATAGCGACATCTTGAGTTCCCAAACTCATTTCTCATCAATTTTGAGTCCGTTGGAAAGCTCTTCTTAAGATTTATCCAATAATTTACCTTTAAATCCCAATTTCTCAAGATAATCTCCTCATTTTGTGTGACCTTGGGTCGGGTCACTACATCTTACCCCCCTTAAAGAAATTTCGTCTCCAAAATTTAAACAAAAAGATACCTCAAAAGTCGAATAAACTGGAGTATCTTTCCTGCATTGTTGACTCTCGCTCCCATGTGGTGTTCCCGACTCCGCGATGTTGCCATAAAACTCTTACTAAGGGAATATTATTTCATCAAAGGTCACATCCTCTAAAATGTCAATGTCATCCCAGTTCAGTACATGTGATGGGTCAGACATATATTTCTTTAGCATTGTTATATGGAAGACATTGTGCGCTCGAGCAAGATTTGGAGGGAATGCTAACCGGTATGCCACTTCACCAACTCGATCCAAAATTTCAAATGGCCCAATATACTGAGATGACAACTTTCCTTTGTGTCCAAAGCGTTGAATACTATGACATGGAGAAACTCTGAGAAATGCATGGTCACCTACTACAATTTCCAGAGGTCTACGCCTCTTATCAAAGTCACTTTTTTGACGACTTTAAGCAGTCTTCAAACGTTTTATTATCATTTTGACTTGCTCAGTTGTCTCTCGTATCATATGTAGACCTATTATAAATTTCTCACCAATTTCTGAAATGCCTTCTCACAGGCTTTACTCCATTCAAACTTGACTCCTTTTTGGGTCATTGGGACTTCTACTTTGGCGAAGTTCAGTATGAACCGCCGATAATATCCAACAAGTCTCTAAAACCTACGTATCTCAAATACACTTATTGGTCATTTCCCAACTCATCATTGCCTCAACCTAGGAAGGATCTACTGTATTACCTTTTGTAGATGCCACATGTCCTAAAAATTGAACTTGGGTTAGCCACAATTCACACTTGGTTATCTTGGCGTACAACTACAATACGCAAGTGATATTTGTGTTCCTCTTCATATTAGTATGTTGTCAATAAATACCAACATACTATACATGTTGGGCATACATCATGTTAACATTTGCATACATCATTCATACATGTTAACATACTATTGCATCATGCATATTATTCAATAAAATCATAAATCATCTAAGAAGCACCGATACGGGTACGCGTATCGGATACGACACGTATCTGAAACGGGGATACGACAAATTTTGAAAACTTAGGATACGGGTACGGCGGGATACGCCAAATTAAAAAATTTATTTTATATATATATATCAACAAAATAAATTCAGACATTTACAAAAAATATCATAAATTCTACTATGAGCTAAAAATTATTAGAAAATTATATTTTTATATTATATATATATATATATATATATATATATATATATCAACAAAATAAATTCAGACATTTACAAAAAATATCATAAATTCTACTATGAGCTAAAAATTATTAGAAAATTATATTTTTATATTTATAATGAATACAATATATATATATATATTTGTAAAGATTACAAAAGATATATATTATAAAGATTAGACTATTAGCAATTTAGTATTATGAAAAGATATATATAATATGTTTAAAAAATATTTACGATATTACAGTATATAATATGTGAATGATTATTGAGGTTAAAAAAATAATACTGAAAAGGTATATATATTTTTATTTTTTTCCCCTTTTCTCCCGTGCTGCCATATCCCGTGTCGTGTCCTGCCTCCAGTGTCCCGTGTCCTGCCGTGTCCCTTTGTGTCTGTTGCTGTATCCTTGACGTATCTGTATTTAAAAAATATTTTATTTAATTGGATATGTATCCGACACGTGTCCGAGCCGTATCAAGCCATATTCGTGTCGGAAACGTATCCGACACGGATACTCGAATGCTTTCGGAGATCCGTGCTTCATAGTAAATCATTAGTCACAATCAATTATACAACTCATCCAAAGGAAATACAAGTCAATGCATGTATCAAACATGGGGACCTACGTCATTTCCACAAACACTACAATGGAGGTCATCTCGTGAACAGACTATGGGGACCAGAGCCAATTACAATCCAACTCATCGAAACGCAGGTCATCCTGTCACGCCCCACCCTGCGATAGGCGATTTTTTTTTAAAAAACACTTGGAGATGATCTATGGGCTTTTATTCTTAGATCATTCTGAAAGTTTAATTATAATGTCACACATGCTCTTCACATGTAGACTCAAAACATGTACCATAATACACATCCTAAAGATATACATAACATAGATATCCATACAATCATCAGTGTAACACAACGAAAACGTAGTGGTTTTATTACATGTATAGTTTATGCCTCTAGCGGCATAATTATCAGTACAACATCAAAAGCATGAAAGTAAACATAGTAGATATATTCCTCATCAACGGGAAATATTATGGACTTCATCTCTATTGCAGCAGTGGGGGTTCCTCAGGCATGATTCCTGCAACATATGAGATATGAGCTAACAGCCCAGTGAAGAGAAATCAACAATATATAGCATGTATTATCACCAAAGCATGTTATCAAACAATTATTAAGCATTTTCTGTCAATTTGGGTAATCACCCTAACATGGCTAATCTTCACCATTTTACATGCATGAGTCTTCTTACACAGAGCTCTGCCTCTGTCAATCGACATGCGATCTACACTAGGTTGACAATGCAAACCAGTGCTTCGCTCAGTCCGCAATACGTTCTACGTTGCGACCCAACACGGTCCAATGCTTCACTCAGGATGTATGTACGCTCTACATTGCGGCTATCCACGATCCAATGCTTCACATAGTGCATGAAGGCAGTCCATCCGATATGCAAAGTTATAGCATTTTATACATATCTTTTCACATAGATTATATTACCTTATTAACCCATCATAATATCCCCAATACACAGCATAATTTCACTCAGTCTATCATACATTCCTAACACATACCCTTATGGAATTGCATATAATACATCATGTATATCACATTCAACATACATATTACTATGGATAGGTAAACTGCTGAAATTAAAATTATACAAGCAGGTAAATCCCCCACATTCCAGGGTTTATCAAATCGGTGCTAGATAACAATATCTACGTAAAGTAAAGCACATGAAAGAACAACAATACCTGTTTCCTTCCTGTATCATTCATCTATCACTTAGCGTGCCCTTGCTTAGGGTTACACATAAGAAGAGACCAAAATCGAGTCTGGTCACATAGCCATTTTCATTTTTTGCAATTTCGGTTTCAAGACCGGCAAAAGCTGATTTTACACAAGCCTTGCACGAAGATATACAACAAGTACAAAATACATGATACCACATTTTACACCTTAGTTTGAATTGATTACTGACGTCTATACGTTTTCATCCAATTCAATTAACCTATAAATTTCTAGACATAACTGGGTCTCATACTGCATTTATAGACTGTTAGGCCTTAGCTCCCGACACCATTATATGCTTACGTTCTATAAGTTAGAACTTTATTATATCCCTTACATGTAAACAGTGCCAGTTCTTGCATTCTGATCCGTTCAAGCCTTTTCCATCTTATTATGTCCATGGGTCCCATTATTGTTACGGAGTTGAAGGTTTTCCAGTTTTTGAGTTTAGATGCAATATGCAATGTGAAGTAAAAGAGTGAGGTTGAATCTCCTCATCGCCGTTCGGTGAATTTTGAGGGAAAATTGAAAAAAATAAGAACGTGTAAATAAACAGTAAAAGTTACGCGTGCGGGAATACACGCATAAAAAAATCAAGAGAGTAAACAAAACGTGATTCATAGAACAGGTAGTCTATTTGTAGCCTTGGACCAATACAAACCAGAACGTTAGGCACTAGAATCCGCTCTTCATTGAAAAGGCGTACAAAAAGAAAGATAAAGGGCTTTTAAGATCCGTTCGAACAAAAAGTTAGTGTGTTAGTGCGTTACCGAGTCAGTAAGTCAGCGGGTTAGTAAGAGTGTTAGTAATGTCCGAACTGAGAAAGCAATAAAAGTAAAAGACAGGAATTAAAGTAAAAAAACCATGTACTTAAATTAAACAATGGATCAAGTCATTGGCTCCCATTGGAGATAATCAAGCATGACCAATCACCATGAAGTGGATTAAGTTCATTGACCCCACTGAAAAAGGATTAAAGCAGTACTTAAATGCTCCAAGATTGAACATCCATCATAAAAAAACCATGTACTTTCTACACTTGCAAACCCTTACATGCACTCCCTCATGTGGGTGCATTGGGACCTGTGGAGTGTTGTCATCTTAATTGGATAAGTAAAGCCATCTTTTAGGAGTCCAAAGTTTGGATCATTTTAAATATTTTGTTAATCTAACTTAAGATGGGATTTCAATTCTGTGGTGACATCATTTTGGAATGGAAGAGAGAGAGTCTACACTTTCAAACCCTTACATGCACACCCTCATGTGGGTTCATTGGGACCTGTGGAGGGTTGTCATCTTAATTGGATAAATAAAGGCACTTTTTTAGGAGTCCAAAGTTTGGATCATTTTAAATATTTTGTTAATCTAACTTAAGATGGGATTTAGTTCTATGGTGACATCATTTTGGAATGGAAGAGAGAGAGAGGTTGTAAATGGGGCTGAGGTGGGCCCTATCTGGTTTGATGCTCATGATGTTTTGTACAAGTGCCAGTTCCTAGGGGATCCATTGTGTATGTGTGTTTGTTACTTATTGGTGTGGTTTTCTTGTTGTTTATTTGAGCACCAGATGTGAAGCTCCTGTGTGTTATTGGGGTGATACTCTCTGTTGTTTGTGTGTGTGTGTGTGTGTGTGTGTGTGTGATCATTAATTCAAGCGCTTCGTTAGATCCACTTCTATGATTTGGTACTGAGCCCAAATTTACACCCATTCCCCATGAACAACTATATACATATATGTCTATGCATACATGTGCACGTGTATGTGAACACCCTATCTTCAATTCAAACTTGTCATCAGAACCCACTTCTTTGATTTGGTATGCACTCCAAATTTACACCATCCCCCTTGAGTAAGTATAGACATCATTGGATTTTTCTATCAGACTTTACCCAATCTTCATAGAACCATTTAACATGGACCATTGAATCTGTGGTCATTATGCAGGATGTCAAACTTAAACAGTAGTATTAGCTGTTGAGCTTTTCACTGGTAGGGTAGGCTTCTTGACTAGGTATTTTAGAGGGTCCATATCTGCTATTAGAAGCACAGTGTGTGCCAATGTGTAGTGGCACAGTCTGTGTTTTCCAGACAAATGTGACATGTTCTTCTAATGGCTAATACCTGGTTTCATAATCTACCACTCTTTGGCTGTGATAGTGGCAAGTGTGTGATGCTTTGGATGGAAGTTCTTATTTCTAACTCCAAATGTATGGAAGTTGCTAACTTTTTGTGTGACACCTGTAATCAATCCAAATGTGAAGACGCGAAAGGTTGCCAAGAATGCCCTTTAGTGTCATATTTTTAATACTGCTTTTTCATAGAAAGGGTGGAAGCTAGAATACAAGGTGAATTATTAATCTTTAAAACAAAGATACTCTGCACCCAAAAAAAATCCATGTTTTGTCAGAATGTGGCATCAGAGTTTGTAAGTGTGGCAAGGTTGGTTTGCTCATTTTGAAGAATCAATATATATCTTTTGTTTCAGCACTTATTATTCTTGAAGATTTTATTCTTATTTTTCCCTGTTTCTAGATACTGCATGCAAGCCCAAGTTCTTTATGTTCCCGCAATGTGGTTTTGTGAATCATGTCAAGCAAGAGATGTGAATCATGTCAAGACCACCAATTTAGGTGAGAATGGCAAACATAATTTGTTAGTTCAACCACCTTCTAGCAAACCACTCCCACGCATGCTCTTTTTTTTTTTTGATTTTTTGAAGACCTAGGAGAAACCTTAGTTAGACCCACCCCAACTTATGCCTTGGCCATAGCCCTCCTAAAACTCCTGGGGGGAGCAAAATAGACCCCCCACTCCTGGGTAAAGATCACCGGGGCGGGAAGGGAGAGGCCACCAGCTGAGCTACCCAGCGGTGGGTGATTAGTCGGGTGCTCGAAGAGGCCTGGACACCTTGGTCATAAAAAACAAGTCGTATTTGCCATGCATGTCTATATTGTGGGATCTGCATAAACTCAGTCTTCATGTGCATTTTCCAATTCTTGTTTATGTTTTCTAGACTTTTATACTAAAGATTCTATTCTTATGGACAATATTTGCAGAATAATATTCTTCTACAAAAATGCTATTTCTACTTGTTCTTTCTTTCTTTAGTTGTGCCTATGTTAAACATCTCATGCCTGTTCTTGCCACAAACTGGTCAGTTTATTCACAGATTACATTTGGTCTTTCATTCCTTACAGCGATGGTACATGCATCTCTCTCTCTCTCTCTCTCTCTCTCTGGCTTTCTCATAGCTTGCTGTTGAGTTGATGAACCAACAGTAAATGAAAGAGGAAGAAGTGGAAAATGTATAATTGTATATGCACCACCAGGGACCAGGAAGAGCAAACTTTCATGTGGTGTCATTGCAGACTCCAATCATAGTGATCCTCTGCTCTTGTGCAAACAGTTCAGCATAGATTTCTGATGCATTTCTTTAGTATTTATTTGTCTTCTGCTATGGTCTTAATGCTTGTGCGTAACATAAATTGCAACAGGACTAAATATGCAGACATTCCCTGGGGGTGTATTCCACCATGTGAAAAATACCAGTGTCAATTACCATGTGGGAGGACTGCTGAACAAGGAAATCTTAAGGATCAGAGTTGTACCTTGCCTTGTAGTTCTGAGGAAGCGGATATGGAAATTGACATGATGGGGGGCAAAGATGTAGGAATAATAGATAAACCTGTGGCAAGACCAGTTGCCTTTGAAGCCAGGAATTTTTCAAAGTTTCCTCTGCCAAATGATGCTCACGTGGCCCTATCCTCTCAACATGTGCCTCTCAACTCAGCGAGTTCTTCTGGACTTAAGAGAGTAAAATTTTCTATTGATGCAGGTACTTCAAATCTTGGGAAACAGTACAAGGTTCAGGCATGGGATGCTACTCTGAAAGCTCTATCAGACACATATAGAGGAAAACATCAATCCTATAAAGTTTCCATATTGACACAACCTTCACCAAAAGTTAGTAGAGCAGAGCTGGCTGACCTTTCTTTTCCTGATGTCCCTCCTGGGTTTTCAAGGAAGATACATGTGTGGCTAAGAATACAGTAAAGCTGCCTGACCTTTCAATTCCTGATGCTCCTCCTGGGTTAATGACAAGTGTGGCTGCTCAACAGAAGGCATCAATGAAGTTCAATATCAACAAGTGGACTGACCATAAGGTTGCAGGCGCATCTACCGTATTTGCTAAGTCATTTAATTCAAGAGATGAGATCTGTTCATCTGAAAAGAAAGCACTTGTAGGTCCAAGTTGTGAAATCCCTCCTGATGCTCTTCAGACTGTGATCGAGCATTTGAAACCAGAAGTTAGCTCCACTAATACCAGTTTCCTTTGCCTTTTCCCTTCAGTTGCTGAGCCTGGACATTCAGAGGCTGAAAACCATAGGATGGATTGTGATATTTCAGGCCTCAATGAACGTGCCAAGAATGGTTTCCCTGTAAATGATGAGTTGCTTGTTCTCAGCCTTGCTCGACCCCAGTGTATGAAAGACGGCAATAATTGGATTACTGTCCTTTTGATGGAAAGATTGCAGCAAGATGGTTGCAGTGAGGAGCTAGGAAGGTAACTGATATTGGCATCTTAGAGCAGCAGAAGATAGTGATACATCATTGTACAGTTGGTGAGATTGAATCCTGGGTGGATATTTTTGTAATGAAAATTGTAGGACACTTTCTCATCTAGTGGAATGTAGCTTGGTTTTGAAGAAAATATATGTATATGCTTCTCAGTCAAATTCATGTTTCTAATTTTCTATTTACTGTTTATTGTTCACTTGCTCTGTTGTTGTTGCTGTTGTTTTTTTTAAGAGATAGGAATACAACTTGAATAGAAGTTAAGAGGAGACGAAGATCGCTCCAGTTAAGAGGAGACGAACATCGCTCCAGTTATTAGACTTTTCAATCCTCCTCTCCTCTCTGCGTGCATACGAAATCCAGCTCTCTGAAATTCTCTCTCCCCCCCCCCCCCCCCCCCCACCCCAAAAAAAAAAACCACCTCCCGACCCTCGAAAGCCCTCACAAAGCGGGCGAGTGATTGAACAACATCACACACACAGAAGAAAGAGCTCCGCTTCTGCAAAAGAGCTGCTCGCTTCTGCAAAAAGGCTTGCTCCCTCAAATCAACTGCAGAACAGCTCAAGCAATCCATAGACGATCTCCTCCCCACCATCCAACACATCCACCACTCCGGAATGGACCACCTTCCCCAACACCTCCAGACCAGTCTCCAACACGTCAACGAAAAGCTCAGCCACGGCCTCAGTCTCGTCTGAAAGGTTTCATCCTCCAGCTGCTTTAGCGTCTACACAAACATCCACCTCTCCAGAGAGATGGACAAAGTCAAAAAGACCGTCTCCAGGTTCCTCAACTCCACGCTCCTTGCCCAATTGTTGGCCTATGTCCACAACATGAAGGTGGGCTTTTCGGAGCGGCTCGACGGGTGGAAAGGAGGGTGGAGGGTGAGAGGGAGGCATGGGTTTTAGAGGAGGAGAGGGAAAGACAGTTTCTTGAGTGGTTTCTACGTGTTGGTGGAATGATTATGAGTACGAGTTTGAGGGTAGGGAAAGAGAAGGTGAAGGAGATGCTTTTGGAAGACAAGGAGGCGGCAAAGCCACGTTGGCCAAGGAGATTTCTCAGGATTCCCAAATATGAAATCACTTCCACAATAGGATTATCTTTGAAACGGTTTCACAGTCTCCAAACGTGAAGCATTTAAAGCAAAATATATGTAAGCTGATTAATGGAAACTGCTCAACCAATTCCCATGATTTGATTCAACAATGGAAGCTTCAGTTTGAGCAGAGCATTAGAAAGCCAATGCTGGTGACCTTAGACGATGTGTGGTCTCTCTGCCACCTTGAACAGTTCATTTTTACATTTCCATGATGCAAGAGCCAATGCTAGTGATCTTAGACGATGTGTGGTCTCTCTGCCACCTTGAACAGTTCATTTTTACATTTCCAGGATGCAAAACATTTGTGGTGTCAAGATTCAGATTCCCGTTAGTATTAATGTAACGCCCCAACCCGCTATGGGCACGTTACCAACGATACATCTCGGAAATCTCAACTAAAGGTATTTCAGGTGATTTTTTTTTAAAGGGGGCAACACTCCTCTCGATTCAGCCCAATCAATGCACCAAAGAACAAACATCTTAGAGTTTATTATATTGATTTCAAAGTCGTGGTACAAGTTCTCTCAACTACATAAATATTCTCTCAAAGAGAGAACGTAAAATATGTCAACCATCCGCATAGATGCTCCGCACCCTAGACCGGTCTGCAAAGGGTCCACCTGACATCTCCTCCAACAGACGGCCTGAAAGGTAAGGAATGAGCTCTACATACCCAGCGAGAGAAATAGCACATATCACACATCCACAAGTATACCACATATGCAATGTATAAATGCATCAATTCTGGGGTCCCTACATGCACAACTGCCCAAAAGTGTACCCACAACCCGTACACAGGCCAAGTGGGTCGTATCTTCGACATCTCAAACGGACGACCCTCTTAAACCAGGAGGACACGCAGACATACAGAAACAAACCGAGCATGAGCTGGACTTACAGAGCGTTATGTCCCTATCAACGCCTAGGCAACCTCTAGGTTCGCCCATTTGAGTTCAGGAGACTCACAACGTCCCAGTCTCGCCTCAAATACCAAGTACCATGAGCCAGAGAGTAGGATTGTAACCGGTCAGTACCAGGGCAGCCTCTGGGCCCACCTCTAGTCCGACAATCCCAGACCTACTACCCTGCCCTCACGTATTAAAGTGTCCTCAGTCTCTTCGGCATCATATAAGTGACCTCTGGGTCCACTCTCGCCAGGAGACACTCATGGGACCATCATACCAATACATAGGCGACCTCCAGGTCCGCCCATCAGATCTCAACAACACAGGTGGCCTCCGGGCCCACCAATTTGACCTCCAGGATCAATCACAACGAATATCAGGGCGACCTTTGGGTCCGCTTCTATGATCTCTGGAGTCAAAACAGAAGCAATGGGCGACCTCCAGGTCTGCCAATCTGATCTCAACAATACAGGTGGCCTTCGGGCCCACCAATCGAACCTCTAGGATCAACTGCAAGCACAACGAATATCAGGCGACCTGTGGGTCCGCTCCTATGATCCCTGGAGTCAGCCAATCCAACTCTAACATCACACGTCACAACCCTCGCCAAGGGATATCACATGACACACTAAGGAATGTATCCACCAGACACTCAACCTAGACTGTACTCAACTCTAGTCTCGGTGACCTTACCACGAGATAGATCTTGTTCCACATCCCAAGTACCCAACCTGTACTAGGGAGAGATTTCTACACTCTGGTGTAACATAGTGAACACGCCCGAAGACGTAACAACTCACCAACGGTTACCCACCATGCATGCCATCTACCTCTACACATGTTACAATGACTAATGTATGACAATATTAAACATAACAAGATATGTAGAGTCCATCAACCATCTACACATGTTATAATGACATATATAACAATATTAAACATAACAAGATATGTAGAGTCCATCTACCATCTACACGTTATAAACATAACATGATACACAAAGTCCATATACCATCTGTCACATACATTACACGTTTATATTGTTACAATAACGTAAACATAATATATGTTATTCCATAACGAGTCGGCATGTTGTCAACCAATACCACACATCTACCATCTATCACATATATCACATGTTCAGAACGTAAACCTATTACATGCTATTTTCATATTCAATCAGCATGTTATCAATCAATATCAGCACAAGTTGTTACACTATAGCCACACAGTTGACAGGAATACATCGGGACATATTCCCTTGCCACAATTTTCGAACAGTTTCCTTACCAAGTGGTACAAAGAAATCTATCCCTAGCCTTCCACGTCCATGTAATCATGATTATTTTAAATGTGCGATGCATATGCTAAATATGTGTGATAAATTCCCTCACCTGCGTGTGTGTTCGAAATCCAAGCGATGAAAATAGTCTGCAAGGTTGAAGGAGGTGATGCATGGGCTACTGGGCCTAAGAAGCGGGTACGGGTGTGCAAAATTGGGAAAATCCTCACAAATCTGGCTGGAAATGGGCTTGCAAACGGTCCAGAAACACTCCAGAAATGATCCCCAAAAAGGGCCAGGAAGGAGCCCAAAACAAGCTTGAAATGGGCCTAAATTGGGCCTAAAACGGGCCTAGGATTGGGCAAAACCAATAAAGGGCAGAGGAAGAGAAGGAAAAGAGAGATGAGAAAGAAGAGGAGAGATCAGAGGGGCACTTGAGTTCAACGCCATTTAAGCTCGGGTACGGCGGAACGGCACACGGTCAAAAAGATAGTGAGCAACGGCTTGGGTGGAGAAGGAGTCCAAATGATGGCAGCAAAGGCGCTGCAACAAGTTTGGCCCACGCCGAGAGGGGGGAAGAGAGCGAGAGGGAAGGATTGAGGGAAAGAGAAGAAGAAGTGACCGAGAGAGAGAACACAAGGGGCGGAGGCTAATAGCAATGGATTAGGGTTTGGAGGAAAGAAAGGAGAGGAAGAAGGGAAATGAGAGAGAGAAAAACGCCCAATTAGGGTTTGGGGTTTGATAGGAAGAGAGGGGGGAAGGGGATCGAGGCTAGGATTTTTGCAAAAGGAAGGAAAGAGAGAATATTTAAAGGGGAACTTAGGGTTTGGGTTCACAACGGACTGAATGCGAACCAAGGTAAATTCTAAATTTCAAAAATTGAATTTTCTTGAAGGAAATTGAAGGAAAACACATAATTTTTCATAAAATAGCCAAAATGTGTGTTTTTAATTATTTTTGCACGAAAAAATTATTTAATAAGTCAAAATTACCAAAATGCCTTCCGAGCTCTCTCGCTCGAAATCGAGCAACCTATGGCGCACCATGGACCCCACTCTCTCCAAAGCTACCAAAACAACAAAGACGGCACAGAGATCCATAAATCTCTCTCTAAACTGGAGAAAAGAGGGTCGGTCATTACATTTAAACATGACATACGAAGTAGAATTGCTTGGAGAAGAAGAGGGTCTAGCTCTATTCTGTTTCTCTGCCTTTGGGCAGCAGCCGATTCCTCACAATTTTGACAAGAAACTGGTAAAGCAGGTTATTGCAGAATGTAAAGGCCTCCCTCTGGCACTAGGAGTGATTGGAGCTTCACTGCGAGGCCAACATCTGAGTATTTGGCAAAGTGCCAAAAACAGGCTATCAAGAGGAGAAACCATATCTGATACATATGGGGCCAAACTGTTGGAACGGATGGCCGTTAGCATTGAGTTTTTGTCAGACAAGGTGAGGAAGTGTTTTCTTGACTTGGGTTCCTTCCCTGAGGACAAAATGATCCCTTTGGATGTACTTGTCGGCATGTGGTCGAGACACATGATCTTGATGAAGAAGATGTTTTTGCAATACTTGTTCAGCTATCAGAGAAGCATCTCCTTTCTATTGTGGAACATGCACATAGTAGAGTTGGAGACATATATAGCAGTTCCCGTTAGATTTCTGTCACTCAACAGGACGTTTTAAGGGATCTGGCCCTTCACCTAAGCAACCGCGAGACTTTAAATAGGCGAAAACGGTTGATCATGACAAGGCAGGAAGATGGACTTCCGAAGGACTGGCTGAGGAATAAAGATCAGCCATTTGATGCACAGCTTGTTTCAATTCATACTGGTGAAATGAAGAGAGTCTGACTGGTTCCAAATGCGTTTTCCAAAGGCTGAATTTCTCCTCTGGCATGTTTTTCTTACCTCCATTTATTGAGACAATGCCCAACCTCAAATCTCTACTGTTGATAATCATGGGTTAGCAAGCACACTCCTGCAAAATCTATCTGTTTTTGTGACATTAGATAACTTGAGGAGCCTTTGGTTGGAAAAGATAACCATCCCACCACTTTGCAAAACCACTGTTCCGCTAGTCAACTTGCAGAAAATTTCTTTTGTCCTTTGTGAAGTCCAAAAGAGCTTAAATGGATCAGCTGCGAAACTTCCTCAGTTATTTCCTCACCTGTCCAGTCTTACCCTTGATCATTGCATTGATCTAACGGAGCTTCCTTCAAGTGTATGCGGAGTCCGCTCTCTTGAGAGTCTGAGCATCACCAACTGCCATGATCTGAATTACCACTTGAATTGGGGGACTGAACTCTTTACGTATTTTAAGAGTTTGTGGCTGCCTGTCACTAAAGAGACTTCCTCAGGCAATTTGTGGCCTGAAGATTGACATGAGGGAATGTTAACAGATTCGTAGTATACCCATGTCGACATGTCGTGTGTGATGAAGGGATCACATTTCTATGGAAAGAAGCAGAGAAGGTGATACCTGAGCTTTGCATTCAGGTGGAAGAGGAACGATTTACTCTGGACTGGCTTGTAGATTAATGGGCTCTTTTCTGCAGTGAGTTTAAGAGCTGCTCAAATACGGATTCTGTAAATTTGGTAAGGATTTTGTAAAGCTGTGCATATTACTAGCAAGGAAAGGAGGAAATAATATCTTCTCTGATTTTGCAGCCTTGCCATACAAGTGGCTGCCTCATTAAATGTACATTCTTCATTGTAAGATCAACCAGGCTAAATTCTAATACAAGTTTTTGTTCCCTTTCTGTTGTGTTGGTAGTTTTTATTCTATTGAGAATTTCAAATTGGTTCCAGTGGTGCCTTTGCTCTCCTACTTGAAGTTGAAACCCAATAAACAGCTACATGTGGGACAGGTCCGTAGAGAATTCCTGTTGAAGACTCCAATTAGAACTTAGAAGGCAGTATTTGGCATAGTTGAAAAGGAGAGAACTTTTTCAAATGCTGAAAATAGCCCTCTCCTCGTTGATTCTGCAGTAATTCTCTGTAGATGTGACGATCCGGAGGCAAGGTTCGTGCAGCTGTGTGCTTTGTACCACTACCATTTTGCTTGATGTAGCCTTTATAATTGAAATCAGTATATATAAAATTACAGGCATCTTAATGAGGAAAGAATCAATCAATAAATTAATTTACGATCTTGTGATTAGGAAAGTTGACAACTAATGAAATGCACATTTAGAGAAAATCAATCGGTTAAAGAATTTTCTTTAACACTCGACATGTTGCTGTCTTTGTTAACTGGAGCTTACTTATTGACGATTGATACACAAACTAGTTTGATTTTGGACACAGTAGAACAATTGGATTGGGCAAAGGACTCTATAGAAATAATAATTTAATAAAAAATTGTATATTTAAAGTTGGGTAATTGTTGAATCTCCTCTTTCTTCTCATTTCTTGTCTATTTTTATTTTTTTAATCATAAAATCACTGAGTCATAAAATTGCTATGAAAAAAAAAAAACCAGAGAAGTTGCTTTTAGTGTTAGGAGAGGGTCAAATCAGGAGTTTAAAAATCATTTTCGGCCGATATTTTTCTCTCTCCAGCCGATATCTGTCGATATTTTGATATCGGCCGATATAATACGGTCGATATTTCAGCCGATATTGTGAATATCGGCCGATATTTACTACTTCAAAATCGATACATATCGGCCGATACAATATGTATGGGCCAATATTTGTATCCCTGGGTCAAACAAGTATATGAAAAAGAAACAGGGGAAGAAACTTAGAAGGCCTCTTAAGTGTTTTTAAGGAAGGAAATACAGATTATAAGGTAGAGATTAAATATAGTGATATAAAAAGGCGTTGAGATGACATGCGTAATGATTGCAAGGCAATATGTCAATAATAATTTATAATATGAGTATCTCTAATCCACATTAGAAGTAAGACTAATCTTACATATGTTAGAAACCAACTAAAGTCTTGTGTCTTGCAAAGCTCATTCATCGCCGTAGGGATACTTGCACATGTCTCGATGATGAGTCAAGTGTTCTAAGAAATCTCAACACCTTAATCATAAAAAAAAAAAAAAAAAGCATCTAAAGAACAAATGGATGGTTGTGTTAGAGAAGATGTGTTTTAACTAATCTTAGAGCAAGTGAAATGTAGTAGAAAAAAATTTGAGTATGAAGGCATTCTTTGTAGAAATATATTGCGTGCGTTGAATCATTTGGATATAGTTTTATTACTTGAACACTTGATTATAAAAAGATGGACCATACATGTAAAAAAGGCATCATCATAGATAAAAATGATAATTATTTGCATGGATCCATGAATGATTCATGAAATACATGCTACTGTAACTTGTTTGAACTCACCAACAAACTTGCACATGAAAGGGTCACTCATAAGAAGAAAAAATATACATGATTTTGTTCAAGAAGTTGTTCATGAGGTTTAAGGTTGCGTTTGGATAAAGGGTAAATTTTACAGGAGTTACCCTAGGTTAAGCAGGGGTTACTGATGTAGCGCATCCCCTTTCCTTTAGCTTCAGTGTATTTTTATTTTTTTTATTTAGTAAGTTGTTAGTTTATTTTAGATAAGGGTAGTTTGGTAATTATTTATGTTTTTTGTTTTAGTAAAGTTGAAAGCTTATAAAGCCTTGTATCCCTTTGAGGCGTTAACGATTAAATGAAATAAGCTTTTGAGATTTCGTATATCCCCTGCGGCCGTGGTGTTTGGCGAGAAGCCTTGGTTCTTGGCGTGAAGCCCTCACTCGATCTTCTTCTTTTTCTCTCCTCTTTTTCTTCTCTTCTTATTCCCATCTTCTTTGTTTTCCTTTTTATTTCACAAATCAAACAGCCCTTTCAAGTTGTCATAAGCCCAAAACTCCCCTCTTTCCCATCCTACCATCAACAGAACCTTCCCCAAATCCCTTTACTGTTATCGTTCCCTCTCCTAATCCAATTTAGGTTTTCGTACATCTCCAAATCCCTTTCTACTACCTTCGGCCCTCCCCAAACTTCTGTCCTAAAGCCCTTTTGGCCTTCCTATCTCCAAATACAGGCTAAACTTCCCACCATATAGTTGTCCTCAACCCTTTGGACGCTTCTCAAGCCTCAACCAGTCACTACTACTTGTCCTAAACCTCCAGACAGTCCTTAAACTATAGATGTCTTGTTTTCCTTAACCTTACTTAACCTTCCTTTACATCTGTCATGTGTTTCCTGCCCCTTACTTAGCCAAGTTGTCCTTGTTTCATCTTTCCTTTAGCCCATACATCCATCCCAACCTGTTTTCCCCCTCTTTCTTGTTGTTGTCCTTCATATCCAATACTCTCTTTAGCCTTTTTTACTGTTATTTTGCACCTTCACCCCACATACTGATGTTCCCTGCCGGTTTGTTATAAATTTGAAGCCTAATAGTCAGATTTAACTTTATTTGATGTTGGTTCTCTGTGTGTGTGAGACCTGTATAGCCCTTTGTTCTAAAGGTCTTTCATTTTGAACTATAACTTGATTTTGATTGCGTTATAATTACTTGCATTTAATTCTTAGAATTTCATGATTATTTGTAATAGATTTTAGTACTCTAGATTGTAATTATTAATTTACTTTTAATTTCAACCTCATATTTTTGCTTCATATTGATTTCTTTTTACATCATAATTGCATTTAGGCATTTAGGGTTACCCTCTATCTTGTCCTACATCAAATTGGTATCAGAGCAAGGTTTGGTTGTTTCCTTAAACACCTATGGTCTTAGGTTACATCCTATTTTTTTTTAAAAAAAATTGCATTCTTTATTATTTAAAAAAAATCAATTTTGTCATTCATTGCATATAGAATTAGGTCATAGCATATAGTCAGAATTCATCCATACATTTGTGAGTCTAGAGGAATACTAGTGTGTGTATTTGTGCATGACCACTAGGAGTGGAATCACCTATTAGAAAAGGTCGAACCATCCGACAAAATGTCACGAGCAACTCCCAGATTTGGTTGATCAAATTGTAACCCGGTTGAATGCCCAATTCACTGTCCAATTAGAGGGAATCCATAATGATTTGGCCGCCATTAGGACCAGAGTTGAAGTCCTAGAAATTCGAAAGGATGATGGCAATGAATCAGTTCATGAGGATAATAGGAATCAAAGACCTAGGAATGGAGATCGTGTAGTTCAAAGAGTTGATCATGGTATATTCCAATAGCCACCAAGGCATCAGAAACCCATCAACCATGATAAAAGTGTTTTGAAGAACGTTCGAATAGAAGCTCCTGATTTTAATGGACGATTAGTCCTTAAGGTTTTTACATATTGGTTGTGGATATGGATCACTACTTTGAGTGGCATGATATGTTGTAAGCTCGTAGGGTCCGTTTTGTCAAAATGAAGTTGGTGGGACAAACTCAGTTTTTCTGGACCATAGTGGAACAGAAAGTTGGGAGGCAAGGAGACGATCCCCTCAATCTGAATTGGGATGAGATGAAAGCATATTTGAAGAAAAATCATATCCCTCTCAGATACAAGCAAAGACTCATTGACCAGCGGAATTTTCTACGTCAGGGCAACCAGACCATTGATGAGTACATTCCAAAGTTTGATGAGTTTTTTATGAGGTGCAAGTTGGATGAGGACCCTAGCCAAACCCTTTCGAGGTTTAGACTATGTCTTCGACCTGAGTTCCAACGTGAGCTTATCTTATATAGGGTCGAAACTTTGGAGGAAACTTACCAAGTAGTGCAAGGTTTAGAGGAGTATTTCAAGTTTGAATCCTCCAAAGCAATTTGACTCCTAGGGTACCATTCCTAATCCGCAAGGATCTCGGCAGAATACAGTGAGTCAACCCAAACAAACCACCAGTGGTCCATCCAAGAATAAAGATGTAAGTGTTAAGGGAGTTTCTGGTGCGAGCTCTTCCAGGAATGGTCCTCAGTGTTACTACTGTCAGGGATACAGGCATTTCACTCATGAATGTCCTACTAAAGCCAGGAACCAGAAAAGAGCCCTTTTGTTGGGAGAACCACTCATTGAAGAGAGATTTTCCATGAAGATGGCATATAAACTCAATTTCAGGAAGCATATCCGAATGAGGATGAATTTGATGAGGAGATCGATGCTCACATTCTTGCAGTGGTTAGATGTGCCTTTGTTGATCCCAACCCTCAAAAGATTGGAGGCGCACGACTATTTTCTGCACTTACATCAAATACGGTTAGAAATCCTGCAAAATGATTGTGGATAGTGGAAGTTGTGCAAATGTCGTGTCCACCTGTGCGGTTGCTCGATTGGTTTTGAAGCCTAAGCCTCATCTTAATCCACATTGAGTTGTGTGGGTCAATGACACTTTAATCTCCGTCACTCAATGGTGTCTCGTGCCCATTTAGATCTTCACCTATCTGGACACTGTATCGTGTGATGTGATCCCCATGGGCATAGGACACATTATTTTGGGCCGTCTTTGGTTATTTGACCATGATGTGACACTGTTCGATCAAGCGAACACGTGTAGATTCGAGCACAATGGCATGAGGATCAAACTCGTCCCTATGCAACCCAAGCCCCTCCCTCAAGACAAGATGACACAAAAGAGGGACAAACCGAAAGGTCCAATCAAAGGCCCAGTCCAAGTCTCTACATATCATTGCTGCTAAAGAATTTGAAAACGAGACTAATGAAACTTCGGTTGTATTTGCCCTAGTGTTGAGAGAAATCTACTCTGAGATTGGTATTGAGTTGTAAGAGGTTGTAGTTTCAGTCTTTCCAGGAATTTCAAGATTTATTTCCATCTAATTTGCTAAATGAACTACCTCCTATGAGGGACCTATAACATGTCATTGATCTTGTCCCTGAGGCGACTTTACTAAACCTGTCTCATTATCGGATGAACCCTAGGGAACATGAAAAGTTGAAGCTTCAAGTGGATGAGCTCCTACAAAAGGAATTCATCAGGGAGAGTTTAAGCTCGTGCGTTGTGTCATCCCCCCTGACATCCAAGAAAGATGACACTTGGCGCATGTGTGTGGATAGCAGGACTATTAATAAAATCACCGTCAAGTATAGGTTTTCAATCCCACGTCTTGATGACATGCTTAACATGATGACCCGTGCTACTATCTTTTCGAAGATTGACCTTAAGAGTGGATATCATCACATCCTCATTAGACCAAGAAATGTATGGAAGATAGCCTTTAAGACGAAGGTTGGTTTGTATGAGTGGATGGTTATGCCTTTTGGTTTGACCAACAGTCCCAGCACGTTTATGCAGGTGATGACCCAGGTGTTGAGACCCTTTATGGGTAAGTTCTTGATGGTATATTTTGATGAAATTTTAATCTATAGTACCTCCTAGGGATAACACCTGTAACATCTGAGGTTAGTCTGTAGGGTCCTTCGGACAAAAAAGTTATATGCAAACTTTAAGAAATGCACATTCATGTTTGATATTTAGAGTTTGTGGTTTCATCTGAAGGTATGTCAGTGGACCCCGAAAAGCTCAAGCCCATAGTAAGTTAGCCCAAACCGCGGAATATATATGAGGTGGAAAGCTTTTATGGCTTAGCCACCTTTTATAGGCGGTTTATTCGAGGATTTAGTTCCATCATGGCTCTCATCACCGATTGCATCAAGAAAAGGGAGTTCAAGACTCGTATGGTCGAAGCTCCTGTCAGGAGATCAAGACTAAAGCAGCCTCGAGAGCTTTCTAAGAGATCAAGACTCGTATGGTCAGAGCTCCTATCATGTAACTACCATACTTCTAGAAAGTCTTTAAGGTTGCATGTGGTGCGTCTGGTGTTGGAATAGGTAGAGTCCTAAATTAGGAAGGACATCCTATCGCTTACTTTAGTGAAAAGTTGAATGAAGCCAATCAGCGATATTTCACCTTTTACAAAAGAGTTTTATATAGTTGTGCAAGCACTCCGTCATTGGAGACATTATCTTTCGCCGCATGAACTCATTTTTTTCTCAGACCATGAGGTTTTGAGATACCTCAGCTCCTAAAAGAAGTTAAACTCGAGACATGCTAAGTGGGTTGAATTTCTTCAGGAATACACTTTTGTGTTGAAACACAAGGTCGGGGTCGAGAACAAACCAGCTGATGCATTGAGTCGTAGGGTTGCACTAATACACTCCATAAGTGTAGAGGCGATCGGGTTTGAACAATTGAAGGATGAATATCCCACATGTCCGGATTTTAGAGAGTTGTATGTTTCACTCTTGAGTGACCAAGATAGGAGTAATAAAGAGATTTTCATGGTGGATAATTTGTTGGTTAAAGGAAGTAACTCTGCATTCCCTAAACTTCCCTGCGTGATTTTCTTGATTGGAAGTTACATGTCGGAGGTATGGCCGGACACAAGACTGTAACGCCCTGCCCCTTTCTACAGCCTAAACGGGTCGTGGCCCGCTTAACTACAGACTCAACAGGCATCACCCAACGCGTCACCCATCTAACGGGCCTTACATCAATAATTTATGGCTAGAGGAAATTAAGTATATATATATTTTTTTAAAGATTATAATTGAAATAACGAAACCATCAAATTCTTCAAGCCCAACTTTACACATTGCATAAATCATAATGTCGTCCACAAAAATAAGAAGGATAAAATCGACTATTAACATCAAGTCTAATCTCATTGCTCACATCCCATTCCATAAAATAAAACAAAAACAATATCCTCAAGGTTCTCAATTTATTTGAATTAAATAATCAAGTCTCAAAGAATAAGAAGCATCCAATAATTAACTCAATCAACATAGTTCAACACCTAGCTAGGAATTTAAATATTCATTGATAGTAACTTCTAGTTTCCAACGTCGTCCTCCAATCCTAAATCCAGAGGGTTACCTGCAATATAAGGGTATGAGCTCCAAGCCCAGTGAAGGAATACAATAGCACATATCCAAAATATGATATCTCCAATATACTCAATTTAATACAAATAAAGAAATATTAAAAGCATAAGTAATTAAATATGCATTTAATGTCCATGCTTTATGCTATGTAATGCACAATGCACAATACCCAATGCCTCATTCATTCACAACAACACCTACTATATTTGGTGGTCTACCCGCTGAAGCGAGGCTAACACAACACCACATGAAGCGGCCTACCCACCGAAGCGAGGCTAACACAACACCACATGAAGTGGCCTACTAGCAGAAGCGAAGCTAACACCACCACCAAATAACAGTCTACGTGACCTTTCATGGCTTAATAATCCATACCTACCACATAAGTGGTACTACTCACTAAAAGCGAGTCCATACACTACAACCATCGTGGTCTACATAAATGATCACGGCTCACACCTCCATACCCATCCCATGAATATGAAGATGCCATGCCTACCATGCATTATCTCTATTATCATACCACATGTTATGTATTGTATTAACAAAACAGTCATATGATCTCAAATTGACATAAGCACCATATACATGTCCCAAAGCATCATAATCCAACATCAACAATCTTACACTTGCATAATAATAAATTATGATTATAACAACACAATATCATGAATTCATCTCAATAACATCACAAATAACTCTACAACAGTAAATAAAATATCCATCTAATTCGAACACAATTATTGGACCTCTCAACAAGGCTAGTGGCTAATTTTCAATTATCCAGGCAGACTGAGTCATCTCACGGCCATTAGAACATTTAGCCTATTCTCTTATACTACTGTGAGTAAGAACCGGACTACAACCACTATTCCAATAAATATCCAGTCTATTTCATAGGTCCAATATTATATTCCCAAAATACAATACATTGTGCAATATTTTTCATTGCTCAATCACATAAATAAAAAATAGAGAATATCATATACAACCAAAATATAGTGTATTGTTTTCCCTCACTTAAAAAGTTTGCGAAGTATAGGTGATGAATCTTCACGCATTCCAACTTGAAATCAGTCAATAGGACGTCTGGATAGTGCTGCATAAAGTTCGTTTGAAGTTTTGAGTATTCTTAACATTACACCTAACTTGAATTAAAATAAATGTAGGAGGGGTTTCTAAGGTCCAAGATTATCACACATTGGTCTAGTTTCATTAGGCATCTAGACTTCTTCATAGGTGTAAGAAGGTAATTAAATGTAGACCATTGTGGCTGCCCAACTTTGATCCCCGGCGATGAAAGTTTCAACCCAAAAGTAAATAAAAATAAGATCAAATATAGAATGGTTTTACAAGTGAAAACCGTGAATACTTCGTAAGAATAAATTCTCACAAGTTTAAAATTTATTGAATGATTTAGTTAAAACAAATTGATGTAACAAAAGGCCAATTATGAAATGGCTTGTTTTCTTTTCTTAAAACAAGTTTAAATAGAATATTTATATATATATATATATAAGGTGGGCTTAGACAAAAGAAAAGAATATTAAAATAATAGGCTAACATATTGAAACTGGTTTATTTCTTTAAAATCTAACAACTTGGTTGGATAAAACAAGGGAAACTGAAGCAATTTCTTTTAATTAATTACCGTACAAAAGTTTTACCCACAAAAATATACAAGAATTGGGTATAAGGTTTATAAGAAATTGTATATATATATACATATATATATATATATATAAACGTAACGCTTGTGTGCATCTTAGAGATTTGAAACAACATAAATTACTGGAATAATTGAATAAGAAACTAATAAAAGTCTTATGCAATATACTTGCCTGAAAATAAAAAGGGTTAATTAAACGTGCCTAGTTAAGCTTTGAAAAGTTTAACCAAGTAATGTTGTAAACCTTATGACAAGAGTCAAAGGATTTTGTAAATAAAAGAAATATAGTAAGTAATAACTTATGGTTACAAAGTAACAAACCTTTTAGAGGAAGGGCAGTTAGATGGATGGGGTAAAACCATAGATATTGTATTAAGACTAAGTACCTATAAGTTAGAGTTATTAAATACTTTAATCCATTAATGGAAAAAAATCATAAATCCAATAGATATATATAGTTTCTTAAAAATAATGGTAGAAAGGAATAATAGAAGTAGCTTTAGTACTAATCATACTAAAGAATAAGTATTCATATAGATTTAATTTTGGGATCAAAGCTGGGACTTGGTTTCTTCTTGGCATAAGCCTATACATGATATGAAGGTATATATATACAAGGTTGCAAGGTTAAGTTTGGGAAGTCCAAAATAAAATTCACCACCATTTGTCTCTCCCATTCATCAATGTAAATATCATCATCTCGAATTGTCGGTTCTTATTGTATGGCTATGTGTGCTCTTTTTAAATGAAATCATTGCTTCATGTCATTTTGTGATGCAGTATATAAAAGAAGATGAAACCCAAAATTGTATTCTTTTGTAAATTTTAGAAGATTACAAGTTTGGATTCTTAATATTTACATAAACCCACTACCCTAAAATAATCAAGAGTTAAAGGTACCAACCTGAAAAAAAAAAAATCAGCAAGAAAAACCAGATTGGAAGACCTGCTTGTTGAGGAAGACAGCAGAAAGAGAAGAGATGGGGAGTGAGAAGATGCCTTAGGGCTGCTGCTGCTCAAAGTTTGCGTTGCCGCTTGAAGAAGATCGAAGGTAGGAGAAGGGATATGGCTGCCATCGTAATGGATTTATAGAATCCATGGTCGGCTGGATATTCTGAGAGAAATTCGGATTTGAAGAGTTAAAGGCGGAAGACCTTCGGTGTTTGAAAGGAATTAGGAAAGGGATTTAGGTTTCCTTTCCGTTTTGGAGAGTGAATGAGGGAGGGAAGGAAGGGAAAGAATCCCATTTGGGGAATTTTGGATTTTTAATCGGTAACTAAGGCCTTTTGGGAGCAACAATGGGTTGGCTCGCCAAAGTAAAGTCGTGCGGGTCCGTATGTAGGCCCAAAGCGGACAATATTGTGATAGCGGGACGGGTCGTACAAAGACGATTGCATTGATTGAGGACAGGTTTTATTGGCATAGTCTCAAGAGAGATGTGGCCAAAACCATTGGGCAATGTCAAACTTGTCAATTGGCAAAGCAAAGGAAGCAGAACAAAGGATTGCAAAAAGTTCTCCATGCTCCTTGGCAAGATATCAGTATAGACTTCGTATTTAGATTTTCGAAGACTATTAAGAAGTACAAATTCCATTTTGGTGGTTGTGGACCGTTTTCCTAAAATGGCTCATTTCCTTATGGTTTTAATACCTCCAATGCTTCTAACATTGCCAAGATTTTTGTCAGAGAAGTGGTGAGACTCCATGAGTTGCCAAAGATGATTGTGTCAGATAGAGATGTTAGGTTCATGAGTTATTTTTAGAAAACACTATGGCACATGATAGATACTAGATTACAGTTTTCATCTGCGTATCATCCTCAGATTGATGGTCAGACTGAGGTAGTTAATCGTAGGCTAGAAAATACGAGAATGTGGGATGTTGTTCTAACAATTGCTGAGTTCGCGTATAATTGCTCGGTCAATAGATCTATAGGTATAAGTTCCTTCGAGGTCGTGCATGGTTACAATTCCTTTCCTATAGATCTCATTCTCATGTTTATGTCACATAGGCTATCTGAGTCTACATCATCATTTGCACATCACATACATGAATTTCATGCTGAAATTAAAAGAAAAATTAATATGAGCAATGGAGTGTATAAGTCTGCTGCAAATATTCAACGTAGATTCAAAGAGTTTAATGTGAGTGATTATGTGATGGTCCTCATAAGACCTAAATGGCTCTCCCACAAGGAACTGTGAAAGAGTTACATGCTCGTAATGCAGGGCCTTTCAAAATTTTGAGGCGAGCTAGATCCAATGCATGTATTTTAGACCTTCCATCAAATATGGGTATTAGTCCTACTTTCAATGTGAAAGATTTAGCCCCTTTCCAAGGCCCAACAAGTACACATGTAAGCCCATCATCACACCATTCCCTCAACCCTTCTATTGGCCTACCTAATCCACTTCATGACCGATGGCATGAACCTACGCCTTTACCTACTTTACCTTCCTTGCCATTGAAAAGAGATAAGATAGAATCTATTCTGAATGAAGAAGTGGTTTCTACGCGTGTTGGAGGTTATCAAAAGTATCTTGTGAAATGGAAAGACAGACAGATTACAAATGCCACATGGTTGATGGAGAACGAGCCAAAGAGACTTAATCAAGACCTTCTAGAGAGAGATCAGATTTTTGTTTCATCCAAGGTGCCTTCTTCACAAAAAAAAATATGATAGCGACGACGGAAGAAAACCGCTCCAGCTTCATCACTATGGCTCGACGATGGTCCACTTGGATGACATTGAAGACCTCACGTGTGCGTGTTTTGCACTTTGAAGACCTTACCTTGGGAAGACGTGTGCGTGGGATATTTTGTGTCTTCTCATCTGTTTAAACTCGAGGTCGAGTTTTTCTCAGATAAAGCGATTGATGAGGCACATCCCCTTTCCTTTAGCTTCCGTATGTTTTTATTTTTTTATATAGTAAGATGTTTAGTTTATTTTAGATAATGGTAGTTTGGTAAATTTATATTCATATTTTAGTAAAGTTGAAAGCATATAAAGCCATGTAGCCCTTTGAGGCATTAACGATTGAATGAACTAAACTTTTGAGATTTCACATATCCCCTGCGACTTTGGTGTTTGGCGAGAAGCTTTGGTTCTTGGCGTGAGGTTCTTGGTGTGAAGCCCTCTTCCTCTCTTCCAGGTACTTGATCTTCTCCTTCTTCTCTCTTTTCTTCTTCTTCATATCCTCTTTGATTTCCTTTTGATTTCACAAACCAAACAACCCTTTCCAGTTGTCATAAGCTCAAAAGTCCCCTCTTTCCCATCCTACTTTCGCCAGAACCTTCCCCAAATCCCTTTACAGTTCTCGTTTCCCTCTCCTAATCCAACCTAGGTTTTCGTACAGCCCAAATCCCTTTCTACTACCTTCGTCCCTCCCCAAACTGTCCCTTTCAGCTATCATAAAGCCCTTTTGGCCTTCTTATCTCCAGATACAGCCTAAACTTCCCATCATACAGCTGTCCTCAACCATTTTCAAGCCTCATACACCTGTCATAAACCTCCATACAGTCCTTAAACTACAGCTGTCATGTTTTCCTTTGCCTTACTTAACCCTCCTTGACATCTGTTATATGCTTCCTACCCCTTACTTAACCAAATTGTCCTTGTTGCATCTTTCCTTTAGCCCATACAGCCATCCCAACCTGTTTTACCCTTCTTTTGTTGTTGTCCTTCAAATCCAACCCTCTCTTTAGCCCCTTTTACTGTTATTCTACACCTTCACCCCACATTTTGATGTTCTCTACTGGTTTGTTATAAATTTGAAGCCTAATAGTCAGATTTAACTCTATTTGATGTTGGTTTTATGTGTTTGTGAGATTTCTTAAGTCCTTTGTTCTGAAAGGTCTTTCAATTTGAACTATAACTTGATTTGGATTGTGTTATAATTGCTTACATTGAATTCCTAGAATTTTATGATTATTTGTGATAGATTTTAGTACTCTAGATTGCAATTATTAATTTACTTTTAATTTCAGCCTCATATTTTTGCTTCATATTGATTTCTTATTACATCATAATTGTATTTAGGCATTTAGAGTTACCCTTTGTCTTGTCCTGCATCAGTTACCTTTGAACATGAATTATCTTTATGCACGTGTTACCCTTATCTTGTTTGGTAATTATAAGGGTAAAGTTTAAACTTACCCTGAACTGTAAGAATGGGTAACCTGACATATTAACAATTTTATGAGAATTAATATTTTTTATTAAATCCATATAATATAAAAAATAAAAATGAAATTTTATTAAATATAACTATTAAATAATATTCATTAATTAAAAAATATTTTAAAATATTTTACTCTATAGGTGCAAAGCGGGAGTAAAGAGGGGCAAAGGTTTTTCAAAAAGAGAAGGGAAGAGAATTTTTAACCTCATCCCTTCATTGCCCTCTTGCCCTTTATGCAAACTGAAGGTGTAGAGGAAGTGGTTTTGTCTTAAAACGCACATAATTTTCATTTATGAGACAGATTTTGTTTAGCATTTGTCTTAAATGTTATTTGTTTAATGCAGGAAAATGAAACAGAATACCTCAACATGGAAATCAAGAATTCATAAAAAGCAAGGAGTTTGGTCTCATTTTTCCTTTTTCTTTTTATTTATAGTTTCTTTATTGTTGTTTCATCAAACCAGTGTTTAACGTTTTTTATTAAGAATTTCTTACAGAGTATGAATGCGAATGTTCAGTTCAGTGTTAAAATTGGAATAAACTGGAACCCTTGAATGATTAATCATTGTTGACTGATCGACTCAGAGTTAGATTAAAAATATGTCTGAGTTAGAGTTCAAGCTCATTTAAAATCATATTATAATTCTTAATCACAAAGCATAAACAACTATTTGAAAGTTTGAAACTTTGGTTGTGCTTAGATGAGGGATAATTTTGCAAGGGTTACTCTTGAACAAAGGTTACCTTTGAAAAGACGTTACCCTTATGTAGGTGTTTTGTTTCCCTTATTTTGTTTGGTAATTAGAGTAGAAAGGTAAATAAGGGAAACCTGATCTATTAACGATTTTATAAGAATCAATGATTTTAGTAAATCCATATAATATAAAAAATAACTTATTAATTTCTTTTTTAATGTGAAAAGAATATCAGGCCTTTCTCACATTAAGTAAAAACATCATTGTTTTTTTTAATAACTTTTAAAATGATTATATGAGCGATTTATTTTTTATGTTTTGGTTTTGAAAGTATTATTGAAAGATAATGCAATTCAAATTTAAACAAATATCTTATTTTACAAATTTAGCATTATCAATTAAATAAAGCATGAAACCATAACAAAAAAGAAATTGATGAAAATAATGATAATTTTTATATGTTTTTTATTTTTTTGTACATTGTAATTATTTATGGAACAAATAGAATTTATAAAGAATTTTATTATTTTATTTTAATTGAAATGACAAAAAAGTTCAGGGAAATTTTTTATTTTAAAGAGAAGAGCTTTAAGATAAGCCTATGTTGAAATACCTTAAATGTTGATGATTAAATAGATTATTATATTATTATAATGTAAAAAAACTATTTAATTATTGTTGTTTTAACTTTCATTTTCAAAATAAAAGACAACCATTTGAATAATTATTTTTTACTTATCTAAATTAATCTAACAGTCAAAATGTGTCAAATAACATTAATCAAAATTAGATCTAAATGTAAAATTAAAAATAATATTTTAAACAATTATTGGTTGAAAAAGCAGAATAAAGGAATGTGAAGAGGGTAAGGAGAGGAATAGGTTTTATGAATACCTCTTGCCTCGACAGGGTTTTCAGTCTTATAAGGGAGAGGTAAAAATAAAAAATTTGTGTAATTGGACTTGGCGAACATGTTTTATTTTCAATTAAATTTCAAGAATTTTGGTTATATTTCTAAATTTTTAATTGAATTTCTAATATTTTGATAATTTTATTCATTTATAAAGTTCGACTGAGATAGCTCATATGACTGAAATATTGATAAAAAAAAATTTCACCACAGTAAATACTTGTTTCACCTGGGTAGTTTGCAACTTCTTCCGACGGTCTCTACATAGGTTCCATTAAAATATTTATTGACTTGCAAATGTGGAACTCTATACTTCACTACATTAGATCAAGGGCAACACTTACAGACACCCGGATTTCCTGCATTTACACATCCGATTTTCAAGTGAAATTACCATTATACCCCCGCATTTTTACTCATCCGAACGAACTGCCAGTTCATTCGGCATTCTTTCGGATGAATGAAGTCATCCGAACGAATGCCGAATTGTAAGTTTAGTTCATTCGAACGAATGGGCAGAACATTGTTTATTCGTTCGAATGAACGAGTTGGTTCATTCGAACAAATTTATTAGAAAGCAATGGAAAATCACAGTTGTTCTCTCGAATATCATTCGTTCGAATGAAAGAACCTGTTTATTCGAACGAATGACATATATATGCCCACTAGTTCGAATGAACATATATACGCTCATTCGTTAGAATGAGAATGTGTATAAGTGATCCTCCTCCAAAATCCACTCATTTCATTCCATTCAAAACCCTAAACCGTCGTTTCCCTCTCCCTCTCCCTTCTCCCTTCTCCCTTGAACCCATTTCTCAATCCCTTCTCCCTTAAACCCCATTTTCAATCCCCTCTTCAATCCCATATCCTTAAACCCCTTTTCACCCTTAAACACCATTTTCAACCAACTTTTTCAAAGACTTCTCCCTACAACCTCATTTTCAATCCCCTTTTCAATCACAAACCCTTAAACCCCAATTTGAACCACCTTTTTGAAAGATTTCTTCATAAAACCCCATTTTTAACCCCTTTTTCAATCCCAAACCCTTAAACATTTCTTTTCAATCCCTTCTCCTTTAAACTTTTCTTTAAAGACTCTCTCAATCTCTTATCTCGGTTCGAAGTTGTCTCTTTCAAGCTAATGTTTGAATCTCTTATCTCGAATCGAAGGTAACTCTCTCCTATCTCATTTTTTCTAGAAATCATTATTATTAGTGTTTTAGAGATAGTTTTGAATCCTCAAATGACATAGAGTTTGTTGAGAGATGTTTTTCAAGTCGTGGGGACCTTATAAATTATGTTAAGAGTATTACTTTTAAATAAAGATTTGTATCTACCATAAAGAGGTCATGTAATAAGAAAAAGAAATTAGTCATTGGCTGCGATAGAGGAGGTAAATACCGCAGCACGATTAGCTTGGAAGATGATAAGAGAAAAAGAAAAGCATACTCTCGCCAATGCAATTGTCCTTTTGAAGTAAAAGGAAAACAGATTGTTGATGGGTCATGGAAGTTGACCATAAAAAATTTGAACCACAATCATGATATATCGAATTTATTATTAAGTCATCTAAGTACAAGATGTTTTTCAGATGATGAGAAAAGAATAATCATTGAAATGAGGTGTAGCAATATACCACCACGGCAAATTTTGATGACCCTTATAAATAAAAATCTAGATATTGGAGTATCGGCGGCTGATTTGTACAACTTTTGTTCTTCGATTAGGAAAGAGCAACTAAGGGGTCGAACTACAATTGAAGCTCTGATAGAAGATCTTCAAGAAGGTGGCTACCAGTACTTTCTTGACTATGACAGTGATGGTAATCTGTCCAATCTATTTTTTGCACATTCAAAGTCAATTTTACTTACCAAAAGCTACCATAATGTCTTTTTGATGGATTGCACGTACAAAACCAACAGATATCATATGTCATTGCTTCATAAAGATGGTGTGACAAGTTTCAATAAGAATTTAAGTTCATGTTTTTCATTTCTAAGAAATGTAAAATTTGAAGATTATGAAAGGGCATTAGAGATGTTTAAAAAGGTCTTAAAAGTGCAGCATGATCGACAAGTTCTTTTGACTAATAGGGAATTGGCGTTAAAGAATGTCATTTATTTGGAGTTCCCTAATGTTGTACATATTTTGTGTTCTTGGCACATCAACAAGAATATTGTTACTCTTATAAACCTTTGTTTAAGAAAATCGAAGTGCAGAATGCATTTTTTATCGAATGGAACTACCTAATTGAGTCCCCAACCGAAGAAGCATTCAATACAGCGTTTGAGGCATTCAAATAAAATTTCAGAGATGATTCGCAGCCAGTGAACTACTTAACAAGGACGTGGATCCCACATAAGAAACAATTCGTCAAGGCATGGATTGGCTGGTGTTTACATTTTAATAATCAAGCTACTTCAAGGGTTGAGGGTGCACATTCTGTTTTGAAAAGTTATATAGGTACATCTACTGGTGACCTAGATGTTGTCCGAAAAATGATAGCCTATATCATTGAAAATCAATTTGAAGAGTTCAAGATTCAACTTGAGGATGAAAAGGTTCGGTTTGCTCATATTTTGTTTATTCTTTTCTTTGATAAATTAAACTGCAAAGTTTCTCATTTCACAATGAATGAGGTTTACAACCAATATGCTATGCTTATGAACATTTCATTTTCACCCATTTGGACGAAAGAGTTTACAGCTTCAATAGGTCTACCGTGTGCCCACAAAATGCAATGGATGGATAATTTGCACTTGGATGATATACACCTAGAATGGAGACTCGACTTGATCTCGTTGGACGACTTCAATATTGAAAGGAAGAGGCATAGAGATGAATTAAATGTACACTTTGAAGTAATTAAAAACAAATATGGACATTTGTCTTCGTATGATCAAGAGGTGCTCCTAAATCGTCTTCAAAATCTTGCCATCCATGATAAGCCAATCAATCACCGTATTATGCAATATTCTAGAGGACGTCATACAGGTTCAAAGAATTCATCAAAGGGTCAAACATCTATACGTCGAGATCCTTCTCCATTTGAGATTGTAGAGAATCAATTGAATGGAAGAAGATGTAAGGTTTGCAAAAATACTGGTCATAATTCTATAATCTGTCCGAATAAAATTACTACACATACATCTTCGAGTGTAGATTTAAATGTTGCTCCTAATGTAGATGATTTCCATGAATCACAAACAACGAGTTTGTCTCAACTTGACCAAGTAAGTGTATATTCATATCTTTTCTACAATCATAATAAGGTAATAAAGACTAACAACTCAATGTTTTTTCCACAGGATGATGGATCTTACAACTTTGGTGACGATTCGACATATAACTCTGCTATCATGACCCAAGTAAGTTATATAGCTATGTATTGACCAATCTACATATGACTCTTCCATATGTTCTAATTTGATTTTTTTAAATGTTATGCAGTGGTCTGGTAATCTTAGAGATAATGACGATTTCCAAGATTGGTGGAATCAATGAAGTGAAGATAGGAGTAGAAATGTATTCATTTTAAGTGAAAAATGTATTGATTTCAGTATATATATACTTTGTTGAAGATAAGAGTGGAAATGTATTGATTTCAGTATATAAATGTACTTTGTTTTGATTTTTTATGAAAATATATCCATATGAAGTCCATGTACTCTCTTGTATGTTGTTTCTACTATTTAAGTTAAGAATGCTCTTGAACGGCCTCCGATTGGAGTAGATTTATTCTGATATTTAAGTTAATAATGTTCTTAAACGGCCTCTGATTGGAGTAGATTTATTCTGATATTTAAGTTAGTAATGCTCTTGAACGGCCTTCGATTGGAGTAGATTTATTTTGATATTTAACTTAGGAATGCTTTTGAACGGCCTCTGGTTGGACTAAATTTATTCTGATATTTAAGTTAGAAATCCTCTTGAACGGCCTCCGGTTGGAGAATTCATCATAGCAGGGTAAAACACTCGTTGAAGGTCCATTGTAGATGTAGTTTTGTTATAGGAATAGTAGACTTCTAAAAAAATTATATTTTTGTTTTAAATAAATAGCATGAATGGAACCATTTCATTTAATAAACGAATTTCAATTTGTCAGTTTGAATGTGATTATGGAAAGTATGAAAATCAAATAAATGGGACCATATTATGCTTTTAAAGGCTACAAAATATGAAATTTACAACATCTTTTCAAAATAATTAGACAATGTCTAAAGTAAAGACCAATTCACCATGAAAATCTGATAAATAATAGAACATGTTCATTCAAAATATGAAATTTACAACATCTCTTTTACATGTCAATATAAAAAAATAAAAAATAAGTCAAATAGAAGAGCTATCCGGAGCAGATGTAGAAGGTGCAGAAGTAGGTGCATGAACAAGTTCATAAACAAGTGCAGAAGCAGTAGGTGTAGCAGGTGCATCAATTGGTGCAACAGTCGAAGGAGTGGAGGCAAGTGCAACATACTGAGATGGCTCTAATGGAATAAGTGCAGTTGGACGAGAACGGGGGCCAAAAGTTGCTGCAACTCCAGTCGGACCAAAACGGGGGCCAGTAGTTGCTGCTAATCTAGTCGGCCGAACAGGGAGGCTTGAAGCTGCTACAACTCCAATCGGACGAGCAAGGGGACCAAAAGCTACTACTAATCCAGTCGGCCGAGCAGGGAGGCCTGAAGATGTTGCTAATCCAGTCGGATGAGCAGGGGGGTTAGAAGCTGTTAATCCACTTGGCCGAGCAGGGGGGCCTGAAGCTACTAATCCAATCAGACGAGCAGGGGGCCTGAAGCTGCTAATCCAGTTGGACGAGCAAGAGGGCCTGAAGTTGTTAATCCAGTCGGATGAGCAGGGGGCCCAAAAGCTGTTAATCCAGTCGGACTAGCAGGGGTGCCAGATGCTACTCCTGCTGCTAATCCAAATGGACGAGCAGGGGGGCCAAAAGTTGCTCCTGCTGCTTCTTTAGATACCCTTACTCGTAAACTACCATCCATTTCTGCTCCTAATACTGCTCTTATCCACGATCTTGTGCTAAAAGTACTGCCACCCTTAAACTATCTAAAATCTGATTCTGCATAACATTCAACCTTGCAGTAAGATGATCATATCTCTGATCCATCTTCTCCTCCAGAGTAGAAATGCTATAAAAAATTTGCTGCGTGTTGATTCCAGTAGATCCTTCTTGAGGAGGAGTCCTTACCTCGCGTGGCTCGTGTGCCTCACGCGCCTCAGATAGCTAATGTGAACTTTGAACCTCAACTTGAGGTGCCTCGACAACTTTGGGGAGCCATTTGTTACTAACTGTGTCAAGGTAGATCCCATTTTCTTCAAAGTTGAGTGATTAAAATAATCATATTGGTCTATACATACTTTATCATCAAGGGGAAGAGGGATTCCACGTTCTTCAAAGAATGAAGAAAGAAAAAGACCATAGGGAATACTACATCTTTTGGTCCTACGGCAGGCGTGCATATGATTTATGATGATATGGGAGATGGAGATTTGTTTCCCATTCATAATGCACCAAATAAGAAAGACATCGAACCAGGTCACACTAGTATGCCCTTTTCTAGGAAAACAAGAGTGGACAATTATGTGATGGATAATTCGTGCTTCCAATATTAGGTTCTTCAGAGGGGGGTCTTCTTTTCTGTAATATATGTCCTCAGACACATTTCGTTAAGGGTTACCAAAACATCGAACCCCTCAACATCAGTAGGTCATGTACTTGTCTCATACTTAAAAATGATATCTTTGGGAAAATTCAATTTGTGGTCCAACCTTTCCCGTGAAAGAAAATTTCATGGCTTCGGACAGATGTTTGAATGACTCATAATCAATTTTTTTTTAATTTGCATAAAATTCTCTAACTAGATTAGGATACATATCCTGTTTCAATGCCAAAAAAGACCCCCAACCCATTTTTTCAAAATAAGAACGAATTTTCAATCCAAATGGTGTGAAAAATGAAATGTCCATGATTTACCAAATATATACGATTGTATGAAGAAATCATCTCTGTACAGGGTCGCGGCTTCCAAAGATATGAAATAGTTGGGGTCGAATGTCGTGTCCTTCCTTTGTTTCTTCCCTCCCTTTGTTGCGGTTGATTTCCTTTTCAAAGATGAAGACCCCGCTTGTGATGCCATTTAAACCAACTATTTTTGGAAAGAGAGGAAGAAAGAGGGAGAGGAATAGGGAAAAATTCGAATGGAAAGGGGGTAGGGAGTGTGGTTCGGAGGAATGGGGGTGATTGGTTCAAATGAATGGGGGTGATTGGTTTGAATGAATAGGGAGAGGTTTGAATGAAGGGAGAAGTTGTAATGACCTGACCCGGAATAGCCGGTCAATCGAATCGGGTAAAACTGAATAGTAAATAGGTCTCTTGATTGTGTTGTATGAAATTGTGTGTTATTTTCTTTTATTTTTATTGTTTAAAGTAAAATAAATAAACACACAAAAACCTATAATTTAATTAATTTAGGTTCCCCAATACACACACCTTTTTCCTTAATTAGAAATTTATGAATTTATCCGCTTCGAGTTGAGATTGAGTTAATAGAAAATTTAATTACCAAATTAGATTTTAACTTTGCAAAGTTAAGGATTCCAATTGGAATTGTATAATTAAAAAATCCAAAATTTATAAATTAATAAGATTTATTTAGCTGAGACTTTAATTAAATTCAAATAATAAATTAAAATTTGATTTTTTTTTTGTAAATAAATAATTAAACTACTAGATCAATAATTAAGTTCAAATTTTAATAAACTTGAATATAATCAATAATCAATGAATTAATCAAATATAAACACCCAAACCATGTGGGCCCCTTTGGAGACGCCCACCTCTTTCGCCCTTCCTAAAATCCCTCCTTAAGTCACCAATGGAATTCCAAATCCCACCGTATCCCTCTCTTCCTTTCCCAAATTGGATTCCTTTTCCATTTCGGTTCCTTCTTCTCCTCTTCTCCCCAAAAACGGTAACCCTTATCTCTACCTTTCGATGGAAATTTCTCCAAATTCAACCTTCCTTCCTCTTTTTCCTCCTTTAAAAATGGAAACAAGCCCTTTTCCCTCTCGAGCTAACCTAGCCGAGTCCTTTTTCTCTATAAATCTATGTGATTTCTGTAAATCCTCATCTTTATTTTCAAGATCTCTCACCCTTCCTCCGATAATCGACGAAGACCAACGACTGCAAAGACGTTGGCATCAATCAGTCCAGATTTCGTTCCCCCTCGTTCTCCTTCCGGGTATGTGGACTATCTTTAAAATCTTCTTGTCTTTCCCTCTTCTCATCTTATTGATTTTCTCTTGGAGTTAAAGGACTAGACCTGAGATTTCAGCCCAAAACAATGTCCAACTGAACCTGTAACTTAGAGCATAACTGTAACGTGAGTTTCTTGGGTCTGTTTTCCAGCTAGAGATGAGTTTGTATAAGGACAAATTTAAATGTTTAAATATACTTATGCAAACACATTTAAGGATAGCTAAGATTTGGTCAACAAACTCATCTATGGGCTTGGTTTCTCCTCTTTTTGTAATTAAAATAGTAAATATGTTTCCTCCATTAAGTCATTCCCTTCCGATACTCTTCTAACAACCATTGACCACCGTTGGCCATCCAAAGATAATTCCTAGGTTCCATGCCCTTCTTTTATTTTAATTAGTTATTGTGCTAAGTGACTCCAAATTTTGTCGGCCATGCTTTCCTTTTTAAAGTATTCTTTTTATTTTTATTTGTTTTCAAATTTGAAAGTGTTGAGATCTTCTGTTTATTTAATCTAGTTATTTTACTTTCCAACTCCCATATATATATATATATATATATATATATATATGTGTGTGTGTGTGTGTGTGTGTGTGTGTGTGTGTGTGTGTGTGTTATTTAGTTTTGTTTGTTTCGTTGATTCAAAATGATTCAAATTATAAGTGTTTAATACCCCCATGTTCCCATGATTTATTATTTTTCACAAAGCAGTTCATCCTTCTTTTTTTTTCAACTTCAAAATTGTTCAAAGGAATTTATGTCGCTGTTTTTAAGTGAACTGAATTTTCAAAAGTATTTATATAGTTATTTTCTTTTTACAAGGAAATAATATTTTTATTTTATTCATCAATCATCCTATTTGATTAAATTAGGTAAGGCTTTGAAATTTTGTTAAAACTTCTTAAATGATCATTTATTTATTTACTTATTTTGGACAAGGTCCCCCTTCTTATTTAATTTTATTTTGTTTCATCGATTTAAGACGATACAACGTATAAGTGTTTAATCACCACCTGATCTTGTTTAAAGTATTTTGCCCTATCGTTTTATGTACAAAATCAGTCAATGGTTAATTTATTATTCCATGTTATAAATAAATAATAATCTTGATTTCAACCAAGCATGAGTTCATTTAATTCTTCCCATTCCTTTTAATTGTTTATATTAGATTGTTTTCAGCCGACCCCTCTTTCTGTGCCCACTTATCTTGATGATTTTATTTGAGTCCACCCTATGAGATTAAAATATTAAAGTGATTTTCTCCATTAACTTAAACCTGATATTAGTTTTAGTCATATAAGTATTCAACTACTCAAATGGCCAGCTATCTATTTCCCTTTCTCATGTACCTTCTTTTAAATCATTTGATTTAATTAATACTTATTTTGTTGTTTATCAACATTTATATATGTATCAATTACCCCATCTCCTTGAGCAAAAGAAAGTGTCCAGTTTATTTCTTTTCTTCTAAGTTGGACTTACGAACCTCACTCATGGATCTTAGGATAACCCGTAGATCACAGTAGGGGCAACACCAATCATCTATATTTAATAATTTCTATACAATTGTTTAGTTCAAGTTGGAAATGACATTGATAATATTCGGGACCCCTTTAAATCAATGTGCAGCACTTACCAGACGTTTTATTGATTGATTTCAAGTAGGAATGCGTGTGAATTCATCACCTACACTTCGTGAACTTTTTAGGTGAGGGAATATAATACTTTGTACCTTTACCGAGCATGAAAATTCTCTATGTTATTTGTATAATTGAGCAATAGAAAAGAATATTGTATTGCATGTATTTGGAATGTAATATTGGATCTAGGAAATAAATTGAGTTATATTTTATTTTAGAATAGTTGTTGCAGTCCGGTGCTCACTCATAGTAATGTAAGGGATTTGGCTAAGTGCTATAATGGCCATGAGGGGACTCAGTTTGCCCAGATAAATGGAAATCAATTACTAGCCTTATTGAAAGATCCAATAATCATGTTTGAATTAGTTGAATGTTATGTTAATTATTATGATGTGATAAGTGATGTTCTTGAGGTTGATTTATAATATTGTTACCATAATGATAATGTTGTAATATAATTTATTTATTTGTACATGTAATATTATTAGAGTTAGTTTTGATACTTACAATATGTACATGATGTTTATGTTAAATTGAGATTATAATCATGTTTAGAGTATGATGGCAATGATTTTATTCATGACATGTTAATATAATTCATAACATGTGGCATGATGATATAGATGATGCATTGTAGACATGGCATTGAGCATGGCATCTTCATATTCATGGGATGGGTATGGAGGTGTTGGCCGTGATCTTTTATGATGACCATGACGGTGGTAGTTTCAAGCCTCGTTTTTAGTGAAAAGTACGATGCATGTGGTAGGCTTGGTTCTTAAGCCATGAGAGATCACGAAGACTGATATTTGGTGGTATTTGTGTTTTATAAGCCTCATTTGATATGGGAAGTACCACACAGTTGTAAATTATAGGCCTTGCTTCGGTGGGATGACCACCAAATACAGTGGGTACGTTGTGGAGGAATGAGACATTGAACATTACATTGAGCATTGTGCATTGCATGACATAATGCATGGATATTAAAAGCATATTATTTAATTATGTTTTAAATTCATATTTATAGAGAATAATGGTGGTATTATGTTGGGTATGAATTATTGTATTTCTTCACTAGGCTTGAAGCTCACACCCTTACATTGCAAGTAACCCTCTGGATTTAGTATTGGAGGACGATGTTGAAAACTAGAAGTTACTATGGATGAATATTTAAATTCCTACCTAGGTATTGGACTATGTTGATTGAGTTAATTATTGGATGCTTCTTATTCTATGACACTTGATTATTTGATTCAAATAATTTGAGAAATTTGAGATTTATTAGTTGGTTTTATTTTATGGAATGGGATGTGAATAGTGAGATTAGATTTGATGTTGATAATAGATGTTATTTATTTTATATTGTCGATGACATTATGATGTATACGATGTGTAAATTTGAGCTTGAAGGATTTAATGGTTAAGGGGTTTTTTTTGATTCTTTTAAAAAAAAAAATATACTTATTTTAAAAATCTGTGATGTAAGGGTTAGGTTGTGTTGTGAGTTAAATATAAGCAGACCCGTTTATGATATAGAAAGGAGAGGGAGAGGGGGGGTTACAGAAGTACCGAACGATTGGAAGAAGGAGAGGGAGAGGGAGCTTCGAATGAGGGAGACGGAGACGGAGAGGGAGAGGGAGAGGGAGAACTTCGAAGGAGGGAGAGGGTTAGAGTTTCGTCGATCGATCGATCGAATGAGGGGGAACTTTATATACGTTCTCATTCGTTCGAATGAACTAAGTTGTTCATTCGAACGAATGAACGTATATATGTTCATTCGTTCGAATGAACCAACCCGTTCATTCGAACGAATGAACATTGTTCTGCCCATTCGTTCGAATAAACTAAATTTACACTTCGGCATTCGTTCGGTAGAGTAAAAACGTTGGGGTATAATGGTAATTTCACTCGAAAATCAGAAATCGGGTGTGTAGAGGCAGGAAATTCGGGTGTCTGTAAGTGTTGCCTAGATCAAGGGGCTTTAAATGATAATTTATTATTATTATTATTGTTTGAAATATCCATGGCCAATCCTTGAAACCTAGTGGGGGCATTGAGCTCATCATGCTCCAGGTATCATGTTTCTCAATTAGTATTTTTGACACAATTCTTTAAATATATATAAATATATTTTATATTCTAAGGTTTTTTATTATAATTTACCAAATCAAACATCATGAACTTGGTATGATATTAGATAAGGAAAAGTAGGTCGCAATGGTCTTTAGTTCCTAATTTATAATAAACATTTGGATATGAGTAGGAAGGACAATGAGTTAAATCGATTCAATATTGGTCCAATTGGCTATAGATGTTAATAGTATTTTGTTAATCTAATAGAACCTTAATTTAAGTTTAATAAAATAAATGTAAAATGAAAATAAAAATTAGGTAGAGACTTAAAGGCAGAATGTGAGACAGACGCATAGCGGGCAAGTCATACACAATTCATAGATGGAAAAGATCATCCAAAGGGTTGAGGCAGTATGGTTGTAGAGAAAGAAGACAGTTCACAAATGCATTAGTGCAATCATCCAACACGTGAGTAAGAGGGCAATCTCCTTCGAGTGGATAGATCGAGATGTCCTCGTTTATGAATTGAAGTTTCGAGCATTATTATTCAAATTTGTAGCATTCCAGAAGAAATGGATATAGAGTTTTTTGTTTGGAGTGATCGAGATAATAAATTAAGATTTTTGGAATTACAAAGTACCATATATGATAAGAGTTGTAATACCCTGACTTTGATTAGTAATTAATTATATTAATTAGCCGTTAATTTTGATTAGTGAACTGTTAATCTGAGAGATTAACAAGTGGGTTGTATTTTGAGTCAAAGTTTGACTCAATCCAAGTTCGGGGTCTGTGGACTCAACTTGTTAAAGTACAGTGGCAAAGTTGAAATTGTTCTAACCTTTCTCGAGTTGAGACCTTTAAAAATATCTATATTTGGAAAATTGTTTATGTGAAATAATTTAATCTCTAAAAGTTGGTTTATATTTTAAATTCTCAGTTTAGAGTATTTAAATCAGAGATTTTACAAAATATTGTATTACATTTTGAGATTTGAAATTTTATGATTTTGATTTAAAATCTTTAGAAATTAAATTAATTCTCTCTCTAAATCTTATGGTATTTATAATTCTAATTATCCATTTATTTTGTATAATTGGGTTAAATTAAGTAAGATTTTGAAAATATTCAATTTGAAAACATGTGTTAAATGAGGGTTCTTTTTAAATATAATAAAAAATTGTGTTATCGAAAAGCTTATGAGCTACATGGAGTACCTAGGTAATGGGCCATCATACCTTAGTTTTATAAAGAGAGATGAGAGTGGAGAAATAAAAAAAGTCAAACCCCTTTTCTCTCTTCTCTCATCTGTTCCTTTCTTCTTCTTCTTTTTTCATTTCTCCTCCAACGTCCCAAGCAGCAACTGTATTTTGAAGCTTTTCCCCCGCATATCGCTCGGGTTTTCCAAACTTCCTCATTTCTCCTCCGATTTTCGCAAATAAGGTATGTAAATTCATTTATTTCAAGTTTTCGGAACTCCGAGACTATTTTTTTTGTAAAATAGTATCGTCTTAAGCTTCAAATTTGAATTTTTAGAATTTAAAGAAAAAGGGCTCATTCTTTTAATTTTTGAAAATTTTCTTGTAAATTGATTTTTGATGGAGTTAAAAACTTGATTTTTGTAAATCTAAGTTAAAAAAGGGGAAAGATTAACTCCACACTGACTTTGTGTATTTAAATTTCTGCAATGGGTGTTTATTTTACTGTACTATCTAAAACTGTCTCAATACGTCATCATGGTTCTATCCAGAAGACAATACGAGAATGGCCTAAGCATTTTACTTTACTGCATTGTATCCTCTAAGCCTCTCTCAATATATTTTCATGGTCAATTCAAAAAAATAATTCTAGGGAAGGCACTGAGTAAATTCAATTTTCTTATTATTCTGTGTTTTAGATGGCTGACATCTATCATTCTAACTTAATGAAGTAGTAAGACTTAGGTGACTCACTGACATTATCCAAGTTTCAAGTGGAAAATATGTTTAAAGAGTTCTTTGGAAATATTTTAAGTGTTTTTAGTCTATCTGCATTTAAATAAGTATTTATGAAAAATTACTATGTTTTACAGATCGTGGTGATATTTGCAAGCTGGAGAAGGTGAGGGGACTCAACTTTACACGTATATTAGTTAATATGAAGTCTTTAGACTTAACCATGTAAATATGCTAGACTTTATATGGAAAATGGGAACCCATGGTATTTTACGGATGGAAAAGACCAAATGGGACCAGAAAGCGAGACCTAACATCGCTTCCTTGTAAGGGATGGTATATATGTTCTGACTGTCAGAACGGAAGCGTAAATAAGGTGTCAGCAAGCCGAGGCTTGGTGATCTGAAACGCAGTATGGGGGCCATTAGAAATCTATATATTAATAGATGAGTTGTGGGACTGTTTGTAAATGTCCATTGTTAGACCGGTTATGTGATGGTGCATGTACTATGTTATATCTATTCATGCACATGTTATATTGTGAATGAGATTCATGTGTTTATTATGCATGAGATTATACAACATGTGTTATTCCTTTGCTAACAGGGTTGTGCAAGTAATGTTTATTTTGGGTTGTTAAACCTAGATTAAAACCAATGGATGGTACAGGTAATTCCATTGTAAAACCTTCCTGGAAAGGGTATGTGGAGATTTATATTCCATGTTTATAAAAAAAATGGATAGTATGTGCATGTGTTTAACTGTACACTATCACACACGTGTTAAATGGGTCAAGCTCTTGCAAGATGCTGCATTATTTCAGTGTCGGGACTTAATGCACTCGGGGATGAGTGGGATTCCTCGATGGGGTTGAGTGGGATGCCCTGGACCTGTAAAGTTGAGGTTGAGTGGGATACTTCATTGGGTTGAGTGGGATACCCCAGTGTGTCAACTAATAAAATGATACACATTTAGTAGATTAGAACAACTGCCACATGTTCATTATTGTTAACATGTATTGTAATTATGTTTAATTTATGCCTATGAATATTGTGTATTGTTGAGCTCTCTTCACTGGGCTAGGAGTTCACATCCTTTACAATGCAAGACATGGATGGTAGAGGGAGCTGAGGATCCCTCCATGATGAATTAGAAGTTGAATCTCAGAAGTGGGAAGTGGCGGAAGTTAGGACTTAGAATGGTTTAGTTCTAAGTTCAATGTTTTGAATATTATTGGGCTTATGTGTATTTTGGTTTTAGAGCCATATATGGCCTCATGACTCTTAGAACAAGTCACTTGTATATATTATGGTGTTTTTATGCAATGATATTTAACCTTGGAGGTGTGTTTGTGAAATTCGTATGTAACTTATTTTTTTCTTGGAAGTTTGATTTCCAAAATCTTGGATTTGGACGTTTAGTTTGGTTTGAAACACCTGTGTATAAGTCATAATTGTCTACGACAATGGGTATGTATTAGAGTTTAGGAGTTAAGATGTGTATTTTCAACTTTGAGAATCCAAACCGAGAAAAAGATCAAAGTTGAGAAAAATTAGTTATGTCATAGGCGATGGGTCTTCCGTGGCGATGGGTCGTCAGGTAAGGTGGTAACAAGTCGCCAATCCACGATGGTATCGGCCTGGGAGCAAAATGAAGTAATACAGAGTTTCGAATCGATGATGGGTCGTCATCTAGCGATTGATTGCCGATAACCGTTCGCCGTTTGGCGACCGATCGCGGGTCACTATTCACATCAAAAACATGTTTCACTAAAATGACCACAACTTGAGCTCCTGGCCTTGGATTTGGGTGTTCTTGGGCTTTCTAAAAATCTCTTTCAATGCTCTATCTAACCATGACCAATTTATCACTTAAATAACTTGTTTGATAAGTGAAAATATTCCCTCAAAGTCATGGTGTCCATGCCCAGCTCATAAGGGTACCTCGAGTTCACTTGTATTTGTGGGACTTATCTCTTGGACTTGAGTGAGCTTGCTAAAAGCCCATGAACTGTTGATGATAGGTTTGTTTAAAAAAAAAAATTAGTCGCATACCGGGCCCACATCCGGGTTTGGGGAGTGACAAAGTGGTATCAGAGCTTTATGTTCAAACTCTCGGACTGTGATGGGAACATGTATTCTTAGTCTAAGTATGGTATGCGTTGGCGTGAGTTTAGTGTAATCTCCATACTTGATTATTTTATTTCCTTTACTAATTGTTGTTTTGTTTTTGGACAGAGATGTCTAAAAAGAAAATACCAACTCAAGAAATAGGGAAAGACTTATATGTATAAGCTTTTGTAACTTGAAAGTGTGGGAATCACTTCGATACATCTGTGTATAAGATGTGATGTTTTAAGAAGAATCAGAGAAGATTTGTACATAATCTTTTGTAACTCTAACTATCTGAGAGCTATGTATAAACTTCAGTAATATGTGAATAATATAAGTATGTTTGCTTATTATTTTTGTGTTGTGATGAGTTATAGTATGATTAATGTGTATGCTCATAGTATACCTATTTATGCTTTATATTACGAGTAGTATGTTAATAGTAGGTGTGTTTGACAGGAGATGTCAAAAGCATCCCGACATTTTATAAGTTTAGGAGCAAGCATGACTCCTCCCTTGGAAGGCCAGGGTGAATATGTCCACCAGAATGAACCTGTTGACGCAGTACGTATCACAATGGAGTCATTCTGGTGGACATATTCACCCTGGCCTTCCAAGGGAGGAGTGAATCCATCGACTTTCTCGGGAAGTGTGGACCCAATGGTGGCAGAGACGTGGCTCAACAAGATGGGTCGTATATTCGACAATCTAGCCATCGCTGACGACCTCAAAGTCACCTTGGTAACCTACCAACTGGAAGACAATGCTTATAAGTGGTGGGAAGTTAAGCATTTGGCTAGAAACCGTGAACCGATGAGTTGGACAGCATTTTCAATAGCTTTTCTTGCCCGCTACCACCCTAAAGTGGCAAAGGACACAAAAAAAAAAAAAAAAACAGTTCTATGGATTTAAAGCAAGGATCTTACACTGTAGCCCAGTACGGCTCAAAGTTCTTCGATCTTCTTCAATATGCTCCACATATAGCAACTAATGAAAATGAAAGGATTCAACATTTCTCGAATGGATTTCATCCATTTCTGCAACGTTAGGTGGTTGGGTTGGATTTGCCTACTGTGGATGCAGTATTTGATAGTGCTTCAATGGTGGAAGATGTAGATACTATCAACAGGAATATGGAAAAGTCTCCTCAAGGCAGTGCTCAAAAGCCACCCAGCCTAATAAAAAGAGAAAGTTTAAAGGATCATTCTCTGTAAAAGGTCAATCCTCTGTGGGTCAGGCAAGCAATACGGGACCCAAGAGGTTGATTTGTTATTCATGTAACCAGCCCGGTCACACAGTTAGACAGTACCTGCAGTACAAGGCACCACAACCTAATGATCTAGTATGCTTTTATTGCAAACAAGCGGGACATTTTATCAAAGATTGTCCCTATAATGGTACTGGCAGGAATGTAGTGAAACCTGCTTAGAATATGAGACCAACACAGTCTACACCTCAACCTTCCAGAGGCTCAGCGGCTCCGGGAAATGCATCACAACGGAATGGACATGGGAATTGACCAGGACGTCCTCAGACCACTCAAGGGGGAGTCTACCCCCTTGAAACTCAAACGACAGAGCCGATGGATAATGTTGTGATGGAAGGTACATTACCTCTCTTTAGCCTCAAAGCATGAGTATTGTTTGACACTGAAGCATCTCATTCTTTTATCTCTACAACTTGTCATGACAAGTTAGAGTTGCAGTCCGTAAGATCTTGTAAACCTTTAACGGTAGTTTCGCCATTAGGTAAAAAGGTGTTGGTGAACCAGGAGTGCAAGTCATCATGCATGTTAAGAATAGGTGGTCTAGATCAATCATATGACTTTCTAATGATAGAAATGTCAGATTATGATGTCATTTTAGCCATCGATTGGCTATCCATGCATCAGACTTTGGTGGATTGTTCTCAAAGGAAAAGTCTATGAGACTTTTCTGTCTGGAGTAAGATTCGTGGAGAAGCTAGTACTCTATGATGAATTGAAAGTCAAGTTCTCTGGTCTTAAGGCGTATCCGGGTAGTGTGGTTGTCAGTTTAGGATGGGAGGACATAGGAGGTGTAGAATTACAAATTCCTCGGGTGGTTTGTGAGTTCATGGATGTTTTCCCTGATTAGCTTAAAGGGATAGATCTACAGCCTGGAACATCTCCTATATCTATGGCACCCTACAGGATGACGCCAGCAGAACAGAGAGAGCTAGCTAAACAAATAGATGAGCTTCTTAAGCTTGGTTTTAGCCGATTAAGTAATTTGTCTTGGGGTGTGCTAGCTCTTTTTGTGAAAAAGAAAGATGGGTTCTTACGAATGTGCATTGATTACCGACCGCTGAATCATGTCACTATCAAGAATAAGTATCCACTGCCAAGAATAGATGATCTTTGTGATTTGTTGAGAGGTTCGACGTGTTTTTTAAAGATTGACTTGAGATCTGGATATCATCAGCTAAGAGTCAGAGAGGAAGACATTCCAAAGACTGCTTTTCGAACATAGTTTGGACTCTATGAGTTCTTAGTCATGCCATTTGGTTTGACAAATGCACCAGCAACTTTCATGGATCTGATGAATAGGATCTTCCGGTCATACTTAAGGGAGTTTGTGATAGTATTCATCGATGGAATTTTGATTTATCCATCATCGGAAAAGGAGCACGAACATCATCTGCTTGTAATTTTGCAGACTTTGAGGGACCATCAATTGTACGCAAAGCTCAGTAAGTGTGAGTTTTGGTTAACTTAGGTCCAATTTCTCGGACCATGGTGTCAGCAGAAGGAATTTCGGTAGATCCGACCAAAGTGGAAAAAGTGATGAACTGGGAAGCACCCAGAAATATCACTCAAATTCAAAGTTTTCTTGGATTGGCAGGATGTTATTGAAAATTTCTCACAAATTGTTGTGCCAATGACACAGTTAACCAAAAAATATGTGAAGTTCGAGAGGAATGAAACCTGTGAAGCCACATTTCAAGACTTGAAGGAGAAGCTAACCACCTCTCCAATGCTCACCATACCTGAACAATGACGTGGTATGAGGTATATTGTAATGCCTCTAAGCTTAGATTAGGGTGTGTATTGATGCAAGAAGGGAAAGTTGTTGCTTACGGGTCCAGACAATTGAAAGGACACGAATAAAACTACCCTACTCATGATTTGGAATTAGCGGCAGTAGTGTTTACACTAAAATTGTGGAGACATTACTTGTTTGGTGAGCGATTTACTATTTTCTCCGATCTCCATAGTCTCAAGTATATCTTCACTTAGAGGATTTAAACATGAGGTAATAAAGATGGATGGAGTACGTTGGAGATTATGACTTCAGACTTACCTATCATCCTGGAAAAGCTAACGTTGTGGCAGACGCTTTGAGTAGGAAATCACGCAGTAGTGTAGCAAGCATGGCGTCACTATAGTGGAAATTATTGGAGTTTATGTCTAATTTTGATTGGGAGTTTATTGAAATGGATGAACCAACACGTATTCTTAATCTTGTATTACAACTAGAGATAGTAGGAATAATGTTGGAAAGACAACAAGAAGATGCTAAAGTAAAGGAGTTGGTAGCTCAGTTGTCTAATGGAGTAGAACTGAATGACTGGAAAGTCAAATCTGATGGAGGATTGACATTCCAAGACAGATTGTTCATACTAGAATCTGAAGAATGTCGTGAGAAAGTGCTTAATCATTTTCATCGTTCCAAGTTTGCAGTGCATCCTGGAAGTACGAAAATGTATCGGCACTTACGCTGACAATTCTAGTGGAAGGGAATGAAACGAGAAGTGGCAGACTTCGTGTCAGAGTGTTTGACCTGTCAGCAAGTCAAAGCTGAACATCAGAGACCTGGAGGTAAGATGCAACCTCTTCCTGTAGCCAAATAGAAGTGGGAGCACATCACGATGGACTTTGTGACAAGATTTCCAAAGTCTACTAAAGGACACGACTCGATTTGGGAAATCATGGATAGACTGACTAAGTCGGTTCACTTTTTGCCAATCAAGAAAAAGGACACTCTAACAACACTGAGCAAATTGTATGTTAAAAAGATAATCAGATTACACTGAGTACCTGTGTCTATCGTATCAGATAGAGATACACGGTTTGTATCTCAATTCTGGCAGGGATTATAGAAAGAGTTGGGTACGAAGTTGTGCTTCAGTACAGCATTTCATCCCCAAACAGACGGTCAATCAGAGAGAACTATTCAGACCTTGGAGGATATGCTAAGGGCTTGTGTTATGGATATGAAGAGAAGCTGCGAAGATCATCTAGCACTCATAGAATTTGTATACAATAACAGCTACAATCCAGTATATAAATGGCACCGTACGAAGCTCTGTACGGTAGACCCTGTAAATCGTCTTTGTGTTGGGCTGAAGTGGGAGATAAAGTTGTTCTTGGACCAGAGATGGTACGCGAGACATCTGAACAGGTAGAAATGATTAGGCAACGACTCAAAGTTGCACAAAGTCGATAAAAGAGTTATGCTGATAAGAGACGGAGATCTCAAGAGTTTGAAGTTGGAGACTTTGTGTTCCTGCGTGTCGCACCACAACATGGTGTAAAAAGATTTGGTTGTCAAGGGAAGTTGTCACCTCGCTACGTGGGACCGTTCGAGATTTTGAAGAGAGTTGGAGAAGTTGTTTACCAATTGACACTACCTTCAAATCTGGAAAGGGTGCATAGTGTAATACCTCGGATTTTCATTTCATGAATATATATATGAAAAATGTCCATTTAAATTGTGAATTAATGGAATTTAAAATTAAATACTGGAGATGGACCTTAGATGGGTAAGGAGTTGGGTCAATTGCCCAATTAAGACCCAACGGGTCATGGATAAGGTGGAATTGAAAATAAATGGGTAAGCCTTGAATAAATGGGTCAATTGCTCAATGGGGACCCAATGAGTCATGATGAGCTGATTTGTAAGTAATTGGGTAAGGCCAATGTAATTGGGTCAAATACCCAATTAAAACCAAGGCATGAGATCCATCTCATCAAATGAAATGGCTAAGTGGGACCTAAAAACCATATGATGTATGGCCAGCTAAGCCATGGTTGACTTGGTCAACCATGGATGAGTTCAAAAGAATTGAGTTAATGAATAAGTTCAAATGATTTGAATTGGCTTGAGTTGATTTATAAATTCAATTGAGTCAAGGTGGCTTGAGTTAAGTGGAGTCGATTTAAAGTGAATTAAATAGAGTTGAGTTGAGATGAGTGAGTTAACTTGGAAGATGGAAGGTTTCCATCTCAAAGGATGAAACCCAAAAGGCACAAGTCCAAGGAGTACACGTTGGGAGCCCAAGGGGTGTCTTGATTGAAGCCAAGAGTCTCCTTGGTTAAGCCAAGGGACTCATTTTGTCAAAGGAAACATTATGAGGGGAGATGGAGAGTTTTTGGGCTGTTACTTAGGGATGCCAACCAAGGGGCACACCCCACCAGCCGAATTTCATATTGTACAAACAAAGAGATTTTCCTCTATTTTCTCTCTTCCATCATCATCTCTAGACTTAGTAGAAATCAATGAAGAAACAAGGAAGTGAAGGATTAAGGAAGGAGGTTGGGCTAATTACCAAGAGACACCACACCTTTGGCCGATCCCCTCTCCATTGAGAGCAAAGAGATTCCATCTTCTCTTCTCTCTCCCTCTCTCATCTTCATTGTTAAACTTGGAGAAGGTTGCTGGAAGAATCAGTGAAGAACAAAGAAAGGAAAGAAGGGCTGAGGAATAAAGACAAAACGAAAGAAACGAAGGAGACGCGGAAAAATGTATGTAATGCTTAACAAAAAAGGATTGAATGAATGAAAGAAACTAAGGGAACCATGGTTTTGGCTATGGAATGGATGAAACCATGGGGTTCATATTTGATTTAAATGGGCGGCCAAAATGTTATAGGACATGGACTTTGAAATCCATTCAAGGAATGGTGATAAGATTGACATAAAAGTAAGGTGATGTTCAAATTCAAGATATGATGCTAGAGATTGAAAGATTAATGGACAAGACCGTAACTTTGGTTAGTGGGTAGAGTATGTCCATATGTATAAATGATTTAATACATGTTTAAAAAGGATAAGGGGGGATTTCTTGAAGAAAATAATGTAAAAACATGCAAACAAAAGAGGATTGAACAAGGGTTACACTGTCTGTTGGACGGGTATTACCGTCCGCGTTGACGGGTTTCGACCGTCCTCAGACGGGTAACAGACGTGGACAGGGTGTTGTCTGCGGACGGATTACATTGTCTGCAGAGCGGGTATTACCGTCCGCGAACTGGTTTCGACCGTCTGCGGGACGAGTAACAGATGTGGACCGGGTGTTGTGGGCGCGGACGGATTGCGCTGTCTGTGGGACGGGTATTACGGTCCGCAGACGGGTTTCTATCACCCGCAGGACTGGTAGAGGACGGTAATCTGCCAGGTTCAGTCGACTGAATTCTTGATTCAGTCGACTGAATTTAAAAGTGAAAATTTTTATATAATTTTTTCCAGATGTTTAAGTTTATTTGGATGAGGTAAAGGATCATGGGAATTGAATGGATAATTAAATTAACATATATGTATGATGGAATTCATTAAGGTAACGGGATTTCACAAAAGGGTGTGCGATCGATTTTGACGTGATCGGTGAACGGTATCTTCACAAACAGCAAGGATTATATTACTGGACATTGGTAGGATTCCTACCTTATTGAAATGCATCAGGATTTATATATGTATGTGTTCTTGGTTTGATTTACAAACATGATGAATCATTTTGATTAAAATGAATGGAATATGTTTTGTGAACTGTTTTTCAATTAAATATGTATTTTGATACAAAATGACAATTGTGCATTCATAATCTCATGCATGGCATGGGAGGAAACATGAGGGAGGAGTCCATGCTCCATTCGGTGATTCCGATTAACATACATGGGGAGGAGTCCACGCTCCATCGGTTATTCCGATTAGCATACGTGGGAGGAGCCCATACTGATTCCTAGTGACATATATGGGAGGAGTCCATGCTCCATTCGGTGATTCCGATTAACATACATGGGGAGGAGTCCACGCTCCATCAGTGATTCCGATTAGCATACGTGGGAGGAGTCCATACTGATTCCTAGTGACATATGTGGGAGGAGTCCATGCTCCATTCAGTGATTCCGATTAACATACATGGGGAGGAGTCCACGCTCCATTCGGAGTTTCCGATCAACATACGTGGGGGGGTATTCAGTGACCTAGTGGTACATCACAAAACACTATGGAAATAATTAGCCAAGGAACACTTGATATGACTTGTATGGTGATGATATGGAGATTGGGTGGGAGATCATTGGCATATGACACCCATGGCATTGACATATACATGAGCATGATTTGGATATGATTATCATCCACTGATTTTAATACTATGATATGTTTAAATTTTTCTAATGTGATACTCTTATTCTGATTTTTACATTGATCCTTTATGTGTATGACCCTACTTGGAATTCCTGCTGGGTGCGTTGACTAACGCCCTACTTCTACCCTTTAGATGCTAGAACAGGAAATGGAAAGGACAACGGAAGTGAGAGAAGCCAAGCTTAGGAGCTTGGACAGCTTATGCTTACTTTATTTAATATTTATTTTGGAACAACGTATTTGAGATAATTGCATTTTGGGACTGTAATAACTTAGATTTATTTTGTTATGGTTGAATGATGATTATTTGAGATTAAGTTAATTTATATTAATTGGTGATGTGAATTTTAATTTACTCGTAAGCGTACGAATCAGTTTATAGTATAGAGGATGAGTGCGAGGTCGTATCCAAGGGAAACCGACAAAATATATGCATGAAATAGAAGATGGCATTATTAAAATAGTGTGATTTAAGGAAATAGTTTTCTAAAACATACAATTATTATCTTAATTTAGAACAATAAATTGTTTTGATGAATTTTTGAGAAAAAAAGAATAAATCAAGAATAAATAAATTTATCTTTTACATAATCTACAATGGAATCGGGTCAAACATCGAAGCGACATGTTAACCTATATAAAAACAAAAACATGGCCTAGACTATGAAATATTCTGGAATTATTAAATATAATTCAAGTTTCTTATTTACTAAAATTTTAATTAAAATAATTATTAAATTGGAATTTTTCAAATCAAGCCTTAGGCTTGAGCGGGTTTTAAACTTGTGTTTCCCTAATTCTAAAACAACCGTTCTTGATAAGAACCTTAGACTGGAGAGACGGCAAATCCCACTGATCCTAAAAGGGGTTCCACTTTCCTTAAAAAATCTTCAAATTAATTTGTTTCATAAAGTTCTTAAAAAGAATTAAAATAAAATTAAAAACTATCATTATTAAATATTTAATAATTGGGAATAGCATACATGTAAACAAACCGCCAAGAATTTTATTTAAAAATTCGGAAATGAAATACAATTCTTTTGGACATTACATAAAAATAAAAAATAAAATAACTTAAAAGAAATTATTTATTTTTCTCTGTCTTTTGTCGTCCAACTTCAGCCTTCAATGTCTTGCCCGGTTCGACTTTCAATGAACCCAAACACTTGAATTTATAAGAGAAAAATGAATGAGATAAGGGGCCCTTTAAATTCAGCCGGGATAAGACCCATTTCAAATTCAAATTCAACCCGCTGAGCCTTGTCTTTCTTTCTCTTCTCAGCTGTCGTTCTTCTCTTTTTCGGCTCAGTCACTACCCGTCAGCTAGCTGCTGTGTCACCGCTGGCTGTTCTGCTGTGTGTGGTGCTGGCTGCCCAGATTGCTGTTGTGTTGGCTGCCCTCTGTTGACTCGGCTGCTGCTCGGGCGAAACAGATGTGGTCTCAGCTGACTGATAGCTGCTACACGGCAGCTGCTATGCTCATCTCAGCTGGTTTGCATGGCTTTCATTCACTGTTCCGGCTGCAAACCATCAGCAGCAGACTCTGTTGCTGCCACTGGTTACAACTGCTCCTTCCTCTGCTTGGTGTCTCTTCTTTTTTCATGAGTCCTGCAATCAAAGAAGCGAAGAAAATAGAAAAGAAATGGAAAAGAAAAAAAAATGGAAATAGTTTCTTTCGGACTTTTCCTTCAGGTGCCGGGCACCCTGATCGACAGTAAATGAGAAGGGTTGGCAGATAAAACTCGACTTTCACTCGAATTTGGATAATGAAATATTAATTACACGAGTGTAGAAAGTTGCAAGTTCTGAAACCCAAACTGACCATTCTGAAGGTGACGTCGACTGTATTTTTACTTAGCCATTTTTTTATCATTTTTATTTTCTTTTCTTGAATTTTTCAAAAATAAATTGTAAAACTAAAAATAACATTTAAATCTATCTAATATTTATAAAATAAGGACTAATTAATCAAATATTAAAGGGTAAAATTGTAATTTTACGGTGTTCATCAATTGGCTTCCTTGCACATAATATCACGTTTATGGATGGTTTTCGTTCATATAACATTTTCGCAGTAAATCATTAAATCGTTAACGTGTGAACTGTTTTGTGGACTTGGTCCACGTACACGTATTGTTGGCCAGTTAAGGGTCGGGTTTGGAAACCCAAACTTAGCTCGCGTCGTGACGTTCTTGCTCTCTCTCACTCTATTTATATAAAAAAATATATACTCTGATTTTCGACGAGTGAAAAAGGGCGGAGCGTTACACATAGTACTTTTCATGTATCTATGCTCAGAAAGTACGAACGAGACCCTTCGTATGTGCTGAACTTGGAAAAAATAGAAGTCTCTGAAGACTTGATTTTTGAATAGATACCTATCGAGATTCAAGGTTCTCGGACGCAAGTGCTTCAAAGGAAGAACATTCCTCTAGTGCAAATCTTATGGCAGCATCATGGAGTGCAACATGTAACGTGGGAATCAGAGTCAACTATGCAGAAGTTGTACTCTGAATTATTTGCTGATTAAAGATATGCATTTATTTTGAAATTTTGGGTCGAAATTTTTTTAAAGGGGGTAGGATGTAATACCATGACCCTGATTAGTACTTAATTATATATTGATTAGCCGTTAATTTTTGATTAGTGAACTGTTAATCTGAGAGATTAACAGGTGGGTTGTATTTTGAGTCAAAGTTTGACTCAATCCAAGTTCGGAGTCTGTGCACCCAACTTGTTAAAATGCAGTGGCAAAGTTGAAATTATTCGAACCTTTCTCGAGGTGAGACCTTTAAAAATATCTATATTTGGAAAACTGTTTATCTAAAATATTTTAATCTTTAAAAGTTGGTTTATATTTTAAATTCTTAGTTTAGAGTGTTTAAATTAGAGATTTTACAAAATATTGTTTTACATTTTGAGATTTGAAATTTTATGATTTTGATTTAAAATCTTTAGAAATTAAATTAATTCTCTTTCTAAATCTTATGGTATTTATAACTCTAATTATCCATTTATTTGGTATAATTGGGTTAAGTTAAGTAAGATTTTGAAAATATTCAATTTGAAAAAATGTGTTAAATGAGGGTTATTTTTTGATATAATAAAAAAATGTGTTATCAAAAAGCCTGTGAGCTACATGGAGTAGTTAGGTAATGGGCCATCATACCTTAGTTTTTATAAACAGAGATGAAAGTGGAGAAATAGAAAAAGTCAAACCCCTTTTTCTCTCTTCTCTCATCTGTTCCTTTCTTCTTCTTCTTTTTTTCATTTCTCCTCCGACGTCCCAAGCAGCAACTACGTTTTGAAGCTTTTCCCCTGTATATAGCTCGGGTTTTCCAAACTTCCTCATTTCTCTTCCGATTTTCGCAAATAAGGTATGTAAATTCATTTATTTCAAATTTTAGGAACACCTGGACTATTCTTTTTGTAAAATAGTATGGTCTTAAGCTTCAAATTTGAATTTTTAGAATTTAAGGAAAAATGGCTCATTCCTTTAATTTTTGAAATTTATCTTGTAAATTGATTTTTGATGGAGTTAAAAACTTGATTTTTGTAAATCTAAGTTAAAAAAAGGGAAAGATTAACCCAAATTGACTGTGTGTGTTTAAATTTCTGCAATGGGTGTTTATTTTACTGTACTCTCTAGGCCTGCCTTAATACGTTCTCATAGTCCCATCAAGAAGACAATATGAGAATGGTCTAAGCATCATTTTTCTTAGAAGACTTTGGAAAAATAGACTAGGGTATAGCATCCGCATTGTCGACTCTGGTTCCCATGTCACGTGTTGTATGTCACGATGTTGCCATAGCACTTGCACCAGTGGTATGGACTTTTTTCTGAGTACTTGCGTTCGAGATCCTTGTATATTAATTGGCACTTCTTCAAACGTCAAATCTTCCGAAACTCCAATATCTTCATAACTCAATACATGAGATGGGTCAGGCTCGTACTTTTTCAACATAGATACATGGAATGTACTATGTACTATTTCCATTGTCTAAGGAAGATCCAGTTGATAGGCTACTTCCCCTATTCTTTTCAAAATTTCAAAGGGTCCAACATATCGATATGATAGTTTTCCCTTACTACCGAACCACTGAACTCCATGGCATGGTGCCACACGTAAGAATACTCAGGCACCGACTACAAACTCCAAAGGTCTCCACCTTTGTCACCATAACATTTCTGTCTTATTTGGGTTGTCTTGAGACGTTGCCTTATTGTTTGCATTTGTTCGGACGTCTCACATACTAAATCTGGACCCAACAGTGCTTTGTCTCCTACCTCTGTCCAACATAGAGGTGACCTGAAGGGTCTACCATACAGTGCTTCATGAGGTGTCATTTATATACTAGAGTGATAACTATAGTTATATACAAACTCAATCAGGCTAAATGATCTTCCCAACATCCATGCATATCCATGACACATGCCCTCATCATATCTTCCAAAGTGTGGATCGTCCTTTCTAATTGACCATCAGTTTGGGGATGAAAAACTATACTAAAACATAGCTTAGTTCCCATCTCGTCCTGCCATCCTTGCCAAAATCTAGATACAAATCTAGAGTCTTTATCAGATACAATAGAAACAGGTACCCCATGTAATCTAATTATGCCCTTTAGATACATTCTACTCAGGGTAGCCAAAGAATCAGTCTTTTTAATGGGCAGAAAATGAGATGATTTCGTTAGTCGATCAACAATTACCCAAATAGCATAATTTTTCTTAGAAGAATTTTGAAAACCAGTCACAAAGTCCATAGTGATATGCTCCCACTTCCATTCAGCCACCTAAAGAGGTTGCGTCTTTCCACCAGGTCGTTGATGTTCTGCTTTAACCTACTGACAGGTTAGACATTTGGACACAAAATTTGCTACTTCTCGTTTCATACCTTTCCACCAGAATAGTCGTCGTAGATCATGATATATCTTCGTACCACCTGGGTGCACTGCAAATCGAGAACGATGAAAGTGGTCAAGTACTTTTTTCCTACATTCACCTGATTTTGGTACAAACTATCTTTCTTTGAAAGTCAAGCTTCCGTCAGTCCTGATCTTCCATTCTTCCAAAGTAGCTCCTCCTGCAAGCTGATTCACCAAATCCTTTGCTTCTAGATCATTCTTTTGCTCTTCCATCATCAATTTGACTATTTCGGGCTGCAAAACCAAGTTTTGAATTCTTGCTGGCTTGCTCCACTCGATCAGCTCCAGATCATAGTTAGATAAGACTTCCAACATCTTCTACTGCAAAGATGCCATACATGCAATATTGCTGTGTGATTTCCTGCTTAAGGCGTCTGCCACTACGTTAGCCTTTCCCGGATGGTAGGAGAGACTGAAGTCATAATCTCCGAGATATTCTATCCATTTTCGCTGTCTCATGTTTAGATCTTTCTGAGTAAACAAATATTTAAGACTATGGTGATCAGAAAATACATTAAATTTCTCACTATACAAGTAATGCCGCCAAAGTTTTAACGAGAAGACAACAGTTGCCAGTTCCAGATCATGAGTTGGATAATTTTGCTCATGACCTTTCAGTTGCTTGGAACCGTAAGCCACCACTTTACCTTCCTGCATTGAGACACATCCTAGTCCAAACTTAGAGGCATCACAATACACATCATAACTTCGTCCTTGTTTTAGCACTATTAACACTGGAGAGGTGGTCAATTTCTTCTTCAATTCTTGAAATGCCTTTTTACAAGCTTCAGTCCATTCGAATTTGACGTTCTTCCTCGTCAATCTGGTCATTGGTACTGCAATCTGTGAAAAGTGTGGGATAAATTTCCTATAATACCCGGCTAATCCCAAAAAGCTTCTGATTTCAAACACGTTCTTGGGGCTTTCCCAATTCTTTACTGTTTCTACATTCGCCGGATCTACCGAGATTCCTTCCGTAAACACTACGTATCCAAGAAGTTGTACTTGAGGTAACCAACACTCACACTTGCTCAGCTTGACGAATAACTGGTGATTCCTAAGGGTCTGAAGAATAATGCGTAGATGACGTTCATGCTCTTCTTCAGATGACGAATATATCAAAATAGCATCTATAAAAACTATCACAAATTCCCTTAAGTATGGTTGGAAGATACGATTCATTAGATCCATAAATATGGCTGGGGCATTGGTTAAACCAAAAGGCATTACCAAAAACTCATATAAACCGTATTGCGTTCTGAAAGTAGTCTTACAAATGTCTTCCTCCCGAATTCGCAACTGGTGATATCTTAATCTCAAGTCTATTTTAGAGAAATATTTTGATCCCCTTAAAAGATCAAAGAGATCATCTATCCTAGACAATGGATACTTGTTCTTTATAGTTACTTGATTGAGCCGTCGGTAATCTATACACATTCTCATCGACCTTTTCTTTTTCACAAAGAGAGCTGGTGCGCTCCAAGGTGAGTTACTCTGTCAAATAAAACCAACATTGAGAAGCTTATCTACCTATGTAGCTAGCTCTCTCTGTTCAGCTGGCGTCATCTGGTAAGGTGCCATAGAAATATGAGATGTTCCTAGCTGTAGATCAATAACAAACTCTATCTCTCGGCGTGGAGGTAGCCCAGCTAACTGGTCAGGAAACACATCTATAAACTCACACACAACCCGAGGTACATCAGACTCTACGCCACATACATCTTCCCATCCCATACTTCACAAAATAAGTAAATAAAGAATAAAATTATGTTCATTCAAATCAAGTTGAAAGGACCCCAAATAGACGTGATCCTAATTGAATTAAATACAACCTTTTAATTTGACTCTTGTCTTGATGGCTCTAAAATTAGATAACTTTACACTAAAATTTTGAAGTATATGTATTTAATTTGTGGAAAAGAATTTCTTTAATAGCAAGGAGTTTAACTTTAAAAAGTGTAAGTCATATTATTAACAAGTAATTTTCTCGAACATTACTTATGTATAAATTTAAGTGAAGTTATTTAAGTTGTTAAAATATGATAATAACTAACATCAATAATAATTTAGTATTACATTGGTTTAGACTTATGAAACATGCCAGTAAATCAAATTATATTTTTCTAAAAAATTAAACTATTTTATCTAAGTTAGAAAATTTTGATTAGAAATTTGACAAACAAGATAGAACTAAACGTGCCTACTTCATTGAAACTCCTATTTCAAATACAAATTAGTGAAATTATTAACGAGGTATTCTTCTCTTAAAATGCGTGGGAGATTGATGGTAAATACATTTGTTACAAAATAAAAAAAAAGTAATAAAATAACATGTTAAATTTTCTTTTATATTTACGTCATTCATCTAAAAGAAAATACTATGTGTATATTAAACTTCAAGTTTTTATACACCTAAGTCACATGTTTGACATTTCAAGAAAAAGAAAAATATATTCAATGAAAAGTTTATCCAATGAAAATATATTCAATGAAAATATATATTTATTTATTTATTTATTTATATTTAAAGACCAAGGTGTCTAGGCCTCTTAGAGAACTTAGGTTATGTTTGAATGATGGGTAAATTTTATAGGGGTTACCTTTGAGTAGCGGTTACCCTTGAATATGGGTTATTCTTATGCAGGCGTCACCCTTGAGCAGGGGTTACCATTGAACAGGGGTTACCCTTATGTAGATGTTACCCTTGTCTTTTTTGGCAATTATAGGGGTAAAGTTAAAACTTACCCCGAGAAAAAAAAATCTTGTTTGGTAACTGTAAGCAGGTGTAACCTGACATATTAACAATTTTATGAGAATAATAATTTTATTAAATCTATGTAATATAAAAAATAAAAATAGAATTTTATGAAATATAACTATTAAATAATATTCATCAATTAAAAAATATTTTAAAATATTTTTTCTCTATAGGTTTAAAGAGGGGTAAAGAGGGGCAAGAGTTTTCTGAAAATCTATATGCTCTAAAGGGTTTTTAAAAAGGGAGGGAGGGGTAAATTTTTACCCTCATCCCTTCATTACCAAATAAGGGTAGCAGGGGTTACCCCCGTCCAAACGCAACCTTCACCTCTTTATCCAAATAACACTGACCCTTTTGTGTTGACAGTAATTTGAATCCAAAACTTTCTGCGTCTCAAACGAGTTCTTCACTGGCAAGTCAACCATCACGGGCAGGGCCGGCCCTAACTATAGGCAAAGTAGGCCGCCTAGGGCCCCCAAGTCTATAAGCTCCTTTATTATATGTTAAATAGTTTATAATGCATATGAAAGCACAAATTCATTGTTGTCTAGTTCGGTTAGGATGCTCCCCTTCCAAATTGGCGACCTGAGTTCAAATCTCGGAGAAAATAACAATAATTTTAATTAATAAAGAATCTTATAAAATATATGTATCATCTAGTCAATTTAAAATGTGGATTTCTTAAAAAATTAAAATAATAATAGTAAAAATCATAATAATAATTATTATAGTTCTCATTTTTATTGAGTTTTAATATATATATATATATATATATATATATCATCTAAATAGAACAACATTCAAATTCCAACTAATCTCATTTATGACTTTTAAGTTACTACCACTTGAAATCATTTGACTATTTTTAACTATTTTGAAATTAAAATACTCAAAATTGGAAATTTATATATTGATAATTTTTCTACTCAATTTAAAACTTGGGTTTTTTAAAAAATTAAAATAATGATGGTAATAATCATAATAATAATTATTATAATCCTCATTTTATTGAGTTTAATAATAATAACAATAATTTTAATTAATAACGAATCCTTTAAAATATATGTATCATCTAAATAGAGCGAAAGAGAAACCTATATTGAGTTGATAATTTTGAATTAAAAAAAAATTAAAGCTTTTAAAATTTGAAGAGATGAAAAAACATAGTTGTATTCATTTAATCAATGTAGGTTTTATTAGATGTAATATACAAGTATAAATCATTATAATTAAGATAATTTTATTTTTTAATTTTTTTTAAAAATGCAGAAAAATTAAAAAATTAAAAAAATAATAATATCTTCGTTTCAAATGAGAATTTGCATTAGTGTCGCACTCAAATATGATAAAAGATGTAGTACCAAAAGAAGTAAAATAAACAATTGAATTGCTAAACTATATAAAAAGAATACATTGTTATTTTCCAAATGCATGAATTGCTTATAAAATAATGTTGATTATACCAGTTACAGTTACATCTATAAAAAGAAGTTTTTCAAAGTTAAAATTGGTAAAACCTTATCTTTGGTTTACAATATCAAAAGAAAGATTAAATGGATTAGCTATCTTATCTATTGAAAAATAAATGTTAAAAAAACTTAAATATAGTAATTTAATTAGTAATTTTGCATCTCAAAATCATAAAAGAATAAATTTTAAATAATATTTTGTTATAAATTTGATTATGATATTTTATTTAGATGTTTCATATTTTATAAAAAAAATATATGATTTTATTTTTTGTGATTATACAAAAGGTCCATATTAAAAGTTCACCTATGGCACATATACAAGTAGGTGTATCCGATAAGGTGTCTAACATATATAATTAGGTATAAATACACCTAAGTAGGCATATATTATTTATAAGTAGGTATGAAGTACACTTATAGGTATATCTAATAAGGTATCTAGCATGTATAAGTAGGTATACAGTAAACTTAAGTTGGTATATCTCATAAGGCATCTAGTGAGATATAAAAAAAGAAAAACGACCACACTTTAAAAAAATTAGAAAGAGAGACAAAGTGGGACCGTAGTACGCAGGACGTCCTAAAACATTAGAAAAATCTTCCCTCCAAAATGGTAAACGGAGTGGCCTATAAATAATAGACAGAGAGTGGGGACCTTGCATTCTTGGCAGTCGTTGCTTGTTCTCAGTCCTTGCTCTTTCCATCTTCTCTTCATTTTCCGTCCTCGCAGCTGCAGAGAGATGGATGTACAACGGGAGGATCTCCTCCGCTCCCCTGTGGCTCTCATATACGATGAGAGGATGTGCGAGCACTGGGACCCTGAAGACGAGGACCACCCTGAAACTCCGGAGCGGATCAGAGCCATCTGGAAAATGCTGGAATTCCGTGGAATTCTTGAGAGGTCCGTTTTCTTTGATATTGTTTCTTACCCATGTTTGCTTAACTCCTTCTTACTTCAGCCCTCTTCTACTAAATTGGGTTCCCCCTATTCCTTCTGCAAGAAAAACATGAATGGCTTAACAGTTTAACATCATGTTTGAAACTTTGAATGCATGGAAAGAAGGTGCTATTTTGGAAAATAATTATCTTTTCAACTCGTTATTGTCCTCGAAACCATTTGTTTTGAAGACCCAGGTGTCCATATCTCTTAGAGCACCTGACTAATCCTTGGGCCACGTGCAAACCTCTCCACCCACATACACCGGGTAAAACTATAGGCAAAACCATTTATTCTGTGTATTTGCAGCTTCAGACTCATAGTTGAATTCGACAATTTGTTTTTTTATAGATTGAGCCTCAAAATAACCATATCTTTCATTAAAAACCGAGGGTTTTGATCGACGCTTTACAAAAAAGAAAAGAGAGAGAGAGAGACACTCATTGTACTTTTCGCTATTTAAATGGTGATATATTCGGAAAAAGACAGAGAAATAGAAATTGACTTTGACTATTTCAAGAAAGCACCCATGCATCCCGACGGATGTTGCTTTAAACAAAATAACAAATCTCTCTCTCCCCCTCGTCGTCATGCCTGCCAATTCACTATGAAAACCTCTTTTAACACCTCATGTAACATAAACTAGGTTATATTAGTGTTAAAGATGCTATACTTTGGCATGTGATAAAGCTTGTTGGACCCCATTAAGTACAAGAAGGTGGTTATAGATATCTTAAATGCAAATGCCTAAAAAAAAGGCTCCGATGGTCGTTTCTAGTTGCCTGCTATGAGGTGATGATTATGAAGCATTTGAGATTTTAAATGATAACATGAACCACAGCATTGACTTTGAGTGATAGTAAAAACTTAGCAATTGTGCTACAAGTTCTTTTTGATCCATTTCCAGATTTCCATTTTACTGATTTCATCGCATAAGATCAGTAGGCCAGAAAATGATCATTGGAGCTGGTTTTGGCATTTGGGACTTACATGCCATGTGTCATGTTTTCTTGCTGTTGTACTGCTACTAGCGTAACCTCATCTCGGCCATCTGTCATACGGTAGGGTCCACCTTCAGATCATGCCAGACATTACAGAAGGATCCCACCATTCATGCTCCAAGGCCTCCTTGGATAGTTCTACTTGTCCATTCAGGAATGTGCAAAATGTATGGTTCTGATTCTAACCAATCTTTTTCCAACTGTCCACTTGGGATGCGTATTGTAGATGGTGAGCATCATCTGAACAAGTTGATGGTTGGGTCGAGGGCATTATAGGTGGACACTACTACCCGCAATGGGATACTGACTTGTTGAGATAAATATTTGTGAAAAAATGACTTCTTCCTGATTTCTTGTGCTTGTGTCAATCTTTCCACTAATTTTTAATCTGGTTTGAATGTTATGTTTATCAAAAATAGAAGAAGGGAAATCATATTAGTATGTCTTATTTTCAGATGTGTGATATTGAATGCTAAAGAAGCTGAGGATAGGTACCTTGCTTTGGTCCATACCAAGAAGCATATCAATTTGATAAGAAATATCAGCACTAGAGAGTATGATTCTCGTAGGAGCAGGGTTGCAATGAGTTTTAATTCTATATATTTCAATGATGGCTCATCTGAAGCTGCATATCTTGCTGCTGGGTCAGTGATAGAGGTAATTGGGCAGTTTATGTTGTTGCAAATAACAATGGGCTCTCACCTTTCAAAAAGATAAATATACGAGTAAAATATGATAAAGATGGCTAACACGGACACTTCTAAGAACTAAATAGAGTTCTCTGATTGCAGTTATTAGTCGAACTCCCTTGGGGACTTTTCTGTTGCTGGTGGAAATGGATGCAAGATCCACCTTTCCACAATTCTCTTTCTGCCAATTGCTTTACTGGTTTCTGTGGAGCGAGAACACCTGCCTCATCATATTTTCGCACTTAAAACTGCCATTTTTTTCCTTTTTTCTTTTGTAACCAAGCATAACTGTGTTTTCACTGTTTCCTGGATTTATCTTTTTTGTATGTCTTGGCTTTGTGTACCTGAAATAGAAAAGATTGATCTCTGCAAGTGCATAGCATTAGATGTCTTTGTTGATCTCCATATGCATTGCCTTTGATAGATGAAGAACTAAATCTTCTAAACCTGCTGTTTGCATTTCTAGAACTTATTGCTCGTGGGGCTCGCCTAATAATTATCATATCACTGAACATAACATTTAACTTGAAAATTGCTTGTCAAATACGGTGTGTTTCGAGTGTTATTCTGATTGTATTATGGAAAATATATTTTTGTTTCTTTGGTAAGATATCTAGTTCACCACTTTTTGATGCAGCATAGCTCTCAGTGATTTGGATAGAATATTGAACACATGTTTTTGTTACGATGTTGCTTGCAATGTTATCATCATCATCATTGTAACTTGTTTCAAAGTGGAGTGAATTGAATGTAGTAAATTATAGCATCAAATAATCAATTGAGGCTTTAGATTCATTCCCACATGCATGCTTTTCTGTTTCCTCATGCTTTAGTCCCTTTTAAGGTTTTGAAATTTGTCCTCCTTATGCTGTTGTTTGTGTTTTTTCCTCTTTTCACCATTTTCTTCACTTAAATGAAGATACCAACCACAAAGAAAAAAGAAGCAAAGAAGTGCATTATTGTCTTCCTCTTTGACATAGCATAATAATTCTTGGACGGTGCCTCATGTTTTGTGTGTGTACATAATATGGTTTTGGTAGAAATTTTATATGGAAAAATTGTTTTTGGTTGCTAATGATGATGATAAAAGACGTTTAAAGACTTGAAACATAGCCTGGAACAGGATGAGGATCAAGCCATATTGACTTGAGCTCAAATTTTCGCTTGGTCAAATTGTTTATCACACTCCAAATGAGTAGTTTGGGTGATGAAGATATGTTCCAAAGAGAAGGAACAAAATAAAAATAAAAAATAATATATTCATGTGTTTTCCCCTTTTTGCCTCTTGTTCCCCCATCTTTTTTGCTTTTTGGCCATCCTTTACCACTTTAGCTCCATAAATACTGCACACATGAGGATTTTGGAGAATTTTAATAGGGTTTTGGAGGGTCATTCCTAGGTATTTTTGGAAGTTCTCTTGGGAACCTTTTTCTTTGCCATCTCTAAGTGGTTCTTGAAGAATTTTTGGAGCCCCCCATTATGGTATTTTGAAGCATGCTCCAATGAAATGCATACACAATTTGTGGATTGCCAAGATGACTATTTTGCCTTGACTGCCAAGATGTTGCTGAAGTTGTGATCGAGAAATAGGCTTTGTGGTCATATTTGCAAGTTGATTTTTGGAATGTATATAGGGAGTATCAATAATTTTACCTTGCACTAAGTTATGTATGAAATAGCAATCTACCTCTATACATTTTGCTCTTTAATGAAAGACTAGATTGTTCGCAATGTGAGTGATTGCTTAATTATAACAATGAAACATGGTTGAGGTTGAGAAAAACTGAATCACAGAAGATCTTTTAGCAATAACATTTTGTGGACGTGTTAGCTATGGCTTGTTCTTCTGCTTCAGCACTAAATCAAGTAACAATTGATTAAGGTTTTTTTTTTTTTTGGGATGCGCCAGGGCACAAGGGTTTTTTTTTTTTTTTTTTGAATATGACGCAACGGAGGATCAATTTAAAGGGATGAGATGGGTTTGATTCAGGTCAATGGAAAAATAAAGGGATTAAATGGGATTTCGTGTCAGTGGCAGTTTGGTAATTAAAGGGAGGAGTGGGTGTTAATGGTCAAATGGAGGGGTGGTCACGGTCACAAGGGTGTTGGTAATGGGGTAAAAGAAGTAAAGGATGCGGGAATAGGGATGTTGGGGCATTAACTGATGGGATTTAAGGGTTAAATAAAGAGAGGATGAATGGTGGGTAGGGTGGATGGTGAAAGGCTTGGGTGATGGTGAAATCTGGACTGCTGCGCACAGGTGGAGGCGTGGCTGCGATGGAGATGGAGATGGAGGCTGGGCAACGACGTTGGTGCAAACGACAATGGAGGCGGAGATCTGGAGCAGCGGATGCAACAATGCACGAACGATGGCTCTTTGTCAAACACAGTAACTGTCGAAACAGAGAATAAGGAGAGAAAAGATGGAGAAAAAGAAGTAGAAATTTGGAGTCCACCGAATTAGAGAGAAAGAGAGACGAAGAAGAGAGAAAGGAGGGAGAGGAGATACAGGGAAAAAACCCATAACATAAAATAGAAATAAAATAAAAATGGAAATAAATCTAAATAATCTCAGTCTTGCAAATAGAAATAAAATAAAAATAGAAATTTCTATAATTCTTCGATTTCATGCCTGGATTTCTCGATTCGGTCGAGTTTTCGATTCAGGGCCAATTTCAGATGTTGCTCGTGCTGCATCAGTCTCCCATGGTTGAAAGGAACTTGTCTACGAGTTCGAATTCAAGAACCTTCTATATTTGATGGTGTCTTTTTTCTCTTTGAAGTTTCAAGTGCATCTGGTAGCACTTCATGTGTCTGCAGTAGCATGACGTCACTAGGGGCTGCTTGATGCAAGAGGTCTTCAAGGAAGAGTGGCTCGACATCAGAAGAGAGCAAATAAGGGTCATTCTAGGGGCATCCACTTTTTTATACCAAGTACTAAAAAAGGGCCCCATTGTTGAACACGAAGAATATATCTGAGAAATGCAGAAAAAAAATAGTTGTAAGGGTATCCTATTTTTCCACTTGGCTACTAAAAAAGGGCCCCCACTGTTGTCATATCTGAAATCGGGCAGTGGGGATGTAATCCTTGGCTAAAAATGGCAAGGGTTTTTTGGGGTCCCTTGATCATATGGAAAAGCAAGAAAATTGAATAGTCCCCAAAAAACTGTGGCAATGATTTTTTCTGGTATTTTTTGAAGAGAGTGCAAGACTTGCAATCAATGGTGCCCTTTAAATCACCAGAATGTCACCAATAAAAGAGATAAAAAAGGAAGAACCAGAACCCTTGGACTTTGTGGAGATCCTAAGTAGATTCGAGATAGGCCCCACCAAAGATCCCTTGTTCATATGGCTCCCAGAATCACAACCTCGGCATACCATGTGAAGTCCTTTGTTGTCTACTGAAACTAAGTCAAGGAAAAGAGAATGGGTGGAGAAGAAACAAATGGAAGTGTTTTAAGTGAATTCCAATTTTTCGTTCTCTCTGCATACCATCTGTAATCCCGCTGCAGCATTACATGAATTAATACACTCCCAAACAGAAACTTGATTAAGTTGTAAAAGCTTGTTGAGTTGAGAAAGTGGTCAAGTGTTAATTTTTATCTCGTTAAAATCCAGTTAAACCTCTGTTTGTCTTGGTTGGATTCAACCAAACTGCGACTTTTGTTGATGATAGTTTGCTGTGTGGTTGAATGCTATAATTCTTGCAGAAATTTTGGAATGCATTATTCTGGATATAGTTACTTACGGGCACTTCTGGTATTATTTCTTCTAATTCCTGTTATCAAGTTTATGTTCAAGTAGGTCATTTTTGTTTTTTGAAAAAAAATATTTTGTTCAAGTAGGTTTCTGAGAGGGTTGCCAAAGGAGAATTCTCTTCAGCTTGTGCCATTGTTAGGCCTCCTGGTCATCATGCAGAGCCTGACAAACCAATGGGGTTTTGTCTTTTGAACAATGTAGCAGCTGCAGCAAGCTATCTCCTGAATGAGAGAGTATATCCTATTATACTTGAAATCTTTAGAATACTGAGCTTTGTAATTTTTAGTTCAAATGGATTTTGTTGTCTTGACCATTACTAATTGTTTTCTGATTGCAGCCTGAATTGGGCATAAGAAAAATTTTAATTGTTGATTGGGATGTTCATCATGGAAATGGTACTCAGAAGATGTTCTGGAAGGATCCTCGGGTGTTGTTTTTCTCTGTTCATAGGTACGTGAAAAATTTACCTTTTTTTTAGTGAAAATCCTTGTTTCCCCCTTTCTCCCCCCCCCCCCCCCCCCCCATCATCATCGTCATCATCATCGTCATCATCAAAGGCCAGCATCCCTCTATCTAGGGTTGGCTTTACGGGTTCTTCTCCAGTTGGCCCTATCATAGATTACGCTATCAGTCACTCTACAATCTAACATGTCCTTCTTTATCCCTTCCCTCCATATTTTCAGTGGTCGGCCTCGTCTCCTCGTGCCTTCAATATATAGCCTCTTCACCCTATACACTGGGGCCGTGCTTGATCTTATGCTAACATGAACAAACCACTTTAAACAAGTTTATCTCAAATTGTCATCTATTAGAACTATTTTTAAACTATCCTTAATGCATGTTTCTTACTCTATCCTTTAGAATTAATCCACTCATCCAATGTAGCATACGCATCTTAACAGTCCTAATTTTATAAATTTGTCTTTTCTTCATTGTCCAACACTCTGCTCCATAGACATTGTAGATCTAATAATTGTTTTATTAAATCGTCCTTTTAGGCAAAGGGGTACTCTTTTACTGCATAAAACCCTACTAGGTTGTCTATGTTGCCCACTCCGCTCCTATCCTATTTGTTATATCTAAGTTAAAGCCTCTTTGTGATTCTACAATAGAGATCAAGCATTTAAACTTATCACAATTTGCAACTAAGCCGTTTTCAATTTTTACTGGGTTGCCGTCACTATTGTCTAACCATTACAAGTCAAAGTGACAAATATCGGCGATAAAATGAAATTTATCACGTTTTTAATGCCAAAATACCGTTTTCGCGTTAAAAACGGTAATTTTTTGGCTCCAACGTTTTCATTATTAAGTTCCCATTAATAACGCGATATTATCGCGAGAAATAAAAACTTGCGATAATATAGCATTTTAACGGACATGTTATTTTTTAAAATAAAAAATATAAAAAGCCAACATTTAAGGCCTTCTTCCGTCAATAATTTAATTTAATTTCATGTGGCTCGGGCCACATGTTGCCAAGCCCAAAATGGGCGAGCACGGTATCTGGTCTCCATTCCCAGATTCCTCTTATATGGCCTTGAACTCTCTGGCCCTTTTTTCTCACTTTCGATGTGGGACAAGGGATGAGAGTAGTAAGCTTCTGATGAATGAATAAAAACACACGGTCAGGCTCTCTTGGTTTCTTTTCTACATTTTGGTAAAGTCATTCAGTTACGTGATATAAATGGCTAAAGTCATTCTAATGGGCAATGGGTTTTATGGCTTTGATGAAATAAACAAAGTCTTTCAATAATGTATAGAATTCTATTTTATCAATTTTATTAAATTAAAGTAACTGATAATTATAATGTTAGTAACTGATTTATTACTTTGAAAATAATTATATAGAGGCTACATTTTTCAGTTATGAATTTATGATTCATGTGGAGATTTTTTAAATCTCATAAAAAATCTAATAAAAAGTCAAAGAAGACGTCCAAACAATTAATTTAAAAAAAAACTACTTTAATACATAAAAGAAAATATATCTAAAAAGACAAAAAGTTTGTATTTTAACTGGTGAACATAACTTGAATCTACTACAAGATGAGAAATATTTATTTATTATATTTATTTTTATTATTTTTTAAATATTTATATTTTCCGTGAGATTTTCCCGTTAAATTCCCACTAAAAATCCGTGATTTTGAAAATATCCCGAGAACGGTATTTGTGACTTTGCTATAAGTTACATTCCATGTATTATATTTTGGTTCTACTAATTTTCAAGCTATTTGACTCCAACATTCTCCTCCACGATTCTAACCTTATATTGAGTTGTTGTTCGTCTCACTAATCAATACCATATCATCTGCAAAAAGCATACACCATGTCATTTCATCTTGAATTCTTGATGTTAAGCCGTCCATAATTAGTGCCGACAGATATGGGCTTAAAGTAGATTCTTGATGGAGCCCCACTCTAACAAGGAATTCCGATGTTTCTCCATAAACGATTCTAATGTTAGTGGTTGCACCCTCATACATATCTTGAATAATCTCAATGTATTCATTGGTGATGTGTTTATTTTTCAAGGTTATCCATATTTGCTTCCTTGGTACCCTATCATAGGCTATTTTTTAGGTCAATAAAAGTCATACAAATGTTTTTCTTTTCCCTAAATTTCTCTATAATTTTCTTTTCTTCTTACCCCCCATGTCTATTAAGCTCATACTTTGGCAATTTTTGTAATACTTTGGCTAGATATTTAATTGATCTTGAGGAATTGGGAGTACATCGTATCTATTTTAGGTGTTTTTTATATGTTGAATCATTTTTCTGCATTAATTAGGGCATTTGATTTTAAACAATTTGAACAAGGGTGGCAATGGGTGTGTGGGTGGGGTGCAGGCATTTTTATTTGGGAGGTTGTGAGGTGGTCATGTGCTAGGATGCACACATGGATCCATGACATGGATATGACACTCCATTTTTCCAAAATCCGGACACAAATATGGAAAAAAGCGTCCATTCAAAATATATTTTGCTCTAGTTTTATTTATTTATTCTTTTACTTCAAATTATTGTTCTGCTAATGAAGCTCAGAGTTAGACCTATCAATGTGCTCAAACATTTTGGCCAATGAAAGCCATGCCCAACATGTTAACATATGGGTCCCAAATAGGCACTTCAGAATTGAGGGGCTGGATTAGGTGCTTGGTTTTCTGGTCAAATATGTATTGGCCTGAAATTTGGGCTATGGCAGGGCCTTATAAAAAAATCTTTCAAAAATGAGGCTTGGCTCAAGCGTGCTTATGTATTACACCATTTGTCATGGCCATGGTCCAACCCCAGTTGTCAGATTTTTGTAGGCTGGGTCATCAATAGCCCAAGTACAGTGAAGCAAGAATTTGATTACCTCCTAATGGAGCTTGAATGAGATGTAGGAAACGTACTTTGTTCACAGGTATTTTGGTGAGGTATTAAGCTGGACATTGTAATTTAGTGTTCTCAACGTACTTGCATATGGCATACCTACCATCTTTAACTTTCATGAACATTTCCTTTTTCTTACAGATTTGATTTTGGAACTTTCTATCCATCTGGGGATGATGGTTCTTTCAGTATGGTTGGAGAAGGACTGGGTGCAGGATATAATATAAATGTTCCTTGGGAGCATGGGCGATGTGGCGATGCAGACTACCTTGCAGTCTGGGACCATGTACTGGTTCCTGTAGCAAGGGCTTATAATCCAGACATTATTCTAATTTCTGGTGGATTTGATGCAGGTTGGTTTTATATGAATGTGAATCATTCCTCTTATATGAGTTTTTCACCCTTCTGTTTTCAATTTTCAACCGTTTGAAAGTTCGGTAAGACGAGTGGCTAGTTTAGAGATATCCTCATTAAGAATTCTATTCCTTGATAATTAAAGGTTTGGGAAGATTTGGGTATAAAAATCTTTTCCTTGTGTTGAACATGTGATCATTTGCTGAGTCAGGCACTCTGGCAAGTTGTATATTTGGTTTGAAATAGTGGCTGATACATGGTAGATGCAGTAAATACATGTCAATTGGTCATTTGAAAATTTCTCTTATTGGCCTGAAATTGCTGATATATAGTCTCATAGTAGGTAGCTTGTACATTTTCCCTCTTTTAAGGGATATTTTGAAAGAAGCCCCACTCTTTTTGCTTCATCTGAAAAATGCCATTGTTTTTCTATATTTCAGAGAAAGCTCCAATCTTTTTAGAAGTTTTTTTTTTGAAAAAGTCCTTTTTGTCCAAATAAGCATATGCTACATGGATTTCAATCAAGCATTTTCAAGACTTGAGTTTGGCATGGTTGTTGGCTCCAACTAAATGCATAAATGAAATGGGACCTCTAGCTTAGCTAGAGTATAAAAATCCAGCCACATAAGAAATTTTTAGCCATCGAATCTAAGGCCATGAATTTGATGGCTAAACCCTAAACCCACACAGGTAGCTCAACTAGTGGCTTAGGAACTAGAGGTCCCAAGTTTGAGTCTCGTAGTAACCCGATGCCCGTGGCTTGCACGGAGCTGTGTGCATCCGGAGTTTTACCTAACGCCCTCAGACTCGGAGAGAAGTAGGGGGTCTTGGGGTTCTTCATTGTCAAAAAAATAATCAAATGTTGCTTGTTTATATATATTGGCAAACCTAGGTCTCTACTCATTTGGTATGGTGGATAGGTTCCAAAACCATGACATTCTCCCAATTTGGAAATGCTACATTGAATTCCATGAAATTATGTTGAATAGAGATAGAAAGGATTTTTTCAAACAACTTACAAAAAGATTGGGGCTTATTTCAGAAAATGAAAAACTAATGTGGCTTTTTGTCAATTGAGAAGAAATATTGTGGCTTATTTTAGCATATGAAAAAAGGGCCTTTCTCAATTGTGAAAAATATTGGGGTTTCTTTCAAAATATCCTATCCTTTTATTGTTTTAGCTTTTGTTTTTTCTTTTTTTTCAATAACTATTTTCATTCTTTTTTTTACTGAATTAACTTTTTATTTTTATTTTTCATTTTTTTCTTTAGGTATTCAGTTTTCTTGTGGTATTTTCTTCAATATTGTTTGTGATCACCTCAAAAAATTCGGGTTCGTGTTGACCTGGGCTTGGGTTGGTCTCATTTATGTGCTCAACATATCATGCCCAAATTAGAATTCGGGCCAGGCATGGGCTTGGTACATGCAAACTCGAGTTTGGCCCGAAAGCCCAAAATTGAACCCATTTTAGAAAATCTAATTTTCTTTAATGATATTGTGTAAAATTTAATTTTATGTAGGATATAATTTATACTTAAATAAAATAGTGCAAAAGAACCATTTTAGGCCCATATTAGCCTGAGCCGCAAAAAGCCTGCATATACATTTCGAAATTGATGTCAGACTTGGACCATATAAATACAATTTGGGCTGGGCTTAGGCTCGGGCAAGCCTAACCTGGTCGGCCCGAGTTGCAACCCTAATCACCTCTAAAGTCCAAACCCTACATGATGCAATATTAGTGCATGATTTGCTCAATTTTGCATGACTTGGGAATTATTAAATAATTATTTTTTGAGGGTTTTCTACATTTTCATTTTATTTCTTTAAAAAAGTTTAGGTATTTTTTTTTATGTTCAAAGGTGTCCAAGCGTCTCACCCAACTAATCCTTTGGGGTGTATGCACATGTCCCTGCACACATACACTAGGTTCTTCAATGGGGAATAACCCCATGGGAAGTAGCCCTTCATTGAGACTGTCAGGATTTGAAATCCTGAGGTCTTGTGCTCAGACCACTGGTCCAACCCCTTCTCGGCTGAGATTTGTAATAGAACCCTCAAATGCTAAAATGTAATTGTTGTAAGTTGTTTTTGTGTAATTTTTTTCTATTCATGTTTTTCTTTATTGAGTTCTATTTCCTTTTTATAGTTTCTTCGTTAATAATTACTTAATAGGATACTTTTGATCTCAGCTTTATATGATAATGATTGCACATACTTATTTCTACTTATTTTTTATTTCTTATTTGAGCATTTATCTTAGTTTCTTGAGATGTTTCATTGTGTTTGATGCAAGGATCAAAAAATAAACCCTTGGTTGTATCTTTAGCTCCTCATTCTACCAATCAATAGAAGTATGGAATGCAATGATTACAAGGCCATCTACATTGAAGTTGTTAAAACATGTCCATGATGGTAAAGATCAATGACTAGAAATTTAAATAACACTTGGGGCATTTTTGTGCATATCATTTCTATGGAAAAGCTATGGAAATGGAAAATGATTTCCACATTGAATTTTTTTTCTTCGTTCCGTGAGAATAGCTTCCTTGGTCATTTTTCCCAAATTTTGTTGAAAATGTGTTCCTTGGTGAAGGGGTTAGAAAGTAATTTCCATGATTTGTGGGTTTCAAGACATAACTCAACTCATGACCTAACCATGGCCCAACCTGATTCATAACCCAAGATGCAACCATGATCCAAGATGCAATCCATGGCCATGGCTCTGTCCATGATTCGACCAATCTGGTCTATAACCCATAGTCAACCTAACCCAAGCTATAATTTGATCCATGGCCTGACTTGACTCATGGCTCATGGCCCTATCTAACTGAACATAGTAACCATGATCTATGACCTGACCCATAGCCCAACTTAACCCATGTCCCATGCCTAAACACCCCTTCAGTCATGACTGATCCGACTAGCCTACATAATATTACCTTTTTAAGTTCAAAGCCTGATCAAATTGTAGTCCTTACTACATAATATTACCTTTTTAAGTAAAATATTAATAGTAGGAGGAGGTTGGCTTGGAAGGGAAGTCCACAAAGCTGAGTGAACTGTTTCAAAAGGCTAGATGGAGGCTATGCGCTTGGCTCCTTTCCAATAAGGAGTTCAAAGAATTTAAAGCTTGTGATCTCTTAGCCTCGTGGAAGGTTGTATGAGTGTTGTGCTCTGGAGGCACAAGAAATTGATTAGAGGTACCCTCCTCAGTATGGTGAAATGAAATTTAATGTGGACGGGGCATCTAGGGTTAAACCGGGGCCAACAGGGAATGGGAGTGTTCTTAGGAATCATCTAGGTCATTCAACCTTGGTTTTTTCAGAGTTGGTGGGGACAAGGGATTCGAATGAGGCTGAATTGGTTAGCATTAGGCGAGCTTTGAATATCTGGGCGGGTTAGGGGGTTGGTAAACTAGTTATTGAGGGAGAATCGCCAAATGCCATTAAATGGGCTAGAGGCATGAAGCGTCCCCCATGGAAGATGATTACCATAGTCAGGGAGATTAGGGCTCTGGTCTCGGGTTTTGAGGTATCTTTTGCTCAGATTAGTTGCTTAGCAAATGGGGTGGTAGACTAGTTTTTGCTAAAAATGGCGTTGGCGGCTCAGTCATAGGCATTTTTTAGCTCTAAGGAGGATTGATCTCGATGTTCTGCTTTGGTCATGTGTATTGGATGTTTTATTCTGTTTTGATGTATTTTGTTTTTCGTTGTTGCTTCCTTTTCTGGTCAGGGTCTAATCCTTTTAGCCCCTGGTTTTTTCTCTATTTTATTGTACCTTTTATTGTTCTCTCTTAATAAAATTTGTTGGTTGAGCTAGCCCGATATCTAGAATAGTCCTAGAGGAGAGAGAAGGAGAGGGGGGGGGGGGGGGGGGGGGGGAGTAACACTATTGCAGAAATTTAACTTAACGCAATTAACCAAATTAGATATCCAATTATAAGTTTAACAAATTTAATTACAATCAAGGATAAGAGACAATTCAAGTAGATTTTCAACAAAGAATTTAATCACACCAATTATTTGTGCAAGCTATATAAGAGATAAGGACAAGTGCACAAAGTAAAGTGAGGAGATGAGAAGATATGGAAAATCTAACTCAAGGATTTTTACGTGGTTCGGCAACCTTGCCTATGTCCACGCCTCAAACAACCCACTTGAGAATTCCACTCACACTTTCTCCTTTCAGGGGGAGAATAAATCTCTTACAATATTCTCTTTGCTGGATCGAGAATGACCGCCAACACTTCTCTTTATAGGTTCGAGAATGACCTCCTACACTTCTCTTTTTAGGTTCAAGAATGGCCTCCTGCACTTCTCTTACTCAAGATCACCAAGAGAACACTTTTGTTGGAATCAACTAGGGTTAATTAACCCTTTGCAAATACTCACAAATAATAGAAGGAAATGATGCTTGAGAATTACCAAGAATGCTTGCCTCTTGTCGAATGACTTGGCCTTGTTACATCCTTGAAGTTCCTCTTCTTCTTGGCTTCTTGTAGATGCTCTGGTGATGCTCAACCAAGAGAATAGTGAAGAGGTCTAGGGTAGAATATGGTTTTGCTATGAGTATTCCACCCTAGGAAATCTTCTCAAGAACACATTCAACTTAGAGCTTAATATGCTCAAGATTTAACTTATGAATGCCTGGAATGTGAATGAGAGAAGAAATCAAGAGCTTTGAAGTTTAAACTTAATTGAATTAGTGCTCTAGAATGTTTGGGACAAATGTGTTATGCTTTGAAATTTTTCTCCAAAATCATTGGTCTTAGCTCCTTGAAATGAGCTCTCTTATATAGGCATACTATTCCAAACGAAACAGGTTCGGATCATCCGAGTGTAACTCTCGGATCTTACCAACATACAATGGTCATATTCCAACTGCCATATTTTCACAGTGGCTGGTCTTCGGATCTTCCGAGGACAGTCTTTGGATCATGCGAAGCCATAACGGTCACATTTGATTTGCAACAACTACATTGACCATCCAACGACTAGGTTGTTCAAGCCAATTGTCTCGGAGCATTCGAAGATCCTGTTTGGAATTTCCGAAATCCGAACCACATGGGATCTTCCGAAGCATAGCTCGGACCGTAAAGATGAGAGAGACAAATGTTTCCTGATCCTCCGAGCTAGATCCAGGAACGTCCGAACCCACCTCGGATCTTCCGAGGGCCCAGAAATATCTAGATCACACCCATGTTCGTATTAGTTGTAGTTTGGTGATCCTAGGACAAGATGGAGACCTCTTTGAGTGTTCTTTGCAGTCATAAGGTTTAAACTATAAGAACAATTATCCAGATTGCAAGAACAAGAGATAAAGACTTTGGATAAGCATAAGAGCATCTCCATTTGGGCAAGAGCACACTTAGAGATCCAGTTAAGATTAAGTCATTTTTATCCAGAGATCTTAAGATTTCTAGGTCAGTCCTATGGTCCAATATACATGTATTGGTTGGCAATCATGGAGCTTGTCTGAGATTGATGCACAGCCTTCCAATCATCATTGCTTCTGCTCTTCAAGCTTGTTTTGACTTTATTAATCTTCTAGAGGCAAGGTTCAGGACTCAGTCGACTCAGTCACGGAATTGACAACTCAGCCTAACTCAGGGGATGCAGATTTAACTTTTTAGGCCAACAAAATCTTTTTCGTTTCCTCTAAAAAAGAGTAAAAATATTGGTTAAAGTTAACTATATAATGCATATAACTTCTATTGTTGTTGTTGTCGTCTAGAATTATGTGGGTTGAGTTATATATAATGTTTGTATCAACCACCTAAACGATAGGAAACAATGTCATTGATGAATCATTGTGGAAACCCCTTGTTGCAACAAATGCTAGAAATTGATAACTATAAAAAATAGAATCTATAGATTTCATTATGTATGGGAAAAGAACCATCAAGGAAATAAATTTCATTGGGAAGTAGTGGTGCAAACATGCCTAAACACTGAATAGTCTTGCTCAGAAGTGGTTTGGAATTAAATTCATAAAATAACGAGGCTTATCTTGGGTGTGAGCTTGCTTTGTGTTGGTCGTTTAGGATTGGAGCTTGTTTTCTGTAGCACCCACCCAAGTCCCACATCGGTTGTGGAGTTGGGTGGAGGGGGCTATATATGAGGAGGCAAAGCTCCTCTCCATCACAAGGCCTTTGGGCCTGGTCATGTGGGCCAGGGCCCAGAACAAAGCCGTGAGGGCCCACTTGGGGCCCAAAGCGGACAACATTGTGATGGGTAGGGTCGGGTCGTTACAAGTGGTATCAGAGTACGGTTCAACACTCGAACTGTGTGGGCTCCACTTGCGTGACGTTGCCGCCTGCCTGTGTGTGTGGACCCCCTGTTAGTATAATGTGACAGAGCCGGGGACGGTTCTGGTCTTAAGGGAGGTGGATTGTAGCACCCCACCCAAGTCCCACATCAGTTGTGGAGTTAGGTGGAGGGGGTTATATATGAGGAGGCAAAGCCCCTCTCCATCACAAGGCCCTTGGGCCTGGCCATGTGGGCCTGGGCCCAGAACAAAGCCGTGAGGGCCGCCCAAAGCGGACAATATTGTGATGGGTAGGGTCGGGTTGTTACATTTTCTCTCTATCTCAGTTTGTGGACCGATGCGCACCGATTTGCTCTCTTATGGCATCTTGATGGTTGCATTTGGTTCTGAAATGAGATTTCCCGATAAGAAGAGGCCATTATGTCTCATCTTTTCTCTTCAAGTGTCATTGTTAGGTCTTATGTGTTAGATAACCATGACTTGATAACATTCTTGTGGTAGAACTCACTCTCAAAAGATAGCCAAGGGCGCCTTAAGTGTTATATGGAGTCATTGGTTTCTAAAATTAATTGATGTGGGACTTCTTGTCACTTCACACCTGCTCTCACGTGCAACTGGACCTTACGGCTGCACGTGGAACCTGCTTTGATACCATGTTAGAAAATCATAACTTGATAACATTCTTGAGGTAGAAGTCACTCTCAAAAGCTAGCTGTTGAGAGGGGTGTATCAAGTGTTATATGGAGTCGTTGGTTTCTCAAATTAACAGATGCAAGACTTTTTGTCACTTTACATTATGATGGGGGGCTTGCTTATGGTTCCTCTATGGAGGAACAATTTAAGCCTATAATAAGAGGAGACACGTTCAGAAATTTAAATGTTGATTTTTTTTTAAAGCTTTTTGCAATATCAACTTTAGCAAACTTTTTCAGTTTTAAAAAAAAAACTATATCAAACTTCTCTATCCAAGGGCTTGGGAACTGCTTTTATTCCCTTCCATGCTTTCTGAAACAATCATTTCTGATGTATTAAGTGCCTATATCATTTTGATGCCTCTGATTTTGCCAATATGCTTCTTTGAACAGCCATTGGTGATCCACTAGGGGGTTGTTGCATCACACCATATGGGTATTCACTTATGATGAAAAAGGTGCGCGTTTAGACTGGCACTTTTGGTGTATTACATTAGTCTAAAATTGTGTTCTTTCTGATTTCATAGTCGCTAACAATTCTGCTACTGATTTTTGAGATAGACTGGTTTTGTGGAGATTCTCCGTTGGTTTTAGGGGTGATTACTGAAGTGCTTTTATTTTAATTGGATTTATCTTTTCTTATTGTTTAGTTAATGGAGTTTGCTGGGGGGAAGATTGTGATGGCCCTAGAGGGGGGATATAACCTCACTTCTTTAGCAAATTCAGTTCTTGCATGTGTGGAAGCCTTACTAGAAGACAAACCTATTGTTGGATCTTCAGAGGCCTCTCCATTTGAGTCTACATGGCGTCTTATACCAACAGTAATGTGGCATTTATTGCTCTCCACTTAAATCTCCTTTCTTAAATTTTTTTCCAAGTAATAATCTTTGATTTCAGGTTCGCGAAGAACTAAGTTCTTTCTGGCCAATATTCAAAGAAGAATTAGCACATAAGGTAATGATCCACAGTACTGATACATGCTTACTTGAGGTGTCGTTATACTCTTCATTCTCTAAATTAGAATAATATGCAGCAATAGAAATTTGAAGTAAAAGGAGATTGAAGTGCTCCCGTTGTAAGTTTGTATTGAGGAGATAATTGTTTATTTGAGAAACAAACGCCATGTTATGATGGTGGTGATGTCCTATTGACATTGTAGAAGTTTCTATCTTTTATTTTATTATTATTCTTTTTTGGAGTTAGAGAAGTCCATTACATTTCTTGTGTTAATTTCATTATTAGTCCATATATATTATGGTGGCAGGTTTCTTATTAGATACTCAACAACCATGATAGATGTGTACTAACCTAGTAGAGGGAAATGACAAAACAAATAGTTTTGAATCTATCTTAGCATATCTCAACATTGTTGTCAAACTCTAGCTGGTGGACTTGAGTTTAAAATTATTTCTTTGGATAAGCTAATGGTTGAATCAGCTGGTTGGAACAATTTGAAGAAGGTAAGTCGTAGAGGGTGAAAGGTGGATTTACCAGAGAAGTCCAAAGAAATAGGATTGAAACACTGAGAAAAGAGGAGCACAAGGGGCAAAAACATGAACGGAGAAACACAAAATCAGTACATCTTCCCTCTATAATAGATTTGGATTTTTAGTTCACAGACTATTGTTGTAGTATTTTGTACCAATTTAAGCATTTTGTTATATTAGGAAAGTGTGTATATAAAATCATATGGTCCCGCAGATCACCAAAAATGTAGTATTGACTTTTTTATTTTGCTCGTAATTCTTCTCTATAAATTTTGTATTTTTGTACCTTTTGATACAATAAAATACAATACGACATCTTTATTCAGACTCTTCTTTTCCTTGTTTCCATATTTTTTTTGTTTCAACATGGTATTAGTTGGAAATCATGATTTCTGAATTTCTGCTGCAACATTGATATTTGATAGATTGTGCAAGCGTATTCTTCACTACTCTTCTATTATTTTTCCTCACCAATACAGGTCAGCCATTTTTTTTTAAAATTTTTTCCTGCATCTGTTGCTAGGTTCCTTGGACAACCATCATCCCCCTAGATTTGTGGAGTTCTCGCATATTTGAACCTGCAACTCTACCAACCTATTGCCGTTTCGACTCTAGATTCCATTTGTATGATGTAATTTAGGATTTGGTTGATCGTGGGTTGACCTGGTTTTGTAATTTGACACACAGGCGGACGACCCATTTTCTACACAGTTTCTGTTAGAGTTGTGATTCTATCCATTAGATCTTTCTGAGATCTTGGACCAATAGTCGCCGCTGCCCCTAGCATATTTCCGTACCGTTGACCTAGGGTTTTGGTCAATGGTGTTTTCTTAGATATGTGATTGTTGGTCAGAGGCACTTGGTTTTCCTTCCTATCTGGTTCTGTGAATTGCTTGATTTATTAGCAGTTTTTGGTAGGTTTTGTTTGCAACTGACGACTTCATCTATGGCATCTAATAAAGATGATGTTCTTTAACTGTATGTCATTTGACAATATGCATATGGGCAAGATCATTACTGAATTATTGAATGAATCCAACTATCTCTAGTGGTCCCACTCCACCCAAATGTTTATTGGAGCCAAACACTAGTTGGATTATGTTGATGGGACTGCAGTTGAGCCCCCTACTACAGATCCTCACCACAAAGAATGGAAGCCCAGCTATTATTTGGTCCAATTAACACATTCATCAGATGGTGTATATGTTGTCTACTGCTAAAGAGATTTGGGACACCATACAAAACTTTTATTTTGATGAGGACAATCTTATTCGTATTTATCAAATCAATTAAGATATATTCCATTTTTGTCAGAGGGAGTCTTCTTTTTTTTGAAGACCAATGTTGATGTAGAACACCCATCTTCACCGAGTGGACCCCATTTATTTTTAGCAAGTTGTTAATTTAATTTTATTTATTTCCTAATATAATTAGGTTTCCCATTTAAGGTAGTTTCCTAGTTTAACTAGATTTCCTTCCTTAAGAAGGCCTTTATTTTATTTTTATTTTTTTATAAAAGGCTTGATGTAGAGAGAGATACACAACTCTCAATTATGAATGAAAATTAAACCAAGGCATAGCCCTTTTTCTATCTTTTCCTTTATCTTTTATCTTTCTTCTTCTTCCTACCCAAGCTGCAGACTGGTTATCCCTTCTTCCGATCTCGTTGAAGACTCGGGATCTCTGATTTTACCGGATCGCTCTGCCATTGAGCATCGATCCCAACCCCGCATCGTCGCCGACATCTGGGCATTATCCCAGATCTATTTCCGTTGCCACTACTCTATCTTCCCTCACTTGCATCTTGCCGTTGCTTCTCTGCTGCTTTCCATACATGCCAGGCACAAGCAGTGTGACAAATACCGCCGATATTTTCGTTTTTACCGCGAAAATATCGGGAAAATAACGTTACCGCGTTAAAAACGCGATTTTATCGCCTATGCCGTTTTTATCGAAAATTTACCGTTAAAAACGCGTTTTTAACGCGAGAAACAGTAAAATCGCGTTAAAAACGCGTTTTTACCGTTTAAATTTTTTCCACTTACACGGTTATCACAGACACACGTCATCTGCAGTGCTTCACTGGCGCTATCCCATTCACGTACACACACCCGCTGGACACGACACCAGGAAACATGGATAAAATTTAATTATTTAAATAATAAAATTTATTTTAAAACTTTAAAGTTATTTTTTAAGCAGTGTGTACTTTGAAAATTTTTCAAATTAAATATCCGGACTAATTACGATAACCTGATAAAAATACTTTTAGACTTCAAGGTCTTTTGACACTCCTAAATATTTAAAACACAGTATTTTACAAATAAGGGTATCTCTAGGGTGTGCCAAAAACATATTTAGGAGTATTAAAAGACCTTAAAGTCTTAAAGTATTTCTATCAAATTATCGTAATTAGTCCGGATATTCGATTTGAGAAATTTTGGAAATACACAGTGTCTAAAAAATAACTTTAAAGTTTTAAAGGAGATTTTATTATTTAATACACTATGCACATTATTTTTTAAGCACTATGTATTTCCAAAATTTCTCAAATTGAATATCCGGACTAATTACGATAACGTGATAAAAATACTTTAAAACTTCAAGGTCTTTTGACACTCCTAAATATGTTTTCGGCACACCCTAGGGATATCTTTATTTGTAAAATACTGTGTTTTAAATATTTAAGAGTGTCAAAAGACCTTGAAGTCTTAAAGTGTTTTTATCGGATTATCGTAATTAGTCCGGATATTTAATTTGAGAAATTTTCAAAGTACACACTGCTAAAAAAATAACTTTAAAGTTTTAAAATAAATTTTATTATTTAAATAATTAAATTTATTTCAGGTTGTAAATTTGAAAATCCCTTTATTTGATTTAAATTATCTCATAATGCAAACTTCAGAAAAAATCCCTTTATTATATTAATTTTTATTATTATTTTAAATATTTATATTTTCCGCGAGATTTTCCCGTTAAAAATTCGAGAATTTGAAAATATCCCGTTATTAACAAATAACGGTTCCCGTTAATATCCCGAGAACGGTATTTGTGACTATGGGCACAAGTACTGTCGTCCACGTCCAGTTCTTCATCTCCTTTTCTGCACCTTTCAGCCATCGCTGCACCAAACCACCTTCTTTTCTTCTCCCTGATCCTATCACAGAAACCCAACAATCCCCTCTTTGCTTTTCCCATCTGTTTCCTCCTTTTGTTAAAGCCAGCTCTTCAAACTCATTAAACTACCAATTCTTCACGTCACCATCGATTTTCCCTTTCCCAAATTTCTTCTCTTTTGATTAAATGCACCCCCCTTTCCCATCATCCCAAGTCATTTAAAGCCCTTGGTAGAAACAATTTTCCTCTTTACATAATTACCTCTCACTTTATACCTATTTCCCACCTTTCCCAACTTCCCATAAACCGACCGTATACACCTTCCCATTCCCCAAGACCTTGCAACAAAAGTTAGCCTCCATAAATGCATGTACTTGCCTTGTCCCCTCACCTTTTCCAACCTCCATAAAAGCCCTCAACTTCCTCTTTATTTACCTACCTGCCCAATTTCCTTTCTTATTCCTTAAATACCGGGTTTGCCCAGATTCCTTTAAATCTGCACCGCTTCCGTTACGTCAAATGTATCCAGGCCTCTTAGAGCACTTGGTTAATCCTTGGGGCATGTGTAAACCTCAGGAGAAGTCTTCTATCATTCACTATTAGACAAAGATGAGGACATATTAGCTTGAGTTGGATCCTTTAGAATGACTTTTAAATGCTCTCATGATGTCCTTACTCGCAAGCAATGAGTTCCTCGATCCCTTGCTCCCAGTGAGTCCTGTGAATTTCTCCCCTGGAGGTTGATAAGTAATAGGAAATTCCCCCTTGATCTCTTACTCCCAATGAGTCCTATCTCGCTAGTAATAGGAAATTCCCCCCGTAGAGGTTGATAAGTGTTGCTTAGCATGGTGGGTACAAATTTAATGTCGATGGGGCAACAAGGGGAAAATCGGGACCGACAGGAATATGTGGCGCTTTTCGGATCATACCGGTAAAACATCCATAGTTTTCTCCCGAGTTGGTGGGGCAAAGAGACTCAAGCGAAGTAAAACTTTTTAGTATCGGGAGAGCCTTGACTATATGGAACTCATTTGGGCAGGAGAATCTAGTCATCTAAGGGGATCGACGAATGCGATTAGGGTTAAGGGGTTGAAAAGGCCTCCGTGGAAACTGATTACAATTGTAAGGGAGACTTCTTTGCAAAGAGGGGGGTTGATTCCTTGACTGCAGGCGTATTCCATCGTTGATACTTCGACCGGATATGGGGAGCGCTTGTCTTTTATTTTATTCTGTGTTTGGGATGTTTTATTTGGATATATTCTTTCCTCTTTTTTTTTGGTTATATTTTAGAGAAAAAGTTAAAATGTTACCTGTAACGCCTCGCCCTTTTTCACTCGCCAAAAATCAGAGTCTATTTTTTTTTTTTTTGAAATAAAGAGTGAGAGAAAGCGGGAACGTCACGACGCAAGCTAAGTCCTAGCTTCCAAAGCCCGACCCTTAACTGACCAACTATACGTGTGCGTGGACAAGTCCACTAAAACATTTCACATGCGATACTACGACTTGCGGAATACCCATTGCGGAAATATCATCGGATTACAACATTTACTTAGCAAGGAAGGCAATCAATATAAATTAACTTAATCCAGATTAATCATCAATCGATCCATAGCTAATAGTCTAAGCTATTACATTCCCAAATACTAGTTATTCAAATTACATTGTCCATGAATAAACTTAAATAAAGTGAAACTAAATTATCCAAGCTCCTAAGCTTGATTCCGATCGTGTCCTTTGTTCCGTCCATTTCCTGTGTCATCATCTAAGGTACAAATAGGGCATTAGACAACGTGCTCAGTAGGTACTCTAAGTAGGGTCAACACATGGGTTAGTACAAACAAAATCACATAGATATAAATAATATCAAAGCCATGCAAGTCAATACCATGCCATGGTGTCATATGCCATGAGTCCCACCCATCATCCATAACACAATCACATAGTATCCTCTTGATGGAAAATCCTTATCAAGATATTCCCACGAATGCCTTATCGGTCGCCCTGAACGGAGTGTGGACTCCAGTTACATTACAAACATAGTATCCTCTTGATGGAAAATCCTCATCAAGGTATCCCCACGAATGCCTTATCGGTCGCCCCGAACGGAGCGTGGACTCTGGTTACATTACAAACATAGTATCCTCTTGATAGAAAATCCTCATCAAGGTATCCCCACGAATGCCTTATCGGTCACCCCGAACGGAGCGTGGACTCCGGTTACAAATGCATAGGAATCAGTGTAGAATCCTCCGCACGATTGTTTATCGGTCCCACCGAACGAAGCGTGGACTCCGTTTACATCACAATCATCATAACCCGAAATCAGTGTAGATTCCTCCCCACGATTGTTTATCGGAAAACCGAATGGAAGCGTGGACTCCCTCATTTGATCCCTCTCATGCCATTGCATGAGATGCAAATGCCAACATGCTATGTAATATTAAACATCATAGCATTTAAAATTCCATAATTAAAACATATCATTTGATACCAAAATAACTCATCAAAACATGGAGTAAAATCATCATATATACATATTTCATGGTTTTCAATAAGGTAGGAATCCTACCAACGTCCAATTATCGGGTCCTTGTGTTTCCCTCCAAAAATCGATCACCGATCGCGTCAAGCCGATCGTACATCATTTGTGAAATCCCGTTACCTTATTACATTTAACACATACATCAATTTGGTGATCCATTTAATTCCATAAAATAACCAAATTAATTATTCCAATTAATTTAAACCATTCCCTTCATTCTTCCAATTTAACCTAACCATTTGGAAAATCATATAAATATTTCATTTCTAAAATCAGCCGGTTACCCGCTCTCCACTACCCACTGTCCACTGTCCACTGTAACTCACTTGTGGGGTTCGGCCATACAACATGGCCGAACCTCACTCTTTGGTTTTGACCCCCCTTTTTAACCCTTGTTTTATTTTACACATCACCATCCATTTTTTGATTTATTCATCCAATCACATAAGTTAATCATTTTAATAACCTAAGTCCATAAAGATGTCATCTTCATCATACACCTAGGTTCATGAAAAGCCCTTCATGGGGTTCGGCCATACAACATGGCCGAACCCATGGTTCCTTATTTTGTCATTTCTCATCTTAGCCACCATTCATTTTCATAGTTAATCACCTAACTTATTTACACATAACTTAGGTCCATGAATGATTTATTAACATAAACATAGATCCACAATAACTTCCTCCATTTTCTTAGCTTGATCATTCATCCTTTAAACAAGCATAGATCTACCAAGTGATCCATCAAAATGGTTCATGGGGTTCGGCCATGTTGGTCCTTTGTTTCCATTTTTCCATGGTCTAAATACATGTAAATCCAACAATATTTCTCCATCATTTCATCCTTTAAAAACCCATTAAAATAAATAACCTACTTCCATCTTTCCATCTCATTCCTTGGATGGATTTTGAATCCATGGCCCATAACATTTTAGCCAACCATTTCTAATCTATATGGAATGTTCCCTTTAATCTCTTTTTACTTAATAAAATCTTGTCAAGTACCACTTACCGATTCCGCTACTCCTCCGATCTTCTTTCGTTCCTTGGTCTTTTCTTTCTCCTCCTTGATCTTCTTTCGTTCCTTAGTCTTTCCTTTTTTCCTCCTTGATCTTCGGCCAAAGAGTGGTGCTTGATTAAGATGAAAATCCTAAGAGTGGTTCAGCTAAGGAAGAGGTTTGAGAGGGAGAGGATTTGAGAATGGAAAACCCTAAGTCTTTTCCTTGTCTTGTGAGAGATTGGCCAATGGGTGGTGTCCCTTGGGTTATGCCCCTTTGTAACAACCAAAACCTTTCATCTCCTTCATTAATGTTTCCTTTGGAGTTTCATTCCATGAGATGAAACTCCCATCTCCCCAACGTGTATGCCTTAGGTTATGCCCCCTTGGTAACAACAAAACCCTTCACCTCCCTCATTAATGTTTCCTTTGGTGTTTCATCCCATGAGATGAAACTCCCACCTCCCCAACGTGTATGCCTTTTGGGTTTCCTCCTTTGAGATGGAAACCCTCCATCTTCCCACTCCACTCACTTAAAATGAAAGTCCCATTAACTTCTCATTCAACTCACCTTAACTCAAATATTTTTAATTCTTTTAAACTCAAGACTTGTACTCATTCATTAACTCAATTCCTTGATTCCATTTTGAACTCACTCAATTGAACTTAATCCAATTTAATTCAACCACACCTTAATTAAACTTGATCTCATTTGGTGGTCGACCAAGTCAACCATGACACATGGCACTTGGCGTCCCACTTAGCCATGTCACATACATGCCACCTCACTTGATGAGGTGGATCTCATGCCTTGTACCTTAATTGGTTATTAGACCCAATTATCAAACCTTACCCATTTACTTCTAATTAGCTCATCTATGACCCATTGGGTCCCAATTGGGCATTTGACCCAATTAAATCACACTTATCCGCTTATCTTCATTCAAACTCTATCCATGACCCGTCGGGTCTTAATTGATCCAATTAAATATATTCTAACCGTATCCACTATCTATTGGATCGGATCCTAATTGGGCCATTGACCCAATTAAATTTATCCTCTACTCAATTACATTCCAAACCCATTTACCTTGACTCATCTTAATAAATTAATCGCCCTTTAATTTCACTCTTAAGAGGGAATTTCCTTTATTTCCTGGGTTAAGATCTCGGGGTGTTACATTACCTACACACCTAGACAGATTTAAGAGCCAAGGGGTGATGTTGGTAATTCATGCCATCAGTTACTTAGTTTGAAATTTGGAGTTTTTCTAAAAGTGATTATGAAGACATATTTATTATTCTGGTTTCAATAATTATAGAGAGACAGAGAGAAAACTCTTTGAAGAAGGAGAAGAACAGGAAGAAAAAGAATTGTGTCCATACCGAGTCAACTCACTGATTGGACTCGGTATTGGACACTGAATTGCCATTATTAGACCTACTTGGGTCCAATCACAATTTTAAGTTTGTAAAACTTGATTGTAGCTATCTCAAAAGGTTTCATTTATAAGCATTTTCTGTGTGGATTATAAATGTGATCACCAACACAGCGATGACTCATGCTATGACATGCTACTATGTTTCTTGCTCCATTTTTGGGTTTTTTGGTCCAAGTTATTACCTGCAGCTAAGTCAATAGATTCTGCAAGACAACTCCATGTACCATCACATGGTAGATGAAAAAGGTGGTCTGGAAACCTCTCAAACTGACAATTGGCATGTACTTTTAGGGCACATCATTACTTTTTTTGGCTGAGTCTTGGGAATTGAAAGTAATTGACCTTTTCATTTAGTTATATCAGGACAATACCTGTCTAAGGTAACTTTTTGTGGTAACCATAAAATGCAATTGAATCCACAACTATGGCGGAGTGTTAGCCTATAACGACTCGACCCAAATTAGCCGATCATAGATTGGGTAGAGTAATTTAATCAGGTACATAGTAATTTTCTGATTTGTGTGTTTATTTTGTGAAAATAAATTTTGAAAACACACTTGAAAATTAGAGATTTATTAGTGTCCCCCAATGTTGCATACACCTCGTCAAGTAGAATGCACAAAAAATAAGTTTAAAATTTTTGGGATATTCGAAATAAGTGAGAAATTAATTGAAAAGCTAAATAAAATAATTGGACCAAAATTCTCAAATTCGTGTAGGCCTTTGGGACCCACACCTTGGGCGAAATTTTGAAAAGGGTTCCCTTGCAAAGTTCAAATATTGCATAGGAAGTCAATTCCATTTTGGCCACATGCTTAGTAGGAGAGAAAAACCATAATGCCCATCGGGTTGGGCGAATTTGAGAAGGAAAGGAAGGAGATTTTTGGACCCCTATAAATAATCTCTTTGGAGAGAGCCACAAGCCTATGTTCGAATTTCACAAGGAACTCTCCAGGCTTGGGCGTAAGTAATGTAGTGCCATATGTAGGAGGAGGATCTGCTTCAATATTCTCAATTGCATTATCATCCGCATCATGTTGAGTATTGGGTGTGACTTATGAAGTACGGATACTCCGAAACCATTTAAGTATCCGTATCGGGTACGTTTCTGACACAGATATGGCTCGGATACGTGTCGGATACGTATCCAATTAAATAAAACATTTTTTGAATACGGATACGGCAGCAGACATGGCGGGACACATTACGGGATACAGCAGCATGGGAGAAAAGGGAAAAAATAAAAAAATTCTTATCATGTACTTAGTAATTTAGTATTTGTTGAAATGTTGACTCTTTTTATATCATAGTAGAACTTATGATGTTTTTTGTAAATGGTTGAATTTATTTTGTTGATATATATGTATATAATTTTTTAATTCGGCGTATCCCGCCGCACCCGTATCCTAGTTTTTCAAAATTTGTCGTATCCCCGTATTGGATACGTGTCGTATCCGATACGCGTACCCGTATCGGTGCTTCTTAGGGTGTGACAAGCGCCACATTGCTGCGACATTCATGGGAACGGTGTCCAGGACGGCCGCACTTAAAGCACTTAGGGAGGTTAGGATGGGTGTGGGGATTGGAAAAGGAAGAGGATGATGGATTGGGCTTATGGGGAGGTGGGGGGTTGTTGTATCGGGGAGGCCGGATTAGAGGGGGTGGTGGTGATGTGGGAGGCTGATAGGATGCATGGGAAGGGATTGGTTCTGGTTGGTATGGGGGAGGGTCAGAGGTGTATGAGGGGCGGAATGAGGTGTGCTGGCTAATGGGCTAGGTTGGCGGGGTAGGGGCACCAGTGAATTCTTCGACATTTAAAGTGGCACTGATGGCTGCAGTTAAGACGTAGTGGCAATGGGAAGCAAGTGCGCGGTGAATATCCCATCGTAGACCACGTAGAAAGCGGGCAATCTTTTGCTCTTCTGTCTCACAAAGATCATTGAACGAGAGGAGGTGATAGAAGTCATCAACATATTCTTGAACAGAACATGTACCTTGGTAGCAGCCTTGAAATTTGTTGAATTAAGGCCTATGAGTAATGAGGAGGCAAATACCAACTTTTCAAAAGCTGCTTCATGCGGAACCATGTACGAACAGGAGTCAAATTTTGTCGAGATCGGTCCTGTTGAGTTTGCTCCCACCAAGAAGAAGCACCTCCAGTGAGTTTGAAAGCAATTAATGGAACTTGCTTGGCTTCAGGGACTCCCATGTACTCAAAGAACCGCTCAACCTTTGTTATCCATTCCATAAACTCTTCGATGTGGAGAAGGTCATTGAAGGAGGGAAGTTCAACCTTCGGTCGATAGTCATTGTTGTCAGAGGATCGGCGAGAAGCGCGAGAATTCTGTGTATTGGGATTGGGTGGGTGGGTGTTGAGAACCAGTTGTTCAACGTCCTCATCATCCCAATCTTCCCGATGTGGTGGCTCTTCTTTTTTATTCTTGCCGGTGTTTCTGTCGGCGAAATCTACAATCATGATTGCATGGAACTCGGTGACCAATTCTTTCATCTCTGCTTTAAATGTATCAAACTGAGCGGTCGTGACAAACTGATTGTTGTTGGATGCCATCTGAAATTTTCCCCTTTTTTTTTTCAAGATCACCGACGAGGAGCGGCGATCGTCACTGGATGCAGGAAACTTTGGCTCTGATCCACTTAATGTAGCGGAAGCGGGGAAGAAATCGAATTAAGTAAATTCCGACATAATCGGGCCACACACGTGGAGGAATGTTCACACACATGTGAATGTGTTTTAAGTTAAACACATGTGGCAGTCAAAAGGGGAAATTATGGCTGAAATAGGATAACATGCGAAGGGGTCAAGTGGAAAGGAAGAGGAAACGGAAAGAGGGATAAGGAAGGCAGTGAAAAGGGCAGCAACTGGCGGCGGAAAGAGGAGCAAAGAAAGAAGAAGAAGGAATGGATCAAAGTACCTGGGTTAAGGATGAAGGCAGCAAGAGGAGTTGAAGACCGCTTGCTGCGAGTGAGGAGGGGAAATCTGGGAGCAACGACGAGGAATAGGTGGAGGCGGAACTCTGGGATGAAGCCCAGGTAAGGTGATGATGTCTTCTTGGGATTAAGCCCAAGGAGATGCTGGATCTAGCCAGCCACAAGGATGTCCTGCAACAAGGCAAGGGTTCGTCTGCAACTCGGGCAGAAACAGGTAGGAGAAAGTAAACACAACCAGATAATTTCTTACTAATTCATAAATTCGAAAAGGGGTGAATCCCTCTCTTACGTCTACAACTATTTATAAGAATACTAGAAACTCAAAATAGAAAAAGACTCCTAAATCAAATAGGAAAGCCACTGACCTGGCTTCCTTACTAGACAAGAATTCTAAAATTAAAATAATGCGAAAAATACGAAAATGGAAACACTGAATGGGTCTTGTGCGTGTCCTACATCAGTAAGGGTCTGTTCTCTTCTCTTCTAAATTCATTTTCAATTTTCTTTCTTCTCTCTATGTAAAATTCGAATATGGTTATTAAAGAGAGAAGAACACACCCTATCTGGATTAATTTCCCCATGATTTCTAGTGTCTAGATAGGTGTTGTTAGAATCGACCATGGGTGCTTTGGGATTTATTCAAAAGACTAAACCTTTTCTGTTTGGATGCCTGATTTTTAGATCCTAATTAGTTCTAATCCCTCATGGACAGATTCTACATCACTGGAAGTAATATTAGAGGACCTTATTAATGGTGTTTAAGGTGGGATGTTGAAGAACTGCAATATCAAACCCAGATCTGTTCCATTCTGCACGTTGTTGCGAGAAAAATCATAATCGAGGCTACCGAACTCGGGATTTAATAAAACTTATAGATCTGGAAACTAGACGGAGAGATCTAATCACGCCTAAAATTTGAGAATTTTCTGAGAAGAATTGATACCCAGATCTCGTCTGCAAATCAGACCAAATTCCAAATATGAAGTCTTTATAGTTCTGCAGCAGTCCACGAAATTAATTATATTTGGTCCTAGAGACCTCAGAATGGTTCAAAATTTAATATCATTGTGAAGTTAACAAAAAGATTTATCTACTGTTAAATTTTGAGAATTTTTTGATCTGATTTGATGGGGCAACTATTGTCTGCAATCTGAAATTCGTTCATAGACTAGAACCTGTTTGACAGTATGTAACTGATTGATTAAAATAGCCATAACTTGGGCTAGGGAACTCAGAACGAGACAAACGAGGTATTTCTGAAATACTCAGAGAGACCCATCTACTGTAGAAATATTGAAATTTTTTAATGTTTGTACAGATCCTAGAAAATTATGCAATAATGTCAAATTTTGCATTGTTCGACCTTGTTGTGTGATTTTAGACCATCACTTGAAAACTCATGACTTTAGATCATCTTAGGCAGGGCAGTAGCCTGTCCTTTTTGACCAATGGACTAATGTTACTTTAAAGGACCAAATAAACATAATTTTAATTGTTTAGATTTTAGAATCTTAAAATAAATTGCAGCAAATTTGGATTAAAGACTTGTCTTTAAATCTTGGATTTCTAGCTAGCACTGTCCACTTCGCGTATTTTGTTGGTGAAGAGAATAATTTCACTACATGTTTATTATTTTATTCAATTGTTGTGAATGCTTGGTTTGGGTTTAAAATTTAAAGACTGAGAACTTGTTAATTCAGCGGGTTAAATTTCCGATGCAAGCTCACGTAGTCTAAGGGGAGATTTTGGTTAAACGTCCATAAGCCAATGAGCATCTCAGTCCGTCCGGGAATGTGGTCATTACCCATTTACCTCGTTGAAAAACCCAACCTAGGTATTCAAATTTTATGGACTCGAAATTTTATGGATTGTAGTTGTGATATTTGTGGCTCAATATTCATGTTTTGGAATTTATCAATTTATGGAATTGTGGTGTATTGCATGAACGTGTTTATTGGGCTGATTTGCATGTGTAGTAGATTGATTTGAAATTGTTGATGCCTTGTCAAAATCATATATATTTTGGGACTGTTATGCTGTTTAAACATGCTATATTATGTTGAGAATATTTATCATGTTATTAGCATGTTATTGAGATTATTTATATACATGACATGGCATTCATGTGTGATATTATTTTGTGGAGCATTCATGCATGAGCATCCACGAATGGGTGGGTGGTGAGGTTTGAGATGACTATGGACCGACGTGTCGTACTTAGTCAATACTGTGTGTGGGCTATGGACCGATGGGTCGTACTTAGCTGATTTACTTCATGTGGGTCTTCATGACCATTTACTTCGTGTGGGTCTTTATGACCACTGCTCTTCGGGACCAGTTTGTTGTGTACATGTGCTGAGAGCTGTGAGCTGGAGAAAAGATGCATGGGATGGGAACATGCATCATATTGTTGCATTATTGCATATCATGCATTTTTAATTAAATATTTTGAATGTGATATGTTAGATTGAAATTTGATATGCTTTTCCCAACATGTTGTTAGTAAATGCACATTACATGTTATGTGATTATTGTTATCTTCACTTGGCATGGTTGAGCTCTTCCCTTACATTACATGACATCCCTTGGAGTTGGGTTTCAGTGAGACCCATAAGCAGACTTGGGAATTTCTGAAGGTGCATAGGATGAAGACCTAGTTTGCTTGTTATTTTGCTTAGAAACAATTAGATCAGTTGATTTATGGTTTTGTTATTTTGAGACACATGGAGTGTCCATTGAGATGATTCTATTTGGTTTGATCTGAGAATTTATTATTTATGTGTGGTTGGTTAGCTGGATGCCTTCAAAGGTTTAAATTTGAGGATTTATTTGTTTGATTGTGTAAGGCTTCGTAGTTAATTAATTGTGGGTGTGTGATGTGAGATTAGTCACTTTATGTTTATTAGCCCATAGAATTTAATTATGGTTTGGAATGTGAATGGTTAGATCAATCCATATTCCGCATGGATTTTGAATTTCTGTTGGAGACTTAAAATTTCGGTTATGGCTTATTACTTTGTTGGAGTAAATGTTGTGTAAAAAAAATGAGCCATGCTTTAGACCGATTGGCGATTTTGAAACCCATCTAACACCCTGTTTCTCTTTGGAGGGGCGGCGGGGTGTTACATATCTCCATGGCAGGCATTTAGTTTTACTCCCCTGCGACTGTTTCTTTCTGACAGTGCCTATATTTATTTAAAAATGTGACACTGTTCTTTCAAGCAGCCACCACTCCTGAATAGCTTGACTTGCTATAGTTAAACTATAATTGATGGTGCCACAGAAGAAGCATGATTTCTTTTAACTGGGTTATACTAAGTCTGGCATTGTGAGATCATATTCATTCTTGGTGTTACTCCTTAGAGTGAATGTACTTTCTTGTTTTCTTGTTTTGTTATCTTCTCTCTTTTGGGGTGAGTCTATCTCTGCTGCTTCCCTATCTTCTTAGATGTATTTATTTGCTTCTTGAATATAATCAAGTAACTGTTAAAAGAAACCGCTTGGAACTTGTCTATTCACCAAGTTAATTTTGTTTACATTCCAGCCTGGTTTGAGCTCAACATTGGTTTATGATGGCGAAGACAAAATGATAGGCACCACAGTTGAACCCTTTGGAGCTTCATGTGGAGCAAAGCTTCCTGAGGAGGATGTTCAAGACATCATCGAACCCCTTCTGAAGTTGAAAGTCAATGAAGATCATCAGGAGACAAAGATTGTCAATGATAATATCACCATACATAAAGATGCTTCATTAGTTCCATCTGCCAAATATAATATAGAAACACTATTGCCAGGTGGAGATCTTGCTGTTTCTGATAACTGGAGATCTATATTTTCAAAGATCAATATTTGGTATGGGAGCTATGGATCAAATATGTGGAAACCAAGATTTCTCTGCTACATCAAAGGTGGACAGGTAGGATGTCACCCAAGTCATGCCATGAGGATCCTAATGCTTAGAAGTAATCGCACATTAACTATTACCAGTATATTCACCAATTATTCTAATTCATCAAATAATGCCCATTAGCCTTTTGTCTTGGTTGATGTTGTAATAGAAGCATCTGCATTTGTAACAATTTTTTTAATAATATGCATTTTATTAGAACAAGAGGCCAAGGCTAATGATACCATGTGTTATTACAACAGAGAATAAGAGTGTAACAAAAGAGTTTTGTAAGGGAACCTTCCTTTGCAAGGGTGGCCACCTCTGAATTTGTGTGAGGAAGAAAGATCCTACAGAATGTTTTATTGGGTTTTTCTTTCCAATAATGCTTATTTTTAAGGCAAATTGAAATATTGATTGCTGTTGCTAAAAACATAGAGAAAAGAAAAGGCAAGGAAAAATATTTTACTTGTTATATTTATTATGTTAACAATGTTAACCAACATTTGGATATGCTAGTTACATATCAATCTAAACATTCAACAGTTTTATTTAGTAGAATGATTAATTGCCATTCAAAATGTCCTTTTACTGTGGAACTTATATTGTATGATGATTGCTGGACCTTGAACCAGATGCTTGAAGTGCCTCATTTTTTGTAATCTTTTGTAATCTATGTTGCATGGATTCTTTGAAATGAGAAGCACCCATATCAGAGGCATCTTCATGTTAGAATTGTTTGGATTGTTCATGGATTTGATTCTAATATTAGTGGGATGTTTTTTATATGATGATACAATGTTATTACACCTTTTCATGTTATGTTTTGGAATAAATATATTATGTTCACATTTATTCAAGTATTTTGTTGAGTGCACTTATCCTATGTTCTGGTATTTGCCAAATTGAACACCTTGTGTTGGATTCCAATGCACGTTCTGTTTTTGCCAAATGAAACAAAGACTTGCAAGGATGTTGCATAGACTCTCCAAATATGTAAAACACCCAAGTTTGACTCTTTGCAGATTCTTCATCAATTCTTGTAGTACCTTTTAGCATTGGTTTTCCAAGATGACAAATATATTACTGTACCTTTCTCCTTTTGAGAAACTAATTAAAATATTTGATAGGTTTGTACTAAATTGTTTGGAGTAAAACTAGTACATTATTTTCTGTGTGTTATTATCACACTTTATTTTCAAAATAAAATCTACTTAAATATGGTGTCAAGTTCCTGAGTCTTTTGTTCTTTCCCAAGTCCGACACCTCGCACCATGTCAAACCACCCATATCCATGCAACTTAGCTTATAACGGATGGGAGAAGCTTGGCTATTGAGAGGGGAGTTAAGATCCTTCGTATGTCCGAGAAGCTTTTGAAAGAAAAAGTCATAAAAAATACCAGACTTAAAATGTAATAATTTGAAATGTGCTTCGATTTGTTCCTTTAGGATTAAAGCTTTTTGCCCTTTGAACAAATATTTAATGTTGATCCTTCTTCACTCTCTAGACTGTATGTGCTGCTGAATTGGTGAAACAAACCATTCATAGGATGAGTCTTAAAATGATTTCATTATACCCCTATTATGTAAATTGGACTTTTGGCTCTAACTGCCCATTTGTAATCCACATCAGCTAGCTTGGGTGGCACAATGCAGAAGATATTAGGGCATGGTTTATCATTTCTATTTCTTTTATCAAATGATACCTCTTGTAGGGTTCTAGCTATCTTTTAGTGCTCCCTTTTGTAACCCTATAAATAGGTCTTCTTGATTATCTTAATGCCTTTTAGGTGGAAGGAATGCAAAAGCCATGTATTGGATCCAAAGACAGAAGCTTGCCACAAGAGATAAAGTGGAAGACAGTGCCTCATCGTTTATTTTTTGCACATTCTTATACACGCACTTGGGGCACAGGGGGAGTTGCTTTTATTCACCCAGAAAGTAATCTTGCTGATAAAGCTTACATCTGCATGTATAAAATAACGTATGTAATCACTGTTTTCTCTTGTTTTCCTGAAAACATCACTTGAACGTCTCACCTTAGAATCTCTGTTATCAAATTTCAATGCATGCTTCTACGCCAACTTCAGTCTCCAATGATCTAATTTATTCTGTTTTACAGGCTTGAACAGTTCAATGATTTATTACTTCAGGAAAATGCTCTGTTGCTTCAGGAGAACGGTCAAAGCAGTGGTGCAGAATCTCCTTTGTTGGATTTATTATCACTGGATTTTTCTGTAAGAAACCAGTCCAAACATCTGGAGACTATCAAGGTATGCCCACTGTCTTTTTTCTTTTTGGTTCGGTCTATGTTCTTGTATGATGCTCAGGTTAATTACAATGGACAGTTCGAGAAAATCTTGTGGATGAGGCAACTAATCTTTGAATAAAGAACTCCAACTCCCACTAGAGTACTTATTTGCTTATGTAACCTTTACAGCTATTTGTCTAAGCAATAAGCATGCTTTGAGGCAGCCTGTGTATGGTCTTTTGCCTTTTTCATTTTTTCATTTTTTTTTTTTTTAATGAACTACAGTTATTAAAACAAAAGGGTGAAATTGAGATTGGTCAAAAATTTGCCCAAGAGTCTTGTCTTGGGCCAAAGACCAAGTGCTTCTATCTAATGATCATGCTCAGGCTAAGAAGCACTGATACGGGTGCGCGTACGTATCCGATACAGGAATACGGCAAATTTTGAAAAACTAGGACAAGGGTGATGTATATATATATCAACAAAATAAATTCAGACATTTACAAAAAATTCATAAATTCTACTATGAGATAAAAAGAGTGAACAAATACTAAGTACATGATAAGAAAACACCACTTCAAACTAACAAAAGTTACTTAAGAAGTATAATTGTCACCCACAAAATACATGTTATTACAAAATCTGACATAACTAAACATGGTAGGTTCCAATCTCTTCATTTCCTTCAATCTCTTTATTCCCAGCAATATTGTCAAACTCGAATCGTATCGTGAATCGGTTTAGGGGTGTGGATCGTAAATTGTAAAATCGTACGAGTCAGAACATTTTTTTACTTTTTTTTTCTATAATTATAATTGATAGTACAATTACATATAATTATTTGTGTCCTCCATCATAAATAATCATCCACAAAAAAAAGATAAAAAAATTATCAATATCAGATTTAATCATAATTATTAAGTGTATAAATTGTTTTCTATTATTAGAAAACTATGTTTTTATATTTTAATCAACATAATATATATAGTATAGTATTAAAAATATCAGATTTTTAATCAATATCATATTCAATCAATATTTTTATATTTTAATCAATATCAGATTTAAATTAAAATATTTTAATCAAAATAAGATTTATAACATTTTTTCTAAAATTATATTATAATTATAAGTCAATAAATAAATCAAATAATTTCCTTTAAAAAAATAAAAGCATATCTTTTAAAGCTTTTTATTTATTAAAAAATAGATACAAATTTTTGAAAAGAAAGCATAAAAGAGTCTTTTTAATAAAAATAGAAAAGAAATTAGAAATTAAAATCTAAAAATAGTATTCCAAAAAAAATCAGCAAATAAATTTAAATAAATTTTATTCGCATTCGTCAAATAATGTAAAAAATAAAAAATTAGAGTTTTTTAAATTTTAAATTTTAAATAGAAAAATATATAAAAGATATGTTTTTTAATTAAACGAAAAAACGTTTGTAAAATTTTAAAATAAAAAACAGTGTGAAAAATATTCCTCATGCGAACCATTTTTAGAAAGAAAGTAGGAGACTAATTGGGAAAGTTTTCGTTAGTCCTTTTTTAATTTTCGTTACACAAGTCGTGAAGCGTGCATCCTTGCATTAGCCCTAAACTCACTCTAACCTACGAACGAAAAAGCGGCGGCGGAACCCAGAGAAACCAACGGCGGAAATCTAGAGATGACGATGGAGAAAAGGGAAAAGAAAAATAAAAACGAAGAAGAAAAGGAAAAAAATAAACGAAAAGTAGAAGAAGAAGAAAGAGGTAGGATGATGCATCTCTCGTTTCCATCTTCGATTTCTCTTTTCTTTTCCTTTTTTTCCTCTCTTTCTTTCTTTTTTCTGATCGCACGATTTAACGATACACTGCGATTGACCCAAATCTCGTACGATTATGCAAATTTCGATTTTTCTGCGAGTTGACTCGCTGGACCATCAAAGTTAAAACACCTATTCGTGTCACGTGTCCGGGCGTGTCCCACCGTGTCGGGGGCCGTATCCTCGCACACCTACACATATCGGTGACGTATCGGGGTGTATCGGTGGCGTATCCGTATTTAAAAAATATTTTAATTAATTGGGTGCTTATCCGACATGTATCCGAGCCGTATCCGTGCTTCATAGTGCTCAGGCTTAGGCTTGACAGTGCATTTGGGTCTCAATTTAAATTATATTACTTTTTTCCCCTTAATGAGTAGAATATTTCTCTCTCAGTATTGCACACTGTTGTAGAACTAACTTTTCATGTTCACTTTATATTTTACAAGTGTATGTTATTTGTGTAGTCACTAAGAGCATCTTTGTGCCATAGTTGGACTTTCTCCATTTGTATTTACTCTTCTTTCCATGTAGAAATGAGATACAAGAAAATACAAGAAATTTCTTCTTTCATCCAATTCTCTTTCTTATTTTAGACACCATGGTATGTAGAGCCTGCTTCGATCTATAAGGAATTTTTTTTCGCAGCTGCTATTGTTCATCATCATTATACATTGCATGGGACCCACTTCCTTTTTTTGGATTTTATATCCAAAACTTATATCATCCAGTCTGGCCTTTTTTTTGAAGATCAGAATTATTTTTTGGGGTTTTTTCATTGCCACCGGGTCAATGAAACAGAATATTTTCCTCTGTGAAAACTGAGAAAGAAAAAGCAATAAATAGATTTTATCTTGGTTGTTGATTGTTTGACCATGGGACCCCCATATACCCTTGCCCTTTTTTAGTAGGGCAACCCATTTAGGGGCCCTGATTTGGCATTGGGCATGTGTGGGGTGATGTAACATTTTGTACAGATTTAGGCTTTTATTTTGGACATTTGGAAAGAGTATCAAAAGCGGTAACCATAGAGTTGACTTTCCTTTTTGTGTAGAATCATGTCTATATATTCTTCTCATCTTCCCTTTTCAAAGAATTGTACTATCCGATTGCTTCTTACTACTTTCTCTAACAAGATGGTAAGTCTGTTGCAGGTTGGATGGTACTCTAACATTGTTTACCTGGGGACAGATTGCAATCTTCCCATATTGACTATGACGTACGTTGCTTGCAAAGTTATTATATTTCTGTACTGTTTATCTTGTTAAATTTGATTGATATTTCCTCGTTGTTGAGAACTTTTAGCTAGCTTGTTTTCAAACTTTAATTGATACTGTAGTACTTCATTAGCATAGTTTTCCCTCCTATTATGGATTTATTTTCAGCGGAAGGTTCAAGAGTTAAGACAACCCAAAATATTTTATCCTAATATGCCTTTATTTAATAGAAATGCTGTTATTTTTACTCATTTTAAAGTGAAATAATAATGATCCTTAGCAGAAGTTTATGGTCACGGAGTTGAAAGGAAATAACATACTCGGGTTTTTTTTTTTTTCATATAGTTTTATAGGACAATTTGAAGCTTTTAACTTTGTAATTGTGAGTCTCTTGCATTTTTTTAAATTAGGATTTCAATGACCTTGTTGGCTTTTTAACTCATCATATTCCTAATCCTGTCAAAGAGATATCATCCATTTGAACTGGTTCACATCTATCCATTGTTAACTTTAAAAGATAACTATTGGATTGGATTATGAGGTGAATCTGACATGTCCATCCTCATCCAGAGGCTTTGGTTGGAAGTTCATACCAATTTTTGTAAAGCAGTTCACAACGGATCATTTCTCCTCAGTCAACATGACCAATTTTTTTACTCAATTTATTCTTTTTTTCTTTTTTTCTTTTTGAGCAGTAACAGAAATGATTATATTAATAAAAGGAACTAGTACATGAAAGGAAAAAAAGGGCTAAGAGAATTAGGCCAAAATAAAAAGGAAAGCAAAAACAAAGAACACACCAAATCTCCTCCAAGATACCCAAAGAATTTGTCTCCTAAAAAGATGAAAAACACCACTAATCAATCCCTCAACTCCATTTTTGGCAAATAAGTCTGCCACCCCATTGGTTGTCCTATGGATTTGCACAAAGGAGATCTCCCGGCCCGAGACCAGATCTTCAATCTCCCTTGGTAAGGTAATTAATCTCCATGGCACTTCACTCCCCTTGCCCATTTAATGGCATTAGAGGAATCACTTTCGATAACTAGATTGGCTACCCCAAAATTCGTTCCTATAGTCAAGGCTCTCCTAATACTAAGTTGTTCGGCCTCATTAAAATCCTTGATTCCCATAGATTCCGAAAAAACAACCCTTGTTACTCCCCGCCAGTCGAGATTTACCCCTAGAGGCTCCATCCACATTAAATTTCAAACTACCACTTGGAGGAGGGGACCAACCTGCCCGATTTTCTGCTTCGGTGGAGGATCATTCATACAACCCTCCCCAGACTGTAAGAGATCACCAGCGTTCAAACCTTTGAAATCTTTGCTAGTACAAAGCCAAACCTTCCATAAGCTTGCTAGACTCTAGAAAAACTCCCTCAAAGATCCTCGCATTCCTCTCCTTCCAAATTTATTCAAATATGATGCATGTATCCCAAAAATGTTACAAATATTACACCATATCTATTGTTTTCAACTTTTCCTTTTATCAACTCAGGTATACATTATGACGATCCGACCCTACCCATCATAATATTGTCTGCTTTGGGCTCCACCTGGGCCTGCACAGCTTTATTTTGGGCCCTAACCCACCAGGCCAGGCCCAAAAGGCCTTGTGATGGGAAAGGGCTTGCCTCCTCATATGAAGCCCCCACCACCCACCTTCATTAGCGATGTGGGAACCCCATGTGGCTGGGGGTGCTACAATCCACCCCCCTTAAGTCTAAAGCCATTTCCGACTCTGTCACATCACACTGACAGGGGGTCCACACACAGGTAGACAACATCATGCAAGTAGAGCCCACACACAGTTCGAGTGTTGAACCGTACTCTAATACAACTTGTGACGACTCGACCCTACCTTATCGTGATATTGTCCGCTTTGGGCCCTACCCGACCCGCATGGTTTTGCTTTGGGCCTTGGCCCACATGGCCATGCTCAAAATGCTTCACAATGGGGAGAGTTGCCCCACCACACAAGCTCTCAACCGATGTGGGACTTTTGGGTGGGGGTGCTACAATCCACCCCCCTTAAGACCAAAGTCGTCCCCGGCTCTGTCTCGTCACACTGACAGGGGTTCCACACACAGAAGCAAGTAAGTCACACAAGTAGAGAGCCCTCACAGTCCGAGTGTTGAACTGTACTTTGATACTACTTATGACGACCCGACATTACTCATCAAAGCATTGTCCTCTTTGGGCCCCACCTGCGCCTGCAAGTCTTTACTTTGGGCCCTAACCCACTAGGCCAGGCCCAAAAGACCTTGTGATGGGGAGGGGCTTGCCTCCTCATATAAAGCCCTAACCACCCACCTTCATTAGTGATGTGGGACATTTCCCACACCCCATGTGGGTGGGGGTGTGCTATAATCCATCCCCCTTAAGACCAAAGCCGTTTCCGGCTCTGTCACGTCACACTGACAGAGGGTCCACACACAAGTAGACAATGTCACGCAAGTAGAGCCCACACAGTCTGAATGTTGAGCCGTACTCTGATACCACTTGTGACGACCCGACCCTACCCTATCGTGATATTGTCCGCTTTGGGCCTTCCCCGACCCGCACGCTTTTGCTTTGGGCATTGGCCCACATGGCCATGCCCAAAATGCTTCACAATGGGGAGGGTTGCCTCCTCTCATATAAAACCCCCACCACACAAGCTCCCAACCCGATGTGGGACTTTTGGGTGGAGGTGCTAAAATCCACCCCCCTTAAGACTAGAGCCGTCCCAGGCTCTATCTCGTCACACTGACAGGAGTCCACATACAGAGGCAAGCAAGTCACACAAGTAGAGAGCCCTCACAGTCTAAATGTTGAACCGTACTTTGATACTACTTGTGACGACCCGACCTTACCTATCACATTATTGTCCGCTTTGGGCCTTAACCCACCAGGCCAGGCCCAAAAGCCATTGTGATGGAGAGGAGCTTCTCTCCTCATATAAAGCCCCCACCACCCACCTTCATTAGCGATGTGGGACTTTTCCCACACCCTATGTGAGTGTGGGTGCTACAATTCCCTGGTATATAAGTGGTAGCCTTGCTCATTCTAACATGAGGCCTTTTGGGAGCAATAGTAGTTGGCTTGCCAATTGAAAGTTGTGCGGGCCGTGTGTGAGGTCCAAAGCGGACAATATCATGCTAGCAGGACAGGTCGTTACATACATAATAAACCAAATTACCAATTTAAACACTGTACTGTATTGTAAACTGTTAAACCTATTTCCGTTGATTGTATAAGTATTATTATGTTGATACAAACTGTGTGGGAATTTTTTTCTAGCTGTTTTTGTATGCAATGTACTAATTAATTCATATGCAGTTGCCCCCTTGCGGACATTGAAAGTCTCAAATCTGGTAAGCTTCCGATACTTCCTCCATCTGAAAGTTATGCGAAGACCTTCGTGAATGGCCTCGTGGAAGGGAAACAACTTTCTGTAGAGGAAGCTACGGATTATATCCACAGTGCTGCTGTTAGAAAATTATGATTTCTCTATCGACTGACACCACTGTAAATCAAGTAATCCAGAAGCTAAATGGCGTAAATATATTTGTCTTATATTATTGAATTAACTGTAGGTGTGTGTGATACATGTTACACATTATTGTAATTGGAATCATGTTTTAAATTGAACAAACATTTCTTATGCATTAACTAGAGCAAGGACCCATTTAAATGGGGAGTGTTTGGCAAGCTGTGATTTGTTTGCTTTAGTGTTCAGGTGGTTTGTTGATCTGGTTGTTGGCTTGATGCTCTGAGCCCAAAACATTAAACCTCAGATTCTTTTTTGGAAGAAAATTGCCTTTTTCTGATGTTAATATGAACAATTTCTTTGTATTAATTGTTTATTTCAGTACTGATCAAGTAATTTATGGGTCAAAGAACATGATTCCCAATAAGCTTGGGTGAACAACTAGAATTTAAAAAACTTGTTCCAATTTCCAAATGTATGGGATGAGACTTTGATGAAAATCAAGGTTGGAATTGGTAAGAAACAAACCTAGTCTTCCAGTCGAAGGTTTTAGGCACGTTTGTGAAAACTAGCCAAGAGAAACTTGAGTTTTAATCCAAGGAGTCTAAAAAACTTAAGAGGGAATTTAAACAAAAAATTTCAAAAACAGGGTTTTGAGATCTAAGGCTTACTAGATCCAAGGAAAACTCTCAATCGAGCTCACTAAATTTTGTAGGACTCAATCTGCTACAGTGAAATCTAGGGTAAAATTTACTCTAGAAATTCTATGAAAGGTCCTAAACATTTAGGGCATGCAATTTTGTTCTGTAGAAAATTAACAAACTCTAAGTAAATGAAAACTTGAAAAATAAGATTGCAATAATTGAAAATGCAAAATTAAATTTCAACCAGAATTCATAATAAATAAATAAACGCATTTGAATTGAGAGAGAAAATTCATATCAAATATGACTTATGGTCTGTGTTACTGTAGCCTTTACTTATAGTATTCTACATCTGACATGTCATCAATACTTATGCACCAATCAGAACGTGATACATTATCTTCTTTATTATCCTCCAATAACAAACAAAATAAGAAATATAAAATACTAAATTAGCTTCCTTCCTCTCCATGCAGCTCTTAAGATAAACTACTTTCTACCTCCTCTCGTTAAACTTTAGTTATAAGAAAAGAAGACATTCGTATTTGGACCTTCTTAAAAAAGTTTGGGGCTCTTAGATTGGTATTTTTAAGCCCAATTGAGTGGAAATGGGCTTAGACCCATAGTATATGGACTTGGGTCACTAAAAATACAATTTTTAGCCTAATAGCTTTAAAAAGTTGGCTGCAAAATTTGTGCAAGGTCCTTATTCTCGTGGATGCGTCTGCTTAGACTTTAACAATAATGATATTATTATTATTATTTGATTTCGTAACTTAGCATCATGGACTTTAGTAAGTTTGGTATATGGGCTTTTGAGTGTATTTGTTATCTTCTATCCTCTTTCATTAATTTTTGAGAGAATAGGAGGATAAGGAATGAACCTTTAGGCGTCATTTCTCTTGCAGTTTTCCCACCAAAATTGAGTGAAATGCGGCTCTTTTCTTGGAATTGAAGGAGGCAAGTTGTTTGGCATGAAAATATCAAAAAAAGAAGCCAATTCTTTATTTCCCATTGGCTCATTGTTGGGAGCATTTTTTTTTCAAAATCATCTTCACCATATCTCACAGGAAAGGGATCTAAAAATGGGAAAAACTTTGCATTTCCACGTGGCTCATGAAATTGGAGAGATCACCTCAAGAGAACCACAAAATATAGGACCAAACTACCCCAAAATTGACTTTGTTCCCTTTTTTTTAGCTCTATTTTTGGGGTTGGGTTGGAGGAGCCTCTCTTGAGGGGTGAAGATGAAAGGTTATTATAACTTCACACATAACTATTGAATTAAGAATTCAAGAAATGAATATAGGACATGTTTTTAGACTTATTTCCTTTATCAAATACAAACAAAGCTTTTCCTTAGGGTTTACATCTTCTATGCACTTTTATATTTTTTTTTATGTTTTTTTTTTTGTACTTTTTTTTCTTATTAATCAAAGTGAAATGATTTTTGCATCATGAATTTTTCTCATGGTGTACCAAATTTAAAGGAAATTTCAATTTTGCCCTTACTTTTCTTTTTCCTCTATTTTTCTTTCCCAAAAGTAAGGGTAAAATTGATTTTTTTTTAAAATTTGGTGCACCATGGGAAAAACTCATGGTGCAAAAATCACTACCCTTAATGAAATTTTATCTCCTTATAGTTAAAAAAAAATCAAATCCAAACAAAGCGCTGAATTTTTCAAATTTTCAAAAATTATTATTTGTACAAGTTTCTAACGGCTTGATGCAAAGCTATGAAATTTACAACCAAAATTGAAAATTGTAATTTCAATTTTCTTTGTTCATTTTTAAGGAAATATATCAAATGAAAAAATATTGATTGGTTGGTCTAGATTTTCATATTTTTGCAATCTATAACCTTAACTTTATTTGATAAGGTCAATAAACCATAAAATTGAATATAATAATATATTAGCCGCTCTTTTTCTTTTTCTTTTTTAATTTATATGTGGGAAGCCTAGCGTAAAATGTCCATAGGTGATATCCACTGCCATTAGGGTACATCAAGTTAGACTATGGGGACTCGAACCTAGCACCTTCCACTTCCAGAGGTAGAAGGTTAACCAGCTACACTCATGTAAGAGGTTAGCCTTGCTCATTTTACTAGTTGTTAGATTGAATTAATAACAAATGATAAATTGCTTCCTTGACCATTTTGGATTAGAAATTGTCTTTGCTTAAATTGTGAGGCCCGTTAAGATCACTTTCCCTAGTTTAATAAATTTATATTCTGTACCCCTCAAATTTTGATTACTTTCAGTAGTTTGATTTTGAATTTGAACTTGTGGTCTTTTAAAATATAATTTAATGGACATAATTAAAGTGATTTTTAGTAAATCCTATTTTCAATTACTTATTGAACTCATGCCTATCATAATCAGTGGACACCACATAGAGGTGCACATTGTGTTACATTTTAAAGCCAAGTGCTTGGCAGGTGGCAAGTGTGTTGTTACTTTAAAGCCAAGTGCTTGGGAATATTTTTTACTATCAATAAAGTCAAAAGCTTAAAATCCTATTCAAATATTTTTTATGAAGGGTTATAAATTCAAATAACTGGATTGATCTAAGCTTGTACAATTAGAGTAGAGATTTTGGATTCACTAATACACGAAGCTTGTAGGTGATTTCGTGTAATATAAGATAAGGAGGATGCCCATGTTATATATATATATATATATATATATATATTAATATATTAATTTGGTGATAATTTACCATTAATTGAAATAGACAAATACCTTTCACACTTGAAGAAACTTTCTTAAAATCATATTCAATGCAACATATAACTAGAAGAACTGTGAAATGAATAAAAAAACTAAAAAGAGATCAGCATAATATCAGCCATACGGGCCAATGCAAAATGGCCAATAAAATGCATATATCAACCAATACTATAAGTGAATGGAATATACAATATGTATCAGCTGAAATTAATACCTCTTCTTTTTTATAGAACATATTTTCACCAAAGATCTTGGTATTTTGATGCTGCGCATGTTAGAAAAAATAAAGATCAAATCCAAAAAGTGGCCTTACATTTTTACATTTGAAACATGTAACTTGTCACCAACTTTCAGCAATACATGAAACACTATATCCCTCCAAAAAATGTTTTATACCAAAAAAAAACTAATTCACAGATTTGTAATTTGTTTAGAATAGAAATTGGAAACAACAGAATTTTTCATTAATCATCTACAACTATGAAGTTATGGTCATCCTTCAAATAATTGAAATGAGATAAAAAAAAAAAAAGTACAAACCGCATCATATAAATCTTAGAGTAGGACATTATTCTTCCTATCAATCAAAACATGCAACTCCTTGCAATAGAAGGGGAAAAATGCGGCTTGAGCCTGCCTCATGTCGGAAAATGCTCATGGCCTGAGTCACTATTAACCTTCCATTTTTTTTTTTCAAAAAAAAAGCAGAAAGAATCATTTCTGTTGATATGCTGGCTATCAACCCATTGATTTTTTCTTTTTTGAAATGGTTAATCAACCCGTCGAATTCATCGTGCTTTCAACATTGCATGGCCTGTGTTACCCAAATGAATGTGAAGTTTATTCCTGCCAAAATAAAATGTTATGGACTCGGTCAAAACTGAAAGAGCAGAAAAGTAGAAGAAAAATAGCAGAATTTCTGTTGAAAATATAGGTAGGAGGAGCATTCTATTCTTACTACCTTGATTCAAAGTTCTCCCCACAAGTTTCACATGCATGGCCAGATGACGATGCCTTTGATGTTGCCTGCATTGAAGAGATTGTGAAATCTATGAGGGCAAAGACAAAAACACTGAATTTTTATGGGTAGGCAATCAAACACAGCAGAGTGAGTCACGGTTAAAAGCATGGAAGGACACAATTGTCAATGCATCAGTCAATATGAGGTGAGGAATATATACTTGGGATTCCCTCAGATTCCCTACACAGTTAGGTATGACGCCTATCAAATTGAAAAGGTCTTTCCTTTAATATGTAACCCACCAAAAACCACATCAATTGAATCAATCAAGGCATGTATTTTAAACCCTCCAAATTTTGATTGGTTTAATTTTTTTTTAAACCTTTGAACTTTGCAGTCTCCAAAAACATAGCTTGATCGATCCACTGAAGATTACTTTGGTGAGTCTCATACTCAAATAAGTATATCTTCCAATAGACCCCTTACTACTCCATTTAATAGGCCCCATACCTAGGTATATTAGGAAATACGGTGCACACCAATGTGCAGTGATCATCTTCTTTTTTTTAAGGGGAAAATGAATATTGGCATCAATGACCCACCCCACGGTTGAAAGATCAACTAACAAATTCAGAGCAAAAATCATCATCAACTTGAAAATGAGACAAAAAGGAAGGGCCTGAAGGGCAAAAACTAACCATTATTGCAATAGGGAAGATTGGACAGCAATAAAATGGTTGCATGTCAAGGAGACAACAGCATCAAGGCAGAATGATAGGGGAAGCAATCTCGAGTTAGGATTCACATAGATCCCACTTTCCTTTTCTCTATTTTGAAACTTCTTTAAGAGTCTTGATGTTTTTAGTTCACACTTTTGTATCACTTGAAACTTCTTTAAGAGTCTTAATGTTTTTAGTTCACACTTTTGTATCACTCAAAACAATATCCTCACTCTGTCCCAAATTACTTATCCTATATGTATTTTGGAATTGTCCCAAATTACTTGTCCTATTTCTTTATTCTCACATTAAATTAAAGCTTTAACATTTTCGATGAGCTCCAAATCACCTTCTAACGTGATGGAAAAACGACCTTCTTTTATAAGCTTTGAGTTGCCCATATGTAGCATTATATAATTATTTCCACCTGTGACTCTCATCATTTGGAATCATGCATTATTGCATAGTTAGGAAAGGCTCACTGAGTACTAAATTAAGTTTATTGAGAGTTATTTGTAATCTTACTAACTCAAAATCATTCATAGCATGTTCGTATTGACCCAGAGAATCTATTAATAGGCTTTTGGCACACTCCGCGTGAAAACGATCTTTAAAAAGTAAAAAAATTCGAAATAAGACAAGTATTTTGGGACGGAGGGAGTATGATGCGGAGCGTATCCATACCCATGCTCTTTCCATGCGATAGAAGCCATGCTATTTTCGTGTGTTTGTTTTTAGCTATTTTTATTTTTAGCTAGGGGTAGTTTAGTAATTTGTCTATGTTTTTATTTTAAGTAAGGTAAAGCATATAAAGCCTTGTAGCCTCTTTGAGGCAAGGACACAGATGAATGAATAAGAATTGATGATTTTCGCACGTACCTTTTCATGGTGCGACTGTGAGTGGAGAGAGTCCAAGGATCTTGGTGAGAAATCTAAGGGCGAGAAGCCAGGTACCTTTTTTCTAACTTCTTCTATCTCTCTCTTCTCCTTCTCTTCTTCCTCTTCCTGTTGTTACCTCTAGAACTGCTGCAACTCCTCCCCTAAGCAAGCCTCTACCCAGATTCGTCTCTCAGCCACTTCCACCCTTGCCAATCCCGTCTTCTTGCCTTTGCCCCATCCTTACCCATCCCATACAGCCATCGCCAACCCTATTAGACCCTTTTAGCCTTGTCGCCACCTCCAAATATTCCTCCCAAGGTTTCGTTACTTGCCAAATCCCATCTCATCTTTGTCGCCTCCACCCCACCTGCCCAGATTTTGTTGCCGTTCCCATTTAGAAACCCATTTGACTTGTCGTGACTCACAGAAGCCATGCCTTGTTCCGTAACCTTCCTTTATTCCAGTCGTGTATTCCCCCTCTCTATTTCAATCTCAATATAAGTAATATCTCATGTGCCGAAGTTCCAAATTATTAACCCACATGCCATTTGATTCATTTAATAAATTATATTTTGAACCCATTATTTCCATTCACACATTAGATTCTACATATTTTGCATGATTATTTGTGGTAACTTTATATTATTCCTTGTTTATGTTAATTGATTAATTAATTTCAGCCCATTTTAATTTTAAGGTGCATTATTTTCATCCCTTTAATCCACATTTAGGCATTTAGGATTACCCTATCCTTTGTCCTGCATCAGAGTATTTCTTATTCTTTCTTTCTAATTTTACCCTAGAAAGCATTTGGAAACAACACATTTACCCATATAAAAGCCTCAAAATTACAACCCTATACCCCTTTGCACAGCTCGATCAAGTCATTTTGAAAAACTCAACTAGACCCTTTTTTTAAATGATGATAATATTTTATTAAAACGTAAGGAAGGTGGAACCAAAAAGCCTGAGACAGGCCAAAACTGGAGAAGAAGATAACACAACAAAAACAATTAGAACAGGCACACCTGATCAAGACTCCCCACACCTGGATTAGAAAAGGACCAATATACCTCCAACTAGACCATCTTTTCTTTTTTTTTTGAAACATTGACGAATTAACTCATTGAAAAGAAGAGAGAGTACATGAGATGGAACCAAGTATAGAAGAATTATACTAAGATCTAAGAAAAAGGAAAAGGAATAGAAACAAAAAAAGACACAAGACAAAAGAAAAAGGATCAACCACCACATAGGTACAAAACACCCCTCCCAAGAGAAGATACAATAAGGAGTCCCTTACTCTCCATGCTCCCAAGGCTGATATGATGGAAACACTTCCATAGCTGGTCTTTGTTTGTTTACACCCACTTTCGCTAAGAAGTCTGCCACATTGATCGCTGATCAAAGTGTATGAATGAAAGTGATACCTCCCCTCTTGCACAACCTCCTAATCGGGGGAGTGGTTCCTATTACTAGCCTAGGAGATGGCATTAGTCGACTCACCGTTAATAATAAGGTTACTGTCCCTAAGCCTAGACCAAACCGGAAGTGCTCTCCTGATTGCTCTCAGTTTTGTGGCATTTAACTCCATTCTCCCTAATGGCTCTGAAAATGCTAATAGCATTCTACCCCTATCATCGTGCAAGACCATTCTTATTCCTGTAGGCCCAGGCTTACCCCTTGCTGCCCCATCCACATTGAATTTACATGATCATTGGGGAGGTGCAACCCACTCGACCTTACTTTTCCTAACTTTCCCAACCCCTTTCATATAGCCTTCCCAAGACAAATAGAAACCCTCAGGTGCTAGTCTCACGAATTCCTTACACACAAACAATCAACCTATTAACTGTCATTTCGCCCTCTCTAACTAGCCCCCTCTTCCCCTAAAAAATCCCCCCATTGCGCTCTTTCCAAATTGCCCACGAGACCACATAAGGTACCATTCTCCATGCTACCTTATGCCTACCTCTAAAGGGCCCCACCATCCACGCCTACATTGAATCTTCAGCTCCATTTCCTATTACCCATGAGCAAACGAATAAATTCAAGAAAAAACTCCAAGGATCCCACGTGAAACGACACTTACATAACAAGTGGTCCACTGTCTCCTCATCTTCTTCGCATAGTGGGATACTATTGGAGTTCTTCAAGGAGAGTAACCCTTCTCCTAAGATTATGCCTAACTGGGATCCTCTTTTTCAAAGCCGTCCACATAAAGATATGTATTTTAGGGGGAATCTTATTGTTCCAGGCTAGGTTGCAAATAAGCGGTGAACTCGGACTTGTTGTACATAGTGACCTTAGGACTGATTTGACTGAGAAGGACCCTGATGGCTCTATAGACCAAATCCACTAGTCATCATCCTCAAGCCACAATCTAGTGTCTCATAGGATTCCGATCAAGGCTTGGTGGACAACTTCTTCAAAATCACCCAGGGTTCTTCTAAAAGCAATGGACCACTGTGGTACATCATTGACCTCACTGTATTAGTCACTAATCAATGTTTCACTATTTAGAGCCACTCTAAAAGTCTGCGAAATACTTCCATTAGTGTTCTCCCCCCACCCCTCCAACTAGACCATCTTTTCTTCTTAATTTGGTCAGGGTGGAAAAAAACCTAATATGCCCTCGAATTTTTGCCCAATTGACTTGATTTGGCATCAATTTGAGTTAAAAAACCACGTAGAGCCAAACCCCTTCCCATAAAGTATGGTCATTGAATCTAAGATTTTTTTTTAAAGTATATCACATCTAGTCTTATAAGTTTTCTTTTTAACTGCATTAAAAATCCAAACAAATTCTCTCTTCCACGTGCATTAAAATGGACAACTATTAATTTACTACACTAATGTTTAAAGTATGACTTATGGCACATTACATGTTCCAAACGACACAAGATTGGTCACAAAGTCCTAATGATACAATATTACTTGTAAACAGAGAGAAAATTGTCTTCCCAGGAGTAATTTTAGGGTTTGTTGGTAGGCCAAACTAACAAATTTCTGATCATGAAGAGTGGCAAATAAGCATCATGATATTCTTTTATAACAATAAAAGAAGATAAACAAAATTAAGCTAACTATTGAGCTATAAATTTAACCATTACCCAAAAAAAAAGAGCTATTAACTTGAGCCATACTGATGGAACTCTTGAGGGGTGTCAGAGTAATGGATAAGACAAAAATCGAGTATTTCATAGAAGCAACTCATCTTCATGCCAAGTTGATTGATGAAAGAAGCCATGATGCTATTGAGACAAGTTGCTGAGAAGTTCCAAAAAAAAGGGAAATTGCATATGGCTTTTATTGAGCTAGAGAAAGCCTGTATTAAGGTGCTGAGGGCAATTAATTTTGCAAACCTTGACCAGAGAATGTATCCCAAATGGATATCTCAAGATTGTAGGGAATATATAAAACAGGGAGGCTACAAGAATAAGAGGAATGCCAACAGAAACAACAGTGTTCCAAGTGGGAGTTCTGTTCCAACATGGGTTTGCATAAGCCCCTTATTTAGTTGTTTTTAGTAATGGAAAAATTAACATCAGAAAGTTCCCTATGCTATTTGTAGTAAATAGTGGCAGCAGTACTGATTAATGGAATCACAAACAGCTAAATAACAAAATGAAAATGTAAAGAAGGGCATCTGGTTTTTGGAATGGCATTTGCTCAATTTCTTTGGTTTTTGATAGCTACATTCGTTACCGAGCATATACGGGGGATGACATTTCTTTCTGGACTGATGGGTGGCTGTGTGACATCTCTTTGGCTCATGAGTTCCCTGAATTATTTTCGCTAGCCGCTAATAAAGAAGCTAAGATCAGGGAATGCTATGATGTTATTCAGAATAAAGTGGTTTGGAACCCCAGTTTCCGTAGATATTTGGAAGATTGGATGGTGAAAGGGTGGTTGACTTTGATGGATCTGTTGAGTACAGTTTTTGTGTGGGAAGTGGTTCTGATAGGAGCCTTTGGGAAATTGATCCTCATGGGATCTTTTCAGTGAAATTCTTCTGTAAGAAGTTGTTCTGTGTTGGTGAGGTTCTGATGGAGGAAAAAAAGGATAGGGTGACCCTAAATGCCTAATGTAGTTCCCTAGAAATCAAAAGGGATGAAAATAATACACCCTAAATCTAAAATGGGCTGAAATTAAACAATCAATTAGTATGGAGCAATTAAATAATATAATAAGCTTCAAACAATCATGGGAGTCTCAGAATTTAATGTAGACAATTAAATCATGATCTAGGTCTAATTAGGCGGGATCCCTCTAACATCAAACACGGCCAAGTATGGCTGTTTGGTATAAGGTTCTGGCAAAATCAGCATGGGACAGCAATATGGGAGAATGAAAAGGTGCAGAACAGCAGTAAAAGGGTTAAGGAGACGGATGGATCTGAGGAACAACAGCTAGAAGAAGAAGACGATAAGTTGGAGTGGCCTGTATGGGTAGAAATAGGGATGTAACAGTGAAGAAAGGGATGGGACAGCAGTATGATGGGCTGTAGTTGGAGATAGGAAGGCCAAAAAGGCTTTAGGACAGCAGCAATGGACAGTTTTGAGATGAACAACAGCGGTGGAGGGGAGTTTAGATAGAGGCGAAACTGAAGGGAAGGGTTAGGAAAGAGGATGAAGGTTGTAGAAGGGATTTGGGCTGTATGAAAGCAGTAGGAAGATTATGAAAGAGATTTGGGATGGTTTCAATCGCAGGTAAAGGGGGATTTGGAGAGGGGCGAAAGTTGTAAGGTGGGTTTTGTGGGTTGCGGTGAAGGGGAAAGGCCTTTAGGTAGAAAGGGAAGTTTGGGACAGCAATGGGATGGGTAACGGCAACAAGAAAGAAAGCAAAAGAGAGAAGAAAAAGAGAGAAAAGAAGATAGAAAAATAGATAAGTAGAAGAAGAATACCTGACGAAGATGTGAAAAGGAGGAGGAGAAGATGTTGGCTTCACACCTAGGGCTGCAACTTGAGTCGGGTGAGTCGGGTTCCTTAAAACCCAACCCGACCCGACCTGAATTCTCAACCCGAACTTCACAACCCGACCCGACCCGAGTTCTAACTCGACTCAACCCGAATTCTGACCCGACCCGCATTCTGAACCCATTTTATTCTAATTTTAGCCGGGTCGGGACGGGTTGTGTCAGGTCGGATCGAGTTAACTTGTAAAATCCTCAACCCGACCCGACCGAATTTCATGCAAGTTTTTGTCTTCTCAACCCGACCCGACCCGCTGACCCAAAATTCTCAACCCGACCCGCATGATTTCTCGGGTCGGGTCATGCGGGTCGGGCCAAAACACGACCCGAGTTGCAGCCCTATTCACACCAAACCCTCAAGGGGAATTCATCACACCACCATGCACATGTTCATGGGAGGGCTTCCAAAGCTTTCGTATTTCTCATTCGTTTTCTCTCTCCTCCGAATGCCTCTCTAAGAGGGTTATAAAAACCCTATGTAACTTAAGTTGGCTGGGCCTAGCTCGAAACTGGGCCCAAGCCCAGCTGGGCTGCTCTGCATCAGGTTCCTTGTGTTCATCCTAAAATTTGGAGGGGTGTCTCACCATATAAGGTGAACGTTTTCGGCTGGCTGGTTTACAAAAGATTCTGACAATTGATAATCTGAGATTGAGGAGAATGCTCATTATAAATGCTTGTCCTTTCTACTTGTCTGATGCGGAGTCAGTGAACCATCTCTTACTTCATTGCTGACCAATCGCCGCATTTTGTTTTCCTCCAAAGCGCCAACTATTAGGAGTAAGAGTAATGTAGGTATTGATCAAAACAAAAGGAATTTTGTGCCTCTCTCACATTCTTCAATATAGAAGTTTGTATTTCATATTCTGGTATAATTTATTATCAGAACAAAGTAGATGTTATTTATATATGTTAATGAACTTAAATTAAAGAAAAAATTTGAAATGGTGATTATATTTCAGACATTGGGATGCTCCTGAATACGTCGAGAGTGGACGCCCAAGATGCACATTTGATGAAAATTCGGCTTGACACTGCATGAGAAGATTTTGTCGTATTCCTAAACACTCGACTGTTCAGCTCTCACCAAAGGCTCAAAACAGTGGCATAAAGAGCAAGATGCCACAAAGAGGACCACTTTGTGGAAATCATGACAAAATTACATGTATAAGGAAAGTAAGCAAGCGAAGATGGCATGGTCCAATGAAAGCCAAACCAAGACAAAACATGGCTCCAAACTGCAAAGGAGAATGGATAATGAATGAAGAGATGGTTCACTTCCTCAGCTGCATAGAGACAAAAAAGAGAAGCAATAACCATTACTCTTCCTCTCTTTCACAAATTATCTTAAGAATTTTGTCCAGTTAAAGAAATTGGTGCTATGGAAAGGATGCATGCTCATAGTTTTATGTTTCATATTAGTTATATAAAAATTTAAATATATCAAGATCTTTAGCATTTTTGCAAATGCCAGGATCTCAATCTACCAAAATTGACAGGGTTCTAACAGTCAAGATATTCAATCTACCAAGATGTAAGTAGATTTGCTCCCACTCTCCCATTTTAGGATCTCCTACATTGAAATTTCCTGGTTTGTCAACCAAACTCTAATAAAGAAAAAGTGATAATGTCATAAATAGGTTGCCTTATATTGCAGCATAATGATGCTAAGACTAGATAGAAGCTTACTCTGTTGGTGGTGAGAAACTGAGAATACATAAATGGGTAGTCAATTTCTTCCAGGATTTACACTCAACCAATCCTTGGGAGAGATTTCGCATTGTCAGTCTTCCTTTCAAGACTTTACCACCCCAAGATACTTCCCACATCGAAAGAGCTCTCTCTGAGGATGAGATCAAATCGGCAGTCTGGGATCTCAATGATCGTGCTCCTGGGCCCAACGGGTAACCTATAGCTGTCTTCAATATTTTTTGGGAGGTTGTTAAGCACGATCTCATGGACTTCTGTGAGGAGTTTTACCAAAGAGGCAGACTCTCCAAGGACCTCAACGCTACTCTCCAAGGACCTCAACCAAAAAAATGACAGGGCTTCTTTGCTCAGAGATTTCCAACCTATCAATCTTCTCGATAGTCTTTACAAATTTCTCTCCAAGCTCCTTGCCAACAAACTTAAAGCCTTCCTTTCCAGCCTAATCTCTCCTTTCCAATCAGTAATTGTTTTTTTTTTTTTTTTGAAAGATAACTTCATTAATTCCAAAGAGAATTACAAAACAAAAAGAAAAACCGAGAATGGCCTTCCCAAAACACATTACAAGATATGAGAAACAACTTCAGAATCTAAACTTAGACCCTGCCAAGCCAATTCATCTGCAGCCGAATTAGCTGACCGATGAACCCAGGCGATCTTGAAACCAAATGAATCAATGATAAACCGAATTCTTTCGATTTTGTCCAAATATCTCCATGGGCACATAGAACCCAAAGCCCATCTCACAATAACTTGTGAATCACCCTCTATAAAACACCCATGTATCCTTTTCTCCTCCAATTCCAAAATACCGCGCCATAAAGCCATTAATTCTGCTTCGATAACTGACCCATGAGGAATACGCCCAGCATAAGAAAACACAGAAGACCCAGAGTCGGTACGAATAATCCCTCCATAACCAGCCAGACCAAGATCTCGTATGCAACTACCATCAAAATTCAATTTGAGAAGCCCATCGGGAGGAGTACTCCAACCAACTTGATGAGAAGTCCCCAGATCACAAGAATAGGTGTCGACAAAAGCCCAATCTCTGCAAATGTTAGAAATAGAAACATCCTGGCGCCAGCTTGGCCCAACTAACCACCAAGCTGCCCGAAACTTAATTAAGTCCAGAAGAGACAAATCCGAAAGGACCTTACCATGAAACACCCTGTTGTTGCGTGCCAACCAAATGGACCACACTATGCTCAACATAGTCACCTTCCATAGCCTGCGCCGAAATGAACTACCTGACACCAACATCTCTTCATTAAAAAGATCGGCCCACGAAAGAGGAAGGCAAAAGCTGATATCTAAGCTCTGGAAGAAATGCGTCCAAATCTAATAAGAGAACTGACAATGAAGAAGAAGATATTAACCAACTCCGCATCCGATAGGCACATAGGGCAAGCATTCACAATCATCATCTTGCGCTTACGCAAGTTGTCAATAGTCAAGATTTTCCCCAAACCAGCAAGCCATCCAAAAATCTTAACCTTAAAAGGAGAGGGACCCTACCAAATTTTTGGGTGAACTGTAGGAATCTCGTTACCCAAAATCAGGTTCTTACAGAAAGACTTAACTGAGAATAAACCGTGGGCATCGATCTCCCAAAGACGCGTGTCCTTGCCAGAACCCTTCACAAAAACATTCCCTAAAAGAGACATTAGGGACATCCAATCTTCGAACATCCAATCATCTAACTCCCGCCGAAATGGAGGGCTCTAGACTACCTTGTTATGAATAACCTCATAACACTCGTTAACCAATGCAGCTCTATTTGAGGCGAAGGAAAATAACACCGGGAATGACTGGGCCAAAAAAGCCTCACCCAACCATTTGTCCAACCAGAAGAGGATGTCATCTCCTGTATAAATGAAGCGATCGAATGCTATGGACACAGAGCAAACGCCTTTCCAAAAACCAGATGCATTCCCAGTAAAATTAGTGGCCCTCCAACCAGAGTTAAGCAAACTGTATTTCCTTCGCATGATAACCTTCCAAAGACGTTCAGAAGAGTCGCCCATACGTCAAAGCCACTTTCCTAACAACGCTACATTAAGCTGACGAAGCGGACGAATCCCAAGCCCACCGTTCACCACCGATTTACAAACCTGAGACCAGCTTGCCAAATGGAATTTTCGCCTTTCCCTCTCGTCGTTCAACAAAAACTGCCTTTGAATCCTTTCTAACTTGTCAACCACTGCCATTGGACATTTAAAAATGCTCATACAATATACCGGTAGACTAGATAACACGGCCTTAACAAGAATGACCCTGTCACGAATCGACAAATATTTCCCTTTCCAAGCCATTAGCCTCCTTTCCATCTTATCTATGAGCACGTCCCAACAAACCTTTTTTGGTTTTCCTTTGCAGGGGGAACCCCCAGGTACTTGGCCGGGAATGAAGCAACTTTGCATCCCAAAACGGAAGCCAGCTCCACACACTGCTTATGATCAATATTCACACCCATTAGCTCGCTCTTGTCGAAATTGATTTTCAACCCTGAACAAATTTGGAACCACAGAAGGACTGCATGAACTATTTTAATAACTTCCACATCAGCTTTAAGGAACAGAACCATATCATCTGCATATTGTAAATGAGAAATCTCAATATCCGTATTCATGATGCGAAAACCTTCAATTCAGCAGTGGGAAAAGACCTTCTCAATCATAAGGTGAAGCGCCTCTGCCACTATAACAAATAAATAAGGCGATAACGGAGCTCTCTGACGGACACCTTTCTCCATTTTGAAGAAACCTTTGGGACTACCATTTATCAACACCGATAAATGAGCCGAAGATAGACAAGACAAAATCCAGGTTACCCAACAATCACCAAAACCCATGCGATGCATGACATGAACCAAAAAAGACCAGTCAACATTGTCATAAGCTTTCTGAAAATCTAACTTGTACACTACTCCTGCTTCCCCAGACGCAGATTTAGAATCCAGACATTCATGAGCAACCACCACTGAATCAACTATCTGACGACCTTCCAGAAATGCACTTTGCACAGAGGAGATAACAGAGGGTAAAACCATCTTCAAACGATTAGCCAAAATCTTGGCTAAAATTTTATAAGGACCACCTATCAAAGTTATAGGACGGAAATCATTCAAAGCCGCTGCACCAGGCTTTTTGGGAATCAAAGTAATAAAACCGGCCCCCAGATCCTTAGAAATAATACCTCTCTCAAAAAATTCGGATAGAAAATCCAAAACATCCTGCTTAACCACATCCCAAAAATGCTTGAAGAATAATATCGGAAATCCATCAGGCCCTAGAGCTTTGTCCTCACCCAACTGCCAAGCTGCATCTTTCACTTCAGACTCATCAAAAGGACAATCCAACGACGAATGTTGATCAGCAGATATTTCTTTAAAAGAAATAGAAGTAGGAAGAGGAGGATTTCTTTGTGAAAATGCAAAGAGCTTCTTGTAATACCGAACAATCTCCTCACAAATCTCGGAGCAATCAACAATTCTCTCCCCGTCCACCAGTAAATAATATAATTTTTCCTCTTTCTAACACTAGCCATTTGATGGAAAATCTAGTATTCTTATCACCCTCTTTTAGCCATTTGATCCGACAACGTTGCTTCCATTTAATCTCCTCCTGTAAAGCTTTCCTTTTTAGACTTACTTTGAGCACCTTTCTTCTAGATATTTGGTCCGGCGAAAGCAAGTCCGTTTCTTCAAATTGATTTAGGAGTTGCAACTCCTCTAACCATGATTGCTCCTCAACCTTCTCTTCCGCACACCTAGCCAAGGACCACATCCTCAATTTTCCTCTTAGGAATTTTAATTTCTGCATCAAACAAAAGCCTTTCCAACCAATAGGAAACGACTCCCTCCACCAATTGCGAACCAACTCCGAGAAGCCCTCCACCTGAAGCCAAGACAATTCAAATCTAAATGGAGTTGGACCCCAAGAATCCAAAGAAGAATCCAAGATAATGGGAATATGATCAGAAACTATATTGGATGCAGCATGTTGAGAAGAAAGATGAAAATAATCCACCCAACAAGAATCAATCAAGAATCTGTCAAGTCGAGCAAGACTTGGATTATTTTGCATATTCGACCACGTAAATGAGGCACCGCCCAAAGGTAAATCGAAAAGCTCCAAATCGTCAATCCATCGACTAAAGTGATGCATTTGAGCAGGAATTCTATTGCACCCTTTCCTCTCAGACATGCGACGCACCACATTGAAGTCTCCTCCCACACACCAAGGCAAAAGGCCGTTACCAATTCCTCTCCCCAACTCAATCTCCTCCAGAAACTGCCCTCTCAGCGCATCTTGATTCGGACCGTACACATTCGTGAAAAGGAAAGACTTCCCAGAAGAGATCTCTTCCAAAACTGCAAAAATAGAGAAATCTTTAACCTCAGCTACCACCAGCTTCAGCTTAGCAGAATCCGAAAGAGTCCACAGACCACCAGAAGCCCCGTCAGAGGCTTTAGCTAACCACCACAAGCTCCCTAAACTCCAAACAGATCGAATAAACCTCTCGTCTGTATCAACACATTTCGTCTCCTGCAAGAATAAAACGTCAGGTTTTTGAAGAAAAACCGTTCGTTTTACCTGAATCTGCTTCTCCACCTCCCCCAATCCCCTAACATTCTAGGACATTACCTTCATCTAGACACCATCTGATCACCCACTGAACCTACCACCACCATGGAGCGATCATAATTAATAGAGGATTGCAGCTTTCTTAACTCTCTCCCTCTTTCGAGTTCGTTTCTGTCGTTGTTCCGTATCCTTGTCTCTGCGTTCTGCCTCCAAAAATTTAGTCAAGATTTGCTTCAAATGCAAAGTCCTAGTTGGTGAAGAGATCCCAAGCAAAGCTCCAACTAACAACAACTTCTCCTCATCAAAAGAATCAGTTCGCACAGCCAAAGCAAGTGAGTCTTCCACATCCGCATCTTCAGCCCAATTTTGAGGTCCCGGCAATTGGGCAAAAGATCCTTGGGATAAATCCTCAATATGAGAAGAAATAACCTCCACCGAGGGCACTTGACCACCATTGTCGAAGCTAGACATCTTATCCCTGAACGGAGAAGTCTCGGGGATATCAAACTGAACAAGCCTATGGCCCAAAGAAGAGCCCTCAACATCTGCCCGAGAATGGGCCAAGGGAGCTGGCCCGACCTCGACTCGAGAATGGGCCAAAGGAGCTGGCCCGACCTCATCCCGTGAATGGCCCAAAGAAACAGGCCCGACCTCAGCCCGGCATTGAAGGGGAGTAACAAAAGCTGGGCTTAAGTTAAGTTCAAACTTCGAAAACCGGCCCAATGGAACCAGTGTCCATTGCTGGGCCCGAGACGGAAACCTTGGATGTGAATGGGCCTTTCCAGGCTCCGAAAGAACTTCTTTAAAAGTCTTCACATGTAACCCGAGACTTTCAAGCCTTTTAATTGCCTCTTCCTGCGAAGAAGGATTCGAAGAGGACTCTTCCACTAGGCGCTGCGAAGCAGAAAACCCTAGCTTTTCTCGGCAAATGAAAGGCTCTCTATGCGAAATATGCTCCAACGGCTTCGAAAATCTCGAATGTCCTTCCACCAATGGCTGCGGAGCTAAGGGAGTAAAATCCGCCGAGATTGATGATGGAAGGGAAGTCACGAAATCAGAGGCGGAATCAGAGGCAAGGACTTCGGGATCAGGCAATCGACGAGAAGCCTCCTCCGACTGGATTTGCCGAAGAAAGTCTCCCCCTCCGCCCCCCTCCACCACCTCTGCAAGCGGCACCTGACTGTGCAACCCAGGAGAATCATACTGTGATACCAAATCTTCCATAGGTACGAAAGGCTTTGGCTCCACCTCAATCCACAAATCATAACGAAGATCCTCCACTTCCAACCAGAGAATTTCCGGGATTGCTGTGCGAGCCAAATGCTTAATTTTGATCCGAGCAAAATCCACATCTCCATGTTCAGGCAGTGGCCATCAATTTCTTCCACTATTCCCATCAACCCTCCCAATTTCCAAAGAACCTCCTTGCTCCAAGCATGCAGCGGAACTCCATGGATGCGAACCCAATCCACAGTCAAAACTGGTCCCGTCGATTCAGACCAGCCATCTATTCTTGCCAGTGGGCCATCGACAAAATGAGATCCATCGAAGCGAAATCTTTCCCTATCCTCCATGGAATTGAGGACGATCCAGAACAGAATGGGAGAAAGACGTCTCACCGCGACAAACGATTTGAAAGCCCACCCCTTCATCAGCCAGTCCTTCACATCTTGAGGCGAAGAATGGGAATTCCGAGCGAGTCCAATCCAGGTACGATTCAAAACTGCTATATTCTTCTCAGATTCTGAAACTTGAATCACATAGTTGTTTGGGTCAGACACCGTGTGAAGGAAGGGTTTTTTTTTATTTTTCTCTCCCAGATCTGTCAAGACCTTATTCTCAAAATTCTTACTGACCAACGGCAAACGAACCGGGATGGTTCCTACTGACAGGCGATTTTCAGGACCAAAATGAGCCTTGTTCACCCGTAATTTTTTTCCTTCAAAGATCTTACCGTTCATCAACTTAATCGCATTACCCATCTCTTTTGCTGTTTTGAATCGCACAAAGGCAAAGTTTTTACGTTTACCCGATCTACGATCAAAAGGAACAAAGCTATAAAAAGCCACCCTTGCCACACCAAACTCACGAACCAAATCTCCCGATCCCCAGTCTGGGATGTTCCCGACGAACACTGAAAAACTGTCATGCCACCACTCTACCATCTTCTCCTTAACACGCTGTCTCCAATCGGTAATTGTTGATGGTAGGTAGATCATGGATGTTGTCTAATATTACTACCCATGAGTGTATTGACTCTCAACACATGTTAGGAAGGGAAAACTTAATTTGCAAGATCGATTTAGAGAAAGTTTATGATATGATTGATTGGAGTTTCCTCCAGTTCGTTCTCTCCAACATGGCCGCCTTTGGAAGAAAGTAGTGTATTTAGATAAGAGAGTGTGTTTCTACAGGCTATTTCTCAATTCCCATAAATGGCTCTCCAAAAGGCTTCTTTTGTAGCTCTCGTAGCCTTCGCCAACGAGCCCCCTCCCCCACTTCTTCTCCAACTTTGTTCAACATGGTTGTTGAAGCCTTTAACCTCTTCCTGTCAAAAGAGACAGAGCTTTCCCTTATCTATGGTTTCAGGATTGGTCATTCCTCGCTTGAGTTTCACCACCTTCAATTTGTTGATGACAATCATTTTATGTGAAGCTAGCAAGGAGTCAATGAGGAATTTGAAAGCTATTCTCAAATGGTTTGAGTTATCCTCTTCTTTGCATATAAATTACTCAAAGACCGAGGTTTTTGGTATTAATCTTCATGGCAAGGAGCTACCCTTTCTAGCCAGCATGCTGGAGTGTCAATCGGCTTCCTTTCCTTCCATTTACTTAGGTCTTCCTCTATGCATTGGGACTCAAGTTTCTCTATGTGGGAGCCCGTGATTGATAAATTCAGTAAAAGGCTAGCCTTGTGGAGAGACAGGTACTTGTCTTTTGGTGGGAACATAACCTTGTTGAAGTCGGTTCTTTCAGCACTTCCGGTTTATTTTTTATCTGCTTTCTATTGCCCTAAGAAGGCCATCCATTCCTTGGAGAAAATCATGAAAGACTTTCTCTAGAGTGATCAAGCGGAAAAGAAAAAGGATAATTTGGTGAGCTTGCAACAAGTTTGTCTCCATATCGAAGTTGGGTGCCTTGGAGTTCGTCTAATTAAAGAGGTCAATGAGGCTTTTCTTTCTAAATGGTTATGGCGGATCGAGAGTGAGGGCGGTGCCCTTTGGAAAGCTCTTCTTATCGAGAAGTACATAATTGGGAATAGAGGTTGGGACCTTAATCCTACCCCACGGAGGGCTTCAGGATGTGGCGGGCCATTAGCGCTTGTGTAGCAAGGTTTAAGCAAGGAATTAGATTCAAAGTGGGGTGTGGTGACTGTGTTCAGTTTTGGCATGACCCTTGTTGTGGCTCCTCCCTCCTTGTTGATCAGTTCCCTTCACTTTTTAGGCTAACGGTATCCCCTCGAGGTTTGGTTTTCAGTTTATATTCTTTCCCTAGTGATCAGCTGGTTTGGGATATTTGCTTCCATAGAAATCTTACTGATACAGAAATAGATGACTTCTCTTGCCTCTTGCTTTATCTTTCCTCCTTTCGGATCCGAGATCAGAATGACGATTCTTTAGAATGGTGATTGAACCCCTCTGGTTCCTTTTCAGTGAAGTCCTTTTTATGAGTGGTAATCAGTGCACTTTGGCTCCAGCAGTAAACCCAACTATTTAGTCTTCTAAAGCCCCCCCTCAAGCCATCAATTTCTTCTGGACCCTCGGTCTTGGGAAGATCCTCACCTAGGATAACCTACGTAAGAGGGATAAGACGTTGGTTAGTGGGTGCCCTTTCTGTCTTGGCACCTCTGAAGACATGGACCATCTCTTCATCCATTGTGCTTTCTCATTATCGGTGTGGAGTTTTTTTCTGAATCAGTTTGGCATCCAATGGTCTATGCCTTCATCTGTTGCTCAGTTGTCTTTCGCCTAGGAAATTCCTTACATATCTTCTAGTGCTTCATTGATGCGACAGTTAGCACTTTTCACCACTGTTTGGAGTTTGTGATGGGAACGAAACAATCGTGTCTTCAGGAATAGCACCGAGAACCCTCAAGGTGTTTGCCAATGAGCCTTGGCCAAATATGTAGCTTGGACCTCTTCCCTTATCGACTTCCAGGATTTCTCCATTTCGGACATTTTGACAGCTTGGAAGAGTGTATTGAACTATTGATTTGTCCTAAAGTCTAGTTGTTGGGGGTCTTGTCTCGCCTAGGTGTTTCTTTTCTAAGGGTTTTTCTTTTTATTTGATTATTTTGTACTATGCACTTCTAGTACTTTTTGAATTCTTTTTTTTTTTTTTTTTTTTTGAGATAGTACCTAATTGGATATTGCAATGTGTCGTTACATCTATAAGATTCGGTCAATTAATTAACTATTTTGTTCAGTGAAAAGGAAACACTAGTGATGAATAAGAAATAAATTCTACCAAAGCAACATAAGTTAAAAGAAATCTAGCTTGTGCTTGAGAAAACTTTGTGGAGAAAACACATATTTCTTCACCATCTTAATTGACTTGCATGCATTTAGAAATGTTGGATCTCTCTCCTAGGTAGTTCTTACAAATCATCATCATCTTCAAGCCATTTATCCCATCAATCTAGAGTTGGTATTAATATTTGGATTTGGCTATTTTTTTCAACGGGCTAACTACCTATCTGACACCCATGGGACTTGAACACACAACCTTTAGGCTACAACAATGAGTCCTTACTACTTGTGTTACAGATTGTTGTCAAATACAAATCCAAAAAAGATAGTATAAGCACTTATTTAGATATCTAATTTACAGGCTAAAGAAAGACACTAAAAAATGGACAATATGAAAGCAAGAATTTGAGAACTCCTACCTTCTGCCTTTTTCCTTTGGATGAGCTTTTCGCTTTGACAATTTTCTCTCTATTTGACACATCTTTTCGATCAGCAGGTTTTTTTGTTGACTGCCGAGCTTTTCCAGTTTGCTCATCCCCTCCAATCTTTGCTTTTGTCTCCTCGACAAAAAGACCTGACGATGCTGAACATGAAATATCATCTGTATTATCTTTCTCAACCAGATCTTCACTTCCATTAGCACCAGACATGTTTTCCTCACCAACGTCATCTGTCTCTCCTCTTGCACCTCCTGCATTGGCTTTGGCATTACGTGCTTTCTTTGACCCTCTATTTGGACGTGTGCCTTTCCGTGTATCATATTCCATAGATTTTGGTTCCTCATTATCATCTTCATAAGTTTTCCCTGATGAAGATGTCTCAGGTTGACGCTCCATGGCATCCTTTCTGCTCTTACGCCCAGACACCATTGCTGCAAGAATGGTCAATTCCTCATCACTTCCAGACAACTTGCCACCATCTTCTCTGCTTATAGTAACAAAAGAAGCCTCAATCTCTTCATCATCATCATTACTGTTGTCAGAGGCACTTCTAATTTCACTCTCTTCTCCCTGAAGACTTAACCTGTCATCAAATTCCTCACACAAATCATCCACGTTTTCTTCTGGCATCTCACTAAGACTAGAACCCTTATGGGTTTTGTCCATATGATCATCCAGAATTTCTGCCCCATCAAATTTGACAGTATTTTCATCATTCTTTTCAATGTCTTGTTCGCCTTCGTCCTTGAAAGAAACTCTCAGCTCTGCTACCTTCTCACGATGCTTTTTTGACTGCTCATGATTCCCCCACTGTTTCTCTGACTTGAACTTCTTATTACAAATGATGCAATACAACTCCTTCTCTTTCTTCCTCCCATCTCCATCATCATCAAAACCATCATCTGCAATCATGTCTTCCACATCATCGATTCTCGCCCAGTCAGGCTCTTTATACAACCTCGCCTTCTCAGCCTTCTTCCTTGACTCTTCTTTCTTCCTCTCCATCTCCTCTGCTCGCCGTTTCTCCTCCTCTACCTTCCTCTTCCTCTGCATCTCGATCACCCTCTTATCCCTCTTCTTGGCAAACTCCGCCAACCCACGAACCGCCTCATTGAATTCCCTCTTTGCCTTCTTCCTGGCCTTGCGGTTCTCATCCTCCATCACCCGTCTCGCCTTTCGGGAAGGCCCCTGATTGGCAGCGTAGGGATCCACCCAAGAGAAATCCAGGACGGTGGAGAAGCCCATCCAGAAGGCGTAGAATGCAGTTACCTGTGAATAGGGGCTGTCTAAGTTCCCAATCAAGGGGGCATTTCCAATCGCATCAAGGTCGAGCGCCATCTCTTTTGCGAAGGAGAGCTCCTGTGCGTAGATTTTGGAGAAGATCTCGCCATAGACCTTGTAAAAGCCCTTTCCGGTGTCAGAGAAGGAAGAGAAGATGGAATTGGAGAAGAAGGGGAAGAGTTGGTCGACGTCAATGAGGCGAGAGGAAGAAGAGGGAGTGGTGGAGGGGGAGGAGAAGAGGATTTGGGAGCGGTGGGAGTCATACCAGGATCGCTCCCGGGGGTCAGAGAGGATCTGGTAGGCATTGAGGAGGGACTGGAAGGCGGCAGTGGCTTCGGACTCGGAGATGCCGGAGGAGACTAGCTTATCGGGATGGAGCTGGAGGGCCAATTTCTTGTATGCCGACCTGATTTCTTCTTGACTGCCGTCTCTAGACACGCCCAATATCTCGTACAGGCATTTTGACTGCTGCTGCCGCTTCTCCCCCATCTCACCTTCTTATCTTCTGTCTTCTCTCTTCTCTCTTCTCTCTTCTCTCTTCTCTCTTCTCTGTATCTTTATATTCTACTTCCGTATCTTAGTATCCTTGTATTTTCCTGTGTGTTTGCTTGTTTCCTTCCCTTCTCTCCTCCCGTCTTTAGGATTGATTTTGGACGTCGCAGATTTAAGTGGAGCCGACAGTCAAACTTGATATGTGGTTATATTATAAAAATAAATTTATAAAGGGTAACCATTCAGGCACCCCATTTTTTAAGAGACAATTTATTTTAAAATTTTATATAAAATTATTATTTTACTTCTCAATTTTGTGTAGAAAAAACATTGTTTTAAAATTTTGAGAAGCAAAATGGTAATTTTCCTAGAAAATTTTGAAATGGAATATCACTTAAAAGAAGAGTAAAGTATCTAAATAGCCATCCTTTATTAAAACATAAAAAATTAAATATCATATTACAAATATATTATTTTAAATTAAATAAAGAAAAAAAAATTATAATACTTCTTAAACTCACCCAACCATCTCAAGAACAAAATTGCTTTATGGACAAATAAAGACTAACTAGGTCAGTTTAGTTTGATTTTCAAAGTATGAATTTCTTTAAAAGTAACATTTATTAATACAAGCCTTTTGGTCTTGTATATGATATAAAACTATATTTTTATTATTTTATTAAAAAATATTGAGTAAACTATTAAACTCAATGATTATCATATCTAAGGTATAAAACATGAGATACAAAATGATCAAGTGGGTCTTTTGAATTGGAATGTAATTTAAAGCTTAAAATATAAATAGGTCAAAAACATAATCTAGGTGATTTTACATGCTATCCACAAACAAATGGGCAAACTAAGGTGGTCAATTGAACACTTGGAAACCTCATTCGTGGTCTATCTAGTGATCAACCAAAATAATGGGACTTGACTTTTGGTGAAGTTGAGTTTGCGTACAATAACATGAAGAACTGATCTACAGGTATAACATCTTTTGAAGTTGTTTTGAGAGATCTCCAACTCATCCAGTTGACCTTGCCCCATTAACAAAAGCACCTGGCAATAGCCAAGCTGCAGAAAACATGATCAACCGCATAACAGAATTCATGCAGAAGTGAAATGACTATTAGAGAATGTTAATTATAAGTATAAGAAAGCTAGGAACGAGCATCGAGGGTCGAAGATTTACAAAGAACGCGTTACGGTAATGGTATATCTTAAAAAAGAATGGGTTCCTACATGTATTTACAGCAAGCTGAATCCAAAGAAAATTGGACCTTTCAAAAAATTTCGAAAAATTAACGACAATTGTCACGCCCCGACCCGCAGGGTGGGCTCGGAACGCGACTGAATTTTTTTTTTTTTTTTGATAAGTAAACTAAACCACAAGCATACGCAATTTAATTGGGCCGGATCAACAGTTGGTCCTAAGGGTCACACATGATCCCATCATGTGGACTCAAACATGTACCATATACCTACTCCATAAAATAGACATTAACAATATCAACACATAGCATAAGAAAATCAACAATTGATTTCAACATTCAAAACATTGTCTCAAAACTAGAAAGGCAACATAGCCTAGTACATCAAATTAACACAAATTAAGTACCGCATTCGGTACTTAAATAAAAGTCAACGGTTCCAAGAACCAATAGGAAAAAATCAGGGCATTCCCCTCCGGAGGAATCCCAAAACACTGCTTTAGCTTAATCGCCCTAAGCTTGAAAGAGAGGGTCCTCCTCCTCGGGTTCATCACCTGGAAGGTGAGTGGTGTGAGCTAACTAGCCCAGTGAAGGAAATATAACAATGCAAATTAAGTAAATATAAAACAAGTTAGTAACAGTTCAATATCACATGCTCGATAGCAATAAGCATAATCTCAAGTAATACATCAATATCATCAAATACTGCCATTTTCCACCGTAATGCCTGTTGACTACGCTGAGAATAAGCATAATCTCAAGTAATACATCAATATCATCAAATACTGTCATTTTCCACCGTAACGCCTGTCGACTACGCTGAGACCAGTATTAAGTCCCGGCACGGTCAAAATACATCCTTACAAGTACATCTCCGGCTCTGACTTAGCCGATACTGACACCCTCAAGTCAGCAACTGACGACAGTATGGTCCGCCCATGGTCCAGTAGACATAAACCATCTCTCATATGGCCGATATTGGTTCAATAGCCCAAGTACGTGGAAGCAGTCTTATATACTCATACGATTAACATCGTAATATTTCAATCAACATCAGCACTCTTACCATAGTGCATCGTGTATAGGCACATGGGTGTGTTCATCAAAATTGAAACCATTCATTGCACAATACTTATCTCATCATAAAACCTGTTTACAAAATCTGCAGAGTTAAGTTCCCTCACCGTTATGTGTGGTTTACGCGGTTTCTGTTCAAACAACACACAAGTGCACAATCAATATATAGATCAAATACATACACACGAGTAGTATTTTGAAATCTCACGTTTTTTTCTAAAAATATCCGAGGTATATGGAATTGAGTCTCCTACTGGGTTTCTATCTTTTTTAAATTATCATAATCCACAATATAATAATAAATAAAAAGGGGATCAGTCCAAACTCATATTGTCTTCTGGGCATTGACCAGATTGACTTATTGAGTTAGGTCTAAATCATCGAGTCACTTCTCGGTTGTCTTCTGGATAAGACCAGATCTGAGATTTTGAGTAGGTCTCGAGGTCACCCAGTGCCCGACTATATAGTGTCGGCCTGAAAGTGAATCACTTAGTGCCAGACCAATAGGGTCTGCTTGGAAGCGGATACAATAGTATTTACACTATAAGTAATAAGAGAAGAGAGTTAGTACAATTTTAATTAACAAAAAGGGGTACTAATCATCACATCTCATAATCTAACAAAATAATAATTTTTTTTGAATAAAATAATAATATTTATTTATTCAATCATTTAATTAATTATTTATCTATATTTTTTTTTTTCAAAGGGAACCAACATTTCAAATCACAAGCAACAATAATATCAAATAAAAATATTTTTTTTTTCCTTTTTTTTTTTTCCCTTCTTCCTCCCGTTAACTGTCTGCAACAGACTGTGAACGGCCGAGAACAGTGAAAAACGGATTTAAAAATGGGGGATTTTCTGGATTCGGTTTTTACATCTGACCGGTCCGATGGATTCATCCGGAAGTCCTCTTTTCATAGGGAGAGGTTTGGAGCTTTGAAACTCATTAAACCATCCGATCTTAGCACCGGAAGCTCACTGATATGAGTAACCATAGAATTTTTCCTAAATTTTGAAATCATTTTTCTCACTGAAAACAGAGCCAAATTCAAAAAAATTTTATTCAAAACTGATCGAAATTGAAAGGGGAATGCATGGTTACCTTGGATTGAATTCCTAGGCTGAAATCCGGATTTTTGAATTTTTTTCCCAAAAGCTTACTATTGAAAAATCAGGGAAACAGAGACAGAGAGAACAAGTTTTGGGAGTTCAAAACCGATGGGGAAGGCCGGTTTAAATAGGTTTTTGGCAGGGAAATCAGGTGCACGCAATGGGACGGGACGACGGGAGAAATCATCATCGCCGGAAATCGGGCCCAGCAGCAGCGCATGCGCCTGCATGCCGTGGTGACTGAGACGCTGCTACAGTAAACCGCATGTTTTTTTCTGCTGTTGTAGATCAACCCTCCCATATTTTTGGTTTTACAAATTAGACCCTAGTTTTAATAAAAACTGATTTTAAAACTAAAAGCAGTAATTTAAAAACTCAAAAACCTGATCCAACCTCACAGATCAGTTGGGTTTTAAAAATCTTAACTACCATAAAATTTTTGGAATTTATCTCTTATTAAAAACTATTTATTTAAATAAAAATCATAAATTTACACTATTTACTTAAATAAACAATTGTTAAAATAAACAATTTAGAAACATCATTTTGAGGTGAAATGAAATAACTAGATCATTCTTAAAATGGTCTACCATAAAATACAAATTTTAAATTTTATTTCATTTTCAAAACCCTTTAAAATAATTAATACTCCCTTTCGGGGTTTTGACGGGCGGGATTTTAATACCATTTTCTGAAAATAAATTCATTTTAAAATCAGAAATGCAAATCCTTTATTAAGGAGTATATTATCCACCAATATTATACACATATCAACAATATTTATAAAAATATACACAACAAGTGGTAAATTACCAAAATGCCCCTCCAGCTGGGCGAGCTGGATCACTGAGTTTTCGGGCTCAGATTGGGCCAAACTTGGGCTTTCCTCAAAACCCTAACCAAAATCTTCGAGATTAACCTGTTAAACAAAATTATTAAGCTAAAACACACCTAATCTGAGGCAGGGTATTATAACAATGCCTTTGTGATCGACCTTCTAAATAACTATGAAATCTCGAAGACGTTCAATGTTCAAGATTTATTTGATTATCATGCCCCAGTATTCATTTTGTTGGTTCTGGACTTGAAATCAAGTCCCTTTCAACCACAGGAAATTGATCCAACACAAATAGTCGCGCGGTGATTCTCCGACTACTCGAGACAATTAATTGATGCAGCACGCGTAGTCACTGTTATTTTCTGACGGCTAGAGACAATTAATGCAGTCGGCTCCACTAATTGCATGAGACTTTTTCTCCTTGTTTCTCTTTTGCATTTGCCTTATAAATACTTGATTGATTAGCAGCAATTGTAAAATTTATCAAATTAAGATCTTATTCTTCTCTTCTTCCTCTTTTCTTTCTCTGTTCACCCTAACTTCTCCTTATCAGTGGATAGTGTTCTTTTGATCTTCTTCTTCTCCTTTTCCCCTTTCTCTTTTTCTGGTTCTTACCATTTCCTATATGCCGGTCGACGGTGCTCGTTGGACCAACAAATCTTCTCTTTTACACACAGCCATCTCTCTCTGGTCCCCGTTACTCGCGGTCAGGGGTCAAAATATCGGCCGATACTGTGCGTATCGGCCGATATAATTCGGATTTTCAACCACAGAATTATATCGGCCGATACGTATAGTATGGGCCGTACAAAAAAAATTCGGCCGATATGACCAAATTTTTGACCGAATTATCGGTCATCATATCGACCGAATTTTTAAAATTCGGTTTTTTATTTTTTTTAAAAAAACCCTTTTTTAAAAAAAAATATCGGACAAGAATGGAAAGAGAATAAAGAAAACATGGAGAAAAGATTGAAGAAAAAAATCGCACACCTTTTATAGCTTTCTTTTCTCTTCTTTCTCTTCTTCGTTGATGGGAAAAATACAGAGAGGGGCGGCGGCTGCTAGGGTTTAATAGAGAGAGAGTGAAAGAGAAAAGGGTATTAAAACATGAGCATTAGGGTTTTCATGTGAAAACCCATAAAAAGGAATTTGAACTGGAAATCGTGTACTCTAATATTTTATCAAAAAATAATTTTTAATGTGAAAGTAATACTTTTTTTATTTTAAATATAATATTTACTTATGCTAAAAGTAAAAAATATAATATTTTCTTTTATTTATCTATTGTCATAATTTAATATTATATTTACCATCTAATATTTTTAGGCTATCCGTTTACAAATAAGGGTATCCCTAGGGTGTGCCGAAAACATATTTAATAGTGCCAAAAGACCTTCAAGTCTTAAAGTATATTTATCAGGTTATTATAATTAGTCCAGATATTTAATTTGAAATTTTTTGAAAATACACGGTGCTTAAAAAATAATGTGCATAGTGTATTAAATAATAAAATCTCCTTCCAACAACCAAACAAGCCCCACAGATATTGTTGGAAGGGCTTGGTGAAGAATGGGTGAAGAGTGGCTTAGATCATTTCTTCCCATTCTCATATATGAGAATGGCTACCAAATAATTAGTTTCAAGTCTAGGTCTAGGGCTAGGTCTCGTCCCTATAATTGATATTAGAGATTCAGGACCCAAACCCAGTTATATTAAATCGAGTATGGTCTATGCCTTGCTCAGATGCCATGTTTAGATGAATAGTAGTTTTACCTTTAATTGCTCAGGTCAACAAAAAGGGTTATGGGAATAAGAGGATATATGAATCGTGCGATTTTATGATTTTCGATTCACGATTCACACTCATAGACCGATTTCAATACGATTCGAGTTCGATAACATTGTGTAAAATTGGAAAATGCCATACACTTGGAGCATTGAGACTATTTGTAAGATTCCATGCTCACAAGGTGTGTGATAATATGTTTGAGTAAATGTTGCTTAGTGCACATTCCAATGCATAGTTGTGTAAGGGTTTGATATCCTTATGTGCCTATATGTGATTGATGTGAATATATTTTATCAGATACATATGTATAAGTTTTCTAAGTTCTGTATGATTAGATGTTTACTATAATTGAGAATTCATAGATTTATGATGTTTTAAAGTATGATAGAATGTATGATAAATCAAGATTTTCCAAGATGTGTAATGTAAGGCCTTGATAACTTCTCATACTTGTGTACGGTTATGAGTAATGTATGTATCAAATGAATTCTCATAATTGTGATCGGAATTCTTAGATGGGTAACTCATATAATAAGCATGATGAATGTGTTTTAATTCCATGTTTGGATTATGTGATGATGTGTAAATCACTAGTAAGTACCTATGTTGATAATGGTTGTGGTGGATTGACCTAACCATGTATAGAACGAATTTCCATGATTTGAAGAGGAACTTGATAAAGGGTTAGACTAAGTGGTATGGGTGAGTTAAGGTCAATTATCTTAGAACCCAAGGGGGTTAACTTGTGCTATAATAGGGATAGGCTAGCACGATTGAAAATGCATGGAATGTAATATAAATGCTAAAAAAGACTTGTTTAATTTCTCCAAAGTAAAAGTATGACCACTCCCCAATGTCAACCCAAATGTAAAAATGATGAACTACGGTTGATCTGATCCACTATGTGGTACGTAGGCAACTGAGAGCATTGTGCCCCAGCTTGATCAAAAGATGCATTGTGTCATCCATTTATATTTAGGATGATATAAGATGTTGAGTAAATGTGAAAGGTATAAAGGGATTGGTGGGATATACCTTTCCTAATATAGACCATAATGCTAGATGTTGGATCCTTCGAAGGCAGCCCGAAGAGGTTATGATGCCTTAGGAGTCCCGATATGATGAGACATATATGTTTGTTCTCGAGTAAAGCCTAGAGTTGCGAGAGAACTATGAAAATTCTTAAGATGGACAGATGAGGACTTTGGCACTGAGATATATGTGACTAGATTACTTGATTATATTGAGACGTGGTATGAGTGTGTCCCTCACGTGATATTGTTGATTGAAACATCGTATGGGTGCGCTCCTCACGTGATATTAATTATATTGAGACGTGGTATGGGTGTGTCCCTCATGTGATATTGTTGATTGAGACGTGGTATGGGTGTGTCCCTCACGTGATATTGATTATATTGAGACGTGGTATCGGTGTGTCCCTCACGTGATATTGATTATATGGAGACGTGGTATGGGTGTGTCCCTCACGTGATATTGATGATTGAGACGTGGTATGGGTATGTCCCTCACGTGACATTGATAACGTTATGCCTTAGTCCATTGAAAAAGGAAACTGTCCGATCAGTAGATCATTGTGTTTCACCTTTGTGTAGTTAAAATGATGAGATAAGTATGTAGATACCATGAGTAAGGCCTAAATTAGCCGTGAGACCTTGAGAGCCTCGATATGAACATACGGAGATTGTGGCATTGAGATGTATATGTGACTTGGTCACTTGATATTGAGACAGTGGTATGGGTACATCCCTCAAGTGATTATGATAGTTGATTGATCGTTCTAGAGAGATAATCAGGACGGTGGGGTTGGCTGCGGAGACTTGGTCCCGTAGGGTTACCGTCGAGGAGTAGGTCTCTCACATGCTACACGCTGGAGGGAGCTCTCACGGCTATTTAGCACACTTGATGTGCGTTGATGAGCAGAGCTAGATACTATTTTACCCCATGGGGGTGGTGCTAGTTTCGTTAGACGCGGTCCGACCGCCTTAGAACTTGACTGAATCACCGTTGAGGTGAAGGGATGAAGGGCGAGGTAGACTTGATCATGCTAGTCGTGGGTCTCCCGCTTAGTAAGTCATGGGCCCTAAGTTTTGCTAGGGATCGTGGTATATTTATGATATAATATGATAATTTGATATTGTTGCCACAGTCACGTAGTGATTCATTAGAGTGTTGTTCATACGGATAGAAGATCTCATGGTAGATGATGTGCCCCTAGATTAGTTATGCCCATGGATGGATTATATATACCCATGGAGGGATTATATTCATGGATGGTTATTAACCATGGATAGATGATACTCACTGATAGAGTGTTACGAGGGATGGATATGTATACCCATGGATGATGGTTCCCATAGTGGTGCTTAGATGTTGATCTTAGGGTAGATCTGTTGGTCCCATGGTAGAAGTATTGGTTTTATGTTAGACATGTTGGTTCCATGGTAGACGTATTGGTATTATGGTAGACATGTTGGTCCCATAGTAGACGTATTGGTCTTATGTTAGACATGTTAGACCCGTAGTAGACGTATTGGCATTATGGTGGACACGTTGGTCTCATGGTAGACGTATTGGTAGTATGGTGGACATGCTGGTCCCATAATAGACATATTGGTTCTACGAATGTATGAGTTATGCTCATGGATGGATTATACCTATGGAGTGATTATATTCATGGATGGTTATTACCCATGGTAGATGATATTCACTGATGAAAAGTTACCATGGATGATGAATCCCATAGATGTTGTTCCCATGGTAGACATTTTTGGACTCATAACTAGATATTGATTATATGGTGAGCATATTGACCCCATGATAGATATAGTGGTCCCATGGTATGCGTATTGGTCTCATGGTGGACGTGACGGTTCTATGTATAAATATTATTTTCCCATGGATGGTTATTCCTATGGAGGGCTTTGTGACTATGGACGAGTATTGTATACAGTGGATAGATATTCCCATGGAGGGCATTGATTCCATAGAGGATTGGACCCATATTTAGAGTATTGTCCCCGAGGAGGGATGTATTTATGTTCGGGTATAGGTCTTATGGTTGAGGTTTATCCCATGTGTGACATTAACCCCATGGTTGACAGTGTTCCCATGGTTGGTATAGACCCGTGATTGGCTAGACCCCTGATAGATGAGATCTATTCTATTGATGAGGCCCACGATAGGGTAATTAGAATGTCTTGATGTGACATCATGAATAGCACGGGGTTAGTGCCATGAAATAAATGAATTGAGAACTACGCAGGATCTGATCTCCATTGGAGTACGTAGGCAGCTGATAATTTAGTTCGATCAAATCAAGGGTCCAATAAGTCTTGTGATCCGTAGGAATCTCGCAACACGTGTAGGTGTCACGTGTTTGGACTATGAGTTGTGATGCTTCAAAAAAAAAAAATTATTATTGTTTCTCACGTGTCCATTGGGTCGGGTCGTGACATTACCTGTGACGGATGGGTAGGGCGGCGACAAGGAGCGACCCAAGCTGCAGCAAAGGGGCGAAGGGCGACGGCGTTGGCCGCTACAAATACAAACAGAGAAGAGAGGGCTGAGCAGAGCGACAGCGAGAGAAGGGAAGAGAAGGAGAAAACGACGGCGAGAGAAGGGAAGAGATGGAGAGAGTGACAGAAGTGTTTCGCTTTCGAAGGGCGAAAGAGAAGGAAGAATAAAGAGATAGGGTTTTGAGATTACGGAAGGAAACGTTCGAAATTCCACTTTTATCCGAAACTTGAATTAGAATATAGAAAGTCCGACGAGCTCGCGGACCGTCCAAAAATAAACAGATTGTCCGAGTCTGAGTCTGTGTACCTTAGGATCCGGCCTGTATGCTTATTTGTCGGGCCAGGCCGGACGGTCCGCAGGCCAGATTCAGGTCCGTTTACACCCTTATTTGACAGTATTATGCCTTAGCCGCATATGTCTGGACTTTCCATTATATGTGCTATTACTTGCCATAGCAAATGTTGGTTACTTGAGAATCTACTTAATTTACCTATTGCATAGGCAATATCTAGCTTTGTGCAGTTCATTAAAAACATTACACAACCAATAATATTTTAGTATTCTTCTTGTAAAACATCTTTCTTTGTATTTTTACTCTGTTTTATAAGGATTAAATTGACATTCAAATTAACCACATTTCTCGAGTATCTGCTCTACATCTAATTAAAACAACCCCTTTTTTATTTCTCAAGATTTTGATACCAAGAATTATATCAGTTTTTCTCTCAACTTTCATATCAAAGTTTCTAAACAAAGATTCTTTAGTTTCATTTATTACATCCATATAGACACAATATACAATATGAGCATGTCATCATTGTATACGCAAATAATTACACAATTAGAGCCTGATACTTTGCTATAAAAGATCAAGATATCCAGGTGTCTCATTTGACTAATCCTTGAGACACATATAAACCTGAATGCCACTGCTTGGGTGCTTACTTAAGCTCATAGGAAGACTTTACAAGTTTGCACACATGTTCTTCCAAGGTACTACAAAACTCTTCAGGTTGATCCATGTAAATTTCCGTATCTAGTTCTCCATTTAGATAAACAATTTTTATATCCATTTGGTGTATTTCTAAATTGAATATGGATGCAATTGCAATCAACAATCTAATAGAACTGATCCTGATCTCTCGTGTAGGGGTATCAAAATAATCTTTGCCTTCTCTTTGTTTATATCCTTACAACCAATCCAGCCTTAAACTTATCAATGGATCCATGAGGTTTTAGTTTCTTTTTAAAGATCCATTTGCATTCAATAGTTTTTGCACCCTTTAGGTAAATTTACTAATTCACATGTGTAATGGGATATAATTGGTGTGATGGACGCCATGTGTGGACGGATGCGAGGCACTGGCAGGCAACAATAGTAGATAATCTTTAGTCCCACATCAAAAATAAACTCGTCCAACGTAAGATTTATAAGTAGAATGCTTACACTTTATCCTATAGAGGCATTTTCCCAAGGGAAGCTTGGGGAAAACAAAATTGTGGGCTAGAATGGAGTGGCCAAAGTAAACAATATCCATACATTAGTCCCACATCGAAAGCAGACTCTGGTTTCTAGATGTGGGATTGTGATGGATGTCATATGTAGCCGGGTGTATGGGGCATGTGTGTGGCACTCGCGTACTATCATAGTAGGTGATCATTAGTCTCACATCACATCAAAAACGGACTCGTCGAACTTGGAGACGTGGAGTTTAAATAGGATAATTACACTTCATTATATGATAATATCTATATAAGTGAATGGAGGGTAGTTACGATTCAATATCATTATTAATAGCTTTTTTCAGCATCTAACAAAGCCATAGCTTCTTTAAAAGCTACAAATAAGTATAATAAACAGAGAAAAAGTCCTTTTCAATTGTAGCTCCCTCTTCTAACTTTCTATTAAATTTTCATAAGAAAAATCTCAAGTTTTTTTATTTTTTTTTTTATAACAAGGTATTCCTGAGGTATTGATCCAACAAGACTAATCCTCTAGGGTCCGCACTGTCATTGCCCACAACGCCGGCCCGGATAAGTCAGGTGGTAGTACCAAGGTTTAATCCCAGAATATAAGAGAGCAAACCCCATGCCAAGAACAACTTGGGCTGACAAGAATTGGAGCTACACTTGAAATGAAACACATTTTCAAAGAATACAGCTTCTCTGGTTTCAAATATTGATTTTCATTTACATCTCATATGGTGTTATTTGAACCTTTTGTGAGTAATTATATTAACAATATGACATGTGAATAGAATTGTTTCACCCTAATAAGAATGAGGGAGCATTTGTATTTTAATGAATAAAAATATACTACAATTTTGATTTTCATTTAATAAATAAAAGAATAATACAAGGGTCATTTAAATTAAAATTATCAAAAAAAATTATTATTAATAAAGATAATATCTTATTCTCAAAAAGAGTGGTATCCACTTATCAAATATAATTGACATTCAATCACAGTTATTTTGGGCCATGAAAATAAAAATAAAAAATTGTTTGAATAATTAAAACCACAAGATAAGTAGAATTTGTAATTAGCCTTTTGATAATTATGGTCCAAAACTAACTCTCGTCCATTGGCTCTTCCTAATCATGATCTTTATTTTTAACATGAGATTTTAAAATACTCTTATTGTTAGTTAATTGTTCATTTTATATTGTTAAATTATGTTACTAAATATTTAACATTGATATAGAATTTAGTCATTATTATCATCGCCGTCATCAAAATAAAAATTCCATCTATCTAGTGCCTCTTTTTAATTTTATTTCTTGATTCGAGTCTATCCTAAACTATTCAGTCAATCAATCCACTGTCTATACCGTCTTTCTTTATCCCTTTTCTATCTTTTTTTTAATAGTCTTCGCCTCCTCCTAATATCTATGGCTTATAATATCTCTACTCTTTTACTTAAATGAATCAATGTTCATTTATATTATTATATATAGATAACAAAATGTTAAAAGGTGTTGGTGAATTTAACCCAAATAAAATAAAAGGAGATACTTAAATAATTACGACAATAAGCTTCAATTCTTCTAGTTTTCAAGCTACTCTCTTCATTTTTCAATACTCGCCAAGTCAAAGTTAAAGGTTATTTTAGGGGACTCACTAGGCCCTTTATTTTGGCTTTCCTTTTTACTTTTAACTTTAGGGAGAGCTTTTCCTTCTGCTTTGCTCGTAAGAGGACAAATAATTATCAAAATATCCATATTGTACTTAGTGTTTACTTTCACTAATAAGATTGTATTTTTTTTCTTTTATATATAGAAATATTTTAAATTATGATAAATTTTATATTTTTGCAAATGTTACTTTGTTTAAGTAAAATGAGATTAGTGTAGATTAGTCACATATAAAACTTTGTATTATTTTAAAATATTTAATAACATAATGCAAATGATAGTAGCACCCCTTTTTTTTTAACTTAGAGACACCCTCTAATTAGACAAAAATGCTTCTCAATCCCGATTCTCATTTTTTTCTTTCAATTTCCATTTTTTTTCTTTTTTCCTTTCTAAAACTTAAAGGAGAATTTTTGGAGACATTGCACATTTTCTATAGGCTAGGCTCAGCAAAGTTTGATGGGATGGATAGAAGATTATATGGATGATATAATTTAAAATAAATTCCTCTATCTAATTATGATAGTTTTATGAGATGGGAAAAAAGTAAATTAAATTTTGGTGAGTACCACCTAACTTATCCGGGCCGGCTGACTTACCCACTAAGTGAGTAGCCCAAGTGGTCTTTGGCGTCGGGTTTGCTCCCTCATGTCTCGAGATCAAACTTTGGTGTTACCACTTGACTTATCCAGACTGGCTGGGTAGACAATGACAGTGCGGGCTCCACAGGATTAGTCTTGTTGGGTCAATATATCAGGGATACCCTCGTTATAAAAAAAAAATTAAAAGCTTAAAACAATTAAATTATAATAGTTTAAAATCACCTAGCTAAACTGTTCAAATAGAGTTCTATTTTATCTATCCACTTTCTTTGTCATCTTCTGTCTATTCCAACCATGAATGTTTTACAAATTAGAAATTTGAATAAGCAGTTACCCCCAAATAATGTGTTTTCTTTATTTTTATAAAAAAAAATATTTCATTAAAGAAAATAAATACTCACATCAATTGTAATTTCTATAATACATTATTGTACGGGATCTAGTAATCCTAGTAAATAGGGCCCAGTAATCCTACCGAGTTAAATTAGAAATTAGAGATATATTTATTATAAGAAATAATTGTATGGTGTATTTGAAAAGAGAGGAATAATAAAATATTTGAGAACAAAGCAACTGTAGCAGGGTATCTTCCTTGGTCTTCTCAAATTCGGTGGTGCAAGAGACTTTTAGCTTTTAGGAGAGATTTAACACTGCAGAAGACCTTGGTCAGGAAATTTATTAATGAAGGAATTTTGGCAAATGCTATCAAAGGGGATAAGAGAAAGAAAAAGCCACTGTGGAAATTGGTAACGGTTTTGAGGGAAATTAAGAACATGTGCTCAAGGAGTGAGGTCTAGTTCGAGAAGATTAGATGCTTAGCCACGACTTCTTCGCAAAGTTGGGTGTGCACTTGTATCTCAGTGGTGTGTTTCACTTGTAATCAGGGGTCGAAAATTCGGCCTAGCCAATATATCGGCTGATATGTAAATATCGGCTGATAAATTTTTCTCTCCTCTTTTGAATTTTTTGTAAATATCGATATCTTTTTTTTTTCTAAATTAAAAAATAAATAAAAACCCAAAAGGAAACTGGTTTTTTCAAAAAAAAAATTTGAAAACGTAAATATCCGCCGATATCTGGGATGATATTGGTCCGATATCGGCCAAGGTATCGACCCGGCCCATCACTATTTTGATTTTTTTTTAAAAAAAAAACAATATACTTCTCGGCTGATATCGGATCGATATGTATATCGCTGATATATCAACCAAATAGGCCAAGAAGTAATTCGTACGGCCAATATAATACATATCGACCGATATAGATCGGCAATGAAAAACCGATATATGTACCCCTGCTTGTAATCACATGAGAGGGGTCCGGGGATTCTATGGGACCGATATGTGGGGTGCTTTTCGTTGTTCCATTCCTTTGTTTTTCTCTTCATTTGTGTTGTCTTTTAGTTTTGTGGATTTAAGCTTCTTAGAACTTTTTTTTATACTTGTATTGTTTATTTCTATTAATATAATCCTCTTTTCCTTTTTTGTTACTGCTAAAAAAGAAAGAATGAATAGTCGATAGGGAGTTCCATTTCAACCGTCTATTTTACTTGATTTAAATCAGATGACTATATATATTTAATGAAATTAAGTTCTTTTAAATTTATATATTAGCAACTAGTTAAATGTTTTAAAATGATGAACCGTAGTAAGCTGAGGTAACTAGTTAATTTGGATTATATGAAATTGGACAGTGGCATGATGTCCAACGACCCTATAAAATCAAATAAGTTGTAGCTAATATAAAAATTTAAAAGAATGTAATCTCATTAAATATGTAGTCACTCAATTTAAATTAAATAAAATAAACCATTGAAGGAGAACTCCTTACTCAACTACATATTTCATCTACTTAAATAAAACGAATAAGATATTTGAATGAGAATTATTTTATAATTAGCATATTTTTAATCTTAATTTAATTTAATAGAATTAGTGGACTCCAAAGAATGGTTCATATTATAAAAAATAAAAATTGATGCGAGTATTTTTTTTGTTACAGTAAATAACTTCTAAAAGCGTACCTACTTAGGATGGTATTTTATCAAAATTTCTACTGTTCTACATAATTTTGGTTGGAATATACAAAAATGAGATAAATTTAGAGATAAACTTAAACTTAAAATCTTAATCACATAATAACTCTATTATATTCAAACATCCTAAAAATATTCTAACATATATTTTCTGTAAAGAGGGGCCTCTTTTTCTGTGCTCTTCATTTTCTACTGTATAAAAAATCACGACACACCCTTAGAAAGGTAAGTCTAACATGTGAAACTTTTTGTTTTTCCTCTTTTAGCTTAATTTCCTCCCTAAGAACAGGGTCTTACCATCTTTGTGGGCCAATGGAGTCAGGCCTCACATGCAATTTTAGATGAAAGGGGCACCACTTTTTAAATATGTCAAGGGATTACAAATCAAAACTTTCTCCAAATTTCAAACTTAGGAATGGTGCTCTCTAGCTTGCAACCATGAAAAGAAAGAAAAAATGCAGAAAAGTGAGTTTGTCCACCGAAAGAACATACCCTTTCCCTCCCTCTCTCATTTCAAACCTGTCCAGGCCTTGTCCCCATTTGATACTAATGCTTTCTATGTAGAGAAACTCATGGCTCTCTCTCTCTCTCTCTCTCTCCTTCCTTGAATGAGAGCCTTTCAATGGCCTCCCCTAACTTGTGTTCTGCCCTTTCTCTAGTATTTCTCACTTGTGCTGTCTACTTGGTGGCTCTAGTGCATGCTCTCTCCGGCGGCACACATGTGCTCCCGGGCATATCGGTGTGCCGGAATTCATGCGGATCGATCCCCATAAAGTACCCGTTTGGCACTGGATTCGGTTGCGGTCATCCCGATTTTGCCAAATATGTAAAATGTGTTGGTGGGGCGCTACAATTCTCGACGAGCACCGGTGTTTATGAGGTAACCACCATTGACTACAACACCAACATTATCATCGTATCGGATCGCTTCATGTCAACATGCTCTTCCATGCAAAATTCGGGTAGTTTTGGGCTAGACCCGGATGGCCCATTTGTGACAATTCCGACCGATGTCTTTGTCTTGCTAGGATGTTCCACAACATCTCCAGTCTTTGATCCAAATCAGGACCTATGTGACACAGATGCCTCACACGTGTGTAAAGGGTTGTACTCGTGCAAGGGTGTCGCGGACATTGGATTGGATCCAAATGGACCGACTTCAACTTGTTGTGTGTATGATCCACCTATGGGCCTTGGATCCGGGTACCAATTGGACCTTCCCAAGCTCCAGTGCTCATCTTACGCATGTATATACGGGTATGGAGACGACGAGGGAGACCCAAATAGGTGGAAATATGGGATCTCATTGCAGTTCAATGACACATACCAAACAGATGCGTGCAAGACGTGCGAGACGACTGCGGGCACATGTGGCTTCACCGGCTCAGATGCATCACCGGTGTGCGTATGTCGGAATGGGGTGAACACTACCACTAACTGCTATGGGCAAGGTTGGTTCCTCAGTCTATACTCTCTGGTTCTACAAATTATTACATTTTTCAACAGTTTTGAAGTTCAGGATCTGTTATACATGTCTTTTCTATACTATGCTTGATATTTAATTTGTTTATGTTCTTCGGTTTTATTTTGCATTTTTGCTGCTCCACATAGAGTGTGAACATGGGCACCATCACAAGCAAACATGATTTTTTTTTCCTTACATATTGTTTTTGATTATCAATGGTAGGTTACACTTGGAGGGGATCAAGTAAAGAAAGGAGAGTGGAAAGATTCAACCTCTTAGGTACATTCAACAACTCTTTTCACACTTGTAAACAACATTAAGAATTTTGAGAAATGAGCTGTCTCAATTCTCAATACAAGTAAAAACCCAATAAACCTTAGTTTAATTATTTTTTTTTTAAATACGGCTAAATCAATTTAAATTAATTCGATTTGACAGGATTTTAAGTTGAGAAAGTTGATGAATTTTTTTCAAAAAAAAAAGAAATCATAAATTTTGCATAATTTTTCAATTTAATTAAATTTTGAGTCAAGTGCAAATTTCAATATTTTAAACATTGATTGTAACTAAGATAAAATAATTCAAAAAGTACTACAAATTATAGGCTTCATAACCATTACTCAATGCAGAGGTGCTTTAATCTCATATTCTCAATCACTTGTTTTAGGGTTAAATTAATGGGGGACTGAGACAAGTGGGGTCCATAATTTCCATGTGAGAACTAATGATTGTGTTTATTTATTTGTTATTTGCCATGATGAAAAGTGGGACCAGCCTATATCTATGGCTTTGTTGGATTCTGAGGTGATTTAATGAGAGTATTGGGCCTCATTTAGGAAAGATTTTTTTTTTTCCAATTTAATAAACTATTCTAATTGAAGGATATTTGAAAAAAAAAAAAAGTTGAAATCAAAATTTAAGAAAAAGAGTGAGTGATTCAACAATTAAACCTAATGAAATTGTAGAAACCTACACGACTAGTTCAGTTGATTTAAGCTTTTAAAATTATATTAGAGTCTTCTGTTTGACTCCTCCCAATCTTATCTTATAAATATGATTTACGAGTGGTTTTATGTATTAGAAGATTAGTCTCACGTTCAATATCGAGTGGAGTAAAAAGCATTTCAATTACTAAATGTCTGATTTCTTGTATTCTCTTAGAGTGATTTGGTATTTTGGTAAAGATTAGACAAAAATTATAACTGTGGAAGACTAAGTAACTCAATTTGAGTACTTTGTTCTTGGTTGGCTGAGGATCACTCATTGCATCGTACATACTTTGCCTACCTTTGTTTTTCTAAAGAAAAATATTTGCCCTTCCCGGAAAAAAAAACTTCTTTTACCGATAAAAAGGGCATATTTGGTTGAAAAAATAAAATAAATAAATAAAATAGAATGAGGTGGATAAATTTAGACCTGGTTCAAGTCTATCGAGAATTTGCTGACACCGATATATAGGTGAGTGTAGTAGATAGATAATTACATAATTATAGAGTGCGTCAAATTTTATCATCAAATTATCATTTAAATCATGTGGTCTTCACATTTTAAGTTTTGATGAAATATATATCATTGGCTTTTAAAATTTTAAAATTTAAAGATGGGATGATCAAATGGAGATGAAATATTATAATTCATATAATCTTTTCCCATCCCAACACCCCCCACCCCACACCCCCCGTTTCATTACAATATCAAGTCTAGCTGCTAGATAGAGTCTCGTTAGAGTTTTGAATTTATATTTATTGTTTAAAAGACTTGAATAACTTATCGAATCAATATCAGGTGAGTTGGTTGAATTTTAAATCTTTTGGGTCAACATATTTTTAAGAAAAATTAAGAACAGTAATTCAAATTGGGAGAGTTCGAGTTTTCAAATAATTTTTTTTTAAAATTTACGTGTGAGAAATCGTAGGATACCTAGTGTAAGATCTCCACGGGTATGCACACTACCCTAGGCACACTAAAGTTAGGCTATGAATGTTCGAACCCACGACCTCCTACTTCTTAAGAGAAGAGACAACAAATTGAACTACACCCATATAAATTCAAACAATTATTTAAACATGATCAACTTAATAAAATTTTCTTTTTATTTCATTTTTAGGTGTTTTTGTGCTCTGGGCTGGACTCTTCATGGGGAGGCTGTAAATTCCAGGTGTTGGGGGATCCATTAAGAACATGGAATGAAGCTGGACTCGCAATCTCTTAGAGTAAAATGCTGTTTAGGATTGTACTAAATGATTCTTCAACTTACCCACAAATGCATGGGGAGAAATGAGTTACTGGTAGAGGATTGAAGTATCCAAGTTTTCTATACATGAACCATTTTTGGACGTCACGAACTCTACAAGGTTGTACTTTTTTAATGACGGAAGGTGTTTGGTATTTCACCCAACTAATCTTTCAAGATATATGAAAACCTCTCAAAAGTGACCATTTAAGATTGAACGTGAATTATAAGGTACTACTTTTATTAATCCATCTCTTATATATTAAAAAATTGTCATGCTTTTATACTCACCGTCTAGTTGGCTTAAGTTTAAATTTGAATTTATTTTGAAATTTTGTAATTTAAATATGATAGTTTTTCTCATAAAAACATTGCAAAATTTTTAAATGTAGTATAAAAGCTGGTTCATAATATCGATATAAAGCCATTCATATTATCTTGGAAAGTCTTAAAAATCCTATTTATCAAAAGTGGGTTTTTTAAGTTCTCCTTTGCTTGGTTTTTTAAGTTCTCCTTTGGTTCCACCATAAATCATATAATCAATTAACCCACTATTTATCATGTCTTTCTTATCACTTTCTCTGGATTTCTAGAAGTCTATCACTTTTTCTTATACCTTAACCCCTCAGCTCTAATGTACTTAGGTTGTCTTTAGTCTTTTAGTCACGCATCCAAGCCACTTTATATTGTCATCTATTGAATTTATATTTAAATTTTCAATAATCCAGTCATTTTTAATTTTATTATTTACATAAATAATCAATTACGTGAAATATACTCATCCTTTAAGTTTAAAGGAAGACCTTTTTGCTTTTATGCTTGACTATATATATAGCATGATCGTACAAGTTGTGCTTGGCCACATATATGGAGACCATTAAGTTGAAATATAAATTTGAGTCATCAATATTTTTGTAATGATACTAATAATTATTAGTCTTACCCATCAATACGGCTTCAAATAACTGAGTTCATTTCTAGATTGGTGGTATCAGTAATCACTAGTAGGTGTTCATATGTTTGTGTTTGTAGAAAGAATTTATTGTTTCTATTAAAGGTCATTTATTTCTACCAATGACTGGTCAAGTACAAATTATCCTATGTTCTAATAGAAGTGGAGACGTCTCAACACCATAATTATAAAAGAGAAATTATAATACTTGTCATCTAAACTTTATGATTTATTGAGTGGATTATATCTTTCTACTTTTGGTAACTTAAATTAAATTCTAAAAATTAGCAATTGGTCAAGCCAATAATTATTATTCATAACTATGAGATCTAAATTTTGATTTAGAATGGTACTAAACCATCGTGAAATATAATTATGTACTTATCATATTGACTGCAATGACTCCCCCCTCTAATGCGTGCGTCGTTTCAACTCCTCCTAGCTTGGTAAGATATTATCCGCTCTGAGCCCACCCAAGGGGTCTGCACGGATTTCCATTAGGCCTAGCCCAATAGGCCGGTCCAGAACACGTCTTACCGATAATGAGGGGTGGATTTCTTATAAAGCCCCTCATTTTTTCTTTCACTTTCGATGTGGGACTCCAAACAGTCAGCCCCCACCATGCGACACATTGCCCCATGCGATGTATCCTGGCGCTCCTGTTTCTTAAGGGCCGGGGTTCTACAACCTAAACCCCTGAAAGCAGAGCAGCCCTCGGCTCGATCCACAACACACAGGGATAGGCCCACACAATCTGAGTATTGAACGTAGGCTCTGATACCATTTATCACGACCCGCCCCTCCAAGGCTGTGCCGTTTCAACTCCTCTCAGCATGGTAAGATATTGTCTACTCTAGGCCCACTTAGGAGGGGTCCGCACGAATTTACATTGGGCTTGGCCCAATAGGCTGGCTCAAAACGCGTCTTACCGATAATGAGGGGCAGATTTCTTATGAACCCCCTCATTTTTTACTTCACTTTCGGTGTGAGACTCCAAATAGTCAGCCTCCACCATGCGACACATTGCCCCATGCGATGTATCCTGGCGCTCCTGCTTCTTAAGAGCCGGGGTTCTACATTGACTTATGTTTACGATAAATATGTAAAAATGAAGAGACCACTGTGTAATTGACCTGTAGTCCAACTTGTATGCCAAACATAATCTAATGAAATTAATTTTTAGGTTTGTATACTTTAGGCATTATCTAACTTTATGTCATTAATTATGAATTGAGAATTTTTGAAAATTCTAAACAACTGTGTAGTGGTGCAATACATGTATATCAAAGCAAAATGGTGTGGTTCAAAGGTGAAATAGGAACTTTTTTATTTTAATTTTTTTTATGATTAAGGTGTTTGGGTCTCTTAGAGTATGGGACTAATTCTTAGGGTATTTGTAAGCCTCTCTACTCACACACTGAGTAACGCTACTGGGAGTAGCTCTTTGGGAGTAGAGTAAAAATCGAACTTAGGACTTTCACTTTCTGAGATGAATTTTTGACCATTACTCCAATCACTTTGGATTATAAGACCTTTTTATTTGATTAGGAGTATGGTCAATAATAATCTTTATGCATATTAATACGGGGGTAAAGCTTTATGCAAAGCAAACCACATAATAAATAGGTCTGAGTTTGTACTAAAGCTTCTTTTGATTCATGGATAAATGGGAAATCTAATTTGATATTGGGCTACTTCACCTCTATTGGCTATTAGCTAATCCAGAACTTATAATTCACCTGAAGAAAAAACAGGGTTAAAATATCGGCCCGATATGTAAATATTGACGATACTCGACTGATATTATGGTAATATTTTTCTGTCTTATCCAAATTTTCTCAAAAAAATCATAAATTGTGACTATGTAATTTTTTCACTAAATATCGGTCACTTATATGTTCAAATATTTTTTTTAATATATCAGTCATTTAAATGGGTATGGTTTTTTTTTATTCTGTCATTTTTATTCGGTCATGTAAAAATAATGACATATCTGTCATTTTTTATTTTTTAAAATATTTTTAAAGAATGTTGACTTGTTTTCCTCGGCTGATCATATTTTGGCCTTGTCAATCATATTGCACGATATGTAATTCTTATTTAAAATTTTGAAATAAACGAAAATGGATTAATTTTTTTCTCCATTTTATCTAAATTTTATTTTCTACAATAATTTTAGCATTTGTGAAAATATAAAAAATATATCAATTTTTTTCATTTGAGAGGAGCCCATTATCCAAAATTTATATATATAAAATATCGGTCATTTAAAATATGAAATATCTGTCATTAACCAAAATAAATTAAACATATATATTTATTCAAAATTTAAATTATGAAATATCAGTCATTTTTTACTAAAAATATCGGTCATTTTAAAATATCAGTCAACTTTTTTTTTTATTCTTTATAAAAAATTTAAAAGATTATTTTATTTAAATATCAACCATTTTATTGTTTTTTAATTAAAGTGAAATATCGGCTCATATTATAGATATCGGTCGATATTTCAACCAATATGTATCGGTGATTTTGGCCGATATCTATATTGTACGACCAATATAATATGTATCTTCCGTTATTTTTATAGAAAAATTAGATCCTAGAATTGTGAAGTTGTTAGTTGTTAGGTATTTACAAAGGTTCAAAGACTATATATTTTACTGTCTGACTAATAAAACAAAATCCTATTTGTGGAGTCCCATGATGTAAAATTCATTGAAGATGATGAAAATAGTAGGAGTCTCCCACTATATAATTTGATTTTTAAGTAAATTCAAATTATTATTTATTACCTGCAAAATCGAAAGTTAAAAAAATTCCAACAAAACTAATTTCACAACCAGTCGTGAAATATTTCAATTTTCACTCCATCCCAATGGGCCACTCCCTTTAGAGTTACTCGCTATATGTGGATAGGGAAACTTACATATATCCTAAAGACTACTCAGATGATCTTTAGACACATTAAAATACTTAGTTAATTTGTCTAAAGATCATCTAATAATCTATTGCTTTGAGAAAACTTTTTCACCGATCACTAAAAAATACTTAGTTAGGATTATTTTGGTTTCGTTGACTTATTTTGATCTTGAGTTATTCAAATGGATGTTCAAATAGTTTTTTTAATTGTGAATTGGAGAAGGAAAACTCCATTGTAGAGTGAGAATGTTTTCAGGGAAAAGAGAGGAAAAATTTAGTACTTAAACTTAAGAAATAGAAGATTTTATGAAAAAAAAAAATCTTTTAGCATGTAAATTTAAAGAATCTATTTATCAACTTAAACAAGTTTTTTGGACAAATGGTATTTAAAGTTCAATGCATAAGTTCTCATTTTGAATTTAAGGAAAATATTGTCAGCGTCGTCTTGACCCTTAGCCAAGAAAGGCGGTCGCCTTAGGCCCCTGGATGAAGAAGGCCCCTCTCAGTCCAATAGTGCACTATTAGTTAAAAAAAAATTATATAATTTCTATAGTTTTGAATAATAAAATCTCTTTAAAGTTATTTTTTAACTACTGTGTATTTTCAAAATTTCTCAAATTGAATATCCAAACTAATTACAAAAATCTCATAAAAATACTTTAAGACTTCAAAGTCTTTTGACACCCCTAAATGCTTAAAACACATTGTTTTACAAATAAGGGTATCCCTCAGCTGTGCCGAAAACACATTTACGAGAAACCGTAAAAACCGTTGAACTCCAAATTCAAAGCTGAACAAATATGTGAAATTTAAAAACTTAGATCTTTCAAATGATTGTTTACAAAAATAGGTGACATTTTCCCATCTCAAATCCCGTCCCTTCTTTAAAACAAAAAAAATCCAATTAAACAATCATTTGAAAGAACTAAGTTTTCAAATTTCACATATTTGTTTAGTTTTGAATTTGGAGTTCAACGGTTTTCACGGTTTATCTTTTGGACTTCCGAAAATATATTTTCGGTACAGCCAAGAGATACCCTTTATTTGTAAAACACTATGTTTTAAACATTTGGAAGTGTCAAAAGACCTTAAAGTCTTAAAGTATTTTTATCAGGTTATCGTAATTAGTCCGGATATTCAATTTGAGAAATTTTGGAAATACACAATGCTTAAAAATAATTTTAAAGTTTTAAAGGAGATTTTATTATTCAAAATTATAGGAATTATATAGTTTTTTTTAACTAATGCACTATGCATTACTGTAGCATCTGTAGACCATCCAAATGAATGGAATTTACGCATGAATAATGGTTCGAATAAAGGAAAATATTCTTAACTCACGTCCAGACGGTGCTGAAGCGGAAGAGCCAAATGGTAATTTCCAATAAAAATTTGAAAACCCGTGTCTGGTGAAAGAAAAATCCCGAGTCTAAATAATTACCCTTATTCAAATTATATAGAAAAGAAGAAGAAGATAAGAGAGCAGTAGAGAGAACATATCTCTCACTCTTTGTTTGCACTTCAGTCCACTCAGTATACTGATCTTTTAAATTGTTCTTATTCTATTTTAATTTCTGAATATGCTAATTTCACTGGGATGAATATGCTAATTTCACTCGGATGGGTAAATTTTTCAATGCTCTGTATTGTTGGCCTTTTGATCTTTTTAAGTTAAAAAAATTATTGTCTAGAATAATTTATTTTATAATATATAATTAAAATTTTAATTAAATATTACTTATAATAATTTATTAAATACCAAGAATGCCCCATTTAAATTTTTTGTCTTAGGCCTCAACTTGTTTCTAAACGGCCTTGAATATCTCAAAATTAAGAAAAGCAAGTTTATATTTATATATTATATATGTGGGTGATAATTTTGTTGGCAAATAATGACAAAAATTTACTAAAAGAAACTAAATATTTTCTATGTTCAATTTAATTATCTGTATTTTGAGACTGTTCCAAAATAATAATGATCTGATATGTTTTTATTGGAAGAGTTATAAGATGTTGAAGAGAAATTTATAAGTCTTTTGAGAGTACTTCTTTTAAAAATTCAAAATTTTAAAATAAGACAACTAAAATAAGACAGAGAGAATATTTTTTCTAACAATTTTACCCTGAAAGATATAAGTAATGCAATATCTATAATGGGTACAAATCTTGTTGCTTTCAGACTTGTCTAAAAAAATGTCAAATCAAGATCTCCTTTAATATTAGGAATGTAAGCATGTTTTAATTACTTAATGATCAATCTTTTAATAAATTAAAAAGAAATGGATTGTTATTTTAAAAAAATAAGTAATTTCAAAAACCAAAAGGTAAAAAAAAAAATAGCATGATTGCTTCTCTTTAAATTAAAATTGCATCAATAAACTTTTAAATATTTTAATTTACTAATTATGACTAATTAAATATTTAAAATAAGTGAAAAAGTACTTATTGCAAGTTATATTAATAAGTGTTCAACTATTTTTATTTTATTAAATAATAATTTTTAATATAATTTTTTTTTAAATTTATATGTGAAAAACCGTGGGAAACTCCCGCAACCCTTAAGGGCACATCAAGTGAGGCCCTACATCCAACTATTTATGTAAATTAAAACTAAAGTACAAAATAATATTAAATCGAAATTTAATTTCAATAGAATTTTAACTGCAATATCCTATATTTTCTTTCACAAATTTGTTATTCAAATCCATGTCAAAATTGCAAGAAAGTCCATGTGGAAACATGGACCCTGGTCGGTTAGTCGCATTAGCAGCAAACCCAGCCGCCCCACTGGCAGCAGCCGAGCACGTGGGTTTTGACTCCTTTTCTCTCTTAACATTCATCTTTATTGTAATTAAAATATAAAATAATTTTAATTCTCAATTTTATGAGAGTTTTTACAAAAACAAATTAATCTAAATTGTTTAAAATTTATGAACTATTCATTAACGCTTAGATGTAACTCTTAAAATTAATGATAGATTAACTTATCTTTATAGAAACTTTCATAGAAATAACAATAAAAGTTAAATAATTGATTGTGATTGATCTAAATTGGTAATTTTTTAAAAATTATTGAGTTAAAATTTAAGATTATGCAGTTATGTTTTAAGAGATTAGACTTGTTTGAGTTAAAGCACTTTAGATCAAACTTTACAAAAATAACAGAAATTAAAATTCTTTAATATAAAATAAATTTATATCAACTTTTTTACATGTATTTAAAGATAAAATCTAAAAATCATTATTTAGATATTTTATCTTCTTGACCATAAAAACTCATAAAAAAGATCATAATTGTTTCTACAGAATCTCCTCAACATGGAAAGATTGAGAGGCTAATCAATAGTAATTTTTCCATTATATGTATACGAGATACTATAATTTTCTGACAAGGTCGAGTTCTTGGTTGACCCACCAAGTCGATGCAACCCAATAAAAAATTGACTATGGGAAAGATCAAAGTAGGCTGATCTAAGTTTTAAATTGACCAACTCAGTTGTTAGTTGATTAACATAGAAAATGAAATTATTAACATAAAAAATGCAGGATTTATTATCATAAATGATACATCTTCTTCATAAAATTGCAATATTTTCATCGAGATTCAAAAATATAAAATGCATGCAGATTGCAATAATCAAAAGAAAAAAAAAACTAATGATAGAATAATATTAATGGGATACAAAAGATTAACAGAAAATAAATCTCTTACGCATAAGCCTGGAGTTTACATAGAACTTGGAAAAAATAAAATCTATTAAATCTTTAAAACTTTTTGAAGAGATTTCACACAATTGTGAGAGTTGAAAGGAAAATAATTAAGATGAAGAAGATCGGTCGCTGATGTGAATAAAAGAAATGTGATTTCCAAATCTAGTTAATAAAAACTATAAATCGGGGCATAGAGCTATTAAATGCAATTTAAACAACTTGTCCTAACGTTCACATGTACAATTTGCCTTAGCCAAGGTCAATTTATGTGAGTGCAAGTTGACCGGGGTAGATAATTTTTTTTTTTAATTTATATATGAGAAATCATGGGATACTCAGCATAAAATCTTTACAGATGGACTCTTACGGATACCAAATTTAAACTATGGAGGTTCAGAAGGTTGATACATTTTTTAAATGCAAAAGGAAAGTGTGCACCAGTAAAAATGAACTTTTTCATATAAAAATAAAATCTGATGCAGACATACGAGGTACTCTGAGCTAAAAAAAATGGATCAGTGATTGAAAATCTCTCTTTTCAAGGTATTTTTGCCAAAAAAAATCCCTTTTTTATATATACTTTTCCCTTAATGATATTATTATTAGAATTCTAATTTATTAAATATTTGTTGTGTTAAACGTTAAATCGATCAAAACTTTCGTCTCTACAGACTCGGGAGTTGAAATTTCTGCACAAAGCTACGATGAGATTCTTATGCATTCATTTTAAGTATTCACCAACCCAACTTGAAAGATGTCGTCAGACTTCCTTTCACTGTCAATGAGGTACCATCTGATCAAACCCTGTCATATGTATCTCATCTTTGAAAATAAAAATAAGGTGTAACAACATGAACAAATAAGATAAATAAGGATTCCCATTCACACCGACGCTTTCTGTGAGCAAATAGTATTTTTAATTTTTAATTGAAAATTATGATTCTATCCCTTTCGTTCGAAATTGATATAAATCAATCGATAAATCGATCGATCAAATACGATTGATTCTCTTTGCAGCAGAAGAAATCGATCGATCGCTGTAATCAGCAATCGATGGATTTCTTTTGTTAATAATAATTTATGTTTATTGCTGGATTTCTTTTGTTAATAATAATTTATGTTGCAGTGAAATTTTTTTTAAAATTTTAAAGTTATTTTTTAATAACTGTATATTTTTTAAATTTTTTAAATTAAATATTCGTACTAATTACGATAATCTGATAAAAATACTTTAAGATTTTAAGGTCTTTTGACATTCCTAAATATCTAAAATACAGCCTTTTACAAATAAGGGTATCTCTAGGCTGTACCGAAAATATATTTAGGAGTGTCAATAGACCTTAAAAATTTTAAAGTTATCGTAATTAGTCTGGATATTTAATTTGAGAAATTTTGAAAATATACAGTGATTAAAAAATAACGTTAAAGTTTTAAAGGAAAGATAAAACTTTAACATTATTTTTTAAGCACGGTGTATTTTCAAAATTTCTCAAATTTAATATCTAGACTAATTACGATAACTTGATAAAAATACTTTAAGACTTTAAAGTCTTTTGACACTCCCAAATGCTTAAAACACTCCCAAATGCTTAAAACAGAGTATTTTACAAATAAGGGTATCCCTCGGCTGTGCCGAAAACACATTTAGGAGTGTTTTCAGACCTTCAAGTCTTAAAGTATTTTTATCAGGTTATCGTAATTAGTCCGGATATTTAATTTGAAATTTTTTGAAAATACACAGTTCTTACGTTAAAGTTTTATCTTTCCTTTAAAACTTTAACGTTATTTTTTAAGCACTATGTATTTTCAAAATTTCTCAAATTGAATATCTGGACTAATTACGATAACCTGATAAAAATACTTTAAGACTTTAAGGTCTTTTGACACTCCTAAATATTTAAAACACAGTGTTTTACAAATAAGGGTATCCCTAAGCTGTGTCGAAAACACATTTAGGAGTGTCAAAAGACCTTAAAGTCTTAAAGTATTTTTATCAGGTTATCGTAATTAGTTTGGATATTCAATTTGAGAAATTTTGAAAATACACAGTGCTTAAAAAATAACGTTAAAGTGTTATCTTTCCTTTAAAACTTTAACGTTATTTTTTAAGCATTGTATATTTTTAAATTTCTCAAATTGAATATCCGGACTAATTACGATAACCTGATAAAAATACTTTAAAACTTAAAGGTCTTTTCACACTCCTAAATGTGTTTTCGGTACAGCCTAGGGATACCCTTATTTGTAAAATACTGTATTTTAAATATTTAGGAGTGTCAAAAGACCTTGAAGTCTTAAAATATTTTTATCAGATTATCGTAATTAATCCGAATATTTAATTTGAAAATTTTTAAAAATATACAGTGCTTAAAAATAACTTTAAAATTTTAAAAGAAATTTTACTGTAACATAAATTATTATTAACAGAAGAAATTGATCGATTTCTTCCGCTGCAAAGAGAATCAATCGTATTTGATCCATCGCTTTATGATGCACTGCAGAATCGATCGGTCGATTTCGAGCAGAAGGGACAGAATCGTAATTTCCAGCAAAAAATAAAAAATCGGTGTCTGCTGGCAGAAAGTGTCGGTGTCTAAATGGGGAGCCCATGAATAAATATGCAAATGTGAAATTTAATACTCTCTCCGTCTCAAAATATTTATCATACATGTATTTTGAAATTATATCAAATTACTTGTCATATTTCTTTATTTTCATATTAAATCAAAATTTTAACCTTTCGATAAGCTCCAAATCACCTTCTACCGTGATGAAAAGATAACTTCTTTTGTAAGCTTTGACTTACCCATATACAGCATTTTATAATTATTTCCACCTCTGACTCTCATCATTTGGAATCATGCATTGTTGCATAGTTAGGAAAGGCTCACTGAGTACTAAATTAAGTTCATTGAGGGTTATTCGTAATCTGACTATCTCAAAATTATTCATATTATGTTGGTATTGACTCAGAGAATCTTTTAATAGGCTTTTGGCGCACTCTGCGTGAAAACGATCCTTAAAAATATATATTTTTTGAAATAAGACAAGTATTCTGGGACTGAAGAAGTATAGAAAATAGCTTATTTTAAAAATTAGAATGAAGATAAATTAATTTCTACTATATGCATCTCTTTTTGATGAAAAACTATATGTTGAGAATTAATTAATTATAAATTAATAACTAATTATTTTTTTTCTTTCACATCATTATCATGGTATCATTTGATTTAAGGGGCAACATATATATCTTATATTTTTCAAAGATGTTAATTTACAAACTTTTATTTATGTAGATCAATTTTTATTACTTATATATTCATGGCTTGAATACGTTATCCATTTTTTTTTTTAATTTACATGTAGAAAACTGAAGGATACCCAGCATAAAACCCCCACGAATGAGCCCACTATCTCTAGGGTACACCAAGGTTATACCATGGGGGCTCGAACCTATAACATCCCACTTCCTGAGGCGAGAGATAACCATTTGAGCTACACCATGTTGGTAAATACGTTTTCCATTTCATGGTGAATTTTCATAATTTTGGGTAATTCTATGAATTTGAAAAGACAACTTTTCCCCTGATATGTTAGATAAATTCTAATTATTATTTAATCTTTTTTTTTGAGCGGTAAAAAAGATATTCATCAAGAAAGAAAAGAACAAGAAAAGTACAAGAAGAGAACAATAAAAACAAAAATTACAAAAGGCCTAAGCGGATTAGGCCGAAGAGGAGGAAAAGACAAAACAAAAACTAAAACACAGCTACTAAAAAACTATGCTACAAAAGGAGAACGCCCGAACTCGGCCCATCAACGCTGTTTTTTGCAAAACATATTATTTAATCTTTTGAATGTTAGCTTTAGTTAAAAAATATAATGTATGTTTAGTAGAAGATGAAATTTTTGGATCAATAGACTCTATTATATTGTATTTAAGATTATGAACTTCTCTATTATCTAAAATATCGAGATAGATCATTTTTTCAAACAAATTCAAATAATTCAACATCAATAGTGATATTACTACTCATTGCAATAATTTGATTTAGATTTCTATATAAATAATTTTTATTCTCAAAATTGATTCTAAAATGTTTCGGAACTCCGCATTCAATATTGTGTGGTCTATTAGTTAATTATGTATCATATGTCAAAAACAATTAATGTTATTTTAAATTAAATTATTATAAAATAAATTATTGTGTACATCCAAAAATATATGCTAATATATAGTGTTACTGTTTAATTTTTAAAAAGAAGTCTTTAATAAGCTCTCTACTTTAATAGAGTCCTCAAAAATTTAGTAAATACAATTAGCTATGGAATATGCAAGAAAGTCAGAATACTATAATGTCCATTGTATGAGAAAGCTAAAGTAGCATACTTGCTTTGGGTAATAAATTAAAAAACAATTGACATATAATGTTTGTGGAACAGCCCATCTCACCGGTCACGCCCCGCCCTTTGTGGGTCTAGAAAATGTGAATTTTTTTTTTAGAATAATAAATTCCAACTCCTTTCTCTTAGTCTATCGGTTGGATCCTCTATCTGAAAATCCAAACACAAAATATCACATGTACTCTTCACACACGTAGACTCAAACATGTACCATAAATCCTCGTATATAATCACATATACACAAACAAATATTTCTATTATCTCATTAGAGTAGCATACAAAAGTATGATAGTTTATACATGCTTAGATTTAATATGCCACAGGCACAGGTAGTATAAAAAGTATATCATTAGCATGAAAATAGATGTAATAAACAGATTTTCCATTAGTGGGAAAAATGATTGACTGTATAGATTCCATCTCCTCAGATAGCAGTGGAGGTTCTTCCATTCTCTCCTCACGTGCTAATCCTACATTGTAGTGGATGTGAGCTCTTAGTCCAGTGAAGAGAACTCATAAAATATCTTAACATGATATTGCATGTTAGATAAAAGTACAATGCAGTTAAATTCTCAAAATCATAAACATCAACAATGGTCTACTTTTACCATTTATATCATCTGTCATATTTACCAATTCTTGCCATTATATTTTCATACAATTGAAGCACTAAACAGGCTTCAAATGCACAACTAAGTCCTATCTGCATTAAGTGCTGACACGGTCAAAATGTAGCATCTTGCAAGAGCCATACGACACCAACGATCAATAACAGCCCAACGACTAAGTGTGTGAAGGCAGTTTCCATTATTACTTTTCCATACCAGAAAATAAACTATAACCACTTACCATGTCAATTCTCATATTTCCCCGTGTGTGCCCTCTTACCTTTGGTCTACACTAGAGAGTACCATTTTTTACCAATTATCACAATTTCGGTCTCAAGACCTAAACATACATTTCTTGCATAAACAATCATCACAAAATACCATATATAATTTGAACTGACATCTATACGTCTCCAATTCCATCAAATTATTAACCTCTAGACACGTAAATGGGTCTATACTCCATTTATAGACTACTAGACCTCGATTCCGTGACACATTTTGATGCTTTCGTTCTAATAGTTGGAACAAATAATCATCTCTTACAAGGAAGCAATGTCAAGTCTCTCTTTCTGATCCACTTAATCTTTTTGATCCGTATAATAACCATGAATCCCATTCATTATCTTAGAGTCTAAGTTTTTCAAACATATTTGCAATAAGGTACAATTGAGTCTCCTCACAGTACTTTAAAGAGTATTTGCATAAATCTGTGAAAATAAGAATATATGTAAATATAGGTTCACATATAATACACATAAAATTTTAAATAATCCTTTTGATTATTTTTCCCAGAAAAATAGAGGAGATGGATGTGAATCCACTTACTTGTTACTACTTCATTTTTAATGATGTCAAATGAGTTAGCCATCCAAAACACTGAATAAAATAAAAATGAAAATATGCCCAGCCTCATATTTTTCCAGTGCCTGGAAAGTATTGAGAGTTTGTCCAGAGGGTACAGTACTGGAATGTAAATAAGTTGCTCAGGCCATTTCTCGTATTGTGTTTTGGATATGACCATTGAGATATATTGAGATATGCCTAGATGTTATATGTAGAAAAGTAAACACTCAATGCTGAAAGTAAACACACAAGTAGTTAGAGTCAGTCTCATTTTAAATTAGAACAATGGTCTTCGGAACATGCAGTGTGGCTTCGAAACTTCTGAAGTCACCGTTCCTCCGTTCCTTCGAAACCTGTTCTGGTTCCTTCGGAACTTCCGAGACTATCTTTGGATCATCCGAGTTCCGTCCAACAGTGGCAAGGAATAGTTGGCCTCTGGAAGCTTCGGAACTTCTGAAGGCTGATCTTCAAAACTTCCGAGCTTAGTCTCAACCTTCGGAAGATCGTCTTCTTAAGACAGTCACTTGCAGACAGTGCAGTGACGGGATGGACATAAACAAAGGGGTTTTTGAATTCATTTTCTACATCTAACCAGTCAGATGTGATATACAATCAGTCTACTATAATTTTGAAATCAATTGGACATAATTAAATTAAGAAAAACCTCTGATTTTGATGGTGTAATTGCCAAATACATGAAAAATTCATTGTTTCCACTACTTTCAAAACTTCATTTTACACCCCATTTCAACTCATTTTCTGTAACACCCCGCCCTTTTTCACTCGTTTCTTCCCGTAAATTCAGAGTCTATTTTTTTTTTTTTTATAACAGAGTAGAGTGATAGAGCGCGGGACGTCACGACGCGAGCTAAGTCCGAACTTCTAAAGTCCGACACTTAACTGGCCAACCCTATGTGTGCATGGACCAAGTCCAAGAAAATGGTTCACACATAGCAATATCAACTTGGGGAATAAAAAAACATAACATCAATTTGCGGAAACATAATAGAACACAGTTCTATTCCATTCAGATAGCAAAGTACGTCAAGTCCTTATTCATCATTATCATAACATAATTATCCAATAAAACATCCAACCATAGCAAATTCATCTGTAAGTTATTACATCCAACTCTAGATACTTAAAATACAAGCCCATGAGTATCTTTAAACAAATATAAATTAAAAGCATCAAAGCTCCTATGCTTGACCCGTTTTGCGTTCACCGTTCTCTTCGTTTTCCTGTAACATCAACTAGGGTAGAAGTAGGACGTTAGTACAATGCGTGCAGTAGGTATTCCAATTAGGGTTAACACATGGGTTAGTACCAAAAATCCAGATATAATAAACATATCAAATCCAGTATAATAAATCATACCATACTTATAAAACATCGTATTCAAAACAGTGTATGATAATAGAGATCCAATCATACCGATAAAAACCAGAAACCTTGCATGATAATAAAGATCATAATCAGGCTAATTCAATGCCATGCCATGCAATCATATGCAATGAATCCCACCCATCACAAAACATAAGGTATACTCTTGATGGAATTCTCCTCATCAAAGTATCTTCCTGGTGGAATGCTCGTCACCAAGGTCTTCTCTCTTGATGGAATTCTTCTCATCAAGGTATTCCCCGTAGTTGCCTTACGGACATTCCGATGGAGTGTGGGCTCCGGTTACTTAGTATCCTCTTGATGGAATTCTCATCATCAAGGTATCCCCTGATGGAATGTTCATCACCAGGGTCTTCATACATAGTATCCTCTTGATGGGATTCTCATCATCAAGGTATTCATACATAGTATCCTCTTGATAGGATTCTCATCATCAAGATATCCCCCACGAGTGTTTTACGGACGCCCCGACGGAGTGTGGGTCCCCTGTTACCTGTTATCCCTCCCATGCTATGCATGAGATGCAAATACCACATGCTATGCAATTATACAACATCATAGCATTTAAGAGCTCATATTTAAAACACATGTTATTTTATCAAATAAACATAGCATATAAAAATCACTATTTTAAACATATCCTTTGCAATATAAAATCATTAAATCAAGATAAAACAATGTATATAAACCCATGGTTTCAAAGAAGTGGAATCCTACCAAAGACCGCTACGTGTCCTTACGTCTTTCGTCCGTTAACCGCTCACGATCGTAAACACCTTGTGAGTTCCCGTTACCTTATAATGCAATAAACAATCAAAACCAAGTCCCACTTGATTTACAATATTTTAAGTCCCTAAACCAATCCCCATGGTTTATCATTTTTCACATTTATTTACCAAATTGCCATTGGTCTACTCTTTATTTAATATTTCATTTTAATATGCCAAACATAGTCCCTATGTCCACCAAACAATTACCGTGGGGTTCGGCCATACACCATGACTGAACCCATGGTCCATTAATTCAATTAATTACAATAATGCCATTATACTTATCCATAGCCATTTACCTTCCTTATTTTTCATATATTTACAAGATTGCCATCCATGGCTAGTATAACCCATTTTAGCAAGAATTTACAACCTTTCCATTGCCTTCAACAACTTAGGCTTAGGTTCCAACATATAGATCCATTTATTTATTTTAAACATTCATAACACTCCCAATAACCCTTTTAAAATAATTCATAACCGATTCCATCTACTTATGTTTGAGTTTCAAAACATAGTTTTATTAATTACCATATTGCTATCCAAAGCTATAATTCAATTATTCTCACCTTCATCCCTTGGTTTTGGTTTCTAAAACCGATCCATAAATTAATACATTATACATAACACTCCAATTATAGAAACTTTCCAAATTTAGTCTCTACCTTCCATAATTAGATTATGATTCAAGGTTCCTTCCATATTTAGATCATACATCAAAACACCTAATAACTCCATAATTAGAAAGTTCTTAAATAGAAACTTTCTAAATTAATATCCAATTCCATAATTAGAAGGTTTCCAAGATAATCATTAATTCTTCCATATTTAGAAGGTTTCCAAGATAATCATTTACCCTTCCATAATTAATCTAAGGTTCATATTAGATAGCTTCTAATTAAATCTAAAGTTCATAATTTAGATACCTTCTAAATTTAGTAACTTCCACCATGGGGTTCGGCCATACACCATGGTCGAACCCTATGGTTCCATCACCTTCCCTTAAACCATTTAATTAACAATTTACTAATAGACTTCCATGTTAAGATAGTTTCCAAATTTAGCTTGCAACTTCCATATTAGGTAGTTTCATATTTAGCATGCATACTTTTATAATTAGATAACTTACTGATTTTAATAACCATCTTTCTATTCTTGGAGACTTATAAATTTAATCTCCAGCTTCCAAAAATAATTATCATACATCAAAATACCAATTCCACTCCATGGGGTTCGGCCATTAACCTTGGCCGAACCCTATGGTTCAAGGTCCTTGGCCTCCTCCATTATTTTCTCCCATTAAAATTCAATGATAATACTTACACCACTCCATTAAAATTATCAAACTTTCATAAATTAATTCCTAGTGGGGTTCGGCCATGCACCATGGCCGAACCTCACTCATAGGAATAATCCATAATACTTTCTTTCTAAGTCATCATTATCCTTCCATTTTTAATCATATAATTTCCATAACAATAACCATGTCCTTCCATGGTTTTAAATCCATTATAAAAATTCTCCAATTACTTCCATGGTTTTTCTCCCATAAAATAACCAACCATCTTTCATGGGGTTCGGCCCTTCACCATGGCCGAACCCTATGGTTTATCAACCTCTTCTTAAACCACTTTAAATCTCTTTTAAAACATGCATAATTAGTCCATGGTTTTCAACTCAAAAACCCATAATTTAAACCATGTCTTTCCATAGTTTTTGTCATTGAAATTCATTAACCAACTCCCATATTTTTCCTCATTAAAACTCCATAAATTATAAGCAACAACCTTCCATGGGGTTCGGCCCTTCATCATGGCTGAACCCTATGGTTTACCCAATTCAAAACATCAAACTACTAACCATTTACCGTGATTGATTCTTGTTCTTCCCTCGCTTGATCTTTCTCTTCCAATATTTTTCTTTCCCTTTGCTGGCTGCCTTCCCTTGGTGTTTGCCATGAATGAGAGCTTAGGAGAGAGGGATCGGCTTTGTAGGTGTATGCCGTGTGCACTACCTTATGTTGCCTCTTTATAATACTTTTCAAATAACCTTAAATGGAAAGTGACATACACCCCTTTCCCTTGCCTAAAATGGTAATGCCGTGCGCCCCCTTGCTCCTCTCTTTTTATCAACTTCTAACTAATTCTAACTTAGAAGGTGTTGATATAACAATTGCCATTTCTAATCAAAGAAAGTATTCCTCCTTTAAGACATTCCAATTCATGCGCATATTTCAAGGATTTCTCATCAAAATTCGGCCATGCACAATCTAACTTAATTTTTATTATCTTCTTAAGATATTTTTGCATATCATCATGGATATAAAAATCCCACAAATATCTCATGTGCATATTTCTAGATTTTTACATCTAAATTCGGCCATGCAATCTTTTATTTAATTTTGGACATGATGCATCACTAAATTAATTCAACCCCATTTAATTCTTAATGAAACCAATTCCATAATCTGTTGGGTCTTAATTGGGTCATGGCCCAATTCTTTATCCATATAAGTTCTATAACCAATGTTCAAAAATTAAATGGATTATTTTCATACAAAAAATAATTAACTGAAAATTCGACGTGTTACATTTTCAATTCTAATATTTTCTAAAGTTAATAAAACATTGACATGATGAACTATACCTTCGCTTGGAGAATTGAGCAAGTTTTGGACCTTGAAAATTTTCCACTAAAATAGTTGCAGGAAGAACGTACAGAATAAGACTAGATGAAGCAGCTAAAACAAAGAGGGTGTTTTGTAAATTTTCAATGCCTTTCCATCGGTATTTATAAAAATCCATGATAGGCTGCCGGTGGTTTGAGAATGATACACGAAGCCGGCAAGCTAAGATTGTATTGGGAAAATAATATTTTATTTTTAGTTATTCTCTTAATTTTTCTTTTTTATTTAGATAAAAAGGGGTTTAATTAAATTAATCCAACCGGTCCAAAGTATTGGGGTTTAAAAATCAAGAATGCTGTAAAAATTTAGATAAAAATACCCTTTGAAAATCAACAATCTAAGTGAAAATGACTCGTTGGCAAATTTTTTTGTTAAAGAGACCAACTTTGTTTGAATGGTTCTCAATTTTATTTTAGAAATCTAAAAATATAAGATGATTGGTTAAAACACAGATTGAACACAAGATATTTTCTGTAAATTTCTGACTTTCATAATTATTTTAAAATCAATATTTTATAAATAGGGAATCTCAGGGTCACATTTTCTAAAACTAAACAAGACAAATTAAAAGATCCAACAAACTCAAAATAAAAAATCATTGAGAGTGTGTGAATTTGAAAGTCTAATAAATTTAAATAACATGTTTTTCAAATAAAGAAGGATTAATATCATTAATAAATAATATTTATAAGAAATTATAATTTTGCCCTTCTAACTTTAACAGAATTATAATATTTATGAGAAATAAACAGTTGAAGTATATTTAATTTAAATCTTTATCAAGACTTTTGCCTAAATGGATTTTTAACCCTATCTCGTTTTGTATGATATAAAAAATATTATCTGAATAGTTTAATTATTCTATTCTTAATTTTAACTTTTAAAAATTAAGAATATTCATCGAAATTTAAAACATCAAAATCATATGATTTAAATTATCAATTCAAAACAAAATTTTATATTTATAATTATTTACCAAATATTCGCAAATTAAAAAAATTAAAAATTTCAATTCAAAATGGTCCGTCTCGCTAGTGTAACTCCTCATTAGATGGCGAGAGAGAGAGAGAGAGGGAGATCCAGATTCGAAACAAAGAGCGCCTTTGATGTTTGGTCGATCGAGAGAGAGAAAGGGGTTGGTGGCAAGAAAACATTCATTCTCTTGAAAGAAAATAAAAGAGAAGAAAGCAAACCACGGGAACGGGACTGGTGAGCGCAAGAGCTACAGCTCTCACCTGCAAATTCTGGCCACCCACTCCGGTACTCTCTCACTCGCCCTCTCCTTCTTCTTCCCTACAGAAATCAAAGTTCAGAGATCTAAGGCGTTGGGCGTTCTCTGAATTTTGACATTTTTTTTTTCATTCATATGCGCTCACATGTCACGCAGCCTCCTCATGAAGGCGTTCTTGTCATGTTGGGGCACTGGAATTTGCTTGATTTGGGTGGATATACTATTGGATATGAACATGGGGCTCTAAAACTTCATTATCGTCTTTTTTATGCAAGTATGGTGAACGTGGTGTCATAAACACGTGAATTATCCACAATTTGGGCCGGACTTGTTTTTTTTTTTCATTGTTGAGGGACAAATGCTGGTCTCTGTCTACAATCTAATGTTCTATTCATTTCTGACAGTGGAAATTTGTTTGATCCCTTTTTATTGTAGATGCCCTTTTCTTTACATATTTTATGATGAAAACAGTCTGTCTGGTGAACAATTTGACGAGCAATCTACTTACTGTATGCTGCAAAACTTTGACATGGGTTATGTACATAAACCATTCGGCAAAATGCCAGATGAGATATATTTTTATGGGATTATCTTATTTCATCCTATTTTCAAATGGGTTTCTGCGATGAATGCATGGATATTATTGTCTATTCAGAACAGTTGAAAAAACAAAGATGTTTGGTGTGTCCTTACCATCAAGTTTACTCCCTGCTTATGACGCCCCTCACCTTCATCTCCCAAAACTGAAATGGGGTTGGGCTGACAATGGCCGACAATGGATGGGCATTGTAGGTTTGTGGTATAAGGTGCAAGGTGTGTATATGAGCTTTTGGTCCCATTGCGCTTAGGCTGCAAGGTGCAGTAAAAGGCCCACAGGTAGGCTAAACCTAATCTTTTGATCTTGACTCCTAAGTTATTAGGGATATTGCATTATTTTGGATGATAACAATATATTGCCTTAGCATAGGCGTATAATGACACTAATTGAATAATCTTTATACATTTTAAAATATCTAAAGAACTTCACCTAGTAAAGTTAGGGTAGTGCAAAGACGTGCTACAAGACTCTTAGGCTCCAGGGTGTCTTTGCAAATGGGCCTTGTGTCTTGACTTCTTTGATGATGTTTTCCTAGGGTGGTGGAGATGTCAATGGTCCTTTGCACGACTCATACATAACTCTACTTCTAGTGGACAAGGGCTTGAACTTTGACCCAAGCTGTAATATATGGATTTTTTTTTTTTTTTGTGTGTGATGTCTAAAGATGGTTATTTTATACAAAGATATTTCTCATAATCAATTTGAAAATTCCATTTAATAGAATGTAATGTTAGGTGTGGCTCAAATTTAGCAGGCCCAATAACTTATCTATTAAACTCAAGTTGGTGAATTCTGGAGACTACATGTTGATGGCAAGATATGGATATTGCTAGAAGTGGAGAGTCCTCAGGAGATAAGGCAGCCACGAAAATATGGTCTGTCTCTACCAGTCCTTTAAGTGGCAACTTTCTATCTTATTTAAAGGTCTTATAAAAGCAGTTTCCAGTTTGGAATGAGCTAAAGATAGAAACTGGCTGTCCCAAAGTCTATGAGCTGCTCTATATATATCAACATGTATGAGGGTTGTAGACGTGGCAATATGTAGCTGAGTGGGTTGCCGCATGTTCGAGGGCCTCTTGGCCTTTGGTCGCATGCCTATGAGGAGGTGTGCACGGTGCAACAACTAGCAGAGATGTCACTCTCAAGGTGGAGAGTGCTTGTGCGCATATGGCATGGCCGTAGGCCTTGTGTGGAGGAGGTGCATGCGCGGGACTGGCTTTGAGACCAAGAGGGTCAGGCATACACACATCGGAGAGCGGGACTGAAGATGTGTTCATTCTTCTGGGTATGAGAGTGGTAAGATGAGATGGGTGTCCAAAGGGCTCAGGACTTTGGGTTTGGGCTCTAAACTCAGTGAGTTATTTATCTTATACTTGTATTCTCTCTTCTCTCATATAGTGATATTTGTCGCTCCGTGGACGTAGACCGGGTTAGGCCGAACCACGTAAATTTCTTGTGTTTTGTGGTGCCTGATTTTATTCCGTTGTTTTTGGTTATTCCCCGTTATAAATCCTAACATCTAATTCCATAGAGATGGTTTGATAAGACTATTTGCTGAATAGAACCTTGTAATTATTGTTTACTGTTCTCATTTTAACTATAATTTTCTACTTTATATATTCATTACCTAGGCCCAATATAACTTTAATAGATAAATATATGGTTATCATCTTATCTAATAAAACATCAATATAGAGAGGGAAATGCCTGTGCCTAAAATCTTCTCATTGCGTCCCCCTAAACATTCCTTAAATATGATTTAACCACTGATTGTTGTTGGCTTTTTTTTCCCCCTCTTTTGAATGGTTTAGCTTTCCTTTTCAGTTGGAGAATTGCTAATGGGTTCTTTTAATGTGTTTTTTCCTTTTATGCTAGTTTAATTTAAGAGTATTTGCATAAATAAGGAGGGCTATTGTATTGGGTGATGGATTAGATAATGATTTTCTCTGTCATAAGATTGTAAAGAGACTCAAACAGTCAAACCCACATACATTATGGTTGCAACAATGAGCACTTGTAAACTATTTTACAGGTTTTTGTCAGTGATGATGATTGCTAATTGTTTGGGTTGAGTAAGGCCGATGGGAGAGGAGGTTGAGAAGAGTTGTTGATGATGGGTAGTTAAGGACAAGGATTGAATTGATAGCCATTAGGAGGTGTTAAGAATTTTTAGCAAGTCGTTAGAAGTGGCTCTTATTATAGAAGGGATTTTCAAATGCTATGTTGTGGAGTTCTACTAAATTCCAAGATCCAGAGATATAGTTTTGCTTTGGAGGGAAGTGCACTCTTTAAGTGATCCATTATTAGTTATCTTTTGTCATGTTAGGATTAAGTGAACTATGTAGAAGACGACAAATAACAATGTGGATATGGAGGATTCATATTCTGAAAAGTAAATAAAGAGGATTTATTCATTAGATTGTCACTAGAATTTTTTTTGTTTATTTCTTTTTCTTGTCTTTTCTTTCTCTCTCCCCCCCTCTTTTTTTAACTTGAGGAATGATTCATTTCAGTTTAGAAATCTTACTGTTCTCATGCATAATAGATTTTATGGTTATTTGAAATTTCAAGAATGGAATTTTGGTTTTAATGGTTTTTGTTTTTAAACTTGAGTTGTTTGGGGCATATGACCTTTGGTTTTTGGAGGCTTTTTATTGTTGGCCTTGTAGAATGGTTCTTTTGAAATTGAGAACTTTGAAATTTGAACTTTAATGAAATGGTTAGATAATGCGTTTTATGATATTTATTTATCTTCACTTAAAATTGAAAAGAAAATTGCAACATCTTGCATTTTAGATATATTTTATGTTATTTCATATGTTTTTATATTTTTTAGGAAAAATATAGATCTTACAATCGTATGATCGCTGATTTGCTAGTCATGACATTAAACAATTCTATGATATCATTCAATTTTCAAAGCATTGGTTTTAACATACAATAACTAGTTAGTGAACTTTGAGATATAGCTCCCATAGGCTGCATATCTAATGCTTGTGATCGAAAACAAGGTAATGGTGGATTGTACTTTTGAGTTGTAGGGCTTGATGGTGATGGGGATAAATATTGAGATAGTGAATAGATGGTTGAAGATGGGTTGGGTGGCAAGTTGTTTCGGTAAGATATTCAATGTTGAAAGGAGTGCCTAAGTAATGAAGCATCTTTTCTCTCATTTGATTTCCCCCTTTCTTCCTATTTTTCCTACATTTATATGTATCCTAGCCTAACATTAAAAGGGCTGGCTTGTCAAGAGTCCAGTTCCTTTGTGAACAGAGTTTAGAGCCAACAAGGTTTTGCAGAACGAAGTCAGTCTACAAGTAGGGCACAACCTAGTTTTTTCTTTTTAGTGAGGGAGAAATAGGATGGAGTTCTTCATAATGTCAAGAGAAAATAAAGTTCTCCTTTTATGCTTGTTCTTTCTGATGTTTGAGTTTGGTACTTGTTAGCTCTAGATGCAACTGCTCTTATTATTTGAAAACTTTAGTGAGACTACTCAAGTCTCCCTATTTAGGGTGGCTGCTTTTTAAATATTGAGTTGGGCTACATATTTTCTGATGGAATATGTAGAAAATGACAAGGACATTTGTTATGTAAAATTTGAGCCGTATTTGATCATATTGACCTTGTGATTTTAGATTTTATAAATTTGATTACTACAAAATCATAGATTTTTCATGGCCCATCTCATAAAGTTATGATGATTGGATTGAGGAGTTTCCCTTGAGTAAGTCCACTATCCATCCCATCCAACCATGTGGAGCCTGTCCCATGATAAATATGCAGTCTCTCCATCGAAAATGGGTATCCCAATCTGATGCGGGAACAACATGCAACTGGGCAGGAGGAAGAAAAATGGTCTGCAACTTGGCAGAAATAGGAGAAGAAGAAAGAAGATAGGAAAATGCTATGCCTTAAGATAATTTTTATTAATCCATCGTGTGTATCATCTCTATTACATCCATAGGTATTTATAGGAAAACACTAACTCGAAAATAGCATAAGAATCTAAAACGGGAAAGCCATCGACCTGGCCTCCTTATTAAACTAGGACTCTATCCAAACGGAAACTAACTAAAATTAGGAGATTAAAATCCCAAATGAAAATGACAATCCTATTCTACTCAAACTTTCTAAATAAAATAAATATAAATAAAGAAAATAAAAATAGAAGTGGATCCGTGGGGATCGTCCGTGTCCGTGTCCTACATCACAATCTCTCTAGAGTCTCTTATAATTTGAGGTTTCATTTATTGATGACTTCTCTTGTTGGTTGAGGATTTATCTACTTGAAAGAAGTGTTCTCTTGCTACAAGGATTTTCTTGCCAAATCAACTTGATGCTTCCCTTAAAGTTCTTCGCACTTGGCTTTTTATGATAGCATGGACCTTCAAAACCTCTCTTTTGAAGCTTGCAAAATTTACCAACATTTTAGCCAAAGGAAGAATATTTGTTCTCTACTTTTTGTTGTATGTTCGAGAGCTATCATCCATCCATATCCACCATTCTAAAATCATGGAATCGGTTTTTGGACTTGACTAGATAAAAGAGGCTCAAGATTTGATTGTCTGCGATACTTAAGATCACTGAGATCTCCCCAAACTCACTCTCTCTCTCCCTCTCTTCCCTCCCCATCCCTGACAAAATTACATGCAGGAATGATTGGCAATTTTCATATCAGATCTAGAAGCATTTATGTATAAATCTGGTTGAACTTTCTGTAATCATAAGTTGAGGTGCTGTTGAGAGGGAATTTGTAAGGATTTATTTGAGACAGGTTATTTTATCTTTTCTTTCCTTTTTTTTTTTTTTTCTTTTTTACATTACCTTGTCTGTGTTTTCTTTGTGTGAAAATCATTTGTGTGATTGCAACTGACATCTTCTAAAAATAGTGCGTTTATAGTGTGTTTTTTAAAATGTTTTATTGTCTACAAAAGTTCAGACATTCTAGAACATTTCTTAACTCTGGGTCTTTCATCCTTTTAATGTCAGGATCTTTTCATCCCCTTACTCTTCCTTGCAAAGAAATGGAGTCTGATTTAGTTGTTATTAATTTATTATCACTTAATGTACACAGATTAAATAGCAGGGGATGAAAGATGGTCTTTTTTTTTTTTTTTGAAAAAAAGATTGGTTGAGATTAATGTTAGAAGGATTAGAACATGTGGTGGTGCTCTGAGAATTTAAGAATCAAAGCTCTAAAACTATACATTAGAGAAGTTGGCCCCGTAGTTGTTGATCCCATTCATTTCATTAGTAAAGTGATAAGATGATGGTCTATGAATGCCTACTTGCGTGAAATTTGCCAAGTTCATATACCTGTTTAACATAAAATCTCATAAATGTTTATGAGAGAATCGCTGAAATAGGATGGTAATTGCTAGTTGTTTAACTCCAAGTAGGATTTTTTATAAATTCATTTATTATGGGCTGATTACTAATCTATTGGATAGTTGCATTTCTAGTTTGTTCGTTCCTTTACCACAATGGGGATGGATCTTTTCATCAGTTCACTCAGTGTGCGTGTGTTTTCTGTGTGTGTGCAGGCTCACCTGTATTCTTCATTGTAGAAGATGTCACATTTTTGTCTATTATAAGTGTTGTTCAATGGTTATAGTAACTTTTTCTTCTTTTTCCCTTCTGTACTTGTTTACCTTTTTCATGTTTAATATCCTTTGATCTGTTCTAATTAGTTATTTATATTAATATTGCAAAATAAATTGACATTTAATTTATTTGCTTTGATATTTATGATTTTCTTTTTGTTATTATAATTTGAAAGGGCTTCCTCGTCTTCTTTGTTACCTTGTTCTTGGATTCTCCATCGGCTGTTTTAATAATTCAAAGTTATGAACAGCTTCATTTTTTGTTTGGAAACAAGGTATTAGATGGCAGGGCTAATAAGTACAAGTGTCACCCGAATTCATCTGAGTCTTACTTGCCATCACCCATTCATTCCTCCTAGTGTCTCTCCTCGTTTATCAAGGACCTTGTATAAACTTCCTGCTGGGATGACGGGACAAATCAGACCTCTCACACTGGTGGCGACCTCTGCACAAGCCCAAGATACCATGGCGCATACTCACTTTAACAACGCCCTGCCCACCAGAGGTAATATTTCAGAGAGAAGCTTTGTTGTAATCAACTACTGTCTACATTATGCTTATACATTTATGTCTAAATTACAATTGTATTTTTCTTCACTTCCTGCAGAGGTTCTTGAGGTTTGGAAAACTGCCGATGCAGTTTGCTTTGATGTGGATAGCACGGTTTGCTTGGATGAAGGCATTGATGAACTTGCTGAGTTCTGTGGAGCTGGAGATGCTGTTGCACAGTGGACTGCTAGGTTGATCTCCTAGTTTTTCATGCAGAAATCTCTAGATAAGTACTGTTCCTTTTGTGTTTATTGTTCTTCCGTTATTTTGGTGTTGCAGGGCAATGGGTGGTTCTGTACCTTTTGAAGAAGCCCTGGCAGCCAGACTCTCTCTATTTAAACCTTCACTTTCACAGCTTGAAGACTTCCTTGATAAGAGACCCCCCAGGTGGGTTCATGTGTCCGTGTGTGTATACAGGCATGCATAATGTCTGGTGCATATACCCTTGTGCATGTGTTATTTGTTTTTTAATATTTGCCTGTTCTTCATTTGTTTATTGTGCAGTTTATCATGTGTCATGCATCTATTTGTTATTTTTCTTTAACATTTTCTGTTTTTTTTTTTGGAAATGATTCATATATTGATATATAAAGAGGCACCAGAGGTGCGAATACAAAGAGATAATACAGATAAAACAACAATCACTAATAACTGGAAAAAGAAACGAAACAATGAAGCCTCAAGCAAGATCAACACATTCTTTCAGGTGTGCAAAATGTCAAACATAGAAATATTCTGAAATTCCTGTAACGAAGCTGCTCAAGAAGCACACTTAGCAAGAGCACGTCTTCCAACTGCCGCACTAGACTCATTCGTATCTCGGAACAACTCTTTAAAATTTTCTGTTGATCTTCCATTATTTACTTTATTATTTTGTGGGCTTTAAATCTTGGTATTGAAATCCCCCTGTTGTGGGACCCACACGTCTATTGATGTGGGCCCCAGTTATATGTCTAGATTCAATGTGTATTGAACGTCAACACAATAGATTGTAATTAGGATATACTTATTGTATTTCCTTTTTTGTTCCCTAGATTGTCTCTATATTTTCTATTTAGCACTATATCCTCTAAGAGGAAGACATCATCAATACATTGACAGAGATAATTTTCTCTCCTTCCACATTCTTTCTCTATTCTTTTCCTTATTTTCATTCTCCTTCTCTCCTTATTTATGAGTTCTTTTCCTACCTTCAACCTCTCCTCTCTGGTTTCACCCTTGCCTCAGGCCTCCATCGAAAGGGAAGGTCCCACCTTTCATCACAGGTGGGCCCCTTGTTTTGCTGTTCTACAGATTTGTCCCTTGGGACGCCTGAACCCACTTTTTTTTGGGTTTTTCCCTTTGATCTGGTTGCCGATTGACCCTGTGCTTCCTGGTCCTCCTGCATCCTAGTCGCCCATGCAGTAGGAATCATTCCCACTCGTTGGTCCCTTCTCTCATCATTGGTGGGCCCCTCTGTATGCTGATTTCTTCTCCAAGTTGCTGTCTGGGACGGCTTTCACCCTCATCTGGGTGCTTTTTTTGGTGGATCTGGTTGGATATCGCCTTTAATCTCTCACTCTTGCTCTATTACTGTCGTCTCTCCGCATCCACAAGGCTTTAGCCTTGCTTCGTCACTTGTGGGGCCCACATACGGCTTCTTCTTCTCAGATTTCACCCCCGCCTTGGCTTTGGGTCGGTTTATTTGGCTTGTCTTTACTGCTATTACTTTCTGATTGACGTTATGGCTACTGCATCATCTTCTTCTGGTTCTTCTCTTCCGGATGTTGCCTCTTCTGGCTTTCCACAGATTGGTTTGATCACGACAGTATTGCTCAATGAGACGAATTATTTTGAGTGGTCCTATTCTGCCACAATGTTTTTAACTGTAAAGCAACTCTATTCATATCTTGATGGTACTACTCCCCAACCGGCTAAGACTGATCCAACATTCTCCGTCTGGACTGCAAATAACTCTCTGGTCCAGGCTTGGCTTCTTCATTCTATGGAAGCCCATGTGCGGCGTCTCTTCTATACTCTTCCCATTGTCAAAGCTGTATGGGACACTGTGAAGACTTTGTATTCTGATGGAGATAATTTTGCTCGTATGTATGAATTATCTTAGACTGATGCCACTCCCCGTCAGGGGGAGTTATCTCTCATCTAATACTATTCAATTCTGAAATCCAGTTGGTTCGACCTTGATCAACTTCAATCCCTTACTTTTAAGGATCTGGGAGATACTCTGTAGTTCCACAAGTATGTCGAATAACAATGGATCTTTGCTTTCTTAGCTGGACTTAACCCTGAATTTGAGCCCACCCGGGCCCAGATTCTTGGGCTACGACCTCTCCCATCTCTAGATGAGGTTTACTCGACCTTACTTCGAGAAGATCGCTGTCATCTTGTTATGACTCCACTGCACACTGAACGATTTTTATTGGTCACCACTCATTCTTCTATGCCTTCTATGGCTAACCACAACATTGATTCATGCTATAAGCTTCATGGACGCCATAAGCAAGCCAATCTCTCCGCAGCTGCTCCTTCCTCTGATGTGGTTAATGATAGTGTTCCTGTGACACGTCAGGATCTTAACTTCATACTGCAATGCCTTGAGCGCTTTCAGTCCTCTGAGGTATCCAATGCTGTCTCCTCTCCTTCGGGTAATGAATCATCTGCCCATCATGCCTCTCATCATTCCTTGATTGTCGATTCTGGTGCTACTGATCATATGGCTGGTATGTCCACCCTCTTCTCTTCCTTTTCTCTTATTTCTAGTGGTCAGGTCAAATTAGCCAATGGCTCATTCACTAATATTGTTGGGAAATGAATTGTTCTTGTTTCTTATAATTTGGACTTTCACTCTGTTTTGCATGTTCCAAATCTATCCCGCAATTTGTTATCTGTTAGTGCCTTGACTAAACATTTGAATTGCTCAGGCACATTTTTTCCTTCTCATTTTGTTTTCTAGGATCTGAACACGAAGCAGGTGTTGGGTGGTGGTCGTGAAGCAGGTGGTCTCTATCTTCTTGATTCTCGCTATGGTACCTCTGAGACTTGTTCGACCTCTTCGTCTTCAGATGTGTGGCTGTGGCACTGTCGTTTAGGACATCCTGCTGACTCTGTTCTCAAACAACTTGTGCCTAGTTTATCTTTTACTCATTTTGAATGTGAACCTTGCCAATATGGCAAGCATGTTAGAAATCATTTTCCCATCAATGAATAAAAGTTCATCCACTTTATTTTCACTCATCCATTCTGATGTTTGGAAATCTCCAACTGTTTCTCGCATTGGTTTCTTTATTTTGTTACCTTTATTGATGATTTTTCTCGCATGACGTGGACATATTTGATTTAACAGAAATCTGAGGTTTTTGATCACTTACAAAATTTTTACCAGTGGGTTCAAAATCAATTTGGGTGTAACATTTAAGTTCTACAGAGTGATAACGGGGGAGAATATTTGTCACACTCCTTTCTTACTTTTTTGCAAAACATGGCATCGATTCTTAGTTCTATTGTCCTTGCACACCTCAACAGAATGGTATAGCTGAGTGAAAGAACCGTCACCTTCTTGAGGTGGCTAGATCTCTTCTTTTTACTATGCATGTCCCCTCGTCCTATTGGCCAGAAACAATATTAATTGCTTGTTATCTAATTAATAGAATGCCTTCTCGCATTTTACAAAATCAGTCCCCATAGATCATCTGTGTTTACATAAAACCATTCCTCACATTCCTTTACATGTCTTTGGGTGTGTTTGTTTTGTTCACAACTTCTTTGGCCATAAACTTTTTCATCGGGCTATGCGATGTGTTTTTTTAGGGTACACACCTTTTCACAAAGGTTACAAGTGCCTCGATCGTATCACTGGGAAGACGTACATATCCATGGATGTCACTTTTTTTGAGCGGGACCCATATTTTTCAGCTCCATCTACATCTTCTCCTTCTCCTGTTCTTCCGCTTGTCCTTGACAGTCTTCCTTCCTCAAGTCCACCTAAGCCTCTTATGGTGTACCAACGCCGACAGTCTCGAGTGCCATCTGCGGTTGATTCCACTCATCCATCTGCACGTGCTTCAGATCCACCGGTCTCTGACTCGTCTGATCTTCCTATTGTGCTTCGCAAAGGTAAGCTCTTTTATACTATTAGCCATCCCATTGATCGTTTTGTCTCCTATCATGCTGTTACACCCTCTTATCATAGTTTTCTCATAGCATTGGACAATATTAAGATACCAAAGAGGATCGACACAGCCTTGAAAAATCTCTCCTGAAAAGCAGCAATAGATGAAGAGTTAGCTGCCATTGAGAAGAACAATACATGGGAGATGATTTCCCTACCTCCAGGCAAGACCCCAGTTGGGTGCAAATGTGTCTTTGCTTTGAAGCATAATCCAGATGGCTTTATTGCCCGTTATAAGGCACGCCTCGTAGGCAGAGGCTTTACACAAACTTATGGAGTTGACTACCAGGACTCTTTTTCACCCGTCGCCAAGATTAACTCTATGCGCATTTTGCTCTCTCTTGCAACCACTCATGCTTGGCCTTTGTACCAGTTAGATGTTAAGAATGCTTTTCTTCATGGTGATCTTCAGGAAGAAGTTTATATGCTTCCTCCTCCGGGATTTGTCAAGCAGGGGGATCCTCAATCTGTCTGCAGTTTAAAGAAGGCTCTCTATGGTCTTAAGCAGTCTTCACGTGCCTGGTTTGAGAAGTTTAGCAGTGCATTGCTATCTTATGGTTTTACCTGATGTTAGTCAGATCACTCAGTCTTCATCTACCGTCTCCACTCTATTGTGATGATTTTGGTAGTCTATGTTGATGATATTGTACTCACTGGTAATAATGATGATGTCATTTCTTCCTTCAAACAATATCTTTAACAAACTTTTGATATTAAGGATTTGGCGCCTCTCCGGTACTTTCTTGGAATTGAAATTGCTCGATCATGTCATGACCTTTATCTCTTTCAGCGAAAGTATGTCCTGGATCTCCTCGAAGAAGCTGGCTACTCTGGCTGTAAACCTGCAGATATTCCGCTGGATGTGAACACCAAGTTATCTGCCTCTGATGGAACTCTCTTTGACACGCCAAGTTTTTATCAGAAACTAGTCGATAAGTTCATCTATCTGACCATCATGAGACCAGACTTATCTTATGTTCTTGGTGTCGTCAGTCAGTTCATGTACGAACCGCAGGACACTCACCTTCATGCCATGTTTCGAATCCTACGATATATTAAGGCTCATCCCGGCCGTAGTTTGTTCTATGCACATCAACCTACTTTCCCGGTTCGCAATTATTCTGATGTTGATTGGGCCGGTTCTCTAGATGATCGCCGCTCTACGTCCGGCTATTGTGTTTTCTTGGGCTCCCATTTAGTTGCTTGGAGAAGCAAGAAGCAGTCCGTTGTTGCTCGTTCTGGTGCTTAGGCTAAATATCGGGCCATGACCAATACTGCTTCTGAATTGTTGTGGTTTCCCCAATTTCTTACTGAAATGGGGTTTGCTCATGTTGATCTACTCATCATGTTCTGTGACAATCAGGCGGCCATCCATATTGCCTCCAACCCAGTCTTTCATGAGCGGACTAAGCACATTGAGGTTGATTCCCACTTTCTTTGTCAGTATATTTCAGAAGTGCGACTTTTCACTCATCATCTACAATCTAAGGATCAGCTAGCAGATATCTTCATAAAGTTAGTTCCTCGAACTTAGCTCGATTCCGTCGTTAGCAAGTTGGGTCTACTCGATATCTTCGAACCAGCTTGAGAGGGAGTATTGTGGGACCACACATCTAGTGATGTGGGTTCCAGTTATATGTCTAGATTCAATGTATATTGAAGGTCAACACAATAGATTGTAATTAGGATACACTTATTGTATTTCCTTTTTTGTTCCCTAGATTATCTCTATATTTTCTATTTAACACTACATCTTCTAAAAGGAAGACATCATCAATACATTGACAAAGATAATTTTCTCTCCCCCCCCTTCCCTTTTCTTTTAAATTATGAAAATAACAATGCTAAAAAATAAAGGAGAAATAATATATTAATAATTGTATTATATATTCCAGATATGTTTAATCTTGCAATGGTCTACCAAATAAACTGATTTTTTTAGGTACTATGTGATGTTATTGGTGCTACTTTCTGTTAACCTTGGAAGTTTTAACTTGTAAATCGAGTACCTCCAGTTTACTGGATTTATCTTGTTAGTAGTTCAGTGGTATACAAGCTCTACATTTGTAAAATATGAAATAAGTAGATATATGAGATTTAATGACCTTTTTAGTGCCATACTGATATTTGAGAAATATGCATAGATAGGTCCGAGCATCGTAAATTATATCAAAGTAAATACAATGTTTCCAGTAAGGGGGAATATATATAAATAGAAAACAAGCTTACAAGCAGCCTGCATGGTGTCTCACATGTCTTTTATGGCATCAATATTTTATATATTGCCAACCCTACTGGCTTAGTGACATAGGACAAGACAAAAGGGTAATCCTAAATGACCAATATGAGGCTGAAATTAAAAGTAAATGAATAATTGCAATGAACAATATAAATAAGCCATAAATAATCACAGAAGTTCTTGAGATTCATTGTAAGCAAGTATATCACAACCCAGATCAAGTTACTACTCAGAATATAAGGCGTTTCAGAACAAAGGGTTTATTAGATTTCACAAACAATTAGATGTATCATCAAATAGGATTAAATTTAACTGTGTAGTATCAAAAGAATGTCAAAACAGATTGGGACAGCAGGATTTAAGACTATTGGATATCTGGGGGCAGGGAAAGGCCTAAGAAAGGTTCAGAACAGCAGTAGAGGGGCTGTTTAATAAGGAGGGAAGCTTAAGAAGGATGGGCTGCAGTAGGAAAGGCTATGGGAGAGAGAGGGGAGGCTAAGGTAAGGTCTGAAAACAAAGGACAGATGTAAAGGAGGGTTAAGAAGAGCTAGGGAAAACGGGTCAGGTGCAATTTAGGAACTGTATGGGAGGGACGAACAGGTAGGAAGGGGTTTTTGGACAGTTCGAAAAACCCAGATTGTGTTAGGATAGGGAAACGAAAACAGTAGATGGGAGTTTTGGGTTTAAGGCAGATCTGGAGGGTTTAAAGGGGTGTACGGCAGCAAGAAAAGGCAGTTTATGGAAGGGCGAAACTGATGGGGTGGGTTTTAGGACTGGGTGTATGAAGAATCCGTACCTGGAAGTAGAAGATGGCCTCACGCCAAAAGGGAGTCGCTCCAATCTTGTTTACAGAAAGTCGGAAACTCAAAATTTTATTTCATGAATCGTGTGTTTACAAAAGAGAGAGAGGGCTTATATAGACTGCACCTCCTCTGAAAAGAAACTAAAAGAAATTACATAAATACCCTTATCTAAAATAAACTAAGCAACTTGCTAAATAAAAAATAAAAACACACGGAAGCAAAAGGAAATGGGATGCTGCGCCGCATCACTTAGCTTATATACTTTTCATTGTTTTGGCATTTTTTTCATCAATAAACTCACCAATTTTTTAAAAAAGAAAAGATATTTTTGATATGGGCAATGAAACATGGATTATTATTACATTTTCTTGGTGGGGTTTTTTTTTTTCCTTTTGGGGATCAAGAGAAGAGATAGAGATGGATAGATGGAAAAAGAGAGAGAGTTGATTTGGCATTTCTTTCATCAATAAACTCACAATTTTTTTACATGAACGAATTACCTTAGTTATTGCTCAAAAAAATAAAAAACTCACAATTTTTTAAAAAGAAAAGACATTTTGATATGGGCAATGAAAGATGGATTATTAATACATTTTCTTGGTGGGATTTTTTTTCTTTTTTTCCTTTTGGGGGATCAAGAGAAGATATTTAGGAAAGGGAATACACATACCAATGTTGTGAAAATCGAATCGTATCGTAAATCGTTAATACATCTTGAATCGCAAATCGTGTATCGTAAATCGTAGAATCGTAAGATTCATAAGTGTTTTCCCCTAAAATATTTAATATATGAAATAACGTAAAATATATCTAAAATGTAATAACATGAGCAATTCTCCAACTTTTTTTCAGTATGAAGTGAATTCTATGTAATTAGTTCATTGGGGCTCAAATTTCAATGCTCCAACTCTCCAAAGTATAAGACCAGTATATAATCCAACTATATTATGAAAAGTCAATAATGAACTAAAAAACCCTAAAAAATCGAAAGGTCTTAAATGCTCATCACCTCAAGCCTTAAAAACCCTTAAAACGAAATGTTTCATGCTTTCATACTCCTAATAACCCCATAATTCTATTATTTATACGAATCGTAAGATTTGTTGATAGATACGAATCGCTCCTCTTATCATATCGTATAAATCGTATGATACGAATCGTGAATCGTAAGATTTTAACAACCATGACACATACATACATATATGCATATTATAGATATAGATAGAGATAGAGATAGATAGAGAGAGTTGTTTTGGCATTTCTTTCATACATAAATTCACCCCATTTTTTTCTAAAAGAAAAGATATTTTGATATGGGCAATGAAAGATGGATTATTAATACATTTTCTTGGTGGGATTTTCTTCCTTTTTTTTTTTCCCCCTTTTGGGGATCAGCAGAAGATATTTAGGAAGGAGAATACACATACATACATACATGCATGCATACTTTATATATGGATATAGATAGACACAGATAGATAGACACAGATAGATAGATAGATAGAGAGAGAGGAATACACATACATACATACATGCATGCATGCATACTATATATATATATATATAGAGAGAGAGAGAGAGAGAGAGAGAGAGAGAGAGAGAGAGAGAGAGGGAGAGAGGAATACACATACATACAAACATGCATACTATATATGGATAGAGATAGATAGATAGAGAGAGAGTTGGCTTCTCTCATATACACCATGGCTTGCTACATTTTCCAACTTTTTCAAACCTTTGTCGAGGAGTAGGGCCAATTAGATGGCTCCTTTGAAATTTAAACACCACCACTGCACATTGAGGTTGTATTTTTGGCTGTACACAAGAAATTCACACACACATACACATAATAAAAAGGATCCCCTAAGAACAATTCTCATGAGATTTTCATGAAACGGCCCATGGGTGCCACTTGGGCTGACATGGATGGGTGGGTTTGAAAGGCCTTGGCTTATATCCAGTGCCCATAAAATTTCTTCTTGATTGGATAAGAGAAGTTATGTGTTTTGAAGTCCCTCCAAATTTTACATTTCTTTAGCGGTGGAAATTCATAGTGTTAGATCAACGGGTTTTAAAAGTCAAATTGGTGTTCATTTGGGTATGGATGCAATTCACATGGGGAAGGTGGGTGTGAGGGGAGAATGGGATCCATTAGGTCCAAATTGAATAAATAACCCAAAAAGGCCCAAAATAGACGTAGTCGTAGACTTTTTCCATATCTATTTTGAAAAGCAGCCCTGATTTCCTATCCTTTAATCACATATGAACCATTTCATTTGCGATAAGGAGTCTTCAAGGATCTGTCTATCTTCTACAAAAGCTCCTTGAGATTCTCTGATAATCTCAGGTAGGACCTCCTTCAGTCTCTCTACTAGGACCCTAGCTATCAACTTATAAACACAACCTATTAAGCTAATAGGTCTATAATGTGAGAGTTTAGAAGGACCATCCCTTTTCAGAATGAGAGTTTAGAAGGACCATCCCTTTTCAGAATGAGAGTTATGGAGTTCTTCAAACCCTAATTAATAATGGCACTATTGTGAAACTCCCTAAGGACTTTAAGAAAGCCTGGGCCTAGCGTCTCCCAACAAGTTTTGATAAATCTAAAATTGAAGCCATCAGGACCTTGAGCTTTTTCCCCCTTAAGACTATCCAATGCCCGCCGTAATCTCCTTAAAGGTAAAATCCCCCTCTCCAACCAACCCACCTTCCCCTCACTAACCCTCCTAAAGTGAATCCCCTCCATCACCGGTTGGGAAGCCAATCTCTCATTCAGAGAGGCAGAACTAAGTCTACAAAAAAGGAGAGCTAAGATCTCTAGCAATGAGGTAGAGGGAAACCTGACAAAGGAACCCGGCAAAAGTGACACAGAAGACAAAGGATGAAGAGCAAGCCACCTGTAAAAGCCACCACAAAAAAGATGCAAGGAGGGGTTCAGGAAAAAGAGTACTGTTGGAGATAAGACCCAATCCACATACACATTCAAACCACAGATCAAGCACACACACAAGGAACACAGGGATTTAAGTGTTTCGGCCCAACCCTGGCCTACGTCCACGGGAGAGTGTAGATCATATCTATAGAGAAGAAATACAAGATACAGATTTATGGCAATGCCATTCAGGATACCCTGACCCAAATCTCTCAGTATCTTCCCTCATCCCTTTCTCTATTTTTCTCACTACACTCACACTCCTCACAGCTCTCCCTTAGAGCTGGGATGACCTCCTCAGGCTCCACCAAAGAAATCCTATGACAAAGAGAACTAATATAGTGTAGCTTACAATAGATTGGCCCGGGCCCATCAGACAACTCATGCCCAAAATGGGCTTTGAGCCATAAATCCAACAAACTCCACCTTGGCAAAAAAGCCCGACACCATGAAGATTGTTGCCCTCAGTTTATGACACCTCCACCTGTTGTGAAGCACCTCCAGTTCCTCATCTTTTGTAAGACGCCCATCCCGTACCTTGGGATGCTCCTCCAGTCTTGAGTAAGACTAATTAGCCTAACCGTGCTCCACCTCGAGCATTCCCGCCCGAGTCCCTATGTTGCATCTGCAACTCCGCACCAAATGGGCTCCACCTCGAACCATAGCCATCGAGATCCCTCTGTTGCCTCTGCAACTTTGCACCAAATGGGCTCCACCTCGAGCATTATTGCCCAAGTCCCTTGTACCGCCGATTTGACCACTCCCTATTCCTCCAAAAAATAAATCCACACCGGTCATTGCGTAGATCTCTCCGCCACGATCGCACAGGCGAAGACGGATCTCAATTTTGAGTCTCGATGACTCCAGAAATTGCTAAACAATTCTGACCATTGATTGTCCGCTGAAGGAGTATCTGAATTTGTGGTCTCACAGGGTCACCCGAAACCGTAGACATGCGGATCACCAAACACATAGTACAGTAGTCTTGTGGGACTACCCAAATCCTTAGTCCGTCGAGTGCACCAAAATAAGTGGTCCTCTGGACCACTAAAACTTTTTTTTTTTTTTCGGTGTCTGTGCTCATGGATTAGGAGCTGCTCACGACCCTTCCTCCTTCTCCATCGCTGCTGCTTGCAACGTTTCTTTTGCCCCTCAGCCGGAACCCCCTTTATCCACCGCTGGGATCAGATCTGCTTCAGATTTGCTCGCCTGCAATTACCGCTGCGACTGCAACTCAGCCTTTCTCTCGCCGACGCTCCTCTCTCTGCTCAACGAGCGTCTTAGCAAATTGATGCTCTGCTGAAACCCCAAGATCTCAGATCTGTCCTTTTCCTTCTCAATTATGCAAACTGATCTGCGCAACCGTTTCTTCTTCTTGTTCTTGAGCCCTTCCTACGCACCGATGGGCCTGCACGGATTTGTTCCCGTGCCCACTTTTCACAGGTCTGACTTTAGATCTGTTTGCCTGTTGCAGGTCTTCTTCCTCGGCTTACTTTTCCTTCCTCTTGCAGCCCCCTGTCTGCACGATCAGATCTGTGGAGCGATCTTGCAGCCTACTTCCAACCGCCCATCGCTGCCTGGCCGATCCCGCTACTCAGCTTGTCGCACCACTGCCTCAGGCGCTCGCGCTGCTCCTTCTCAGATCGTGCAACTTCCTTTTTCTCTTCCGATCCGACGCAGATCTCCTTTGCGCTCATTGCTTGGGGACGACTCCACCAGTAGCCGTGTGACGCCTTGCTCCTTCTCCTGTGCCGCCGACGCCTTTGCTCCGCGCTCCTGCGATGGCTGCCTGCCATTCCGCACCTGCGATCCTTGTAGCAGATCTCTCTACTCAGATCTCTCCACTGATCTGGAGAGAAACTAGATCTGATATTGCTGTATGATATCCGCCGCACTGCCAGCCGACCTTCCTTCTTCCTCCGTCTCAGATTTGAACGCCGAGAGGAAGAGAGTCACCCTGTTACCAGCTGTTTGAGGTGAGTCTCTTCTGCCTTTCACCGATTTGCTTGAAAAATTGGACACTGTCTGCTCCTTTTCTGTCCCTCTGAAAAACCCCTTTCTGTAAACCCGATCTGCAGCAGTCTCTCCAGATTTGCACTCGCCACTTGCCGGCGATCTCCTTTGCACTTTGAACCCATCGCCACGGCTGCCAGATTTGCTGGTGATGGAGACTGCTCCTTGTGCACTCAGTCTCAGATCTGCAACCGACATCTCAGATTCGTTGGAGACAAGCCACTTCCCAATTGCAGAAAACCCGACTGTCTCTCCTTCTTACCTTGCAGATCCGCATGGGCTCCACCGTCTGTAGATCTTCTCTCAGATCTGTAGCCGAGATCTGCTCTCAGATCTGTACTGGCTGCCTTCTTTCTTAGTAGTTGCAATGCTTCTGTCGTCATGGTTCTGCACCCGTTGTCGCTTGTTCTTCAACTGATCTGCTCTCAGCTGAACTGTAGGCCGCACCTCTCTGCTACGCAACAACTCCTTTTTTTTTTTTATCTATGATTTTTCTAGCTTGAACCCGACCTTTAGCTTTGATACAAATTGTTGGAGATAAGACCCAACCCGCATGCACATTCAAACCATAGATCCAGCACACACACACAAGGAACACGAGGATTTACGTGGTTCGGCCCAACCTTGGCCTTCGTCCACGGGAGAGTGTAGATCTTATCTATAGAGAAGAAATACTAGATACAGATTTATGGTAAGACCATTCAGGATACCCTAACGCAAATCTCTTAGTATCTTCCCTCATCCCTCTCTCTATTTTCCTCACTACACTCTCACTCCTCACAGCTCTCCCTTAGAGCAGGGATGGCCTCCTCAAGCTCCACCAAAGAAACCCTAAGACAAAAAGAACTAATATAGTGTAGCTTACAACAGATTGGACCTGGGCTTGGGCCCATTAGACAACTTAGGCCCAAAAAGGGCTTTGAGCCATAAATCCAACAAGTACCGGGTCTGAAGATCCATGTGGAGGAAGTCGATCTGCCCGAGGGAAGAAAGATCCATGTGAGGAGAGATTTCACCCCTCCAGGAAGAAAAGAATTGTAGGTCGAGGAGGAGAGCCAGTTGGAAAACCTGATGTTGAAGACCAGTGAAGACTGAGGATAGTTATGCTCAATGGTATTGGTGATTTTTACAACTGGATTTTCAGAAGATTTATCATCTAAGGCCATTTGTGAAAGACAAACAAGAATCTAGTTATGAGGTAGAGGAAAACCTGACAAAGGAACCCGACAAAAGTGACACAGAAGACAAAGGATGAAGAGCAAGCCACCTGTAAAAGCCACAACAAAAAGATGCAAGAAAGAGTTCAGGAAAGAGTGTACCTGGTTTGAAGATCCATGTGGAGGAAGTCGATCTGCCCGAGGTGATAAGGGAAGAAAGATAGATCCATGTGAGGAGAGATTTCGCCGCTCCAGGAAGAAAAGAATTGTAGGTCGAGGAGGAGAACCAGCTGGAATACCTGATGTCGAAGACCAGCGAAGACTGAGGATAGTTATGCTCATGGGTATTGGTGATTTTTACAACTGGATTTTCAGAAGATTTATCATCTAAGGCCATTTGCAAGAGACAAACAAAGAATCTATAGAAATGGATAAAAGGAAACACATGAAATACAACCAACAGGTATTACTAAAATTATCAAGAATGCATAAGGAAATATATGCAGATAAAAAGGACATAGAGGTACTATTTGATTTAATCGGCAAGACTGACAAAAAGATGCAAAAGAGGTCTAAGGAAATACTAGAGCAAGTTGATAATATGTGAGGAAAAATCTGGAATATAGAGGTAAATGACAGGGAAATAAAAAACTGCAGTAAAAAAAGCAGCAAATAGCAGCCAACTGGCCAATTCTATCGGAGAAGCATCTAGACCTCCCTGAAATGGACCAAATGATGGGCCCCACCTTAGATTTGATTAAAGATCAAATTTGATGGATGCAGGAGCAAAAAATAAAAATAAAAAAACAAGGCTGCGAAGGTCCCCACTGCTGGATGATGACATAGAACAAGTTGAATAATTGAGATTAGAGTAGGTGTTAGGATTTTTTTTTGAAATTTCTGAGGAAAGGAAAGGGCAGAAGGTAAAGAATTGACCTGAAAAGATGAAGTCTGGATAAAAATACCAATGGTTATGAGCACAATAGTTGGTCTAGAGTAATTAATGTTATCTTCAACTTGATAATGATAGGTGTGTCCCGCAGCAATTGTTGATGAGAGCTAGAGTCATCTGAGGGCAGTATTAATTCTTTGGAGACATCTTCCCAAAATCGAAGCTTTGATACCATGGAAGAAGTAGAAGAGGGGAACATGTGAGTGAGAAAATTACTGCAGAACCAAACATGGGAATACAGAATTACTGCAGAACTTTCCTTAACTGGGGAAGTTACAGCAAATCATAATCAATGAAAACTAACTGGTCAACTTGTTAGATTTGGTATATAAAATAATGCACTTAGGGACATGAATTGGTATGCTTCGTCATTATCTTTAAACTGTGTGTTATTAATTAGTGACTTAAAATCTACGAAAAGTAAAATGTAGTTTTGGAAATAAACATTTTGAAAATGAGTAGGACAAATATATGTATCTATAACTTTAGTAGATACTATAGTAGGAAGGATGAACTTGCTAAAATTGAAAATGAATTACCACATTCTGATAAATTTCAAAACTTGGGGGGAACTGAAAACCAAGCGATCTAATTGGGATATTGCTGGCAGGATAAGGGAAATGTGGGTTGAAAAATAGGCAAGCTAGTGATGTATTGGGTGATAGATGAGTACCTCAACAACTGAAGAGGTGTTTCTATTAGATCAAAGTTAGACATCCAATGTCATATGGGGCGAAATCATGCAACAAAGAAAATGCTAGTAAAGTCATGGTGATAGATGCAACCATGTTAAGATGGGTGTATGGAGAAACAATAAAAGAAATGGTTATAGATACTACTGTTGAGATGGGTGTGAGGAGCAAAACTAAAAGAAAAATGAGTGTATTAAAGGAACTCCTAGCATTAGTACGATAGAATTAAAAAAAAACCAAGTAGAAGACCAGACACAACCTTGATATGAGGGCCGTTAAATATTTGGATTGATGTATTAAGAAATGGCATGATAATTGTGGAGTAAGAAAAAAGGTTTTTTTTTACCTCTTTTCCTTGGGGGGTTGAGTGGAAAAATAGAACTCAGAAAGCTAACCCCAAATAGATAGGTAAATGGTTTTGATGTTGTTCTTGTCGTTGTTCTTGTTGATCATGATGAAGACAACATTTTTTTTGGTGATACTACTTTTTTTTAAAAGCAGTAATAAGAAAATCTTATTAAAATCAGTGTTGTCAAAATCGTACGAGTCGCGAGTCGACTCATACGATTTGACTTGACTCGGAGGGTAGAGCTATTCAAATCGCATCATAAATCGGTACTTACATAAAATCGTATGATTTTAGGGTTAACTTGCAAATTATACGAGTCAACTCATGAAATCGTAGAATCGTCCGATTCTGTTGTGAAAGGAAAAAGGAGGAGGAAGAAACAAAGAAGAAAAAGGAGAAAGAAATGAAGAATAACGTACCTTTCTTCTTCTTCTTCTTTGTTTCTATTCACTGTTTCGTCTCCGCAACCACTTTCTTTCTTTCGTTCGTTCTATCGTTGTTTCCGCCTCTTTCTCTCTTTTCATGTGTCGCTCACAGTCACGTGTAGGTCTCCATTATTTTGTGCGTGATTTCTCCTTTAAGTCGAAACCTTCCACGTGCAGTCTAAGTTTTGAGAGTCTTAACTTTTTTTTTTTAACACTAGTTTTATATTTTTAATTTTTACCATCAGTTTCTGTTTTAATAAAAAACATCTCTTTTATTTTTTTAATCTTTTATATCCATTTTTAAAAATTAAAAAACTCTAATTTTTTTATTTTTAAATTATTTGATAAATGCTAATAAAATTTATTTAAATGCCTGTACTTTATTTATTAATTTTTTAAATTTATCAGTATTTAATATTTAAATTTTAATCTCCATATTAATATATTTTTTTTTATTAGAATATTTTTGAGATTTTGGATAATTGAAATATCATCTTATTATTCTATGTTATACGCTCGTATTATATGTAATTATAGTATAAATAATAATTTTAGAAAAAATATTATGAATCTTACGATTCTACGATTTACAATTCATGATTCACATCCCTAAACCGATTCACTATACAATTCGAGTTTGACAACATTGATTAAAATAAGTACAATACTGTAAAAAAATCGGGTGGTATAAGAGTATATACTCACCCACTATAAGCCTTTAAAAAAAAAATCCCCATATCACAATGTCTCAACTCCCACCCCTGAAGATTACAAAAGCAATAATATTACAAAAAATCAACTAAGCCAACCCTCTGACAGCACCAGTCTTGGCCAAAAAATCTGTCATCCCATCGGTAGATTATTTGACATGCCTGAATTCTACCTCCCTTTCTGAGTAAAGCCTTGGCATTTCTCTACCCACTGGGATCAAGTTCCAAGGTGGCCTCTTTCTTCTACTTGCACATTAGATGGAGCCTCTCCGCTAAAGGATTTGAAACCTCAGTCTCCCATAACACCCAATATGGAGTCATTAAGGACCCACAAGCAACCCATCAAACTAAGAAGTCATCCACAACTCCCGTGTGACTACACAAGAGGCGGTCCACTCTCTCATCACAATTCCTGCAAAGGACATATGATACATCTTTTCTTGTAGGAGAAATGCCTCTATGCTCTAATGGTTAGAATTTTTTCTTCAGGGCACACTGAAGGAAAACTTGAACTCTCGGGAGACCTTTTCCTTTCCAAGCCATTATCGAAGGTAGTTTAAGGGGGTCCCTCAACAAAACCGTTTCTTTGACTACTACCTTTGTAAAGAATTCCCCTGATGAGTCATCCGTCCAAATCCTCTTCTATAGCATCGTAATTCTGTTATGGAAGTTCTTTTCTGGAACTTAGTTGCATGTGTTAGACATTTTCTATATGTTAAATCCAAGTTACTCATCAAGTAGAGCATAAATATTCCCAAGCCTTGGCTCATTAGTTGGACAGCATGTGAAGACTTTTGGCCTTATCTATGTAATTGTTCATCAAGTTTTTTCCATTGCTGATTGGAAAATTATGAGTTTTTATACCATGAAACTTCATCTCGGTTGTACTAACAGGAAACATCTTTTGCATAGATTGAAGTTGGTATGCTTGCCTATATTTTGTGTGTTGGTGAGCTTCGAACGCAAAAGTTACTTTTATTGGTTATATTGAGGGTAATCTCATATTCTGATTGCCACAATTATTATGTCTTTGCTTTGAAGTTATTTAATTGCTTGTGTTCTAGTGTGACTTGCAGTTATTCATGTATGGATCATCCCATCTTTGAATTCAACTTAATGATTTCTACTTTTAAATATGTAGGTTGTCTCCAGGCATAGTTGATTTGGTCCAAAAGCTGAAAGTGAAAGGAACTGAAGTTTACTTGATTTCTGGAGGCTTTCGTCAAATGATCAGCGTATGACATTGAGATTCTAATTGGAAATCAATATTTGTTTCTAGTTAATTTCTTTACAAGCCAATTCAGGCGAGCTATGTGAACTGATGGGAATTTTGATCTAAAGGTTTAAAGTTATCAAAACAGATCTAGCCCAAGATTGTGGTGATCCACACCCCCTATTGTGGTTCTAACCATGGTATTTACAGGTTAACAAAAAATGAAGCAATGGTTTAACAATCAGAGGTTAAGTGAAATCACCCAAGAAAGAAGAAATGTTATGTTTTTTTTTGAACGGTGACATTGAAATATTATTAATAAAGAGAAGGATACAAAAGGAAGAAAATGCTGCACCTAAGATGACTGCAACAACAGTGCAAAGAAATATCTCAAGACAATCCTTTACATCAAATACTGATCACAGACTGAAAATACACATACTCTATCGCTCGTGGCCAAGAATTCAGATGTAGAACACTCGATCGCGCGTGGACTCCACGTCTTGTCTTAATTTTCTACTAATAATTTTGTTCGGACTTTTATTTTATTTTATTTTATTTTTTGTTAATCTCTCTTTCCTAATGTAATTAGTTTAGTCATTGCATTTTTCCCTTTTTAGTATAAAGAAGCCTTTCGTGGGGCAAAGGATGTAACCACTTAATATTGTTGGAATACACAAGAGAGGCCTAGAGTCTTCTCTTTTTCTCTACCCCTTTCACTTTCCCCTCTTCTCCTTCACCCTCGTCTCGACAAAGACGAGGTCACAAAGAATGCCGTCGTCCGTTGCGTTGACACGGACCGTACGCACCCTCGATGGGTTTCTTCATGCCACCCGCCTCCCCTGCTTCCACCGCATCAATTGGTATCAGAGCCACAAGGATCGAAAAACTCCTTGGGTTTCCACCGCCGCCTCTTTCCCTTTCCTCGTCTTGTTGAAGACGAGCTCAGGATCTCCATAGGGACCAAAAACTCCCTGGGTTCCCACCGCCTCAGCCTCTCTGCCTGCGAGACAGGGGTGATGCCGTCCTCAATTTCTCTTTTCCTCATCTCCTGCGTTGACAAGAGCCCAAGATCGTTTCACCTGCGTTGATAGGGAAGCAGAGAAGAAAGAAAAAAGAGAGAGCAGAAGATCGAAAAAATAAAAGAGGAACAGAAGGTCGTTGTCCTCCCAATCCCCATCTCCATCCTCGTCCCTTTTCAAACCAAAAAAAAAAAAGAAAAAAGAGAAAAAAAGAGATTACTAGAGATTACATGATCCAAAATACCAAACTTTAGGTTGTCCAAACACACTTGGATTGTTTGGCATAGAAGTGGTTAGCCTTCAAAACCGACAAAATCTTGCATAAATGAGGACGGTGATCGTTCCATCAAACATTGTAGACTAGTATGTCATCAAAGAAAATCAGCACAAAGTGCACCAAATAATGCTGAAATACATTATTCATGACTGTTTGAAGGTGATCGAATGACATCATTAAGAACTCATAATGGCCCTCATTAAGTGGCAACACCATCTTGTGGACATTTTTTTGGTGCACACACGAATTTGGTGATACTCAAATTGTAAGCAGAACTTGGCACCATGCAACTCATCCAGAAGCTCATCAATGACAGGAATTGGAAAACAATCATAGATAGAATCTGATTAAGGGCACAATAATTCATGCAAAAATGCCAAGAGCCATCTTTCTTTTTTACTAGTAACATTGATGAAGAAAATGGGATTGTACTATTGCGTATGATGCCGGCTACAAGCATTCCCTTGACAAGATGCTCGATTTCATTCTTCTGAATGTGAGGGATAACCAATAAGGGCACCCATTAGTAGGCACTGCTCTATTTTGTATATCAATCTTATGATCCTAAGCATGAGGTGGTAAACTAGAAAGTTCCCCAAAAGAAACAACAAATTCTGTTAGCACAATAGATAAGTGAATGAGAAATGGTGGTACCTTCAGAATCAACAACCAATTTCATTAACATTTCGTGAACATCTTGTTGGATAAGGCACTGCATAACTTGGAGTTGAATAGGCTTCATTGCAGTTGATGCCTTACCTTCCAATTGGAAATGTTTCCTGTCAACCACAGAATCTATTCTCAAATGTTTCTGATCACGTAAGACTAGTCCAAGCTGTTCTAACCATTGTATGCCTAAGACCACATCAAATCCTTTCACAGGCAAGAGGTACATGTCCATCTAGAAGTGGAACCCTTTAATTGCACTGTCCACATCCCTACACTGCCCTGAACACTCTAGGTTATTGCCATTAGCAACCAAAACTTGAAATGCTGATGAAGGAGATATTGGATAATGCAATTTTTGCACCGACCTATTGTTGATAAAATTATGGATACTGCTGCTATGAGTCAGAATAGAAACTTTATGATGTTCTATGAAGCCAGTAACTCACATAGTTCGTCGAGATAATATGTTAACTATGCTTGAAGAGAAATTTCTGGAGAACAATGTTATCAAACTCGATTGACCCGCAGGTCAACCGTGACCCGATTGAAACACGGGTCGGGTCATTTTAAGACCCTTCTGGATTAAAAACCTTAAAAACCCTCTGTGACCTGTGGGTCAACCCGGTTTTTCTAATAAATCAGTGGCCGTTGACCTTTAAAAACCCTTGGTTTCTTTAAATGAAGAAAATGAAGATAAAGATTTTGGTTCTTTTGAAAATATGATTTTTGGATTATTAATTTTTAGTATTTATAATTGGGTTTGTGAGAAGAAAAAAATATTTTTATGAAATATAATCTTAGTTAATAATTTAATATTATTTATAATATTATATTAATAGCACAGGTTTGACCGGTTTTGACTATGGGTCAACCCGGTTGAACCTTATTTAACCCATCCTTCATCCAAAACGGGTCACTGCATGGGCCGGATTTTAAAACATTGCTGGAGAATCAAGTACATGTTCATTTTCCAACTTGTCCAAAGCGCGTTCCTCAAGTTCATAAGCTTCAAGTATAAATTGAAATCATCTTAGTGAAATTGCAACAAATAGAAGATGGTATCTTTTTCTCTGAATCTCGGAGGTATAGGTAGCACACATTTTGGCTATGGAGGTGATTTATTGTCAATATTTTGTTTTGGCAGCCAAACAGCAAAAACTAAGACTCTAGGACGGGCTTTGGTGATGCAGAGCACCAACCATTAAAATTAGTTTTTATTTTATTTTCTCATTATTGTATTTTTTTCATTAAATTATTTAGGGGTATTTTGATCTTTTCCCTCATGTTATTTGTATAAACTCTTTAAGCCCCATTAGGGCATTGATCGACGATGGAAAAAACGAAGGAAATTTTCCTCCCGTGCGGCGCATAGTGTTTTGGTTAGTGAGAAGCCATGGCGAGAAGTCAAGGAAAGGTGTGAAGCCTCTCCTCCATATCCGGGTACTTCTATCTCTTCCTCTCCTTCTTCTATCTCTCTTCTTCTTCCTTCTCTATTTTCCCTCTCTATTTCCCCCTATTTCTTCATAGCCTCATAGTTGAGACTCCCAAATAACCCCCAAGCCTTGCCGTACCCCTATTCAAGTGTTGTTCCCCCACCATTCACCCTCATATACCGCTGCCCCATGCTGGTTTTGTCATAATTTTGACACCAAATAGCCATACTTAGCTTAGTTTGATGATAGATCTATTTATTTGTGGAATTGTACAAGCCCCTTTATTTTGATGGTCTCTTACTTTGAGTTGTAGCTTGGTTTGGACATAATATAATTGCCTAGATTGAATTTCAAGAATTGCATGACTATGTGTGGTAGGTTTTATATCATTTTATTGTGATTATTAATTGATTGATTGATTTCAGCCCACTTTAGATTTAGGGTGTATTATTTCATCCCTTTTAATCTTTTCATAACCACATTAGGCATTTGGGGTTACCCTATCCCTTGTCCTGCATCATTTGGTCTTCCAAATTTAGGAAGTGATGCAGGATGCTCATTTCATAGAGAGAGAAATTTGAAAGAAGGCCTCACTATGACTTTCCTGTTTGTTTTTTGCCACCAGATCCATTAATCCTGCAATGTTTTCAAAGTTTTGCATCAGCTAGTTGTTTTTATTGGCTGCTACTTTATATATAACTGGAATCTTGGCCATAGGCAACAGTGTCCTACCTACATATCTTGTCAAAAAAGAATTTGATCCCAATTTTTAGCTCCGTTTCCTTTGCCCTACAGCATTTGGGTTACATATAGTTCTTATTCCTTTCCAGGCCATTAACTGGGAGATCGTATAAGCCTTGAAGAATGTCTTACCCTTTCCTTGAACCTTCTCACCTTGCCCTTGTCATCATTTGAATGAAGACTTGCATTCACATGGATTATTGACCGGACACCTAGCCCTTCTTGATCATTAGGCTTGCAGACCTGCTTCCACTCCATCAGATAGTATCTCTCTTTTTATCCTTTTCATTAAGATAATTGCATTCTATTGTTCTAGCCTTTTTGCAACTCATTTTGAGTACCTGAAGATAGGAGACTAGCAAGCTTGAGAGGGCTGATATAATCAAGGTAATTCTTCCTCTGAGAGGAACTCCTTTTCCATGTAAATAGTCTATACTGGTATCCTTCAATAACAGGGTGCCACAATTTTATTTCGTGACTACCATTTCATGGAGGTAATCCTAGATATAGAGTCAGTAGGCTTGTTGCTTACACCTCAATCCATGTTTTTTCTTTCTTAAAAAAAATGACTGAAATTGATTCGTTAAAAACAAAACAGTACATAATCAAGACCTCCCCGACGAAGTGTTGGGCCAAAGAAAGGTGAAATTACAAAATGCAGACACTATGAAAGAACTATTGAAGACAAAGATGACTAGCTTCCGATAAATTGATCCACTGAAAAGCCATTGAAAGGTTTAGTAAGCATAACCCACTGAATAACATTAGATCTGTAAAACTTACTTGGACAAAGCTTTGTCTCCGAAGGTCCCCCATTTGCGTTTGAACCAAACAAACCATCAGTAGCCAAATGTAACATTTTCCATATTGCTTATCGTTCAAAAAAAAAAAAAAATCCAAATAGCTTAGCCTTTCTTTTAGAAATGACCCACCCCCCCTCTTAAAATAAGACCATTGAAAGAAGGTTGAGCTCCCAAGATAGAAAACAAGGATAGGAAATGGGACCAAATGGAATGGACAAATGGATAATGAATAAAATGGTGACCAATAGTTTCCTTATTTCTCTAACAAAGGTAGCAAATATTGGGACTGGAAAAGTGTCATGCCCCGACTCAACGGGCACGTGAGAAACAAGAATATATTTTTTTTTACTTTGAAGCATGCACAACTCATAGTCCAAACACGTGACACCCACAAGTGTAATGAGATCCCTACGGATCCTAGGACTTATTGGACCCTTGGTTTGATCGAACTGAATTATCAGCTGCTTACGTACTCCAATGGAGATAGGTTCTTGCATAGTTCTTAATTCATTTATTTCATAGAACTAATCTCGTGTTATTCATGATGTCACATCAAGACATTCTAATTATCCAATCGTGGGTCTCATCAGTAGAATAGATCTCATCTATCATTGGTCTAGCCAATCACTGGTTTATACAACCATGGGAACACCGTCAACCATGGGGTCAATGTCACACATGGGATAAATATCAACCATGGGACCTATACCCGAACATAAGTACTATATCCCTCTTTAGGGACAATATTCTAACTATGGGTCCAATCATCTATGGAAACCATGCCCTTCGTGGGAATGACCATCCACGATAATAATAACACAAAGCTATCCAAGAGAACAACCATCCATGGGAAATACCCTCTATGGGAATAACCATCAATGGGGATATTATCCATCCATAGAACCAATATGTCTATCATGGGACCAATAGGTCTACCATAAGACCAATACGCCTACCATGGGACCGACATGTCTACCATAAGACCAATATGTCTACCATGTGACTAACATGTCCACCATAAGACCAATACATTTACCATGGGACCAACTTGTCCACTATAAGACCAATATGTCTATCACGGGACCAACATGTCCACCATAAGACCAATACATCTACCATGGGACCAAAATGTCTACCGTAAGACTAGTACATCTACCATGGGACCAACATGTTTACTATAAGACCTATACGTCTATCATGAGACCAACATGTCCACCATAAGACCAATACGTCTACCATGGGACCAACATGTCTACCATAAGACCAGTACGTCTACCATAAGACCAATACGTTTACCATGGGACCAACATCCGGGCATGAATCCAAACCACCATGGGAACCATCTTCCATGGATATAATCCTCCATCCCTGGTAACACTCCATCAGTGAGTATCATCTATCCATGGGTATAAACCATCGATGAATATAATCCCTCCATGGGCATAATCCATCCATGGGCATAACTCATCCAGAGACACATCATCTATCATGAGATCTTCTATCCGTAGAAACAACATTTGCATGAATCACTACGTGACTGTGGTAACAATATCATATCATAAACATACCATGAGCCCTAGCAAGACTTAGGGCCCATGACTTACTAAGCGGGAGACTCACGACTGGCGTGATTAAGTCTACCTCGCTCTGCATCCCTTCACCTCACATTGGTGATTCAGTCAAGCTCTAAGGTGGTCAGACTGCGTCTAACGAAGCTAGCACCACCCCTATGGGGTAAAATAGTATCTAGCTCTGCGCAACCACGCACAACAAGTGTGCGGAATAGTCATAAGGGCGCCCTACAGTATATAACATGTAAGGGACTCACCTTGCGACATCAACCAAACGGGACCAAGTCTCCGTGGAAAACACCACCTTCCCAAATATCTCTTTGGAACGGGAAATCAAACATCATAATCACGTGAGGGACATACTTATACCACGTGTCAATATCAAGTGGCCAAGTTACATATACATCTCAATTCCACAGTTTCCGCATGTTCATATCGAGGCTCCCACGGTCTCACGGCTACTCTAGGCCTTACTCATGGAATATATATAATTTTCTCATCCTTTTAACTATACAAAGGTGAGACACAATGATCTACTGATCGAACAGTTTCCTTTTTCAACGGATTGAGGCATAACGTTATAATTACATGAGGGACATACCCATACCATGTCTCAATCATCAATATCACGTGAGGGATGCACCTATACCACGTCTCAGTCATTAATATCACGTGAAGGACGCACCCATATCACTCTCAATATAATCATCACGTGAGGGACGTATCGATACCACGTCTCAATATAATCATCACGTGAGGGACGTAACCATACCACGTCTCAATATAATCATCACGTGATGGACATACCCATATTACGTCTCAATATCATCATCACGTGAGGGACATACTCATACCATGTCTCAATATAATCAAGTGACCTAGTCACATACATCTCAGTGCCAAAATCCTCAATTGTCCATCTTAAGAATTTTCACAGTTTTTTAGACATTCTGGCTTTACTCATGTAACAGACATATTTGTCTCATCATATCGGGACTTCTAAGACATCATAACCACTTCGGGCCGCCTTCGAGGGATCCAACATCTAGCATTAAGGTCTATATTAGGAAAGGTATATCCCACCAATGCCTTTCTATTTGTCACATATGCTCAACATCTTACATCATCCTTAATATAAATAAATGTGACACAATGCATCTTTTAATCGAGCTGAGGTACAATGCTCTCAGTTGCCTACGTACCACATAGTGGATTAGATCAACCATATTTCATTATTTTCACATTTGGATTAACATTGGAGAGTGGTCATGTTTTTACTTTGGGGAAATCAAACAAGACTTTCTTAGCATTTACATTGCATTCTATGCATTCTCAATCATGCTAGCCCATCCCCATTGTAGTACAAGTTAACCCCCTTGGGTTATAAGATACTTGACCTTAACTCACCCATATCACTTAGTCTAACCCTTCATTAAGTTCCTCTTCAAATCATGGAAATTCATTCTACACATGGTTAGGTTGATCCACCACAACCATTATCAACATAGGTACCCACTAGTGATGTACATCATCACAAAATCCAAGCATGGTATAAGGAGGTCAAACCATAACCTTACTCAATTATGCATTTGAATGTGCACAAAGAAACATTCACTTAAACATATTATCAAATATCTTGTGAGCATGGAATTTTACAAATATTTTCAATGCTCCAAGTGTATGGCATTTTCCAATTTTACCCAATGTCGTCAAACTCAAATCGTATAAAAAATTGGTCTAGGGGTGTGAATCGTGAATCAGAAATTGTAGAATCGTACGATTCATACTATTTATTCTTATCCTCTCATTCCTACAACCATTTTGTTGACCTGGGCCATTAAAATAAGTTTCTCTCCGTTAGATTATCAATCCATCTTATACAACACGCTCTTCTTTTTTATATTGGGACAACCTTCAGGCTTCTTTAATACACTTATTTCTTTTATTTTTTATTTTGAGCAGTAACATAAGATAATTCATTCAAAATAATAAGGAAAAATACAAGAAAAAGAAAGGTCTAAAAGTAATAGACTTAAAGAGAAAAACCAAGAAAAGGAGAAGAAAGAGGAATAAAAAATACAATCACAATGAACAAATAAAGAGATACAAGCAAACATTCCCTCCATCTAATAAGCAATCAAATGCTCGTCCATGGAAATCAAATGAAGAAAATTCCTGAAAAGCTGTTATCAACTCCCAACTTAGCAAAGTAATTGTAACGACTCGTCCCGACCAGTCCAATATTGTCTGCTTTGGGCTCAAAAAGACCCACACGGCTTTGCATTGGGGCCATGCTCACTCACAGGCTCGAAACGCGTTGTGCTAGGTTGAGGGGTGCTCCCTCTTATATTCCCCCATTCCTTCCAGCTCCTGGGCGATGTGGGACAACTTCCAACACCCTCAAACACTCCCAGCTCTCTCTTGCACTCTCTGCTGGGCTTGGACGCCTGGGCCTGGCCGTCACAGTAGTCTGCCACACTATTAGCTGAACGACTAAGATGAACGAATGATACATCGAGCCCTGTCACTGATGCTCTAATCTCCCTAACCGCAGTGATCAATTTCCAAGGGAAACGCCTTTGACCCTTTGCACATTTGATTGTATTTGTCGAATCCCCTTCAATCACTAGTTTGCCCTGTTCATGGAGTTTCCATATGGCCAAAGCTCTCCTAATGCTAAGAATTTCTGCCTCATTGAAGTCTCTAAGACCAACCGATTCATTAAACATGATCGAAGTTCGACCCTCCTGATTTCGCAACACACCTCCTATACCTGTTGGATTTGGTTTCCCCTTTGCCTCCCCATCCATATTAAACTTCATAACACCCTTCTCCGGAGGAATCCAACTATCCTCTGGTTTCCTTTTCCAACTAGAACTCTTCATGCACCCATCCCAAGACAAAAGAAGATCCAAAGGTTGTAACCCTGTAAACTCATTACTAGACATGAGCCACAGGCAAAGTCTCCATTTTGCTCTTTGAAAGAGGTCATTCACATCCAATGACTTCAAAGATTTTAGAGATCCTTTCTTTCCAGATTGACTACAAAACTACACCCAGGATCGTTTACGATGCCAATTTCATTATAGGTTGCAATCCCAACAATAACTAAGAGTCTATGCACCCCACACAGGTCGAATACCCACTGTACATCTAGAAAATTAGCAAAGTTCAACCATAGACTCTGAGCAACTAACAAACAAGTGATCTAAATCCTCCTCTAAGGCACATAGAGGGCAAAAAATGTCCTCTCCAGATCCTAACATCCCTCTTCTCTTTAGTTCTGCTCTAGTCAACACCCTCCTTTTTAATACATACCACACAAAGATTTGAACCCTTGGAGGCATGACACCTTTCCAAGCCATGTTAATGGTAACTTCATCATGAAATTGATCTTTGAGCACCAAATCCACCATTGACTTGACTGAGTAGACACCTGATGAGTCACCTACCTAAATCAGTTATCCTTATCCTCTAAGGACAAAGGAAATTCCTGTAGCTGAGCTAAAAGATCACCGCTCCTCCCAATTTCAAAAGAGCGAAGTTCCCGATGAAACTCAAGATTCCATGAAACCTCATTACCCCCCCTTTGGTAACAATCCTTGACCAATACCCTTTTGTTCCTTGAAGCCCTATAAAGCCTTGGGTATATATCCTTTAAAGGTCGATCCCTAACCACAAATCTGATCAGAACTCTGTTCTATCACCTTTCCCCACCAGTAATCTAGTTTTTCCAATATACATGCTCCCCACCACTCCATGACCTTGACTCAATTTCCACCAGGCTTTAACTACCGCTGAACCACATGCGTTGACCTTATCTCCTAAAGTCCAAGCATGATGGTCCGCCAAACCATACCTAGCTTTCAGAACTCTAACCCACGAGGAATCCCTTTCTCTCCCAAATTGCCAACCCCACTTGCACAATGAAGCCTGATTTCTCAACTGGAGTGGAACAATTCCCAAAACCCCTTTGGACTTGGGTTTTTAATACACTTATTTCTAATTCTAAATCTTTTATTGTTAAATAACAAAAAAATAAATAAAAAAATAACACAATCATCTTAAGCTATGCTTCTTTGTCACAATTACTTTATTTTCATTACCATCGTTCAGCTCCATATAGCATTGTGGGTCCAAGTGCCATCTTGTAGAACATGCCCCTTCAATCAATGTGGCGCTCTTCTATCATGTAACACCACCAGCTTCCTTATGCTTGCCTTATATATCCAGATTAAACATTGTTTCAATCTATAATTACCCTCAAGTACTAAAAGAGTGCCTCTCTACTAGAACTAATACTTGATTGCCCATCACCTCTGGTGACTCTTAAGTGGTGATGTTTAGGATGTGATGCAAATTTAGTGCAGTAAAATGGCATCGTAGAGATGACATTTAAAGGGATAGATGGGGGCTTTAGGTAGTGGTAGGAAGTGGAGAACCATGTTGTGAGTTGAGTTACTAAGCTTCATTGATGGTTCAACTAAAGGTGGGTAGTGTCTGATGTTGACAGTTATATCACTTTTCTGCATTACACATCCTTTAGAGTGATGAATCAAGTGTTTACAATTGGATTTGCAGACTTGTTGGAAAGAAAACGTACTTACAAAATTATATTAACCTTTATAACTTTTTGTGTGAAGCCTGTTGCATTACAACTTGGAATACCACATGAAAACATCTTTGCGAATCAGTTACTATTTGAAAGTTCTGGTGATTTCTGCGGCTTTGATACAAATGAGCCTACTTCAAGAAGTGGTGGGAAAGCTATTGCTGTTCAAAATATAAGAAAGGTATGATGGCATGGGTTTTGGGAATTGTTTAAAGTGATACCATTCTGATAATTAGATCAATGCTTCTTTTTCATGGTTCTGTTTCTCTTGTAAATGCAGGTTCATGAATACAAAAAACTGGTCATGATTGGGGATGGTGCAACTGATCTAGAGGTAATTTTATTTCATTGAAGTTCATACTTTTTTACTGGTTATGAGTGATCTTTGCTAAGGAAACATATATTTGTGCCATCTATGGCAAAATATAGAACTGTGGTATCCAGTACCAAATTGGAAAAGCTTTCCAAATCATATTGTTATGATGAGACACTCCTATTATTTATGGGTGTCACTTGTACTTTTGCCATTTAGATGGTTTGTTCTAAAGTACAAAGGGAGCACCTCCTATCAAAAAGGGTGTGCCTCAAGCACCACTGATATCTAATCTTTTTCTTTTTTCCTCCTGTCATAATAAGCAATCATGAATAAAATCATTTGGTTGAGTTGCCTGTGACATGGCTGTGCTGTCAATCATCTTGAGAACATAATTAGGATATAGAAGGTAGCGTTGTGCATGATCCAATTGCTTCATGATTTAATAAGTATACTATGAAATTCAATTCATTATCTTGTACTAACTGAAAAGGTTCAAGAGACTGGTATATTTGAGCTTTTTTCGTGGTCTCATAACTAGATTTTATTGTGGAATAAAGCCAAAGAAATCTAGGGAAGAGTTTCCCAAAGAAGCAAACATTTGTAAAAAGGTAATATAAACACACACACACATCATCATCATCATCATCATCACTAACAAAGACTTTGCACAATCTATTTGAATTCAACTTTCCGAGTTCTACTTTTCCACTTAAATACATCCCTTTAAGGCCCTCCCCCTTCTAGTACCTTGTAGTCTAACTTTTTGTATCGGGGCTATGTTTGTTCTTCTATGGACGTGTCCTGACCATCTTAGACAACGTTCTCCCTCATCTTTTTTTTCCCCTCTGTTGGAACCATCTTCATCCTTTTTGTTACACTTATTTCAAATTGTCTTATTGTCACACTGAATATCAATCTTAACTACACATTTCTATCACTGTTCTTTATCTACTTGTCCTGTCGTTATTGCCTTTGAAAGGTAAATAAAAGACCTATGAATGCTGAAAGACAAGATATAAATCTCTTCACTTGCACTATTGCTATTACAATACCTACTTACTCAGAATGCATAAATTGTAAAGTATACAATTAGCAAAAAGAGCAGTCTAGTCTCATCATTGAAGAATTTGGGATTTCTTGGAACTATCTGTGCCCATAGTACAATGAATGGGTATGTGGCTGTAGCATTCCTCATGGAAAAAAATAGAGGATGCATTTTCTTTCAAGGGTGAAACTACAAAACACCTTGGCGTTTTTGGTGCACCGGCACATAGGCCCTATGTGAGACCCACTTCATGTTGAATCCAGTCTAGTAAATTCTTTTTTTTTTTTCTTTTTAAAACTAAGATCCAACCTTTTATAATTTCTATTTGATGCATCTTCACTAGTAGATTACTCATGATAGGTATTTTTTTTTAATGATGAAAGTAATTTATTAAAAGGAGTAAAAAGGATGAAATAGCTGGCCGAGCTACAAAACAGAAAAGAGACCAAGCCCAAAAAGGGCCAAAGATAGCACAAAAGGCCGAAGAGGTCAAAACTGCAATACAATAGATGAGACATACATTGTTCCAGCCCACCAATTACCACCTGATCTCTAGAATCTCCTCTCTTTGCTAAGAAATCAGCTTCACCATTTTCCTCCCTCAGAATGTGAACAAAGGGGAAGGATCTATCCCGACAAAGGTCGACAATCTCCTCAATAATGTCAACAATCAGCCACAGGAAAGAATCTTTCTTGGCAGCCCACTTCTCACCCTCTCCAATGATGGGTTGAAATCTGTCCTGAATGATCAGCTTTAAGCCAAATTAGAGAGCTCTGGCTTCTGCCTCATAAACAAATCATGGACCACAAGGACTTGAAAAAGGAGTGACGGGCTCACCTTTATGATTACTGATCAAGCCACCAATAGCTGCAGGGCCAGGGCCCCCTAATGCACTGCCATCGAAGTTTAATTTGGAGGTGACTCGAGGAGGTGGCTGCTAGCAAACAGAGGGCAAGGAGCAATTGGGAAAGTCATAAATGACCAAAGACCAGTTATGGCCTATAGGTCAAAATGTTTATCCAAGTTCTGTTTATAAATATTAAAAAATTCAAGGGATAACATGATTTATTGGGTCTCATGTTTTTACAGTATGATAGCTACCATGCTAATCTCCTTTCATATGTATATATTTTTTATCATAGAGGGAACCCACTCTCTATGGACCATGAGAACACCTGGGTTTCAACCCGAGCGTTTAGTAGACCTTCCCTTCTTTCAATAGGGGATTTGTTGAATATGTGGAGAACTTAAAATGGTGCATTTTGTATTTTCCTTTTGTAGGCTCGGAAACCTGGTGGGGCTGACTTGTTTATATGCTACGCTGGCGTCCAACTTCGTGGATCGGTGGCTGCCAAAGCTGATTGGCTGGTTTTTCAATTTCAAGATTTGATAACTTCCTTGGAATAGCTTATATACCTCTGTCATTTCTTGTCTTTGCTATTTCTTATCTTCAGCTTTCGCTTTTATTTTCTTAATTTATTATTATTTGTTGATCTGCATGAATCACCATCATTTTATAGTAAATTGATCTCAATCCATGAATTGGAACTTTGCCACTGTTATTCTGATATTAATGAATGATACATCGGTATATTCTTAGTGAATTTCTTAATCACTGAACAACATTTTAACCATTTTTTAAACTCAGTTCAGTCATATCTTGGCTATGTCCAAAACATTTAGCGTTTGATATATTGACCTTGAACCAATATCTCGAAGAGTGTTTTGATCTTTTTATTTTGTGTTTTTTATTGTAGTCCCTGACTATGAAAGGTCTGGCTAATGTTGCTGTCCCTTTCATTGAGGGGGATATCTCTGAAATGTACTTTCTTTAATAACTGTTGACTTCATTACCTTCATTTTAAACTGTTTAGATTGTGTGTCTTGGCTAAATAGATATAGCTTTTTGGCTAACTGACATGCCATATAAATTATGTCTCTATTTAATTGGTATGCCTCGAAACAATCCAGATTTTGTGATGAGCCACCTCCTGCCTATGTTATTATTTTAGGGGCTCTAACATTTGTCTAACAAAGTTGTGATCTTTAGAGAGCTCTAATATTGTATCGGTTCTTAAGAAATATAACAGAAAGTTGAATACAACCTCGGATGGCCTACACGGATTTAGTCATTTGAGACTGGGCCAAACTGAGACATGCCGATGCACCTAATCTAAAAAATGTGATGCAAACTAAACTAAGTGAGTCCATGGCACCTTAGAGAGGGGAATTAGAGGTGATATTTGATATATCACGATTGTCTTGTTGTAGCTTAAGGAAGTAGTATTCCTCCTTGCATTGTTACAATTCATGCATGCCAGGCTTCTTTGCTGAAACATTGAATCTCAACTCATTGCAAATGGTGGTAATTTCTTTAAAAATTATCACTGAAAGTGATACCTTGCCAATTGTTAGCTGATGTCGAACATCTACGACCGCCATTGATGATAGGTGGATATTCATTATCTGCAGGTAAGTGTACTCTGTGGATCATAGGCCCTTGCATGTCTATGGTAATAAGTGCCGTTGATTTTCTCCCATGACCTCCAAGAAGAAACTCAAGCTTTCACTGACATGGAAATTGACAATATGGTGCAGTCAGGCTCATTCTTCTCTATGTACGACTTTTTTTTAATACTGAAGGTGTCCAGGTGTCTCGTTCGACTAGTCCTTCGAGGCATGTGCACGTCTCCCTCGACACACATACTAGGTTAAAGCAATGGGACTTTACTCTCTATTTATCCCATAGAGAGTACCCTAGAGGGGTTGGTCAGGAGTTGACCCCAAGACCTTGCTGCTACATGCAAGAGCCTTGACCATCAAGCCAACACCCTTGGGGTGTATGTACGACTTTTTGATGGAAAACACAACTCATTTTCAATCTAGTGGTTACTAAAAAAATCTGAATGTTGAAGGCACCAAGCATGGAATTGAAGTCTACAATGGCGTGACAACTTGGAATTATTTTCATATTATCACATTACTAGAATATTGTTCATGTCATGACCTGGCCTGTAATGCGCCTGCTCAACTGGGCATGTGGGAAAAGTCCCTCAATGCCCAGAGAGCTAAGTTTGTTGGTGTTTATAAAAGGGGAGAACCCCTCGCCCAGCAAGAGGCCTTCTGGGCCTGGAAGGTGAGTCAGGCTTAAATGCAAAATTGTTCGGGTTAGGTGGGTCCAAAACGGACAATATCTTGGTCTCCAAATCTGCCCATTTATCCAATCGTTTACAATCTAACTATGTTTAGGTATAGAAATGAAACATAATCCCAATTGATATTAACAGTCGACAAAGTCCAACTACAAGTCCATAATCTCAAAGCATCAACAAATACATGGTTTAAGGCACATAGCTCATAAATACATAACGATGTTATAACAAAATCTCAAAATAACAAAATCTCCTGTGTGCAGTCTAAGCTCGTCTATGTGGTTCCTCGGATCCAACTGGTCCAATGTTACATGAAATTGTAAGGATGAGCACATGCAGGCCCAGTGAGGAAATAGATACATGCTACACACTCACACGCCCATATAGATATGTATGAAATGGAATATAAATATACTATGCAACATGCTATGCCATCAGACCATGCTAACCCGGGTCCAATCCCGTGCACCCGACCAATAGGTAACGTGGCAATTCAATTATCATGACCCTTGGCAAGCTCAAGTTCATGACCCATGTCTTACTAGGTGAATATGGCACATCCGGTGTACATGAAAGTATCTTGCCATGCGCGTCCCTCGGCATCAAGCGATAAGAGCCTTGTCCATAGGCAGGTCATATTACGACTTACCTAACTAGTACAATACCCTCGGTTCATAAGAGTACCTCGCCCTACATGTCCCGCATGCCTAGCATATATATACTCGTGAGGGATGTCACCTCCATGTCGTAACACATAAGGGACAATCCCCTCCACGGTGGCAACTTGACTTAGTCATTGTAGCCCTTGCCACCATTCCCGTATGATCGTATCAAGGTCCATATGGCCTTATTATCATTATAGCTTCTTCTATGGAGTTCATCATCTTCACTAGTGGGTTCAAGTGGGGGAGGTATTTCCTTCATGTCTCATCTCTACCCCTCATGCATACACCTAATCCTAGTGTCTCTACGTCACCATGGCTTACATGTGCATCCATTTACCCAACCAAAAGTTGACATGCCCCAAGCCCAGCATGAGTGAGTAAATGCGTATAGGATACTAACATAATGTAAAGAGGCAGGAGTTATACACATACCACAATGTATATGAGACGGCATACATAGCGATTCCATATAAATTCTTACAATCAATTCAAGTTCCAATTTGGGTTGACATCAGGGAGTGAGCCTCATTCTTATCTCGAGAGTATCAATTATGACTTACCTTTGCATTTACAATGCATTCCTTGCAATTCTAATTCATACAAGCCCATCCCATGGTGGCTGATCACAGTTGGCTCCACTACTCCCATCACTTATGGTCTAAATCCAACATTTAATATTCATTTACAATTTCTTAACCATGTAAGGATATCGTTTATCAACCATCACATGGTAGTCAACAATGCATTGCACATCATAAGTAAAGGAATTCAATGAAGATACACAATTTCGCATAACAAGCATGGCATATAACAAACAATCCATCATGTTTTAATGCATATTATCAACTAAAGAATTCCAATGTTGCATGTCATCATCAAAACATCCATTCAAGGTGTGTAGCATTTCTCATTTTGGATTCTAAGTGGTACTCGGTTGGTCCTTGGGTCGTTCGGCTCTGGAATCAGGGGTGTTAGGCTCTAATCACATTAAAAAACATATAAGTTCTTTGATTAGGCTAAATACAAACTCAATTGCAAAACCCCCAATTTTTACCCAAGGTTTAACCCCAATCTAGGTCAACCCAAATCCTGTAATACCCCAGATTTTTAGTTTCTCAATATTTACAGAAATTGCCATTGAAAGTATGAATTAATGGATATGGACCTTAGATGGGTAAAGGGTTGGGTCAATTGTCCAATTAAGACCCAACGGATTGTGGATATGGTGGCAATTGGAATAATTGGGTAAGGTGTATTCAATTGGGTCAAAATTTCCAATTGGGACCCAATGGGTCGTGTTTGACTTGGTTGACCACCAAGTGAGTTGAGATGGACTGTTTGCATTTTAAATTTAAATTCAAATAATGGGATGGACGGTTTTTATTTCAAATTAAATGAGTTGAGATGGACAGTTTGTATTTTAAATTTAAATTCAAACAATGGGATGGACGGTTTTTATTTCAAATTCAAATGAGTTGGGATGGACGGCTTTTACTTTTGGAATTCAAATTCAAAGGTAAGGATACACGTTGGGGAGGAGGTTGGTTTGTTTCAAAAATTTAAATGTTGGAGAGAAAATGGAGATGGATATGTTTAGTTTTCAAATTCAAACAAATGGAAGAATATTGTTTTATTTCAAATTCAAAGGCACACGTTGGAGAGATAATGGAGATGGTTTGGCTTATTTCAAAATCAAAACAAGGATGCACATGGAAAGTTAATGGAGATAGTTTTACATTTAAAAAAATTCAAATTTCAATGGCATACACGTTGGAGTCTTGAGAATTCTATCTCATGTAGAGATAGGGAAGATAATGAAGAGGAAACTCCCACATGGAGAGATAATGAAGTTGGTTTAAATCTTAATTTCAAACAAGGCTACACGTTGGAGAGATAATGGGGAGTTTGGGGTTTATTTTTCAAATTCAAACAAGATTCAACTCTCCCTCTCCCTCTTGGCTATCTCTCCCTCACACCCTCTCTTGGCCGGCCAGCAACCTAAGAAAAAGAAGATCAAACATTTGGAGAATTTTATCTCATTTTCTCCCTCTCTTGGCCGTTCCTCTCAAGTCAAGGACTTGGAGTATTTTTCCATCTCAAGATTTTCTATCTCTCTCTCTCTCAAATCAATACTTTGGCCAATCAACTTCAAGGAGTTTCCAGCAAGATTAAGCTCGGCTAAAGGACAAGAAGGAATGACTAAGGAAGGAGAAGATCAAGAAGGAGTGAAAGAACCGGAGGAGTCGCGGTATTGGTAAGTGCACTATAAACCCTTGTTAAATAAATTGGTTAAGAGAGCATGATCCAGCCATTATATGGCCGAACCTATCAAGGGTTTAAATCATGGATAAATATGTTTAAAAAGGCTAGAACATGGATCATAGAGTTCGGCCACTTTGGATGGCCGAACCCCATGAAAAGATTTGGTTATTTTGATGGTTTTTGAGAGATAAAAACCATACAATGTTTGAAGGTTTCAAGGTGTTTTAAATGTAGATTTGGTTAATGTTTTGGGTCGGCCATTGCATGGCTGAACCATATTGTTATTATGGCTAAGGGTTGATCATAAACCATATATAAATGTTGGAATGTGTGAATCAAGAAAACCATAGGGTTCGGCCATGAGCATGGCTGAACCCCATGGACCATTTTATGGGTTATTTGGAGTTAAGAACATGGCTAGAAATTATAAATGGTTATATTCTTTTGATTAAGGAATCACATATGTTTATCTTTAGACTTAGTATTAAGTAAATAATCAACCATTATAGATGAAGGAAAAAGGGACAAAATCAGTATGGTGAGGTTCGACCATGTTGTATGGCCGAGCCCCACTAATGGATAATTGGTGGATTTAGTTTCTTTGAAGTGGTTAACTTGTAATATGATTTGTCAAATCAAAATGGAAATTTGTGAAGGATTAAAAGGACCAAAATTTAAGATGGTGAGGTTCGGCCATGTTGTATGGCCGAACCCCACTAAGGTGGATTTTTATGGACATGTAATTTGAAGTAGTTAGATGTTGGCATTTAATAACTTAGTAATATTTGCTATGGTTTGCTATGGTTTGGATTGATTGATTAAATTAAGATAACTTCGGAAAATGACCATGTACTTTGCTATCTAATAAAATGGAGTAGATTTAGGTTCCATTATAATCCGCAGTTAGATTAAGTGTTATTTTGCAAAGTTTTTACTTTACTATGTGAAAACCGTTCTCATGGACTTAGTCTATGATCACATAGGTTTGGCCAGTTAAGGGTCGGACTTTAGAAGTCCGGACTTAACTCGCGTCGTGACATCTCGCTCTTATCACTTGTTTATTTTTTTTTAAAAAAATAGACTCTGATTTCGATTGAAAAAGGGCGAGGTGTTATAAATCCAACTCAAACCTACTCCATGCAAGGCCCCATTTTCGGAATCCCTACTTTTCTCCATGAAATCTTCTCCATTCTAGACCCAAATGGCCATCCCAACTCCATTCCATAAAAATCCCACCTAAAACCCATCAATAAAGGAGAAATGGGAGGTGGAGGAGTGAAGAGATTACCTTGGGGAGGAGAAAATCCATGTATGAGGGAGCTTGAGATGAGGTCTTCTCAAATCTCTAACATGCAATGTGAGTTTTGAAGGGAAAGAGAGGGGGAAATGGCTAGGGTTCGGCTGGAGTGGAGCTCTCTCAGTGAAGGGGAGGAGAAGAATGAGAGAAAATGAGATTATTTCGTCAAATGGGGTTTAAATACCTAAGGTTTAAGACGCGCATCGGTCGCACCGGTATTGCGCCGAACCACTCTATACCCTGCTCTTTGTCGGTGGCACCAACAGAGACCCAACTCTCTGGTCTGCCAACTGTTCACATTTCTGCTCTTTGTTGGTCGCACCGACGCCCAGTGTCAGTCGGACCGGTAGAGTCCTCATTTTCTGGTTTGAATTCCACTTAACCCCAGACCAAGGTCTGTTCATTGACGATCTGACCGATGCCACCATCTATCCCAACGATGCTGTCAGGTTGACCGATATTGCAGGTCGGTCGCACCGACAGACGCACCACTTTTATCATTTTTCGTATTTTCCACTGGGATTTATTCACTTTAGTCTTTTGGGGGCATGTGTGCCAATGTGGGACCCCTAAGGGACTCTCACACACGTGTAAACTAAATCAATTTTATTAAACTTAAATAAATTTAAAGGTCAGACCGCTACAATTCACACTAAGTTTAATAAGGACATCGCTGTTTTTTTATAACAAGAGATAATAGTGTACACTTTTATCACTTAAATGATTGTAAGTAGATGAAAAAACAATCCCAGTTTCCTTTCTTATCAAAATCACTGGTGTCTTTTTCACTTCCATTTTAAACATACCTTTATAAATTAGATTTTGGTAATTTGTATTAGTCTCTCATATTTCAAATAGTTGTAAAAAAGTAACCAGATTAATATCTCTTTTAGTTTTTGTTTTTCTCTTTTTTTTTTTTTCAAATTGTTATAGGTTGAGGATGAGTAGAATGAAATCTTGTCTTTGGTTTGTAATGACATAGAGAGATTAACCACTAGTGTAGTCTACGATCGATGGAGATAAGCTATGTTCCAAATAAACTACTAAATGCAAGGAGAAAAGATGTTTTTATACGAGGCTCTTCCTTTTATGAGAACATCATCATCACTATTCAATATTTCATCTGAATTTTTCTCTAATTAATCATATTATAGACCATACCCTTGGTCACTCCACAATCCACTTTTAATATATTTTTAATTTATTACTCGCCAACACTCAAATTGAAATATTTAATTTTGTTTTTGTAGACTTAAAAAGGTGAAGGAAAAAATTCCTGAAAACCAATGAGAAATGAGTATAAACAAGGTAATTAAAAATATGGTTTTAATCCAATAAAAATGACAAAATTGGGATTGCAATGTTTTGACAGGTTTCCTGGTGACTAAAAAAATCAAATCTCAACAATTTTTGTCATTTGGAATTTGAATCGAATTCCAAGTTTTCTTATATTGAAATGGATGAAAACAAACACTGACATCAATTGAAAATGAAATTAGTCAAGTGTGAATTATATCATGTATAAAAAGAAGAAATCAAATATAGAAAAAGTCAACCTGATTCTATACATCAACTCAAGCATTACTCTTAAAAGTGAACAGTTTGAAAGAGATTAAAAAGAAAAATCCGTTGTCCTGATTGCACCCTTGAGTATGAACATGAAGACTAGAAGGCTTAAGAGACTAAGAAACCTCTAATGAACTTTTTTCTTTGAAAACCTTATTGGAAGGAAAGTAATCTCGGCTGCTAGATGTGTTATAGCAAATGGCCCTAACCCAAAAGATGCTCAAAACAGTATGGATAAGGAGATTGACTTATACGATAATACTGACATTTTATATAAAAATTGAGTCTCTCACAAAACCGCTTGTACGATTTTCCACTGGTAACTTGCCATGTCAGCATAATATATTCAGACAATCTCAATTTGTCATTACTGCATCTAAGCTAGCTAACGACTAGGGCTGCAACTCGAGTCGGATGGGTCGGATTTTTTAAAATCGAACCTGACCTGACTCGAATTCTCAATCCGAACTTCACAACCCGACCCAACCCAAAGTCTAACTCGAATCAACCCGAATTCTGACCCGACCCGCATTTTGAACACAATTTAGCCTACTTTTAGTCGGGTCGGGTCGGGTCAAATTGGGTCGGGTCGGGTCTGTTTAACTTGTAAAATCGTCCACCCGATCCGACCCGAATTTCATATGAGTTTTTTTCTCCTCAATTCGACCTGATCCGCTGACCCGAGATTCTCGACCCGACCTGCATGAATTCTTAGGTCGGGTCATGCTGGTCGGGCCAAAATCCGACCTGAGTTGCAGCCCTACTCACAACTTGGCTAACAACCTTCGAAGCTTGCCAAATTTCGAAACACCTACTAAGATATTTCCTCGTGAATATATTCTTATTATCGATGGCTACCTTATTTCTTGGAACATACGCAGCTTGACTCAATAAAATAAAAACTTAGAAAAAGTTGACTAGGATTTTCGAGATAAATTTTGATAGTAATATTTCATTTGCTAGCAATTAAGAGAAGATGGGTCCTTAATCTTTAGAATAAGAGCTAAAGAAAACAAAGTTCATCATCATAGATAAGATTTTGTGCTCTCTTACATGAAAGAATTTTTTACCAACATGTCATTCTTAAAATTAATTAGATCTCCACATATTATTGTCTAGTAGACCTTGCAAAGAGAGTGTCTCATTGGTTCATAGCACTATTCATAAATTGGCATGCCAGAAACTTAATTTAAATTCTTAGTTACTGTCCTCATTTTAGGGACAAAAAACATTAACTCAAGGGCTATTTCGCAATTAACCAAAAAGGTAGAGATCTAGAGATCAATGTTATAGATATTGAAGCCACTTGTGGTTGGGTGAAAAAAAAAAATTGCATTGGGCATTAACATATTCTACGCCAAGTCCAATCATTTATTTGTCAAATCTTTTAGCCTTTTAAAATTTTAAGCAATTTTATTTATTATAAATAAAAATGAAATAATGATGATGATGACAACAATAAAACTGGGCTATACTTAATTCCAGATGCTGTATTATTGTAAGATTTTTTTTTTTTTTCTTTTTTACTTTAATGTTTTTAACTTATCTTTTAGGTTTGAGTATAAAATACAACTTTGTTTATATCATCACCTATTTTTCCTATTTCCAATCAAATTCAACAAGACCCCCACGTTTTAGTTTTATGCACGATAATAAAATTGCTATAAATATTAGTTTTTATATATATAGAGTTCACTAAAAATCATTTTAGTGGGATCAATCAAAATCATATTTTAAGATATCATAAAACTTAGACCTTAAGAGAATAATTTAAAATGATTAGAGAGCTTTTTGACATAATTTCAATCATTCAATTGATATAATTTTTGATGAATCTCGATAGATTTTTTCTAATGAATTCATCAAATGGCGACAAAATGCACATAATGCGTCACTTATTATAAAGCGATATTTGTATCAAAGAAAAAAAAAAAAATCTTCTATTACATTTTAGTATTAAAATTAACTTTTAACTTAATTTGTGGTAATTAAAAAAATATTATAAAAATGGATGGCTTGAACTAACACCTCATTTTGCCCTTGTTTTTCATATGGCTATTTATTTTCGTTATCTTTGTAAAATAAGTAAAAAATGGTTAGAGATAAAATATTGTATTTTAAGTAGATTTAGATATTAATTTTTATAATATAATTAGTTGATGAATGATAAATGAATGCTCAACCATCTCATGAATTATTAACTTTAACTTTTATATATAAGTCATCTCTTGAAAGTTCGTGCACTTTAAGCATGACTTAGAATGTCTATATTTGAATATAAGGGTGAAAAGTCTAAAATCAACCTTGACTGATCTAATTAAAGAACATCGACCACTATATTTTAGGAATGAAAAAAAAAAAAACTTAAAGTGATCAAATTTGACCTAATTGATATTAGTTGTAACAATTGTTTACGTGCATCACATTTAAATTGAATAATTAAATAGACTTAAAAGTTTAGAGGCTAAAAATAATATGAAGAAACTAAATTTTGAAAAACCTAAAGATATAGCTCAATTGGGTTAAAGTGAATTTTTTGGACCCTACAGTGCAAATCTTCTAATGAATAATTAAACATGTTACAATAGTTTAAAAATAAAAAAAAATAGTTTAAAGTAAACGATTTTGGAGAGGCTGAAATACATGATTTATTTGTTTCAAATCAAAATGAACTTTGATTGTAACGAACCGACTCGAATACAGGGCTTAGGGCATGACTCAGTGTGATATTGTCCGCTTTGGACCTCGCACATAGCTCGAACCTGCACGGTTTTGTTCTTAGGCCCAGGCCCACATGACCAAGGCCCAAAAGGCCTCACCTAGTATCAAAGTAGGCAACTCATAACACACAGCATGATATTGTCCTTTTTGGAGTCCACTCTCTCAAGGTTTTGTTTTCACTACCCACACAGGACTGGAAGGCCTTACACGAGTAAAAGGGGTGGTGGCCTCTTATAACCACCCAACCTCCTCTCTCCCAAACCGATGTGGGACTCTTCCCACATCACTTTGGGCAAGGTGAGGTATCACATTGACAGACCTCATTTAGGCATGTATCCTTTCTTGAAACCTATAGTCCTAAGTAGTAGAGATAATCTGGGGGTAGCGATCCTTCCACGGGCATTTTGTGTAATTAGATACGTGATTTAGGGTATTGCCCATTATACCTTTTACTGCTGTACGAAAGCATTTAAAAAAAAAAATTCAGTGATCCGATTTGTTTTTCTGTATGAAAAAACAGTTTCACTTAGATAAATTTAGTGAGCCGGTCAATGATCTGCTTAGTGCACCTATTTATATCGCAGTGGAAGGGTCAGTGATCTGGTGAGCCGATTCAAAGGGCAAAAGAGTAATACAGAAGCACCCGTGTCGAGTTACACAAATCTCAAAAAAGTTTTAAAATGAAAGATTTTCATCACTCAACTTTGAATTGAATAACATGTGATATTCTATGAGATTCACTAACCCTACAAAATTAAAGTAGGAATTGTCAATATATTAATTTTAAGAAATAAATCCCATTCGGGCATTTTTATGTATCAAATTTAAGAAAAAAAATAATTATTGAAAGGGTTTTGAATTCAGTCATTCATGTAATTTAATTTGAAGCAGGTGACTATATATCATAAAATTAATTTATTTTAAATTATAAATTGATAAACATTTTCATATATTATTAGGACTTTTGGTATAATCTCATTGGCACATTACATCTATTTTAAGATGAACTTGTCACTCAATTACTCAATCTAAGGTCAAATTGGGGTTTGAGGGCTTCAGGTGCGTTAGATGTCAATTTTATTGTATTAAAAGGCGACGGATGGAATTTGGATGAGTTGATTAATTCGATCTAATTTTGATTTTCACTTGAAAATTTTAGAAAAATCAATCTACTCTAACTCAACTCTACTGAAATTTGAATTGAATCGGTTAAATTCAGGCTGAACGCAATCCAACTATGAAACAAATGTTGGTGGAAAAGTAAATAAATGAAAATAGAGTAAATTTTTATGTAAAACTCCTGCGGTGAGCTCACTATCCCTATGACACACCAAGGTTAGACCATTAGAGCTCGACCCACAACCTCATACTTCCTTACGCGAGAGGCAACCAATTGAGATACACTTAAGTGGGTAAAAATTGATAAGTCTTTTCAAAAGGTTAAACTTAACATCCATCTAATTAAAGTTGACTATGAAATCTACTAATTATTAACCATCCAAATATAAGAAATAAAATACCAATAATTGATACGATGAAGTTAAATTTAAATTTAGTCCCTAACACAGGTCAAATATGTGCTCTGGTTGGCTGAATCCTATAATTAAAAAAAAAAAAATTGATCGGTGCATAAATTACGACGAGACTATAAAAATATTTAAAATGAGAACCATAGAATCATATTTATCTTTTAAATTTTAAGATAAAATAAAATTATTATTTATGATAGTCACTCTGCTGTAAAAATATATAAATAAAATAGACACCAAATTTGATTAAATTTAATTATAAGAATTATATTTTCGATAGTTAAATTTATCATGAATCAGGCTGGAGATACAGTAAAACTGTAGAATTGCACCGACTGAGAACATAGTCCCACATCGCCCGAAAGCGTTAAGTCGAAGTGCTTATAATCAGCAGCGGAAGTAGAAGCATTGTCTCTTCGGAGACATCCGATAAAATTGGAACGATACAGAGAAGATTAGCATGGCCCCTGCGCAAGGATGACACGCACAAATCGAGAAATGGTCCAAATTTTTTCGTGATTTTTTCTTCTGATTTTGTTTGTTCTTCATGGATTGGACCAGGTATTGTTCTTCATGGTCTAATTTTCTTCTTCTTCTTTTTAAAATTTTCTTCATGCTCTGATTTTCTTGTTCTTCATGCATTGGAGCAGGTATTGTTTTTTTTTTTTTTTTATTTTCTTCTGTTCTTATACATGATCGATACTTGTAAGTTCAAATATTCCCTTTTGGAATTGGGGGTATTTCTGATTCTTTCAACATGAGGAACAGGTATTGTTTTCCTTCTTTTTATAAATTTGTGATTTTTTTTTTTGTGAGATTTAACTGGTGTTCGTTTTATATGCTTGTAAGTCCAAATTTTCTGCTTCTTGGCTTGTATTTCGTTTTATATGCTTGTAAGTTCAAATTGGAACTGGATTAGATGGTCAATTGTAACTCTTCCAAATATTACTGTTTCATCATCTTTCTGTTGGGAGTCAGGATTTTGAAAGAGTACTGTTTGGGTGTGAGACAAGTCAGCATCTTGGCCAAATACAAATATGAATTATGTGTTAAAACAGAATCGACTGAAATAGTAGGAGTCAAGAGTAAACAAATTCAAAATAGATGGAATTAATAGCTTGTTGTGGACACTTTATATATGTGTGGGATTAATCTCACCTCCAATATGGGGTGAGTATACCCATGTTTGTTACTCAAGAAAAATAAAAGATAGAATTGATGGCTTTGAAGGAAATATAACGTTCCCTTCATGACAACACTGTATGCCAATGTAGTTCTGGACTTATGTACCTACTTTTATATGCAAGTCTGGCAATCTAACAAGAAACGTCTCAACCACAAAAGAAAATTGAAGAGAGAAAACAAGTAAACCCCTCTTACCCTCTAACCTACCCACCCATCACAAAAAAAAAAATTCTTTTTGCACAAGAATCAACACCTTTTCCTCACTGCCTCTCTTTTGGCAAGTACAACAACATTCAATTCCAAGTTTCATTGAATAATTTTGTATCACATTGTGATGAATATAGGCATTAGGCATTAGGTACTTCAGTGACATTGTCAAACCAAATGTAAAATCAGATTTAACTATAGCCAGTAAAATTGGAGCAAGGTTGCTGGATAAGTTGGTGGAGTGTAGTGTGATAAAAAGATTCCTATGTTGATTCAAGGGGTGATTCTAGAAATGAATAAACTATGGCAATGCTTTATCAGGCTAAGTGTTGAACAATAAAGAAAAGCAAGTAGACAAGGTAATGATGACAGTGATGTATAGGCTAACTTGCCAAGATGGATGAGTAACTTCAAGGAATGAGAAATGACCACATTAGGGAGACGTTGAAAACATACCCAATAGATGAGAAAGTGAGAGTCGTGTAAGGTATTGTAGGCACATATGTAGAAGAACAGAAACAACCCCTATACAAAAGGAACAAAGGGAGGGGGGCGACCCCTGTACCTGAATCAACAATTGTCAAGCATATTTATCTTTTGAAAACCTTGGGCATCCCTGGTCTCTCAGTTACTGTACATGTTATTTAAACAAAAAGCAAGGACATTAACGAGAGGATGCAACAAAGATGGAAATTGGTAATGAGAAGGACAGGGACTGGAACAACTGATGAGAGTTTTCATGGTCCATTTATTGATGTGGATAATTTGGAATGAAAGTCATCTTTAGATGAATTTATCCTTTATAATATATCTTTATATGATGTATGATTACTTCTGACAATACTTTGCATTATACCCATCAACTGGGGACGGGATTAGCCCAAATTCTCTTTGAGCTTAATAGCTTCTATCGTTATTTCCTTTCTTCTTAATAAAATCTGGGTCATCTTCAAAAGAAAGAAATCCAAGCCATATCTGGTGAGCCTTCGACAAAATTCAGATGAAAGATAAGATTCTGTTAGGACATGGGCTTCTAGCTCAAAAGACTAGCATGTTGGGTGGAGTGATCCAAGTCCTTTATAAACCCCTAGATCTCCTTCTACACTTCCAATGTGGGACTCATTCGCATCAGCCCCAACAGATTCACCATTGGTGTTATTTGATGTAGTGTGACAAAATTCTTGATTTTCAATCTGGCCATAAGTGCTAAAAGTTTAATATGCCTGGACGGATGTCACTGATTCAGGCCTGCAGTTTTGTTTTCGATGACCAAGATGGCACTTATGATTCTTCAGTACGAATGAAAGAATGAACGTTCCATTACATAAAAAAGAGGACTTGGCTTGTTGAAATGGATATTTTGCACATGTTGGACCTAATTTCTCTGTTGAATGCACTTCTAGTGGTTTCCATGAGAATGGGGCTGACCCATTTTCAAAGTGCGAGACAAGCATGTGTTTCAGCACATCATCTGGGTTGAAATGACTTGGAAGACATCAAATGGATACTGTACCTTTGGTCTTGTTCAGAGCCTTTGTAGTAGACTACCTTTCTTTTCAGCTCTCCAAAAGAGAAGTGTCAATAGGATTGAAAATTTGCAAAAGGGCTTCCTATGGAAAGGGTATCAAGAGAAGAATTCATTTTATTAATTGGGAGATTGTTAAATGACAGCTAGCTAATGTTGGTTGAAATGACTTGGTCTTGGGAATTAACTATCAACATATTTCTGGAGATTTGATGAAGAGAGGAAAGTTCTATGGAAGAAATCGGTTATAGAAGAACATGGATTGAGGAATGGAACAAGATCGACTGTGTGGAATAATGGGGATGGTAGAATGTGGGAGAAGAAGTTTTTTTGGGGAGATTTTATGGCTTTAGTCTAGTGAAATCAAATCTCTAAAGACTATACTCAGTTTCAAACAAAAATTATTCGGAATTGTGCAGATGGTTTTGTAGCTTAAAATTTCATAATAATCTTGTGGACAATGAGTTTGAACAATTCCAGCAAGGAGCTAAAATCATTTGATGGTGTAGGGTGTGGGGAGGAAGAATTCACCGGAGCATGTGGAGTGGGACAATGGCAAATTTTCAGGTGAGTCCTTGTGCTCTGTCATAGGGTCTAAATTGAATGTCCATGTTCTTCATGAAGAATGATGCACCATAGAGGAATGACCTGTTGGGTAGCTACAATATAAGATCCTAACCCTTGAATACCTCAAAGCTAGAAACTTCTCCCTTCTGAATATACAAGTCTTCTTTGTTGAAGTGATGAAAAATCCATTAATCATATTTCATTTGTTTTCCTCTCTCCTATGTATTACCATGTTTTTTTTTCCTCTCCCACGTCAAAGGTGCCCTTCAATTCTTTTGGGTTCTCGTTTTAGTTGGCTACAAGCCCATCAAATGCCTTGAAGAAACCTTGTAGAACATGTTGCCTTTAGCATTGTGATTGAAGACTTGGAAAGAAAAGAGAAGGAGGATATTTGAAGGCAGTGAAGTTTCCCGATATGCTATTTTCATGAAAATTGCAGTTTCATAATTGAATGAGCAGTTGTGCACTCAGGGACGAAGCATTATTGGTGTATCAGCATCGGTCATCAACTAGGCTTTTGGTATGTAGGGCAGACTGGCAGTGATGGGGGAAGTTCTTATAGATCAACACAATTTAGTGCTTTTGTATTGATGTTATTCTAGTTTGTGGAGGAAAAGGAAGAAAATGTTTTCTCCTCTTATGTTCCACTTGTCTACTCCTATAATGGATGTTTAATTTACTTCACCCTTTTTTTCCTTAATAATTTTGTTAAGATACTCGAAAAAAGCATTTGTGCAGTAGATAAGAGTGATGGCTATAAATATGGCCGTTCTCGATTTTGCAAAGGTGAAGAATGAATGTCATAATCTCATCGACAGTGGACAGTGGACGATTATGACTAGTTGAATATGGAATGAAGCTCTTGCTATTGGCAGGCATCTTCCCAATGTATGCCTTGCTTTTCTCGAGACTTTGCCATATCATCTGTAGGTGTTCTTTTATGATCTGTTAAGAACTATACATTTAACGTGAAGAAGCTGCATTCATAGCATCTCCTACTAGCATGTTTTTTCTTGCTTCTTTTTTTGGCATTTCTTCATCCTCTGATGAAAGATTTTTTTTTTTTTAATCTTTTTGCATCCATCAGTTGATCGTATACTAGCTGATCAAATCGTGGCTTGGAAGGCATTGGAGGTATGGAACACTTCCTTTTCTTCAGTTTCACTGTTTTTTTCCTCATTTAATTGAAACCATTGACCATATCTACCAACTATCTGATAGTTGTTTTCTTATATCGTGGGTGGAATTACCTCTCGACTGTTGAAATGTCAGCTTACTAACTCTATGGGATGCTTGTGTCACCAATTGTGATTCAAATTAACATCAAATGATTTAATATGGATGCCAAACTTCGATTTTGTCAAGAATGCAATCCAAAGATGATGGACTTCTATGTTTTGTGTTTTGTTAATTTTGTTGGAAAATTCGATTGAAGGTTTGAGAACACTTTGGCTGGAGCACCAAGAGAGAAAATTGGTCACTACTCAGTACTCACTACTTATTGGCTTCCTTATCACATCCTTATATGAGATCTTTTCTGGTAGTTAATCTCGTCTCTATTCCAGCTACTTGTCCCTCATTTATCCTCTTTAATTGTGGCAAGTTTTATTTGATTTTGAAAGGATTTGTTTTAAAATTCTAGATCTTTGAAGTTGTAGTCTTGAAAGAGACCCTAGACTGCATCATTTAGAAAACTTATTGGATGTGGACATGCTCCTAATGTGACCCAACATAGCTCAAAAAACAGGGCTGAATGCAAGCTAGGTCTAAAGCCCATTTGTGTCAAAAGGGTGGCAATTTGACCAGTATCCAATAGAGACTAACCCACAAAAAATGGGCTTAGCCCAGCCTGACCTGAGTCGTGTCCATTCCCATAATATGATGGGTATGCTAGAAGTGTTTTTTTTTTTAAATGACAAGCATTTTATTCATTCAAAGAATAGGGGAAACCTCCCAAAATAGATTGTACACCCCCAAAATAGAGAAGAAACAAAAACAACAAAGCATGCAGGCTCTATACAAGCCCATTCAGACTTTATACAGACTTCTATAGCAAAACAGGTTCATACAGCAATTCTGTTTTCCAGTGTCAAAACTGCTATTCAGCCCTCTCCAGATTCAGTTCTGGACTCCCTTTCAGTATCTTCCACTACCGCCATTTGCTTTTTTCAGAAAAATGGATGGTTTTCTGCAGTTTGAGTACTGCTATCTTTAAGTTGCTAGAAAAGATTCAAGCTACCCATCTAATATATTACATCACATTAAATTTGGTAACGACGTTATTTATTAATTCTTCAGGTGAGTCCAATGGCTGGAAAATTGGTGATGAGACATTCTCATAATAATTGGCAAATACAGGCATTGTCATTATGACCTTTATGTGATTCCTTAGTTTTGTGATTTAGACTTCTCTGTGTTTAGAATTGTTTCATCATGTAAGGGTTAATCCAACATGGAATAGTTCAACTGGTAACTTCTCACGTCAAGAAGCGAGTGGTTGTGAGTTCAAGTTCCTATGGCGTTAACCGATGGCTATCTTGTGTAGGTACAAGACCTCACTAAGAGGCTTAATAACAAGATGTTATATAATGTGATTACTTTTCATCAACTTACCCAGTGTATTTAGATTGAGAAGTTTACACATGCTCGTAGGATTAGTCCCGCTTCCAATATAAGGTGGGGATACCCATGTTAAAAAAAAAAGGGAAGTGATTTTCGCACCCCCACTTTTACCCATTGTGCACCCTCTCCTATGTGAAATTTTGATTTTGCCCAAAAAAGTAGGAAAGGAGAGGAGAAAAGAGGAAATTTGAGTTTAGATAAAATAGAAATTTCACATGAAAGGGTGCACGGTAGGTAAAAGGTAGGGGTGTAAAAATCACTTACCTAAAAAACTTATGCTAAATATAAAGAATAGATGAAATTGCATTTAATTCACATTATGATGTTTTTAAACGACACAACATTGTTTGGTTTTGGATTTGTTTAAAAATATGTAAGAAGAAAAAAATATAAGAATAGAGTATTATATCTGTGAAATACCTCATTTTGATTGTTCTGCAAATCTATTCCAATGTAATATAGTGAAAACATATATTTCAACCAGTGTTTGGTTTGATTGTCCATGTTTGTGTCTTGGGATGCTTAAAAACTCCAAGATTCATGTTATTGGTCTCTAGGAAAGTGCAACTTGTAGAAAAACTTTTCAAAACAAGGACCATATATTGAATACCTAGGTTCTTCCCATTTTGAAGCACTGTAGCATCATCCCAGTGCTAAGGACTGTGACTCAAAGTACAAATCAGTGAATTTTAACACCACAAAATGTATTTGAATGCTTAGTGAAGAGTGAAAAATCATATTCTAATGATAAACGAAAAACTTAGATGGGTATAGTTCAATTGGTTGCCTCCCGCCCCAGGAAGCGGGAGGTTGCGGGTTCGAGTTCTCATGGCCTAATCTTGGTGTACCCTAGGGGTAGTGGGCTTCTCGTAGGGGTTTTTCATTGAGTATCCTGTAGTGAATTAAAAAAAGAAGTAATTTATATGTATTATATATATATATATATATATATATATATATAAATTTTATGTTTATCAAATAATCACATGCCCAATTTAATTAACCATTGAAACATGTATTAGCACATGAGTTTTGTCTAATAAGTACACTTTTCAATTCGAAAGTTAAAAAGATGAAAGGTCTAACAATTCATTAACCTCAAATGTGTCACATCAAGGGGCCATTATCATAATACATATAATTTTTTTTTTTTCTAAAATCTCTTTTTGTTTGTGTGGCGGCCCTACTCAAATTTTGGCTGAGTATCCTCCAAAAAGAGGACTTTTGCCTGCGCTGGGGTCTACAAACAACCCAACACAATTCAAATTTACATGCTACAATCTCTCTCATAGACATACACAACTTCTATTACAAAATCTTACAACATCATGAGTCCAACAAACTAAAGGTTCATCATTTGTATATAACTTGATATGGTTCCCAATAAATATAAGTTAAATTACATAACATGACAACGCTCTCAAAATAACAAAATGAAGACTACGGCAAGCATCCCATAAAGCTCCTTAGCTTGTCACGGGATCTCGAGGACAGGATAAGTAAGGGATGATCAAAGATGCAAGGTTGTTTTCGTTTTAATAAAGTGAATAGTAGTACTCGTCATAGCATGTCGGCACGACAACCCTCTCATGACCGATACTCATTCATCTAGCATAGTCACAGCATCCCTCCCGTGATTAATACCTCACCATCTTAGGGCAACTGGTGTGGTGGCCATATGGCCAGCTTATTTGGACGGTATGGGGTTGGCTATTTGTGGGCCCACACTAATTTTTATTAAATGGCTGGCTTCAGATAACATGTAGTTTTTGATTTTTTTTTATTTTCTCTTTTTATTTATTTATTTGATTATTTTGGATTTTTTGTTTTGTTTTTGGGTATAATTTGTAAATTAGGCAAATAATTATTTTTTTCTTTTCTTTATTATTTTATTTTTTATACAAAAAATAAGAAATAACTCTTTACCTTTTGATTTTTTTTTTTCCCTTTACATTTGAAAAGAAAATATATGAGAAACAAAAATTAAAATTATTCTGTACAAAAAATTAAAATTATAGCTATTGAGAAACAAAAATATTAAAAATAATATTTTATTCATCGCAAACAATATGAAAAATTACATTTCTAAAAATATTCTCTTTAAATTTCTTCATTACCAAATTTATTCCACAAATGTTCCATCAGATCTCTCCTGAGATCCAGATTGTTATCTGCATTGCGAATCCTATTAAGCCGAGTGGAAATGTGTGCCGCTAAAAATGATCGGTCTTGATTGTAGTGTGGAAGCCAAACTGGCTCATCTGTCGGTTGTGTCCATTCTTCAATGTTGGTGTCATTGCAGAAGGACTTGATTACAAAAATGCAAGATTTAATTGAACAGGCCCGCATGTTTGCCGAAGCAGAAATCGAAGGAGAGCAATTGAGACTTAAAGTTAGCATTGAGAAAAAACGAACTAAACAGCTGGAGATACAATCAACTTTGGAGAAAGAACGGACTAAACAACTGGAGATAAAAATAAAAGAAAGGATGGCTGATATAGAATTTGAAAGATATATAATGAGTCGAGATCCATCAAAGGCAACAATAGAAATGGAAAAAGCGTGGATCATTGCGCAACAAAATGCAATCATAAATAAATTAACTTAAGGTGGCAATCATATGTAATGTATTTTTATTTATACTAGAGTATGTAATATCTTTTTAATTTATTTATTTCCAGCATCACAAATATGTATGTCTTTTTAATTTATTTAATTTCTTGTGAGAGAATATGTATGTTTTTTAATTTATTTAATTACTTGTGAGAAAATATATATGTTTTGTTAATTTATTTAATTACTTGTGAAAAAATATGTAATGTCTTTATATTAATTTTCTTTTAAATTTGTTAAAAAAATGTACATAAAAAATAATAAAAAAATATTAAAAAGTAGCTATTCTAGTTAACACTTTACCGTATGACGAGCCTGGCTAAAAATTATAGCTAACCATGTCATCAAAAAATATATTATTTAATTATATGGCTTTCTACATTTAGTGACATAGCCAGCCATATATGGCCACCCCACACCGGTTGCCCTTAGTCCACCACGGCAACACTCCAGTAGCTACCTCTACCTCCTATCTTGTATTCTTTCCCATAATTATTCCAACTTTTTCCATTTACATATAAAGAAATTTCACAAGGAGTAAAGATAGCATTACCACTTCATATCTAGTAGAGGGGATTGGCAATGTTTTAAAACTCGACCCGTGGAGCGATCCGTCTTTGAGGGAGGGTGAGTTAAATAAGGTTCAACAGGGTTGACCCGTAGTCAAACCCGGTCAAATCCGTGCTATTAATATAATATTATAAATAATATTAACTTATTAATTTTAGTTTCATTGATAAGTTGAAATAAAATTTTAAGTGAAAAACTGTTTAAAAAAAAATGTGACTTTTACAAATAATCAAGTGACTAAAAATATAATTTTAAATTCAAATTTTATCTGTTCGTAGCTTATTATATCTAATTTTAATCCAACATTATTATGAAACACCTTAAAACAATTAAAAAGAGGATACACCAAATGTAGTAATATATATAATAGCTAAATTTATTGAAAGTCCGATTGGTTTTTGTGTTTTTCTTTAAATATCATGCTCTAAAATTTAGCATGGGTCGCTTCGATAGACTGTTATATTAAATATTTAAATCGGAGACGCTTAAATAGAATATTATATTCATTCATTTATAACGAGTTCGACGAGTCTCAAATCGAGTTTGAATTGAAAAATAAACCAACTCAAATACCACAAGTCTACATTATATAATTTATTACAATCTCATAATATTATTATGAAATTTTAAATAAATAACAAATAGAAATATAAATACTTTTTTTTATTTGAATCACCTAATTTATAAATTTACATAAAATAAAAAACCTTTAAAATGAATTGAATTTTCCCATTTAACTAATCTTGATAACTACATTTTATTTGGTTGAATTTTTTGCCTCTCATATATTCCATTTATTTATTTATATTTATAATAGAATGAATGAAATTATGAGAAAATATTAAGCCCTTTAAAATATTTTTTAAAAACACATTGCTCATGTGAGGTGTTTAAGTAACTCACGTGTGCTCTTGAAAACCCCAATCTCACCAACACTTAAAAAGTCCCTTTCTTCCTCACCTCTCTCTAAAACAAAAACCTAGCCGCCCCTCTCTCTAAAACGAAAGCAGCCGCCCCTCTCTATTTTTTTCTTCTTTTCTTCGGCCTATCGCATAATGAAGTCGCTCTCTCTATTTTTTTTTTTCTTTTCTTCGGCCCATCTGCATAATGAAGTTGCCTTCTCTATCCCATTTGCAGTATGAACTTCAGGAAATCAATAGAACAAGAATGCAGACCTGGAGTTTTTTTTTTAAAGGGTTTTAAGATTTGCCAGGTCACGGTTTGATTATTGAAACTGGGTTGAACCACAGGCCACACCGGGTATTTAAGGGTTTTTAACGCAGACGGCTTTCTGAATGACTCGACCCTTGTTTCACTTGGGTCACGGTTGACCCGAGGATCAACCGTGGGCCGGGCCGGGTTTGATAACATTGGGGATAGGCATCACTACTCATATCAATCACTACCACATGAAATTCACTCTCCACTAACTTACCAATCCGACTATTCATATACAAAAGCAAATATTACTAATAAATACATAATCAACAATTCATGTTAGCATATGAAACATGCTCCACCACTCACAACAACCAACACTTCAAGCAACTCAATTTCTAACCCTCCACCAACCCAACTATTCATATACAAAACATACACCATTCATAAGTATATGAACAATACCTCATGTATACATATGCAATATGCTCCATCACTCACAACATCAAACACTTCAAACTAGTCACTTCCTCATAACTTAGAGTCTCATGCATGCCTCTACTATCAACAATTTTCCATACACATTTACCATTCAAAATACACATTTCATTCAAAATTCAATAGATTTTATCGAAAATGTCATTTTGACAAATTTTCTTAAATCAAATTTAATTTATTTTAAGTTTTTTAAAATTTAATTTTGAAAATCTAATAACAAAATATGTTAGTTTAAAACACTGATTAAACACCATATATATATTCTTTATAGTTTTCTAACTTCTAAAATTATTTAAAATAATTATTTTGTAAATAGGGACCTCTTTGGGTTACATAAATTAATATTTCTGAAAACTAAAAACATAGATTAAAAGATCCTACGTATTGACCATTAAAAATCATAACTAGTGTATAATTTTGAAAACTTAATCAATTCAATCAACATATTTTATAAATAATCAATAATTAAATCACTTAAATAATAATATCAATCTACCCCTTCAACTTATATGAGTTGAATCTGTGAGTTACCAAGCTCTGAGTGGGCCGATCCTGGACTTTTCAAAAATCCCAAACCGTAATCTTCATGAGTAACGGATCAAAAAACACAATTAATTAACATAAATCACATAATGTAGTCTAATTTTGGAGTCAGGATATTACAATTCAACTCACCCAATATCAAGGTCTCTTTATAGTCCCCTTTCCACTTTCTTGAGCATTTTCCTGAAATCATCCTCTTTAGCATACACATTTTTTAACCAATTTCACCAAATCAACACTTCTTTTGTACAATGCTAACATCAAATACATTGAAATCCAAATATTTCCTTCAAAGCTATTCAATTTCTATCTGCTTGATTTTAGTGGTTAAAATCACCAATCATTATTTAGACCACCAAAATCAAGTGGTTATAAATTGAATTTTAGGCTCAATTTTGTTTGCTGTTGATGACTGGATTACTATGATGTTTTATTGCCAATTCAATATTCCAGGGATTTGCAAATGGCATTTTGAAAAAAGAATGGATTTGGGTCCTCATGTTTTAACAAAAAATATTGAAGTGAAAAACTGGGATAAATTTGATTTTTCTCAAATTATCTCTAATGGGATCAAATTGGTATATCCTGAATATTCTGCCAACACTTCAAAAAGATCAAGTCTTAGTTTTGTTGATGCACTTAATGCATTTTCTTAAACTGTTCAAAATGCCAATACTGACTCCCCTCTGGCGATGGCAATCCCTTTATCTCCATTCCCATTCTCCCTCTTTCTAAACAAGCTGTAGCAAAATCTCCCCCATCTTCTTCTACTCCTTCTCATGACATTTGAGAAGCATCTCTCCTGCAGAACTTCTTAAAATCAGAGAAGATCGGACCAAAGGTATTTTGGCTCAACTTGGAAAGAGTACTGAGTCTTCTGAAGAATCGTTCACTACAAAAGCACTTGACTTAGTGAATGAAAATGCTTTTGCTGCTTTACAGAAGTTGCCCTCAGATGATGACAATATTACTGGATTCATTAACATCAAAAGTAAAAAAGCTCCTGGAAACAAGAAAAAATAGTTTTATTATTTTGTCGGCAAGATGTTTCTATCATATATTTAACTGAAGAGTGAATCATAAATTTTGTGTCGGCAACATCATGACCCTCCATGTGTTCCGAGCTTAAAATGTTACATCTAACATCTGCATTCACCTAACCTGAAGCTCCACTAGAAAATTGAACACCTGTAGATGAAGGAATAGTGAAAGCTGGGGGAATATTGGTAAAAGCTTTTGAAATAGTGGACTCTGAAGAAATAATGAAAGCTGATGGAATAGTGACCGATTAGATGTTGATGGAATAGTTAAAGCTGATGGAATAGTGACTGATTTGATGTTGTATTTGATTAATATATTGAGATCTGATGTGACAAAGAGATATTATTACTTGTTTATTATGTTTACACATGTCCAAAGGATTAATCAAGTGCTCTAAGAGGCTTGGATATCTTGGTCTTCAAAAAAAGTTTTAAACATATCAATACAATGTGTATAGACTCAATTATCAACTTGTTTATACAAGTTGCTCATGACCTGGTTTAAACTGACCCAAATTTGTAGTGCTGAAATAAAATGGGTTGAGTTATGTCTAGGTTGGAGGACACTGGGGTTGGTTGAAGAATGTGTGTAACGACCTTTTTCGCTAACATAATATTGTCCGCTTTGGGGCCCATACACCCTCACGACTTTGCATTAGCTCAAGCATCACACTTAAACCCAAAACGCGTTGTGTTAGAAAGGAGGAGTGCGCTACCTTATAACCTCCTCTCCACTTCTTGTCTTAAGCAATGTAGGACTTTTGGGTGCTCCTCTCTGGTGCCAAATCCTTTTTGACCGAACTCTCTCTCTTGCACTCCATCCACGAAGGTGCAGGCCATTACAATCCCACTCCCTTTGGACAAGAGCCGTTCATGTATCTACTATTCTCATCTTCCTACACCTTGGTCTGAAAGTTGAACTGGACTCTGATACCATTTGTAACGACCCGTCCAACTAGCACAATATTGTCTATTATGAGGCCCATTCTCACGGCTTTGCATTGGTCCAAGTGTCATATTTTAGCCCAAAACTCATTGTGCTAGAAAGGAGAAGCGCGCTAGGTCATACTTTCATCTCCACTCCTTCTCCTAGGTGATGTGGGACTTTTAGACAAACCATTCTATCAACAACTACCTTTCGAGAGTGAGTTCTACCTCAAGAATGTTATCATGTCATAGTTTTCTAACATTGTATCAGAGCAGGTCTCATATGCCCAGTGTACGTGAGGTCGGGTCTGAAGTTTCTACGTGTAGTTGAAGAGAACAGCTGCACCAGTTGCACGTGTGCCAAGTTTCCACGTGCAATCACAGAGCGCAGATGCACGTGAGGGCGGGTGTGAAGTGATAAAAGTCCTACATCGGTTAATTCAAGAAACTAATGACTCCATATAATACTTGAGACACCATTCTCTCGACAATTAGCTTTTGAGAGTGAGTTATATCTCAAGAATATTATCAAGTCATAATTTTCCCTAAATTCTGAAAAATTCATTCATACAAGTCATTCTTTTGACAATTGTCTATCTTTGCTTACACTTCTTTGTCACTTATATATTGTTATATTTTTTTTCTTAGCCAAGATTTTATCACATAAAGCATTGTTGGTATAATTTTTGTTTTTTAAGAACTTTTATAATAAGTCAGTACTCTTCTACACGTATACCTTATTATTTATAAGTTAATACCTCAATAGTAATCACAATTATGAATATGACGTTTATTCTTATAAATGAACTTTTTCTCCATTAGCATGTTTCTTTTCAAATTTAAGATTTTGTTTAGACTACTTCATTAACCATCCAATTTCAGCTTCAAACATCTGATCCTGTGATCCTAATGTTTTATTTTTTTAAAATTTTATTTCATTTTTATTTCTAATATTTTATTAACCCTACCTAAATTTGTTTTACACCCATATTCATGGTGTTCAATTGTTTGATATATTCAATCCTCAATTTGATTGCCAGTAAATGGATGCAGCGGACAGAGAGATGGACCCTACACCTAGATATGATAATACTGTATGACTCAGTGCCTAGGTGAATATTTCAGTTAAAATAATTATGTGATTGTCATAAACATGGCGGAGGACTTTGTGGAGGTTCTCGTCCATGTTTTGCAAGCTTCTCGTCTTTCAACACTAGACTTTGGAAGGTTTTTTTTTTTTTTAAGTGTTTTAAGTAAATAATCTTTTGCATAGGCTATCAAGATGGATTTAAAAATCGGCCAAGTTCTAATTGTATCAACCACTCAACTTGAATTCAATCACTCTCAACGCGATTAATTCTTATATGGCTCAGGCCGATTCCCGTCATTTTCAAATGATTCTAAGTAGGGGTTTAAAAATTGGATTTGATACATATCGGCCATATCTCATCCGATTTATTTTTTAATTTTTAATTTTTTCAAAAAAAATATAGAAAATGCAGAAAATTATGGGCTTATTGGGTGAGCAATTTTTTCATTAAATATCGGTCATTTACATGCTCAAATGTTATTTTAAAGCTAACACATTGGGATTTTCTAAAATTATGAAAAAAATAAAAAAAATTTGTAGAAAATGGAATGTGTGCTCCTTATTTAGATGTTCAAATTACTACTAAAATTATTAGGTTTATGGAGTTTGATTGTCAAATATTTACTAGTGATCCCATCCCAACAGACCTCGTATCGACTGATATTTTCACCTCTGATTCTAAATAATACTCAATCAATTTCAATCCGACTTGGTCCATATAACTCGGACTCAGTCTCTATTGAGTCTTAGACCAAGTACAATATTTAAAATTTTGGATATCAAGCTTAATCTCTTGGTTCTATTGTATAATAAACATTTTGTTGTCATTTGCTCTTTTCCAAATTTATTATGATTGACTGGAAAATGGTATGTTTGAAAGATGGTCAAATGACCAGCTTAATGCTTCAAGTTCAATGACTTTAGTGTGAAATTGGAGATATCAATTTGGACCTAATAGGTTCACCATTATTATCGATGGCCACAATTTCATTTTCTTGGAGTTAGTTTTATAAGTTTTACTTCTCCATTTGAGCTTATCATAAATCAATAATCAGTCATTCCATTATCCAACATGTTTTTATTAATCTCTTCTCTTGACGAGGACATCCAAATCCCGATAGAAGATGAGGAAGATCATGATGAAGGGGTGGAAATAGCTCTCTAATTTTATTCCAAAATTGATCAAGCAAAGAGAGGACTTTCCAAGAGTTCCAACAGACTCAAAAACAATTCAATTCAACTATACTTATACTTCTCCCTAATTTGGCTCTACTCTGAGTTAAATAAGCTTTTAGAGTAAAGTTTGTGCTATATTTGTTATTTTTTGTGGCTTTCAAAATCATAAGCTGTTCTCCATATATAATTTGATGAATCTATCTACAATATCTCGACGATTCATACAGCGGGATGCACACATGGTAATGTCGAAGAATACACCAATGCTAAAGAGGCTAAGCTTATGGGTTCCTAACTTACTAGATGGGAAAGGCCTATTTTCAGATTTTGTTCCTAGAAATTAGACCTTAATATTTCGTTGAGGTTAATATTATGGGTCATTCCGCTCATTGATACTTATTTGAATGGATGAAAAAATAGCGATGGTGATGATGATAATAATAATGATATTGATATTTGTATGCTTTCAAAAACAGATCAACTTCAATTCCATCCTTATCCAATTTTACTTCAATTTGAGTTACACAATCTATTCATCTTACCACATGAGTTTCTACTGTTGGATAAAATTGAATGTTTGAAAATCATGGCTTCAATAATTTGATGAAGGCAATTTTTAATAAGCACCTTGTTGAAACAAAGATCTTTCCAACTAGCCATCCACATAGGCCTTTGTGGGCTCCATATAAAAGTCCAAGGTTTCATTAGATCCTAATTAATATATTTGGGTTTCACTAGGGCTCATGTGGAGGAGTTGGTTAGAAATGTCTTTATTTTAATAATATACATAAAAAAAAAAAAATAGATCACCTTAATCTGATAAAGCTAAGGCATACAAAAGATTACCTTGATATGATAAGCTAAGGCCCAAGTGAGTCAAATTTTATGGAAATGTAGAAATTCATTTGATTAGATCAACAATCTCTATTACATAGATTAGGATCAAATTGGGTAAAGATCCAATTTACATATGATAGGTGGGTGCGTGGGGTGAAGGGCATGTGAGGCAACGTGGAATTCAAATAACATTGTTATTTGAAGGTTTTGGTGAAGCTATAGTTATCGCAACACAATTGTTTGTTTGATTGTCCAAGCCCCATGTGGGTTCCATCCAATCATGATTCAAAACTATTTAAAATAATATTTGTTGCTTTAAATTTAGATCCAATCTTGATTGATGTACATGTGATGCATCCTCACCACTTAATTAAATATCATAAGTACATATTTATATTATAATTTTATTTTGATCTTAAAAAAATCAAGGACTAAGATAATTTGATAGACCCATTTTAAAAAGTTTAATTATCTCCACGGTGGTCTATCCAAAAACATCAGTTCCTTAATTATATGGTGGATCCTGTCATCTAACAAGTCACAATAACAGCACTTTTTTAGCCTGAGCTTATGCTAAAATCTTTCCTATAAATTAATTTAAAAGATTTGTCAATGGAGTATAGACTGATCTTAAGAAGATCTTAACTCTTGAAGGGACAAAGATATGCCAGAATTACTTAAAGAAAAAGAAAAAGAAAAGCATCAATCTTTGTTTAGACAAAAGTTGTGAGATCCCTTCCTTCTCAATTACATTGTTTATCAACATATATAAATCCCCTTCCCAATGTTCCTAAAGTATTAAAAAACAAATACGTTAGAAATTATTTGAGCCACAGAGCTTTTCTTGACTTGTGCACTTTATTACATTTTGGTCTTTCTTATATCTTCTCGCAAGCAATTGAGAACAAGATCTGGTATGTATAATAAACGTTAGTCCCCTCTTCATTCCTTTGAAATTTGAAATGATAAAGATGAGTGAGTTATTTTTCTTTTTCTTTTTTTCTTTTTCAAGCTTAGAGTTTTTAGTTTGTACATTTCAAAGATGATGAGTAGATGCTCTATCAATTTAGGAAGTATCACTAATTAAAAACTTAAAATTAAATATATATTTTCTCTACAGGACAAATCGGCAATTGATTCATAGAAAAATAGGATACATGACTTTGATAATGAATCATTATAAGATCGATCAAAAACCACCTTAATCAAATCAATCAATTCACTACCATGTTGTCAATGATGTGGAATGTGGTGACGGCAAGCTAGAGGACATGATGAAAGAGTGCAATAATATGCAGTTGAACACACTCCTAAAACCTTCCCACAACTCTTACATTGAAGAATCCCATGGGTAAGATGAATGACTCATTCCTCACTTGTGTCTAATGAACTGCCCAATGCTAGCTAGATGTCACGGACTTAGAGATTTTACTCACTAATTGTCCGTGCGGCACTTGAACAATACCTGAATTATTGAACAAATCAGCCTTCCTCACTTGAACACTTAAGACCAACTCCTCAAAGTTGTAATCTCTCTAGTGCAATACAATTTGAGGAGTGAAGTTGGTCTTAAGTGTTCAAGTGAGGAAGACTGCCTTGTTCGATAATCCAGGTGTTGTTCAAGTGCCGCACGGGCAATTCGTGAGTGAAATATCTAAGTCCGTGACATAGAGCCCCAAGCAGGAGGACTTGTCCCCTCTGATGCTTGGAAGGTGAATCCAATAATAGAAGAAAGGGGTGATGACTAAACAATGCATGTTTTGCAAATGCTTTTGGGTTGGCTAGGCTTGGATGATATGGATGGTAATTGGCCTCTTATTTGGTTGGCATGGCATGTGCCTCAAACACATATTGTTCTTTGCATTAGGCAAAATGGTTAAGCCTTGAATTGAATAAGAGACTTTCAGATAAATTCATTTCTGTCCCTGTAGCTTCTTCAAGAGCAACCTGTTCTGAAGATGGCTTTATTGTAGAGGGTGTGTCACTAGGCATGTCTCTAATAAAAAAAGATTTTGTCCAAAACAGTAGTTGTAGGAGCCATATGAAAATATAAGAAAAGTTGGGGGCTATCTTGAAAATTGGACAAAGGCCTCAATTTCACACAAAATAGAAAATTTCTCATTTAAAAAATTACAGTCAAATGTCACTTTGTAATACATTGAGTAGCGGGTATAGTGGATGTTCCAACAATAAGAGGTGGACTAAAAATTTTAGTGGATGTCAAGCTCCGTACTAACGGGACACGTGTGTTAATTAGGGGAAAATAGCCAAATATTTTTTTTTTCTTTTTTTCTCTAACTCAACATCCTCCAACGAATCATTTTCCAACTCCGGGAAATTTCAATAAAGTTCTGCCTGAATTCTTAACATTTCAAAATTTCAACAACCTGTTTTAAAACCTGTAACAACACTTCTATAATCCATACAACTCATTCCCCTTTTCTATAGTGGAACCTCCCGTCCCCTCTAAAACATCCACCTTCAAATGATGACTCCATCTGCATTAACATACAAAACAGGGGCCTAATTGTTATAACCCAATAACAAATAAAATCAACTAGTTAATACTGCTATCAAATACATCACTTTAATAAAACTTAAAACATCCATAAATAAACTAAATCTTGGTCATAAATAGAAATTTTGCTGAACGTGGTCTCTTAAGACATCTCAAGGATACTAAATTTCCATCCTCAAGCTGCGGTAAGGGAGTGAGCTATACATGTCTAGTAGAGAGATTAAAAATAATCTTCCATAAACTAAATTCTAATTCAGTTAATAAGTTAATAAAAAAAAGATATGAAAATAACATACATGACCACATTCATCAATAGTAATAGAATTTCATAATCCAACATTAACAATTTGACATATTTTCAAAACCATAGTTCACTGAGTCATTTACAAGAAAACCATTTGTCTTTCCACAAATCATTTCGAAACCACAGGAAGCTTTCATTGAAAGACTTGACTTGTTTCCAAAGTATCATGGTTTATCAAACCATTTTTCCAAAACCCATTGGTCAATCTCCAAAACCTCCTGACCTAACACCGTGTTCGGGAGCTCTAATCCCCTCACTTCCACAGCCTCGTATTATGGGAACCGAGTAGCACCCGCACAAACGGAAGTCTGATTAGGTCTAGATCACTCAACCCTGACCAGCATTTGGATTGTCATCCTAATGTCCTAAACCATATTCGAGAGCTTCCATCTCTGGTCACCGCAAGAGCCTCAAATTTAGACACACCGAATACACCCAAAACCATATTCGAGAGCATCCATCTCCGGTCACGGCAATTGCCTCAAATTTAGGGACACCGAGTACACCTAAGACCATATGCAAGAGCTTCCATCTCTTGATATCCTCAATCACGGATTCAACGACACGTGATTTTTTTTTTTAACTATATATATATAACTTCAATAATTCATTCTCCATTCATAACATATAATGTAATCATATCAGAGTAAGCATTAGATACATCTCACATCCCAATCTCATAAATAAATAACAGATCATTTATTATCTCAACTATTAACTAACCCCAAATCCATAGAATCCATAAATATCAAGGATGAATAGCGATTATCCAGCTTCTCTACGACCACTCGAGATTTCCTATAGCTCGACCCCAAATGTGAACTTGAAAAGTAGAGAACATGAGCCCACTTGGCCCAGTAGGGGAACAACAAACCCACGTACAATATAAACAAAAGTGTAATAAAATATAACCCTATTAGTCAGACTATATAGAAGCCTAATCACTTGCATCGCACGACATTCTCAGCACAAACAATACATATTGGCCATAACATAAAATTTCATAATATACATTTGTATAAAAGAACATATTATCACCCAACATATCTCATAATAGCCAGTTGATCTAACATATGATGAATGCAATGCATTATTCTCATGCTAATGCGATGCAACTCACACCACACACATCACCCAAGCGCGCCCAGTCACCAAGTCACCCACCCTGGGACTGTTACTTGATTTAAGGGCTATAGGTACATCAGTCTTATACCCGACTTAAGGACTCCAGGCACACCACTCTTATACCCAACTTAAGGGCTCCTGGCACATCACTCTCATACCCAACTTAAGGGCTCCAGCCAAACCACTCTTATGCACACATATGCCATGCCATGCCTTGTCATGCCAACATCTCATGTCTAATACCATATTTCCCAACACCAACCAATATATTTCATGCATGCCCAACATAACATCATGCATGATCCATAATAACCACTGTATACATGTAACTAATAGCATATCTCATATTAATAACATCAATCCAAACACACACCAAGTCCAATATATTAAGTCATCACATTCCCGGTATTATATATAGTCTCGGAATAATACAATTTCATTTTTACCATATAGCATGATTATTAATATACATCTCCATACTCCAACAACATCACAAGTTACTATACGTAATACTGTAATAAAATTTACAACTTCAAGCAAAACCCATTAATATAGCACATTAACATAGGTAGAATCAATAACACATCTAAAGTTCGCAATCACGATTCATTGCACACTCATACGAATGATAATATACCATGTAATTACGAATTCCATTATTCATCAAACCATATCAAAGAAAAACAACATGTCTAACCTAAATACAATATTCATAAAAATTCATGAGTATAATATGGTTCGGTCACCCTACTTCAGTAATGTAAGGGAACAATCCAATTCTATAAAAATTCATAAACCCTGAATAATTCCAATTACAAACATCATTCAATTCATTTAAGTTATTATCATAGAATATCAATGTGCTCAACATCAAATAAAGTTTTTGTATAAAGTCATAACTTAGTATGATTCGGTTCACCTACGTCAATGTCGATAAAAGTCGGGTCAGTGCTCACTCTCCGAGAACTAGGTCGGGTCCGATTCACTCCAAATCTTTAGTAAACTCGCGAGCAAAGCCACAATATGCGGTAGAAGAGTAAATACATTCTGTAGAGAAGTAGTCCAGCATCTTGAAATATTCATTCATAACAATCTCCTTTTCCTACCCATGCCGCACCTCTTGATGTAAATACCAAGACCAAAAAACACTCAAACGGTGGCTGTAGAAGATTCCAAAAATCCAAAAGCCTCAAGACTGCAAGCCCACTGTGCATTTTTGTCAAACAGGTGGTGGGCGACCACTTCCTCTGCTATAGCTGCATCAGTTGGCTGCTCATAGTCCTCAAATGAGGCTTACACAAGTTTGGAGGGTACAAATCGTCTCCATAGAAACCAAATCCATATGACCCACCATGTGGGCTCCTTTACATGTTATTACCATAAAGGCTACTTACATATGATCCTCCAACACACCATGGACTTGTTCATTCCCAAGCCATAACCTCAATGATACTTTACACCATATCCTCCAACGTCACCATACCAAGAAACACCTCAGGGAAGCCATTTTCTAATACTGTTTTGAGAATCAAAAAGTAGTGCACATTTCATATCAATTTTTCCCACTAAGAATGCTAGGATTCACATGAATATACTAACATACTATGTAGTCCCAACCCAATATTCTTAGCCTCCTCAACATGTTGAGCATCACTAAGCATGCAGACCCTCCAACGTTGCAAGCAATAAAGTCCCAACGAAGAAAATCACCATGGCCTATAGACACTCACGTCTTTTTATATTAGCATCACAACGTGCCCACCTGAAAACCGTATCTCATCAGAACAGCAGGGCGTCACTTGTTTCTTGCAGAAGAGTGGAGGCAAGGCAAGGCAGCGACGGACAACTCAGCAAGGAGTCTGTTCACGCTAGGGGTTATAACAGATATTGGCAGTCCCTTGAGTGAAGGTTGGGCGATGAACGTGTAAACGAAGGAAGGAGAAGATTGAGGCGATAAAGGGTCGGTATTTGTGTTGGAATTTGTGGCTCAATTCTACTGAAATTAGGAGTTTAGTTACATCGGACTCTTAATTACATAGGACTCCTAATTATATGGGATTCCTAATTACATTAGGAAACTGCTAAACATAGGACACTGTAATACTCCTATATATTAAAAACGTGGGTTTTATGGAAACCCTGCCGTTCGGCCGAGTGCCTTCCGAGGCTAGAAGGGGCCTCTTGCAGCAAAGGTGTAGTGAGGGAGATAGAGACAGAGGGAAGATACCAAAAGAGATCTTAGGATCCAAAATATTGTATCTGTATTATTTTTATCTATAATGAAATCTACACTCTCCTGTGGACGTAGGCCAAGGTTGAGCCGAATCACGTATGTCCTGTCTTCTCTGTGTTTATGTGTGATTGAATCTGTATTTTCTGTATGTGGGTATTGGGTCTATTCCCTAACAGTGGTATCATGAGCGAAGGTTAGATTCGGGGCCAGATAAATCACACGTCGGAATCGTATGCAAAAGGAGAGGGGCAGAAGCAACAATGCAATACCGCTGCAGATTTGGTTTTTTCAAATCTGTGAGTGGCAGCCAGCAAAGGTGCGGCTGGAAAGACAAAACCCCATCGCTAATGCGCAGGCAGATCCGTTCCACGTCGGTTCTAAGAAAACCAGGTTCGTCAGAGCGAAAATCAGATCTGAGAGTTCAGATCTGAAAAAAAAAAAAAGCAGATCGGTGAGAATCTGCAGAGGGTGGAGACTGCAGGAAAGGCGGCCAGATCTGGAAAATTGAGAAGAGGTTTCTTGATTCAGATCTGAGATCTGAGGCAAATGTCAGCCAGTGACGCCCAGAAGAGGAAACTGAGCCGACAAGCGGTGCAGACTGATCTCAGAAGTGAGGTCAACAATGCTGCTGGAGGAGCAGGTAGCTGCCAGATCTATGGTAGAGAAGAAATCAACAGATCTAAGACCTTTAGATCGGTATAGATCTATCAAAGGAGTGAGACGGCCAAGCAGGCCGCAGGACTCACGGTCGGAGGCATTCAGATCTACAGCTGCGGCAGCCACGACGGTGGCCAGATCTGAGAGCGAGCAGTCTGCAGAGGGTTCTTCAGATCTGATTTGGCAAAAGGAAGTTTGCTGGAAAAAAAAAACATAAAAATAAAACTAGACAGATCTGGTTTTCCGGCGGCAGCTAACAGCAGGCAGCAGATTGATGGCCGGTGGAACCGCAAGCAGCTACAGAGAAAGGGTTCTTCCGTGAATCCATCCAGATCTGAAGCAAGCAGGAGAGGCGGCCACCGGAGCAGATCTGAGAGAAGGAATTCTACAGGAAGGCCGAACAACAGAGGCTCGGGATACTAAGAGGAAACGGCAAAGGCAGCAAAACAACGCCTGTTGTTTACATAGCAGGGAGCAGTAGACCGAGCAGATCAGATCTGCTGAGGCGCAGCCCCATCGCCGGAGGCGGCGAGGAGGCTGGCATGTGGTGGCGGCAGGAAAACCCAGGCAGATTTGGACAGAGAACCACCCAGATCTGAGAAGAAGCGACAGGACACACAACAGGGGCTGCAGTGAACGGTGGCCGGACTGCAATGACGCCGGAGGCGGCGAGTGCCAGAACAGGCTGGCGATTGGAAGGAGACTGAGGTAGCATGCATCAGGTCCACTCGGTTGGGGTAACCGAGTGGAGAAAGAAGAAGTCTGGAGGACCACCACTTCAGATGCATCCGCGAGACCACCGTTTCTGGTGCACCCGCGAGTCCATTCGGTTGTGAAGAACCACCGTTTTCGGTGCACCCGAAGGGCTAAGCGAGTCCACTCGGTTATGAAGAACCACCATTTTTCGGTGCACCCGATGGACTACAGGGGTAGTTCCGCTGGACTATTGTACTGTGTGGTGGGTGATCCGCAGGTTTACAGTTTCAGATGATCCTGCAGGACCACAGATTCAGGTACTCTTTCAGCAGGGAAAAAAATCAACGGTCAGAATTGTTTTACAATTTCTAGAGTCACCGGGACTCGGAATTGAGATCTGTCTTCGCCTATGTGATCGTAGTGAAGAGATCTATGTGGTGACCAGTGTGGATTTTGAAAAGGAGGAAGAATCGGGGAGTGGTCGATGGCGGTGCGTGGGATCACATCAAGGAAACACGGCAAGATGTAGCTGTGAGAGGGTTGCTGCACGGTGAAGGACCTTGGATTTTTTGACGGTACGCATGGAGATGGCACATTCGCCATATGCGTAGAGAGGCCGAGGTGATTGCAGCTAACACATTAGTGTGTGTAGGAACACACTATGAAGGAAACGCAACCTCGTATTCGTGAAGCATGTCGGGATGTGTTCGTAGAACATAGGAAGCGGAGTTGCAAATGCAACACAGGGTCTTGGACGGCCAAGATCGAGGTGGAGCCTGATTGGACTATACAGTCTTACTCAAGACTGGTGGATCATCCTAAGGTATGTGATGCGCATCTCATACAGAGATGTAGAGGATTACAGCTGCAGGTGGAGCATGGCCGGGAGCGGTTAGTGTGCACAGAGGTGCATAGTTGCAGTGGAGGACGATGTCACAGTTGTCTCTGGAGGAGGATCAGTGGATTTTCACCAAAGTGGAGATTGTTGGAACTTGTGGCTCAATTCTACTGAAATTAGGAGTCTAGTTACATGGGACTCCTAATTACATAGGACTCCTAATTACATGGGATTCCTAATTACATTAGGAAACTGCTAAATATAGGACACTGCAATACTCCTATATATTAAAGACGTGGGTTTCATGGAAACCCTGCCGTTCGGCCGAGTGCCTTCCGAGGCTAAAAGGGGCCTTTTGCAGCAAAGGTGTAGTGAGGGAGATAGAGAGAGAGAAGATACCAAAAGAGATCTTGGGATCTAAATATTGTATCTGTATTATTTTTATCTATAATGAAATCTACACTCTCCCGTGGACGTATGCCAAGGTTGGGCCGAACCACGTATATCCTGTGTTCTCTGTATTTATGTGTGATTGAATCTGTATTTTCTGTATGTGAGTATTGGGTCTATTCTCTAACAATTTGTAGAGAAGATTAGCCGTTAAAATCAAAGAGGGGAGTGTTTATTGTGATTGGGCGTTACCAATAAATATACAATGAAATGGAGACACGGTGAGATAAAAGGGGCGTTTAGCTTGAGCAAACTGAGGAGGCACGGGCGTTTCTTGTAATGCTTTAAACAGAAGGAGAACCGGCTGAAAGATGGGAGTTACGGGATTCGTTTCATACGAAAGAATTAAAGACATGAGGACGTTACCTGTAGCGTTTTGAAGGAGTGGAGAATCAGCCGAGAGTTGCAAGTTAATTGGAAATAATATCTCAATTGGGTTGGTTTACAAGCTTGTGTGATCTAGGTTCATTATTTATTTTTATTTTTATTTCTGCATTTAATTTCCACACATAATTGGAATATGTTCTTCTTAATAAAACTAAAAAAATAGAATTGTATGGATCTTGTTTTATTTAAATTTTATAGCTAATCTTTATTTTTCTAAAAATTAGAACAATAGGGTTCCCTATTGTACTAGTACTTAGATTTTGATCCGAGAATTTAATTAAATAATCTAATTGATTCTCCAACAAATTTAGAAAATCAGACATAATATTTAAAATCATTGATAACAAAAATTGACCGAGTCTCTAACTAATTCTGAATAATCAATTCTAAGTTTAAGTGATAGAATTTAACAATCAAACAATAAAACTTTTGAAATTGAAGATCTAATTAAATCACATCAATTATTTATGCTTAAAAATAAATCTCTGGGGGTAATTTAACTCTCTAACTACTTTTAATTTAAAATTCAATTTATAGCACACATCAATAAATAAAAATTATCGATATAATAATTCATCTAACTTTCTGAACTCCATTAAGTTTCCTCAATTAAATAATCCAGACCAGCTCGGATCATTACAGAAACCCATGCCAAAGATGCTCAACAATCTTCATAACCATGTGGAGGGCATCACTAATCAAGGGTACTCATGATATTCGTTTCTTGGCCTAAGAATACTCATATGACAACTCAATATTTCTTTTGACAAAGAAAAAATCTCTCTCTCAATACAAATACATGGTGAGGATCGTTTCTCTCTCCAATCTTTAAAAAAGGTAACATTCGTGTCAAAATTTTTTTTTTAAAAGGTGAGACCCAATTTCTCATGAGTGGGGTTTGGAAGCCCATAGTATACACTCTCAACTTCTACGTAGATAAAAATCATAATAGATGTTCATTTTCTTTTTAATTTTCTCCATTAGTTGTTTTAGTAAAAAGATGACATATTCTTCAATTGGTTTCATTCTATATGGAAAACATACAGATTTTGCAATAGATTTTCATCATTACGTTTTCGTACAATTGTAATAAGAACAACAATAACAATAATAACAACAACAATAGAGCATAGACCTTTATGACATGATAGGTGTTCAGAATTCGTAGGTGGAAATTGACAAATTCTACTCAAAATCTATTACTTGATAAATCTGAATTTTTTTAGATAGAATTCTTCAAATTTCAAAAGTTGCCAAAATATTGGACATATTCTGATATACACATCTATCTAGGTCCCACCAATAATATTGGACATGGGTGTGTTTTTAATTTATTAAACTTGAATATCTAATTCACTTAAAAACATTCATTAGAAAAAATAAAGCATATTTTTTAAGCCAATAAAATTTTGTGATTAAAAATAATTTAAAGTAAAAACAAATGTAGAGATTCAAAAGCAAAACAATGATTAGAGTTCATTACTTCTTATTATAATGGTAGGTATCAACACTTGATTAGTTTTGTTATTCTTCTTTTTTAATATATTTTATTAGATGACAAATGGATTGTTGCCTTATATGATTTTGTAGTTTTTTTTACATAATGATGTTATTAGATGGGTCCATAAAATGTGAATTTATCTTTTATTCTTTTCAATTGGGTGCTTATATTTTTTTAGTCAATTTTAAATTAAAATAAATATTTAAAGTCTTTTATGGCCCAAATAATATTCATTTGAGCTTCCTTGGTCATCAAAACAAAAATATTCATTTGGAGCTTAATGAATAAACCATGAACATGATATGAAGTTCTGTTAAATAATTTTTTATATGATTTATATTATCAAATAATTCTACTAGAATTTTAAAATTATAAAATCGTTAAAATTTTAAAATTCTAATGTTCAATTCTAAGATGAACTAAATAAAGAATTTTAACGATTGAGAATCTAATATAATTTATCAAGTTCATTGCAAGCTCAGTTGGTCATAGTGCCTTTGCACTATATTTTCTCCTTTATCTTCATTACTTGTTACAAGATGTTTGTAAGAAATTGTTCGATTTGATTTGATTTTTTTTCTTTTGGTCTTAGTGCCTAAAACCTCTGTTCAAATTCACAATAAAGAGCATTCAACAAGACTTGTTTTTGCAAGTAGAGTGTAAAGATTTTTTATAGTCATTTATGTCTGATTTTTTTTTTTTTAATTTGGGTATTGCTAGGTAGCTTGTCTGTTTGAAAATGATAGAGTGCTTGACTACATTGTTGAATACTTGTATAACGAAAGTTGGGGAGGATTTGTATCTTTCCATTAAACGCCACACCAGTTATCTTATTCAGTACAAGAGCAATGTAGAAAATCTTAAAAACGAAGTTGATAATTTGAGGCCATTGAGAGAACATTTGCAACGATTGATAGATGAAGCTCGTAGGAATGGAGATGATATTGATCCAATTGTGCAAGACTGGATGACAAGAGTCGAAAAAATCGAAGCCAGTGTGGAGGGAATGGGTAATAAGGATGAGAAGAATATGAAATGTTTCAAAGGATGTCTTCCTAATTGTAGCTCTCGGTACCTTTTAGGTAAAGAGGCGAAGAAAAAGTTTGATGATGTGAATAAACTTCACAATGAAGGGAACTTTAGTTGTGTTGCACTCCGTCCACCTCCTGCAGGCATTGAACAGATCCCTCATGAAGATTTTGAAGCCTATGAATCAACAACATCAACAATGAAGCAAATCATGGAGGCCTTAAAAGGTGACAACACTAGCATCGTTGGAGTCTATGGAATGGGAGGTGTAGGAAAGACTACACTTGTGAAAGAAGTAGGCAATCAAGTGATTACAGAGAAGCTTTTTAAAGTTGTAATGGTGACAGTGTCACAAAAGTCTGTGGAAGAAATCCAAGGAGATATAGCAGAAAATTTAGGCATGAAACTAGAAGAAAAGACATTAATCCAAAGAAAAGCCAGGTTGTCCAGCAGATTGAAGCAGGAGACAAATATCCTTCTAATCTTAGATGATTTATGGAAAGAATTGGAGTTGGGTGAAGTAGGGATTCCATATGGGGAAGACCACAAGGGCTGCAAAATTGTACTCACATCTCGAAGTGCACATGTATGCAACTTGATGAAATGCCAAGCGGCGATTAGAGTGGACATCTTATCAGAACAAGATTCATGGAAGTTGTTCAGGAGAAATGTAGGTCATGTTGCCGACTCTTTGGAATTGCACAACATTGCGCAGGAAGTTGCCAAGGAATGTGGAGGATTGCCACTAGCTATTGTCACAGTTGGACGATCAATGAGAAATAATACAGACCTAAGGATTTGGGAAGATTCATTATCGCAATTGAAAAGTTCTGCTCCAATAACCATTGTAGGAATGCATGACAAGGTGTTTTCATCTCTAACTCTTAGTTATAATAGATTAGAAAGTGAGGTGATCAAGCTCTTTTTCTTGTTCTGTTGCCTATTTCCAGAAGATTATGAAATTGATGTTAATGTCTTAACATTTTATGGGATAGGTGAGGGGTATATAAAGGATGTTGTCACTTTGGAGCAAGCAAGGAATAGAGTTCATGCATTCGCCAAAAATCTCAAGGCCCGCTGCTTGTTGCTTGATGGAAGTAAAGAAGTGTGTGTGAAGTTGCATGATGTTGTTAGAGACATGGCCATTATGATTGCATCAGAAGATAAACATAAATTTCTTGTGAAAAGCAGTGCACAAATGGAAAATTTAAAAGATGAGGGATGGCAAGGATGTAAGAGGGCTTCACTAATGAATTGCGGAATTACTTCACTTGACAATGAGATTCCGGAAAACCAAGGACTCCTTACTTTGTTACTGCAAAATAATTTTTCTTTGGAGAAAATACCTGACAATTTGTTCAAGGGGATGAAATCCCTTATGGTCTTGGATCTAAGTCACACTAGTATTTCAACACTTCCGCCATCATTTCCATGCCTGGTAAACCTTCGAATGCTTTGTCTTGATTATTGTCACCATTTGAAGGATGTATCTCAACTTGGAGGAGTCAAAAAGCTCCGAACACTCCATCTAAGGTCAACAGGAATTCATGCATTCACTGAAGCAATAGGTGAACTAACAAAACTAATTTTCTTAGATTTGAGAGACACTGGAGATCTTAAAACAGTAGCACCGAATGTGATATCGAGGTTGGTTTGCTTGCAAGAGTTGTACATGGCAAAAAGCTTCAAAGGATGGGAAATTGAAGGCAGGCAACATGTGGCGAGAAGAGTGTTATATGGAAGCAATGCTAGCCTTGCTGAAGTGGGTTCCTTGACACACTTAACCTCTTTAGATATTGATATAGAAAATGTGGGGTGCTTGTCCAAGGATATTAAAGGCCCTTGGATGAATCTCAAAACATTTTGCGTATCTGTGGGAGGTAAAATCAATTTTGAAACTATGAAGGAAGTTGAAATGTTTACAAAACATCTGTCTACGAAAGTAACAAGAGCCCCAAAATACCAGAGGACAATGAGATTGCAAGGCATCTCAGAACCCCTCGGTCATTGGAGTTTGGTTTTGTTGGAAAAAACTGAGGAGCTATTATTTATGACTTGTGAAAATGATAGTTTGGATAGCTTAAGAAAATTCATTAGTGGGCCTCTTTCAACTGATATTTTTGGAGAACTAAAGCTCCTTCATATCTCAAGTTGCCAGAAGTTAGTCATCATCCTCTCAAGAGATGTGCTAGTGAGAATGCAAAATTTGGAAAAGGTTGAAGTTCATAATTCCAACAAGGTACAAGTGGTATTTAATGTTGAGGGAATAAATCGAGGAGAAATTGTACACTCCAAATTAAGAGGTCTAGACTTGTACTTTCTACCACAACTAATAAGCATTTGGAAGGGACATATTCCACCGGGGAGCCTACAGAACATAGAAGAAATCCAATATAGAAGCTTGTGAAGCTATGAAAGCTCTCTTTTCATTTAGTGTGGCTCAAAGCCTTAAAAAGTTGGAGCACCTTACAATAGTGTATTGCAACAATATTGAAAAGTTGATTTTAGAAGAGGAATTGCCTCCAAGTCCCTCAATTGGGCAAACTGCAATTTTCCAAAACCTTCGGGAGTTGAGCATTCAATTTAATTCTGCTTTAAAAAGTGTTTTCCCATTGAGTGTGGCTAGAGGGCTCTTGCATTTGGAGACATTAGAAGTATGTGGCACTAGTAAAATGGAGGAGCTAATTTCAATGGAAGATGGAGAGGTAGTGGATCAAGGTATCTTGCCCCAATTAAAAACTTTATCTCTAGAAAAATTATACAACTTAAAGAGGTTTTATCGAGCAAGTGTAATTCTTGATTGGCCATCATTAGAATGCATTGATGTTACTGAATGCTATAAACTAAAAAGGCTTCCCATTGGGCTTCAAAGTGCACCTAACTTGAAAAAGATCAAAGGAGAGAAAACATGGTTTGAAGGTCTAGAATGGGAGGATGATAGTGTCAGAAAGCGTCTCCAAATTCTCTTTCAAGGACTAATGTGGTAAATCCAATACTTACTCTCATCATCATCATCATTATCATTGTCAATTTTATCACTACCATCATAGGAAAAAGAAAAAAAAAATAGATGACATTGATCAGTCATCTTTTCAAAATATTTCACTATTGCATATACTTATTTCATGTTTCGTAGTTATTTAACTTCTTACCATGTCAAGCTTATTACTCATTAATTAGCATGACACCAAAAGAACTTGGTTTTATATTCAAATTAATATGCTTTTAGCTTTTTTGCTTTCAGGGAACGTTCACTTTCAACAGAAATTCAAAACATGATGCAATTACTGGATGCCTTTAGCACTCTTCCAGGAGGTACAAATATACACACACACGCATGCACATGTATAGTATAAGCTTTATCATGTTGGGAAGTGAAGCTTGTTGGCCTATTATTTTCATCTTATATGGAAAAATAAAATAACGATATCGTCAAAAAGAATCTACGAGCCAACTAAAAATGCAAATAACCAAACAAAGACAATATTTTACATGAAAATCCTCTAATCAAAATGAAAAACCATAGACAAGGCAAATCTAAGAGTATCCTTAATAATAAAGAGAGTAAGTATTTTGTTTCAAGTTGTGTTGAAACTTATGAAATACATACCTATTGATGTCTTCAAGAACCTACTTTTGTCTCTCACAAAGACTCTTTTTGTGGTGAAGAAAAATCCTATCACAAAGAGTCATATAAGTCCGCAAGATCTAAACCATGGCAATGGCAAAGAAGAAATTATTGAAGAATTATCTCTTGAACATTTGATAGTATTTGTTGAGTGTGAAAATATCTAGACCATGGTTGAAACAATGTCATGAATTGGTTTCTCCTGAACAACGTCGGCCATGAGTGACAATCACTCTTGGGCCCTGTGGGGCCCAAGGGGTTATGGTCCAATGCAGGAGAATGCATGAGCTGGAAAGATCTTTTAGGACAATGCTTGTCATAAGAAATCAAGTCCATCAGATTTAAAAGACCATGATTATCAAGGGTTCAAATATCAACGGTCAAAATGGGATAAATTATGAATAGATTTTTAATCCAAAGGTGAAATCAACTCCAATTGCATTAAAATTGGATACGGATACAATTGATAGAGGGTAAATGGGTGCAAGAAGGAGATCGTATATTTCATACCAAAGGGCAACATCGCCCTAGAGGAAATTTTCACAATGTAATACCCCTCTCACTCCCTCTTGTGCACAATTTAGGAAGTATGTTAACCATTTCCATATTTAAAAATTATTATTTGTATATTGACCCTCACCAAACAAATGATTTTTCCTCAACATAAAAATTATTTTTCTATTTCTTTTCATTTATGTGTGATTTCTTTAAATAATTGCAGGACGAGTGTTGGGCTGGATAGTTAAGTTATTCAGATTTACATACCGTAAGATATCGGAATACTATGGTGTATGATTGAAGACCTTCTATTGATGAGTCCCAAGTCACAAGATTCATGTTCATGGAAGTGTAATGGTTTCACTTTCAAGGAGAAATAAGAAGACTTGTTAAATATTATAAAAAAGACAATTACGAATGACCTCTATCTTCTATATTTACGTGGCCTCCTGTACATTGTATTTAAATGTCAATTCATCAATATCTAAAAGTTAAGACATGTATTGGGCTAAGTCAAGCCAATGCTTTGGCATTATGTTTCATTTAACCAGTGGATGGTTGTGCTATTATGTGAGGAAAATTGTTGTAGATCCTTCTCTTATCCATTGTCCTCTTTTTTTCTTTACATCTAATGGAAGTGGCTCACATTGGCATGGTTGCAACTCGGGGAGATGACACTTTTGTTGATGGTTTATAATTGGTGTGAAAGCTTTTGAATGTTTATGATAATGTCTTATCTCTCATTTAGAATTGCTTGTGTTGGAACTTTGCTTTGTGTGTTGCCGATGCATGCTGGAAAGTAGATGGAATTCATTGTAACTGAGTAACATTGTGAACTTGACGAAAATTATTGATTTACAAGATTCATCTCTAATTGAGAGATATAAAGAAGAGAACACTTTTAAAAGCCTTTTCAAAGACAGTGTAATTGTTCGTATTTCTTTGTAGACAGGTATAAAGTCAAATCACATAAATTTTGTGACTCTTTTGTAGACCTAACTATGGATCGGGTCATATTAGTTTCGAATCGGATCTTATTCATGTTTGTTGAACAACCTTAAAACCATTACTTGTTTATTTAATGGATTAGTCGGTTCGGCTCTATTTTCGATTCAGGTCACAAAATTTTAAACTCATACCCATTTAAAATGTTCGGGTTCAGTTCGGGTAACTGGGTCAGGTCAAATTTTGCTAGGTCTACCAACGAATCAGTCGGATCTAGTTAGTTTTGGGTTCTAGTCAATAACTCTCAACCCATTACTTACTTGTTTATAAAATGGGTTAGTTGATTCGAGTTAATTTCAGATATCACATAATATTAAACTCATACCCATTTAAAATGCCCACATTTGAATCGGATAATCAAAATAGATCGAACTTTGTCAGGTCTACTCTTTTGTGATTGTCTATCTTTTCACTACATTGTTATTTCTTTGTTTCCAACATAAATTTAAATAATAGTGACGTCGAGTTTAAATAGCTCCGAAACCCTGTATACCCTAATTAAATCTCTGTAAGATCTTACTATACCTTTTAAATTATTACGTGGAATGATCTTATGTTGTCATCTCAACTTCTGCTGCGGGGTGAAGGAGCAGCTGTAAAAGCACATCGTTGGTGGTGGAATATTGTAGAAGATATGAAGGAGGAGAAAATAACAGGGAACTTACACTGAAGCTTCTTTTCTTGTCTTGTTTATTTTGGTCCTATAGTATGTATCTAATATGGTATGGTTGTGTGTGTTTTGGTTGAACATGGGCTGATAATGCCCCATCACTTAGTCTTCGAGGGAGTGATATATCTGGCCTGTTTATATCTCAGCAGGCTAATTATATAATAAAATCCATGATTTGAAAAAAATTTGGTAAAAATGGTTTCAAATGATGTCATTTGGAACATTTGGGATACACATTTAAAAATTTAAACAGTTCGTTATTTTTAAATACAAAAGATACATACCATGTTCAACCTGCGGAGAGAAAGCGGTAGTGAAGGTACGAAACAGAGAAGATCAGATCCAGCGATAGAGCGTTGGGTGAGGTCAGGTTGCTACGAGGGAGAGGGCGTGAGAGGGAAAGAGGGTTTTTCTTTCACAGAGAGAACGGGAAAATCGAAAGGGAGAGATATAGAGAGAGAGGCGTGCTTCTAGAGTTATAGGGACGATTCGGTGGAGATAGAGGATCGAGAGCGAGAAGAGGGATTTCGAGAGAGGATCGGTCATGAGTCATGACTCATGAGAGAGTTCGTAACAGGGATTTGGGCGAGTGAGAATGAGTGACGAGAGTGACGGGGTCGAGTGAGTTAAGGGAAGGAGAGTAACGGAAGTGAGTTGTGAGTGAGTGAGGGAGAGTTTTATGTTTTATTTTATTTTTATTTATTTTTTGAGTAGTAAAGAGAAGATTTTCATTGAAAAGAAAACAAAAGGAAATTATAAGGTCTAAAAGGCTTAGACCCAACAAAAACAACAACAACAAGCTAGAAAGCGTAAAAGAACAATAACCATTATTCTCCTTGAAGCCAGAATGTGCCTCGATTTGAACCATCCACTCCATTTTTCGCAAAGAAATCGGCCAAACCGTTAGCCGTGCGACTAATATGAACAAATGACACCTCAAGGCTCGAGACCAAATTCTTTATCTTCCTAACCAAGGGAGTTAACCTCCAAGGGGGCTGCTTCAAACCCCCGGCCCATTTGACAGCAATGGAAGAATCACTCTGAATCACCAATTTTCTCTCACCCATAAGACCGGCTCCTAGCGTCAAGGCTCTCCTAATGCTAAGAAGTTCAACCTCGTTTGATTCCATTATCCCCACAGACTCAGAGAAAATCACACTAATTGATCCCATATGATCTCTTAGAACACCCCCAATCCCAGCAAGTCCTGGCTTACCCCTAGAAGCTCCATCCACATTAAATTTTAATGTACCACTTGGCGAAGGGGCCCAATTCAGCTTTTTCTTTCCACCCCTGGGACTAGACATCATCCCGCCGTCCCAACACTGAAAAAGGCTTGAGGCTGTAATATCTTTAAATTCTTTATTCGAACACAACCATACGCACAACCTCCACTTTGTTGTCTGGCAAATATCCTTGAACTCCTCAGCCTTACCTTCAAAGATCCTTGCATTCCTTTCTTTCCATATGGTCCACATTACCACATGGGGAATTGTGATCCATAACAATTTTCTCCTACTGTTACAATGGGTGAGGTACCAAGACCCCAACAACTCATCCAGAGATCTCGAAAAAGCCCATGCCACTCCTAAAAGATCCATAACGAAATTCCACAACTTCCACGTCAAAGGGCAGTGGACTAGAAGGTGATCAATAGTTTCATCAGCTGAACCACATAATGGGCAACTAATGTCACTGTCCACGCTCACCAAACCTCTTCTACACAAATCCATTCTAGTCAAAATTCTCCCTTTCATACAACACCAGACGAAGAGCTGGACTCTAGGAGGGGCAAGGCTTTTCCAAACTATCGGATGTGGTAACCCTAGGCCATTGACAGATAGGTTCCACGAGTCAATCAAGGACTTAACAGAGAAGGACCCCGAAGGGTCACCCGTCGAAACCAACTCATCTTCATCTCTCGGGTCCACTGGCGATTCCTCCAGGATAGCTAAAAGATCATTCAAGATATCAACCTCAAATGATCTCAGAACTCTCCTAAAATCTAAAAGCCAAGAGATGCCCTGGTCATTCGATGAGTAAACATCTTGAACTAAAGCCAATTTATTACGAGCAATCCTAAACAAACGTGGAAATCGCTCCCTCAATGGCCTATCCCCAATCCACAAGTCCTCCCAAAAAAAGGTTCGATCGCCCTTCCCCACAAGTACCCTAAGACGCTCTTTGTATAACGAACCAACCCCGGTCCACCCTTGACTAATCCTCCACCAGGCCTTAAGCAATCCAGATCCTGATTTGTCTACCTCTTCCCCCAAACTCCACCTGTTCATATTTTGAGTACCATACTTAGTGGATAAAACTCGTACCCATAGTGCGTTTGGCTCTCGACCAAACCGCTAACCCCATTTACATAATAATGCCTCATTTCTTATTCATAAAGGAACGATCCCCAATCCTCCATTGGCAATAGGTTTAGATACCTCCGCTCAGGCTACCAAATGGACCTTCCTTTTCTCCTCATGATCACCCCACAAAAATTTCCTGAAAAAAGATTCTAACTTGTTAGCCACTCCGATTGGTATTACAAACAAAGACAAGAAGTATGTAGGTAGGTTAATCAACACCGACTTGATCAAGATTACCCTGCCACCCAAAGAAAGTAATTTTTTACCCCATCCAGCCATCTTTCTCTCAACCTTTGCCACTACCGGAGTCCAAAAATTCTTAAGCCTGGGGTTTCCACCGACAGGAAGCCCCAAGTACGAGAAGGGTAATTTACCTACACTACATCCAACCATCTCAGCCCAATCTTTAATTCTTGAACTTTCCACCCCAATTCCAATTAGAGTGCTTTTCCCCAGATTAATCCGAAGGACAGAGACCAACTCAAAACATCTAAGAATTGCACGATATCCCGACACCTCCGAACTATTGGGATCACAAAAGAATAATGTGTCATCTGCAAATTGGAGATGAGTGACCACCGGCCCCCCTCGACCCACCACAAAGCCCTTAAAAATATCCAACTCTTTGGCCTTCAACACCAACCTACTCAAGCTCTCGCCAATCAAGGTGAACATGAATGGTGAGAGCGGGTCTCCCTGCCTAAGACCCCTTCTTACTGAAATTGGGGTTGTTGGTGAACCATTCACCAGGACTGAGTATCTTGTATCCTCCACACACCCTCTCAGCCACATCCTCCATCTATTCCCAAATCCCATCCTCTCAAACAAATATCCCACAAAAGACCAGTCCACACAATCATAAGCTTTCTCCATGTCAATCTTAAATAGCAGTCCCGTCTTCTTCTCTTTTTTCCTCCAATGAATAAGCTCGTTGGCAATAAGAACCCCATCTAAGATCTGTCTATTTTCAACAAAGGCCCCATGAGACTCACCAATAATCTTAGGAAGAGCTTTCTTCAGCCTGTCTGCTAATACTTTGGCAAGCAACTTATACATACTGCCAACAAGGCTAATTGGACGGTAATGAGAGAGTTATGATGGTCCTTCCTTCTTCGGAATAAGGGTAATAAATGCAATTTTCAATCTTTTGTTTATGATACCATCGTGATAGAACTCCTTAAAAAACCTATGAACATCCGGACCCACAATTTCCCAACAGGTTTTGAAGAAAGTAAAATTGAAGCCATCGGGTCCCGGAGCCTTGTCACCTTCCAGACTCTCCAAAGCCTCCCTAATTTCTTCCATCGAAAATTCTCGCTCCACCACCCTACCATCTCCCTCTAATCTGACAAAATTCAATACCATCCAGTGTGGGCCTTTGAAAACACGAGTCAATATGGGCTGCTGAGCTAAGGTTAGAAAAAAGAGAGCCATGACCCTTAGGAATCGAAAATGGGCAGGATAAAAGGTGAAGGGAAGAAAGCGACCAACGCAAGAGCGACAGAGAAGAAGGTGCACCCCAAGAGGAAACACCTTGCTCAGAAGAAAAAGAAATAGTAGGGAAAGAGAATACCCGGGCCTCAAAGATGCAGGGAAGCAAACCGCTAGCCGAGGACGATCCGAGTGAACAGCACATCCAGCTAGCAGCAACCAGAGACTGTGAAGATAGAAGGGACTTTCTCCGCGATCTGATATCAAACAGCAAAGCTCCGCGCACAAAGATGGGAAGATCACCAATGCGATTATCCGAAAAAGCACCCATGCCAGCAACTGATGTGCCTGAGGCCGAGTCAAAAGGGCACTGAAGGAGATCGGGACTGAGTCTCCAGAGATACAAAAAGTCAGACGGTCCAAAGGCGTCCAAAATCAGATCCCACCACTCGAACAAAAAGGAACATGGGGAAAGGCAAAAACACCACGAGATCTCCAAACAAACGAATCCAATACCAAAGGAGATAAGAAAGGTAAAGAAAGACCTGGATCCACAGACGCAGACGAAGGGCTTGGAGAGGGGTGCATAGGAGGCAAGTCCAGCAACAGAGAGGGTGACAGAGGGTTGGACGTCGGCTGAAAAACGGCAGAGAAGAACCGAACCACAGCGTCTCTGATACCTGCTTTGTCTGAAAGCTGCCTACCATCCACAATCACTGATCTAATACAATTTGCTACTCTTCTGTTAGACGCACACGAGTGAAAGAATTTAGTATTTCTATCCCCCTCCTTTAGCCATAAGGCCCTTGATTTTTGTCTCCATTCCACTTCCTCGAGTCTCAAGCAGCTCCAAAGAACCCCAGATGAGACTTTTTTAGCAACCAGTTCACTTTCATCAAGATCACGATCCTCTTCAATAGTAGCCCAATGCTCAAGCTCTTGGAGAGCTAATTCTTTTTTCTCCACCATGGTACCCCCATTTGAAACCATCCACTCTTTGATTTTCACCTTTAACAAATTAAGCTTTTTAAATAAGACAAAGCCGGCCCACCCCTGGATGATAAAGCTCTCCCACCAAATTCTCACATTTTCCACAAATTATCGGTCATGCAACCAAGAGTTATTAAAACGAAAGGGCTTTGGGCCCCAATCAATTTCATCAGAGTCAAGCAAAATTGGCCAATGATCCGAAACTGGACAAAAGAGCTTCACTTGCGATGCTTGAGAGTAGGATGACTCCCAATCAGCCGAGGTGAGGAATCTATCAAGTCTGCTCATTGCCCCTCTTAACTGTCCACTTGACCAGGTGTACTCCCACCATCAATGGAGAATCATTCAACTTGCATCTTTCAATAAAATTAGAGAATGCCTCCATGGCCCTAGTGAAAACCCTGCCGCCCTTCCTCTCCGATGGAAACCTGACTATGTTAAAGTCCCCACCCAAGCACCACTTCGGAGAAGCCCAAGTCTTAATGTCTTCTAACTCATTCCAAAAAAATTCTCTATCCCCATCAGCATTTGGACCATACACATTGGTGATAGTAACTTCAAAACCCTCCTCCACCACCACTCCTTTGATCGTGATAGATCGCTCATCCAATCTTCTGGCTAATACCTTAATGATTGATGGGTTCCATATAGTAAGTAATCCACCCGACCTCCCCGCATCTGGTTTATAAAAATTTCCTCTTTCTCTAGCACCCCAAATTTCTTTAAGATGCGAGTTTGTAATTTCATCTCTTTTAGTTTCCTGAAGTAACAGAACATCCACTTTTTTCTTTCTAATGAACTTCTGAATAACACCTCTTTTCTCCCGTAGTCCAAGACCCCTAACATTCCAAGTAAGAATCTTCATTGGGAAACTTTGGATGGCCTAACTCTCCTTTTTGGCGGCCAATTGCCTCTTTTACAATAGAGTTTTTGCAAAGTATTTCGGCCCTTACTTACCAGTTTTTTGTTGTTTTCTCTAGAGCTTCTAGAGGAGTTAGAACAAGATCTATCCTCCGACTCCATTAAATCAATGAGCTTTTATGGATTGAGATTCATTGACAAAATTGATGCCCAGTTGCTTCCCTACTTGCAAAATTTCCTCCCCCACTTTTTCGGAGTAGCCACGGTTCAAAAGGTAGTCCATTTCTTTTCCTGAATCAGCTTCAGTTTTCTTCTTTTCCTTTGAATTTTCCTCAATGTTTTTCATTTTTTGTGCTGGGTCAATGGTTTCCTTAGAGCAAATGATACCACCCTTGGATCCCAGTCTGTTTCCTTCCACCATTTTTCCATGGGCCGCTCCAGACTCCATTATCAAGCTCTGCTGATTCTGGATGCCAGTACCACCAGAGACAACAACTTCACTGGAACCCTCACGACCATGGTCAGAGTGTCGAGTCCGAGGTCCTTAGAGGAGCTTCCTACTTTCAACAAAAATATTTGGCCATCCAGAACACTCAGATGAATCAGCTGCTTCTTCTACAGTGAGTGGATCGCTCGCTTTTGGAATAGGAAAAAATTGAGGAATTTTCGAAGAGGGCAAATAAGGAGAGAAATGGATACCATCCGACTTAACTCCTTGACCGAGTTTGCTGAGGTGGATCTGCCAGGCCCACTCAGGAAGCTCCGTACCCAGTGGGAATGGGAGATTGTTTAAATTCGGTCCTAGCCCACAGCCGAATAAATAAGCCTGGCCCACAGAAACTACTGCTTTAAAACCCTCCATACAGGTCAGTCGCTGCTCAACCCTATCGATAGCTAGGGTAGCAGAGGGAGCGGCTTTAGGAGCTTCCTTGTTGTGGAAGGACTGCCAACCATTGGGTGATACGGGCGGTATTGTGACAGGCATTAACTCAACAGGGACGCATCGGTCAACATCACACAAGCCTCCCCTATCAACTGTACACGCATGTTTACCACCTTGCTCATCTGTACACACATGCCTTCCACCTGGCAAGCCATGCAATGGAGTGACCAACGGTCTAGAGTTTACCCCTTCTGAAGAGGATTCGGCAACTTCCGACGAAGGATCGACCCAATCCGCCAGTGCCTCCACCTCCACCAAGGCTAGCGTAAAGGAGCTCCCATTGAAGCTCACAGTCATCTTCTCCGGTACCCTCTCTTGGACATCGATCTCTATTAACAAATGGAGCCATGAACAGTCCTCCTTGCTCAGGTTCCTGTGATGAATCTTCACCAACCTCCTGATCCTCTGGGCAAAACTTTTGATGAGATTCTCTGTCCACCCTTCAAGCGGATAACCGAGACACCTTATCCAAACACCTCTCTGGTAGGAGAACAGATCAGGCCTCCATTTCCCTAAAATTATGAATTTGTTAGAGATCCACTGCTCACTTCGTTGCACCTCCAATTCATCTGACAGAGTAACCAGAAATCGATTTTCTCCTATTTGGCTGCATTGCTTAACTGAGAAACCCTCCTGTTCAAGGATGAGGGTCACCTCACACCTGGTATGGCGCCCCATAGGAGCCACTACAATAGCAGTGGACAGCCAATCTCTGAGCTCCATCTCGTCCTCATGGCTTGTCAATAGATCAATGGTCCGATTTATGTGTGCACAATCAGTACAAGGTTGGGCTTTTGCATTCTGGATGTTCTGTCCCGGATTTTTAACAATATCCGACCACTTCCTAGCCCTATCATCCAAGTTCCCCCTTTTCATGTCGTACCTCAATTCTGGCCGCATCATCCTGGGATTATCTGTGTGCTTTCCGTTAGGTAAAACCCTGGAGGTTTTATTTCGTTCATCTCCCCTCAGAAACCGGGCAGGGTTTACTTGAAGCTTCCTTCCTGCCATAGTAGCTCCATGAAGAGCCACCATGGCTTTCTCCGCCTGGCTACCTCTGGCCATACGAACAAAGGCAAACCGGCGCCCAGCTGCGTCTTTCTTTTTAGGCACGAAAATATCAGTAATCGTACCCCACTGCTTGAAGATATCTTGAAGCCAGCTTTGAATGGTGATCTCCGGCCAATCCGGTATATTAGGGACAAACAGAGTAACTGAAGGGTCTTCATTGCCGATGTGCCTCCTCCTCCCTTTCTGTCTCTGCCACCCCTCTTTGTCACAAGCCTCCTGCTCCCCAATCCAGTCTCGCCTTCTGTCCGTGAAATCCAGATCTCCAAGCTCTCTCTCGCTCAACCTCGCTCTTTCTCTGTCACTCATCGCTAAACCCCTATTTTATTTTATTTTTATTTTACTTATTTATTTATTTATCATCTTTATACTTATATATTTATTGATGCTGGATCGATTGCACACCCGCAAATCCAATCGAACAATATGAGATCTCATTGTCTTCACCAAGACTGAGAAGAAGATGGAGAAGAAAGAAGGAAAAGATAATAGAAAAAATAAACTTTTCTTATTCAATCTTTTTTTTTTAATAAGAAAACTAAATAAAGAAACCCTATTAAGAGGTGTTGCCCAGAAATTGACCCTAGAGGGGGGGTGAATTGGGTCAATGCAAACTATTTGGATTTTCTTTGATTTCACAATTTAGAAAAATAAGATGCAAATAAGTAGTAAATAAATGCTAGAATATAAAAGAGGAGATGAGAAGAGATGGAGAGATTGAACCCGAGATTTTTACGAGGTTCGGCGTTCTTGCCTACGTCCTCGCCTCAAGTACACCACTTGAGGATTGAATGTACTAAACTTCTCCTTCAAGGGTGGAGAAGAAACCTATTATACAACTTGAAGGTGAAGATACCCTTCTCCTTCACAAGGGTTACACAACCCTTCTCAAATTTTATCTCTCAATGAAATGTAGAAGATTACAATGTAAAGCTTAGGAGTAACTCTCAAATGTTTACAAATCTAGTTTTCTAAGAGTTATTCAAAAAGTTGAACTGAAATGGCTCAAGGTAAGATTGCAAGAGATAGTTTGAGCTAGAGTATGCTTGAGATTTGATTTCAATGGATTCCTTTTGATTTCAAGTAAATCAGCCACCCATTTACTCATAGAAGCTTGGTTTTATAATTTTGTCATATTTAAAACCGTTGCCAAGAATTAAATGAAGCAAGGGGCCATTGGAGGGAGCATTTATTGTTCAAAAAATATTATCGTTTCGCGATTCAGTCGACTGAAGTGAATATTCAGTCGACTGAAAATGCCCCGAAACACAAACAGTTTATCTGTGAATAATTCAGTCAAATGAATCTGAGAATTCAGTCGACTGAAATTGCAAGTCATGAAAATTCTGATTTTCAGTCGGCTGAAACATCATTTCAGTCGACTGAAATCCCTATACTGTGAACATTTAGTATTTCAGTCGGCTGAACCTTCATTTCAGTCGACTGAAATCACTCTCCACTGAAAATACAGTATTTCACTCGGCTGAAATATTGATTCAGTCGACTGAAATCTCGTCTCCCCATAATCCATTGATTCAGTCGACTGAAACTTCAAATTCAGTCGACTGAAATGGCCTTAAAGATGTTTTGTGTAGTTTTGGCTTTATTTTGGTCATTTCAAACACATAGATCTTGGGGACTTAATTTTATCCTAGGATTCCATTTAGATGCATAAGATAAAATTTAGTTTTCCTAGGCGCCACTAGAGGGTGACTTGAGCCATGGTGCTCAACAATTGTGTAACTTTACATTTTGTTCTTAACACTCGTGACCAAAACTAAGAACACAAGTTTGATCTTCAATCTTCAATACTTGTATCATTTGTCATTTGAACTTCAAAGATTGATAAGTCATCCGATCTCTTGTATTGATCTTCAATGATCTTGCCCTTCTTTCTTCTTTGTAAATGTGATACCTATCTCATTGAGTAATATCATTTGAAATATTAAATATCACATTTTAATGGTTTGTGGTCATCAAAATAACCATATATCCTTGGGTTGAGACCCTGGGGTTAACAATCTCCCCCTTTTTGATGATGACAAACCATTGCACACAAATCATAAATAAAGGATACACAATTTGTGATCCTCCCCCTTACTTCATGTATAGAGATAAATTTTCCATTTTCTTCAAGGTATTTTTCAAATGATAAGTATTCTCCCCCTTTCTTCATTGATGTATTTCTAAATAAAATAAATGCATCATATCCATCATTACACAATCAATAAGTGCATCATATCCATCATTACACAATCTACTCAACTATATTGAGATATATAATTAAAAATCATAGAAGAAACAACATTTGCACAAGTAATATGAACCCATTAAATTTGATTAAGTCAAGGACTTTACAAAGGTTAGAACTTAGTGGGTCATGTAAAAAATTTCAAGTGCAATCTTTGATATTTCTCCCCCTATGGCATCATCAAAAAGAAAAGAGGGCATGTGTCACTCGAGGCCATGATGGGCCATGAGACAGCTTAATTGAAGGTGCACCCGATCAGTGTCATCGCGAGAGGCATCAAGTAGGTCTTTAACAAATTCACAAATACTCTCACATTGAGTGCGGAGAAGGTCGACATTTACCCCTATTTCTGCAACGTCGATTCGGAGAGATTCAATGGCAGCAAAAACACATTGAATGTCCTCATTGGAGCTAGAGGGGTCACCAGAGGGATGAGGAGAGTCAGGCATGCCGATATCCTGATCATGATAGGCTTGCTCCTCTGCGGCTTGCTCAGGTGGCTGGATTTTCTTCAACCTTGCAGGAGTGGGTTCCCAAGAATCGCCAACAAGCCTATACCCCATATTTTTAAGGGTATGATCACAATAAACATCATTGGCAGCACCAATTTCTTCTAAGTCTCGTGGGCAGCGGACGTTAAAATGTTCAAATAGGAATGAAATGAGTTTTCCATAAGGCAGAGTCTTCTTACGCTTTTGGCAATCTCTCATGAAGCATATGATGAGGTAGGGAAGATTAACTAAGTGATGTTGAATAAGGGCCCAAATGAGATAAACATCAAAATAGGTGACATGATTATAGGACCCAGACCGCGGAAGAATATTGTGGCAAATAATATGATGAATCACCCGGGCTTCTAATGAGAGTTGGGATGCAATCGGCTTAAAGGGTTCAACAATATCATTTCGTTCACAAAGTAATTTGAGGGCCTCTACAGCATCAAAACCATCAATCCAAGTATTAGTTTTATACATTATAGGACCATCGGAGGGGGCTTGAATAATGGTTCCTAAATCCTCTCAGTTGAAAGAAAAAGGAGTGCCACTCACTGAGGATTCAACACGAGGATTCAAGGGATTTGCTTTGAGAGAAAAATTTGCATAAAATTGTTTTACCAGTGTAGGATAGGAGGGCCGAACGATTTCGATAAAAGGGGTCCATCCTTGATAGTCAAAATGTGCTCTAAATGGAAATTGATTTGCAAATTGATCAAAAAAAGAGAGAGAAACGATTTTACCGAAAACCACTTTGCGAAACATGAAATGAAGAATGTAAGTGCTTTCCGCATCTTGTGAGACGAAGCGAAGACGAGTGTCACTCATTCTTTTCGACCGTCGTTCGGTCTCAGCCAGTTGTCCTTGATCACGGGACTGCCGTTTGGGTGCCATTGCGGAGATTGAGGGAGGAAGGAGTGGAAAGAGGTGATGTAGAGAAAGGTTAGGGAGGATTAGGGTGAAACGACAGGAGGAAGAAGAGAGCCGAACAAGAAAAAAAATGAAAAACGGAAGGCAAAAAAAATGAAGGAGTAAAAAAAAAACGGAGAGAAGCAGGGAAGAAGAGAGAGATCGAGCGAAAGAGGGAAAGAGATTTGAGGAAAAAGAGGTTAAAACGAGGGTTAAAAGAACTTACCCACGTGTTTTAGTCGACTGAAATGTATGTTCAGTCGGCTGAAAAAGGGCGCCGAGAGTAGACAGTGAATCAGAGAGAAAATCAGTCGGCTGAAAATGAGTTTCAGTCGGCTAAAAAATAATTAACGGGCGGTTCAATCGGCTGAAAATGGGAATCGCTTGGTTCAGTCGGCTGAAAAGTATGCTCAGTCGACTGAAATATGTCACGTACAGTAGACAGTAGACAAAGGCAAAATCAATCGACTGAAAATTAGTTTCAGTCAGCTGAAAAATGGGTAGCCGTATGGTTCAGTCGGCTGAAAGGTATTTTCAGTCGGTTGAAAAATAAGAAAAAAAAATAGCCAGTGCATAGGAATAATTTAGTCGACTGAAATATGAATATCAGTCGGCTGAACGTGTCCACCCCTTTTTTTTTTTTAATTCAACACACATCCCTACTGAGGTATATTCCCAAATCTTTTATGATTGTACAAAATCTATCTTCAGAAAGAGGTTTTGTAAAAATATCGGCCAATTGATGGTCAGTGCTTACAAATTCTAATTGAACATCACCTCTTTGCACATGGTCTCTAATGAAATGGTGTCTAATTTCAATGTGCTTAGTTCTAGAGTGTTATATGGGATTTTTTGACAAATTTATAGCACTTGTATTGTCACACCTAATTGGAATGCGATCATAATTAAGGCCAAAATCTTCCAATTGTTGTTTCATGTACAACAGTTGAGCACAACAACTCCCGGCAGCTACGTATTCTGCTTCAGTTGTGGATAAGGCCACTGAATTTTGCTTTTTACTGAACCAAGATACGAGGGAGAGTCCAAGGAAGTGACAAGTCCCACTCGTGTTTTTTCTATCAATTTTATAACCGGCAAAGTCCGCATCCGAATAACTTACTAATTCGAGTAAAGTGTGTTTAGGATACCATAAGCCCAAATCAATAGTGCCAATCAAATATCGGAAAATAAGTTTTACGGCAACAAGGTGTGATTCTTTGGGACAAGATTGAAAACGTGCACACAAGCATACACTAAACATTATATCCGGTCTACTAACGGTTAGTACAACAAACTTCCTATCATGCCACTATAGAGTTTCATATCAACGGGTTTGCCACAATCATCCTTGTCAAGCTTGGTAGATGAGCTCATAGGAGTCCCAATTGATTTAGCTTCATTCATTCCAAATTTCTTGAGAAGGTCTTTGACATATTTTGATTGATTTATAAATATCCCTTCACAAGATTGCTTGATTTGTAAACCAAGGAAGAAGGTTAGTTCACCCATCATACTCATCTCGAATTCATCATGCATGATTTTCGCAAATTCTTTACAAAGTTGTTCATTTGTAGATCCAAAAATAATGTCGTCCACATATATTTGTATAATGAGCATGTCATTGTCTAGAGATTTAATAAATAAAGTAGTGTCAATTTTTCCTCTTATAAAGCCATTTTTAATGAGAAAATTACTAAGCCTATCATACCATGCTCTAGGTGCTTACTTTAAACCATACAATGCTTTTGTCAATTTGTAAACATGATTAGGAAATTCATGATTTTCAAATCCGGGTGGTTGTTTTACATAAACTTCTTCGGAGATGAAATCATTTAGAAAGGCACTTTTCACATCCATTTGAAATAATTTGAAATTTTTGAAACAAGCATATGCAAGCAACATTTTTATGGCTTCTAGCCTAGCAATCGGGGCAAAGGTTTCCTCATAATCTATCCCTTCTTCTTGGTTGTAACCTTTGGCTACTAGTCTAGCTTTGTTTCTAACAATATTTCCTTCCTCATCCTTTTTATTTCTAAAAACCCACTTTGTGCCAATTATTGAGTGATCCTTAGGCATAGGCACAAGCTCCCATACTTTGTTTCTTTCAAATTGATTTAGTTCTTCTTGCATGGCAATTATCCAAAACTCATCTATTTCGGCTTCTTGAATGTTCTTTGGTTCGATTTGAGAGACAAAAGTCATGTTGTTAGAAGCGCTTCTAAGTTTAGATCTAATGGCTATTCCTTGAGATGGATCACCAATAATTTGATCTTTTGGATGATCTCTTACAAAACTCCAAGCCTTAGGAAGATCATTATTTGGTTTGACGTCCTCACTATCTTGTCTTCCACTACTATTTGAAGCATTTAATTCATTATTAGGATTGTCTTGGATATCAAGTTGATTCATCTCTTTTTCCAAAATTACAACCTCATCATTAAGATCCTTTTTTATTTCAAAAGGGTTGGCTTCATCAAAGACCACATGAATCGATTCCTCCACAATTGATGTTCTCATGTTATATACTCTATATGCTTTGCTAATGGGAGAATAGCGAACAAAGATTCCTTTATTTGATTTTGGATCGAATTTTCCTAATTGATCTTTGGTGTTTAGTATAAAACACTTGCATCCAAAAACTCTAAAGTATCCAATGTTTGATTTTCTACCATTCCATATTTCATAAGGGGTCTTATCCAATCCTTTTCTAATTGTTACCCTATTTATAACATGGCAACCCGTGCTTACGGCTTTGGCCCAAAAGTATGTTGGTAACTTATGTTCGTTGAGCATGGTCCTAGCTATTTCTTGAAGTGTTCTATTCTTTCTTTCAACTACTCCGTTTTGTTGAGGATTTCTAGGAGCGGAGAAATTGTGACCAAAACCATTTTCATCACAAAGTATTTCCATTTCTTGATTTTCGAATTCTCTACCCCTATCACTTTTAATGTTGTTGATTGCATATCCTTTTTCATTTTGGACTCTTTTACAAAATTTTGCAAAAGCTTTAGGTGCATCATTTTTGTGAGCTAGATATAACACCCAAGAGAAGCGAGAATAATCATCAACAATTACAAATGCATATGACTTACCACCCATACTTTGAACTTTGCTAGGACCAAACAAATCCAAATGCAATAGTTGAAGAGGCCTAGAGATAGATATATACTTTTTGCTTTTAAAAGAACTTTTGATTTGTTTTCCAAATTGGCATGCATCACAAATTCTATCATTGGCAAATTTGGCCTTAGGCAAGCCATCAACTAATTCAAATTTGGATAGATTTGAAATAAGTTCCATGTGAGAATGTCCTAGTCTCCTATGCCATAACCAACTATTTTCATTTATGACAGCAATGCATTTAACATTTTGGTTAAGCATGTTATCAAAGTCAATGGTGTAAACATTTTCATCTCTATATGCTATGAACATTTCTTTATCATTGCTAGCATTTCTAATAGAACATTTGTTTGATTCAAATACTACCTTATTGCCTTTATCACAAAGTTGACTTACACTAAGTAAATCATGTTTCAACCCATCTACCAATAGTACATCTTCAATGGAAAGTAAGGGATCATTACCAATTTTACCTTTACCGATGATCTTGCCCTTGGAGTTGTCACCAAAGGTAACAAATCCACCATCTTTGAGAGAGAGAGAGATGAATTTTGATTTGTCTCCCGTCATGTGTCTTGAGCATCCACTATCAAGAAACCACTTATTTTTTCTTGGCATTAATTTCATGCATATCTGCAAAATATATTTAAGTAATTCTTCTTGGTCCCCATGTAGATTTGGGTCCATTTGGGTTAGATTATAAGGAAATGTTCCTTTTTGGAACCCAAATCAGTTTTGTTAGCCCTTTTTCTTTCCTAATTGAGCAAGAATAAGAAATATGTCCATTCTTTCCACAAAAGTTGCAAGTAATGTGTGGAGAGGTAGGAGATGAAGTTTTGACAAAGAAGTTTTTGTAAAATGATTTCTTTGCTTTGGGATTATATCCCAATCCTTCTTTGTTAAAAACACATCTTTGATTTCCCAATAACATATCTAAATTTTTCTTTTCCATGGTAAATTTCTCAAGAGACTTAGTTAAGTTATTCAATTTTTCTTCCAAGACAATATTTTCCTTTTTGTATGGACATGGAAATGTAGGTAGTTTTGAAATTTTATCAATCTTCTCTTTCAATTCTTTTTTCAAGTTTTTCATGGGCAAGAACCTTTTTGTTAAGCTCCTCATTTTCAAGTTTCAACTTTTCAAGTTCTTTTGAAAGTGAGGAGTTGTCTCTTCTGAGAGAGACATTTTCTTTTCCTTGTTTTTTAAGATCCTTATACATTTCTTCTAGTGAGTCAACTAGTTCTACATAGGTGCATCATTTACTAAAGAGTCAAGTGTAGGATTTACCTCATCTTCATTTGCCATGAAACAAATATTTGTCGTGTGGTTTTTGGATGATTCACCATCCGATTCGCTGTCGGACTCCAACCATGCAGCTTTGAATGCTTTCTTTTTAAACTTCTTGTCATCTTTCTTCAATAGCAGACATTCGGCTTTGATGTGTCTCGTTTTGCCGCAATTAAAACAAGTGAGGGGCTATTTCTTGCTTGAATCTCCCTTATAGCCATCCTTTTTTAATGGCTTCTTTCGAAATTGATTGCTTCTTCTCAAGAGACTATTGAATTTACGGGTGATCAAGACCAAGTCTTCATTTTCATCCTCACTATCTTCTTCTTCTTCTTGATCAACATATGTCTCCTTTGGTGAGGCTTTAAATGCAAGAGACTTCTTTTCTTTGGCAATTTCCTTTCGACCATTCATGGAAATCTCTTGGGTTATGAGAGATCCCAAGAGTTCATCAAGTCCCAATATGGAGATATCTTTTGCTTCTATTATCGTCGTTGACTTCGACTCCCAAGAATTTGGCAATGACCTAAGAATTTTGCTCACATTATCTTCGTTAGAATAAGTCTTTCCAAGGGCATTAAGTTCATTTATAATCTTTGTGAATCTAGTAAACATGGAAGAAATGGATTCATTTGGCTCCATAGTAAAGAGTTCATATGAGTGTACAAGCCTATAAATTTTTTATTTCTTCACTTGATTAGTGCCTTCATAGGTCACTAGAAGCTTATCCCAAATTTCCTTGGCCGATTTGCAAGATGAAACTCTATTAAATTCATTTCGGTCAAGAGCACAAAATAGAATGTTCATGGCTTGAGAGTTGTATTGATTAAGCCTATGATCATTCTCATCCCAAAGCTCTCTAGGTTTAGGAGCAAAATTAGTCATTTTGGAACAAATGGCCCAAATTCAATAGCTTCCCATATGTGATGGTCCATTGATTGTAAGAAAATTTGGATCCTAGTTTTCCAGAAATTATAGTCACTTCCATTGAACAATGGAGGTCTATTAATTGAACAACCTTCACCATAAGAAGATCCCCCAAAGTTTGCCATTCGATCGATTTCTCAAACGGTTAAGTAATTCAGAGAATCTGAGCTCTGATACCAATTGTTGCCCAGAAATTGACCCTAGAGGGGGGGTGAATTGGGTCAATGCAAACTATTTGGATTTTCTTTGATTTCACAATTTAGAAAAATAAGATGCAAATAAGTAGTAAATAAATGCTAGAATATAAAAGAGGAGATGAGAAGAGATGGAGAGATTGAACCCGAGATTTTTACGAGGTTCGGCGTTCTTGCCTACGTCCTCGCCTCAAGTACACCACTTGAGGATTGAATGTACTAAACTTCTCCTTCAAGGGTGGAGAAGAAACCTATTATACAACTTGAAGGTGAAGATACCCTTCTCCTTCACAAGGGTTACACAACCCTTCTCAAATTTTATCTCTCAATGAAATGTAGAAGATTACAATGTAAAGCTTAGGAGTAACTCTCAAATGTTTACAAATCTAGTTTTCTAAGAGTTACTCAAAAAGTTGAACTGAAATGGCTCAAGGTAAGATTGTAAGAGATGGTTTGAACTAGAGTATGCTTGAGATTTGATTTCAATGGATTCCTTTTGATTTCAAGTAAATCAGCCACCCATTTACTCATAGAAGCTTGGTTTTATAATTTTGTCATATTTAGAACCGTTGCCAAGAATTAAATGAAGCAAGGGGCCGTTGGAGGGAGCATTTATTGTTCAAAAATATTATCGTTTCGCGATTTAGTCGACTGAAGTGAATATTCAGTCGACTGAAAATGCCCCGAAACACAAACAGTTTATCTGTGAATAATTCAGTCAACTGAATCTAATTGCAAGTCATGAAAATTCTTATTTTCAGTCGGCTGAAACATCATTTCAGTCGACTGAAATCCCTATACTGTGAACATTTAGTATTTCAGTCGGCTGAACCTTCATTTCAGTCGACTGAAATCACTCTCCACTGAAAATACAGTATTTCACTCGGCTGAAATATTGATTCAGTCGACTGAAATCTCGTCTCCCCATAATCCATTGATTCAGTCGATTGAAACTTCAAGTTCAGTCGCCTGAAATGGCCTTAAAGATGTTTTGTGTAGTTTTGGCTTCATTTTGGTCATTTCAAACACATAGATCTTGGGGACTTAATCTTATCCTAGGATTCCATTTAGATGCATAAGATAAACCTTGGTTTTCCTAGGGGCCACTAGAGGGTGACTTGAGCCATTGTGTTCAACAATTGTGTAACTTTACATTTTGTTCTTAACACTCATGACCAAAACTAAGAACACAAGTTTGATCTTCAATCTTCAATCTTCCATACTTGTATCATTTGCCATTTGAACTTCAAAGATTGATAAGTCATCCGATCTCTTGTATTGATTTTCAATGATCTTGTCCTTCTTTCTTCTTTGTAAATGTGATACCTGTCTCATTAAGTAATATCATTTGAAATATTAAATATCACACTTTAATGGTTTGTGGTCATCAAAATACCCATATATCCTTGGGTTGAGACCTTGGGGTTAACAAGAGGAAATCCTAATTTCATAAGAAAAGCTAATTCAAATAGAAAACTATTTAGGAAAAAGAAACTTGGTGTAATTATAAAACTAACTAAAATAATTAAGATTAGATTCAATTTATTAAAATTTAATCCAACCCACCTGAATTTCAATCTTAGTGTCCTTCACTTTAGGTGTGCTTTTTTCCCTCAAGCCATGGTGGTACATTTTCACGTTATTGTCGGCTCATCGTGGTTTTGCTTGATGCTTTAGTAGTTTTTCTTTTATATTTATTGTATTTTTTGACACTTGTGAATATCAAAACAGTTGAGTTGATAGTTGAATATTATTTATCCTCCTGTAGATCAAATTTTATTAAAATTTGATATAAATATGACTTGACTTTAGTGATTGAATCATCATTTGTTTTTCTTCTTCATAATGACGTCCTCTGATTTTAACCACAAACAGAAATGACTTTAAAATGGTTGTTCAATTAACTTTCATTCTATTCAATTGAATTCTTGCCATTCTATTGAAAAAAAAATTAAATGAAAAGAGAACCAAATACAACTTATGTGACCTTTCACACTTAATTTGAATTCGTTATCTATTATACTTTTACTTTAGTATTTATCTTAATAGGTTAATAATTAAATAATAACTAAAAACGATACTTCATTGAAACATATCTATCTACTTGTATTTATTCTTTTAAACCAAGCACTTGATAAAAAAATACTTGTTTTATACTCAAATTTGTTCTCAGTTTTAGCGGGCTAATCCAGCTCCCTCATTCCCAAATCTACTCATATCATTCGTGCTCGTTTTTCTATTCTATGCTTCTTCTTTTTTAAATTACCATATGCACTCAAATTTTGTTTTAGTTTATTTTAAAATCGAAGGTGTCCAAGCGTCTCATCTGTAGGCTTCTTTACCCAATTAATTCTTCGACACATGTGCACACTTCCCTATACACATATACCGGGTCCAAACGACGAGGAGTAACCCTATGGAGAGTGGCTCAGAGGGTTTGACTGTAAATCGAATTCAAGACCTCCTTTCATGAGGAGAACTTTTCAACGGTCAAGCCAACTCCTTCTCGATTCAAATTTTGTTTTATTCAACCCCACCTAATGTGACTAGTTCTGAATTTAAAAAAAACACTTAAAATTGGGATAAAAGTTTTTTTAATAGAAAAGAAAAGAGAAGAGGATGTCTTTTTTATGTAGGGCTATGCAAAATAGATGAAGTGGCTAAGATTTTTGAACTTTAATGAGATACATGAACTAAAACTAATAAATAAATTAAACAGTAGTACTTAAATAGTGTTTTTAATATAGATTAGGTTAGGTTTAGGCTCGAGACCTCTTTAGATCTCTATTCAACATGATTTTTTTTTTAAGACCAAGGTATTCATGCCTCTTAGAGCGACTAGTCCAACATGATTCAAATTTATTTCAGTTTCTGATAAGTTTGGGTCTAAGATATATCTACCCAACTTGACTTGGATCTATTTTGTATCATTTCAAATTAGGTCAATTTAATTTTTTCAAAATTAATTATTCAAACCTAGATTTTTTCTTTTTAATGGGATAGGTTAAGTCATAATTTAATATGCTAATCTCAAATTTGGCTAGGCCGGCAGAATTGAATCATAATGTTTGTATGATTTAATTTAGATTATAAGATGTTGGGCAATAAGATGGGCTCCAATGACTCTAAATCAAATAAATTATTGTTGGTACGAGATTTTAAAAGAAATTAATCTATTAGACATATGTATCTACTAGTTTAATTTAAATAAATAGATGGTTGACGTGAAACTCTCTTTTAATTATTAATTTAATTCGTTAAAATCAAATAGATATAAATGTTTAAATAAAACTACTTTTTATAATTGGTATAAGAGAAAATTTTATTTTACTTTCGTTAATATGGCTTATTTTGGAATTAAAATTTAGTCAGGAATACGCAAGTCGGCTTTGGTAGATTAGGGTTTCGAACCTTCAACGGTCATCTCTGTAATTCAACTTCTCTCTCTTTCTTAAAATTAGAAGGTTTCTTGCCCACTAGTGCACTACCACCACCGCCCACTTTCCAGTTACTCCCTACCGACTTCTGTCCTTCTATTTAAGGTTTCTTCAATTAGTATGTTTGAGAAATCTGCAATTCAAATCTCTGTCTGCCTCTCTCTTTCTCTGAGAAATCTGCAATTCAAATCCTCTCTCTCATCTGAATCTTGAAGCAAACATGATGGAGTTGGAGAGTATAGATGGGCCTACGTCTTTTACCGTGTTTCCCCCAGTTGCTAAACCTGAAACAAGGCATTCGACTGCAACAATCGAAATCAGGCATACAATGATTCTAGAACGGGTGCTTTTTCATGAGGAAGGGTTGCAAAGGGATGAAATACCATGGACTAGTAGTGAAACATTTCCTTTGACATTCGACCAGTTTACGAATCCTGACACATTCGGTGGTTTCACACTTTCACTTTCACCTGGGAGATGGTATCGTTTTTCAAATTCACCACCAAGAGGTTGTTGCAACTTTTATTGCATCAAATCTCGCAAAAGTTGCAAAGTTAACAGAACTCTGTCCATTTGAGGTCAAGATTGAGGTTTATGTGCAGTCCCGTCAGATGCAGACATTGTTTGACGGAGAGGAAGAGGAGATAATGACAATCTTCGATGGAAAGGAAGACGAGATAATGTCATTCTTTGATGGAGAGGAAGAGGAGATGATGGATGTCCAACCGAACCATCTTTCCTCTGCTTCCCCAGCATTGATGTATGCAGTTGTACAATTGAAAAGATACAAGTATCAGGCTGGCAAGGCTAGAGAGTTAATGTGTGTCATCTGCCAAAAAGACTTCTCTGCTGGTGAAACAATCATGGAGATGCTTTGTTCTCATACATTTCACAGCAGTTGCTTCTTTGATTGGTTGAATGTAATTCTTGTTGAAGCATTGCGGAAATCAATTGGAAAGTGGATGTGATACACTCATCCTGTTTTTATTTAATCAGTCAAATGGGATTGTTTGTGAGGTGCCAATTGGCTGTAATTTGGTCTTAATTGAAGCATATGAGTGACCATTTTTTGAGTAGTTTCACCGAACATGACTTGCAGTCATTAATAAAACTGGAAATGATGGTATAAGGATGGGTAGAAATTGAACTGCATGCAACCCTATTTCGAATCATAATTTCTGTCACTTACAGAGCTTGAGCTGTTTCTGGGTTGGACTTTTCTTTCAGCTTAGAGGTTGGCTGAAGGAGGGATTTACTTGGAGCAATCTAAACTACCAGGCAGGTGGGGGAAGGGGATGATTTTAGTAGCAATTTCAACATCTTATATGTAATGCGGAAATATAATATGGTTATGGAATTCAAAATTTTAAAAAAATGTTGATAACAGTTTTGATTAATTGACACAAGTGGGACCAATTTTGTGTAGCTTCACCAACCATGACTTACAGTCATTTACAAAAGTGTGGATGGCCATAGGGTGGCCAGAAATTGTTGTACATGCAATGTTTGCCCCAGTACTGAAGGCAGGAAAATATTTGCTCGGTTTTGTTAAAATTCTAGCAGTCTATCTTGTTCTGCACAAGGAATGTAAGATATTCTTAACAATCAGGTAGAAAAGTTGTGAAATATACAGAGTGATGCAAGACCATTGGTGGATCAGGCTTGTAAAAAGGGTGAAGTGATATTTTTAACAGTCTAAGAATGGCTAGAAAATATGGAAGGCATCACAGCTGATGCTGAGAGATTGTGTCGTCAAACAAAAACAAGCATGAAATGGTTTTATTTGAAGTCACATTACAAGCTAGGTAAGGAAGCTAAACAGAAGTTTGATGAAGATTCCAACTTCTGCAACGAAGCATTAGAGCTTGATGTTAATGTCTCATCCGCAAAACGAGCTTAAAACATGTCTCTGGTAGATTTTGTGTCTCATAAACTGATTGAATCTTCCATTGATCTAGTCATGGACACTATGAAGGAAGAAAACATCAACATTGTCAGTGTATATGGAATGGGAGGAGTTTATCTTCGTGCAGGAAGCCAATATCAAAGTAATCCACGAAGATAGTGAATTGGTACTAGTAAGTAGGATACGAGATAGACCCAATCAGGAGATGACACCTTTGGAACAGTAAAAAGGCAGTTCTCTTAATTTTGGATAATCTTTTGGAAAAGTTGGAATTAAGCAGAGTAGGCATTCCCAAAAAAATTGACATCAAGGCCTGCAAAATCGTACAACAAGGAGCGTCAATGCATGCATTGCAATGAATACTGATATAGTACTCCAGTCCATCCCTTGCGAAAACCAGATGCATGGGATCTATTTTTTCAAGAATGCTAGCAATGTTATTAGTGATCTTAGTTTGCATGAAGTAGCAAAGCAGGTTTTTGTGGAATGTGGGGGGGTTTGCCTTTGGCAATTGTTACACTTTGAACAACATTGAAGGATTAAAAAATACTTTTGGTAAAATGCATTGTTAAAATTAAAAAATTACAGACTATCAAACATCATGGTTATGGATGCAAAGGTATTTGCTTCTCCAAAGTTGAGTTATGAATACCTGGAAAGTGAGGAGGCGAAGTCAGTCTTCTTACTCTATTCTATATTTCCAGAGTCCACTCATATTACTACAACTGCTATCATAAGGTACGGGATGGAGGAAGGTATATTTGAGCATGTCACTACTTTAGATGAAGCATCAAATAAAGTACTTTCCATATTTGAGGATTCTTGGTTGTTGCTGGAAGGAGATAGAGAAGGGACTGTAAAGATACATGATATGATCCACAACATGGCCATATAAATTGCCTTTAGTGATGAGCATGGTTTTGCTGTAAGAGGAGGTGTAGGATGTGATGAGTGGCTAGAGAATTATTAGGCTCTGTGTAGCCTGATAATCAAAGATGTATTGTTGATCCGACTTGTATTGTTTTGTGTGTGTGTGTGTGTGAGAGAGAGAGAGAGAGAGAGAGATGAACAATTGAATCGAGATCCGTCTCTTCTTCTTAGTTTTTGCCTTTGAGTAGAGTGGATCGGTGTGAGTCCGTGGACGTATTGAAAGGGAACCACATAAATTTATGTATTGTGGTTTGCTTCTTATTCTTGGTTTCTCTTTCATTTTTTCAATATTGCTGGTGTGTGTGGCCGAGAAGGCGATTTCTCCCATAAAGAATGAAACTGCATGCTTAGTAAGATGTAAATGGATTTCTTTAATTAGCCACCATATTGATAACCTACCTGACCAAGTAAAACTCTCTGAATCTTAACGCTAACGCTACCAAGAAATAAATTAGTACAAAGCATTGCAGACTAATTCTGAGTTGGAGCACTTGACTGGGTTGAAGGCTCTTTTAGTCCATCTAGAAAATGATAAAATGTATGTAGTAAGACAACTCAGGTCCTTGGAGAAATGTGACAAAATCCAATATATGCATTGGTGAGCACTATTTTCACATGTTGGAAAGAATGAGCATGACAATTAACAACATATTGTTCATGCTTAAAGATTGGGTTAGGGTGATGATTCGAAAAATGGATGTCCTCAACTTGTTCTGTTGTGAGGGTTCCAAGAATGTTCAAGAATTGGGTGGAATAGACTTTCGCAACTTAGAGCATCTCTGTCTTGCATAATTTCATGAAATGGAACATATTGCAAGAACAATAGGGGCTTCTCCAGATGCATTTTTGAGCTTAAAAGGGCTTGGGAATTTTTCCATGGAGAATCTAATGGAAATCTACCATGGCCCATTACCATCTACATTCTTTGGAAACCCAACATCACTAATAGTGGCAGGCTGTGGAAAATTAACTGTGGCCTTGCCATCTAGTTTGCTGATTGGGTTGCAGAACATTGTGGTCCTTAAGCTATGTTCATGTTTTGAGTTGCAGGAGGTATTTAACTTGGTAGATACCATTGAAGGTCAAGTGCTATCGAGATTGAAAAAAATTGAATTTCATGACCAGCCCAAATTGACAAGTATTTGGGAGGGGTCTATGCAACAACTTCGAACATCTTCTCCCCCCCATGCTTGAAGAGAGGCTAAAAACTGAAGCGGCCTCACATTGAAAATTGCAATAAACTAGAGAAACTACCCATAAAGGGTCTCCAAAGCCTACAAAAGTTGACCATTTACTCTTGTCATAGCCTAAGGAGTTTCTTTATCATATTCATGTTAAAAATAAAAAATCATATAAAATAGTAAAAAATAGAATTCATAGTTTCATTGTGAATTTAACACAGTTTTGGAATTTTCATTGAGATTTTAAGTCTTAATCTTCTTTTAGAGTGAAATTAAGTTTTGAGTCTTATTTTTTTTTTTTTTTCATTTAGAATTCAGTTTTCTTGATTTCAAATGAATTATCAATTGGCGTGTTGAATCAAAAGACATTCTTCTGAAAAAAAAATTCAAATTTGAGTTTCTCATCTGAAATGAGCACATACATCCAAATGCAATCATATCATAGATACAAGTTCTCAATCACACACTTCCATCATCAACTAATTTCACGTGTATTAGGCAAGATCAACATATCAAAAAAAAAAAAAAAAAGTTTGGTACATACCCACAACTGGGTAGCTCAGCTGGTGGCCTCTCCCCTTGGGAAGGGAGAGGTCACGAGTTCAAGCCCCGGTGATCTTTACTCGGGAGTGTGGGGTCTTTGTTTCTACTCTCAGGAGTTTTAGGAGGGCTATGGCCAAGGTATAAGTCGGGGTGGGTATGAGGTTTCTCCTCGGTTTTAAAAAAAAAACAGTTTGGTACATTTATGACAATCCATCTCCATCACTACATTACTTCGTTCACCCAATGTCCAGAAATAATCCACTCATTTATTCCCATACCAGCAACCTCCAGCTTCATGAGGAGGGAGGCAACCAGTTGAACTAAAATGAATTTTTAACTGAATTTGTTGTAATAAAAAAATTATTATAAAAATGGATGGCTTGAACTAACAGCTCACTTTGCCCTTATATTTCATATGGCTATTTATTTTCGTTATCTTTGTAAAATAGATAAAAAATGTTTAGAGAACAAATATTGTATTTTAAATAGATTTAGATATTAATTTTTATAGTATAAATAGTTGATGAATGATAAAACGAATGGTTAATCATATCATGAATTATTAACTTTAAATTTTATATATAAGCCATCTCTTAAAAGTTCGTTCACTTTAAGTATGACTCAGAATGTCTACGTTTGAATATAAGGGTGAAAACTCTAAAAGCATTCCTTGACGATCTAATTAAAGAAGATCGACCACAATATTTTATGAATAAAAAGAACTTAAAGTAATCAAATTTGACTTGATTGATATCAGTCATTGCAATTGCTTATGTGCATAACATTTAAATTGAATAGTTAAATAGACATAAAAGTTTAGAGACTAAAAATAATATGAAGAAAAATAAATTTTGAAAAACCTAAAGAGTAATGTGAGGATTTGTATCTTTCCATTAAATGCCACACCAGTTATCTTATTCAGTACATGAGTAATGTAGAAAATCTTAAAAACGAAGTTGATAAGTTGAGGCCATTGAGAGAACATTTGCAACGATTGGTAGATGAAGCTCGTAGGAATGGAGATGATATTGATCCAATTGTGCAAGACTAGATGACAAGAGTCGAAAAAATCGAAGCCAGTGTGGAGGGAATGGGTAATAAGGATGAGAAAATATGAAATGTTTCAAAGGATGTCTTTCTAATTGTAGCTCTCGGTACCGTTTAGGTAAAGAGGCGAAGAAAAAGTTTGATGATGCGAATAAACTTCACAATGAAGGGAACTTTAGTTGTGTTGCACTCCGTCCATGTCCTGAAGGCATTGAACAGATCCCTCGTGAAGATTTTGAAGCCTATGAATCAACAACATCAACAATGAAGCAAATCATGGAGGCCTTAAAAGATGACAACATTAGCATCGTTGGAGTCTATGGAATGGGAGGCGTAGGAAAGACTACACTTGTGAAAGAAGTAGGCAATCAAGTGATTACAGAGAAGCTTTTTAAAGTTGTAATGGTGACAGTGTCACAAAAGTCTGTGGAAGAAATCCAAGGAGAAATAGTAGAAAATTTAGGTATGAAACTAAAAGAAAAGACATTAATCCAAAGAAAAGCCAGGTTGCCCAGCAGATTGAAACAGGAGACAAATATCCTTCTAATCGTAGATGATTTATGGAAAGAATTGGAGTTGGGTGAAGTAGGGATTCCATCTGGGGAAGACCACAAGGGCTGCAAAACTGTACTGACATCTCGAAGTGCACATGTATGCAACTTGATGAAATGCCAAGTGGCGATTAAAGTGGACATCTTATCAAAACAAGATTCATGGAAGTTGTTCAGGAGAAACGTAGGTCATGTTGCACAACATTGCGCAGGAAGTTGCCAAGGAATGTGGAGGATTGCCACTAGCTATTGTCACAGTTGGACGATCAATGATAAATAATACAGACCTAAGGATTTGAAAAGATTCATTGTTGCAATTGAAAAGGTCTGCTCCAATAACCATTGCAAGAATGCATGACAAGGTGTTCTCATCTCTAACTCTTAGTTATAATAGATTAAAAAGTGAGGTGATCAAGCTCTTTTTCTTGTTCTTTTGCCTATTTCCAGAAGATTATGAAATCGATCTTAATGTCTTTCCAGAAGATTATGAAATCGATGTTAATGTTTTAACATTTTATGGGATAGGTGAGGGGTATATAAAGGATGTTGACACTTTGGAGCAAGCAAGGAATAGAGTTCATGCATTCGTCGAAAATCTCAAGGCATGTTGTTTGTTGCTTGATGGAAATAAAGAAGTGTGTGTGAAGTTGTATGATGTTGTTAGAGACGTGGCCATGTGGATGCATCAGAAGATGAACATAAATTTCTTGTGAAAACGAGTGCACAAATGGAAAATTTAAAAGCTGAGGAATGGCAAGGATGTAAGAGGGCTTCACTAAGGAATTGTAGAATTACTTCACTTGACGATAAGATGCAGGAAAACCAAGGACTCCTTACTTTGTTACTGCAAAATAATCTTTCTTTGGAGAAAATACCCGACAATTTGTTCAAGGGGATGAAATCCCTTGTGGTCTTGGATCTAAGTCACACTAGTATTTCAACACTTCCGCCATCATTTCCATGCCTGGTAAACCTTCGAATGCTTTGTCTTGATTATTGTCACCATTTGAAGGATGTATCTCAACTTGGAGGAGTCAAAAAGTTCCTAATGCTCCATCTAAGGTCAACAATAATTCATGCATTGACTTGAGAAATAGGTACTAACAAATCTAATTTTCTTGGATTTAAGAGACACTGGAGATCTTAAAACAGTAGCACCGAATGTGATATTGAGGTTGGTTTGTTTGCAAGAGTTGTACATGGCAAAAACCTTCAAAGGATGGGAAATCGAAGGCAGACAACATGTGGTGAGAAGAGTGTTATATGGAAGCAATGCTAGCATTGTTGAAGTGGGTTCCTTGACAAACTTAGCCTCTCTAGATATTGAAATAGAAAATGTGGGGTGCTTGTCCAGGGATATTAAAGGCCCTTAGATGAATCTCAAAACATTTTGCGTATCTGTGGGAGGTAAAATCGACTTTGAAACTTTGAAGAAAGTTGAAATGTTTACAAAACATCTGTCTACGAAAGTGACAAGAGCCCCAAAATACCAGAGGACAAAGAGATTGCAAGGCATCTCAGAACCCCTCAGTCATTGGAGTTTTGGTTTTCTTGGAAAAAACTGAGGAGCTATTATTTATGACTTGTGAAAATGATATTTGGATAGCTTAAGAAAATTCATTAGTGGGCCTCTTTCAACTGGTATTTTCGGAGAACTAAAGCTCCTTCATATCTCAAGTTGCCAGAAGTTAGTCATCATCCTCTCAAGAGATGTGCTACTGAGAATGCAAAATTTGGAAAAAGTTTAAGTTCATAATTCCAACAAGGTACAAGTGGTATTTATTGTTGGGGGAATAAATCGAGGAGAAATTGTACACTCCAAATTAAGAGTTCTAGACTTGTACTATCTACCACAACTAATAAGCAGTTGGAAGGGACATGTTCCACCGGAGAGCCTACAGAACATAGAAGAAATCAGTATAGAAGCTTGTGAAGCTATGAAAGCTCTCTTTTCATTTAGTGTGGCTCAAAGCCTTAAAAAGTTGGAACACCTTACGATAGTGTATTGCAACAATATTGAAAAGTTGATTTCAGAAGAGGAATTGCCTCCAAGTCCCTCAATTGGCCAAACTGCAATTTTCCAAAACCTTCGGGAGTTGAGTATTCAATTTAATTCTGCTTTAAAAAGTGTTTTCCCATTGAGTGTGGCTAGAGGGCTCTTGCATTTGGAGACACTAGAAGTATGTGGCACATGTAAAATGGAGGAGCTAATTTCAATGGAAGATGGAGAGGTAGTGGATCAAGATATCTTCCCCCAATTAAAAACTTTGTCTCTAGAAAAATTATACAACTTAAAGAGGTTTTATCGAGCAAGTGTAGTTCTTGATTGGCCATCATTAGAATGCATTGATGTTACATTGTATTTTAATGTCAATTCATCAACATCTAAAAGTTAAGACATGTATTGGGCTAAGTCAAGCCAATGCTTTGGCATTATGTTTTATTTAACTAGTGGATGGTTGTGCTATTATGTGATGAAAATTGTTGTTGATCCTTCTCTTATCTATTGTCCTCCTTTTTCTTCACATCTAATGGAAGTGGCTCACATTGGCATGGTTGCAACTAGGGGAGATGACACTTTCGTTGATGGTTTATAGTTGGAGTGAAAGCTTTTGAATGTTTATGATAATGTCTTATCTGTCATTTACAATTGTTTGTGTTGGAACTTTACTTTGTGTGTTGCCGATGCATGTTGGAAAGTAGATGGAATTCATTGTAACTGAGTAACATTGTAAACTTGATGAAAATTATTGATTTACAGGATTCATCTCTAATTGAGAGATATAAAGAAGAGATCACTTTTAAAAGCCTTTTCAGAGATAGTGTAATTGCTCGTATTTCTTTGTAGAGATAGGTATAAAGTCAAATCACATAAATTTTGTGACTCTTTGGTAGACCTGACTGTGGATCAGGTCAGATTAGCTTCGAATCAGATCTTATTCGGGTTTGGTCAACAACCTTAAACCCATTATTTGTTTATTTAATGGATTAGTTGGTTTGGCTCTATTTCCGGTTCAGGTCACAAAATTTTAAACTCATACCCATTTAAAATGCTTGGGTTTAGTTCTAGTAATTGGGTCAGGTCAAATTTTGCTAGGTCTGGCAACGAGTTGGTCGGATCAAGCCGGTTTTGGGTTCTGGTCACTCAACTCATTACTTACTTGTTTATAAACAGGTTAGTTGATTCGAGTTAATTTCAGATATCACATCATATTAAACCCATACCCATTTAAAATGCCCATATTTGAATCGGATAATCAAAACAGATCGAACTCTGTCAGGTCTACTCTTTTGTGATTGTCTATATTTTCACTGCATTGTTATCTCTTTGTTTCCAACATAAATTTAAATAATAGTGACGTTGAGTTTAAATAGCTCTGAAATCCTGTATACCCTAATTAAATCTCTTTAAGATCTTATTATACCTTTTAAAATTATTAACTTGAATGATCTTATGTTATCATCTCAACTTCTGTTGCGGGGTGAAGGAAACTAACAGGATGGTGTAGCAGTGGGCAGCTGTAAAAGCCCATCGTAGGTGGTGGAATATTGTAGAAGATACGAAGGAGGAGAAAATAACAGGGGACTTATACTGGGGCTTCTTTTCTTTTGTCTTGTTTATTTTGGTCCTATAGTATATCTAATACGGTATGGTTGTGCGTGTTTTGGTTGAACATGGGCTGATAATGCCCCATCACTTAGTCTTCAGGGGAGTGATAATAAAAACCATGTTTTGAAAAAAAATTGGTAAAAATGTCTGCAAATGATGTCATTTGGAACATTTGGGATACACATTTTAAAAATTTAAACAGTTCATTATTTTTAATTGCAAAAGATACATTACAATCTTCTTTTTGAATAAGAAAACTAATAAAGAAACCCTATTAAGAAGAAATCCTAATTTCATAAGAAAAGCTAATTCAAATAGAAAACTATTTAGGAAAAAGAAACCTGGTGTAATTAGAAAAGTAACTAAAATAATTAAGATTAGATTCAATTTATTAAAATTTGATCCAACCCACCTGAATTTCAATCTTACTTAGTGTCCTTCACTTATTTGTCCTTTTTTCCCTCAAGCCATGGTGGTTCATTTTCACGTTCTTGTTGGTTCGTCGAGGTTTTGCAGTTGAGTTGATAGTTGAATATAATTTATTAAAAATTTATATAAATATCACTTGACTTTAGTGATTGAATTCATCATATGTTTTTCTTCAAAATGACATCCTCTGATTTTAACCACAAACAAAAATGACTTTAAAATGGTTGTTCAATTAACATTCATTCTATTCAATTGGACTCTTGCCATTCAATTGAAAAAAAAAAAAATGAAAAAAAGAACCAAATACAACTTATGTGACCGTTCACACTTAATTTGAAGTCGTTATCTATTATATTTTTACTTAGTACTTATCTTAACAAGTTATTTATTAAATAATAATTAAAAACTATACTTCATTGAAACATATCTACTTGTATTTATTCTTTTAAACCAAGCACTTGATAAAAAAAAATACTTGTTTTATACTCAAATTTGTTCTCGGTTTTTTAAATTACTATATGTACTCCAAATTTGTTTTATTTTATTTTATAATCAAAGGTGTACAAGCATCTCATCGGTAGGCTTCTTTACTCAACTAGTTCTTCGAGGCACGTGCGCACTTCCAAACACATATATCGGGTGTTGTGCAAATTTTAAATTTATAACTCGCAAGCGCACGAACCATTAGATAGTATAGCGATTAAATGCGAGGTCGAACCCATCGGAACTTAGGAAAATATATCCATGAAAATACACCATTGAATTACATATTTTAAGAACTTTGAGAAATATGGAGAAAAATCATAAATATGGAATAATTTATCTAATTTATGAGTTTTAATCTTAATTTAGAAACATTCTAGATTTAAACATAGAATCTAATAATTTAACTAATTTTAATTAAGACGGTGGCATTAATCTAAAAATATAAACAATCTCAATCTAATTTAAAATACAAAATTAAGATGCAATTAAATTATTTCCAACCTAGTTCATCAATTTAAAGAATTTTTGGATTTATAAACAAAAATAAAATTAAAGACATCTACAGTGGAATTTGGATTGAAGATTAAGGAGGCATTATTTTCAATACTTTAAAAATAAAATCAAAACCTAGAACACGGAGCTCACATTTATTAATTATCATTGATTCAAAATTTTCATTCATAATTAATTTAATTAAGAAAAACATGAGTTTCATTAATCAAGAAATAATCAAAATAAACCTTGGGCTTAGAGAGAATTCAACATAAAATCTCAAATCTAAATTCTTCACCTACTCTTAAAAAGAGCCTTAGAATGGAAAATTTAGGTTCTAAACTTTCCCAAAAATTAGATGTTTAAGATGAAAATTCTAAGATTAAATCAAAACACGCATTTATAAAGAGATTAAAAATCAAATCAAACTATCACTATCAACAAACATTAAGTGGAAAACCATAGATCTAAAAAGCTTGTTTTAATTTTATTAATAAAACAAAGAATTAAAATTATATAACTATGAGATTCTTGGAATAAGAAATTACAATGAAAAGTTAAAACACCAACCTGAAACCCATTGTGAAATTTGAATTCCACACTGTCTTCCCTTCTCTTTGTCTTCTTTTCCTTCCTCCCTATGCTCCACCTTTTCTTCAATGCCCAAGTTCAGTTTTCTCAATAGGAGAGGGCTAGTATTTATAGAAGAAAAGAGGTAGAATGAATGGATTGGATTTAAAGATTTAAATAAAGCAAGGGACACATGGAGGGCGGATATGATTTATGCTAAATATGGAATAACTTAAAGGAGGCAAGGAGCTAAATTCGTAAAAGGAAAGTGGGTACAGAATCCCATTTTTTACACATATACCATCTTGCAGCTCAGTTTTGACATTGTTAAATTCCGAATCAGGAAAAGTCGTAAACTACAAAGTTGTATCCCTTGAAGTTTTCTTTCCAACGCAAAAAGAATAAAAGCAATCGGATATCGGAGTGGAAATTTATGACCAAAATACCAAACATTTATCAAACCTTCCTTATTTTTCTCCCTTTCTTATTTTCTCTCTTTCCTTAATCCACTTGCCAAATTCGAAAATCCTCTTATATTGAATTCTAAATTTTGAATTTTCTCTTTAGATAATGGAAATAGTATTCACACAGGTGGATTTCTTCACGGGCTTTTCTTAATGGGCTTAATAATTGGGCTTGAGGTCCAAAATAACTCATAATGGGCCCAGGCTTTATATTTAAGCATTTTTCCTGTCATCCTCACTTTTAAACCTGCAAAACACAAAATTATACTAATTAGATAAAATTAAATAAAATGAGGTACTAACAATAATAAATTAAGAGTAAAATATGTATTTATTTTGCACTCATCATGGGGTCCAAACGACGATGAGTAATCCTATGGAGAATGGCCCAAAGGGTTTGAATTGAATCGAACTCAAGACCTCCCTTCATGAGGAGAGCTTCTGAACGGCCAAGCCAACTCCTTCTGGATTCAAATTTTGTTTTATTCAACCCCATCTAATGTGACTGGTTTTGAATTTAAAAAAAAAAAATTAAAATTGGGATAAAAGATTTTTTAATAGAAAAGAAAAGAGAAGAGGATGTCTTTTTTATGTAGGGCTATGCAAAATGGACGAAGTGGCTTAGATTTTTGAACTTTAGTAAGATACATGGACTAAAACAAATAAATAAATTAAACAGTAGTACTTAAATAGTGTTTTTAATATAGATCAGGTTAGGTTTAGGCTCGAGACCCTTTAGATCTCCATTCAACATGAATTTTTTTTTTTTAAGGCCAAGGTATTCATGCCTCTTAGAGCACTTGACTAGTCCAATATGATTCAAATTTATTTCAGTTTATGATATGTTTCGGTCCAAGATATACCTACCCAACTTGACTTGGATCTATTTTGAATCATTTCAAATTAGATCAATTTAATTTTTTTCAAAATTAATTATTTAAACCTAGATTTTTTTTTAATGGGATAGGTTAAGTCATAATTTAATATGCTAATCTCAAATTTGGCTAGGCCGGCAGAATTGAATCATAATGTTTGTATGATTTAATTTAGATTATAAGATGTTGGGCAATAAGATGGGCTCCAATGACTCTAAATCAAATAAATTATTGTTGGTACTAGATTTTAAAAGAAATTAATCTATTGGACATATGTATCTACTAGTTTAATTTAAATAAAATAGATGATTGACGTGAAACTCTCGTTTAATTATTAATTTAATTCGTTTAAATCAAATAGATATAAATGTTTAAAAAAAAACTACTTTTTATAATTGGTATAAGAGAAAATTTTATTTTATTTTCATAGCGTTAATATGCTTATTTTGGAATTAAAATTTAGTCAGGAATACGCGTTGGCTATGGAAGATTAGGGTTTCGAATCTTCGAACGGTCATCTCTGTAATTCAACTTCTCTCTTAAAATTAGAAGGTTTCTTGCACACTAGTGCACTACCACCACCGCCCTCTTTCCAGTTACTCCCTACCGACTTCTGTCCTTCTATTTAAGGTTTCTTCAATTAGTATGTTTGAGAAATCTGCAATTCAAAATCTCTGTCCGCCTCTCTCTCTCTCTGAGAAATCTGCAATTCAAATCCTCTCTCTTTCATCTGAATCTTGAAGCAAACATGATGGAGTTGGAGAGTATAGATGGGCCTATGTCTTTTACCGTGTTTCCCCCAGTTGCTAAACCTGAAATAAGGCATTTGACTGCAACAATCGAAATCAGGCATACAATGATTCTAGAATGGGTGCTTTTTCATGAGGAAGGGTTGCAAAGGGACGAAATTCCATGGACTAGTAGTGAAACATTTCCTTTGACATTCGACCAGTTTACGGATCCTGACACATTCAGTGGTTTCACCTGGGAGATGATATCGGCTGCGTTTGGATGGGGGATAATTTTTATAAGAGTTACCTCTAAGTAGAGGTGACCCTTGAAGTGGGATTACCCTTATTTTGGTAACTGCAGTGGTAAAGTAAAACCTTACCCTAAGGGTAAAAAATCTTCTTTGGTAACTACAAGTAAGGGTAACCTGATATATTAATATTTTTTTATTTTTTTTATAAAACATAATTATTAAATAATATTTATGAAGTAAATTCTAATAATATAACTTATAATAATATTATCTAAGTTTTATAAATTATTTTTCATAATTATAATTTAAAATGAACACTTGCATTCTAATATTAAAAAATAAATAAAGATTTTTTTTTATATTACTATTTTAAATACCAATAAATAAATAAAAAATATCAACATATCTCTTCATAAAAATTATAATTATTTTTTTTATATTATATGAATTTAATAAAAATATTAATTTTTATAAAATTGTTAATATGTCAGTTTACCCCCATTCAAGGGTAACCCCTATAAAAATTTACCCCTCACCCAAATGCATCACTTTGAAAATGTTATACAAATTTTATTTTTATATTATATAGATTTAATAAAATTATTAATTCTCATAAAATTATTAATATATCAGTTTACCCCTACGTACAATTACCCCTGCTCAAGGGTAACCCCTGTAAAAATTTACCCCTCACCCAAATGCATCACATTGAAAATGTTGCAGAAATTTTATTTTTATATTATATAGATTTAATAAAATTATTAATTCTCATAAAATTGTTAATATGTCAATTTACCCCTACGTACAATTACCCTTGCTCCAGGGTAACCTCTGTAAAAATTTACCCCTCACCCAAATACATCACGTTGAAAATTTTGCAGAAATTTTATTTTTATATTATATAGATTTAATAAAATTATTAATTCTCATAAAATTATTAATATGTCAATTTACCCCTACGTAAAATTACTCCTGCTCAAGGGTAACCCCTGTAAAAATTTACCCCTCACCCAAATGCATCACATTGAAAATGTTGGAGAAATTTTATTTTTATATTATATAAATTTAATAAAATTATTAATTCTCATAAAATTGTTAATATGTCAGTTTACCCCTATGTACAATTACCCCTGCTCAAGGGTAACCCCTGTAAAAATTTACCCCTAACCTAAATGCATCACGTTGAAAATGTTGCAGAAATTTTATTTTTATATTATATAGATTTAATAAAATTATTAATTCTCATAAAATTGTTAATATGTCAGTTTACCCCTACTCAAGGGTAACCCCTGTAAAAATTTACCCCTCACCCAAATGCATCACATTGAAAATGTTGACACATTTTTAAAATAATCTTCTAATAGAATAAATTGTTAATTATCCTGAAAGAGATTATCATAAATCTCAAAATTTTCAGAGTTTTCAGATCCTATCGAAATTTTGACAGAATCACCCGTTAAAAATAGAACATTTTTACAAATACGTTTCAGAAAATTATATAATATATAATTGAAAAATCGATAAAGGCACGGGATAAATAAGGGAAAGGTTTCCTTAAAAAATAAAAAATAAATAAAAAACCACTATTATTAAATTTCAATAAATGAATAATTTTTTTTTTCATATCTCTTCATAAAAAAATATAATTTGTTATTTGATGATATAAAATTTATCAAATGGAAATAATGGAGTGCTTTTAAAAAAAATAAAAGCCAAGTACTCACCAAAATAAATAAATAAATAAAATGTAAAAAAAAAAAAAAATTCATGAGCAAAAGGGGGGGTAAGGAGGGGTATTCATTCTTGAATACCCCTTGCCCCATGGGGGTATTAAAAAGGGCGACAAGAGGGGTAAAATTTTAAATTTTTACCCCTCCCCCCTTGTTACAAAACGGGGGTAACAAGGGGTAACGGGGGGTTACCCCCCTTACCCCCCATCCAAACGCAACCATCGTTTTTTCAAATTCACCACCAAGAGGTTGTTGCAACTTTTATTGCATCAAATCTCTCAAAAGTTGCAAAGTTAGCAGAACTCTGTCCATTTGAGGTCAAGATTGAGGTTTATGTGCAGTCACATCAGACGAAGAGATTCTTTGGCGGATAGGAAGAGGAGATACTAACAATCTTTGATGGAGAGGAAGATGAGATAATGACATTCTTTGATGGAGAGGAAGAGGAGATGTGGGGGGTCCACACCTTTTCCATTGGGCCTACACCATCATCGAGGCCCAAAACACGTAATACTGTATTAATGGGCACCAAGCCTTACAAATCCCTTAAATTTCACCTCAACTTCCGATGTGCGACTTCATCAAGTCTCCACACCGCTCGATACATCGACCCTTCTCGATGTGTCTCTGTACCCGACTCATCGACCCTACTCGATATATCGCTTGCCACTACCACCCTATACATCGACCATGCTCGTTGTATAGCTCTGGGCTCTGGGCACGGTCAGGGTATTACATTCTACCTCACTTAAAGGAGAGCCGCCCCTGGCTCAACCCACATCACACAGAATCACACAGGACATGGACCCTTCGAGTGTTGAACTGAGGCTCTGATATCAATTATAACGATCTGCCCCTTCGAGGAGCTACCATTTCAACACCACGAGGTTCAGTATTATGGCTGCATTTGGATGGGGGATAAGAGGGGGTAACCCCCCGTTACCCCTTGTTACCCTCGTTTGGTAACAAGGGCGTGAGGGTAAAAATTTAAATTTTAACCCCTCTTTTCACAATTTTGAATACCCCCCTGAGGCTTGGGGTATTTACTCTTGAATACCCCTCCTTACCCCCCATTTTGATGTTTCATGAGATCTTTTTTTTACATTTTTATTTATTTATTTGGTGAGTACTTGGCTTTTTTTTTTTGTTAAAAGCACTCTATTATTTCCATTTGATAAATTTCATATCACCAAACAACAAATTATATTTTTTTATGAAGAGATATGTAGAATTTTTTTATTCATTTATTTTTAAAATAATAATAGTGGTTTTTTATTTTTTCAGGAAATCTTGCCCCTATTTACCCCGTGCCTTCCTCTATTTTTTAATTATATATTATATAATTGAAAAATTAATATATTTCAAATAAATAACAATTTATTTTTTAAATTATATAGATTTTCAACATGATGCATTTGGATGATGGGTAAATTTTTACAGGGGTTACCCTTGAGTAAGGGTAACCTGACATATTAACAATTTTAGAATAATTAATAATTTTATTTAACCCGTATAATATAAAAATAAAAATAAAATTTTTTGAAACATATTAATCAAAATGTCCTACTTTTAAGAGGTGATTCTGTCGAAATTTCGATAGGGTCTCAAAACTCTGAAAGAGTTTGAGGTTCATGGTAATCTCTTTCAGGGTAATTAACAATTTATTCTATTAGAAGTTTATTTTAAAAATGTGTCAACATTTTCAACGTGACGCATTTGGGTGAGGGATAAATTTTTACAGGGGTTAGCCTTGAGTAGGGGTAAATTGACATATTAACAATTTTATGAGAATTAATAATTTTATTAAATTTATAAAATATAAAAATAAAAATAAAATTTTCAACGTGATGCATTTGGGTGAGGGAATTTTTACAGGATTACCCTTGAGTAGGGGTAACTGTAAGTAAGGGTAAACTGACATATTAACAATTTTATGAGAATTAATAATTTTATTAAATCTATATAATATAAAAATAAAAATAAAATTTTCAACGTGATGCATTTGGATGAGGAGTAAATTTTTATAGGGGTTACCCTTTAGTACAGGTAACTGTAAGTAAGTAGGGGTAAACTGACATATTAACAATTTTATGAGAATTAATAATTTTATTAAATCTATACAATATAAAAATAAAAATAAAATTTTCTGAAACATATTTGTCAAAACATTCCATTTCTAAGGGGTGATTTTGTCGAAATTTCGATAGAGTCTCGAATCTTCGAAAGAGTTTGAGATTCACAGTAATCTCTTTCAGAGTAATTAATAATTTATTCTGTTAGAAATTTATTTTAAAAATGTGTCAACATTTTCACATTTTCAACATGTTGCATTTTGATGAAAGGTAAATTTTTACAGGGGTTACCCTTAAATAGGGGTAACGGTAAGCAGGGGTAACCTGATTTATTAACAATTTTATGAGAATTAATAATTTTTATTAAATCCATATATTATAAAAAATAAAAATAAATTTTTATTAAACATATTTGTCAAAATGTCCTATTTTTAAGGAGTTCAGCCCGTGATAATTTTTAATATTAATTTTATATTTGTTGTGATTTATTAAACTATTATAATAGTTTATTATATTATATATTTCATGTTACCAATGAACAAATTATATTTTTTTATGAAGAGATATGTTGATATTTTTTATTCATTTATTGGGATTTAAAATAATAATATCTATTTTTTCTTTATTTATTTTTTTACTGTTAGAATGCAAGTGTTCATTTTAAATTATAATTATAAAAAAGAATCTATAAGAATTAGATAATATTAGATTTACTTAATGAATATTATTTAATAATTATATTTTATAAAATTTCTCATAAAATTGTTAATATATCAGATTACCCCTGCTAATAGGTACCAAACAACATTTTTTACCCTTAGGGTAAGTTCTTACTTTACCTCTTCAATTACCAAACAAGATAAGGTAACTCCTTTTCAAAGGTGACCCTTACTTAAGGGTGACCCCTACTCAGGGGTGACCCCTATAAAAATTACCCCCATCCAAACGCAGCCTATATTGTCTGCTTTTGACCCACAAATGGGTGGGAGGAGTCTGCACGGTTTTCCATTGGGCCTACACCATCATCGAGGCCCAAAACGCGTAATACTATATTATGGGGCACCAAGCCTTATAAATCCCTTAAATTTCACATTAACTTCCGAGGTGGGACTTCATCAAGTCGCCACACCGCTCGATACATCGACACTTGTCGATGTGTCTCTGTACCCGACACATCGATCCTACTCGATATATCACCGGCTATCACCACCCTATACATCGACCATGCTCGATGTATAGCTTTGGGCTCTGGGATGGGTCAGGGTATTACAGTTATTCTTTAAGTATATTTTATTTATATTTAAGTCATAATTTATAAAATTGGACAAAATCATTTCACTTATCAAATAAACAATTCAAATATTTTTTCTATTTTAGTTAATTTTATGTTCTTTATTTCTTTAGTATTAATATAAACAAAACATATTAAATATTTTATGAAATTAATTACCAATATAAAACTATAATAATTTTATAAATAAAAGTAGTATGGTCTCCAGCAATTAAATGAAGTCTAGATATTAAGAAGGCAATTTCGACGTCAAGATTTATGCAAGTATTTAAAATGTTGTATTTAATAAACTAGTGTCAACTAATTGAGAGACGTAAGGTGGGAGTGGCTTTTAGTATTTTGAAATTTCTTCTTTAAGGGAACTACGGAGTGGCTTTTCGTTTTCACGGTAAATATTTTTTCATAATAACACGTTTTTAACACGAGAAATAAACAGTAATTTCATGATAGAAACGGTGTTGGCAATAAAATGATGTGATTATCGCCTAAACGATATTTTTCTGATAAATTCATGATAAAATTCAATTTACGGTCGATACTTATTACTTTTGTGGGAACATAAGTTGTTGTCAAATCCAATGCAAAAGACCAAGAATGGTTGCATTTATGAAGGCTAATTGGTCAAGGTAGAAGTCCCATGTGTCCCGTTGAGTCCTCTCTTGCAATTTATTGCAGACAGGAGTGACATCTTGACTCAGTTGTTTGGAAGGTGACGAGGGAGGAGCCTTTTTTATCTTTCCTTTTCTTTTCAAATAAAAATAATAATTTAAAATTATTAAATTCAAAAGGCTAAGTAAAATAGTTTTCATTGATCCAAACAATGTAAATTATTGTGATACTTGACGTTTTTAAAAGAACCAATTATAAAGTTACATTGTCAAACCCATGTAGAGATGCAAAAATTGAAGGCTCAAAAAATATTTTTTATTATAAAAAATTAAAAAACTTCAAAAATATAGTATGATGGACCATCAAGATGATCTTTGGTGAGCGTTATAATCAAGTATAAGCCTTTATAAAAGACACATTATATAGAGTCAAAGTGACCCATGTACATATGGATTAAAATAACAATTTATAGTTATCAAATTTAAATTTAAAAACAGTTCCATTGACTAAGAAAAGTAAGTTTTTTGTTCTCATATTAAAATATAAATTTTTGAAAAGACGCCTAACATGAAGCCAAACGCACCCATTATATGAGTACAAATAATTTAGGCGCGACTTACAGACACCCGATTTTCCTGCCTCTACACACCCAAATTCGGATTTTCGTGGCAAATTACCATTTTACCCCTGTATTTCCAATCATTCGAATGAATTGCCAGTTCATTTTGGCATTCATTTGAATGAATGCCCAAGTGTAATTTCAATTCATTCGAATGAATGGGCTGAACAGTAACACGGAATACTGTTCAGCCCATTTATTTGAATGAACATTTCATCGTGTACAACTGATTCATTCAAATGAATGCCTTGAAAACGTGCATTCATTCGAATGAATCGGCTAATTCAATCGAATGAATGTATCAGAGAGAAACATTCGAATGAATGCCTTGAAAACGTGCATTTATTCGAATGAATCAGCTCATTTATTCAAATGAATGCCTTGAAAGCGTGCATTCATTCAAATGAATCAGCTGATTCATTCGAATGAATGTATTAGAGAGAAACATTAGAATAACAGTCCCTAGTGTTTATGCCATTCATTCGAATGAATCGACCCATTCATTCGAATGAATGACATGAACAGTGTCCATTCATTCGAATGAATGCAACTTAATATATAAACACCGACAATCAACAACTCGATCCACCAAACTCTAAGTCTCTCCCTCATTCGAAGCCGTTCCTCGTTTTGAAACCCTAAACCGAAGCTCTCCCTCTCTCTTTCACTCTCCGGCTCTTGCTGTGTCTCCCTCATTCTCAGCTCTCCCTTTCCTGATTCTAAGCTCTCCCCTCCCTCATTTGCAAACCCCTCTCCCGATGCCAGTCGTTCGGTTAGCCCTTCTCCCCATTCATTCGAATTACACCCCTAATCATTCGAATCACACCCCCATTCTCCCTCTTTCTTCTTTTCTTTCGAAAAAATCACCTTTTAACCCATGGCATCTTCGAAAAGGAAAGCAACCTCAACAAAGAGAGGGAAGAAACAAAAGAAAGACACGACATTTGACCCCAACTATTTAGTATCTTCAGAAGCCGCGACCATGTACAGAGAGGATTTCTCCACACGGTCGTATATATTTGGTAAAATCGTGGACCTTTCATTTTTCACACAATTTGGCTTAAAAGTTGAATCTTATTTTGAAAAAATGGTTGGGGGACTTTTTTGGCATTAAAATGTGATATGTATCCTAGATTAGTTAAAGAATTTTATGCCAATGTAGAAAGAATTGATGATGAGTTGATTAAAACATCTGTCCGAGGCTAAGAAATTGTTGTTACACAGGAATGGTTGCACTACCTATATAATTTCCCCAAAGATGCTATTAGAAAGTACGACAGTCGTACATGGCCCACTGATGTTGAGGGGTTCGATGTTTTGTTAACCCTCAAAGAAATCTGTGGGATGACAGATATTACAGAGAAGAAGACCCCCCTCTAAAGAACCTAATATTAGAAGCACGAATCATCCATCACATAGTTGTCAACTGTCTTTGCCCTAGAAAAGGACATACTACTGTGACATGGTCGATGTCTTTCTGATTTGATGCATCATGAATGGGAAACAAATCTCCCTCTCCCATATCATCATCAATCACATGCGCGCCTGCCGGAAGACCAGAAGATGTAGTCTTCCGTATGGTCTTTTTTTATGTTCATTTTTTGAAGAAAGCGGAATCCCTCTTCCCCCAGATGATAAAGTTTGTTTAGACAGATTTGATTATTTTAGTGATTCAACTTTGAAGAAGATGGGATTCCACCTCGACACAGTGAGTAAGAAATAGCTCCCCAAAGTTGTCGAGGCACCTCAAGTTGAGGTTTACAGTGTACCTGAGCCACCTGTGCCATCTGAGCCATCTGAGGGGCATGAGCGAGCCACACGAGGCAGGGACTCTTCCTCAAGAAGGATCAACTGGAATCAACACGCAGCAGATTCTTGATAGCATTTTTGCTTTGGAGGAGAAGATAGATCAGAGATATGATCAAGTTTCTATAAGGTTGGATGTTATGCAGAATTAGATTATAGATACTTTGAGGTTGGCAGTGCTTATAGCACAAGAGAGGGGGATAACAACAGTATTAGGAGCAGAAGCAGATGGGAGTTTACGAGCAAGGGTATCTAAAGAATATGCATGAGCCGCTTTTGCCCATGTTCGTCCATTTGGATCAGCAACTTCAGCTTTAGGAGCAGCATCTGGCACCCCTGCTCGACCATTTCGATCAGTAGCTTCAACTTTAGCAGTAGCATCTGGCACTCCTGCTCGTCCATCTGGATCAGCTGCTTCAGCTTCAGGATCTGCACCCCTACTAGTACATCTGGATCAGGTGCTTCAGCTTCAGGAGTAGGATCTAGCACCGCTGGTCGTCCATTTGGAACAGTTTCAGGCCCCCCTGTTCGGCCGAGTGGATTAGTACTTCTAGCCACTCTGCTCGTCCGACTGGATTAACAGCAGCTTCTGGTCCCCGTATTCGTCCGACTGGAGTTGCAGCAACTTCAGGCCCCCTTGCTCATCCGACTGGAGTTGCAGCTGCTACTGGCCCCCATTCTGTTTTGAGTCGAGCAGCATCAATTTCTCACCTCCGTCCTCGTCAGACTGCACTTATTCCATATATACCTCCAGTTCATGCACCTGCTTCTACACCTGCCTCCACTCCTCCACCTGTTGCACCAGTTGATGCACCTACTTCTGCTCCTGCCTCCACTCCTCCGACTGTTACACCAGTTGATGCACCTCCTTCTGCACTTGCTGCACCTCCTACTTCTGCTTCTGCACCTGTCGCTGCACCTTGTACATCTGCTCCGGATAACTCTTCTATTTGATGTACTTTTCTTTTTTTTTATATTCACATGTAAAAGAGATATTGTAAATTTCATATTTTGAATGAACATGTTCTATTTATCAGATTGTCATTGTGAATTGGGTCCTTACTTTAAACATAGTATTTTGAACAGATTTGTAAATTTGATATTTTGTAGCCTTGAAAAGCATAATATGGTCTCATTCATTTGATTTTCATACTTTCCATAATCACATTCAAACTAACAAGAGCATTCTTAACTTAAATATGAGAATAAATCGGAAGTCGTTCAAGAGAGTACATTGCCTTCAAATGGATATATTTTCATCAAAAATCAAAACAAAGTACATTTATTTACTGAAATCAATACATTTCCACTCTTATCTTCAACAGAGTATATCTATACTAAAATGAATACATTTTCACTCCTATCTTCACTTCATTGATTCCACCATTCTTGGGAAATCGTCATTATCTCTAAGATCACCAGGCCACTGTCTAACATTTAAAAAAATCACATTAGAACATATAGAAGAGTTATATGTCAATTGGTCAAAACATATCTACATCAATTAAGGAAATAACTTACTTGGGACATGACAGAGTTATATGTCGATTCGTCACCAAAGTTGTAAGATCTACTATCTTGTGGAAAAAATATTTTGAGTTGTTAGTCTTTATTACCTTATTATGACTGTAGAAAAGATATGAATATGCACTTACTTGGTCAAGTTGAGAGAAACTCGTTGTTTCTGATTCATGAAAATCATGTTAATTTGGAGCAGCATTTAAATCTACACTCGAAGATACAGATGCAGAAGGAGTAATTCTATTCGGACATGTTCTAGAATTATGACCAGTATTTTTGCAAACTGTGCATCTTCTTCCATTCAGTTGATTCTCTATAATCTCAAATGCAGAAGGATCTCGACGTGTAGATGTTTGGCCTTATGATGAATTCCTTGAACCTGGATGACGTTCTCTAGAATATTTCATAATAGGGTGACTGACTGGCTTATCATGGATGGCAAGATTTTGAATATGATTTAGGAGCATCTCTTGATCATACGAAGACAAATGTCCATATTTGTTCTTAATACCTTCAAAGTGTACATCTAATACATCCCCAAGACTCCTCCTTTCAATCCTCAAGTCGTCCAATGAGATCAAGTCGATTCTCCATTGTGGGTGTATATCATCCAAATGTAATTTGTTCATCCATTGCATTTTATGCGCACACGATAGGCCCATTGAAGCTGTAAACTCTTCCGTACAAATAGGTGAAAATGACTTGTTCATAAGCATAGCATATTGATTGTAAACCTCACTCATTGCGAAATGAGAAACTTTGCCGTTCAATTCATCAAAGAAAGGAATAGACACGGTATGAGCAAACCGAATATTTTCATCCTCAAATTGAATCTTGAACTCTTCAAATTGATTTTCAATGACATGGGCTATCTTTTTTCGGATAACATGTAGGTCACTAGTAGATGTAGCTATACAACTTTTCATAACAAAATGTGCACCCTCAATTATTGAAGTAGCTCGATTCTTAAAATGTAAACACCAGCCGATCTATGCCTTGACAAATTGTTTTCTATTTGGGATCCATGTACTTGTTAAGTAGTTCACTGCCTGCGAATCATTTCTGAAATTTTGTTTGAATGCCTCAAATACTGTATTGAATGCTTCTTCGGTTGGGAACTCAATCAGGTCATTCCATTCGGTAAAAAATACATTCCAGTCTTCGATTTTCTTAAACAAAGGTTTACAACGAGCAACAATATTCTTGTTGAAGTGCCAAAAACACAAAATATGTACAACATTATGGAACTCCAAATCAATGGCATTCTTTAACGCCAATTACCTATCAGTCAAAAGAACTTGTCGATCATGCTGCACTCCAAAGACCTTTTTAAACATCTGTAATGCCCATACATAATCTTCAAATTTCTCATTTCTTAGAAATGCAAAGGATGAGCAGAAATTCTTATTGAAACTTGTCACACCAACGATATGAAGCAATGGCATATGATATCTGTTGGTTTTGTACGTGCAATCCATCAGAAACACATTATGGTACCTCTTGGTAAATAAAATTGACTTTGGATGTGTGAAAAAGAAATGAGACAGATGACCATCACTGTCATAGTCAAGAAAGTATTGATAACCACATTCTTGAACATCTTCTATCAAATCTTCAATTGTAGTTCGACCCCTTAGTTGCTCTTTCTGAAGCACAGAACAAAAGTTGTACAAATCAGCCGCTGATATTTCAATATCTGGATTTTGATTTCTAAGGGTCGTCAAAATTTGCCGTGGTGGTATATTGTTTCTCCTCATTTCAATGATCATTCTTTTCTCAGAATCTGAAAAATATCTAATACTTGGATGACCTAATAATACATTCGATATATCATGATTGTGCTCTAAATTTTTTATGGTCATGACCCATCAACAATCTGTTTTCCTTTAACTTCAAAAGGACAATTACATTGGCGAGAGTATGCTTCCTCTTTTTGTCATCGTCATCCAATCTAACCGTGTTGCGGTATTTACCTCCTCTATCACAGCGAAAAACTAATTTATTTTCCTTATTACATGACCTCTTTATGGTACATACAAATCATTGTTAAAGAGCGATATTCTTAACATAATTTATAAGGTTCTCACGACTTTCAAAACATCCCTCAATAAACTCCATGCCACTTGAGGATTTAAACTTACCTCTAAAACACTAATAATAATGATTTCTAGAAAAAAATGAGATAGGAATTACCTTCGATTCGAGATAAGAGATTCAGACATTAGCTTGAGAGAGACAACTTCGACCCGAGATAAGAGATTGAGAAAGTGTGTTAAAAATGGGGTTTGAAAATGGGATTGAGAGGTTTAAGGGTTTGGGATTGAAAAGGGGTTCAATGTTTTGGGATTAAAAAGGAGTTGAAAATGGGGTTTTAGGTAGAAGTCTTTGAAAAAGGTGGTTCAAAATGGGGTATAAGGGTTTAGGATTGAAAAGAGAGTTGAAAAGGGGGTTGAAAATGAGGTTGTAGGGAAAAGTCTTGCAAAAAGGGTTTAAGGTTGAAAATGGGGTTTAAGGTTTAAGGGAGAAGGGATTGAGAAAGGGGTTCAAGGGAGAAGGGAGAGGGAGAGGGAAACGACGGTTTAAGGTTTTGAATGGAATGAAACGAGTGGAATTTCGTGGATCGATCGAATGCGTCTTTATATATAAGTTCCATTCATTCGAATGAATCAAGGTATTCATTCGAATGAATGGGCTGAGCAGTGTTCATTCAATCGATTGAATCAACTGATTCATTCGAATGAATGAACATATATGTCATTCATTCGAATGAATAGGTCGATTCATTCAAATGAATGACATAAACACTAGGGACTGTCATTCGAATGAATGTATGTTTCTCTCTGATACATTCATTTGAATGAATGCAAGTTTTCAAGGCATTTATTCGAATGAATGACATAAACACTAGGGACTATCATTCGAATGTTTCTCTCTGATACATTCATTCGAATGAATCAGCTGATTCATTCGAATGAATCAGTTGTATACGATGGAATGTTCATTTGAATGAATGGGCTGAATAGTATTCCGTGTTACTGTTCAGCCCATTCATTCGAATGAATTGAAATTACAATTGGGCATTCATTCGAATGAATGCCAAAATGAACTGGCAATTCATTCGAATGATTGGAAATGCGGGGGTAAAATGGTAATTTGCCACGAAAATTCGGATTCGGGTCTGTAGAGGCAGGAAAATCAGGTGTCTGTAAGTCGCGCCATAATTTAAGGTAAAGATTTTTACACCACAATTTTCTCTCATGATGGATCTCATATTTAAGTATAACCTCTTAGAATAAGTTATCGTATGGGACCAAATGGATTTGATATAAGACTGCAAAAGCTAAGAAATTAGTAAATATTTTAAAGTCATCAAAACTTAAATAAAAAATATATATTTCATTGATCCAGCTAAATTATTCTTGATATACCCCTTATTGGAAAAAAAAACTTTCTTCCCAACCCATGACCATTTGACCTACATTGAGGTGCAAAAGTTACAAATTAAAATAAGAATTTGTAGTAATCATATTATGAAAACAATAATTTCATTAATTCAATTAAAATATTTTTTTATTCCCCCAATAAGTACACATCATGTAGCCAACTAGATTCAAACTTAATTACAACGGATTGCAAATTATAAAAAAATGAAAACATTAAGAGAACCAAATTACCGAGTGTTTAAGTTTGCCAGTGGAATAAATGTTGGCACATGGCAAGACCTTATTGGCCTCTTCTTTACTAGCCGGAAAGAGTTTTCTCCCTTATACTCTCTCTGTCCAAAAATACTTGTCCTATTTCAAAAAAAATATTTCTTAAGGGTCGTTTTCATACGGAGCGCGTCAAAAGCTTATTAATAGATTCTCTAAGTCAATACAAACCTGATAAAAAAAAAAGGGTCTGGACGGACGGTCTTGCTGTGTAGTTACTGCTCAATAATGTTTTCCTAACTATACAACAACACATGATTCCAGACGATGAGAGTCGGAGGAGAAAATAATTACAAAATGTCGCATATGAGCAAGTCAAAGCTTATAAAAGAATATCGTCTTTCAATCATGTTAGAAAGTGATTTGGAGCTCATCGAAAAGGTTAAAGCTTTGATTTAATGTGAAAATGAAGGAATAGGACAAGTAATTTAGGACAATTCCAAAATACAAATAGAACAACTATTTTGAGACGGAGGGAGTATCAAATAAGAGATTGTCACCCTCACAATAGTGTGAGGCATATTACGTGAGTATCAAGGTATAAGGTCCATCATATAAAGTAATGATAGGTGTGTAAGAAAGGTAATTTCTTGAACATGTAACCCATTAAAAATCACCTGATTGAAACAATCAAGCCAAATTTTTAAACTCTCTAAAATTTAATCAATTTAAATTTTACAATCTTTATTTATGTAACCTTTAAAATTAAGATTTTATTAATTCAATCAAAGTTATTTATGGTAGATGACATACTAAAAAAATGTCATTTTTAATACATCTATCGTCACTCTATTTAGTGGGTCCAATATCTAGGTACCAAGTATAATACACTGCATACTAATGTGTGGACGATCATTTCACATATCAAATCCAGAGACTCTTAAAAAAGCCTTTTTTTTTCCTTTCATTTTATCAAATTTTACAATTTTACCCATCAGTTAATAATTTGATATTTTCATGCATTAATTCCATTGAGGACCTGTAAAAACCTGCAAAAATTGAATAAGTCCGAGTTAATATAAATCTGAATCTACAAAAGGAGAAAAATAAGTCCTCGGGTTTGACTGTCTAATTAATTAGCCTCAATTTAAATTTTTACTAATAAAACTAACATTTTAAATTAATTTCTAATTTAAATGCAGTAAAATTTGAATAAAATTAAGAATTTAATTAAAAGACTCTGTGAAATCAATCAAAAGGAATAATACATATGTTTAAAAGTCTTTTATGAATTATGCTAGACATATGTTTAAATTTCTAGTTACTCTTCCTTTATTGGTTTTCTCCAAAGTTACGTCTTGATTTAATTTATCCAATCTGCTTTTGATGATTTGATTTTGACTAGTCGGAGAGAATGAAAGATCCAATTCGAGAAAAGCCAAAGCCTGTTACACAAATCGTGGCAGTGGAAAGTCTTTGTCTCTATTGATGATTTCACATGGATGCATTTATAGAAGTAAATGAAGGTGGAAGTAATATCTGTGTGACCTTCAGAGAAGTAACGAAGAAATAAAAAAGGCACCTTCTCTGTCCACCTTACGAACCGAGTAAAGACTGCAATGATTTTTATACATTTAAAAATTTAAGCAGGTCCTATACATGGGTAAGCCCGTTAATACCCTCACATGAGCTGTTCATTTTGCTTCCTTATATCAAATGACTAAAATATCTTTTATCTAAATTGTAAAATTAGTTTCGTTGCAAAAGTTCTTTTATCCTTGTCATTAAGAGTATACTCTCCTCTCTAGAATCTTATATGGCCAACTGTCCTTTAATATTTAAAGAATTATAAGAATAAATATTTTTTATTTGAATTTAGGAACGAAGAATCATGGCGTGGAATACATAGCGTAAAATCTCTACGGGTAGAACCCTATCCCTAAGGCACATTAAGGTTAGACTATGAATGCTCGAATCCGAGACCTCCCGCTTTCTAAAGCGGGAGGTAATCAGTTGAGCTACACCCATGTGGTAATTTACCATCATAACTAATATTCAAATATCTATCAATAAAACATACTATTTTTAATAATTTAATGAAGTGATTGGGTTTCAAAAGGATATAAAAAGGTATTTTTAATTTTGAATAAAAGAGTGTTTATTGAGTAGGAGATGTTTATAAATATTATAATACATACTTGTTTAAGACTATTTTTGTAGTTACTAAATTTTATAATTTTAAACATTTCTTGAGCTATATATATTTGTGCATTCTTAAACTCATGTGGCAATGTTTCCCATTGATAGAGCTATACTCACTCTTTTGCGATTATATTATTTGAGATTGTAGTATTTTTTAGGTTATATTTTAAAGTTATAAATATATAAGAACTGGATTTTAAAAAGGGTCCAAAAGACTCACAAAGTTTACAAAGTTTCTGAATATGGGCATCCATGCATTATTTAACGAACAAAGTAAACCAATGCCGGTAAGAGAAACATTAGCAATAATAATTCTAGCTAGTGGGATCCTTGTTTGAACGAGGAGAAATAGACTTTATAGGAAAAGAATAGATTTGGTTAATGTCAGGGGTAGAAAAATCATTTTTTAATGATATCGGTCATGTCGGCCGATATCTCAGATATCGTATATCGGTCGATATCATTCTTTCTCATTTTTTTTTAAAAAAATATTGGTTGTGTTTTTTTTTTTAACTTTTTGAAATAAAAAAATTGAAAAATTGAAAAACCTGCCTTGTTTTTTATTTTTTGGAAATTCAAAAAGGAAAATCTCAGCCGATATTTTAAATATCTCGATATCATGGCCGATATTAAATTGATATCGGCCGAGATATCGGTCGGGCCCATGTCTGAAATCGATTTTTTAAAAACGGCGATATTTATGATATCACTCAATATTTGGCCGATATCATCATTGTACGACCGATACCTATCGTATCGGCCATAACATATCGAGTTCAAAATAAAATTAATGTTTTGAATGGTAGAAGACATCTTTTGAGTTTAGATAGATTGAGAGAAGAAAGAAATATCCTTCAATTCTATTCTAGTTTTGTGACATATAAAATTAAATTCATGACAAATAGTTTTATTAAAAAAATAAACATAATAATTTTAATTTAATATTCTCACCGATTATAATGCAGTTTTTATTTTATTTTGTATGCGATTATATCAGCACTAATGCACTGGATTTCATCAAAACTCTGAAATTAAGTGTGCTTGGAGGAGAGCAGAAATAAGTTGGGTGCCCTCCTGAGAAATCTTCATTTTGCACCACTTTTAAACCGCTCAAAAAAAGATAATTTTAGACCATCCTAAGGAAAAAAATCAAAATTTCAAATTGCTTTTCCGATATGTAAATTCAACCAATTTTCTCCAATCTCTTAACTTTAGCAATTATCAAAATCTATACATTATTAGCAACATTTAGTTTTTAAGTTTTACCTGATTTTCCTTGTATATCTTCTTAATATACATCTCTCTTTTGCTTCATCTACAATGTTTCTAAAATATGAAATTTCATTCCATTTTCCAGTCATTGACTCCAAAATATTCTCTCTTTCCACATATGTTTTCATTTGTTATTTACATTTGGATTGTTCCTCTTTTTTTAATCCCCCAAAAAGATTTTTTTGATGAGGATATAATTGATGTAAATATGCTTGAAAAATAAATGGCCGATCTTAGCATAGTTCTTATTTTATGCTTAGTCAATGCCTCGATTTCTAATTGGGGGAAATTTTAGGACGATGATATGTCAAAATTCAATTGGTGAAATAAAGTTGTACCTAAAATAGCAAGTATAAATTAATTGTCATATTTTTGGTATCGAACAATATTGAATTTGTATAAAATTTGAATCATTGAAAAACTTTTTACTAATTTTTCCAACGAACTAAACTTATAAGATTACGACGAATGCAGAAAAAAGTTATAATTAATTTCGTGAAGTATCATAAAGTGACAAGAGGCATAAGAGTCTACAGCACAATGTGGTGTCACCATGATGCTTGATCGACCTATCAATGTAGGTGGCGATTTTGCTAAACTTTTTCCCCCAAATACTATAAGTATGTATCTTCTGGCCAGGGTTTAAAATTCAGGTCGGACAATATCTTTCTCTATCTGTTTTTTTTTTTTTTTTTTTAAGATTTTGGATGTGTATCTCCATGTAATTTAAATTCATATGCTAAATGTTTAAATGTTTGTGTAAGAATCATTTTATGTTTTGATTGAATTTTTGTAGAATAATCTTAAACCCTTTTCACATTGAGATTTTAGTGGAGTGAGCTTAAGTGGATTCTTAGTAACTCAGTTTGTAGCTCTTATTGTGGAGCTTATTTGCCCGATTGATGTTGCGTTTGGATGAGGTGGTTCAAGGGGAATGAGTTGTTACCCCTTATTACATTTATTTGGTAAATAAATGGCAAGGATAGAAAATGTCAATTTTACCTTTGTTTATCGTTCTACTCTGACTTTTGATAATCTTTTTGAAGCGAAAGATATTTATAATGAGTTATCCACCCCAAATTACTCACACCTGTAGATTTTACCCCTCTTCCAAATGCAGCCTCTGGCCAATTTTACCCCAGTCAAAGGCACCCTCGAGTAACCTGCAAAATTTACTCGTCCAAATGCAGCCTAAGGGGAATTCTGAAAAGTTCTCTAATTTTTCTTATAATTCTAAATCACATCCTATGCTTTAGAAAAAATTTAAACCTGACTTAAGTTTTTTATAATCTAAGAAAGAACCCTTGGCTAGAAGGCAAAATTAATTCATCGTTACTTACTATGTAACATGTTAAAAGTGACAAAATTATGGCCCTAGACAAAAGCAATGAGAAATTGGTTATTTTTTTTTAAAAAAAATACATATCCCTCACTATATTAATTCACTTTTGAACAAGTAACGTCCCACATTTTAATTAATTGTAGTTTTTCAAATTCTAATTTTTGAAGTTCCCCTAAATAATTATGGGGTTTTTTAGGAAAACTGTTTATGGTCATTAGGCACTTTGTTTTTGGCTTAGGCTCATTTTTTTATTATAAAATATTAGGGAATATTTTATTATTTTAGGAGAAGTGATTATAAATTTATTTTCCTTTGTTATTCTGGATGAGAAAGATATTGGTGATATTTTAAATCAGGGGTCGAAAAAGCAGTATCAGCCGATACAATATATCGACCGATATTTTTCTCTCTCTTCTATTTTTTTTAAAATATCGGCCGATATTATACGGTCGATATTTCAGTCGATATTATGAATATCGGCCGATACGATATATGTCAGCCGATATTTACAACTTCAAAACCAATATATATCGGCTGATACAATATGTATCGGCCGATATTTGTACTCCCATTTTACATAATAGATGCATTGACTAATGATTAAGGGAGATTTTACGATTTTTATTTAAACTCAAGAGATTTTTAATATTTTAAAAAAACACAAGGTATTCTTTTGAACGGAAAATAATATAGGCCGATACAATATATCGATTTTTTTAGACCGATATATATCAGCCAATACGATATGTATCAATTGTACAGTTCAAATATCGGTCGATATATATCGATGATATATATCGATCGATATTATTAATATTATATTTTCTTTTAAAAATAATATTAAATTTGTATAAAATTAGAATCACTGAAAAACTTAATTGATAACTTAGTTCGTAACTTTTTCAACGAATCCAAATTTACAAGCTATTCCACTGAAAAAGTTATAATTAATTTTGTGAAAGGGTATCATAGAGTGAAAAGAGACATAGAAGTCTATGGCACAATGTGGTGTCATCATGATGTTTGCCACACCCATTAATATAGGTGGCTATTTTGTTAAACTTTTTTCCCCCAAATATTATAAGGATCTTCCGGCATCCAATAGCATTCAAGTAATTTAGTTTTGAGGTCTCTCTTTGTTTTGTTCTAGTAAGTTCTCTCTTTTTTTTTTTTTAAGTTTTATTTTATATAGAATTAAATAAATGATTTGAAGAAATAAAAAGTCACCTTCTCTGTCACCTTCCAAACAAACAACCGAGTAATGCAGTGCTACAGCTCTTGCATTCTTTGCTAGTTGCATGCGTAGTTATCATAGTCATTTTTTATTATGTTAAACGCGATTACTTAACCAACACAAACAAAGAAGACCTCCCACCGGACATGCCAAAAACTAGTTGGTGATTTGGATATGTGGCTGAATCTAATACAATTATAACTTTAAAATATTTAAAAAAAAATTAAATGAAATAATTTTTTTTTAAAGAATTAAGAATGAGAGTTGATACTCTTGAATATAGAAAAAAAATTAGAAAATAACAATGCAAATGAATTAAATTTATCAACAAGCCAAACTAATGTAAATGTAATTTCAAGATTTATATATTCAGAAAATGGTATACGAAGGTCAGAATAATAGTATCAAAAGATTATTCAATTGATATATTCTGCTTTTCAGATGTAGGTGCCAAAGGTTTAAAATTCGCCTAGGCTGATATATCTGTCAAAGGGAGGGAATTGCGGCAGTTAGATGGGAATTCTATTCATTACCTTCGAACAAGTTTACATGGACTCTTTTATAGTGTTTAGTGTAAAACATTACCAGATTGTGATTACAATAAAATATGCCTAAATTGTCTTTAAATAAAAATTATAATAAAATGCCTGAACTACTCTCAAATAAAATAAAATTAAAACTAAACCTATATAATGAAATAACAAAATAAATAAATATGGCGACATATTCCGCATCAGTTACCATCATTTTACGCTTGCCATCACTTATAACCTATCACAGTAACTTTGTTTGCCTCACCCTCGTGTTATTTTTCCTGGTTTTCCTTCTCAGACTTGCCTCGTCTGCTCACCTTCATTATTTTCCTTCTCACCGGCAAGGCCGGCCCTGACATTTTAGGGTCCCTAGGTGAATTTTTAAGATGGGCCTTTTATACACTCACAAAACATAAAATTATACATTTTTTTTACAAAGTATGAAACATCTAGATAAAATATCATAATCAAATTTATAACAAAGTATTATTTAAAATTTATTCTTCTCAGATTTTGAGATACAAAATTGCTAACTGAGTTACTATATTCAAGTTTTTTAACATATTTTTTCAATAGATTAGATAATTAATCCATTTAATCTTTCTTGTGACAAATTTAATTTCCACTTATGTCATGCATGTTGATTTTTTATTATTATTTTAGTGTATTTAAAAAAGAGTAGTTGACATGCTAAAATATATAATGCATTTAAAATAACTTATAAAGTAAAATTATATTAAAAATTATCATTCAATTATAAACTATAAAACACAAAATAATCATTCAAATTTAAACCCATTTCCTTTCCATTCAACCATGTATATTAGAGTGAACACTAAGTTTCCTCATTTAGAGACTTCTTTAAATGATAAGAATAATTATTAGATAAAATCTAACCTTTATATAATCATTTTAATCTTTTAATAATCATCTCAATTCTTAATTTTTAAAAGGAAAATAAAACTACCGAATAAATGATTTTTATGATGATGTTTAATTCATTTTATTTGAATTATAGATTTAAAATTTGAAAAAATAAATCTATAATTATAGATTTTTAATTCATGATGTTAAAAAGGTGATGCCAACATGAGTTGAACATACAACCTACGGACTGAGAGAAAAACACACTACCATTGCACCACAAATATATTTATTTATATAGTAAACATTAAAATATATTTATAACATAAAAAGAGGTGCATGAACTTAAAAATTGAACTTGACTTGAGGGCCCTATCTATTTGGAGGCCTAAGCGGAGGCCTAGTTCGCCTAAAGGCAAGGCCGGGCCTACCCACCGGTTCAACATTGTTTACATTCCAATTTTCCTTCTTGGTAGCACCTCTTTACAAGTATCCATTGCATCTTCCAATGAATTGTACTCTACCTTTTGTGGCATTGGATCTACCTCTTTCTCTCGTCGAATTTCGTCTGCATCTGGATTTATCTACCCTGTTAACTACATTTTTACGCTCTAGATTTGTCTGCCTCTATCTTTGATTGTGGTTCCAACCGTCAAGATGAACAAGGTTTGTAAATTTCATGTGCCAGAATGCCTTATCTGTTTTCTTCTGTTCATCTATTGTTGGATCTGGAACATTGGTTCTATCTTGACTTGACCGGCACATCTAAACCATTGATTCACTATCGCTCCACCAAATGCAATCATAGGAATGTTGGATTCTCAAGTTAACTGGTTCAATAATTACAAACTCAAGTGCTATGCATGGATAAAAGTGAGCCATGTCAAAAAATCTATTAAGTTTGCATAAGTATAGCTATATCTATCCAAAGATATTAACGAAAACAAAATAATATTAAAAATAATAAAAATTTCAATGATTTTTTAAAATGGATGTTGCTCTTGCATATGGATGGCTAATAATTTGACTAAAAATATAATAAATGCAAAATCTAAAAGAATAAGATTAAGAGAGATATTTAAATAAATTATAGCATTGAACTTGAACTTACTGTCATATTAGCAATTAAAATGCTAAAGTATAAAATAAAAGGTTAAAATACAATGATTTTTTTTTTTTTTTCAATTCATTATATTCCTTCTTCTTTGTAGACCTATTGGGCATGATAAAAAAAGTTGCAATGTTTTCAAAAGCGGAAATAAAATGATTGAAAAAAAAAAAAAATCAAATACAAGAATGATGGCCGTTGTTCTTCCCATAAATGAATTACAGTCAAATTAAAAGAAATAGAAAGAGAGTGTTGTAAACTTGTAATGTCTATGTTTATCCTCTAAGTTTTTATTCTTTGCACAATAAACCATTAAATAGAATAATAATCGTAATAATAAATCTAAAATCATAAATATTAAATTTACAACAAATCATTTTCTCAACTACATTGGCTAGGTTGGATTTCCAGGTCTTTACGACCTTTACATGTAAATCATTCATGCACCATCAAGCAATTGAAGTCCTTGTAAGTTCCAACAAATTGTAAAAGAATAAAAGATATTGTACGGAAGAAGAAGAAAACCTTGGAAACATTTAATGTTTCCTTGAGAGATTTTAAATAATTCAAGGAGATGAATTACTGAAAAAAAATTAATTAATAGATAAATCAGATTTAGATGTTTACCTAACTTAAATGGAAGATTTTTCTATTACTTTGCTCAATAGGCAAGAATTAAGACTAATTAAAAGAGAAAATTAAGAAATTCAAAATTGGACTTCAAGGGATCCAAGTGAAGAAAATACCGGGTTTAATGTTTACTTAAACCATCATAGTGAAAATAATAAATTTTGATGCAAAATCCTATGATTTGAATCAAGAACTCTAAAAACTAAAACTCCGAATATACTCTCATTCTCACTTTGACAGGAAGCGATGATTCTAATTTTGGCGTGACAATTTCACCGAAGAAATTAGGAGTCCAACAATTCAATTCAAACGAGAAATTGGGAATTCAAAAGTTAAAATTTAAAAAAAAATACTTAATTAACTGAATTACATACAATTAAAATTAAATATGCGTGAATTATAGTTCGGCTGGAGTTCGGATTAAGAATTGAAGAATCTGCTAATGAATCGATTTAAATGTGGAATTGAAATTTAATTAAGAAATAGAAACTATGCAAGATATAAAAATTAAATTCACCGCGCAATTAAAATTCAACACTTAAATTTAATTTTATTCAATCATTTAAAGTAAATTAAATTCAAAATGAAACAAATATGAGACACAAAACTTGGGGACTGAAACAAGCATTCACTGCTCAAATTTCTAATTTTTACATGGTTCGATAGATACTCAAATTTTAGACATCATTTGTCAAGAAAAAAAGAAAAAAAAGTGGGAAAAATAAAAGAAGTAAATGAATGTCTGTTGGGCCTGCAAGTCAGGCCTGGTGGAATCTGGCCGAACGAGTTTCTTGTCTCCCTTCTTAATTAGATGATTAGAAAAAGGAAATAAAAAAATCACAAGACCTGTTATGAACATACATCAGATCTGGTCCAAATCTTGGCCGTTGATTTGATTCTCTTGACTTGGAATACGGTCTAAAACTGGAGCTGATCTACCGTCCAGATCAGGCCCATATGTTGTCTGTCTCCTTACTAATTTCATCTTACAATCAAGCCACAAAACTTCCATTTAATTTTCCGCATTCAAGTCCAAAATTTAGCAACTGATCGATTGATCTCTGTTTTATGCGTATGGATTCGTTCTAAAATTGGACTTTCCAACTTTGATTAGCAGGCCCACACAGTTCATGCTTCAAGGTATTTAATTTTAGGTCGGATTGTTTCTGCAATTTCGGCATTTCAGGTGGGGTCCACATGGTGCTAACTCGTCAGGTGACATGGCGTTTCGATTTGGATCCCTAAGGGAATAAAATATATTTAATTAATTAGGCTTTTGAGGCTAAAAAGTGTCCTAAATGGGCCAGGCCCAAACAATGCAAATGGGCCCATTCAGGTATGCATGGGTTCAATGGGTTGTGTTCAGGTCCTCTCTTCCCAGCATTGATCTAAGCATATATTTGGAGAGCAAATCAGGCCCGTTCATATTCAATCGGGTCGTTGTCGGATTCGATGCCCGTATCAAAATTGGAGACATTTTGGAGTACGAACGACTCCTTCTCTATTATAAAAAAAGGATAAATTGAATTTTAATGGAGTTTGAGGTGGGAATGGAGAGATTAATGGAGAGAGTGCCACATGGGCAAATTTTGTCTTCACCTTTATTTGTATAATATAATAGATAAGTTTAGAGTAAGTTTCACATCTCCCTTATTCGAAACATGACCAATTTTAAAATTTTATTTAATTAAATATGTTTTCAACAAAAAATCATGATTTAGTTTTGCCAATCATGGGAGTTAACTCAAATCTAAACATTTAATTATTCGAATTGAAGAAAAGATTGGGTTTGACTGATGTTGTAAGAACAAGATCCAAATGAGCCTTATGGTAAGCATAGGCTAATTTAACAAGCCCAACGGCTAAACATGTTTCATGCCCTAAATCATTGGCAAACAAATTCATGCATCAAACGTATCCTTTAGTATGTACACACTCATAAAATTCAATACATAAAGACAACTATAAAATTCAATACATAAACACAGCTATAAAATGTATCACAACTTCCTAGTCAATGTTGAAATACATGGTATACACTCATAAAGTGCAATCAATTTTTAAAGTAGCAATCTACAACTGAAAACATTGGTAAAAAAATCTGAGGTAAAGCTTCTCCTGTCTCATGTAATTTGACAAACAGAGACTCAGGCACTAACAAAAGTAAAAGAATCACCAACTGGTCGATTAAATGGGATAGTACAAATCGTGCTTCGAGACCATGTTAGATCTCAGTCCTCTTGATTGATTGATGTCTGTTTTACAATGGTTTTCCTCGTAATTCTGGATACCTTACTTTTAAAAGCAGCACGTGGTTCTTCTAAAGTTGGACTTTCAAACTTTGATTCCCAGGCCCACATAGTTCATGCTTCAAGTTTTTTCATTTTGGGTCAGATTTTTTCTACAATTTCGGCATTTCATTTTGGGTTGAAATTTTGTATAATATAATAGATAATTATAGAGTAAGTTTCACATCTCCCTTATTCGAAACATGAACAAATTTATTTAATTAATTGTTTTTTTTTTTTTTTAAATCATGATTTAATTTTTCCAATCAAGGAAATCAACTAAACCCTAACCCTTTTATTATTCGAATTGAAAAAGGATTGGGTTTCACTGATGTTGCAAGAACAAGATTCAAATGAGGCTTATGGTAAGCAGAGGCTGATGTAACATGCCCAATGGCTAAACATGTTCCACGCCCTAAATCCTTGGCAAATTCATGCATCAAACGTATCATAAACTGTAACACAAACAGAGCTATAAAATTGAATAGATAAACACATAAACACATCTATATAATGTAGCACAAACTCCTTGGTAACATTGAAATACATAGTATACACTCATAAAGTGTAATCAGACTTAAAAGAAGCGATCTACAACTGAAAACAATTTCATTCTCCAAATCTTACAAATATAAAGAAGAGCAATGCAACCCCAAAATCCTAATGCATAGCCAATAACAACACATGAGTAGAAAAATAGAGGATTGTCTGGTACTGTTGATTCATCATTTTCTTTACTTTGCTCAACTGAGGGTTTTGTTGGGGGACTGGGTGAACAATTTCTCTTGAGAGGTTGTCCACAGAGATCTGGATTACCTTCATAGATACTCTCGTTAAATGTTGAAAATTGTCCTTTCGAATATGGAACCATACCTGAAAGATTATTGAAAAGCAACATTGATTGCATAAATTGAATAGAGTTGAGTTAATTCCATTGGAATATGACCTGTCAGTTTGTTGTTGGAGAGATCCAAGCTTTCTATATTCTTCAAGTACCGAAAGGTTTTTGGAATATCACCAGTTAAGAGGTTGTGAGACAAGTTCAATGATTGTATCTCCTTCAAATATCCAATCTCCAGAGGAATTTTACCCATCAACTTTTTTGAGGAGAAATCAATTCCGATCATCAGAAGAAGTGGAGTGCCTTCATAAGTGAGTTTTATTCCCTTAGTTGTAAAGGTGGTTCTTAAGTTGTAGTCAAAAGCATTATCATTTGAAGCACCAGTCGTATTGCGATTGAGCCAAGTAGAGATATTGTTGAAACAACGAGGTATGTCTCCATAAAGATCATTATATGAAAAGTCCAACAACCTAAGTCGTTGCATGTGACACAACTCAACAGGAATGTGCCCATCAAACTTATTTCCACCCAAAAGAAGTGATATAAGATTCGCAAGCGTAGACAACCAACTTGGTAGAGTACCAGTTAAGAAATTCTCCCTTATATCAAGCACCTGTAAAGAAGAAATGTTTGCTAGTCCTTGAAAGATCTTGATCTCAGTGAAGGCATTTTTGTCAAGTAACAAAACTTCCAAACTTGTCATATTGGAGAATGATGGTGTTGTATCAAAGTGCAGATGATTACTTGATAAGCTTAGGTATTCCAACCACACACCTTTCTCAAACAACTCCACAGGTAATTCTCTTGAAAATTCATTGCTAGAAAGGTCCAACACTTTCAAATTTGATGGCTCATTGTTGTCTGACTGGAAAGTGGCTATCCCTTGTAATGCATTACCGGATATGTTAAGATATGATAGTTGAAGAAGTAGCATGGATGGAAGAAGACCTTCAATCTTGTAAACACTACTAGTATTTTTTGTCCAAGGAAGAGGGCAAAGACCGGTAAATAAATTGTCATTTAGTTTTAACATTCTCTCATAAGTCGAGTTGAATATTAGCCAACTTGGAACGTATCCACCAATTCAAACTGATTGGTGAGGAAACTAGGAACAAAACTGCAACAAGAGATTATTTGAGAAACTGACAAAAAAAGTTGAGATTGGTTGGCCAAAGTGGAAAATTCTAGCGCCCCATCAAAATTGTTCTATTCAAGATTAATTTTACTCAAGGAACTCAAGTTTCCAAGCCACGAAATGCTCCCATTTAGATTATTGTGGGACAGTTCTAGAACTTCAAGGGAGCGCATATTGACAATACATGGGGGACAAGGAATCAAGTGCCCTCAATTCACATAATCCTGCAAAACAAATAATTTTTAATGGGCAATTATACAATTATATAAATAACTATTAAAATGTTTACTGTGGGATTTTATACGTAAAATCAAAGTCCAAATTTTAAAATTCTCAATCGAGTATAAAGAATGGAAAACAATTATTTATAAACTTGCCAAGAGACAAAAAAATGAAATGAAAAGCATCAATGTGAGAAGTTGAATCAAAGATGAAAATCAACATTTGTTGGTGTAAGATAAAGAAAATTTATAATATAGGATTAAGTAACTTTTTACTTTGACTACTTCTATTTTTTCAATTCAACTTTTTCTCAAAATATGCATCTAAGATTGTCTGCCTTTTCTTTGTACCTAAACTGAACTCAATTGCATCCTTTATTTTTTGCAATGCATACACCACCTCTGATTTATCTTTTTCATTTTGTAATAAGTAGTTATTTAAGGTCACTACTGCTTGAAAAGCCTCTTTTGGGGAAACAGTTGGTAAAACACAATTGTCATCTTTTTTTTAAGAGTCTCTAGGACTTCTATGTATTAACTTTTGACCACATCCATTGTTTTTATAAGCCATACATGTACAAGTACTAAAAACATAATACTCTCTCTAAATTAATAAATATTCATTTATTGATAAATCAATAACCCCACTAAAATGATAATTTCTCTGGGTCCCAAGAGTATTATTTTATAGGGCATTTACTGTAATTTATACTCCCTCTGTCCCAAATTAGTTGTTCTATATGGATTTTGGAATTGTCCCAAAATAGTTGTCTCATTTATATTAGACTAGTATAAAGTGTATTGAAAATGGATGAGATCACATGGAGTGCTAGCCTTATATAGAGAGTTTCTTAAAAAATACAAATATTTCAAATGAGACAACTAAATTGGGATAGGGGGAGTATTACATTAATGAGTATTACACATGTATATATATTGTCTCTAACCGACCCTAGGGCTATTACACTTAAACTCAAATTCTAGTCTAATCTAAACTCAAATACATCTCTAGATTAACCCAAACTTAATCCTAGAATTCTAATTATATTCAACATTTGAAAATTCTTATAAAATTTGATGAATTGAATTATTATTCTTTTGATTGGAAATCTAATAGAAATTAATTTTTTGGCTTAAAATTTTGATATAATTTCAGTTTTATTAATTCTTAACTAAATCTTTTATAAAACTATATTATAGGAACGAAAATCGAACATTCAAATTTAGTTCAATCATTCTAATGAATTTGAGAACTTGAGAACAATCACCCTGTTCAGTTGAATAATTAAAATTAACCGACATTCATTTAAAAGAAATTGAAAAAAAAATGTTGAACAAATATTTGAAGTAGTGAATTTTTGTTTTTTTATTTCTATTCCAAAAAATTGGTATAAATTATTTCCAAATTTGATAATGACTAAACTTGAATAAAATATATAAAAAACTACAATTTTTTACGTTCATGTTCATCCTTTGACACCAAAATAAAAACTAAAGTATTTCAGAGTAAATATATAAATATAGACCATGTCCAATTTAGATTGGACCAACTCGAACAATAACATAAAAAAGTTAGAAAGCAAATATACAATTTTAGTCCATTGTTTTTGAAATTCAGCCTTAATATTTAAATAGAAACTAAAAAAAATACTGAATAAAATCCAAATTCAAGCCACGTTCACCGAAATTAAAATTTGAAAAAGTTTGTGATCATATATATAGATGCAGCTCATTAGTATAAATTCTTAAGAAAAACAAAAGTCATACAAAACATAAAAAAAAAAATCATAAAAAAAAAAAAAAAACACTTCAAAGTAACAATGTCATTTTTTTAAGTTCATGCTCTCTTAGAGAACACAACAAATCTTCAAGACATGTGAAAGTCTCCCTATCTACTCACTAGATAATTCTACGGAGATTGGCTCTTTGGGGTGTAGTGAGAATCAAAATGGGAACTCTTGCTTCCTTAGGCAAATTCCTGATCATCACTCTAACCCCTTTAGGTCAAGTAACAGTGTCACTTGTCGGGGGACGAAAGAAAGAGAATAGTAGAGAATAGAGAGACAGGAACAAAGAGGAGTGAGTGAGATGTGGGGCAGACAAAGTATGGAGGGAGGGTGCAAGTAGGAGAGAAAACCAAATTTGCACTTCTCAAGAGTCCAAGCTAGTGGTTTCTCGCATTATATGAGTTTTTCTTTTTTCTTTTTTATCTTTAAACAAACAACCCAAATTGAAAACGGTTGATTTTATTTATCCAAAATATTTGATCTCGTAAAATATTATAAGACCCTTCATTGTCAAAGTATTTTTATTACTTTTAGGTTGTGACTTGACAATCTTTTACAATTTAACCTAATATTAACTCTGTCTTTTCTATTTTATCTATTTTTTGTGAAACTTCCCTATAAGTATATTACTTAACATGGGAATGGTAGAAAAGACATCTGAATGACAAAATCAATTCCTAGAATATCTTTTTTTCTAGTTTTAGACATTTTGTTCATATTTTTCTTATTCTACGTGTGTTTTATGAAGATTTTGAGTTAAATCTATTTATATCATTAATTTCAATACTAAAATTTATTTTTATTGCAGCCGTTTTATACAAATTTTTAAAACTATATAAATTATCATAATAGAGGATAAATAGATGAATATTATGTATTTGATAGACACTAAAGGTAAAGATTTCCATAAATGAAAAATGATCAGTCTCACAGGTAATAAAGTGCTCTTATGATGAGAGCTTTATATGAAGGCTACATATGATCATGGGGTTGATGGGTATAAATGGTCTATCTCTACATATTGTACTTATAAAGGTTTGATCAACCTCATTGAATGACACTAGTCATAATTCAATCTCATGTCTAGAGTCATTTAATCGAACCAATATTTATAAATACCACATGCACACATGGATCTTTCAAACCCATCTAACCTTATTATCATAGCTAGACTCTACATAAAGCTCTTACCAAAAAAGCACTGCAATTGATCATTTCCATCTTCATATCTTTTAGAAGAAAAAAATTTATTAGTGTGTCCATGTATATTCATTTGAGAATTGATGAGATAATATCTTCATACCTGTAGAAGTTAAAAATTTGCCGCTTAACTTATTCCCACTCAAACCTAGCTGTTGTAATTTTGTTAGGTTGCCTAAACACGTGGCAACCTTGTCATCATCAAAATTATTGTGACTTAGGTCCAAACGTTCAAGAGCGACCATTTTGCATAAACATGTAAAGGATAGGATAGATCATTTCAGTCACATATGCAGTATAGAAGTTTCTTCTATTTGATGAATGAAGCATCAACATAAAATGCAAATGCTTATGTCATTACTATATTTGCAAAAGTTAATTTATTTTCCTAGTTTATGAGATTGCTTTCATAACTTTTTTTTCAAATACTAGCAAGGCAAAGTTGTTAATGTACTTTACACCTTTCATTATAAATGAGAAATGCTGAGATTAGCTAGTTTAGAATTGTTCTCTCTCTTTCTGTCTGTTAAATTTACAATTCTATGGACTTGGCGTAGTTTTTTTTTTTTCCTTTCTTAAAAGGCCAATTAATTGTAGTTTACAACATTAATATGGGAGTAGAAAAAGGAGTATTTCTTTGTACATAAAACATCTTCCAATATAAATAAAGAAAGATGGAGAGTATGATTGAATAAACAAATCTATTGGATTTGAAAGGATTATATATTAAATTTGAAACTTCACTATAGTGTTATCAAAATAAAAAAAATTCATAGGAGATGCGTGTCTGCGTGTCGAATCAGAAAGTTTACAAACTCCTAAACAATATATCTCATCGCTAATGAAGAGATGGAAGATCATTTTACCCTATGCCATTTACTTTACGAAGTCTAATTTTCACTCTTTCAAAATCGGTTTTTTTTGTTTTAATTATCCATTTGTTTAAAAAATGAATGAAATACAAATGGATCCTAATGTTTGGGTTGCATATTGTTTATATACGAGGCTAATTAAAAGAAACCATGTATAAGGTTCCATAATATACAACTCAAACTCTTGACGATCCAAGTGATGAGCTGTTTTTTTTTCAAGCAAGATGAAATAAATGAAGTAGTTGATGATCAAAATTTGACTCAAAAAAAACATCAACTTGTGGAGGTTTTACACTGGGTATTCCGTGGTTTCTCACATGTAAATTAAAAAAAAAAAAAAACACTTTTTGGGAATGGGTTCTAAGGTTACTATCAAAACAAATGATGGTAAGTCCTTGATATATGTTTTAAATAAAGAATCTCAATTTCTACTCCTTTTTTTCTTTTGGATAGATAGATTTTTCACAGCCAAAACGCAGTTTTGAATAATTTAAAAAATCTGTATAGACATTTACAAATGAGAATTTATAATGTATAGGCGTCTGAATATGACAAATACCTGATGAGGAGGAAAAATTGCTTCTTATACCATTCCCTGAAGTATCTAAACTTTGTAACTTCGTCATGTTTGCTAGACATAAGGGGATGTTGTGATCCTCCATCCTATTATCACTCAGATCTAAATCTTGGAGAGACGTTAATTGGCATATGCCTGTAAAAGAGAGAGAAAAAACTTCAGCACTATCATTATCCCATTTTTCTATATTTTTTATATTTAAATATCAAATTTAAAAATGTCGTTAGATGCTAAATACTCTAAATGAATTCAATGTACTTTCTTATAACTTTGTTGTGACACCGTTCTATCATCGCACATATTTTTACAAGTATTTGTATTGAAACACTCTCATTTCTAATCCGAGTCATTCATTTTATTTTTCGTTTGTATGCAAAAGAAAAAAGAAAACGCCTCTTTAAAAATATATCTGAGTGACAACCTCTTAAAATAATACGTCCTTTGTCCCAATTTAGTTGTCTCATATGAATTTTGGAATTGTCCCAAAATAGTTGTCTCATTTATATTGGAGTAGCATAAAGTGTGTTGAAATAGATGAGAATCACCTCTCAACTACATGATGGTTGAAAGTTAAATTCAAGTTCTTTAAAAAATACAAATGTTTAAAATGAGACAACTAAAATGAGACAGAGAGCCCATTTCTATGTGGCCTGATACCTTTCTAAATGTCTTCTCGTGAGTCAGTGTAAGTTCTATAATTTATATCATTCGAATAGTATTTATTAAATTATTTAAATATAAAAATATAATAAATTTCCTGATATAAGGTTAAAAAACGAATTGTTGAATCAGAAAAAAGGAATTTTTAACATAAAAAGACTTTGAAATCTATGATCAATTTCAGCTATTCATTTTGCTGCCTTATATCAAATGACTAAAATATATTTTTAAAAGATTTTTTTTTATATTTTTAAAAAATCTAATAAATACAATTTAAATGATATTAGTTTATAAAGTTCACAGAATAAAATATTGTCTAAGATATTAAAAAACCTAACTGCATCAAGCAATAAATCGGTTCTCATTTAAATGTTGGTCACGTCGCATTGTTATGGTTTGGTCATAGTAGGTTGAGAGGAATTGTGATGGCCCATATCAATCACAAAAGAGAGTAGTGACATTTCACAGATAAAGAGCGATGTTCAACTTGTTTTGTTGTGAGGGTTCCAAGAATGTTCAAGAATTGGGTGGAATAGACTTTCGCAACTTAGAGCATCTCCGTCTTGCATAATTTCATGAAATGGAACATATTGCAAGAACAATTGGGGCTTCTCCAGATGCATTCATGAGCTTAAAAGGGCTTGAGATTTTTTTCCATGGAGAATCTAATGGAAATCTACCATGGCCCATTACCATCTATATTCTTTGGAAACCCAACATCACTGATAGTGGTAATGGCAGGCTGTGGAAAATTAACTATGTCATTGCCATCTAGTTTACTGATTGGGTTGCAGAACATTGTGGTCCTTAAGCTATTTTCATGTTTTGAGTTGCAGGAGGCATTTAACTTGGTAGATACCATTGAAGGTCAAGTGTTATCCACATTGAGAAAAATTGATTTTCATGACCAGCCCAAATTGACAAGTCTTTGGGAGGGGAATGCAGGAGTTTGGTACATACCCACAGCTGGGTAGCTCAGCTGGTGGCCTCTCCCCTTGGAAAGGGAGAGGTCACGAGTTCAAGCCCCGGTGATCTTTACTCGAGAGTGTGGGGTCTATGTTGCTCCCCTCAGGAGTTTTAGGAGGGGGTCTGAGGTTTCTCCTTGGTTTTCAAAAAAAAAAACAGTTTGGTACATTTATGACAATCCATCTCCATCACTACATTACTTCATTCACTCAATGTCCAGAAATAATCCACTCATTTATTCCCATACCATCACATTAACAAGTATGCTCATTCACATCAATATCACATAACAACACAAATACAGCAGTATCTCATTCTATATAAAATAGCATACTCAAGTGAAGATTTCCTCTCACGTTTTCGTCATATCCTCCACCTATTTCTAATACTCCCTTTGTCCCAATTTAGTTGTATGATATGCATTTTTTAGACAGTCTCAAAATAGTTGTCTGATATGCCATTTTGATTCTCTCTCTCTATCTATCTACTATGACTATCTATCTCTTCTTAACAATACTATTTCAATTGGATGTATATATACATCATTTATACACACCTCTAAGAAGATCACCATCATACATTCATACTCTAGAGTAGGGTTTAAAGCATAATGGGCAAATAAACATTAGTCTACATACATTGAGTGAATTGATTACTAACGTTCACGCGACGTTATCCAATTCTTTTAACCTATTAAACCCTAGACACATAAATTGGTTGCATAATGCGTTTATAGACTACTAGGTCTCGGCTCCCTGACACCATTTTATGCTTACATTTTATCAGTTAGAAAAAGATTACATCCCTTACATTTTGGTCACGTTTAGTCTTTTCCATCTTTATTATGTCCATGGATCCCATTTATTGTCATAGAGTTAATGGGTTTTAAATTGAAATGCATAAATGGATAGTTGAGTCTCCTCACTGTAGAGACAAACAATACTAACTCAAGAGCCTTTTAGCAATTAATCAAAATATAGACATCAATCTTATAGAAATTGAAGCCACTTGTGGTTGGGTGAAAAAAAAAATTGCAGCCTTGGACATATTCTACGCCAAGTCCTACCATTTATTTGTCAAATCTTTTAGCCTTTTAAAATTTTAAGCAATTTTATTTATTATAAATAAAAATGAAAATGATGATGATGACAACAATAAAAGTGGGCTATACTTAATTTCCAGGATGTTGTATTATTGTAAGATTTTTTTATTTTTTTTTTGCTTTAATGTTTTGAACTTATCTTTTAGGTTTGAGTATAAAATACAACTTTGTTTATATCATCACTTCTTTTTCCTATTTCCAATCAAATTCTATAAGGACCCCACGTTCTAGTTTTATGCACGATAATAAAATTGCTATAAATATTGTTTTTTATATATACAGTTCTAAAAATCATTTTAGTCGGAACAATCAAAATCATGTTTTAAAAAATCATTAAACTTAGACCTTAAAAGAGTAATTTAAAATGATTAGAGAGCTTAAGACAGAATTGATACAAATTTTTTTATTAATCTAATGTTGAAAGATAGATTTTTCTAATGAATTCATCAAGTGGTGACAAAATGGCCCCACATTACATGCTCATAATGGCATTTGTAAATGTGTCGTTGTAAAGCAACTATTTGTGTATCAAAGAAAAAATAGATTAATGCGTAGGAAACTCAGATAAAATACTATTAAAATCATCACCGATGAGCCAACTACCCTTAAGATACACTAAGGTTAGGTTATGGGGGCTCGAACTTAACCTCCCACTTCCTCACGTGGGAGACAACCAGTTGAACTAAAATGAATTTTTAACTGAATTTGTGGTAATAAAAAATTATTATAAAAATGGTTGGCTTGAACTAACACCTCACTTTGCCTTTATATTTCATATGGCTATTTATTTTGGTTATCTTTGTAAAATAACTAAAAAATGTTTAGAGATAAAATATTGTATTTTAAATAGATTTAGATATTAATTTTTATAGTATAATTAGTTGATGAATGATAAACGAATGCTTAACCATATAATGAATTATTAACTTTAAATTTTATATATAAGTCATCTCTTAAAAGTTCGTTCACTTTAAGTATGACTTAGAATGTCTATGTTTGAATATAAGGGTGAAAACTCTAAAAGGATTCCTTGACAATCTAATTGAAGAACATCGATCACAATATTTTATGAATAAAAAAAAACTTAAAGTAATCAAATTTGACTTGATTGATATCTGTCATAGCAATTGCTCATGTGCATCACATTTAAATTGAATAGTTAAATAGACATAAAAGTTTAGAGACTAAAAATAATATGAAGAAAATAAATTTTGAAAAATCTAAAGATATAGCTGAATTGGGTTAAAGTGAACTTTTTGGACCCTACCGTGCAAATCTTCTAATGAATAATTAAACAGGTTACAAAAGTTTTATTAAAAAAATAATTTGAAGTAAACGATTTTGGAGAGACTGAAAAACATGATTTAATTATTTCAAATCAAAATGAACTTTGATAGGCCTCATTTAGAGATGTATGTTTTCTTGGAACCTATTAGTCCTAAGTATTAGAGATAATGTGTATAATTGAGTGAAAGATTTTCATCACTCAACTTTGAATATAATAACATATGATATCCTATGAGATTCACTAACCCCACAGAGTAGGAATTGCCAATATATTAATTTTAAGAAATAAATCCCATTCGGGCATTTTTATGTATTAAATTTAAGTAAAAAAATAATTATTGAAAGGGATTTGAATTCAGTCATTCATGTAACTTAATTTGAAGCAGGTGACTATATATCATAAAATTAATTTATTTTAAATTATAAATTGATAAACATTTTCATATTTTATAAGGACTTTTGGTATAATCTCATTGGCACATTACATCTATTTTAAGATGAACTTGTCACTCAATTACTCAATTTAGAGTCAAATTGGGGTTTGAGGGCGTTAGGTGCGTTATATGTCAATTTTATTGTATTAAAAGGCAATAGATGGAATTTGGATCCTAAACCATTAACTTTAATTCGATCTAATTTTGATTTTCACTCGAAAATTTCAGAAAAATCAATCTACTCCAACCCAACTCTACTGAAATTTGAATTGAATCAGTTAAATTCAGGCCGAACGCAATCCAACTATGAAACAAATGTTGGTGGAAAAGTAAATAAATGAAAATAGAGTAAATTTTTATGTAAAACTCCCGCAAGTGAGCTCACTGTCTCTAGGGCACACCAAGGTTAGACTATTGGGGCTCGACCCATAACCTCATACTTCGTTAGGCAGAAGGCAACCAGTTGAGATACACCCAAGTAGGTAAAAATTGATAAGTGTTGTCAAAAGGTTAAACTTGACATCCATCTGATTAAAGTTCACTATGAAATCTACTAATTATTAACCATCCAAATATAAGAAATAAAATACCAATAATTGATACGATGGAGTTAAATTTAAATTTAGTCTCTAACACAGGTCAAATATGTGCTCTGGTTGGCTGCATCCTACAATTAAAAAATAAAAATTGATCGGTGCATAAATTACGACGAGACTATAAAAGTATTTAAAATGAGAACCATAGAATCATATTTATCTTTTAAATTTTAAGATAAAATAAAATTAATATTTATGATAGTCACTCTGCTGTAAAAATATATAAATAAAATAGACACTAAATTTGATTAAATTTAATTATAAGAATTATATTTTCGATAGTTAAATTTATCATGACTCAGGCTGGAGATACGGTAAAACTGTAGAATTGCACCGACTGAGAACATAGTCCCACATCGCCCGAAAGCATTAAGTCGAAGTGCTTATAAGCAGCAGCGGAAGAAGAAGCGTTGTCTCTTCGGAGACATCCGATAAAATTGGAACGATACAGAGAAGATTAGCATGGCCCCTGCGCAAGGATGACACGCACAAATCGAGAAATGGTCCAAATTTTTTTGTGATTTTTTCTTGTGATTTTGTTGTTCTGTTCTTCATCGTCTGAATTTTTTTTGTTCTGTTCTTCATGGTCTGATTTTTTTTTTTCTTGTGATTTTGTTGTTCTGTTCTTCATGGATTGGACCAGGTATTGTTCTTCATGGTCTGATTTTCTTGTTCTTCATGCATTGGAGCAGGTATTGTTTTTCTTCATTTTAAAATTTTCTTCTGTTCTTATACATGATCGATACTTGTAAGTTCAAATATTCCCTTTTGGAATTGGGGGTATTTCTGATTGTTTCAACATGATTTGGCCGATGCCCGAGGAACAGGTATTGTTTTTCTTCTTGTTATAAATTTGTCATTTTTTATTTTTTTGGTGAGATTTAACTGGTGTTCGTTTTATATGCTTGTAAGTTCAAATTTTCTGCTTCTTGGCTTGTATTTCTAGTGTAGTAATGGGATTGTCTTCATACATCTCTAGGGGAAAAATACGATTTCATCTTTCTGCTGTATGTTTTGGGCAGCATGGAAATTGGAACTGGATTAGATGGTCTACTGTAACTCTTCCAAATATTACTATTTCATCATCTTTCTGTTGGGAGTCAGGATTTTGAAAGAGTACTGTTTGGGTGTGAGACAAGTCAGCCCATCTAAAGCATCTTGGCCAAATACAAATATGAATTATGTGTTAAAACAGAATTGACTGAAATAGTAGGACTAAGAGTATTGGGTGGAATTAATAGCTTGTGGTGGACACTTTGTATGTGAGTGGGATTAGTCTCACCTCCAATGTGGGGTGGTTACACCCATGTTTGTTACTCAAGAAAAATAAAAGACAGAATTGATGGCTTTGAAGGAAATACAATGTTCCCTTCATGACAACATTGGATGCCATGTATTTGATGTTAGATTTGTACAAAAAGAAGTGTTGGTTTGATGAAAGTGGTTAAAAAATGTGAATGCTAAAGAGGATTATTTAAGGAGAATGCTCAAGAAAGTGGACAGGGGGGCAAAGCGAGACCTTGATATTGGGTGAGATGAATAGGGTTAATGAACAGAGGGTCGATAAATTTTCATAACTAGCAAATCATTCTATTCTCATTAGATGGGCCATGGAAACTCAATGGTATAGATGCTAGAAATTTTAACGGATAAAAATTAAAGGTTAGGATGATTACATGGAGGGTTGTGGGGTTTAAAGTTCACCCAAGATTCCTGATTTATATGCTTTCTACACGCACCATCCAACTGGGGGCTTCGTTAGCTCAGTATCCTTAGACATTTGCAATAAATAATTCTCCTTAGGAAATGGATTTTGACAATCATAGATTGCATGTTGAGAATTTTGACGCTCACAATGTACTTGATGATATGGTTGAATGAATATGTGGTGGTTGGGAATAGTTGATTCACATTTTTCTTAAATGAACTATCACAACTGAAATGAATTTAAACGTTGGGTTGGACTCAATGGCACGGGAGAAGTGAGGCCAAACATCACTCGACTAAAGGGGGTCAACTTGTGCTACCATGGGATAGGTTTACATGAATTGACAATTGCAAGGAATGCATTGTAAATGCAAAGGCAAACCATGATTGAATCCCCAAGGCAATATGAGGACTACTTGGAGTGGGTAAGTGGATGCCTAGATACAGCATGGTGACAGAGGCACTACGGGTTGGGTATGTGCATGAAGAGTAGAGGGGTTGGGTATGTGCATGAAGAGTAGAGGACCCCTCCCCCCTCCCCCCTCCCCTTCCTTCTCGAAAGAGGTTGGAATGACAATAAGGCCATAGGGACCTTAATAGAACCATATGGGACCGGTGGCAAAGACTACGGTGACGTAGCTACCTTGTACCTATGGTCCGCCCATAGTTGGGTAGTGGAATGACAAAGCATGTCATTATGTGTAGGACGGGGTTGGTGCCATTATTAAAGGTAGAACTACGCGTGATGTGATCTCCAAGGGAGTACGTAGGCAGATGATGATTCAGTTTGATCACACTGAGGGTCCAATAAGTCCTATGATTCGTGGGAATCTCTTCTGGTCTCGGTGAAGACTTGGGATTCCCAATTTTGATAGATTGCTCCGTTGTGAGCATCAATTTCGCTTCAGGTTAAGGATCGATTGACATTTGAAACATTGACAACTTTTAACTCGCAGATGGGTGTCGTTAGTAGTTTCCTTTAACATAGAAGTTTCAATGCCCAATTTTGTTTAGGATAATTGGTTGGAGATAGGCATTTGGGACATTGTTAATGTTTAAATCTCGGATGATTGTAATAAGCAGTTCCTGCTAATTTAGAAGTTTCAATGTCCAATTTTTTAGGTTCATTGGTTGAGATGGGTATTTGAAACAATAACAACGTTTAAATAGCGTATGAGCGTAGTAAGAAATTTCCGGTAACATAAAAGTTTCGGTGCTCAATTTGGTCTAATTTCATTGGTTTGTGATGGGCATTTGAGACATTGGCATTGTTTAAGTCTCAGAAGAGCGCTGTTATGCAGTCCTGCTAAGTTGAAGTTTTAATTCCCAATTTTGTTTAGGTTCATTGTTTGGGGATAGACATTTGAACCAATCGGAATTTTTAAGTCGTGGATAAGCGTAGTAAGGTGTTTTCGATATCAAAGAAGTTTTTGTAACGCCCCGCCCTTTTACACTCGATTCTTCCCGTAAATTCAGAGTCTATTTTTTTTTTTCTTTTATAACAGAGTAAAGTGATAGAGCTCGAGACGTCAAGACGCGAGCTAAGTCCGAGATTCCAAAGTCCGACCCTTAACTGGCCAACCCTATGTGTGTATGGACTAAATCTACGAAAATGGTTCACACATAGCAATATCAACTTGCGGAATAAAAATCATAACCTGCGGAATCATAACATCAAAATTTCGGAATCATAATAGAACCAAGTTATATTCCATTCAAATAGCAAAGTACGTCAAGTCCTCATCCATAATTAAAACATTGTAATTATCTAATAAATCATCCAACCATCTAAGTTATTACATTCCGTAATCTAGATACTCAAATATAAGTTCATGAGTAATTTTATTCAAAACATATAAAATAAGTCTTCCAAGCTCCTATGCCTGGCCCGTCTTGCATTCTTCGTTCCCCTGATTTCCTGTATCATCAACTAGGGTAAAAGTAGGGCGTTATAACAATACGCCTAGTAGGTATTCCAGTTATGGCTAACACATGGTTAGTACAAAACATATAATAATATCGCAATGTCAAAAACCATACAAATCCATGCCATGCAATGATGACAAATGCAATGAGTCCCACCCATCACATGTACATAAAAGTACCCACCACATAGGTCTTTCGGAAGCCCCGACGAAGTGTGGACCCTCCTGAATCTTCTTGATGGAAATCACATCAAGGTACCGCACATAAGCTTTTCGGAAGCCCCGACGGAGTGTGACCTCTCCAGTTACAAATCCTCCACCCCATGCCATGTATGAGATGCCAATGAAACACATGCTATTTTATAACATAAACATAGCGTTGAAAATTATCTTTTATAAAATATCCAACACATGCTATTTAAACAAATAAACATAGCATTTAAAATTCATATAAAACATATCCTTTGAAACATAAATTTCATCAAACATAAGATAAAACAAGTGTACATAAACCGATGGTTTCAAAGAGGTGGAATCCTACCAAAGACCGCTAACGTGTGCTTGCGTCTTTCGTTCAAGAATCGATCACCGATCGCGTACCGCTTGCGAGATCCCGTTTCCTTATAATATAAGAATAATCAACACCAAGTCCTACTTGATTTACAAGGTTCTAAGTCCATAAACAAAACCCCATGGGGTTCGGCCATACACCTTGGCCGAACCCATGGTCTAATCTTTAGTTAATTACAATAATGCCATTGTTCATAACCATAGCCATGTTCCTTACTTAGGTTCCAAATAATCCGTACATATTTCTTTTAATCCAACCACATAGTCCCATAATTAATTCATTAACCAATCATGTCCATAAAATAAACCTCATGGGGTTCGGCCATACACCATGGCCGAACCCATGGTCCTCCACTTTGGCATGAAATTACAATTTTGCCATCCATGGCTTACATGACCAATAATTTGATTCATGGGGTTCGGCCATACACATGGCCGAACCCATGATGCCTAAGTTTCCATAAATAATCTCCACCTTTCCATAATTGGATAGTTTGTATAAGTAATCTCCAACTTTCCATAATTGGAAGGTTTCCATAAATATCTCCACCTTTCCATAATTAGATAGTTTCCTAAATTAATAACCATCTTCCATAGTTAGATAGTTTCTTAGATTAGAAACCATCTTTCCACAATTGGATGCTTTCCAAATTTAGCAACCTCTTTCCAAAATTAGATAGTTTCCTAAATTAGAAACCATCTTTCCATAATTGGATGCTTTCCAAATTTAGCAACCTCTTTCCAAAATTAAATAGTTTCCTAAATTAGAGACCATCTTTCCATAATTGGATGCTTTCCAAATTTAGCAACTAAAATCCATCTACCATTCCAAAACAACCCCATGGGGTTCGGCCATACACCATGACCGAACCCTATGGTTCAGGATCTTGACCATTAATTTAGTTCATTAAAATTCATCAATAATACCTACACAATTCCATGGGGTTCGGCCATACACCATGGCCGAACCTTATGGTTCAAGATCCTCTCTTTAAAATTAACAATCATAGATCTTCTATTTAATCCCCTCAAAATCACATATCATTAACACCAAATACTTATTTAACCATTAACCAAACACCTTCCAGTACATGGCCGAACCCTATGGTCCATATTCCCTCTTTTAAATCCAAAACACCTAACCGTCCAAGGTTTCCATGATCTAAAATCTAAGAACATAAACCCATAATTAGACCATGACTTTCCATGGTTTTCAATATTCATAACCCAACAAAATAAACCATAACTTTCCATGGGGTTCGGCCATGCACTATGGCCGAACCCTATGGTTCTTTCTTTCCATTCAAATCATTAAGCCCATCTCCAATCTTCCTCCATGGGGTTCAGCCATACACCATGGCGGAACCCTATGGTTCTTTATTTCAAAACATAATTATCAAATAAGAATACCAACCTTTTCTGCTTGATTTCTTGCTCTTCCAATCCTTCTCCTTTCTTCTTCTCCTTGCTCTTGATCTTTCTCAAGCCGTGACCACCTTCTTGTTGCTGCCTTTTCTTCCTCTTGTTCTTGCCGTGAGTGAGAGATTAAGAGAGAAAGGAAGAGATAAAATTCGGCTATGGTGTGTAAACCATGCGCCCCTAGTCCTTCTCTCCTTTTATAATCTTTCCTTGGTCCATATTTAGGAAATGCTTAAGATAGCTACTCTCCCCCTTAGGCCGTTCGCCCCTTCCTTGTATCTAAATTAGAATGGCCGACGTTCCCATATTTGGAAGGTGCTATAGCTAAACAAACCCCCTATGCCGTGCGCCCCTTGTATTTCTCTCTTTGGAGAGTTCTAAATATAATATAACATGTGCCCATTTTAATTTAGAAATTACCCTACTATTATTCCAATCCAAGAAAGAACTCCTTTTTAGAATTGCTCTTATGCGCATCACATAAGTAAATAAATCTCACATTCCGCCAATCTTATCCCCATACATGGCCATGCATAATCTTTTATTTAATTTTGAACATAATGCATTACTAAATTAATTCAACCCACTTAATTTATATTGAGACCAATTCCAAAACCGTTGGGTCCTAATTGGGTCATGGCCCAACTCTTTATCCATATAAGATCCATATCTCATATTCACCAATTAAATGGATAATTTTTATACAAAATAATAAATTGAAAATCCGAGGTGTTACAGTTTTAATGCCCAATTTTGCTTAGGTTCATTGGTTGGGGATGGGTATTCGAAACATTGGTAATGTTTAAGTCGCTGACATGCGTAGTAAGGAGTTTTTTGTAACATAGAAGTTTCATTGACTAATTTTATTTTGGTTCATTGGTTGGGGTTGAGAATTCTAGACATTGGCAATGTTTAAGTTTCGAAAGAGTATATTGTAAATACTTTCCAGTATCATATAAGTTTCAATGCCAATTTTGTTTAGGTTCATTGCGTGGAATGAGATTTGACACATTTGCAATGTTTAATACTGGAAAATTAGGCAATTTTGGTGTCTATGCCCCAATTTTAATATATTTCCCTTGTTGGGCAAGATCGTTCAAAGAATCGTATCATGTACGTAGCGGAAGGTTGTGAAGAATTTTTTTGATAAAATTACAACTGTTATTAGATATTGGGTGAATGCGGTGGTTATGTTCAATTTTATTTAGGTTCGTTTGTTGCAAATGGCATTTTAACATAGAACTTACCATTTGTTGTCAACATTGTGACTAAGTTGATATTTAACAACGTTAGATATGATCATAGCTACCGTGGACCCATGGTCCACCCATAGTTGGGTAGTGGAATGACGCAGCAAGTCATTGTGTGTCGCACGGGGTTGGTGCCATGAATGAAGGTAGAACTACGCGTATTTGATCTCCAAGGTAGTACGTAGGCAACTGATGATTCAGTTCAATAACATCGACGGTCCAATAAGTCCTAGGATTCGTGGGAATCTCTCTTGGTCTCGGTGAAGACTCGGGATTCTCAATTTTGTTGGATCGCTCCGTCATGAGCATCAATCCCGCATCAGGTTAGGGATGGGCATTGGCAACTTCTAAGTCGCAGATAGGCACAGTTAGTAGTTTATTGTAACATAGAAGTTTCAATGCCCAATTTTGTTTAGGTTAATTGGTTGGATATGGGCATTTGAGACATTGGCGATGTTTAAGTCTCGGATGACCGTAGTAAACAATCCTTGCTAACATAGAAGTTTTAATGCCCAGTCTTTAGGTGCATTTGTGATACCTTGCCCAGTTTACCGATGTGGGAGAGTCCCACATCGGTAATGAAGGGAAATGGGGGGGTGTATATTTGAGGCCAGCCCTCTTAACTCACAAGAAGCGTTTTGGGCCGGGCCATGTGGGCCCGGGCCCAAAAGCAAAACCATGCTGGCTCGCCTGTGTGCGCAAGGCCCAGAGCGGACAATTTCTTACTAAGTCAAGCCCTAAGCCCTGATTCAGGTCGGGTCATTACAAATGGTATCAGAGCCTCAGTTCTACACTCAGACTGTGTGGGCCTTTCTTCTTCCCTGATGTTGTTGAGCTAAGCCAAGTTGAGCCGGAAGGGACTCGAGGCTTTAGGGGGGGTGATTGTGATACCCTACCCAGTTTACTGATGTGGGACTAATGAAGGGAAATGGGGGGGTGTATATTTGAGGCCAACTGTTATCTAGGTTCATTGGTTTGGGATTTGAGACATAGGTAATGCTTAAGTCTCAAATAAGTGTTGTATGCAGTTCCTGCTAAATTGAAGTTTTAATGCCTAATTTTGTTTAGGTTCATTGGTTGGGGATGGGCATTTGGATCATTCGCAATTTTTAAGTCGTGGATAAGCGTAGTAAGGTGTTTTCGATGTCAAAAAAGTTTTAATACCCAATTTTGCGTAGGTTCATTGGTTGGGGATGGATATTTGAAAGATTGGCAATGTTTAAGTTGCTAACGTGCGTAGTAAGGAGTTTTTGGTAACATAGAAGTTTTATTGCCCAGTTTTATTTTGGTTCATTGGTTGGGGTTGAGAATTTGACACATTGGCAATGTTTAACTAAAGCAAAATTCAATGTGGAGAAAGGAGAAATTCAATTTAGTGGAAAACCAATTGTGAAATTGTTTTCCTTTGATTCATCATCATTAAAGCCACCATTCCCATCTATTTATTGTTGGTTTTTGAGTTATTTCTTCTCCTCTCTCTTTTAAAAACCACATCCTTTCTTTCCCCACAAGCCATGATATATTTCCTTACTCCTTCAATCCATGTTTTTCATTGTATCTTTAATCTTGTTTGTCAAGGAACAACGATCTCTAGTTTACCCCTCTAACCAAGTGGCCTTGAGAGCAAGTAGCATGTATACAAGTCCATTTTGAGAAGATTATATGTGTTTTTGGAAGTCATATCCATAAGATTATACTGTTATCATCATTCTATGGTTAATAAAATAACTATGGATTTGATTGGACCAATCACCATCACCATCAGTGGGCCTACATAGGATTGTGTACAGAATGCACAATATAAAAGGTACTTGAGGATCATTTTTTCAACATAAATAGATTTTTACAAGGAAATCTTGAAAATTAATGAAGCTCTTGGGCCTTGATATTCTTATTTTCTCAATGTGTAGCTAGCCTACATTTCTTATAATTACCTAATACTTTTTTCTTGCGTAGTTGAATATTACACAAGTAGTTGTTGTTTTAGAAAGCTAACATTATTATGTTTTCTTATAGCCGAACACAAAATACTATTACAAGATTGGCTCGGGTGATTGTGCTCGTGAGTTTTGGTTTCAAAGATCAACCCGTATGCTCCTTACACTTTCGGTATTATTGTAAGTTAGATAACCAGTGCATAAACTTATTGTGGCTTATTGTGATTGTGCCATGATAAATATTGTGGCATACTGTGATTATAACAAGGTTGTGGACTTCATTGCTTCTTTTTCCCCTATTTTTACAATTTATCTCATTTTGAAACCTAATTCACCATTAATGGTATTTTGAATAAATGGTTTATTTGAAAATGCAAATCCATACAATGAGCTTTGTCATGCTTTTCTTTTGAAAGTTTTGAAGAATTTTTACTAATAAAGAAATACGACGATCATTGATGCATGTAAAATCCCCATGTGTGGTCACTTTGGCCTATGGAGATAGGTTGTTTGGAATCTGTGCTTGAATATGGAGCTTGCATAAAATCGCCTTGATTGGATTAATGAAGGTGTAGTTCTGAAGGCCGCAAATTTTTGAGCATTTTAACTCTTTTTTTAATCCAACGATGGTATCAACTTTAAACGCAGGCAAATTGGGTCAAAGGTAAAAACCATGGAGGGTATGTGGGTGTGGGGGGTTTTTGTGCAAGTGAGTTGTGGTGGGTCTCCCATGTAAGGTGGTGCAATGGTATTACCTTTTGCATCGAGCTATCAGTTTTATATTGAAACCAAAATATGCTGACATTGCCCACATGGGTGTAGCTCAGCCGGTAACCTCCCGTCTCAGGAAGAGAGAAGTGTCAGGTTAGAGCCTCCATGGCTTTACCTGGTGTGCCCTAAGGGTAGTGGGTATCACCCGTGGGCATTTTACGCTCGGTTTCTCAAGGTTTTCCACACATAAATTCAAAAAAAATATACTGAAATTTTATAGGTTTTTAATTTTTCCATTTTTTATCATTTTTTAATTTTTAAACAATATCTCGGCCTTGTTAGGTATCTCCTGAAATATGGCCAATATGTACGATGCTCCATTTTTATAAATCCCTAGTTGTAATAGTAATGTGAATACAATGTGTGCGCTTTAACTTCGGTAATTGATGAAATATATTTATTTAAAAAAAAAAATCAAATGACTAAAAGATCACGGTAGAATGGTTATGACCATAGATGAAGAGAGTTTATGGATACTCTCATAAGATCAATTTCATTGGTATTGGTATTGGTAATGATGGGTTGTTTTTTTAATAGATATCTAAGCCAAAATTGGGCTGAATCTGTATGATGTGACATTTGAGTTTAGTCAATGAATTTCACAATATAATAATATTATAATCAGTATTATTTTAATATGTTTAGTCTCTCTCTCTCGCCCCGCCACCCCCACCCCCCATGGGTGAGCTTGGACTTTAGTATAAAAACGCCCAACAGGGACAAATGGGCTTAAGTTTAGATGAGGAAAACCCGGCCTGAACATGGTGATATTTGAGGTTGAAAATTAGATGGGTGAACGGATTGTTCCATAACAATATCCACACCTATTTTATGGTTAAGTCTAAGAAGAATGCCAACAAGTAATGATAGGTAAAAAGGTCTCCATTTCAAATCTTTCTGTACTGATGAAAATCACTATTAACAAGAAAAAGTTATGGCTCGAAGTCCTGCAAGAATACCAACAATTAATGGTGATAGTGTTCCGATCTTAAATCCTTAAATAATAATTAAAGTCACATGAATATCCCTTGATAAAAGAAATGGAGCATTAATATAGTGCCGTACTGTAACCCAAAGGAGTTGGAGTGATGGCGAGGAACCCGCTTCAAGAAGTGAGAGTTTTGAGTTCGATTCTCACTCCACCCCAAAGGGTCACTTCCCATAGGGTATCCGGTGTGTGGGTAGGGAGACTTGCACAAAGGATTACTCGAGTTCTAAGAGGGGTGGACAACTTGGTCATTTTATATATACAGTGTCATACTGTGATAATCTGCTAGGAAAATGATTTGTCGATCAAGCCCATTTGAGGAAAGTATATGATCTTCAAAGAAATTGCTGTCTTCTGGCAACGGTAAATTTTGCTTGGAATTCATCAGTTCATGTACAGGAAAGACATCACAATTCAAATGGGCCCACTAAATTTCACACTTACATGTTACAGTTGCGTTATGTCAAAAAAAAAATACAATGGTGAATCTCTGATAATTCATTCATGGATATTGATATGCACAATAAAAGTGAATCAACCATCCCAATTACATATGGACAACAAAAATCTTAAATTCCATGCAACCCCATTGATCATGAAAAACTGCAGTAAAAGAATAAGAAACATGAGAATTCATTCCTCTCATCAATCAGAAGTATTGGCAGGACTGGAAATATTCTGAACCTTCAAGCTTCTAACCTCCTTACAAACTCGATCAAGCATATCCAAGAAGTTCCTTACTGTAACAAAAATCCGAAGTGGTTTGCTTCATCTTTTCTCACATGACTGTGAAAATATTCTGTAATTTCTCTAACATGCAATAACACTTGATCTTCATCTCTCTGCAATTCTCTAATATTCTTCTCAGCATGAATTAGAAAGGATTTCATTGACTGACCAAAGCTACGGTCTCTGTTGAAAGTTGAGTCCGTCCACTAGATATTGCAACTTAACCATTCCCTCTGACAGATTTGAGACTGAGCTTGCCAAAACATCCAAGTCGACAGTGGCGGTCTTCTTCACATTACAGAGCTCATTGCTCAAACCTGTAACAATATCCAAACCAGGGGTCCAAAATATGCTTCTGCCGATATTTCGGCCGATAATTTTCTCTCTTATCCGATTTTTCCATTTTATTGCATTTCTCTCTCCTCCGATATTCAAAACCGTAAAAAATCGTATTGGTTCTTTTTTTTAAAAAAAAAAATTCAAATAAATTTTAAATACCGATTTTTATGCATGTTGGCCGATATGGTGACCGATATTCGGTCCGAATATCAGTCATATCAGTCGATAACCTGTTTTACTGGCCGATACAATATCGTTCGGCCCTGAAAAACCGATACATATCGGCCGATACGATATGTATTGGCCGATATTTCGACCCTTGATTCTGTAATCCAATTCTTCTGTACAGTGATTTCAGACACCCTAACACCTTCTGAACGGATCATTTCTTGGACACCAAAATGCAGTAGGGTAGTCTTTTCATCTGTCCCTTTAATGTCTGCATGTTGAGCAATGCATCAAGTTTGAATGCTCTGGCACCTCCTCGGATGGTTCCAACATTCATCCGATTTCCAGTTATATAAGCACAGCTTCTAGCATTTTAAGAAGAGTGAACTGGATCTCAGTTCCTTGCAGGCCTCCTGATGGAGATGGTGACACAATTAGCATAAAATTCTCGGCTGGTAGTAAGGGAAAGGCTTTTATAGTTAATTACCTCTAACATGGCGAAGGACTTTCTAAGATGGACCACTTCATCTTCAGCAAGGCCACAATTCTCTGAAAGCAAATGGTATGGTTGAGCATGGCCTTGACAAATCTCTCTGCCAATCCCAGTTCATCTATGTCCCCTCGATACTTTGACAGCTTTTCTTCTTCATCCTTTGTGGGCACCATCTTCACCAGTGCCTCTAATTGCTGTGCCAACAATCCATCCCCTGATTCCATGACTCAAACCATATTAAAGTATATCTGCAATGACAATAATGTGGATGTCTACATGGGTTTTTTCCCATCTACCTTTCATCAGAGCATCACAGACTTGCTCTGCAGTTGCATTTAAGCCCTTGGACAAAGTTGTTATGTTCTGTAGTCTCTTGTGGACTAGGACATGCTTGCTCGGAGATGGACTCTTGCTTTTATCTTCGTCATTTTTCATCGAATTCCGTAGGCTGTAACTAAAGAGAGACTCCATCGTTCCCTACTTCCCTCATCCAATCTGTTCAACAGATTGTGAAAATTTGATCTCATCAGAACTAAGACAAATGGATCTTTTGAAAAAGCAATTGCTGTACGGACCCAATTTGGGAAAAGTGTCACAGGAAATAGATTTGCTCTAAGACATCAGACAGTTTTTCTTTTTGGCTGTTTCTAAAGATAAGGGGAGTGAGTATCTAAACCTGTTCCTTTGTAAATTATCTGTATAATATAGTTTTAAGCTAGCTTAAATACTAAAACGGGGAAAATAATTTTGGAGACCATGCAAATATTGATGGGTGGGGATAGATCCATGGAAAGGGACCCATCTTGGAAACCACATTTATCTGACACTGCAGTATCCAAACACAGTTTGGACACATTTTATGGAAAATTCAGTTTTCAACTGAGCTTTCAGTGTCCAAACCACGCCTCCAGATGTGTAGATAAAGATACAAGATAATGGAGGGAAGTGAATTCTCTTACTCGAATGAGCTTGATTTTAGCTTGTTCCATACCATATTGCAGTTGGGTGCGGCTCAAACTTTGTCCCAGTGAAGTGGCTTCAATTTCGGCAGGGGAGCTCCATCTTTTCCAACTGCTGTATCTGGCCTAAGCATGGTGGTGGTGGTGGGGGCTGGATAGAGTTATTTCCCTTCAGAGTTGATGGTGGCGGTGGAGGTCCGATGGGGAGGACATGGTGGCAGAGGGATGCTGACTGCAGATCCGACCAACAAGTCTTGCTGAAGATTAAGTTTCCACACATTCTTAATTGGTGCAGAAGAGGACAGGGAAGGTGGTGGGGGTGGCGGTGGTGGGGTGGCACACACAACTTGAAGTTAAGTCTGAATTCAAAGAATGAGAGGACATATCTGGGGATGGTGCTGAAATAGAATTTCTTTCATTGCTTGTAGAACATGGAATTGCTCGTAAAATTTTGCCACAAGGAAGTCTAGGAGTGGAATCTGGTATTGCTTTGTTGGACTACTTATCTGGTTTTCCAGAGGCCCTGGATTAGCATGCTGAGAAACGGGAGAAAGAGGAGACTCATGTGATGGTCTTTTTTTACTGAAAGCACATTGCATTGGCATCGGTGTCTTCTTTGAATTACATGGAGAAGAGGGAGGGGAAGACAATTTTATAGGAAAAGGGGAGGTGGAATCTGGTGTCATTGGTGGAGTTGGAAAATTTGTTGGAGATGGCAAAGTAGTTGATTTTAGAATGTGGTCGGGTGAGGGAGTTCTCCTGGAAGATGATACTGGAGAGGAGATTACAGATGACATACTAAAATTGGTCTCTGAAACATTTGAAAGCTGCACAGGTGACGAATATGAGTCACAGACCGAGTGGAAGGACTCATCATCATCTGATGGCAGAGATTCAAGAGGAACAATTTTCTCAGCTGAAGAAGAACTCTCTCAACTGGATTCGCAGCTCATCGGTTCACCACTGTATCACCTTCTTCTTGTAATGGAGAATCAGAACCAGTATTATCCAAAGGCACATTTACATTGTGGCAACTCTGTTTTAAGATGAGAAACTCCCTCCGGAAAGGGTCCTAGTAAATGCTGATGGCAAAGCTCTGGGCCTGGATCAAAACTGACCTTGTTATCGAATTGTGAGAATTTGTGAGCTTGGATCTCCTTGTAGATGTCTTATTTCGGCTTCTTTTCGACTTCCAACAAAGCATGACTAGTACAGAAACAGCAACAAGAATGGTTGCACAAGCAGACACAGCTGCTGCAATGACAATTCTTCTAGCACTATTCTTACTGTGATTTCTTCGTCGAACTACTGAATTGTGAGATGGTGGCAATATCAGATTCAGATGGGGTGAGGGAGCTGCACGAGAGTGCACGTGGATCGGAATTAGAGGAGCTGGGACTGGAGAAATAGAATCTCCAAAGGGTACCGGAGCTGGAGAGAAGCTGAATTCCTCATGACCATTCACTGCTCTTATGTTGTGGTTCTTCAACCCAAGCAAGACCCTGAATTTCTCAAAGACCACTATTCCAGTCTTCCTACTCTCGTCTTCTCCTGAGATCTTTTTGATCTGGCTTGCATTTTCATCGGCATCCTCTCCCAATGAAGCTCTAGCTAGCCATGATCAGCAGCAGGCTGTCTGGAGGACTTGGGGTTCAGATCCCAAGCTCCAGCCATCAGATGGAAATTGGTGAAGATGAAGAATGGGATGATGATGATGAGCAGGAGGAGGAAGATGACTTGAGAAACAGAACCCATTTTTCAATCATATGCAGGTTCGAGAAGGCATCACCAAAATCCACATTCAGTAGATGTTGGGACCCTACAGGCAGTGACTTGACCAGCATTTTCGGCCTGGTTATTGGCAGTGTTCCAACCTGCTAAATGGTGTATGCAGCAAACTAGCCAAATGTGAAAGTGCAGATATGCAGCAATGGATATTAGATAAGCACAAGTTGTATTCACTGTTGTGGGACCCGATTCAGGCTAATTGATCTGACTAATCCTATTTTGGAAAGTGAACTGTATGATTTATTCGTTTACTGTATTTCCTTTTTTAGCTACCTTAATTGGCTCCCTTTTTACTATTTATTCATGTATCCTCTAAGAGGAAAACACACAATATAATATATATAATCAGAGAAGAATTCTTCTCCACTATCTCTCTTCTTCTTCTTTTTCCTTATTTTCATATTATTATTCTAAATGGTATCAGCCAGAACGATCTTCTGGACGCTTTAGGGAGAGTTTTTTTTTTCGTTTTACTGTTTCACCTGAATTATTGTTCATCACCAGAATCCAGCATTGTCTTTTGGATCAGAACTCCGGGGCATCTGTTGCGGATACGCTCCTCTCTTCTTCCCCTGTCAATCTGCCTTTACAAGATTTGAAGATTTGGTTTGTGACTGTGCTTTCACCATCGTCATCTTTGGCCAGAAACAACCCATTATTTTTCTACATTCACAACTCTCCAGACTTAGATGAATATTCTTCACGATACCAACTTAGGAAAATGCATAATCAACAATTTAGAGAAAAATTATCAGGGCATACCATTTAAAAGAAAAAGAAAAATATTAGGGCATAAAGCCCTATCTGAAGATTCTATCAAGATCATCAAAGTTCCAAACAGAATCCTGACAACTACCATCAGCAGGCCATGATTCCAGGTCAAGTCTTGGAGTTGAAATTTCTTTGTTTGTATTGAAGCAGGAATTGTTTTCCAGCTTAGAGTCGAGAATATCATTTCTGGTTACTGATGTTTTTTGCCCCAGACTTAACAACGGTGCTTACTTCTTGATAGGTTTGCTTTCTGCTCAAATCTCCATATGTATGCAGTGTTTTGTCTTCACTTCCCTTGGAGTAAGGCACAATATGGTCATCACTCTAATTGGTTTCATCCCATATTATATCTGCAAGCTGTGAATTAGACAATAAAAAACAATATATCAGATATCTCTGTCTTCTGCCAAACTTGGAAAGGAACCTGTTGATGTAGAACAGTGCATACTTTCTAGCTTTCGAATATAATATAATCATAACAGGAAAGTTATATTTCCCATCATCTTCCCTGTGTTGGAGAAAAATACAAGGAACCATTGGAACCGGGCAGTTCAAAGCTTGACTCTAAATGTGCGCGAGATTTTCTCTGATCTGGATGCTGAGCGCTTTGAGGAGTGCTTACAGAAATTTGAAGAAGATGAGGTGAAAGAGAAGGAGATTCAATCAAGACGTGATTCCGCATGGAAGTGTTTAGAGGAACTTGCCACGTCAAAAGCTGCAAGCACTGAACCGGTTCTTGTTCCTCGGATTTCATCCTACCATTCTTCGAGTTAATGAGAGATGAGCAGTAAAACATTCTCAATTCTTCAATTGGGGCATGGAAGTCATGGAGTGGGCAACATTAAGTTGTGGAATCTGGTGGATTTCTCATCTGTGCTCACCTTCTTGGTTCTGGTTTGTTTCGGGCTCAAGTTCTTGAGGATGAGGAAAACTGTACATGAAACAAACTTGCCCAAACTCACTTGGTTATACGAAGCGACTGTATATATACCCTACAGAACACGTTGAGACGGGAAGAGACGAGGAAAACAGTTTGCAGTTTTGCACATTATTGGTGGCTTCTGAGTTGATTTCTTGAGGGTGAGATGTAAAGTGCCTAGCAGGTATCTACCCCCATTCCATCCCCACCCCAACCCCAACCCCATTTCATGCACGATCTGAATTTGGATTTAATTGGTCGTCAAAGATTAATTGCAGTACTCTTCATTTGTTGATTATATATATTGATGTACTTAATTGTTATTGCTTTTTAAGAATGAAACTTCTGCTTGATTATGAATCGCCTCACTTTGCTACTACCTGGTTACTGATTGTTACCAGTATGTATAAGATGATTGGTAGGTTATATGAGTACGTCTACCTAAAAACGTTATATGGCTAAATGCCACAGCCATCATGTATGAAAATTTTATATTTCTATCTCCTTTATCATGATGTATGTTGTCACCAATAATTTTTAAAACCTAACTGTCATTCAAACTATTTCAGTGAAAGGGTGGGTTGAAAGAGGTTCAACCGTAAAACCAGCTAAACCCATGATGCCAGCATGACATCATAGATTTCAGTAATAATTGATAAATATAAAAAATTAAAACTAAAATATAAGAACTATCTCCCATTTTGAGGAGTTTTTGTTTCACAGTAAAAGGTTGATTTGTCAATGATGAGCGACTAATCTTAGACTTCATTCTGAGTTTGAAAGGGACTTGGCTTTGAGGTCTACATTGTACTATGGTAACAAATGTCTGTGAAGAACTCTCAGCCAGAAACCAGCTTTTGTTTGCCAGTTCTATTTCTTATACCAACCTTTGGATGGTAACCCATTTCCAGGCTTCAAATTCAGAGGAATGTCATACACTTGGAAAAATAAGAAAAAAAAAACAAGATGCATGTCATAAAAAAAGGTGGCTGAAGATGGAGGAGAGGTTGAGAGGATCCATTTGCAGTTTAAAAAAAGGCATAGTCTGAAGAAGATGCAGAATGCAGAGGAGAGGCTGATGGGAGCCATTTGTAAGAAGAAGATGATGCATGAGAATACCTGCTCATTGTCACCATCACAGTCCTCTTGCTGCAGCTTTGTTGTTGTCTCGTCGCTGTCATAGAAAATCCTAGGGAAGCTATTGGGGAAAATAGAAATGTGGTTTCACCCTCAATCTTTCATTTCATTTCTCATAAACAGTTCCATACCTCCACTGCACGTTTCAATGAGTTGCAGCTTTTACAAGTTTTGATCAGCTGAAGCATTTGCAGCTATCCGAACTGTCACATGTCACCCGTACTTGATGCTTTGGCTGGTAAAGGGATCATAATGAGACAGGATTCCATTCTTCAATGAACAAGCACTTAGTGCTTCCCTTGAAGGGTTTCTTCACTAGTCCTATCAATGTTCTCTCATAGAATTCAAATCCATTTCTTGCCAACCAGATCATTCTTCCAGTGTTACTTCTCTCTGTCTCGGTAACTTATATACTTCTGTAATTGGGTTTTGAAGTTAGGATGGATGGCCTTGTATGTGTTGAAGAATCATTCTCTCTTGTAGTTGAGTTGCATGCTCACAACTAATCCAAGCAAGCGATTGTCGCATGAAGTTGTCACTCATAATGTTGGACGCTCTGGGTTGGCTGAAACCACGATTCATGGGTATGAAGATTGATATCCATCTTTATGCTAACAACAGATGCAATCACAATCATAAATATATTCTTCTTCTGCAAGATGGTGACACTACTGTGATCCACATAATCGATGTTGTCGAGATCTAAATTACAGAGTTAGATGATTTTGTAAACCCTCAAACTGTTGGAATATATTTAAATTATTCTAATTATAATATAATTAGGATTCTAATTTGATTTTATCTCTATTAAGAGATCTATTTATATTAGAAGTGTAATAGCCCTAGGGTCGACTAAATCAAACACGTGATGGTGAGATGGTGATTTTGGCTAGTTTGCAGAGACAATGGTGAGTGGGTGGGCAATGCGGGCTGGCTGCAAGGGAAAGGGGTGGGAGTGTAGGTGAGGAGGGCCCAAATTGCATGGCTTGACAAGGTTGAGTTGTGAAGGGTGGGCTGGTAAAGTTCTGAATTATTTTCATAGATTTCTACTATATTTATGTAATTTAAAAATTAGAAATCAATTTTATGATGCATCAAGTGTTAATGAAATAATAAGTTTATAAAAATATTATTTATAGACAAGGAAATTAATTCGAATGCTTGCCTCTCGTCTCAGGAAGTAGGAGGTTATGGGTTCGAGCCCCCATGGTCTAACCTTGGTGTGCCATAGGAGTAGTGGGCTCACTCGTGGGGGTTTTACGCTGGGTATCCTGCGGTTTCCTGCATGTAAATTCAAAAAACAAAAAAAAAACAAAAAAAAAAAAAAAATATATATATATATATATGAGGCATATAATATTATGCATTAATTTCAATTTTTTTTCAAAGATTAGGAATTTGCCAAATGACATTGGAGCTCTCAAAGTCATAATTATAAAAGTATTTTACTTAAAAAAAGATAAAAAATTAAATTTGTATCCACTGAAACCTACACAAAATTTCAATTTGGCCAAAAGATGAAATGGCTTGGTGGTTGAATAAATGAGTTCTAAATTCTAAAAGCCTTCACAGTAAGAAAATACAGTATAGAGTACAGAGGGTGCTAAGTTAGATACAAGGAGACGTGATGGATTACATGTTCTACCTTTTTTCCTTTTATAAACTAATTAGTTTTATCACATTCTTTCAACTATTGAAATTATCAGCTAAAAAATTAATTTTGTAATACACTTCAAATTATATAGTTTTATATTATTTTTTAATTAAGTGCATGTTCCACACATCTCGTTATAAATCCATTTGAAGTAGAAAATATTTGAAGTGGGAAATATTTAAAGTAGAAAATATATGTTACCAGAGTGACAAACCTTATCTCCCACAGTAAGAAGTTACGGGAGCCCTAATTATTTGGCCTGGATCTTATACTACATTTTTATCACAAATATTTTGGTGGCTGATTTTATATACCAAGTTGTACTGTATATAAAATTTTAAAGGTAATTTAATTAAATTTTTTTAAATATTTTATACGGTTGAAATAACCAAGACCTTTAAAATTGTCTAAATGACATGACTTTTATAGTTGCATAAAAAATTATAGTGCAAATGCACTAAATGGTCATACTTAATTGGTATACTCTTCTCTACTTCTAACCTGAATCTGTGAATAGAAATTGACAGTTTTTAAATCAAAAGATATGATGGTGAATAGATTTGATAAAATTTGACTCAATCCGGTTATTCATAATAAAATTTGAGTATTTTTAAATGGGGTACAGGTTTAAAATTTTGTAATTCAAATTCAAAATAAATTTGAACCGACTAAATAATTTAATAAACAAGTAAATAATGGATTGAGAGTTGTTGACTCAAATCCAAAACTAATACAATTGGATTGACTTGTTGCCCGTCTACCTTGAATAAGACTTGGCAAAATTAGACATAACCCGATTATCCAAACTGAACCGAAGCAATTTAAATGGGTATGAGTTTAAAATTTTATGATCTAAATTCGAAATATATCTGAACCGACTAATCCACTTAGTAAATAACCCGATCTATTACCTTTACAAGGAGCTCCAATGCTGTGACGAATTGGCCTATGATGCCCTCAAGGAACAAGGATAGAAGATTTTACCCTATCAATAAAAGGCAGTAATTTATTACTTGTTCATCTATTGGTACTTAGTCATCTTCGGCTTAAAAATGTGTTGGTGAATTAATCACCATAGCCCTATTAATAATAGTATGGTCAAAGGAGTGGCCATTCCATTTACAGATCGAATTTCTAACCAATGTTCACAAAGGATAGGAGTTCTTCATCTTTCTGGAATTTGGCCATATCCTTCCTCCTCTAAGCTAATCCAAGCTTCCATTCCATCTTCAGATTTTAGTCCCAAAAAAAAAAACAAAATTTTTCACAGTGATCCTGCTGCCACTTACCCAATTGGGTTTACCCCAACCAAAATCCAATTCATAGAAAGGGATTCTACTCACATTAGTAACGAAGAAAACATCCAATCCATATTTCATGTATCTTTGAAGCCCCATCAGGCCCTAGCAAATCTTTTATCAACTCAGAATCTTATCCTCTTACTACTACTCTCAGCTTCATCTCTAAACAACGTTGCTTGTGAGCACCATGATCACTTTTCATAGCTCCTGATGTAACTCCGAGATAGATAAGGTTGCCGAAGGAGCGCTCCGGCAATGGAGGTTTCAGCCTCATGCGCAAATTCACCGGTTCTAATACAACAGACACCCTACCGGGTTGCTCTTTGTCGTACTGAGCCCTCATAATGCAGCACCAAATGGGTGCTGCAACAGCCTCATACCGAGTTGGGCGCCACTCCTCTGTTTCGTCGGTGGCCCTTGTTGAGTTTTACAGCGGAAAATCAAACAATCAATTAATCACACAATCGATAAAACGCAGATTTACGTGGTTCGGCTAAAAGCCTACGTCCACGGGAAACACAGGAAGAGTTTTCACTAAATCAAAATGAGGGGTTACAATGTGCTCTATACTCTCTGTTTTTCCTCTCCTATTTATACAAGCAGTAATGACCTATATATAAATGGAAAGACTCCTACAATTATGCAACCGCCCAAATGGCATACCAACTCAGTTATGAGCTGAGTTAAATAGAGCTATAAATACCAACTTAGAGATGGGCTGAGTTAAGTCGAGCCAAATATCAACAATCTCCACCTTGGTGAGATTTACAGGCCATCTCCTCCTCACCTCTCAACTATCTCCACCTTGGCATAAAAATCTCACGCCCAACAATCACAAGTGAACAAACAAACTGTATTACCATCAAATGCACCCGAAGGTGCCACGCACCCGAAGGTGCTCACAGATGCAGGATGTTGATCAAGTCCAAACAATGCTTGAACTTGATCTCAGTTACCACCTTGGTCAGCATATCTGCAAGATTATCTGCAGTTCCAATCTTCTGAAGGAGAATAATACCTTCATTGACAACCTCTCGAACAAAATGGAAACGAACATCGATGTGCTTTGTTCGTGCATGATGAACCTGGTTCTTTGCTAAGTGAATAGCACTCTGACTATCACAATAGACATCTACGTGCTTCTGTATAAGACCCAAGTCCTCAAGCAACCCATGTAGCCAAATGGCCTCACGAATGGCCTCTGTCACTGCCATGTACTCTGCCTCAGTAGTAGAAAACAACTGTAGACTGTAACGTCGACTTCCAACTCACCGGCCCTCTAGCAAGTGTAAACACATAGCCTAAAGTAGACCGGCGTTTATCCAAATCACCAGCATAGTCCGAATCCACATAACCAACCACATGTCGACCAAACTGATCATCCCGCTCAAACATTAAACCAACATCTACGGTACCCAGAATGTACCGTAAAATCCATTTCACTGCTTGCCAATGCATTTTTCCTGGATCATGCATGTACCTGCTCACTATACTGACAGCCTGTGAAATGTCGGGCCTAGTACACACCATAGCGTACATCAAGCTACCAACTGCACACGCGTATGGAACTTGAGCCATGTACTCACGCTCCTGATCTGTGCGGGGAGACATCAAAGCACTAAGCTTAAAGTGATGGGCTAATGGTGTACTTACAGGTTTTGTATTTTTATCCATACCAAAACGCTGTAATACTTTCTTCAAATATTGTTGTTGTGATAAACACACTGTTCCCTTCACTCTGTCTCTTTCAATTTCCATACAAAGTATTTTCTTGGCTTCCCCAAGATCCTTCATCTCAAACTCATTTCTCAACTGAGTCTTCAATTTGTCAATCTTTAACTTGCTCTTACAGGCTATAAGCATGTCATCCACATATAAAAGCAAATATATGAAGGAACCATCACGTAGCTTACGAAAATACACAATGATCATATTGGCTTCTTGTGTACTTCTGCCCCATCATAAACCGATCAAATCGCTTGTACCACTGCCTTGGAGACTGTTTCAAACCATACAACGACTTTCTCAGTTTACAAACTAAATTTTCTTTTTCAGGAACCTTAAAACCATCAGGTTGAGACATGTATATCTCCTCATCCAAATCACCGTGTAAGAAAGCAGTTTTGACATCGAGTTATGCTAACTGAAGATCAAATTGTGCAACTAAAGCTAGTAAAATACGAATAGAAGAGTATTTAACAACTGGAGAAAAAATTTCATTGTAGTCTATCCCTTCTTGTTGTGCATAGCCTTTAGCTACCAACCTAGCCTTGAATCTCACACTGTCTGTTCCTGGATAACCCTCTTTCTTGGTGTATACCCACTTGCAACCAATTGCTTTCTTTCCCTTTGGAAGTTGTACCAACTCCCAAGTTTGATTCTTGTGAAGAGAACTGCATCTCCTCACTCATTGCATCCTTCCATTCTAAACTTTCTGAGTTTCTCATAGCTTCTCTGTATGTAGACGGAATATCATCATCAACAACTGGAAGTGCGTATGCCACCATGTCTGTGAACCGTGCAGGTTTTCTAACCTCTCTTCTTGGTCTAGTGACTGTAATGAAGTTTGGCTGCTGTATCGACTCCTACACTGGAGCCTCATCTGTAACTGTGTCATCACCAACTGAATCATCTGTGAGACTATCACCTGTCTGAACAGGTATCACTGAAGTCACTGGAGCCTCAAACTCCACCTGTTGTGGAACACCCTTTATCTTATTTTCCTTCTGATCAACCTTATGCTTGTTCTGAGTGAACATAACAGACTCATCAAAAGTAACATCCCTGCTAAGAATCAACTTCTTCGATTCGGGGCACCAAAGTCGATACCCCTTCACACCACTGCTAAAGCCTAAGAATATAGCTTTCTTGGCTCTAGGATCAAATTTGCTTTCTTTGATATGAAAATATGCTGGACAACCAAATACATGCAAAGAATCATAATCAGTAGCAAGTGTTCCAGACCATACCTCAATGGGTGTTTTACCCTCATTTGCAGCTGTAGGCAACCGATTGATGAGATGAGATGCATATGAGACTGCCTCGGCCCAAAATGCTTTGTCCAATCCAGCATTGGACAACATACACCGTACCTTCTCCAATAAAGTACGGTTCATTCGTTCTGCAACCCCATTCTGCTGCGGAGTGTCGCTGACTGTGAAATGTCTCACTATCCCCTTTGCCTGACATAATCTGCATGAACGGATCTGACTTGTACTCACCACCATTGTCTGACCTGAGCCCTTTGATTTTTCTGCCAGTCTGAGTCTTAATCATCTTCTTCCACTTCAGGAACACATCCAAGACTTCACTTTTATGTTTCATGGGATACACCCACACTCGTCTAGAGAAGTCATCAACAAAAGAAACAAACCAATGCCTACCACTCAAAGATGCAGCTCTGGTAGGTCCCCATACATCTGTATGAACATAATCTAGTATCCCCTCAGTGTTATGAATAGCTGTGCCAAACTTGACTCTAATCTGCTTGCCCAGAACACAATGTTCACAAAATCCAAGTTTGCAGGTCTTAGCACCTTTCAACAGTCCTTGCTTTACCAAACCTTGTAAAGATTTCTCACATGCATGCCCCAAGCGCATATGCCATAATTTTGTAATGCCAGAACCAACATCCTCTTTACTATAAGTGACTGTCGCTGCTCCACCTACAATAGTACTTCCCTTCAAGAAATACAAATTGTTCTGTCGGGTACCTTTCATCACTACCAATGCACCCATGACAACCTTTAGAAACTCCACATTCCAAGGTAATTTTCAAACCTTTAGATTCTAAAGCACCCAATGAAATGAGATTTTTTCTTAAATCCGGTACATATCGAACATCTGTCAACACTCTGATTGCTCCATCATGCAATTTCAAACGGATTTTACCTATCCCTTTTGTTTTACAGGTATTATTATTACCCATAAAAATTGATCCACCATCCAACTCCTCAAAGCTGGAAAACCAGTCCCTGTTGGGATACATATGATAAGTGCAACACGAATCTAAGATCCACTCCTCAGAATGGTATGGCAATGATGAGCCAATCATAGCTAACTCAGTATCATCATCTATAACATGAACAACATTTGCTATTGGATTCTTGTTGTCATTTTTTTTCAATATTGGACAATCCTTTTTCCAATGCCCTTTTTTTCGACAAAAGGCACACTCATCCCTAACAAGATTTCTTCTATTAGATGATGTTGATGCTCCTCTCGTCTTTGAACGAGACTTAGACCGATTACCAAATTTCTTGTTTTGTGACCTGCCTCTAACTGTCAAAGCCTCTGACATTGAGTATCTCTGGGCATGTTTGTCCTTTTTTCGATACTCATTATTGATCAAGGCATTCACCACAAGTTCAAACTTAATCTCATTTTTCCCATACAATAGGGTGGTAGTCAGGTGATCATAATGGTCAGGCAAGGAATTCAATAATAATATTGCTTTGTCTTCATCTGAAATTTCAACATCTAAATTTTGCAAATCAGCAAAAATTTTGTTATAAGTTGTTAAGTGATCAGTCATAGAAGTATCTTCCTTGTAGTCGAACTTAAAGAGCATTTTCTTGAGATAGAGACGATTCTCAACACTCTTGGTCATATACTTTTCTTGCAACATATCCCACAACTTCTTAGCTGAATTCTCCTTCATAACAAAATATTTATGATCTTTGGCGAGACAAAGCCGAATGGTACCACAAGCTTGACGATTGATCTTCACCTAATCATTTTGCTCCATATCTGTTGGTTTCTCTTCCTCTAGAGCAATATCCAACTCTTGATGATATAAGACATCCATAACTTCGCATTGCCACATGCCGAAGTTGTTTGTTCCATCAAACTTCTCCACCTCGAATTTTGCATTCGAAACCATAGTTCTAGATACAGTTAAAGGTTCAGGGGACGAGTCTTCTGACATCAACTAAGCACAATTTCTCTCTGGAACGCTAGCTGCCTATGCTCAACGGCCACTGTTGATTCCTCCAGAAACCAAATCCACACCGGTAACTGGGTAGATCTCACTGCCACGATCGTACAGGCGAAAACGGATCTCAATTCCCTATCCCGGTGACTCCGAAAACTGCAAAAGAATTCTGGACCGTTGATTTCTACGCTGCAGGAGTACCAGAATCTGCGGTCCCTCGGGTGCACTGAAATGGTGGTCCTGTGAGTGTACAAGAAATGGTGCTGCTGTGGACTACCGAAAAAAAACCACTTCCCCTCCTCTTTTTTTTTTTTTCCTCTGCACTGGAAACCCTCTGCTGGGTTTCTCTACGATGCAAACCAACGGCAGCCTCTGTTCTCAGCTGCTAGCTATCCCACCGGCGTTCTATCCGGCGCCTGACGCTGTGCCGGCCGTTCGCTGTTCTCAGATCTGCTCAGAAAGCTGGGGCGATGGCTGCCCCTTTCTTCTTTCTCGATCTGCAGACTGCAGGTTCTCCGGCGACGAAACGCCGGTGCGATTCCACTAAGAGAACCCCTTTTCCGTCTCGCTGGTGCTGCCTCCGCTCGAACTTGCAGCAGGCTTCTCTGGCAGACCCCGTGCGTACAGGGATCTGGGCTCTGCTCTCAGATCTCCCAAGCCTTTTTTTCTCCGACCGACTTCGAAACCGAGAAACCCCTGCGGTATGCACGGCTGTTTCACTACAGATCTGATTCGAGAAATCAGATCCCTCTGCAAACCCGAAACCGGTAGCTGCGAACAACACCTCTGGATGCTGCCGTTCTCAGATCTCCTTGACCGGTCTGGCTGCCGATCTGTCTTCTCCGTTTCCCGGTTGCTTCAGATCTGCAAACCCCTTTTCGAACGGCTCTTGCGGTGTCTGGCTGACTGCCAGTCGCCGCTAGCACTCGCGCCGCTCCTGCGATGGGGCTGCGCCTCTCGGAACTGGGTTTGCCGAGAAAACCCCTTTTCTGGGTTTGATTGTTTCCGGCGACCCTCTGGCGGCGGGGATTCAGAAATCCCTTTTTGTTTGCCGTGGATTTAAGGGAACCCTTTCCAACAGAGAATGCAGTTTTTTTTTTTTTTTTTTTCAAATCGATGGAACGCCCGAATTGAATGTTGGACGGTGTAATTTGGTTTTTCCGACAGATTCGATGAACCCGACGCTCTGATACCAATTGTTGAGTTTTACAGCGGAAAATTAAACAATCAATCAATCACACAATCGATAAAACGCAGATTTACGTAGTTTGGCTAAAAGCCTACGTCCACGGGCAACATAGGAAGAGTTTTCACTAAATCAAAATGAGGGGTTACAATGTGCTCTATACTCTCTGTTTTTCCTCTCCTATTTATACAAGCAGTAATGACCTATATATAAATAGAAAGACTCCTACAATTATGCAACTGCCCAAATGGCATACCAACTCAGTTATGGACTGAGTTAAATAGAGCCATAAATACCAACTTAGAGATGGGCTGAGTTAAGTCGAGCCAAATATCCAACAGCCCTGTCTCTGATTCTTGCTAGTGCTGATTTATTGTAACCTAGCCTCTTGACCACAACCTTCTCGCTGCAGTCACATGGTAAGGCTTGCAGAAGCGATTTGGATGGAAAGATCGACTCGGAGACGAGCCTAGCAACGATGGATTCATTTGCACCACGGGCCACGGCGGTCCAATCATTAAGAAATGTGCAGAATGAAGAAGCATCGCACATTTTGTGACACAACAGCACGCTGATAGCCACCCCCCCACAATCAAAAGAAGTAATTTGGACGGCTAGTAGCACATCCAACTCCGAGCCATAGCCATGGGTACCACAAGGGAGGAACTGTTCCAGTACCTCAATCTCAGGCCTTAAAGAGAAAGTCTGAGAGATTGCAAGCAACTCTAGCTTCAGCGAAGCGAATTCCGTCATCGTTGCATTGGATCGTATCGCCGTATTTCATCCTACCTGCAAGTGGGTAGTAGTGAGTTAAGGTTTCTGATAGAGATCTCTTCAGATTGTCGAGCATTTTAATGCTTTCGACTCTCTCACTTTCTTTCCTGCAATAGAAGAAAACCAGAGGCATGTAAAAATTAGGAAGAAATTGATCCAACAATGAGAGCTTGAAATGGCGAAGGTGAAGAGGAGTTGCAGATGATGGTTTCATGGTATGTGCTGATACAACTTCAACTTTCAAAATCCTTCCTTCCATGGTAGAGGCAACACATAAACTGGTTTGGTTTATTTGGTGCTTCCAACCTTAGGTGCTTGCCTTCTTATATTTGTATCAAAATTTATTACTATTGTTTATTTAACCTAGAGAATTAATCTATCTTACCAAACTCACTAAATTTACCATATAAAGGTACACCTAAAGTGATTGAATGACATTCATGTGATTCTTGTGTTCTTAGTTCTATCTTGTTAACTTTAAAAATAAAAATAAATGACCAAGAATGAGATGAGGTGTTCATCTTTTGCAATCTTCTATAAATGATTTGATGTGCTTCAAATTATTGAATATTGTATTCTTATTCAATAAGTTGCCTTTTGTGTGATTAGAGATATAGGTGGTGTTAGAAAATAAAATGCAAAAATCACAAATCAAACAAAACACACACAAGAATAAGCAAGAATACATAGATTTACGTAGTTCGACAAAATCACCTACATCTATAGAGTGTGATGACCAACACTTTCCCTTTCCTTCTTCTCAGTCTCTTTTTCTCTCTTTGTTTTCTTCTCTCCCTCACGCCTATGAAGAAAACTCTAGAGAAATAGACATTATATACATGGGCTTACAAGAACACATACTGGGTCCACTGGGCTTGGGCCTGGGCCTGGGCCTTACATGAACACAGTTTGGCCCAATAAAGGCCTTTTGAGTTTAAAAAAAAACCCAAAAGGAGGTCATATCCAAGATCTAATGGCAGCAAAATATATATATCGGTAGCTTTATGGAGACTGGGTGTCCATTTTTAATGGAAAGATGGTATATTTATCATAAATTGAGTCACATGTCGTATTTGGGTGGGATAGATAGATGACTTTATAGATGATATAAATCAATGAACAGTTTTTAATCTAATCACCCTGACCTTTTGCAATGTGTCATGAAAATCAACGACTTATAACAATCAAGACTAATATAATTTGATGAGCTCTGTACCACAATTACTAATTGGCTCTGTGCAAGCTAACAAGATATTGAGAGATCACTTTCTCCTTTGCATCGGGCAAAGGATTCAACCTATTAGAGATGACCCCGTGGAAGGAATGGACCTTCATCTTCACTCAATGCTGGTGAAAGGTTGATCTTTCTCTTCTCGTGTTCTTCATTTTCAAAAATGAAATCTCTAAATTGGGACTTCTAGATTTTCATTCTCTTTGGGTACATCCAAAAGAAGATAATTTCTTTGAAAACACCTGTTTTCTATATATATATACATTAAAACCATTAATATTTTATTAAAATGACTAATTACCAATGAAGATTTTCCTTTCATGCATCCAAACAATCTTAATTTTTTAGTGAATTTTTTGGCCAATGTGTTGCTCGGATCTTAATTACAAATTTTGGCAGATTAATCATGGCTAAAATCTAAAATTTCATGAATTTCAGAAAATATTGGTCAAATTTTGGTCTATTTCGCTTATTTCACCTATTTATAAATTTTTGTCCGATATAGCCAAGATCGAAACATTGGCCCAAATTTTTTTGTTCCCATAATTTCAACCAAATTTGTAGTTGTGGCCGAGAGTGATATCAGTTTTGCAATCTCTTAATGTGATTATGTAGGAAAGGTTTTTTTTCGTTAAATTTATAGTCGTCGTGATTATTATTATTATTATTATTATTATTATTACTCTTATATTTTGTGTGGACTGTATTTTATGGTATTGATTAGAGCTTACAAATTTGATGTTAACTCTTAGTGTAGGGGTGCAATGTATACTAAAGTGTTTTTTTTTTCATTTTAAAGTATTTTTTATTATGCAAAATATGGGTAGGTATTTTAGTTCTTTTTTCCCAAATGTATCACTATGCCCTTTATTTTTAATTTTTCATTACACATTTGACAAGCTTCAGACCAGGGATAAAAATCTCCATTTCAAGATATCTCGACGTATATGGCCGATATCTCAAATCTCTCTCTCCTATTTTTTTTTTCAAAATATCAGTATTTTTTATTTTTTCTGAATTAAAAAAATTTAAAAAAAATGAAAAGAGGCCTGATTTTGAAAAAAAAAATCCAAAATATCGAATATCGGCCTAGGACCACAGGCGATATCTGAGTTTTTTTATTTTAAAAAAGGATAAAATCCAATATCGGCCAATATATATTGGCGATATATCGGTCATATCGACCGATATCCCTGTGGTACGATCGATACTTACCATATCAACTGAGATAACTCGGTTTCAAAAATCCAAAATTATGTTCCATGCTTCAAACTAATTTGATGAGTCCTTTCCAAATAATACAAAATGAAGATGGAAAAATTTAAATGGATTGGAGTGATGGCTAGGAACTTGCCTCACGAAGCAGGAGTCCTGAGTTATATTCTCACTTCATTTCAAAGAGTCACTCTTTGTAGAGTTATCTAGTGTATGGAAGAGGCTTGTATATGACTCGAGAATTAGTCGGGTGCTCTAAGAGGCCTGGACACCTATTTTATTAAAAAAAAACTAAGACTTTAGAATTTAATGAGGATGAAGTTCAAGGTTCACACACAAATTGTGTTGAACTCTTGTATAACTCTTTTTGTCCATATAAAATAAAAATTGACCCTAAGATTTAATCCAGTCAAGTTGGTTATAAGTTAGAATGAAATCTGATATCTCGGGTTTTTGAAACCGAGTTATCTCGGCCGATACGGTAAGTATCAGTCGTACCATAGGGATATCAGCCGATATTGGATTTTATCCTTCTTCTTTTTTAACTCAGATATCGGCTATGGGTATCGGGCAAATATTGGCAGATATTTTGGATTTCAATTTTTTTTTTTCAAAATTGGGCCTCCTTTCAATTTTTTAATTTTTTTAATTCAGAAAAAATAAAAAAATACTGATAGTTTAAAAAAAATAGGAGAGAGATCTAATAGAAATATCGACCATATCAGCGGAGATGTCTAGATTTTTACCCTTAGGTTATAAGATCTCAAACATCAATAATATTGCCCATTGCTGACTTAAGTTTTACCCGGTATGCAGTTGGAATTTATGATCATAATTTGTTGTTTGGGATTTTCCACCTTAAACCCATGTCCATTAGGATAGGTTCATTAAGTTTGTTTCTCAGTTTACCCAACTCACAGTTCAGTAGTGTTAAACCCATTACAAAAAATATTGAAGTAATTTCCACCAATGTTTTGTTGTAAAGAAGCTTTGCAAAATGTTCTTTATAAACCATAATCCAAAGCCTAGAGATTTCACTTAATTAATTCCTTTGATTTTTTTGGTGGATGGCCAAGATGCACTTTGTTAGCTTATATTTGAAAATGACGTCGTTCTAATTAATCAGTCAATAAATCAACAAGATAGTAGATATGGAGAAAGGCTTTTGATTCAAATATGGACATTAGTAGAGCACAGATAGAAATATAAGGAGTGGAAATTTAGTGGGTTTGAGAGTAGAGAGGATTTGATAGAAACTGAAAACTGTTTGGTTCTTCCTATGACAGATTTTGAATGTTTGGATGAAATTCCAGGACAAAGGGAGGACTGGTGGGGGAACCCATGACCCCCTTTTTGAACTCAACTTTCTTCATGATGTTTTATGAGTGTGGATTAGATTCTAGTTCCCCAATTCCGTTATGGAACAACCATAATAAGATTTTTTATCTACCAAAATGATCTTTTATGCATATGGAATTCTTTCATATTAGTAACAAGTCTAATAAATATGCATTTGTCACACAAGAACATTTCATAATACTGTACAGAATCTCTCTTTTTAGGGACAATATGTAAGCAAGGTATTCAGGTCCTTTACAGAGAAGACAAATCCTAAATATTTGTAATATAAAATATATCATTTTGGGAAGGAACAATAGTATTGCATTGCGACATATGTGTATTATTGAAAAGAAGAGTGATATTTGAATATTCCAGCAGAAGACATGGTGATCTATTCAATTTTGTATTCGGGGTTATTATTTTTCCAATTTTACAAAGCAATGTGAGAAGAAACTGCAGATGAAAATTTAAGGCAGATAACTGTTGCTCATAACTCCACTTCAAATACTGTGTTGCACAAACTCTTCAAGACGTGTGACGCACCTATGTCATACACTTGCACTAGTTCTTCATGGATTCTTCTAGTACTTTCCAACCTTATTTCCCAAGATGACCAAAATACTTGAAACCTAATTAAAATATTGATATGTTTGTTACTTGATTGTTACATTATTTTAAATTAGTGTTATTTTTGCACCTCATTTTAATATAAAACATATTTAATTTAATTTTAAATATGTTGGTCAGTCTCTGAGTCCCTTTTCTTTTATCTTTTGCCAAGTTAAACACCTCGCACTGTTGTCGGACTCCAACATTCACACTGGTACTCATGCAACCTAGCCTGAATCTATTTATGGAACAGAGGCTCTACTTTGCCAAAATAATCAAGCTACTTTTGATTTGAGGAGCCTCCAATTACACCTGATTATTAACGTGCATGTCTATGTACTGGTCTTCTTGATATCTCGATCTTATTTATTTATGTATTTTTCGTCTCTGCTCAGCTATATCCACCACTGCTTCGCCAGCTTGTCAAATTCATTTTGAAGACGTGTCACCAATCTCCATTGCCATTGTCCTGGAATATGAAGAAATGTTGTTAGAAGATATTAGAGGCTGCAGATTGTGGCATCGAAAATCCAATGATGACTATCTGGAAGTTCCCACTCGTGTTTTACTGAGACCAGAGACAAGGTTTGTGATTTTGGGTCTCGATCCTTCAACGGCATATTTTTTCAAGGTTTCTCCATTTACCAGAAAAAGACAACTCGAGGAGACGGAATCTAGATGGATAACACAAACGCCAAGTGGAACTTACAGTAATGTTCAAAAAGCACGGCTCTGATAGAGTCTGCATACGTAAAGACTCCGTTTCAACTCTAGATGAAGAACATGAAGCTGGCGACCAAGCTTTTATAATCGAAACAGATTCACAAAGAGGTTTGACGAACTCAAACCGATATCTCCACTCCAGTCATGTTCCACCAACCATGCCATGCAAACCTGTTGCACCAAATGAGAGGCTGGATTCCGGCAACGAAAAGCAAATGATGGAGCGGGAGTATGAATACTCTGTTAAGGTGATTAGATGGTTTGAATGCGAAGGACAAATGGAGAAGGAATTTCGGGTGAAGTTTCTCACTTGGTTTAGCTTGAGAGCAACAATGCAAGAGAGGTGAGTGCATTTATCGACACCCTTATTGATGACCCAGCAAGCTTGGTGGGCCAAGTGGTTGATACATTCAAAGATGGGATTTGCAGCAAAGAGAAGCGAGTCCCAATCCCATGGAATAGTTTCTGCCGTGGGCTGTGGCACTAAGAATTCATAATTTTGAATTCCTGGTTGAAGTTCTTGTAAGGATGGTCAAGGTTGTTGGTTAAAATTTGGATTTAGTCTTGCAAATTATACCTTTGCTATGGATCTTATCAGTTCATTTATTTCTTGATTTCTTTTCTTTTTTTCCATTTGTGTGCTTTCTATAATGCTATAGTTTTATTAGTTCTGTTCAAAACTGGGCTCTCCTCTATTCTCAGCCAAGCCCATTTACGAATATAAAAGCCTGAACCGACCTGCAGTCGCAAAATCCTGAGCCCACCTATTACCTGTTGGGCTTTTCAAGACTAAAGCCCAAGCCCACCCATTTGAGAAAATAGGGAGCTCGAACCTGTCCCTTGGAGCCCCTTTTCTAAACTCAAAATTTTAAAACATTTTTAAGACAATTATATAGAAAAGTGAGCCTTACCTTAAGCCAACTTTTGAAGTTCAACCTCCATTATATATATATATATATATATATAAGGCCCAATGACCTTAGGCTTAGAGAGGGAAATTTATTATTATATTCTAATAAATTATTAGGGATTCAATTAATAATAATGTTAATATATACAGGTATTATATGTATATTTATTTATAAATATATGTACATGTAGCTAAGTGGGTAAAATGCCCAACAGGCTTTACAGGTTTATTTTCTTAACCTGGCCCGATGTGAAATATAGAAATACATGATCCAAACCCACTGATTTCTCAAGTCAGGTCACACGGATCAGATTTAAACCGGACCATTGTTTCACCCCTAATCCATTGTTAACCCTCTGATTTTTGTAGTCCAACCTAGGTTTTGTTATATAGAGTCCTCAACTAACATGCATGAATGGGGTTAGTTACGATGCAATGCAACTAGAAGAAAATAACAAAGAAACAAAATGTCTATCTCCAAAGCACTAGAATTTATAAAGATTAACAAAGAATTCTCAAAATTAAATGATTTTTTAACTTATTCATGCATTACATTTATATGCAAAGACTTATTAAATTCATTCAAAATCTTAATTACAACCAACTTATCAAAAATAATAAAACTCACCAAACAATCTTATTTTTCACAAGAACTTCTAATAATATTTGTTTAGATACCAAGAGTCTAAGACAATCCTAAAATTCTAAGAAAAATAAAAATTTAATGAAAATAGAAATTTTAGCAAAGAAGGTTATTTGACCTTCAAAATTACATAATTTGGTGATTAAAGCAATATAAAATGGTTATTGTCATTGATATGATTTGTGAGAGTCGCTAAAAGACACGTGTCGAAAAATTTAAAAAAAAATGTCCTGACCATATTGAAGTTTACTAATTTCGTTCACTATATTACTTTTGAAAGTGAATTATGTAATTTGGTACAACAATTTTATCCCACACGTAAGAGTGAATATATACATCTTAGTTAATGTAATTTTTGAGTGGTAGTCAGACAAAATATGGGTAGGTATTTTACTTCTTCTTTTTTCCCAAATGAATCACTATGCCCTTTATTTTTAATTTTTCATTACACATTCGACAAGCTTCAGACCAGGGATAAAAATCTCCATTTCGAGATATCTCGGTGGATATGGCCGATATCTCAAATCTCTCTCTCCTATTTTTTTTTCAAAATATCAGTTTTTTTTTCTGAATTAAAAAAAATGAAAGGAGGCCCGATTTTGAAAAAAAAAAATCCAAAATATCAAATATCGGCCTGGGACCACGATCGATATCTGAGTTTTGTTATTTTAAAAAAGGATAAAATTCAATATCGGCCAATATATATTGGTCATATAGACCGACATCCCTGTGGTATGATCAATACTTACCGTATCAACTGAGATAACTCGGTTTCAAAAATCCAAAATTATGTTCCATGCTAATACAAAAATGAAGATGGAAAAATTTAAATGGATTGGAGTGATGGCCAGGAACTTGCCTCACGAAGCTAGAATGAAATCTGATATCTCAGGTTTTTGAAACCGAGTTATATCGGCCGATATGGTAAGTTTCAGTCGTACCATAGGGATATCAGCCGATATTGGATTTTATCGTTTTTTTTTCTTAACTCGAATATCGGCTGTGGGTATCGGGCAAATATCGGCCGATATTTTGGATTTCAATTTTTTTTTTCAAAATTGGGCCTCCTTTCAATTTTTTAATTTTTTTTATTAGAAAAAATAAAAAAAATACCTATAGTTTAAAAAAAAAAAAATAGGAGAGCCTATTTCTAGAAATATCGACCATATGAGATGTCTAGATTTTTACCCTTAGGTTATAAGATCTCAAACATCAATAATATTGCCCATTGCTGACTTATGTTTTTTCTATTCTCATTCCTAATGCGATATACATATAGGGACAAGCTGGATGGCATCTTCACATAAGTGTCATGTTTCTACAAAGCAAGAGAGTGTGCCAAAAAAATTTAAACTTGTGGATGGGCATATTTTTAGATATTCTTAATTGTCCTTATTTACCTTATTAATTTTGTAAATAAATTTAAATATTCACCTATAAATATATTTATTTACATGGATTTGGTGCCATCCAATATAATGGATTTAAAATGATTTATATTTGAAGATCGAGTTCAGTAAAATCTGCAAATTTTAATCAAAATTTTTAATACTTAAAATTTTATATCTTTTAAAAATATAATTAGTTAATTTATTTAAAGTGATTTTTTATGAGTGTCTTTTTAATAACTCATCATCTTAGACAAAATGCTGAATTCATTCTTGCAAATCAAAGGCGTGGACTTCTTCTTTTTTTCTCTTGTTTTTCAATTTATTTGAAGAAATTAATTTCAGGAGAAGATTTATTTTTTTAGTATAATACATATTACCTGTCTCACATCATAAATTTTGGCATCATGTTGGGGGCATATAAATCTGAAGTTTATATTTTTCACATCAAAATTTTATTTTTATAGAAAAATGAATTAGATATTGTTTTGCGAAAAATGAAACCAATTAAATGGTTAAAAATGTGAGAAAGTCTAAAATACCTTCTAATGCAAATTTTTTTTTTTTACAAAATTACTTCAAAATTAAAGTTGAAGGTAACATTGGTGGCTGGCAAAATTTGACTTAATCTGATTAATATAATCCAAACTTATCTGTTTTAATAAATGATTCAATCTGATCTAACCCAAATTTGTTTATAAATGGGTAGACCTGACCAATTTGCCTATTATCATATCTATATGCAAGACATCTCTGTACACATTTAACAGATGATCTAAGTGATGTAGACTAAGGTGGCGTAGAAAAACCTTCCTCATTCCATAGAATTAATAAACGGTTCAATTGGACTTTTGTCCAAAGTGATACCTAATGAAGGCGACGCTAATGGCAATCCGTGATGGAATATAACCTTACAATGGAAAACTAGTTTCCAATTTTAAGATGAATTAAATTGAAAGGACTCATTCCAATTGTATTAAAGGCAATAATGAGATTTGCAAAATGAAAAAAGGAAAAACAATTTCAATTTAATTCATATAAACTGGAAAACAAACATTCATAAGCTAATTACTTAAATAAACTTGGCTCAATTCCAACCATTCATTCACCAAAGATCATAAAGTGTTCATCCAAGTTGTGTGTCCCTCCAGCCTCAAATGACCTCTTTGTATAGATGTTTACATGGTAAAATGAAGTAACAAACAAATTACTAAACCTAATCCATGGTGGCGTCAAGATAGATAGGGTTGTTGCTTGGGTTGATCTAGCTTGCTTGACTTCTATCACTTAGATTTCAAGTCAACCAATGAGAGTGGCCTTCTAGGGAATGATAGAATGGTTCATGTTTCATCCAATAAGATGAGAAGAGGTTGCATACAATCTAGCCTCCCTAGTTTCCAAGTGGTTAATGTTAGGATATGTGGAGGTTGATCACTAAAAATGCAAGTTTTTTTGAGAAAAATATTATATTTTTCAAATGTCGTCTTATGTAAACTCTAATTAGGATAGTATGTATGATTGTATTGTGAGAGAGAGAGCAGAACATCTGCAACGAGAGTCGCATCTTCTTCATTTTACCTTTGAGCATAGTGGATTGGTTTGAAACCCGTGAAAGTACAGAAATGAAACCACGTAAATTTTTGTGTTGTGGTTTGCTTTGATTTCTTGATTTCTCTTTTCTGTTTTTTTTTTATTATTATTACTGTTATTTGTGTGTGGTCAAGAAGGCAATTTTCTCCAAATAGTTAAAAATCCTATCCAAAGGAGTCCATTGTTGTTTTGCGTTCATCCTCACAACCAAACCCATGGCCATGGGAAGGATGGTTAGAATTTTGAAAAAAAAAAGAAAAGTAGGAGAGGAAAGAGAGCTGGAGAAAAAATAGCTGCTTCTAAGGAGTTTTCTTTTCATGGAATTCTAAAAGCGTTCTAGAAACCCTAGCACCAATTTGTAGTGTTTTGAGCATGTGGGCTTCTTCACAAGGTCTATTGGATTCGAGTTGGGCCCAATTTAGGCCCATTAAACTCAAGTTAGCCCACATACAATAAACTCGATTTGGAGTCCAAATTGACTAGTTTCCACTTGGCTCAATAAAAAAATAACACAACCTTCTTTCAGGATTCTTAGATGATGCCCAGGTGCCTTTCTTAAAAAATCTCTTTAAAAAGATAATATGTAAATCCAATCCAAACTCGAAAATAAATTTAAATCAATTTAACCTATTTAATAAGACTTAAAATAGATTCAAACTCAAAAGTTAACTGAAACGAACAAAACCCATTTAACATAATCTTTGATTTGCAAGATGAGAACTGTGTCATCTGCATTTATGCGAGAATCGAAGATTAATAAATATTTGAAAAATTACAGGAACATCGTATTTTTTAGGGATTTTTCAGTTAAAATATCCAGCAGATGACATAATCTGTTCACCGAACCTGCAGAAATGCTTATTGGGAAAACATGCTTCGAGCGTTCCTTCGGTATTTTTTGGACAAATTTACACTCATTCTACCATTGCCACTCTTTTTTTTTTTTCTAACAATGCACCTTTTGTCTACATCACCCAATCTGCCACGTTGTACAACTATTAATGCATCTCCAATGTGACACACACCCTTCACCTTATTTTTTTTGTTTTCTTTTCTTCCTCATTCCCTTAATCATTTTTTAATATTGAAGTGCTTTTTCTAAGTTAAAGCATATTTTCTTATGTTAAAATATTTTTCTGTGTTAAAGCATTTTTTTCATGTTAAAGCATTTTTTTTTTCATTTTAAAGCATTTTTTTAATGTTAAAGCACTTTTTTCACTTTAAAGATATTTTTTTATCTTAAATCATTTTTTTTCATATTAAAGTACTTTTTTCTAAGTTAAAGTGGATTTTTTTATGTTAAAATATTTTTATTTTGTGTTAAAGTATTTTCTTTTCATGTTAAAACCTTTTCTTTTTCATTTTAAAGATTTTATTTTTTTTTATGTTAAATCGCTTTTTTCATACTAAGGCATTTTTCTCATGTTAAAGCGGATTTGTTTATGTTAAAGCGTTTATTTTCATGTTAAAACATTTTTTTATGTTAAAGCGCTAATTTCCATTTTGAAGTATTTATTTTCATTTTAAAGCGCTAATTTCAATTTTAAAGCTCTTATTTTCATGTTAAAGCTCTAATTTTCATTTTAAAACGCTAATTATTCAGCGTACATGAAAATAGACGCTTTAAGATGTAAATGATATTAAATAGCATTTTTTCGTCAGGTTAAAGAGTTTATTTTCATGTTAAAATGCTAATAATGGGCGCTGCATCGTTAGTGCTCTAAAATAGAAATTAGCCCTTTAATATGGAAATAAGCGCTGCAGTGCTCTAAAATAGAAATTAGCCCTTTAAAATGGAAATAAGCGCTTTAAAATGAAAATAAGTGCCTTAACATGAAAATAAATGCTTTAAAATGGAAATTAACTCTTTAAAATGAAAATAAACTCTTTAACATAAAAAAAAAAAAATCGCTTTAACATTTAAAAAAAGCTTCAGTATGAAAAAAACGCTTTAACATAATAAAAAACACTTTAAAATGAAAAAAAAAAAGCGCTTTAACATGAAAAAAGGCGCTTTAACACACAAAAAAAAATATTTCAACATAAAAAAATCCGTTTTAACTTAGAAAAAAGTGCTTTATTATGAAAAGAATGCTTTAAGTTAAAAAAATCGCTTTAAAGTGAAAAAGTACTTTAACATAAAAAAAGCCGCTTTAAAATTAAAAAAAAAAAAAAAAAAACACCTCAGTATGAAAAAACGCAATATAAAAAAATACGCTTTAAAATGAAAAAATGCTTTAACATGAAAAACCCGCTTTAACATGAAAAAATGTTTTAACACAAAAATATATTTTTTAAAATAAAAAAATCCTCTTTAACTTAGAAAAAAACACTTTAATATGAAAAAAATGCTTTAACATAAAAAATTCGCTTTAAAGTGGAAAAAAACGCTTTAATATGAAAACAAGCGCTTTAACATAAAAAGTCTGTTTTAACATGAAAAAAACGCCTTGGTATGAAAGAAGTGATTTAACATTAGAAAAAATACGCTTTAAAATTCAAAAAAAAAAAAAAAAAACGCTTTAACATGGAAAAAATGTTAACAAAAAAAAAATATTTTAGCATAAAAAAATTCACTTTAACATGAAAAAAACCAAGAAATATATCACTGAAATGACCATCATCATACCTGCATGGAAAATCTAAAAAAAAGAAAATATTAACCTGAATGAGAAAATAAAAAAGAGAAAATATAAAAAGTATAAAAACTCTAATTACAAATAAGAGCCTAAGCAAATCATGACTTTAACAAATCACCACTTTAATATCAAGTCATAGCCCCATATGCTCGTTCTCTTAATTAGCCAAATGATTATATGAGACTTTAAGTAAAAGATCTTTTATAATTGGTTCACCTCGATATGGGAAAAAAGGAAAAATATGACTTTGAAAAATATGCATAAAAAAAAAAAAGTAGAACTCTAACAATGAAAAACTGATCCTTCAAAATGTGGAGAAAAGACAATTTAGTCCAAAATGTTTTTTAGCCTACCCCGAAGCATTATTTTTAAAATAGACTTTCTTTGGATACCACAAAGCAGGGGTACATCTATCGGCCGATATATATCAGTTTTTAACAACTGTTTAATATCAGCCGATACGTATTGTATCGGCTAACCTATTTCTCGGCCGATATAGCCGATATATCGGCCCGATATCGACCAATATGATTTATATCGGTATTTTTTTTGAAAAAAAAAAAATCAAAACGGTGATGGGCCCGGGTCGAAATATCAGCCGATATTGGCCGATATTCAAAATATCAGCCGATATTGGCTGACATTTACGTTTTCAATTTTTTTTTAAAAAAAAAAATTCTTTTTCTGTTTTCTTATATTTTTTAATTTAAAAATAGAATAATAAAATAATATCGATATTTGAAAAAAAAAAAAAGAGAGAAAAATTTATCTGCCAATATCATATTGGACACGCCGAATTTTTTACCCCTGCGACAGTGGGGCCCGTATCCGCTGCTCGAGTTCCAAATTCCACGCTGGATTTGAGAAAAAGCCAGAAAAAACGAATATCCTCTCCACTCACTGCTGATTCAAAAACTAAAACTACCCGTTGGGACGCTAAATCTCCACCCCAAAATTTACCAACGTTCAAAAACACGAACAATGTGAACCCTTGATAATTCATGTTTGATGGGTTACACTTATATATATCATCCACATCGGTTTTTATGAAGTCACATTTTCTAATATTGGTTCATAACCATGTTGGGTTCTCATACTTTTCAAAAAAACAAAACCATGTTGGGTACCGCAGTCCATTTGTCTTGAGGACCATTATGAAGTTTAGATCAAACACCTCTAAAGGAGAATCGTGGAGTAGTTTGAATTTCAGGGTTTGGCAAAGGATTATTCCAACAAGATCATGGGGCAGCAGCAAGCATTCTTGGGCTCCAACAAGATCATGGGGCGGCAGCGATTGCTACAGTCAATCCCAAATCTAGTCTAAAGCTGGTTGGGCTTGATTTGGCCTAACTTGGTCACAACCTTAGAAGCTGGCTTTGAGGAGAAATTTGAGTAATCTTGAAGAAGATTTGCGCATGAATTCACATAAAAAGAGGATTCCCTACAAAATTGTCTGTTGTAGGAGAGACATAATTGATTCATAACACGTTTCAATGCCACATACTATGTATGTCAAGCCTTCTTAAAATTTTGCATATTGAATTCATTATCAAAATACGCTTCCCTTATCCTGTGATCTGCACCAGTGACCAATTTCTCATGTAAGAAACAAGTCCATTTCACGAAAAAAATTCTTTAACAACCATGACTTTAAAGAAAATGTGAATAAACAACTGCATGAAATCACTTAAACTGTTCTGTTGTTTTAAGCACTGGATCTTCAGTTTTATCTAAATGTCATTTGTCAGATTGATGCACAATCCACGTGTATGCTGATGTACTTAATGAGTAATATAATTTTGTAGGATTTGTGGTGGGTGCAACAGTGAGATCGGTCAGGGCCGCTTTCTTATTTGTATGGGTGCTGTTTGGCATCCAGAATGCTTCCATTGCCATGCTTGCAATCTGTCAATATCCGGGTATGAGGTATCCGTCGTCATCTTGGACAGAACAAATATTTCCAGTACTTAGTTGTTTCACCTTCTACATTGTGTTCCTCCTAAAAGAGAAGTTCAATTGACTGTTAGTTTGACATTGGTTATTTCTTCCCCTCCGCCCTTTTTTGTTTTTGCAGTTCTCTGTGTATGATAATCACCCTTATCACAAGTCCTGCTATAAGGAGCTCTATCATCCACGATGTGATGTTTGTAATCAATTTGTAAGTACCATTTTTTCTCTAGGAATTGTACATTCTCAAGCAGATTTCCACTTGTATTTGTAGGATGTATGAAGGGCTAGACCAAATCATTTGCTCAACCCTTCTAACAGTAAATGAGGGTCTTTGAAGTTTCATATGATGGGTTCAGCTGTTAGAGGGTATGAATACATTAGTGTGTTTTGATGCCTCTTGTTCTTAATATATTTTCTCTTATCCATTTGAAAACCATTTTTTTTTTTTTCTATTATTTTCTAAATATTTCTATAGTTTAGGGCAAAGTTTTAATATAGATTTTGGTGCAATTAAGCCACTCACGACTTTGTTCTCATTCCCTTATCCATGTCATGTCACATCTGTTATGGTTACGTAGTGGGATTTGAAGCTACTATACAAATAAAAAAAGGGTTCCAGTCTATGCGCAGAGTGGAAAAAGATTTCACTTCAGGAAGCACATCCATGAGTTCTGATACTTAACAACCTAATTTTCATACTATCACATCTTGAAGTAGGCAAATAATCGGAGTGTGCAGTAATACATGTCATTATTTCAACATTGATCATTGCATTAAACATAGAGTAAAATGTATCCTATGACTTTAAAATATAACTAGATGCTGAGATGGATACAAAATGAAAAATATTATATATCTGGATTTTGGAGAGGGATCTAGTGTGATTCAAGATTTTGATCATTGCATTAGATATAGAGTTCTGTCAGGATCCCATTTTTTTCTGGCCAGGCAAATGCAGTGGTCATGTTTCCCTCTGCAGAAGATTCCCTCATTTATTTTGCATTGCCAAGAGTAAGGATGCCAGTGAAAGATTATGTGGGAGGAAATAATCAGTAGGATGTGGATGCTCTCATCTAGAAGAAATTTACAGGATTGGGGAATGGATAGTCTATCAGCTTTCATTCTCTCCCTTAACCACACCTTTGTGGTGGGAATCAGGTGGATTACATGCATGACAGGGACCTGGTCTGCATGGTATCTTCTCTGTTATAGTCACCAACAAGTTGATGAGGAAAGGGTGTCAACAATGGTTAGCCCATGATTCTGGAAGACTTTGTCACCTCCCAAGTGAGGTTTTCTGCTAGTTTGCTGGCATGGGCAAATATTTAACAATGAATCACTTCAGATGTGGGAGAAAATATACAGTGAATGGCTACATTCTTTGTCTAAAGCAGGCAGAAGAGGTAAATCTTTTATTTACTGCTTATATGCCAATTATATATATTTCTGGAGCTGTGTGGCATGGACTGGTGTATGCCGGGTGATCTCTTTCATTTGATAACACCTGGCTGAATGGCAGAAGAGACAGCTGGAGGAGTGTCATTTTGCAGTTCTGGTGCCATGCCACACAACAGAGCAGAGGTGGAGAGTTCGTGGATTAATTGTTGTGTGAATGCTTATAAAAGATAAGAGAACATGCCATGGATGCCACCACCCGTTCTGGCCTTCTGAAACTTGACTTGATGATTAGTAGCTAATGTGGATGTATAAATGCTGGTTTGGGGGGGTGATTAGATGCAGTAATGCCAAGGATCCCTATGCCCATGCCAGGCCTTGAAAAGAATGACATGCCAATACAGCTGGATTTTGGGCTATCTGGGTGGGTGTAAAGGAATGGTGAGAATTGGTGGTGGGGGAGATTTGGCAAAAGGTGACTTGGCCAAAGGTAGTGCTTGCCCATGGCACACCTGGAAGGAGGTGAGGGAGATTATAAGGTGGTGCTAGTCATACAAACTCCCAGGGCAGCAAATAACAAAGCAGACCAGTTATTTAATGATGGGGTGGATCTATGGGATGTTAGAGTCTTGAGAAAATGATATTGTAATGATAGCCATGAGGATTTTTTTTTCTTTCGATATTTTTACCTTGTCTGCATTCTTCCCTGATGTTGAATAAAACCACCACCATTCCATGAGGAGGGGGGAGAGGAGAAAGGGCAGGAGAGAGGTGGGGAAGGGCATACATGGATAGCCTGTGAAGACTGGGAGTTTTGATACCCTGATTCAAAAATTGAAAGAAAAGCATGTACGGAACATTCTGGTCCCTTTTTCATGCATTTAAAGTATTTTGGAATAATGTTTGTAATGTTTCAACACTACTCAGGTCATATTTCATATAAATTTCTCTAAAGCATCAGGTCAGGTGCATGTATTTGAATATATGAAATGAGAGCTTGATTCCAAAATCCAAATTGGTGGCCTGTTTTATTTTGGATTAAAATTTGGGGCACTTTCAAAATCAGTGTGGTGGGTTGAGTGAATATTTTGGATTCTGTGAAAGGTGAAAAGGTAATCACTGAGGACAAAATTTGTACTCCTCATTTATGAATTGTGAATGATCAGTGGACTTCTTAAAAAAGGTAAGTTCCATGACCCATTCTTTCTATTCGTAAAATGGCACCACAGAATAAAAGATGTTCAATTATTTGGAAGGAATTGGGAGTATGAGACCTTAAGCAGCTGGCATCAGTCTGAGTGAGGCAAACCATTGTGTGATCTTTGAAACCATTGTTTGTACTTGATAACCACCGTCGTAACCCAACATGTGCAACGTTGCCTATGCGGAACCATATGAATGGATTTTGGAGAAGATTGAAATTCAAGTAACATAGAAGTTTCAATGCCCAATTTTGTTTAGATTCATTGGTTTGGAATGGACATTTGAAATATTGACAATGTTTAAGTCTCGGATTGGCACAATAAGAGTTTCCCATAACAACATCAGCGGGATCGATGGTGGCGTCGGTCAGACAGTTAGTGAACATTCGCGAATGAGCGTAATTTGGAGGTTACTATAACGTAGAAGTTTTAATGCCCAATTTCATTTAGGTTCCTTGGTTGGAGATGGGCATATTTTAATTTACGGATGGGCGTAGTAAGGCATTTTCGGTATCACACAAGTTTTAATCTCCAATCTTTTTTTAAGTTCATTGGTTGGAGATGGGGCATAGAGCATGGTGACATAGAGGCACTAGGGTCGGTATGTGCATGAGGGGTAGAGATGAGACATGAATGTAATACCTCTCTGCACTTGGACCCACAACATGTCATTATGTGTAGCACAGGATTGGTGTTAGAAATGAAGGTAGAACTACGGGTGATCTGATCTCCAAGGGAGGAGTACGTAGGCAACTGATAATTCAGTTCGATCACAACGAGGGTCTAATAAGTCCTAGGATTCGTGGGAGTCTCTTCTGGTCTCGGTGAAGACTCGGGATCTCCAATTTTGTTGGATCGCTCCGTCATGAGCATCGATCCCGCATCAGGTTGGGGATGGGCTTTTGAAACAATGACAGTTGGTTGGAGATGGGGCATAGAGCATGGTGACATAGAGGCACTAGGGTCGGGTATGTGCATAAGGGGTAGAGATGAGATATGAATGTAATACCTCCCCCCACTTGAACCCACAACATGTCATTATGTGTAGCACGGGGTTGGTGCTATGTATGAAGGTAGAACTACGCGTGATCCGATTTCCAAGGGAGGAGTACGTAGGCAGCTGATAATTCAGTTCGATCACACTGAGGGTCCAATAAATCCTAGGATTCGTGGGATTCTCTCCTGGTCTCGGTGAAGACTCAGCATTCCCAATTCTGTTGGATTGCTCTGTCGTGAGCATCGTTCCCTCATCAGGTTGGAGATGGGCATTTGAAACAATGGCAGTTTTTAAGTCGCATATGGGCGCAATTAGTAGTTTCCTTTAACATCGAAGTTTCAATGCCCAATTTTATTTATGTTCATTGGTTTGATATAGGCATTTGAATCATTGACAATTTTTAAGTCGCGGATGGGCGTTGTGACGAGTTTCCGGTAAAATAGAAATTTAAATGCCCAATTTTGTTTAGGGTCATTGGTTAGGGATGGGCATTTAAAATATTAGCAACGTTTAAGTCGCGGACGAGCATAGTAATGAGTTTTTGATAACATAGATGTTTCAATGCCCAATTTTGTTTAACTTAATTGGTTGGGGATGGGCATTTGGAACATTGGCAATCAGATGAACGTCTTAAGCAGTTCCTACTAATATAGAAATTTTAATGCCCAACTGTTTTTAGGTTCATTGGTTGGGATGACTATTTGAAATATTGGGAACGTTTAAGGTGCAAATAAGCGTAGTAATGAATTTTTGCTAACATAGAAGTTTCAATCTCAATTTTGTTTAGGTTCATTGGTTTGGGATAGGCATTTGAGACATTGACAGTTTTTTAAGTCTCGAAAGAGCGTATTATGCAGTTCCTGTTAACATCAAAGTTTTAATAACTAATTTTGTTTAGGTTCATTGGTTGGAGATGAGATTTGACACATTTGCAATGTTTAATATAAGACGATCAGGCTATTTGGTGTCGATGCCCCAATTTTAATATGTTTCTTTGGTTGGGCAAGCTCATTCAAAGAATCGTATCATATATGTGGCGGAAGGTTGTGAAGAAAAATTTCAGTAAAATTGCAACGGTTATTAGATATTGAGTGAATACCGTTGTTATGGTCAATTTTATTTAGTTTCTTTTGTTGCAGATGGGCATTTTGAACATGAGACTAACTATTTATTGTCAACAATTTTATATTGTGACTAAGTTGATATTTAACAATATTAGATATGATGATACATACATGCGTATATATATACACTCATACACATACATAGATGCATGCACACATACACATACATACATGCATGCATACATCCATCCATACGTTATGCGTAATGTATTTATTTATGATATCTAATGTTAAATATCGACCCAGTCACAACACAAAAATGTTGACAACAAATGGTTAGTCTTTTGTTAAAATGTCCATCTATAACGAATGATCCTGAATTCGACTGAGAATAGCCACCGCCGTAACCCAACATGTGCAACATTTCCTATGCGGAGCCATATAAATGGATTTTGGAGAAGATTGAAATTCAAGTAACATAGAAGTTTCAATGCCCAATTTTGTTTAGGCTCATTGGTTTGGGATGGGCATTTGAAATATTGACAATGTTTAAGTCTCGGATCGGCGTAGCAAGGAGTTTCCCGTAACAGCATCGGTGGGATCGAAGGTGGAGTCGGTCAGACCTTTAGTGAACATTCGCGGACGAGTGTAATTTGGAGGTTACTGTAACGTAGAAGTTTCAATACCCAATTTTATTTACGTTTATTGGTTGGAGATGGGTATTTGAGACTTCGGCAAAATCTAATTCGAGGACGACAGTTGTAAGGCCTTTTCGGTATCGTACAAGTTTCAATCCCCAAATTTTATTTTTTAGATTCATAATTGGAGATGGGCATTTGGAACTTCGGCAAATTTTAATTCGCGGACAAACGTATTAAGGTCTTTTTTCAAGCATAAAAGTTTCAATGCCCAATTTTTTTTAGGGTCATTGGTTTAGGATGGGCATTCTAGATATTGGCAATGTTTAAATCTCGAATCAGCGTAGTAAGGAGTTTCTTGTAACAACATCAGTCGGACCTATGGTGGCGTCGGACAGACGACCAGTGAACAGTAGCGGATAAACGTAATTTGGAGGTTACTGTAACGTAGAAGTTTCAATGCCCAATTTTATTTAGGTTCATTGGTTGGAGATGTATATTTTAATTTACAGACGGGCGTAATAAGGCATTTTCGGTATCGCACAAGTTTCAATCTCCAATCTTTTTTTAGGTTCATTGGTTGGAGATGCGCATAGAGCATGGTGACATAGAGGCACTAGAGTCGAATATGTGCATGAGGGGTAGAGATGAGACATGAATGTAATACCTCTCCCCACTTTTACCCACAACATGTCATTATGTGTAGCACGAGGTTGGTGCCAGGAATGAAGGTAGAACTACGGGTGATCTGATCTCCAAGGAAGGAGTACGTAGGCAGCTAATACTTCAGTTCGATGAAAGCGAGGGTCCAATAAGTCCTAGGACTCGTGGGAGTCTCTAATGGGCTCGGTGAAGACTCGGTTCACAAATTCGGACGGCTATTTCGTTTGTATTGGCGAACTGATATGTCTCAATTGCAACAAATGATAAACATCTATGTTGTGGCCAATATGTATCGGTCTTCATTTTTTTCAGTCCGTTGTGGCCGGTATGTAATATATTGACCGCATTTTTTTTACATGTGAATTTGAATAAATTTTTTAATCAAACAAAAAAATCAACTCAAAATAGACTCAAACAGAACATCGATACAATTCAAAAGAATATATGAATGTAAGAAGGAAAGGGTGTAAATCTAAATGGAGTGGACCCATGTGAACTTAGGGCAGACTCTTGATCATGAATAGGTGAAATTTTTTCTTATTTGATTATCATTATTTTATTACAAACTTTGTTTCTTAGATTACAAGTGATTCTATCAGAAACCCACAATTGACAGCATTGACATCACATGTAGATTTTCCATTGTAGTTCAAAGTGTACAAAGATTATCGTCACTAATTTTCTCTTTTATCTAATTAAAGATCCTAATCATGATTTTAAAAGACAGTTTCTTTAAGAAAATGATGAAAAGAACTTCTGTTAGACATGGGTTTTTCTCAATTATCTATTTATATGTTTATTGAGTTAATTAGGTTGTCATCTTAATTTTACTAATCTTTTAGGAAATCTAATCACTTTAGCTTTGTTTATACTAACAGAGCAAAAAAAAAAAAAATAGATTTCATAAATTCTCTATGTACCTTTTTTAGTAATTTTTAAGAAAATGTGCATCTTATCATGTTAAATTAGCATATTTTTCTGTAAAAAATTCATATGTATATTTAAAAGTAACAAATCCAACATGTAAAGGAGTCATCTAATTAGTTTTCTATTTCGATATTTGTTTTTGAATGATGGGTTAATATTTCATTCAAATGGGGAGAGGCCCCGAAAATCTTTTGACAAATATTTGAAAATTTATAAAATTAAAAACTACATGGATTGATCAATTATGATGAGAGTTATCGTATCGTTAAAAAATGAAATTTAATTATCAGAATTTTAAGATCCAAATTTATAAGGTCATGATGATTAGATTGAGTGAAACTTTACCTATAATTGTCCATTCATTTTTAACATTCCTTCTAAAGAATGTGTCATAATAGAAAAATTAGTAGACAACTTTCCTAAATAGAGAGTCTTAGGTAGATAAAGGAAAAGAAATTCAAGATGGATTAAATTCTGTTTGATTTCAGACTCCTTAACTCAACTTGACTCAGATTTAAATAGTGTTTAAAGGCATTTTAAGACAGATTGGATTCGGTTCGAGTTTAGGACCGTTCAATCCAACTCAAATTTATTTTAGATCAAGTCGGGTAAGTTTAATTTTATTTCAATATATGTATTATCCAAACCTATATGGTTCATATTGAATGAGGTAAAGTTTATAGGCAAGGTCTGTTGAATTTATTTTTTCTCAAGATATGTACATTTTTAAATATAAAATTTCCAAATTAATTCACCATCTAAAATGCACTTTAGTAAACATCATGACTGTAAGATAATTAGATTCAAATTTTATACTTGTCAACATAGTCATTACTCCTGTCTTAATAGGTTTTTTACTTCTATTCTTTCTTTATATTCTATAAAAAAATATTATAATGTAAATTGCCTAACAATCATCACATCTTTTTTCACTCCCTTAATCTAAGTTTTAATGTTTTCATTTTCCTCCTAACTTATCAATTCTTCGTATATGGGTTGTTTTTAAATCTTTTATCTACATGCTTAAATTTTTTTCTGGAGTTATTTAAAATAAAAGAAAAAAAAAATTTAAAAAAAAATGCTACTCTATTTTTATTCATTAAGTCACATGATCTATTTTTATTAATTCAGTACTATGTCTATATGTTGTTTTTTCTATATACATAATTAAATAACATTTTGATATGTTTTTTGAGAGTAATGACTTTTAATATTTGATTTAATCTTAGACCTTAAAATTAAGAGTTAAAACAATTAAATATATCCTAAAATTAGTATAGATAATATCAAAGTAATTTTTATATATCCCTCACAAAAAATGAGACTCAACAACTGGCTCTAATATTTAATCTAAAACAATTAACAAGAAAAAGTAGTATGGAAGCTCTCATGATATTTTGTAGGATTTGTGCTGGGTGCAACAGTGAGATCGGCCACGGCCAGTTGTATGGGTGCTGTTTGGCATCCAGAATGCTTCCATTGCCATGCTTGCAATCTGCCAATATCCGAGTATGAGGTATCCGTTGTCATCTTGGACAAAACAAATATTTCCAGTACTTAGCTGTTTCACCTTCTACATTGTGTTCCTCCTAAAAGAGAAGTTCAATTGACTGTTAGTTTTACATCGGCTATTTCTTCCCCTCCACCCTTTTTTTTTTTGCAGTTCTCTATATATGATAATCACCCTTATCACAAGTCCTGCTATAAGGAGCTCTATCATCCACGATGTGATATTTGTAATCAATTTGTGAGTACCATTTTTTCTCAAGGAATTGTACATTCTCAAGCAGATTTCCACATGTATTTGGAGGATGTATGAAGGGCTTGACCAAATCATTTGCTCAACCCTTCTAATAGTAAATGAGGGTCTTTGAAGTTTCATATGATGGGTTCAACTGTTAGCGGGTATGAATACATTAGTGTGTTTTGATGCCTCTTGTTCTTAATATATTTTCTCTTATCCATTTGAAAGCCATTTTTTTTTTTCTATTATTTGCTAAATATTTCTATAGTTTAGGGCAAAGTTTTAATATTAGATTTTGGTGCAATTAAGCCACTCACGACTTTGTTCTCATTCCCTTATCCATGTCATATCACATCTGTTATGGTTACGTAGTGGGATTTGAAGCTACTATACAAATAAAAAAGGGTTCCAGTCTATGCGCAGAGTGGAAAAAGATTTCCCTTCAGGAAGCACATACATGAGTTCTGATACTTAACAACCTAATTTTCATACTAGCACATCTTGAAGTAGGCAAATAATCGGAGTGTGCAGTAATACGTGTCATTATTTCAACATTGATCATTGCATTAAACATAGAGTAAAATGTATCCTATGACTTTAAAATATAACTAGATGCTGAGATGGATACAAAATGAAAAATATTATATATCTGGATTTTGGAGAGGGATCTAGTGTGATTCAAGATTTTGATCATTGCATTAGATATAGAGTTCTGTCAGGATCCCATTTTTTTCTGGCCAGGCAAATGCAGTGGTCATGTTTCCCTCTGCAGAAGATTCCCTCATTTATTTTGCATTGCCAAGAGTAAGGATGCGAGTGAAAGATTATGTGGAAGGAAATAATCAGTAGGATGTGGATGCTCTCATCTAGAAGAAATTTATAGGATTGGGGAATGGATAGTCTATCAGCTTTCATTCTCTCCCTTAACCACACCTTTGTGGTTGGAATCAGGTGGATTACATGCATGACAGAGAACCTGATCTGCATGGTATCTTCTCTGTGATAGTCACCAACAAGTTGATGAGGAAAGGTGTCAACAATGTTTAGCCCATGATTCTGGAAGACTTTGTCACCTCCCAAGTGAGGCTTTCTGCTAGTTTGCTGGCATGGGCAAAATTTTAACAATGAATCACCTCAGATGTGGGAGAAAATATGCAGTGAATGGCTACATTCTTTGTCTAAAGCAGGCATAAGAGGTAAATCTTTTATTTACTGCTTATATGCCAATTATATATATTTCTAAGGCTGTGTGGCATGGACTGGTGTATGCCGGGTGATCTCTTTCAATTTGATAACACCTAGCTGAATGGCAGAAGAGACAGCTGGAGGAGTGTCATTTTGCAGTTCTGGTGTCATGCCACACAACAGAGCAGAGGTGGAGAGTTCGTGGATTAATTGTTGTGTGAATGCTTATAAAAGTTAAGAGGACATGCCATGGATGCCACCACCCGTGCTGGCCTTCTGAAACTTGACTTTGATGATTAGTAGCTAATGTGGATGTAGAAATGCTGGTTTGGGGGGGTGATTAGATGCAGTAATGCCAGGGATCCCTATGCCCATGCCAGGCCTTAAAAAGAATGCCATGCCAATACAGCTGGATTTTTGGCTATCTGGGTGGGTGTAAAGGAATGGTGAGAATTGGTGGTGGGGGAGATTTGGCAAAAGGTGACTTGGCCAAAGGCAGTGCTTGTCCATGGCACACCTAGAAGGAGGTGAGGGAGATTATAAGGTGGTGCTAGTCATACAAACTCCCAGAGCAGCAAATAACAAAGCAGAAAAATTATTTAATGATGGGGCGGATCTATGGGATGTTAGGTGAGGATTTTTTTTTTTCTTCTGATATTTTTACCTTGTCTGCATTCTTCCCTGATGTTGAATAAAACAGCCACCATTCCATGAGGAGGGGGGAGAGGAGAAAGGGAAGGAGAGAGGTGGGGAAGGGCATACATGGATAGCCTGTGAAGACTGGGAGTTTTGATACCCTGATTCAAAAATTGAAAGAGAAGCATATATGGAACATTCTGGTCCCTTTTTCATGCATTTAAAGTATTTTGGAATAATGTTTGTAATGTTTCAACACTACTCAGGTCACATTTCATATAAATTTCTCTAAAGCATCAGGTCAGGTGCATGTATTTGAATATATGAAATGAGGGCTTGATTCCAAAATCCAAATTGGTGGCCTGTTTTATTTTGGACTAAAATTTGGGGCACTTTCAAAATCAATGTGGTGGGTTGAGTGAATATTTTGGATTTGGTGAAAGGTGAAAAGGTAATCACTGAGGACAAAATTTGTACTCCTCATTTGTGAATTGTGAATGATCAGTGGACTTCTTAAAAACTGTAAGTTCCATGACGCATTCTTTCTATTCTTAAAATGGCACCACAGAATAAAAGATGTTCAATTATTTGGAAGGAATTTGGAATATGTGACCTTAAGCAGCTAGAATCAGTCTGAGTGAGGCAAACCATTGTGTCATCTTTGAAACCATTGTTCGTACTTGATAGTTTCTTGACAATTGCCTCTCTGTTCTACTTTCTTTGAAGGATCTCACATTGGCAAAGACACTGGTAAGGCCCGGTCCATTGTTTATGGAAGAATTGACAAATGAACCAACCTTTTCCAAGGAGCGATTTGGGTCTGTTAAGCGTGTTTACATTGTGTGTAATGAAGATCTAGCAATTCCAGTGGACTTCCAGCATTGGATGATTGAGAACTATCCTGTAGAAGAGGTAAAAGAGATCAAAGGTGCAGACCATATGCCTATGGTGTCAAACCCACAGGAGGTGTGCAATGTTTAATATAGGACGATAGGGCTATTTGGTGTCGATGCCCCAATTTTAATATGTTTCATTGCTTGGGCAAGCTCGTTCAAAAAATCGTATCATGTTTGTGGCAGAAGGTTGTGAAGAAAACTTTCGGTAAAATTGCAACAGTTATTAGATATTGGGTGAATGCGGTTGTTATGCTCAGTTTTATTTAGTTTCGTTTGTTGCACATGAGCATTTTGAACATGGGACTAACTATTTGTTGTCAACAATTTTATATTGTGACTAAGTTGATATTTAACAATATTAGATATGAGGATACATACATGTATATCTACATATACACATACACATACACATACATACATGCATGCATGCATACATCCATACGTTATGTTTAATGTATGTATTTATGATATCTAATGTTAAATATCGACTCAGTCACAACAAAAAAATGTTGACAACAAATGGTTAATCTTTTATTATAATGCCCGTCTATAACAAATGATCCTGAATTCGACTGAGAATAGCCACCGCCGTAACCCAACATGTGCAACGTTGCCTATGCGGAGCCATATGAATGGATTTTGGAGTAGATTGAAATTCAAGTAACATAGAAGTTTCAATGCCCAATTTTGTTTAGATTCATTGGTTTGGGATAGGCATTCGAAATATTGACAATGTTCAAGTCTCGGACCGGCGTAGTAAGGAGTTTCCCGTAACAGCATCGGTGGGATCGATGGTGGCGTCGGTCAGACCGTCAGTGAACATCCGCGGATGAGCGTAATTTGGAGGTTACTGTAACGTAGAAGTTTCAATGCCCAATTTCGTTTAGGTTCACTGGTTGGAGATGGGCATATTTTAATTTACGGACGAGCGTAGTAAGGCATTTTCGGTATCGCACAAGTTTCAATCTCCAATCTTTTTTTAGGTTAAATTGTTGGAGATGGGGCATAGAGCATGGTGACATGGAGGCACTAGGGTCGGGTATGTGCATGAGGGGTAGAGATGAGACATGAATGTAATACCTCTCCCTCCTTGACCCACAACATGTCATTATGTATAGCACGGGGTTGGTGCCAGGAATGAAGGTAGAACTACGGGTGATCTGATCTCTAAGAGAGGAGTACGTAGACAGCTGATAATTCAGTTCGATCACAGCGACGGTCCAATAAGTCCTAGGATTCGTGGGTGTCTCTCCTGGTCTCGGTGAAGACTCGAGATCTCCAATTTTGTTGGATCGCTCCGTCGTGAGCATCGATCCCACATCAGGTTGGGGATGGGCTTTTGAAAAAAGGACAGTTGGCTGGAAATGGGGCATAGAGCATGGTGACATAAAGGCACTAGGGTCAGGTATGTGCATAAGGGGTAGAGATGAGACATGAATGTAATACCTCCCCCTACTTGACCCACAACATGTCATTATGTGTAGCACGGGGTTGGTGCCATGTATGAAGGTAGAACTACGCGTGATCCGATCTCCAAGAGAAGAGTACGTAGGCAGCTGATAATTTAGTTCGATCACACCGAGGGTCCAATAAATCCTAAGATTCGTGGGAGTCTCTCCTGGTCTCGGTGAAAACTCGCCATCCCCAATTTTGTTGGATCGCTCTGTCGTGAGCATCGATCCCGCATCAGATTTGGGATGGGCATTTGAAACAATGGCAGTTTTTAAGTCGCAGATGGGCGTAGTTAGTAGTTTTTTTTAACATCGAAGTTTCAATGCCTAATTTTATTAATGTTCATTGGTTTGATATGGCATTTGAATCATTGATAATTTTTAAGTCGCAGATGGGCGTTGTGACTAGTTTCCGGTAGAATAGAAATTTAAATGCCCAATTTTGTTTAGGGTCATTGGTTAGGGATGGACATTTAAAATATTAGCAATGTTTAAGTCGCGGACGAGCATAGTAATGAGTTTTCGATAACATAGATGTTTCAATGTCCAAATTTGTTTAACTTAATTGGTTGGGGATGGGCATTTGAAACATTGGCAATCGGATGAACGTCTTAAGCAGTTCCTGCTAACATAGAAATTTTAATGCCCAACTGTTTTTTGGTTCATTGGTTGGGATAGCTATTTGAAATATTGGGAACGTTTAACGTGCAGATGAGCATAGTAAGGAATTTCTGCTAACATAGAAGTTTCAATCCCAATTTTGTTTAGGTTCATTGGTTTGGGATGGACATTTGAGACATTGACAGTTTTTTAAGTTTCGAAAGAGCGTAGTATGCACTTCCAGTTAATATCGAAGTTTTAATGGCCAATTTTGTTTAGGTTCATTGGTTGGAGATGGGATTTGACACATTTGCAATGTTTAATATAGGACGATTGGGCTATTTGGTGTCGATGCCCCAATTTTAATATGCTTCCTTGGTTGGCCAAGCTCATTCAAAGAATCGTATCATGTATATGGCGGAAGGTTGTGAAGAAAAATTTCGTTAAAATTGCAACGGTTATTAGATATTGGGTGAATGCGGTTGTTATGCTCAGTTTTATTTAATTTTGTATGTTGCAGATGGGCATTTTGAATATGGGACTAACTATTTCTTGTCAACAATTTTATATTGTGACTAAGTTGATATTTAACAATATTAGATATGATGATACATACATGCGTATATACATACACACATACACATATACATGCATGCATGCATACATACATCCATACGTTATGCGTAATGTATGTATTTATGACATCTAATGTTAAATATCGACTCAGTAACAACACAAAAATGTTGACAACAAATGGTTAGTATTTTGTTAAAATGTCCGTCTATAACGAATGATCCTGAATTCGACTGAGAATAGCCATCGCCGTAACTCAACATGTGCACAGTTTCCTATGTAGAGCCATATGAATGGATTTTGGAGAAGATTAAAATTCAAGTAACATAGAAGTTTCAATGCCCAATTTTGGTTAGGTTCATTGGTTTGGGATGGGTATTTAAAATATTGACAATGTTTAAGTCTCAGATCGGCGTAGTAAGGAGTTTCTCGTAACAGCTTCGGTGGGATCGATGGTGGCGTCGGTCAAACCGTCAGTGAACATTCGCGGATGAGTGCAATTTGGAGGTTACTGTAACGTAGAAGTTTCAATGCCCAATTTTATTTACGTTTATTGGTTGGAGATGGGTATTTGAGACTTCGGCAAATTCTAGTTCGAGGACGACAGTTGTAAGGCCTTTTCGGTATCGTACAAGTTTCAATCCCCAAAATTTATTTTTTGGGTTCATAATTGGAGATGGGCATTTGAGACTTCGGCAAATTTTAATTCACGGACGGATATATTAAGGTCTTTTTTCAATCATAAAAGTTTCAATGCCCAATTTTTTTTAGGTTCATTGGTTTAGGATGGGCATTCTAGATATTGGCAATGTTTAAGTCTCGAATCGGTGTAGTGAAGAGTTTCTTATAACAGCATCAGTCGGACCAATGGTGGCGTCGGACAGACGGCCAGTGAACAGTCGCGGATGAACGTAATTTGGAGGTTACTGTAAAGTACAAGTTTTAATGCCCAATTTTGTTTAGGTTCATTGGTTGGAGATGTATATTTTAATTTACGGACGGGCGTAGTAAGACATTTTCGGTATCACACAAATTTCAATGTCCAATCTTTTTTTAGGTTCATTGATTGGAGATGGGCATAGAGCATGGTGACATAGAGGTACTAGGGTCGACTATGTGCATGAGGGGTAGAGATGAGACATTTGGAGCTACAACATGTCACCATGTGTAGCACGGGGTTGGTGCCAGGAATGAAGTTAGAACTACGGGTGATCTGATCTCCAAGGGAGGAGTACGTAGACAACTGATAATTCAGTTCGATCACAGCGAGGGTCCAATAAGTCCTAACATTCGTGGGAGTCTCTCCTAGTCTCGGTGAAGACTTGATTCACAAATTCGGGCGGCTGTTACGTTTGTATTGGCGAACTGATTTGTATCAACTGCAACAAATTTATAGACATCTATGTTGTGGCCAATATGTATCGGTCTTCATTTTTTTCTGTCCGTTGCGGCCTATACGTAACATATCGACCACTTTTTTTTACATGTGAATTTGAATAAATTTTTTAATCTAACGAAAAAATCAACTCAAAATAGACTCAAACAGAAAATCGATACAATTCAAAAGAATATATGAATGTAAGATGGAAAGGGTGTAAATCTAAATGGAGTGGACCCCATGTGAACTTAGTGTAGATTGTTGATCATGAATAGGTGAAAATTTTCCTTTTGATTATCATTATTTTATTACAAGTGATTCTATCAGAAACCCACAATTGACAGCATTGACATCACATGTAGATTTTCCATTGTAGTTCAAAGTGGACAAAGATTATCGTCCCTAATTTTCTCTTTAATCTAATTAAAGATCCTAATCATGATTTTAAAAGACAGTTTCTTTAAGAAAATGATGAAAAGAACTTCTGTTAGACTTGGGTTTTTCTCAATTATCTATTTATATGTTTATTGAGTTAATTAGGTTGTCATCTTAATTTTTCTAATCTTTTAGGAAATCTATACACTTTAGCTTTGTTTATAGTAATAGAGCCAAAAAAAAAAAAAACAAATAGATTTCATAAATTCTCTACGTACCTTGTTTAGTAATTTTTAAGAAAATGTGCATCTTATCATGTTAAATTAGCATATTTTTCTGTAAAAAAATCATATGTATATTTAAAAGTAACAAATCCAACATGTAAAGGAGTCATCTAATTAGTTTTCTATTTCGACGTTTTTTTTTTAATGATGGGTTAATATTTCATTCAAATGGGGAGAGGCCCCCGAAAATCTTTTGACAAATATTTGAAAATTTATAAAATTAAAAACTACATGGATTGATCAATTATGATGAGAGTTATCGAATCGTTAGAAAATGAAATTTAATTATCAAAATTTTAAGATCCAAATTTATAAGGTTATGATGATTAGATTGAGTGAAACTTTACCTATAATTGTCCATTCATTTTTAACATTCCCTCTAAAGAATGTGTCATAATAGAAAAATTAGTGGACAACTTTCCTAAATAGAGAGTCTTAGGTAGATAAAGGAAAAGAAATTCAAGATGGATTATATTCTGTTTGAGTTCAGACTCCTCAACTCAACTTGACTCATATTTAAATAGTGTTTAAAGACATTTAAGACAGATTGGATTCGGTTCGGGTTTAGGACCGATCAATCCAACTCAAATTTATTTTAGATCAAGTGGGGTAAGTTTAATTTTATTTCAAGATATGTATTACCCAAACCTATACGGTTCATATTGAATGAGGTAAAGTTTATAGGTAAGGTCTGTTGAATTTATTTTTTCTCTAGATATGTACATTTAAATATAAAATTTTCCAATTGATTCACCATCTAAAATTCACAATAGTAACATCATGACTGTAAGATAATTAGATTCAAGTTTTATACTTGTCAACATAGTCATTACTCCTGTCTTAATAGGTTTTTGACTTCTACTCTTTCTTTATATTCTATAAAAAAAATTATAATGTAAATTGCTTCACAATCATCATATCTTTTTTCACTCCCTTAATCTAAGTTTTAATGTTTTCATTTTCCTCCCAACTTATCAATTCGTTGTATATGGGTTGTTTTTAAATCTTTTATCTACATTCTTAAATTTTTTTTCTGGAGTTATTTAAAATAAAAAAAACAAAATTTAAAAAAAGTGCAACTCTATTTTTATTCATTAAGTCACATTATCTATTTTTATTAATTCAGTACTATGTCTATATGTTGTTTTTTCTATATACATAAGTAAATAACATTTTGATATGTTTTTTAGAGTAATGACTTAATATTTTAGATCATAGGTTTCAACCTTTTCAATTCCAATCATCCTTTGAATGTTCTTCAATATTTGATTTAATCTTAGACCTTAAAATTAAGAGTTAAAACAATTAAATATATCCTAAAATTAGTAAAGATAAGATCAAAGTAATTTTTATACATCCCTCACAGAAAATGAGACTCAACAACTGGCTCTAATATTTAATCTAAAACAATTAACAAGAAAAAGTAGTATGGAAGCTCTCATGATATTTTGTAGGATTTGTGCTGGGTGCAACAGTGAGATTGGTAAGGGCCGCTTTCTTAGTTGTATGGGTGCTGTTTGGCATCCAGAATGCTTCCACTGCCATGCTTGCAATCTGCCAATATCCGAGTATGAGGTATCCGTTGTCATCTTGGACAGAACAAATATTTCCAGTACGTAGTTGTTTCACCTTCTACATTGTGTTCCTCCTAAAAGAGAAGTTCAATTGACTGTTAGTTTTACATCGGTTATTTCTTCCCCTCCACCATTACTTTTTTTGCAGTTCTCTATGTATGATAATCACCCTTATCACAAGTCCTGCTATAAGGAGCTCTATCATCCACGATGTGATGTTTGTAATCAATTTGTAAGTACCATTTTTTCTCTAGGAATTGTACATTCTCAAGCAGATTTCCACTTGTATTTGTAGGATGTATGAAGGGCTTGACCAAATCATTTGCTCAACCCTTCTAACAGTAAATGAGGGTCTTTGAAGTTTCATATGATGGGTTCAGCTGTTAGCGGGTATGAATACATTAGTGTGTTTTGATGCCTCTTGTTCTTAATGTATTTTCTCTTATCCATTTGAAAGCCATATTTTTTTTTTCTATTATTTTCTAAATATTTCTATAGTTTAGGGCAAAGTTTTAATATAGATTTTGGTGCAATTAAGCCACTCACGACTTTGTTCTCATTCCCTTATCCATGTCATGTCACATCTGTTATGGTTACGTAGTGGGATTTGAAGCTACTATACAAATAAAAAAAGGGTTCCAGTCTATGCGCAGAGTGGAAAAAGATTTCACTTCAGGAAGCACATACATGAGTTCTGATAACAACCTAATTTTCATACTAGCACATCTTGAAGTAGGCAAATAATCGGAGTGTGCAGTAATACATGTCATTATTTCAACATTGATCATTGCATTAAACATAGAGTAAAATGTATCCTATGACTTTAAAATATAACTAGATGCTGAGATGGATACAAAATGAAAAAAATTATATATCTGGATTTTGGAGAGGGATCTAGTGTGATTCAAGATTTTGATCATTGTATTAGATATAGAGTTCTGTCAGGATCCCATTTTTTTCTGGCCAGGCAAATGCAGTGGTCATGTTTCCCTCTGCAGAAGATTCCCTCATTTATTTTGCATTGCCAAGAGTATGGATGCCAGTGAAAGATTATGTGGAAGGAAATAATCAGTAGGATGTGGATGCTCTCATCTAGAAAAAAATTACAGGATTGGGGAATGGATAGTCTATCAGCTTTCATTCTCTCCCTTAACCACACCTTTGTGGTTGGAATCAGGTGGATTACATGCATGACAGGGAACCTGATCTGCATGGTATCTTCTCTGTTATAGTCACCAACAAGTTGATGCGGAAAGGTGTCAACAATGGTTAGCCGATGATTCTGGAAGACTTTGTCACCTCCCAAGTGAGGCTTTCTGCTAGTTTGCTGGCATGGGCAAAATTTTAACAATGAATCTGTAGAATATGGAATAATTGCCTTGATGTTTATTCCATTAACACTAGAATTTATAGTGTTACAGGCCTCGCTAATGGAGGCAATAATATATTACAAGAATCAATTACAATCCCTTGATTAGGGAGAGGAAATATTCCAAAGAGGAAGGTCAACCGTTTAGGGTGGCATGTGTGCTAATACTCCCCCGCAAGTGGTAACTGGACGAGTTTAGAACTAAGTACAGAAAACCGCTGCTTGGGATGGCCCTTAGTAAAGATGTCAGCAAGTTGATCTTTGGAGGGCACAAATTGGATGTGATGAGAGTCGGCAGCGACACATTCTCGAACAAAATGATAATCCAGTTCAATATGTTTGGTCCGCGCATGGAAGACTGAATTCGCGGCCATATAAGTGGCACTGAGATTGTCACAAAGAAGCAGTGTTGGAGAAGAGAGAGGAAATTGAAGCTCATGTAAGAGGTGACGAATCCAGACGGTGTCAGCGCAAGCATAGGCAAGCGCTCGATATTCAGCTTCCGCGCTAGAACGAGAAACAGTCGGTTGTTTCTTAGCACACCAAGAAACTAAATTCGAACCGAGAAAGATGCAGTAACCCGTGGTGGAACGACGACTGCCAGGACAACCAGCCCAATCAGCATCAGAGTAGGCAAGAAGTCGTAGGGGCTGTTGTGCATGTGTGAAAAGCAAACCACGACCAAGGGCACCTTTTAGGTATCTCTGGATTCGTTTAACAGCCTCAAGATGCGACGTGCGAGGCTGACTCATGAACTGCGATGCTAAATGAATTGCATAAGCAATGTCGGGACGAGTGGGTGTGAGATATTGCAAAGTACCTACGAGTTGACGATACTCAGTAGGATCAGAAAGCAAATCACCATCAGTGGAAGATAACTGTTTCTTGGCCGCGACAGGTGTAGAGCAAGGTTTACATTCAGAAAGATTTCCTCGACGAAGGAGATCAAGTGTATACTTGTTTTGGGACAAATGTAATCCCTGAGAGAGAGGAGTCACTTCAAGACCCAAAAAGTAATGAAGAGTACCAAGATCCTTAATCTCGAATTCAGTGCCAAGACCACGAGTGAAGGATTGAAGGAGGGATGAATCGTTGCCAGTGAGAACAATATCGTCAACATACAGCAGAAGGATCATAAGGTGAGAGTCTCGTCGAAAAACAAACATGGAGCTGTCAGCCTTGCTTTGAAGAAAACCATAGGAGAGGAGAAAGGTGTTGAATCGTTGGAACCAAGCACGCGGGGCTTGTTTCAAGCCATAGATAGCCTTGTGGAGCTTGCAGATATGAGTAGGGCGACCAGGGTCAATAAAACCAGGTGGCTGACTCATATAGACCTCCTCATTGAGATTGCTATGAAGGAAGGCATTCTTGACATCCAGCTGATGCATCGGCCAAGCATAGGCGATGGCTAGGCTGAGAACAAGACGTATAGTAACAGGCTTGACGACAGGGTTGAATGTCTCATCATAGTTAATACCAGGCTGCTGATGAAAGCCTTTGGCAACAAGACGTGCTTTATAGCGCGCTCAATAGTACCATCAGAGCGGCGTTTAATCTTAAACACCCATTTGCAACCGACAGTGTTAGCATGAGAAGGTGGTGGAACAAGCGACCAAGTATGTTGCCGGAGGAGGGCATTGAATTCGTCAGTCATAGCGTGACGCCATTCTGCAAAACGGACAACTTGGGTGTAGCAGGTGGGCTCTGAATCTGAAGAAACCAGAAAGGCGAAGGCCTGTGGAACAGGATGTCGACTGGTGAAGTCAGCCCGCTTTTTGGACTTGGAGATACCATCCTTTGCACGTGTGACCATGGGATGAGCATTGGCCAGAGTGGTAGGTGACTCCAACACTGACGGTGGAGATGGCGGTAGAGTAGATGGTAACTCCAGCTCTGGCTGAGATGATGGCAAGTCCGGTGCGGAAGGAGGATCAGGCATAGAAGACGGACCAGCTGCAGATGTTGAGGGCGTGGAGAGAACGTGAATGAAGACCCTGTCGGAGGCAGGTGAAGATCTGACTGTGGGTAATGTATAAGGAAAAACAGCTTCATTGAACAAGACATGCCTTGAGACGTAAACTCTGCCAGTAGAAGGATGCAGACAGCGGTAGCCCTTGTGCCGAGACTGTAACCAAGAAAAACACATTCAACTGATCGAGGTTGAAGCTTGTTAGTAGTAGTATAATAACCAAGATAGGGATAGCACGCACATCCAAAAGTGCGAAGGGACACATAGTTGGGTGTAGTGCCAAAGAGTGTTTGAAAGGGTGAGGACCATTGCAAGAGCGCGATGGGGAGGCGATTAATAATGTGAACTGCAGTAGAAAAAGCTTCGACCCATAGGGTAAAGGGGAGGTTGGAGGTAATAAGAAGGGTGCGGCCCATTTCTGACAAATGGCGATGTTTGCGTTCAGCAAAACCATTTTGCTGCGGGGTATGAGGACATGAGAGACGGTGAGTAATTCCCTTTTGCGCACACAAAGTATGAAAAAGACGATTATCATATTCCCGACCACCATCACTTTGAAAGTATTTAAGAGTAGTAAAAAAATTATTTTCGACATAAGTGAGAAAAGTTTGAAAATGGAGAAAGACCTCCGATTTATGTCGCATAGGATAAATCCATGAGTAGTGAGAAAAATCATTTGTAAATAAAACATAATAACGAAATCCAGAGACAGATGAAACAGGGGACATCCACACATCGGAATGAACTAAATAAAAAGGTGCTGGAGCACGGTTATTATGAATTGGAAAAGGCAGTCGCGTACACTTGCCCGTAGCACAATGACAACAAAAAGGAGTGCGAGAAAATTTTAAAGAATGTCCTAAACATTTATTTTGAGCTAAGACTCGAAGCACATCAGAAGAGAGATGTCCAAGACGCTGATGCCATAGTGATGGGGAGGTGCAAGAGGCGAGGAATGTGTGTTTGGAGGTAACAGGTGGCTTGATGGGGTAGAGGCCTGCTTCACATCGGCCCTGAAATAAAGTAGAACCAGTACGTAAGTCACGAATTGTAAAATCCCATGGGTAGAAATGGAAACTAACAGAGTTATCACGAGTAAACTGAGCAACAGAGAGCAAATTTTTATGCATGTGAGGAACATGAAGCACAGGAGAAAGACGAAAAATCGAAGACCCAGATGATAAAGACAAAGTACCAGTGTGCGCAATAGGGAGAGAGTCACCGTTACCCAGAAGGACAGAATCATTACCCCCATAGTCAGACTTAGAGCGCAAGAAAGGGGCATCACCAGTCATATGATGGGTGGCTCCAGTGTCAGGGTACCAGTTGGGGTCGGACGGTTGTGCAAGCTGCATCCCGGCAAAAGCAGACAGAAGGTCCTCATCAGTGCGAAAGCCCTGGCGTTGAAGTTGATAGCAGGAGGCAGCCGTATGTCCAATCTTGAAACACAGTTGACACTGTACAGGGGAGGAAGGTTGATAACCAAGAATACCATGAGAAGCATTAGTTCGTCCCCGACTGCGATTACCACGGCCTCCTCGACCATTTGGATTGAAATAAGAATCAGATCGACCTACACGACGACCACGTCCACCGCGAGAAAAGTTCCCACGCCCACGAGAGGAGAAAAGCGCAATGGAGGGGACTCCAATAGAGTTGTCTTGTGTAGCACTCAAAGCAAGAGTGGCAAGCTGTGATTCAAATAGAAGCAGGCGAGCGCGAAGATCGGTGAAGACCGGAAGAGGTGGAGTGTTGAGGATGGCAGTGTACAGCATGAAGTAGTCGGGTCCAAGTCCCCGAAGCACCGATGTAACAAGATCGTCGTTTGAGACTGGCTGATGAATAGCGGCAAGGGCATCAGCAAGGGATTTTGCATGTTGCAAATATTCGGAGACAGACTTGGTGCCTTTGGAGAAAGACAACACTTGAATCCGCAAATGAGTCACATTGGCCAGAGATCGTTGCGAGAAGTTGCGTTGGAGGCAGTCCCAAATCTCACGTGAGGTGGATAGGCCAACAACCTGAGCAAGTACTGGCTCGGAGAGAGTGGAAATGAGAATGCCCACTAGATTTTGATCCATCTCGACCCAAGTGGTGTAGGCAGGATTGGGAATAATTTTGGTGGGGTCAACAGAGGGAAGAGAGGGAGATGGACATGGGTATGTGCCATCAATGAATCGCCAAAACTGTTGACCAATGAGGAACGGTTTGAGTTGAGTCTGCCAAAGAAGGTAGTTAGTCTTAGTGAGTTTGATGGAGATAAGACTGGAGAAGTTGGGAATGGTGATGGGACCCATTGTAGAAGATGAAGTTGATGCAGAGGTAGCCATTGAAAAATGATGCCCCTGGCTCTTTTTTTTTTCCGCTGTAGTGAACAAACAAGCCCGAAAAGGGGTTACCCGAACAATCCGGCAAATCCGGCGAGATGCGGAGGGCGGCGATCAGAGGCGCGGTCTTGTGCTACTCTGAAGAAGAAGGCAGTAGCGAGCGGTGTAAGCAGCTGTGATCGGCGCTGGCGGAGGCGAGCAACGCAGGCAGCGGCTAGCAGAGGCTCGGAAGGAGCACAGATCCGGCGTAGGTGCAGATCAGAGAAGAGGAAGAGCAGGGCCGGCCGTGTAGAGATCTGAGTCAACAGAGCAGCAGTAGATCTGGAAACGCGGCAAGAGGAGATCCAGTGGCAGACGGATCTCAGGAGATCTGGAACAGGGGGCCGCCGGAAACAGGAGATAGGGCGAGCAGCGAGAAAGGCCGGTAGGCGGGATCGATGTCCAGATCCGCCGAGAGAAAACGGCAATGGTGAAGGCAGTGGCGCCGGAGACAGAAGCAGTAGGGTATTGCAGCCGGAAACCAAGGAATCGCGCCGCAGATCTGAGCGGAAAAGAAAGGAGATGTCCGTGGGTTTGGTGAGAGTTGCAGACGAGAGAACAACTCGAAGAAGAAGAAGAAGGAGCAGCAGCGACGATCGGGAAGGGGGATCGACGGACAGCTTCGGCAAGATGGAGCTACAGCGGCCGGAAGAGAGTAGCAGGGCACTGGGCGCCGATGGGAAAGGAAGAAAGGGTTAGGGAAGGGAGGGAAATAATTAGGTCAGAGGAATCTCTGGCTCTGATACCATGTAGAATATGGAATAATTGCATTGATGTCTATTCCATTAACACTAGAATTTATAGTGTTACAGGCCTCGCTAATGGAGGCAATAATATATTACAAGAATCAATTACAATCCCTTGATTAGGGAGAGGAAATTTTCCAAAGAGGAAGGTCAACCTTTTAGGTTGGCATGTGTGCTAATAGAATCACCTCAGATGTGGGAGAAAATATACAATGAATGGCTACATTCTTTGTCTAAAGCAGGCAGAAGAGGTAAATCTTTTATTTACTACTTATATGCCAATTATATATATTTCTGGAGCTGTGTGGCATGGACTGGTGTATGCCGGGTGATCTCTTTCATTTGATAACACCTGGCTGAATGGCAGAAGAGACAGCTGGAGGAGTGTCATTTTGCAGTTCTGGTGCCATGCCACACAACAGAGCAGAGGTGGAGAATTCGTGGATTAATTGTTGTGTGAATGCTTATAAAAGTTAAGAGGACATGCCATGGATGCCACCACCCATGCTGACCTTCTGAAACTTGACTTTGATGATTAGTAGCTAATGTGGATGTAGAAATGCTGGTTTGGGGGGGTGATTAGATGCAGTAATGCCAGGGATCCCTATGCCCATGCCAGGCCTTGAAAAGAATGCCATGCCAATACAACTGGATTTTGGGCTATCTGGGTGGGTGTAAAGGAATTGTGAGAATTGGTGGTGGGGGAGATTTGGCAAAAGGTGACTTGGCCAAAGGCAGTGCTTGCCCATGGCACACCTAGAAGGAGGTGAGGGAGATTATAAGGTGGTGCTAGTCATACAAACTCCCAGGGCAGCAAATAACAAAGCAGAAAAATTATTTAATGATGGGGTGGATCTATGGGATGTTAGAGTCTTGAGAAAATGATATATTAATGATAGCCTTGAGGAATTTTTTTTTCTTCTGATATTTTTACCTTGTCTGCATTCTTCCCTAATGTTGAATAAAACAACCACCATTCCATGAGGAGGAGGGAGAGGAGAAAGGGAAGGAGAGAGGTGGGGAAGGGCATACATGGATAGCCTGTGAAGACTGGGAGTTTTGATACCCTGATTCAAAAATTGAAAGAAAAGCATGTACGGAACATTCTGGTCCCTTTTTCATGCATTTAAAGTATTTTGGAATAATATTTGTAATGTTTCAACACTACTCAGATCATATTTCATATAAATTTCTCTAAAGCATCAGGTCAGGTGCATGTATTTGAATATATGAAATGAGGGCTTGATTCCAAAATCCAAATTGGTGGCCTGTTTTATTTTGGACTAAAATTTGGGGCACTTTCAAAATCAATGTGGTGGGTTGAGTGAATATTTTGGATTTGGTGAAAGGTGAAAGGGTAATCACTGAGGACAAAATTTGTACTCCTCATTTATGAATTGTGAATGATCAGTGGACTTCTTAAAAAAGGTAAGTTCCATGACCCATTCTTTCTATTCGTAAAATGGCACCACAGAATAAAAGATGTTCAATTATTTGGAAGGAATTGGGAGTATGAGACCTTAAGCAGCTGGCATCAGTCTGAGTGAGGCAAATCATTGTGTGATCTTTGAAACCATTGTTCGTACTTGATAGTTTCTTGACAATTGCCTCTCTGTTCTACTTTCTTTGAAGGATCTCACATTGGCAAAGACACTGGTAAGGCCCGGTCCATTGTTTATGGTAGAATTGACAAATGAACCAACATTTTCCAAGGAGCTGTTTGGGTCTGTTAAGCGTGTTTACATTGCGTGTAATGAAGATCTAGCAATTCCAGTGGACTTCCAGCATTGGATGATTGAGAACTATCCTGTAGAAGAGTAAAAGAGATCAAAGGTGCAGACCATATGCCTATGGTGTCAAACCCACAGGAGGTGTGCAAGTGTCTCTTGGACATTGCTGCAACCTACTCTTGATCAATGATGAACAATGTTCATGATAATCAATACTGCTGCTCAAATAGCTTGTGTTGCAACTACTACTATATGGCGTTGAATAAACTTCACTTGAGACTGAATAATACAGATGATGGTTTCTCTTATAAGTAGAGTCTGTGTATGTGCCTAACAATTCCAATAGCCCAATTTATAGGCGCCCTTTGCAGTTGAACGACGACAAACTATTTCTTGAATGCTAGTTTTATTCTCATCCATGGTGGTGGGTTCCGCTGCATGGATGATCTGCATCAGCCAAGATGGACCCAACCTACAAGGAGTTCTTCATATGAAGAAAACTGGTAAGACTCCCATCTCCTGACCAACACAGGAAGGAAGAAAAAAACATGGGCCTGGTTACAGATAAGATTGATGGAGGTTTAACCTGAAAGTTCAATTGAATGGACAATCTGAAAATCGATCATTCCAACACCTAGCAAGTTTTAATGGTATATGTGATTAATCTCAAAGAAAGATTCACCTACTGTAGTTTAAGAATATGGCAGAGTCTGAGCAGGTAGCAACCATAGCTCTATTATGCGCACGGGGGTTGCAGCCCCCTTTATTTCCAGAACCCTGCTGCACAAGATGAACCCATCCCCCCCCCCACAATTTTATCAAGGGATGGGATCATTAATGATCTTTGATCACAAGTCCATATCATTGCATTTAAAAACATATGGTATGTGGATAAATGAGATGAATTTTGAATTGATCTTGGGTAACAACAGGTATCGGCCCCAAGATCGGACCTGATTCAAATAGTATTGTGTTCCAAAGCTCAACAAAGGAGTTGCATATCACGAAATCAGACCTGGAACCAGCTGGATCTTGGGTCCAACACTTCAACCAAGCCAGTAAACCCATTGTCATGTTTGTATCCAAACAATCAGTTACAATGGTTACAATGATAACATACAAAGAAGTAGCCTTATAAATTATAATTTATATCTCCACAGTCCAAATTCAATCCATTTATACACAACATCGACTCTCTAATCTTAATGTGATACATTAATCTTCTACTTTTTAGATACCTTAAAGTCATGTACTTGAACATTTTCGACTTCCTGCTGCTTAAAATTACTGAGGGCCCTGGATACATAGAACTTTCCCCAGTTATACTCCTTAAATTTTGGTGGGTTCTGTTCATTTACCAACTCCTCCAAAGGCTTCGCAGTCAAATCATGTGCAGGGTTAAAGAAGAAAGGGATAGAAAACCTTTCCCTTTCCGAATTTACAGTCACACGGTGTTCTACGCTTTCATACTTGTCATTGCTCCAAACCTGCAGAAGACAACAATCAACAAATCCAGAATTTTAAAGCAGAAGTTCTACATCATGTAGTAATAATTAGAACCTATGGGTTTTATTATCATTGTCACAATCTTCTATGTTTTTCTTTTTAGATAAGTGGTTACTAGAACCTGTTGTTGCGAAGATATCTTCTATTTTTCAGCAATTTGAACAATACTGGAAGTTGGGGGTCCAAGGATGCTTAATTTCATATTATGTATTGCCTGAATAAAGTATCTTCAATGGATTTCTAGGGGTACAGAATTATCTATGTTGAATTATTGACAGAAGCACGAGGAAGAACGCAATTTTGTAACCCATTCTTGAAGAAAGTGAAATTGCTCCCATCTCATTATGGATGTAGTCACACCATGTAAATCTTGTGATTTGTATGTGATTTCTTGTGTTTTCACTGCATCATGATTTCTTTGTTTCCAGCACCTGCAAGTGCAGGGTTGCAATAGATCAGTTAGTGATAATATTGTCATTTAGCTTCTAGAGTACAACACTGTCACTAACAAGAGCTCCTCTTGCTGTGCTAGAGTATTTATACCGAAGCTGGTGGTTCACTGAAATCAGTTCACTGCAGTTTTCCTTTCATATTAAAAGGTTGGATTTTCACAACAAGATCATTCCATTCTGTTAGTGTCGTGTCTAATTTAATTTGCTGCTGATTGACTTGATTTTAAATATTAGATTTGTAACAGACTTTCCCTGTTTATGAACTTCTCTCAAGTGGTCATATATTCATCAAACGAGTCTCTTATCAAATATGACAATGATCATTTGATCCCACTTTCTACATCCCTTCGCTCCTTTCTATTACCTACACAAGGTATATTCTTCAGTTCTGAGATGAACTTGTCATGTTATAACTAGAGTTGAATTTTTTTTTTTTTTTTGAGATGGTTATCATATTAATAAAAAAGAAAGCATCAGTGTTGCAAATACAGAGACAACAAATGAACAAAAAGAAACCAAACAAAGAATAGACTGGAAAACAAAGAAATCTAATCTAAAAAAGAACATAAAGCTGGCTTCAAAAGGAAGGAGTGAAAGTGGAGCAGAAACTTGAAAATGTCAGTCACACAGCCTATATAGCTTTTCATGTGTTTATCCCTACATTTCTCTGTATGGCCAAAAGAAAGCCCCTCTTCATCTTCAGCTCTCATCTCCCTCTTCTCTCTCTCCCATCATAATGTTGACCGACGGGATTCCCCTCTTCTCTCTCTCTCTCTCTCTTATATCTGTTTCTTTGGCTTCTTATGTGAGAAGTTTCTTGCTTCAATAAATCCTAATCCCAAGAAATATTTGCTTAAATCTACATTATATTTGTTTGTGTATGTATTGGATGGCATATCTAATGTTTGTAATTTGATGTGTTTTTTGGCTATCTACGGCAATTATTTGAATGTAATACCCCCCACTTGGACCCACAACATGTCATTATGTGTAGCACGGGGTTGGTGCCATGTTTGAAGGTAGAACTACGCGTGATCTGATCTCCAAGGTAGGAATACGTAAGCAGTTGATAATTCAGTTCGATCACACCGAGGGTCCAATAAGTTCTAGGATTCGTGGGAGTCTCTCCTGGTCTCAGTGAAGACTCGGGATCTCCAATTTTGTTGGATCCTCCGTCGTGAGCATCGATCTCGCATCAGGTTGGGGATGGGCATTTGAAACAATAGCAGGTTTTAAATCGCAGATGGGCGTAGTTAGTAGTTTCCTTTAACATCGAAGTTTCAATGTCCAATTTTATTTATGTTCATTGGTTTGATATGGGCATTTGAATCATTGACAATTTTTAAGCCGTGGATGGGCGTTGTGACGAGTTTCCGGTAGAATAGAAATTTTCAAACCCCAAATTTTTTAGGTTCGTTGGTTACGGATGGACATTTAAAATATTAGTAACGTTTAAGTAGCGGACAAGCGTAGTAATGAGTTTTCAATAACATAGATGTTTCAATTCCCAATTTTGTTAAAGTCAATTGGTTGGGGATGAGCATTTGAGACATTGGCAATCGGATGAGCGTCTTAAGCAGTTCCTGCTAATATAGAAGTTTTAATGCCCAATTGTTTTTAGGTTCATTGGTTGGGATGGGCATTTGAAACATTGACAATGTTTAAGGCGCATATAGACGTAGTAAGGAATTTCTACGAACATAGAATTTTCAATGCCCAATTTTGCTCAGGTTCATTGGTTGGGTATGGGTATTTGAAACATTGGCAATGTTTGTGTCGCCGACGGGCATAGTAAGAAGTTTTTGGTAATATAGAAGTTTCATTCTCCATTTTTATTTTGGTTCATTGGTTGGGGATGAGAAATTGAGACATGTTCAAGTCTCGAATGAGCGTCATAAGGCATTTCCAGTATCATATAAGTTTCAATGCCCAATTTTGTTTACGTTCATTGGGTGGGGATGGGATTTGAAACATTTGGAATGTTTGATATTGGACGATTGGGCTATTTGGTGTTGATACCCCAATTTTAATATGTTTCTTTGGTTGGGCAAGCTCATTCAAAGAATCGTATCATGTATGTGGCGGAAGGTTATGAAGAAAACTTTCAGTAAAATTGCAACGGTTATTAGATATTGGGTGAATTCGGTTGTTATGCTCAGTTTTATTTAATTCCTTTGTTGCAAATGGGCATTTTGAACATAGGATTAACTATTTGTTGTTAACAATTTTATATTGTGACTAAGTTGATATTTAACAATATTAGATATGATGATACATACATGCGTATATACATACAAACATACACATACATATATGCATGCATACATATATACATCCATACGTTATGCGTAATGTATGTATTTATGATATCTAATGTTAAATATCGACTCAGTAACAACACAAAAATGTTGACAACAAATGGTTAGTCTTTTGTTATAATGCCCGCCTATAACGAATGATCCTGAATTCGACTGAAAATAGCCATTGCCGTAACCCAACATGTGCAACGTTGCCTATGCGGAGCCATATGAATAGATTTTGGAGAAGATTATAATTCAAGTAACATAGAAGTTTCAATGCCCAATTTTTTAGGTTCATTCGTTGGGGATGAGCATATGAAATATTGGCAATGTTTAAGTATTGGATCGGCGTAATAAGGAGTTTCCCGTAACAGCATCGGTTGGATGGATGGTGGCGTCGGTCAGACCGTCAGTGAACATTCGTAGATGAGCGTAATTTGGAGGTTATTTTAACGTGAAAGTTTCAATGCACAATTTTATTTAGGTTTATTGGTTGGAGATGGGTATTTGAGACTTCGGCAAATTCTAATTCGTAAACGGGAGTTATAACGCCTTTTTCGGTATCGTACAAGTTTCAACCTCCAAATTTTTTTTTTAGGTTCATAATTGGAGATAGGCATTTGGAACTTCAGCAAATTTTAATTCGTGGACAGACGTATTAAGGTCTTTTTTTAATCATAAAAGTTTAAATGCCCAATTTTTTTTAGGTTCATTGGTTTAGGATGGGCGTTCGACATATTGGCCATGTTTAAGTCTCGAATCGGCGTAGTAAGGAGTTTCTTGTAACAGCATCGGTTGGACCTATGGTGCCGTCGGACAGACGGCCAGTGAACAGTCGCGGATGAATGTAATTTGGAGGTTATTATAACGTAGAAGTTTTAATGCCCAATTTTGTTTAGGTTCATTGGTTGGAGATGGTCATATTTTAATTTATGGACGAGCGTAGTTAGGCATTTTCGGTATCGCCCAAGTTTCAATCTCCAATCTTTTTTTAGGTTCATTGTTGAAGATGGGGCATAGAGCATGGTGACATAGAGGCATTAAGGTCGGGTATGTGCATGAGGGGTAGAGATGAGACATGAATGTAATACCTCTCCCCATTTGAAACCACAACATGTCATTATGTGTAGCATGAGGTTGGTGATAGGAATGAAGGTAGAACTACGGGTGATCTGATCTCTAAGGGAGGAGTACGTAAGCAGCTGATAATTCAGTTCGATCACTGCGATGGTCCAATAAGTCCTAGGATTCTTGGGAGTCTCTCCTGGTCTCGGTGAAGACTCGGGATCCCCAATTTTGTTGGATCACTCCGTCGTGAGCATCGATCCCGCATCAGGTTGAAGATGGGCATTTGAAACAATGACAGTTTTTAAGTCGCAGATGGGCGTAGTAAGAAGTTTCCTTTAACATCGAAGTTTCAATGCCCAATTTTATTCATGTTCATTGGTTTGATAAGGGCATTTGAATCATTGAAAATTTTTAAGTCGCGATGGGCGTTGTGACTAGTTTCCGGTAGAATAGAAATTTCAATGCCCAATTTTGTTTATCGTCATTGGTTAGGGATGGGCATTTAAAATATTATCAACGTTTAAGTAGCGGACAAGCATAGTAATGAGTTTTCGATAATATAGATATTTGAATGCCCAATTTTGTTTAACTTAAATGATTGGGATGGGCATTTGAAACATTGGCAATCGGATGAACGTCTTAAGCAGTTCCTGTTAACATAGAAGTTTTAATGCCCAACTATTTTTTGGTTCATTGGTTGGGATGACTATTTGAAATATTGGAAATGTTTAAGGCGCAGATGGGCATAGTAAGGAATTTCTGTTAACATAGAAGTTTTAATCCCAATTTTGTTTAGGTTCATTGGTTTGGGATGGACATTTGAGACATTGACAGTTTTTTAAGTCTCAAAAGAGCGTAGTATGCAGTCCTGTTAATATCGAAGTTTTAATAGCCAATTTTGTTTAGGTTCATTGGTTGGGGATGGGATTTATTTAGTACTTACATGTGGAGGATTTGAGTTCTAATTGGGCTTAGAGCCCTAATAAGGAGATGGAAATTGGAGAAAATAGTAATGAAATTGGGGTTGAATGAACATTACATTTAGGGCTTTGTTTGTGTTGGACTTGTATGACTCCAAATTAGGATTGGATCAAGGGTAAAATTGGTGGTTTTACACAAATTGAGCTTCAAATGGTCTAACCAAGGAATCTTGTGTTTGTCTATGTGTTGTTTTCTATGATTGGTGTTTATTTCCCCCGTTTCCATACTTGGACAACCCATGGATCACCCGAAAGCAAGCTAGAGCTAGGTGTAACCCATGGAAGGGAATGCTACACACTTGGACTGTTGGAATACATGCTTTATTGTATAACATTGCATGTTGAGAATTTTGACGCTCACAATGTGTTTGATGATTGTTGTTTGATATCTTGCTTGATTGTTGTGATGATATGTACTTCTTTAGGGAATTCGTATGTTATAAAGGTGGTTGTGAATGGTTGATTCACATTTACCTTGAATGATCTATCACAATTGAAATGATTTTGAACGTTGAGTTTGGACTCAAAGGCACATGAGAAGTGGGGGCAAACACCACTGGGCCAAAGGGCGTCAACTTGTGCTACCATGGGATAGGTTTACATGAATTGGGAATTGCAAGGAATGCTTTATAAATGCAAAGGCAAACCATGATTGAATCCCTGAGGCAATATGTGGACCACTCGGAGTGGGTAAGTGGATGCCTAGATAGAGCATGGTGACATAGAGGCACTAGGGGTTGGGTATGTGCATGGGGAGTAGAGATGAGACATAAATGTAATACCTCCCTCCACTTAGATCCATTAGTGTAGAGGACCAACCCCCCCACATGAAATAGGTTGGAATGACAATAAGACCATAGGGACCTTGATAGAATCATATGGGAACGATGGCAAAGACTATGGTGACTAGGACACGTAGCTATCGTGGACCCCTTGTCCACCCATAGTTGGGTAGTGGAATGACAAAGCATGTCATTAAGTGTAGCACAGGGTTGGTGCCATGAATGAATGTAAAACTACGCTTGATCTAATCTCGAAGAGAGTACGTAGGCAACTGATGATTCAGTTCGATCACACCGAGGGTCCAATAAGTCCAAGGATTCATGGGAATCTCTTTTGGTCTCGGTGAAGACTCGAGATTCCCAATTTTGATAAATCGCTCCATCGTGAGCATCGATCCCGCATCAGGTTCGGGATGGGCATTTGAAACGTTGACAGCTTTTAAGTCGCTATTAGTTTTCTGTAATATAGAAGTTTCAATACCCAATTTTGTTTAGGTTAATTGGTTGGGGATGGGCATTTGAGACACTGGCAATGTTTAACTCTCGGATGAGCATAGAAGTGTTAATGCCCATTTTTTTTAGATTCATTAGTTGGGATGGCTATTTGAAACATTGACGACGTTGAAGTAGCGGATGGCCATTTTACACATTGGCAATGTTTAAGTCTCAGATGAGCATTAGCATTTTAGACATTGGCAATTTTTAAGTCTCAGATGAGCGTTGTTATGCAGTTCATGCTAAATTACAGTTTTAATGCCCAATTTTGTTTTTATTCATTAGTTGAGGATGGACATTTGAACCAATCGGAATTTCTAAGTTATGGATAGGCGTACTAATGTTTTTTCGATATCAAAGAAGTTTTGATGCCCAATTTTGCTTAGGTTCATTGGTTGGGGGATGTTTAAGTCGTTGACGTGCGTGGTAAGGACTTTTTGGTAGCATAAAAGTTTCATTGCCCAATTTTATTTTGGTATATTGGTTGGGGTTGAGAATTTGAGACATTGGCAATGTTAATGTTTCGAATGAGTATTGTAAGGACTTTCCAGTATCAATTTATGTTTCAATGCCCAATTTTGTTTAGGTTCATTGAGTGTGATGAAATTTGAAATATTTGCAATGTGTAATACTGGAAGATTAGGCAATTTTGGTGTCGATGCCCCAATTTTAATATGTTTCTTTGGTTGGACAAGCTCATTCAAAGAATTGTATCATGTATGTGGCGGAACGTTGTGAAGAAAATGTTCGATAAAATTACAACTATTATTAGATATTGGGTGAATGGGGTGGTTATGCTCAGTTTTATTTAGGTTCGTTTGTTGCAGATGAGCATTTTGAACATATGACTAAGCACTTGTTGTAAACATTGTGAATAAGTTGATATTTAACAACATTAGATATGATCATACATACACCCATTCACATACATACATACATACATACATGCATAAACAGATAGATACATACATCTATGTACATAGTGAATGTATTATGATATCTAATGTTAAATATCAACCTAGTCACAATACAAAATTGTTGACAACAAACAATTAGTCTTTTGTCAAAAATGCAGGTCTTTAACCAATTAACCTGAATTTGGCTGATAATAGCTACCGCAGCAACCAACATGGGTAACGTTGCCTTTACGTAGCAATGTGAAAGGATTTTGGAGAAGATTGAAATTCAAGTAACATAGAAGTTTCAAAGACCAATTTTGTTTAGGTTCATTTGATAGGGACAGGCCTTCGAGATGTTGGAAATTTTATGTCGCGGATGAGCTTAATTTCAATGCCCAATTTTGTTTAGGTTCATTGCTTGGAAATGGGCATTTGAGACTTCAAGAAATTTTAATTTCTGGATAGGTGTAATAAGGCATTTTCAGTATCATAGAAGTTTAAATGCCCAATTTTTTTTAGGTTCATTGGTTTGGTATGAGCATTTGATACATTGGCAATATTTAAGTCTTGGATCGGCGTAGTAAAGAGTTTCCTGTAACGACATGATGCATGACAACTAATAGGGTGATCTTAAATGCCTAAAATGCAAACTAATGGAATGAAATAATTATAATTTAATGAAATGGTGCTGAAATTAATATTAAGCAAATAAATAATATAATAAAACTACAGATAGTCCAAGCAAATTCAAAATTCAATGAGGTAATTAAATCACAAAGCAAAGAGCCCTTTTAATATGATGGTAAACTAATAAAGGGTAGTAAAGTAAAAACACATGGGCTTAGAATTAAATTAGGCACGTGTGAGAGTAAAGGTTTTGTCATGTGGGTAACTAAAGAAGTTAGGGCAAGAAGGTAAGGATACGAAGGGTGAAAAAGAAAGGGGACGTCGAGAGAGGCGGAAGAGCTGTGACAGCCAAGGAAGAGATGTGGCAGCCAAGGGGAAGAGAAAGAGATAAAGAAGAGAAGAAGAAGAAGTACCTGAAGAAGAAGTATGGCCTCACACCAAGGCCTCACGCCGTAGCCTCCCGCTAAGAAATCACTCCCAAAATCGTTGCACTACTCACAGGTATTTTGTGAAAACTTTCTCAAGCTTTTATTCATTCAACTAATATCCTCCAAAAAACGGAATTACATAGGTATTTATAATAACCTCAAAGTAAGAAAATAGTAACACCTAAAATTAGAAACCTCTAAATACACTCAAAAAGAAAATAAGTCGCTGAAAATAGTAAATCCTAATTTCTAATTAGAACCAAATAGAAAATATAAATAAACAATAAAAAGAAACTCTCAATTCAAAGGGAAATCTACTGCTCCGCATCACAACACCTGTGGGACCGATGGTGGTGTTGATCAGACCGTCAGTGAACAATCGCAGATGAGCGTAATTTGGATATCACTAAAACATAGAAGTTTCAATGGCCAATTTTGTTTAGATTCATTGGTTGGAGATGGGCATTTGAGACTTCGGCAATTTTTTATTCACGGATGGGCGTAGCAAGGTCTTTTTAGTATCACAGAAGTTTCAATGCCCAATTTTTTTAGGTTCATTGGTTTGGGATTGGCATTTGAGACATTAACAAAGTTTAAGTATGGGGTCAGCGTCGTAAGGAGTTTCATGTAACATCGGTGGGACCGATGGTGACATCAATCAGAACGTCAGTGGAAGGCAAACCAAAGAGAATGTGGCCTCTGTCCGTCCGACTGACACTGGGTATCAGTGCGGCCAATCGAACGACTTAAGTTTGGTTATTTAAATCAAATTTGAGCAGGATTTTCAACCCAACCCTTCTCACTCCACCCCAAACTCTGAGAGAACCCATTCTCCCACCAAAACCGATTTTATACCCTCTCAAAATCCTTGAATCTCGCTGTGCGTATGTGTGAATTGGATCGAACATTCCTCCAAAGCCTTCCTCCCAGCGCTTTCCTCTCCAAAGAGGTAAGAAATGCCACCCCTCCTCCTCCCTTCTTCTCTAAGTCATGGTTAGCTTAAGGAATAAGAGAGAAAACCCCAGGAAATGTTGAAGGTTTGTGGTTTAGTGCTTACATGTGGAGGATTTGAGTTCCAATTGGGCTTAGAGCCCTAATAAGGAGATGGAAATTGGAGAAAATCATGGAGTAATGAAATTGGGGTTGAATGAACATTACATTTAGGGCTTTTTTTGGGTTGGACTTGCATAACCCCAAATTAGGATTGGATCAAGGGTAAAATTGGTGGTTTTACACAAATTTAGCTTCAAATGTCCTAATCAAGGAATCTTGTTTATGTCTATGTGTTGTTTTGTGTAATTGGTGTCTATTCCCCCGTTTCCAAACTCGGACAGCCCATGGATCACCCGAAAGCTAGCTAGAGCTAGGTGTAACCCATGGAAGGGAATGCTACACACTTTGAGTGTTGAAACACATGCTTGATTGTATAACATTGTATGTTGAGAATTTTGACGCTCACAATGTGTTGATGATATGGTTGAATGAATATTGAGTTATGCTTGTTGATGACATGCAATGTTATGGAATCCTTAGATAGTTTGATGATTGTTGTTTGATGTCTTGCTTTATTGATGTGATGATATGTACATCTCTAGGGAATTCCTATGTTATAAAGGTAGTTGTGAATGGTTGATTCACATTTACCTTGATTGAAGTATCACAATTGAAATGAATTTGAATGTTGGGTTTGGACTCAATGGCACAGGAGAAGCGGGGCCAAACACCACTTGACCAAAGGGGGTTAATTTGTGCTACCGTGGGATATGTTTACATGAATTGGGCATTGCAAGGAATGCATTGTAAATGCAAAGGCAAACCATGATTGAATCCCCGAGGCAATATGAGGACCACTCGGAGTGGGTAAGTGGATGCCTAGTTAGAGCATGGGGACATAGAGGCATTAGGGGTTTGGTATGTGCATGGGAGTAGAGATGAGACATGAGTATAATAGCTCCCCCAACTTGGATCCACTAGTGTAGAGGACCAACCCCCCCTCCTGAAAGAGGTTGGAATGACAATAAGGCCATAGGGACCTTGATAGAACCATATGGGAATGGTGCAAAGACTACGGTGACTAGGTCACGTAGCTACCATGGACCCATGGTCCACCCATCGTTGGGTAGGGGAATGACAAAGCATGTCATTATGTGTAGCACAGGGTTGGTGCCAGGAATGAATGTAGAATTACGCGTGATCTGATCTCAAAGAGAGTACATAGGCAGTTGATGATTTAGTTCGATCACACTGAGGGTCCAATAAGTCCTAAGATTCGTGGGAATCTCTTTTCGTATCGGTGAAGACTCGGGATTCCCAATTTTGATAAATCGCTCCATCGTGAGCATCGATCCCGCATCAGGTTGGGGGTGGGCATTTGAAACGTTGACAGCTTTTAAATCGCTAGTAGTTTTCTATAATATAGAAGTTTCAATGCCCAATTTTGTTTAGATTAATCGGTTGGAGATGGGCATTTGAGACACTGACAATGTTTTAACTCTCAGATGAACACAGTAAGTAGTTCCTGCTAACATAGAAGTGTTAATGCCCAATTTTTTTAGATTCATTGGTTGGGATGGCCATTTGAAACATTGACGACGTTTAAGTAGCGGATGACCATTTTAGACATTGGCAATGTTTAAGTCTTATATGAGCGTCGTTATGCAGTTCCTGCTAAATTACAGTTTTAATGTCCAATTTTTTTTATTTATTAGTTGGGGATGGGCATTTGAACCAATCGGAATTTCTAAGTTGTGGATAGGCGTACTTATGTTTTTTAGATATCAAAGAAGTTTTGGTGCTCAATTTTACTTAGGTTCATTGGTTGGGGATAAATTGACGTAGTCTATCTAATTACTTATTAAATAGTTTAATCCAACTATTGTCATAAATAGGTGAATGTTAACAAATGTGTCCAAATTTATTTATGAAACGAGTTGACTTGACTCAAAGACTTTAACAAGCTTAATTAGATTGATCAAGCCCTGTTAAATTAACAAACGAGTGATTAAACTCTACTCAAACAAATCCAAATCCGGTCTATTCAATAATGGGCTGCCCCAACTTCATCTTTCTTGAATGTAGCTCATTTATCTACCCATACCCAACCATGCTTAAATGCATCGACTTGATCATGTCCGTTGATTAAATGGCTCAACCAACTTGACTAATATTAAACTCAAATCATTCATTAAAGACCCATGCTTAACCTAATCTGATGGATTGTTTCTTCTTAAATATTCGGTCAAGCTTAAATAGGCTTACTCCAGCTAACCCATTTATTAAATAGCTAACCTAACTAATTCATACCAAATCCAACTCATATATTAAACAAATCAATGTAATTTGACCTGATCTAACTATTTATTGAATAAATTAGCACAACATGAATAACTACAAATGGGTCAATCATGTCACATCTAAACTATCTCATTTATTAAAGCGACATTTTAAAAGAAGCCACAATATTTTTTTAATCTAAAAAAAGCGACACAGTTTTCTTATATTATGAAAAAAAAACTCCAAATTGTTGATAAGCTCATTCAAAAAAGCCTTCTTTGCCAAATTTAAGATATGTTACATGGATTTAAATCTATATTTTCAAATTTGTAGTTGAGTATGGTTGTTTATCATATTCTATCGTACAAAATAAAACTAGAACTCTAAATTTATCCAATAAAAAATTTAGAGGCATTTAATATCTTTAACAATTTGATTTTTCAACTTTGATTATTAATTTATGGCTTTTGATTTTATAACTAAATTTTTTATATAAAATTGAATTTTGATGTTTTACCTAATCTAGGGGTTCCTTTTGATTACTTTATTTGGATGGAGCTAAAACACTTCTATTAAACTTACATTTTAAAAAAATCTTCTTCATCCCAATTTAACATAGGCTTCATGAACTTTAATACTCCCTCTATCCCAAAATATGTATCCTATTTCAAAAAAAATTATTTCTTAAAAATAAAGTAAATATAGCTTTAATTTAATGGAAAAATAAAGGACTAGGATAAAATAATTTGAGACAATTTCAAAATCTATATAAGAAAAGTATTTTAGGACGGAAAAAGTATATTATTTTCAAAAGTTATAAGTGGATATGACTTTAGACTTCATTAAACCACATAAATTGATAGTAAGCCTCTAGATTTATTAAACTACAAAAATTTAAAGGCATATACAATTCCTAGCCATTTGATTTATCGATTACTATCATTGATTTTGTGGCCTTAGATTACATAGTTAATTTTTTTACATATTGCTGAATTTTGACATTTTAACTAATTTAGATATAAAATTTTAGTTTCTTATATTTGGATAGGACTAAAAACTATATCAAACTTTAATTTTGAAAGTGATAGATGAAACTTGTATATCATAAGTTAATTTTGGATAAAGAGGGCTTTTTCCAATGAACTTATGAAAAGTTCCAAACCTTCTTCATAATATAGAAAATTATAGGGCTTTTTTAGATTAAGCAAAACTATTAGAGCTTCTTTCAAAATATCTCTTTATTAAACTAGTTGAGGAACACACTAATAACGTTTGATGTATCTATTTGAGACAAATTAAAAGTAAAATTTTAAATTTAATATGTATAAATTTAATTAAACTTATAAAAGGTTAATGACAAATAAAAAATAATGAATTATAAATAATAAGATAGAATTATATGAAAACATAATATTAGAGCTTCTATTTTATATTTCCAATCTTGTTTGGGAATGTTACCAAGGTAGTTAACAAAATTAAGAATAAAAATTGTACATAGTTATTGATAAATAATATATTGCAGAATTATAATAAATTATATCCAAAGTTAAAAACCTTTGTATATGATTTTAAATATTCATAAATGGACCAACTTAGCAATCACGAATATGTTTCCAATTTTATATATTTAATCTTGTCAGATAAGTTTTAAATGTATGATACATTGACCAACTATTTGAATTATTGAATTTTTTTAATTTAAATTAAAGAGGTGAACAATGATATGTTAAAATTAAAATATAAAGTTACAAAAGATAAATTTTTTTAAATGATTGGAAATGACAAGCTCAAAGAATTTTTTTTAAATAAATAAGAAAATGACTAATAATGATAATCATTAAATTTTGTGTAAAATCTTTTAATCCATCACCCACGCTATTCTAGCAACACTCTTATTTTTTATATTCAAGAACTCCTATTTAATTTAACCAGAAATGTAGATAATCTCTAAAAATGTAGTGTTTTAATTATTTTCAAATAATAATCTCTAAAAATAATAATAATGTGTTTATATCGTTATTTTTAGTTAAGATTAATATTCTAAATCATTAAATTCAATGAGTAAAGATATATGAATTAAAGATTTATATAATTTACTCTTTTCGTGTCATTTTATCTCTATAAGATAGAACCAATCATGTTAATTTAAATAGTTTCTTTTACTCGCTTGTGATGATTTCAATATTTTAAAAGAAAGTAATATAGATGAAATTTTGTCTATCGTGTTCTCATCTTTGAAAAGAATAAAAAAACAATATCAAATAATTCAATTATAATGTTAAAAATAAATTATAGAGGTGCAATCTCGACGGGCGAATCAAGTTGAGAGCTAAATCTTAGCTCACCTATATTTAATTCGGATGATTATTTTTTAACCTAATCCATATTTTGGCCTTTGCCAACCAGTCTATGACTAAGCCCATTTTTAATTTGGGTCAACTAATGAGGGCCAGTTTAAATTGAATCACAATTCTATCCATGTAATTAAGTACATAATTGGATTTATATATATCACATCGGTATATTTCAAACAAAGAAACATCTATAAAAATTAATCTTCACTTCTAAAATATAATCATTGTAAAGAGTTATAAAAAAAAAAATATCAAAAAAGTTATATAAGAATAATGTGACTCTTTTATAAAGCGTAATCAGTTGGGTATGGGTCCAGCAATCCAGCGCTGGTGTGGGAGGGACCCCGCCAGTGTTACCATTAGGCCTGTAGAGTTTAACCACCTAGTAGACTAACCGTCACAACTTCATTCAAAGGACCACTTGTACCACTAGAGGTTGGGTGCCACATCGCTTAGGAGGTATAAGGTTTGGATGCTTATTTGAAGGGGTCGTCTCCTTCATATAAAATAACGTGTTTTAAAGATGTGAGCTCACACTGTGGTGTGCCCAAGACCCTTTAGGGGTGGAGAGGACTGGTTGGCAAAGTGGGCAATATTGATGTGTGTGAGGGGGGCCATGGTCCTAACATAATCATATCTCAATTCAAATTAAAAGGGGGTCAAAATTTTTAGCCTGGACCAACCTATATTTTAAATGAATAGAGTTGGCCTACCCATATTCAAAGTAGGGTTAATCGGGTTCAAGTTAACCTATCCAAGTTGTAGCTATAATATTAATTTTTATTTTATAAGTAGCACGTTCTGCTAAGATAATTGAGTCACGAGAGTATTGTGATACAAGTTGAATCGAATGATATTTGATTATGATATGAGATTTATTAACCTTACAAATTTTAATTTTTTTTTAGTACGAGAATGTATATGGAGTTAGACTTCTAGAATACATACAGAGTTAAAAATGAAAATTAATATTTGAAATGAAAATTTTTGTTCTCTTCAACTTTATTTACTTAAAATAAATAATTTTTTTTGTAATATTGACAATCTCTAATTTATTTTAGTAGAATTATTTTTCTAATAAATTAACATATATAAAAAATAAAGATAGTATTATATTGGAGTTTTCATTTACAAAATAATAGCGGTTTGGATTGAGCCCTTTTTTGTTAACAATTGTTAAAAGCTACAACCATTTATACTTGGTGTGTTAAAAAAACATAAAGCCATTATATTTCAAATATAACTTTGCCACTCAAGTTTATAGGGTTAACGGGTCCATATCCAACTTCGACTTAAAACGTTATTGGATTTAAAAAAAATCAGATTTTGGTCAAATTTTTTTATCAGATTCTCAAGCATGCAGCAGTATCATCATCATCCATCTATGATTTTATGAATTTTTATCTCGAATTGATCATATCATAAATTATACCATCACTCATTTTATAATTTAACATGCCGTTTTGTATCCGTTTCATTTTATCTTCAAATGTCACAATTTTCTTATAATGTCACTGTCATCTATTTGTAGTTTCTCAACTCTTTATATTAGAGTTGTGCTTGATCTTCTTCTAATATGATCAAATTATTTCAAACGAGTTTCTCTTAATTTGCCATCCATGGTCATTCTATTTAAATTATCTCCAATACATTCATTTTTTTAGAATTAAATGACTCATCCAATATAATATACACATCTTTAGTGTACTAAATTTATTTAATTATTTTTTATATCATCCTATTCATGGTATCTAAATCAAAACTTCATTGAAAATCTACTATTAAATGCAAAAATTTAAAATTATCACAACATGCAACTACATTATTTTCTATTTTTTTACCCTCACTTCCTTATACTAATTTTCAAATTGTTTTTGCTCTCTTACTCAAAGTATACATCAAATCCATTTATTTTGGGTCTAATGCTTTTAGATTTTTAGATTTGATCAATCATGATGATCCAATTTAATTTATAATAACCTTAATTCATTTAAAATCTTGGTTGACCTAACTCTGCTTAATCTATTTATCAACCGTTTTACTTAGTTATATTGACAAATAAAAGTATAAATTTTTAAAAATATAAAATAGAATCACTATCAATTTTTTTTTTTAAAAACAATATTTCATTCAATCCACTTTTCCAATATGAAAGCTGGATCGCAAGCAAGTGCCATACCGCCTTAGCTCCGTTTTCCCATGATATTCAATCCAAACACAAGAAAAGAAAATACCCAAAAAAACGTCTTCAGGTTTTTTCTTCATTTTCTCCCTTTTCCCTCAAAACTTCCAGAGATTTCCACTTCCTGTACATGATCGAGGAAAGAAGAGTCACTGGAGAAGGATCCATGGCCACCACTGCAACACCCACAACCACTGTCGCTGCAGAAACAAGACAAAGGTGCCCCAAATCACGAATTTCAGTGGTTTTCGTTTAACCAACAACGATTGGGTTAAACTCATTCATTTATTTATTTTAGCTGAAAAAGAAAGCACTTTTCTTTCCGTCCATCCAATCCATGACAGATCGAGAATTCCTGATCTTGAATCTGAAATCTCATTTTTTCTTCTTCTTCTTCTTCTTCTTCTTCTTCTTCCAATCTTTATATTTCTAATTAAGTTAATTAGTGTAATTAACGCTCGTGTTTGACTGGGCTTTGGATTGAGGAATTTTGGAAAACCTAAAACGGGAAAATTTCAAGCGTTTTTGGTCCTTTTCTTCGATATTTGTATGTTTGGATGTGTCCTCTGCCTCTGGTGGCTTTGGATATCGTTCATTCTGCTGTTATGGTTTCCTGCGCGTTGGTCTATAATGTTTACCCGTTTATATTTCTCATGATCTTGTTAATTGAGTCTTGTTGTTCTGGAAGATTGAAATGCTATTGAAGGGAAAGGGAAGGAATTTCAACTTGGTCTTTCATTGTTCTTAACTTGTCGGGAAACTTTTTTTTTTTTGGCCATGATCAATACAGATTTTCAGAAGAAATATTTTCCTTTTTCGCGGCCTGAAATCTGTTGAAAAGAATATCGTATTCCACATAGATATTGGAATGGAAAATGCTCGCATCTGTATGAGTTGGCTTGTGTTGTAGCTTTTGAAAGGTTACAGCTTTTGCTGTGTTTGGGTTAGGGGGAGTTGGGGTTTGGGTACTTAAAAGTTTTTTTTTTAAGTAGTTATAGTATTCACAAAAAGGAGATACACTTCACAAGAAGAGGAACATAAAACTGGGCACAAGGAGCCCGCCAACCTGCCAACCCATACAAGAAACACCACCCCTGAAAAATTATATCAACCTATTGACAGCTCCCGAAGACATAGATAAACCCCGTCGTGCCATTTCATCAGCTGCTTAATTCGTATAAGCAGCCGATGGAGTGACAAATCGTCTTAACTTTATCAAGACAGATCTAGGGATATAGAGAACCCGAGGCCCAGCCAATAATGGCCGTAGAATCTGGCCGTAGAATCTCCTTCTAAAGGAGAAATAACAACCCCTAACTCGTCCATTTCAATGACACTTCTCCATAGGGAACTTGCTACACTCTATTTGGACGTGCTTAAGGGATGTAAAAGTGATCTAAAACAGGGTGAGTTGTGTTACCCTATAAATGTTAGAAAGATCAATCACAGTCACAAAATACCTCCCCTTGTAAGTTGTTTCCCATCATTATTGTCAAGGCCTTCAACTTAATGTTGTGAAACGGGATTAGTTTAAAAGCAGAGGGAGTAAAAGTAGGGAGTTCCCAACTTGTTGTGGAATCTATTATTTTCAAGTTCTCCATGGAACCCCTAGTTTTAAGTTCCTCTAGTCCAAAAGCATCCTTTGTGTTTATTGACTATACAATCTTATAATGAAAATTGCCTTATAATGTGATTTCTGTTTTCCCTTTTTCTTTTGACATGGTGAGAAAAAAGTACATGGATAAAGACTCGAATTCTTGCATAACAAAAGCCCATGCGTCACATTTAGCCTTGACACGAAAATTGACTTTCGTCAGGGTCTCCTCACGGTTTATGAAGACTCGATTATTCCTTTCTCACCATAAGCTCGAAGTCATTGCAAACACAGCAAGACGCCAAAGGGAAGAGAACTTTGAAGAGATTTTAAGCCACATCCAAGCATAGGATGGAGAGGCGAGAGACGATGGCATTGACCAATTATCTTCAAAAATAGAAAAGGTGTTCGCCCAAACTGAGGTAGCAAAAGGGAAATGCAGGAATAAATGATCCACATTTTCTACAGGCTAAGGACTAAGGGGGCAAATGCCAAACATAAGTCTGTTGTACTTACGAATGTTGTCTTGGGTAAGAATTTTGTTGAGCCCAAAAGTCTAGAAAAACAAATAGCATGAGAAGGGGCATTACTAGTCGAAATGGATGGATCATCTACCAAGGTAGAGTCACACTAGGTGCTTCACACCAAGGACTTGACTGGGAAGACCTTGGATGAGTCCGATCGCCAAATCCCATCATCTTCTAGATTATGGGAAATCCGGAGTGATATAAGGAGTTGAAGAAGGGAAGCAAACTCATCAACTTTTTTGTTAGAGAGATCTCTACGAGATCAAATGTCCCACACCACTTGATCACTTGCGATGGAAAAGAAATCTGCTACCAAGACATCAAAAGAAGGAGCCTGCCGAAAAGGAGAGAGGTACTTGATGGCGAGAGGAAGGGCATCGCACCACGGGTAATGCCAAAGTCTGACTCTAGAGCCACAACCCACTCAAAATTGGATGCCAAGTTTGAACTTTTCGACACAAACACTGATAGCTCTCCAAATACCAGAGCGCCTCCTCGGGGCAGGGTTGACTTCTTGCCCATAATTCCCGACTCCATATTTCGCAATCAACAAGGACTTTTGACGGCCACTTTAGTCATTGCTTAATCTCCACAACCATTAAGAAAGGAGAGCTGTGTTGGTTGCTTTGATAGGACAAACCCCCAAACCACTGGCTTCGATAGGGACATACATCTGTTGCAAGTTAACAAGATCTTTTTTATTGGGGGAGCATCCTCAAAGGATCTCTCTTTGAATTTTCTCTAAAGAATTAATTACTTAGGATATTTGAAGCCAGATAGGAAATAAACTGGAAGTGTTGAGTTCCAATGTTAAGAAAATTGAATCGTATCGGGAAATCGTTCGAGGGTGTGAATCGCGAATCGCGTATCAGAAATCATAGAATCATAATATTCATAATATTTTCTCTAAAATTATTCTATAGAACTATAGATACATATAACATGACATAGGATGTATCTAAATATAGCAAGATGATTTTTCGATTCCTCATAATGTATAAGCTCAAATGAACACATATGACAAAATGCACCAATACAAAATAAAATAAAAATGCATTAGAGTTCAAGTTTTCATATTCCAATTTTCAAATTGCATATGTAGTATAATCATAAAGTACCGAAAAAATAAAAGCCCTTAAGGCCTTTGAAGAATACAAGCAAGAAAAAAAAATCATAAGTTCATAACCCAAGGAACCAACAAAAATAACCCCAAGGGTGAAGAGACCAACAACTCAACAAGTCAAAAATCCCAATGTCCCCTCAAGATTCTAAATCACCATAAAGTTTTATTACCCAAAACAATTCCATCAAACTCCAAACATCTCAATTCTTAACAATTCGTGATTCATCTAAAGGAATATCATTGTCATCTAAAACATCCAAGTAAGATAAAGCGTCTTTTGCATCTTCCACATCTCCATTGCTAATTTCTTCTGCACTTTCTTCCTCTACTTCAACCCTCTTTTTCTTTCTCGAATCAACCCTTATTAAGTACAAAGCTCAAATTGTCTGTAATTATGCCTTCTAAAATCTAAATGTAATATAACGATCTTTAACATTTTAGAACACTTACTCTTTTCTTTTCTGGTATTAGTCTTTTCTTCATTAAACATCTCATCAGCTTCCAAACAAGAATTGTCTTGTGGAAGAACTGGATCCTTTTTGTCAGTGACACATTTATATCAGACTCCACATCTAATAAACAAATAGGATTATAATCATCCCTTGCATCCCTTAAATTGTCTCACTTGTAATTGTAAATTGTATTTTACAATACAAGGGCATTCATCCTTTTCGCCTTTAGCCTATTACTCCTCTGCGTATGGATCTATAAAAAACATTGTTTTTTGAAAGGTAACTTCATTAATCACAAAAATAGAAAACAAACAAGCAAGGGGCCAAAAAAAACATGCATAAATAGCCTGACACCCCAAGAAGGGAAATCCATAAAAAGAAACCATCTCCCAAAGGATAACATAAAATTATTTACAATTTTCGACTATAGATTCAAACTCCTGATGCGCCATTTCATCAGCAGTTGAGTTAGCGGATTGAGGAACCCATGAAACCATAAAGCCATTGGGGTTTTTGACTTGTTGGTCTTTCGCCCTTGGGTTATTTTTGGCGGTCCCTTGTGTTATGAACTTATGCTTTTTTTTTTTTTGTCTTGCTTGTATTCTTCAAAGGCCTTAAGGGCTTTTATTTTTTGGGTGCTTTATGATTATATTACTTGTGGAATTTGAAAATTGGAATATGAAAACTTGAACTCTAATGCGTTTTTATTTTATTTTGCATTGGTGCATTTTGTCATTTGTGTTTGCGTTTGTGCTTATATATTATGAGGAATTGAAAAATCCTCTTGTTATTTTTAGACACATTGTATGCCATGTTACGTGTATCTATAGTTCTATAGAATAATTTTAGAAAAATATTATGAATCTTATGAATCTACGATTTCCGATATACGATTCACAATTCACGCCCTAGGGCGATTTCCCGATATAATTCGATTTTCACAACATTGGGTGGCAAGCACTTTGGATAAAATTTTGTAGGCATTACCTAGAAGATTCATAGGCCTGAAATCTTTCGAAGACAAGGCCTCATCTGCTTTAGGTACTAGAACAATAAAGGTGGCACCTAGTTCTTAGATAAGCGACCTCGACTGTGAAACACGTCTAGGAAGCCTATCAAATCCTCTCGAACATCATCCCAAAAGACTCTAAAAAAGGTGATTGGAAATCCATCTAGAGATTTGTCTTCACTGAGATCCCAAACCATGTTTTTTATTTCTTTTATGGAGAAAGGTCTTTCAACGGAAGAAGCCATGTTAGAAGAAATAGTTTTGAAAGGAAGATTTGCAATGGGCAACTTTCCCCACGATTAGCAGAATACAAATCTTGGAAGTAATGAACAATAAATGACATAATAGTTTCTTTATCCACAACATGAGTCCCATCTATGGTGAAGGATTCGATACAGTTAACTTTATGTTGAGCCGAAGCAACAACATGAAAGAACTTGGTGTTCCTGTTTCCTTCTTTGATCCGCCTCTTGTGAGATCTCTGTCTCTATTTTATCTCCTCTTGGATGCATTCTGATTTATTTTGCTCTTGCAACTCCAGTCTAAGAAGGGAGTCTTCCTTAGATAGGTTGCCCGCTCGCTCACTTGTGTCAATTTGATTAATATCATTTAGAATGGATGCCAAGGGCTTTCAAAGAGATCCAAAACAAAGTGCTTCGCCAATGCTTTAGCTTCCCCTTTAGCGATTTAGTTTTTGAGCTAATATAAAACATTTGTGACCCTGGAAATTGAACTCAGCCCACCAACTAGCAACTAGCTCCTTAAGGCCTCTTTCCCAATTACACATCAACTCAAACCGGAATGGAGGGTTGCCATGACTGTTTGAATGTGCCAAGAAGCAAAGGCCAATGATCGGAAGTGGCTCAAGAGAACACTGCGGCGTGAGAATCCTGAAAGATTTCTAACCGTCCTGTGGAGACTAGCTACCAATCTAGCTTTGACATACAAGGATTATCTTGACCATTAGACTAGGGCAACTCACCTCAACCCGAGGCAAGTCTACCAAACAAAAAGATGAGATGAGATTGGAAAACTGGGACATGATTCTAGACGATCTAGTGACACTTGTTCGTTCATGTGGAAAATCTAGTAATGTTGGAGTGACCACAAATGCACCAATCATCTCCCCACTTGCCTCTGGTGGAATCAATTTTTGCTAAGAAATTAGGCTTTCTAGCATCGTCACACATGCCATAGACTGAAGACAAAGTCCACTGGTGAGATGCAATGCGATCTTCAAGAAGAATCGAAATAGGAAAATCTGCCTCTTATCTGTCAACTAGTTTGAATTTATCAGAGTTCCAAACGATAATAATTCCTCTCGAGCCTCCTCAGGAACTTTTGCTACCCCAAAAAGATCTAATAATCAGAATAGGAGGCTTCTCCAATTTTGCCCCTTGAAAAAAAAATGATGTCTGACTTGAATGAATAAAGATTTTTTTTAATGGTGGCCCTCTTTGACGTGTTGCCAAGGCCACTAACATTCCATGAAAGAATCCTCATGAGGAAGGACCTGATGCCTCCTGCACACTAGCACCTCTGGTAGGCTGCTTTCCCATTGTATTTTCCCTTCTACCATTGTAATTCATTGACGAACTCAACCTTAACAATTCCCTAGCTGTCTTTTCCTTAACAGATTTGAAGGGGACCAAGGTTACGAATCGTGGAAGGTAAGAACTCAACAAGGATTTTTGACCTTCTGCAATTAAGGCGAAACGAATATGGACTTCGAAAAGGCAATATGTCCATTTCAGATGGAGGTACTGCAGGAGGATTTTGGCCAGTCTGCCTCAAATCTGATTCTGCTTCAAACATGTCCACCCCGACGGTAGTCACAGTATGAGGCAAAGAAGAGTTTGAAGAAAACTGCGCTAAGGAGGGCGATATGAATTCCGTAGCGGCGGGACTAGAATTGTCTATCTGCATGTTACATGTCACCATCGTTCCATCAGTGCAATTGATGGCAAGGTCCTTTGCCTACAAAGCCATTCACATCTGTAGGTCTAATTACCACAGGAAGGAAAATAGATGCCGATAGATGACGATGGGGGACGGGTCTTTGGACGTTGCCTGCTTTGGGAGAAGACAGGAAGGGATTGGGTCTCCTTTTGAAAACGACGATAGGGCGATGGTCTGGTTGAGGGAGGCTGAGAAGCCAACACGAGCAGTGGTCATCAGAAAGGATGCAGGATGGGGTGGGGAGATCTCCCATTGTGTTTCTGGAACAAACGAAGGCGAATCACTATTGAGACTGGTGATAGGGTTGGGTTCTCGGTTGTGGAGAGTGGGTTGGGCCAAAAAATTATGGTTAGATAATAGGTTTTGGGGATTAGACTGGGCCACAAAGTTAGGGTTGGATTTTGACTTAAGGGGATTAGGCTAGGTCGTAAGTGCAGGGCTTGGACTTAAGTGTTTTGGGCTGGAGTGACCTAACTCTCAAGTGACAGGCTTTAAGAGAGCCTTATTAGTAGCAGCACTAGAGCCACGAGTCTTAAAATGAGGGTTGTTTTGAGGAGTTGCCCAAAGAGGGAAAATGAGGTCTAGGGTTCGTAGAAGCCAGAGGTAAGGAAGATGAAAAGGGAAAGGGATTAGTAGGCCTAGGAACGACCCTTTGCACCTCTTCTCCTCCATTGATCGCTAGAGGTCCATCACCATTGCCAGATAGCTCGCTATCAGCCCCATTGTTGACCAGTTTTCAAATCCTCTTCAGCGTCCTCTTCCATACAACCATTCGATGCACGATCCACAGTTTGAGCACCATCAATGTTGGAGAAGCAGCCACAATGACAAGGGGAACCTTTTTTTTTAAGAAAGGGGTTTTGAGGGGGAAGGAAGGGGGGGGCAATCGTCCTCAATTTGGATCCCAAAATCAACCCATGTATCACCCACTTTCAGAGGAATGGATTTTAGTGATACCAGCTCAAGCCTCCAGCTTACCCTAAACTTGGCAAAGAGGAAATGTCTTCCTGAAGTCGTTTAAGGGTCAATAACAAAGTATGGACCTAGGAAAGCTCTCCCATGGCCTGCAAGACATTCGGTACCCAAGCTCTGAGTGGAAGCCTAGAGACACGAATTGAAACAAATTTCCTGCCATTCTCCTCAAACCAAAACTCCAGACTCTCGAAAGGGGCATCTTTCATGAGAGGGAATTCCACTGGAAGGTGTTGTGCCTCATTGGTGACTTGGAATGAATAATGGTGTGGAGAGGGTCCAAACGACAGGCAAAAACATTACTGGAACACCCCCAATCCTTAGTAAGCCAATCCTCCACTTCAGGAATGGATATACCAGTTGATGGAAGAGTGGTGACAATGCAATTATTGAGTGCAATAGATTGGGTTGTTTTTATTTTTTCCCAACGATGATGGATTTGCCCATATCTATATTTACAATCCAGACTGATCCCATAACCACTTGAGCAAAAGAAGCTTGCCCAAGAACACCCACAAAAGACTCTCGGATAGAACCACTAGATGAAGGTAAGGTGGCAGTTGTAAAGAATATTTCGCCATTTGGACAGAAAGTTTTTTTTTTTCCCTTCGAATGATCGGCCATAAACATCTACAATGGCGCGGAAGAGGTTCCATCTCTTTTGCAAAGCGAATGAAAGCAAAGCCACAAGGTCTCCAGTCCTCCTTGGTTACAGGTATTAAACTATCAATACTCTTTCTAGACTTGTTGAATAGAGAAAACATGTTGAGTTTAGAGAAGGAATCTGGTAGATTGGAAATGAAAAGGGAGAAGGAAAATTTCCTACACTACTCCTAGCTTTTGGAAGTAGGAGGAATGGGAAGAGGAGCAGAAGTTTCCCCGTTCAGATGTTCCTCTTAAAAACTTCTTCCAATGATGCACATACTAGATGGTTTGAAGAATAAACTTCTCAATTTTCCTTTTTTCTTGCGTCAGTGAAATGGAGTTGTGGATTCATTAGACCATTTGTATGTGAATGTAAACATCTTTCTTAGCTATGAGCTCGTTGGCAAAATGCATGCCGTCAAATCAGGCAGGGAAGGTATGGGCAGAGCATTGTCATGGGAAGCAAATAATTTTAGGAGATTCTGCAAATGCAATAGCTTAAGTGGGGGCAAGAAGCTGCCATGGAAATTACTAGCCTAAAAGGGAAGAAATTGCATCATGTATGGTGTTAATAGTACACTGTCAATGGAACTAAATACAAAGATACACCTTGGAATATAGTACAATATAGATTACTTTGTATTTGCATTTGGACATAGTAAACAGCAAAAATACACCCTTCAAGGTGTTAGGAGTACACTATCAAGGGAAGTAGATGCTAGGATATGCCTTGGATTATAGTACAATATAGATTACTTTGTAATTTGCATTTTCACATAAGTATATGTGGGAATCTGGGTAGGGTTACTGCAATATTACCTGTCATATACTCCAAAGTAATTTTGATAGCATTTTTGTAATGGTCCTATTCTGATGTATTAGAAAAGAGAAAGCATGCGAAAATGAATTCTAAAGGGACCATTGGTAGATTGAGTTTCTAACCAATCCTAAGGAAAACTAGGCATTTCATAATTTCTATGTTATCGTAGCTTAAAAACTCGATTTTGACACTGTTGACTTGGCTGAGTCAACTCAACTTTGAAGAGTGAGTAAAGGAAACTTGGCTTGGCTCGAATTGATCGTCTGTTTCATTAGTGTATGGGACACGGGTGTCTTGTAGAAAAATATTGGGGCAAAGTTGGTATAGGAAAGTATTGGCTATAAAAGCATCTTGTCTCTCACCTAACCCTAGCGATGGGGAGAGAGAGAGAGCTGACATAAAGGGGAGTGCCCATGAGAAATGATGAATAAAAGAGAAGGAAATAAATTGCCTTTTGTAGGTTTTTATCTTATTTATTTTCTCTTCCTTTTTCCCCTCCCCTATCCATTTTTTCTCTCATCTTTTTTTTTTTCACCATTTTTTTATTTCGTCTCTTTTTTTTTTTTCAGTTTTCAAAATTTTACTTTCATCACTTTATAATTCTTACTCATTTATTTTTTTCTCTATTTTTCTCTTTTCTCATTCCATATTTCCTTTCTTTTTAAAATTTATTTTCTTCATTTTTTGTTTTTTCTTTTCTATTTTTTGATTGTTATTCTTTTTATTATTTTGCTTGCTGTTTTTATTCTTCCAATTTTTTTTTCTATTTTTATTCCTTTTTTCACATTTCATGTTTTTAATATTTTATTTCTGTATTATGTTTACTTTTTATTTAGTATTTTTGAACTTGACCTTTTTTTTTATTAGTAGCTTTTAAAAAATTTTAACTACATAAATATCTCAATTTCATATGTTTTTTTTTTCTAGTTATCTACAATTACTTAGTCTGAAAACCTCTCTCTCTCATATTTTTAAAATTTAAAGTAAGACCTTTTAATTTTTGGCTACTCACATATGCATCTTTGATCTAGCATTCTTGGATCTTTTTTTTTTTTAGCTTCAGTCGATTGTTAATACTTCTTGTTACTATCATATTTTCTTTTGTTTTTTTTCTTCTTTTCTTTTATTCCTGAATGTCAGGTTGGCAGCGGGTCCGTTTTGGGATTTTTAGCCAAATCTGTATATGTGTTCTTGAGGAGAATTTAAAAAGCCGACCCTAGATGGATGGGATAAGTGGCATCATGAAATTTTCTATTTCTGATATTTTATACATATTAATATATAATATATTAAAATATCATTATTTTTATAAATTTTAACTGACTAATCATAATTTGTCCGAGTTCTCAAGTTGCCTCGACTCATTGAGAAATCAAGTTGAGTCGAGTTTTAGGGTTCTAAGACACTGATTTAGTGCATCCAAAACATCATCCGGTGGCATTGTTAGAGAGAAAAAAATACATACACGTACGTCTGATTGTGTTTGATGAGGACAACAGGTACTCATATAATGTAGTTGTTTGTTACATCTTCTTTGATGCAATCTTGTTCTTGTATCACGCTAATTGGCGATCTTTGCTTGCATTTTCTTTCGACTTCTTAGCCTTGCCATGTTGATGGACTAAAGTTTTGAGAATCTGTCTACAGAAAAAAGAGAAAGTGGGACCAACCTGCAGAGTCCTTGATATCAGCTGGATTAGCTACTTCTGGAGTCCTCTCGTTGGGCAGTGTTGGAAATCTTGTTGGAGTTTCTCTTCCAGCTGTGGCTTCACTTCCTGGTGGCCTTCTCGCAAATTCTGTTCCAGCTATTGGATCACCTGTCGCTCAAATATTTCAAGCACCTACTGTTCAGCAAAATGCTGCTGCAATAGTCCAAAAGTTAAATCTAGTGAGTTAGCCAGATGAACCTTCTGTTCTATTGCTTCTTAAATTTAGCTTTGCTGTGAATTGCATCACTTATCTCAGGCCATGTAGGTTACTGTTGCTTTAGTAAGTAGTTATTTAAGTTAAAGATCACATTATAGAACAATTGTTCCTTTTAAGCTGTATTGATGAATATATTCTTCTAGGTTTAGTTGGTATTCACTGCATGTGTATATCTGCTGAAGTATTTCTCTCTCAAACGCTCATTATGGTAAAATTGCAATTAAAACAAAAGTTATTGTTGAATAGTGATTTGTTTGAACAACTTTACCAGCAACAAAGAGTTCAAGCTATAAGGAGATAAGGTCTTAATAGCAAATGGCAAACAGATGCACTGTGTTTCTAAATTCTTCATGTTACCCATAACAAATTTAGCAGTTATCTTTTATATTATACAAACAAGAGTCGAAAGAAAATGGACCTATGTGGCATGCCCTCATTTTTTCCAATCATTTCTCTATTTTATGCAAAAACTTTCTAGAAATATGCTCTTTCTCTCTTACTTCTTCAATCTCTCTCTCATTCTCACTTTCACATTTTTCTCCATTCCTTCTCTCCCTCCCTCAATCTCAACATCCCACTTTGTCAACCTCTCTCTCATCCCCTCATAGCCTGTTGGTTGTGAGTGTGCATCTGGGCACAAGGGCCCCATGTGAGGACTTGATGGTTAAACGGACCCATTTTGTGTCTATTTGATGCATCCACATTGTTGGATTGATCATGGATAGTTAAAAAATGTTTATCCAGTGGTTTGTTTTTGTGTTAAAAATGTAGCGTTGGAATGATCCAGTGGGTCTTATGTTGGAAAGTTTGATAGGTTACATAATAATCTATTATTCCATTTAAATTTTGGGCAACTCTCAGGAGACTGGGTTATTCATTTTAAAGGGAGACTCTACATTTATTGTGGGATAGGCCCCACGTCGATGGATGGGATGGATAGAAGACTTCATGGATGATATAAATCAAGGGAAGGTTCTGAATCTGATCATTATAACTTTGTGAGTTGGGCCATGAAAAATCTATAGTTTTGTAGTAAACAAATTTTCATAAGTCTAGAATCACAAGGCCAGTATGATTAGATAAGGTTCAAATTTTACACAGCTAATGCCCTTGTCATTCTCTACATATTCCATTTCCATGAAAAAATATGTGGCCTACCTCAATATGTAAAGAGTAGGCTCACTAAATAGGGAGAAGTCTCCAAAGAGTTTTTGCTAATTTTTTATCATATGTTAGGACTCACCCTCTAATATGGCCTATAAGGTCACCCATGCTTTTAAGCTTGGGCATCTATTAGACCTCCCATTTATTAATTTTTTTTCCTTTTGATAATATTTTTCTTTTACTCATTATTTTGAAATCATCTATATAATGAAGTTTAGTTTTCCAAATTCACGTTAGTTTTCCAACTAACTTCTATCTTTTACATATTTTTCTTCAACATTTTAATTAATTTTTCAAAAATTCATAGTTGTAATTTTTTGAGTTTGTAGTGGTTTCCATCATTGATTTTAATTTCTTATTTTTTTTTTTTTTTTGGCCATGAGATGATGGTCATGGTCTTATTTTTTATTATATTTTTCATTTTGATGTATTGAATGAGGACTTTTAATATTTGTCCTAGACAGTTGTCATTTCTTTTATTTATTATTTTCTTCATTTTGTATTCTTCATGTATATTATAGAAGCAAATTTGTATTTAATATTTTTAAAAATAATTATTAATTATGTATAATTTTTTATTATCTTATTTTACTTAATTTGATGATTTTATTAAATTTTAATATTTTTGTAATTTATTTTTGCTTTTGTATTGCACGAGTCTTTTGCTTGTGATGTCACATGCAAGTTTGCAAGTTAATAGAAACACATTACCTTTTACCATTTTAAACTGTGAAAGTCCTATGAGTAATCAAAGTGGGCCTCTTTCATCATTCATCATCATTATTTTTTCTAAAAAAAATTTGTATGGTCGTTAATCTTCTTCATCATTATCATTGGATCTAAACTTATTATATTTTATTATCTTTTCATGCTACTTTGTTCCCATTACCTTTTACTGTTGAGTTCTTTGCCAATCTACAATCTAGCATGCACTTTTAACTATTTCATTGTAATCTTTTTCGTTGAAAACATGGATGGAATGGATTAAGAAGAACATGACATATGATGGAGTGATTGAATGTATGGTTTATTTTAGGGCCAAATGTAGAAGTAGAAATTAAAGAGCTAACCCCATATAGGTAGGATGTTGGTGATCCAACCTTGCACATTCGGTTAGATGGACATGTATACACTGCTATGGGTTTCCGTTGGTAGCTTGGGACAGTGTGTCCATCATACAGTTTGGTAGAAAACTGGGAAGTAGTTGGAAATCGACATCAATAATTTGGAGAGGGAGGGCCTTTCTACACTCAGGCTACTTCTGGAGGTGGAAAACTCAAAATCCACGCTAGAGGAGGTGGTTGTGAAGGTCTTCGACGGAACCTACAACATCCAAATTCGGGAGATGTCATATGTGGAGGATCAAGTGGGGCGTGGTCCTATCAAGGTGGGAGATGGAGAGGTGGAGGAGATTGGTGGTCGAGATTGGTGGTCGAGATCGTTGTATTACTAGAGAAATGAGGGATGCCAGCCATGTGTCTCCCACTCCAATTGCCCCACATGGATGGAAAGAGAGAGTGGGTCCCCAAAGATCAAGGTGGCTTTGTTGCAAGGATTGAGAACCGAGAGGTGTCAGAGGGGCAACATGCGTTGATTGGAAGAGTAGTAGCAATGGCATCACCCAACAACGAAGTTGGTGTGCCTGCCATCGCCATCGCCTGCTCTCTACGAGCCATTGGGAGGAAAGCCTCTACAGTGGAGAAAGTAAAAAGGATTAGGGTAGTGACTCGACAGGAGTTTAAATCAGATGCAGATCGGGTCTTGGGCTCGGGAGAGATAGTGGGTCAAACTTCAGGGCCTATGTGAACCCAACTCAAACTGTTCTAGGCCGATCCAAGTCGAGCCCAGCAAAGCTATAGGGATCTAAGCTTGTTTGGTCCAACTCATGACGATAGGCTTGGGCCTACCTTTAACTCGGAAGCCTTTCAGGCCCAATTACCAGGCTGGCCCATTGAGGATCTCAGTCAAACTTACTTCTCTCTTTTCCACACTCAGCTGCAACGAATTCATATGAAGAGGGACTCCATAGTCAATTGGAGGTGCAACTCTTTGACGGATGAGGATTCGCCTGACAACCTCTCCGACGACCACCTTGACGGCGAAGGAAAGATTCCTAAGTGGATTTAGTGGTAGATAAGAGATCTCCTATTTTCAATTGTGTTTCTCCCAGTCTTTGTAGATCTAGGTTACTTCTGGAGCTTCAATTTGGAGAAAATCCAAACTCCGTTGTGGAGCATCATTTTACTGTTGGGAAGGATACACGCAGTTTCTGGAACAGTAAGGGGAAAGGAGGAGGGGACAAGGATAATAATAAGTCAGAAAGATTTGGTTACTGATGGTGGAGGAACAAATGCTAGGGACATGCTCTTTTGGAGGATGGTGAGTGTGACAAAGACAGGATGGGTGTGTATAGGGTTGGCAAAGCAATGTTAGCATCAAAATTTGGCTGCAATATGGAAGATGTCAGGAAAAAAAATATTTGTAGGGAAAATAAGCTATGATTAAGGAATGCTACGATATCATTCAAAATAAGGTAATTTGGGGCCCACAATTTCGTAGACAGTTGGAGGATTGGATGGTGGATGGTTGGGTGTCTCTCATGACCTTATTGGAAGGTGTTTTTGTGGTGGGCTATGGGAAGGATTGGAGAATTTGAGAATTAGATTCTTATGGAATCTTTTCGGTTAAGTCTTTTAGTAAAAGCTTATTGAGGGTACGTGAAGCTCCTCCTATTCACCCTAAAGTTTGGGAGGGGGTTGCTCCTTTTAAGGTGAAGGTGTTTGGATGGCTTGCAGGGTTGAGAATTTTTTTGATTATTGATAATTTGAGATTGAGAAAGTTGTTTATTGTTAATGCATGTCCTTTGTGCTTATCAGATGCAGAATCAGTGAATCACTTGCTTCTTCATTGTAGTTTCTCTAATAGCATTTGGAAGCATTTCTTTCAGCTGCTGGGTATTGCATTTTGTCTTCCTCGAACTTGGTGTGAATTGTAAAACGAAGAGATAGTGATGTCGGAGAGCTCTTTCTGGCGGAATCTTTGGAAAGCAATAGTTCTGAGTATTATTTGGTCTATTTGGTTAGAAAGAAATCAAAGGATTTTTCAAAGGAAGGTAGACTCTCTTGCAAATCTCTAGATTTAATTAAGTTTCGGGCTGCTTGGTGGATGGTTGTTTCGACTTAGGTCTATGGTGTTTCAGTTTCAGAGGTATGCATGGATTGGGCTTTGGTGGATTCTTCTAGGCTTCACGTGGATTCTAGTCTTTGGTCTCCTCCCCCCGCTGGGCTTCTCAAACTCAAGTTTGATGGTAGTTGTATGCGTGAGATTGGTTTAACAGGTTATGGAGGGGTGATTTCTAATGACTTAGAATATTATGATACCCTTTGCTAGTCCGTTTCCTAATGGGTTGGTAATAGAGGTGGAATTGTTTGCATTGTGGAGAGGTATTTTTGAGTTGGAAAAGTTAGGGGTTCAAGGGAGTATGGTGGAAGGAGTTTCTAAGGTTGTGGTGGGTTGGGTGGTGGGATCTCTATGTCCTTGGCTCTACTTTAATAAAGTTGAGAGGATTCGCTATTCTATTGCTTCTTTTGATTTTAAGATTGCTTGGGTTCCTCGGTCAGCTAACTCAGCTGCAGATGCTTTGGCTAGGTAGGAGTTGTCTTTACAAAAGGAAAAGTAATTAGGGGGTTTTTGTTTGGTTCTGTTTTGGGGTTTGTGTAGCTGATTTGTTTTGTTCTCCTTTTTTAAATCAATGAAGTTACCTTTAAAAAAAAATTCTATTTTTAGGGAGTAAGATGAGAATTAAATTTTTGAACTTGGAGTCCGCAGAAAAGGCTTTGAACAGGATCACTCATCCTTTGACTCAAGGCATTCGAAGAGATCAACCACGATGCATGGACTGTTGGATACCTCCAGTTTTTTGAAGGCATACAATTCCAGAAAAAGAAGGTTGAATCGGGATAAGAAACAGGTTTCCAAATGAGGATAATCTCTTGGAATGTAACAGGCCTGGGCCTTGATCTGAAAAGAGGGGCTATATGGAGTTTATTCCGGAAATACAAGGCTGATATTGTTTTCATTCAAGAGACAAACGTGGAGGAAATTGTGAACAATCATCAGAGAAATTTGGGGAGTTAGTAGGGCTGGTTGGAGCTTCAAATTTTCTATTGGAAATTCAGGGGCTTGTTAATTATTTGGAAAGTAGAGATTTTTGTAGTTGTTGAAACAGTTTTGGGTACTAGATCCTCTCCGGAAAAGGCAAACTGGTTGATGAAGAGGAGGAAGTGCTTTTAACAAATGTGTATGGTAAGGATGTATCTTTGTCATCAGAAATTGTAAATAATTTTATGTAATCTGGGATTGGGTTTTGGTTCTTTCTTTTCTTTGCTATTTTGTAATTTTCCACGTTCTCTTATCAATGAAGTTAATTTAAAAAAAAAAACAGATGTGTATGGTCCAAATTCAGTGCATGGGAGGAAATTCAAAATCTGAAAAATAGCTGGTCCGGGCCGTTGTGTCGGAGAGGAGGAGAAGGGGAGCTCCAGTTTTTCTGAAGCATTTTTAGATTGCATTAACTCTTATCAGTTAATCGACTACCCGATGAGTAGCGAGAGATTTACTTGGTTGAATGGTCAGAATCATCCTTCCCTGGGCAAGCTGGACAAATTCTTGGTCTCTCTCAGCTGGGATGAATTGTCCTAGTGTGCATCACAAACTAAGTCGAGGAAAATGGCTTCGAATCATTGGCTTGTTCTACTTATTACAGAACTAGTGATTTGGGGGCCTCATCCTTTTCGTTTCAACAACTCTTGTTTGGAGAAAAAAGGACTCTTGACGAAGTACAAGAATGGTAGTGCTCCTTTGAGGTTGTGTGATGTAGGAGCAGCCTGCAACTAGGCAGGAAAACAAAGATAGAGGAAAAAAATAGGAAATGGCTATGCCTTACATTAATCTCATTGAATATTCATCGTCTTCCCTCTGTTACATGCGTCGGTATTTATAAGAAAACAAATAACTCGAAAATAGAAAATGACTCAACTAGGAAAGCCACCGACCTGGCTTCCTTGCTAAACTAGGACACCTAAATCAAATAGGAAACTAACTAAAGTTGGGCTCCTAAGATCCTAAACGAAAATAACAAATCTTACTTGCTAATTAAGAAATAAATAAATAAAAATAAATAGAAGTGGATCCGTGAGGATTGTCCTTGTCCTACATCAGTCCCCCGGTCTTGAAAAGAACTCGTCATCGAGTTAAAATCAACAAAAGCACACGGGAGCAAATAGAGATGAAGACCAAGTCCGAAGATGCGAATGATGAAGCTTGTAACGGTACAATCTTTAATGCTCGGATGATTAGAGCTTGCTTTTGGCGGGGCGGAGAAGTCAGTAAACGCATATGTGCTCAATTGAGGGCGAAGCAACTTTGTCAAGAACGGATCTTCAAACTGCACTGGGGAGATAGCACGGTCTGGATGGTGTGGCGGAAGAATAACCATAGATGAATTCTTTGTATCTGTAATGGGATCAGGTTTGGGTATAGGAGAGGGTTGGGTAATCGGCGGTGGTGGAGGTTCAATACTCGCCGATTGCATCGACTGCGGTGCCGGCAACACAACTGGCTCTTTTTCGAACACGACACCGTCTGTGGGGTGACGACTTTTGGAGGAGCAGGCATTAACTCAGAGCTTGACTTTGGAGCAATATGCATGAACGCTGATGATATTCCGTGTCCTACATCATTGAGGAAATTAGAAATGGAGACCAATGTTGTCAAAATTGTACGAGTCAGGCGATACAAATCGGAAGTACCCTAAAATCATACGATTTTAGGGGACTCGCAAATCGTACAAGTCAACTCGTAAAATCGCAGAATCAAATGATTCTGTAGAGAATAGAAGAAAGAGGAGGAAGAAGAGAAATAAAGAAGAAAGAGGAAGAAGTGAAGTAGAAGACACTGAAGGCCTTCACAGGTGATTCCCCTTCGTTATTCTACATAGTTTGTTATGAAATAAGGTTTAAGGGAGTGAGGACACGGATTCACACGCATTCACGTGGTATTTATAGTCTTCAAATACGTTTCTTTAAACTCCTAAAAAAATACATTTTTTAAACCATTACTAAATATAAAAAAAGTATTTTTACAGTGACGAATCATTTATTGAATGGTCGTGTTGTGTTTTAATGTTAGAAAAGGAAGAATTTTTTTTTTTGGTTAAAAAAAAAAAATTAAAAATTAAAATTTGATTTAACAAATTTGAAAAATTTGACCTATTCAGTATTCTTGTAAGATATTTTCTTCCAATCGAGGACGGTTAATGGTCTGTATATTGTATTATGAATTGTATTGATTTTTTTAATGGTATTATTTATTGTATTAATTATAATATAAAAATACAGTTTTCTAATAATAGAAAATAATTTGTATAATTAATAGTTTTCAAAATATATTAAAATTCACTTTTTCTATAATATTCTATTACTACAATTGTGGCTATAAAAAAACAACATAACAAGCTATGTACTTTAATATTATAAATCTTGAAAGGTATGTAGAAATTTCTTTTATAGCTTATATTATTATCATCTCATGGCAATTTTTTTCAATCTATTCAATTAAAAATAAATTTCATAATTACATTTACAAATAATTTTTCTAAATTATCTATCTAAAATATCTACTATTCAACATTTCAACTATAAATAATACTTTTAGAAAAAAATATTATAAATCTTACGATTCACGATTCACACCCCTAGACCGATTCACGATATGATTCGAGTTTGACAATATTGATTGAGACTATTATAAGGCTAGATTAGAAAGTGGTGTAGATCCAAGTTGGGCATCTTGGAGGAGAAAGATCGTTTCTTGACTCTAATTGAGGAGTGGGAGGGTGTGAAGGAAGATCGAGATTTAACTCGTGAGGAGAAGTGCCATTACATGGCCAAACTTTGGGAGATCCTTAGACGGGGAGAGGTAGAGTGGAGGGAGAAGTCACAAGCCATATGGCTTAATGAAACCATTTGAGGTATGTTGACCCTAATTAAGTTAGTTTTCGTAAACCTCCCCACATACTTTTTGTCCCTATCTGAAATCCCCATGGGCGTTGCCTGGAAATTAGAGAAAGTTCAAAGGACATTCCATGGGAAGGTAAGAGAGAGAAGAGGAACCATTTGGTGAAGTGGGAAGAGGTCATGGAGTTAAGGAGAGAGGTGGCTTGGGGATTTATAGTGCCGTTATGGAGGTTTCCCGTAGAAAAGGTAGCTTTGTGGAGGAAGGTGTTGGTAGCCAGATATGGTGAGGATTATGGAACTTGGCATTTAGGGAGTAGGATTGCTAGGGAGGGTTCTTTGGTTGTGAGAGCCTTAGGTTACAGAACGATGTGGGTAAGATTGGTGAAATTTTTGTCAAAGGAATCAGGGTGTTGGTGGGTAAGGGTAATAGAGTCTTCTTCTAGAAGGATAGTTGGGTGGGAGAAAGACCCTTTAGGGAGGCATTCCCTAGGCTATTCATAGCAGCCTTGAACACGGGTGCCTTGTTAATGAGTACTAAGGGATTTTGAAGTGGAGCATCTCAGAACCTTGGAAAGGCTTCTAGAGAACAATTAGTTGTGGTTAGATGAGGACAAATGGATTTGGTCTAATAATGTGTTGGGGGTTTTTCGGTGAAATCAATTCCAAGGACGTCGTGCTCTGCAGACCTAAATCAACTGCCACCTTGCAAGTTCGCTTGGAATAATAAAGTCGCTCCTAGGATTCATGTGTTGCGTACATGTCTCGGTTCACAGGGGATGTTTGGTGCCTTTTTTTGAACTAGTTCGGATGTTCATTGACCTTTGCATGATTGTAATAGCTGGGATATGATGATAGAGGCATGATTGAGAGCGATTGGGAGAGCTCTCCAGATCTGGTCTACTTTTGGGTCTGGTAACCTCATTATTTAAGGTGATTCTACTAATGCCATGGCTTGGGCTAGTATTAGGAAGGTTCCCTTGTGGAGACTAGTGAGCATTGTAAGGGACATTAAGAGGTTGAGTTGTCAAGGAGGGATTATCTTAACACATCTAGCTCATTCTGCAAACAATGTAGCTGATTTCTTGGCTAAGAATGGTGTGCAAAAGCGGCATCCGACTTTGGAGTTTTTCTGATTTTGGTTTTGCCTCTGATGTACGGGAGAGGGAGAGGGAGAGGGAGAGGGAGGGAGGGAGGGTTGTGGATTCTAGTTTTCTTCTGAAATGGCAACATACTCATGTTTGGATATGTCTCTATGTTAGATTCTTTATCATTTCGTCTACTATTACTTCTATTCAAATGTTTACCATACAATTGCTTATAGTCAGGCACCCGTACCATGTCGAATTCCAATGCAAATGCCTGTACTCATGCAACCGGGGTTATCATCAATTGAAAATTTGCCAATTCATGAATTTTTGCTGCTGCAATTTTGATTTGTTTTACTTCATGGTATGTCTGCTTTACTGCTATCTCAATAACAGCTAGAAAGTTCTCTATTTCAGCCTAAGATTCAAGATGAAGTGATAGCACGAGAAATTGTCATAAATGATGCTGAATCAACTATTCGGTACAAGCTTACAAAACGTCAAACACAAGAAGAGGTGAACCATTAGATTTGACTTGTCTTAACTTGCAAAATGAAGTCGTTAAAGTTTCATGTATTTGAGTATATCATGACTTATGGTTGACCACTTCATTGTCTTTCAGATTCAGAAATGCACTGGTGCTGTGGTGATAACAAGGTAAAGTTAGAAAATGCCCATACAACACATTTCACTGACTACTTCATTGATGCCTTGTTCTCTTACCATTGTTTTGACTTAAACCAACTTTTTAGGGGCAAATATCGTCCACCAAATGGAGTTCCTGACAGCGAAAAACCCTTATATCTTCATATTTCTGCTGGAGTTCATGTAAGTGATGATTGTCATAAGCTAGATTTCTTGCAGTTAATCAAGATTTTAATTATTAATTTGAGGGAGTAAAGAGTTCTAAATGTCATGAATGCAGAAATTAGCTTCCTTGTACCATGCATGTTTCCCATTTTCTGCAGAAGTGAACAGATTAATTCCTGTGAACTCATCATCCTTTTGTCAAGGAAAGATGCTGCAAGAATCATTCTAGTGCTTGTTGGCATGCTTTTCTTGTTTTTTTTTTTTTTTTGGTTTTAGCTTCCACTCTTTCAAATTTTTTCCTCAATAAATCAACTTATTTGGACACAGTTTAAAGAAGAGAAAAAGCTCTCTCTCTCAAAAAAAAAAATCATTTGAACGTAGTCCTATAAATAAGAAATAAACAATTGCTGCTTAGAAGCAAAATTCTCATTTGTTGTTTTGAATACCTTATGTGGTTGATGAGATCAGGTTCACATATATATACTCTATTTTGAAGTTTGTATTTTCAGATTTTGTATGGACATGCATAGAAGTTCAGGATGGTGTTGATCTGTTGTATGCTGTTGACTTGTTATTGTTGGTTATATGTTATTATGTTTCATAAGGTAGGCTGCACATAGTTTAGGGAGTTTAATTGTTTGGAGACAACCCCAGATGGAGTGGCTATTTTTTGAACTAATGGCCAAAATTAATGTAGGCACCATAGAAAAAATGTTGTGAGAGTGTACCTAAGTTGACTGGTTCTATTGGATTTTGAGTTACCAAGTCAGAGAGGTTTATCAAGCTTTTTGTGAGAAAGAATAACTCAGAAGAACTAATAGAGTTAGCTTGATTGGATTTTTTAGTCAAGTTTCATGTTTTTGGGTTCATGTTTAGAACACAAATCTCAATTGGGCTGTATTAGTAATAATATAGCTTGGACACTAAGTCGACACCTGAAAAAATGCAGGTAAAAGAAGAAACTATAATACTCCAAATCTTGAAAATTTCAATTTGTACTTATTAAGGCTTCATATCACCCAATAAAATGTGGATGAACATCTCAAAAAGCATGTCACTCAGATATACTAAAATGAACTCTTCAATTGATTACAGTCCCGGTCAAAATGTTTGTATTGGTTGGCATATCAAAGTATCATAAGAATCAGCCAATGCTATAGGTTATCACTTATTGTTCTTTATTAATGTGAAGTAAAATTCACCTAAAAAAAAAAATCAAACAGGAATCCACAAATAATATATTGGAGAAGGATGATTTTTCATGTTTCAATCTATATTACTGCTCAAATCTATACCAACATATGGCATAATATGAGCCCCCCTATGCCATGTATGTGTATTGTTGCTGTATGACCATAAACTAGAAAGTAATTTGGCAAAAGAGGAAAAAAATGAGAACAAAATAATCTCAAAAGGATCTTTCAAAAAAAAAAAAAAACTCAAAAGGTCCTGAAGGTATAAGATGCCTTTTGAGTTAATTCATCATCATCATCTAAACCATTTTTCCCATCAATTGAGGTTGATCATTATATTTAGATCTGGCAGAGTGTTTTCATGAGCCGGCTGCCTATTTAACGCCCATGAGACTCGAAACCTGCAACCTTTGGGTTGTAAACACTATATGTTGTCCAAGCCCTATATGGATGTTCATGCTGACGTTGACACCAAAAAGAGTGTTTGGGTCATTGGGTGTGCTTAAAACCAAGTATGATAGAAGACTTCTATGAATGGCATTGCTCATTGTTTTGTGTTTTGACAACATGAAATTATCATATCAAGTTTCAACATAGGATATGATGCCATATGGCAGGCAAAAAAACGTAATTTCCACTAGAATTCCTGGAGAGAGAACACAAATAGAATGCACCAAAAATCAACCCTAACCAAAAGAATATAATTCACACCCATTGATTCTCACCTAAATAAAACAAACTTGCGCTGTTCGCATTGGAATTAGAGAGAGAGAGAGAGAGAGAGAGAGAGAGGTAGTTTAAAAAAAAATAAAGAGAAAAAAGGTAACATCTGATCATCATCACCCAATATCCCATCTATCTGGGTCGACTTTTTGAGTTCTTTGCCAATTGGCTCTATCATAAATAATACAATCAGTCACTCTACAATCTAACATATCATTTTTTATCCCTTCCCTTTGTGTTTTCAAAGGTCGCCCTCTCCTCCTGGTACCTTCGATCCATAGCCTTTCAACTCTATGCACTAGGGCTATATTTGGCCTTCTCCTAATATGACCAAACCATTTCAAATGAGTTTCTCTCAATTTGTAATGTATTGGAGCTATCTTTAAATTATCTCTAATGCATTCGTTTCTAACTTAATCCCTTAGAGTTAAACCACTCATCCACGTAGCATGCACATCTCCGCTGTCCTAATTTTGTTTATTCGTCCTTTTTCATCGCCCATCACTACTTCATATAGCATTGTAGGCCTGATAACTGTTTTGCAAAATCATCCTTATAGGCAAAGGGGGGCTCTTTTATCACACAAGACCCCACTAGCTTGTTTATATTTTGCCCACTCCACTCCTTTCCTATTCATTATATCCAAGTCGAAGCCTCTTTGAGATTCTACCATAGAGCCCAAATAGCTAAACTTATCACAATGTACAATTAAGTCGTCATTGATTTTTATCGTGTTACCCTTACTATCGTCTAATCCACTAAAGTTATATTCCGTGTATTCTGTTTTAGTTTTACTAATTTTCAAACTGTTTGACTCCAACATTTTCCTCCACAAATCAAGCCTCACATTGAGTTGTTGTTTTGAACTGAATGGACAAGATATCATGAGAACACACGGATTCCATCTAGGTGCTTGGAAAGGGGAGAACTTAATTTGGAAAACAACCTTCTTTTCCATGGAAATAGTTTTTCTTTCCTGGAAGAGTACTGCTTCTCCATGCATCCAAGCGGAGTGTAGGGCTAAGGTTTGGAACAACGAAAAAAGGTAGAAGAATCAACATTGCAAGAATCGAGTGATAGCTAGGATTTCAAGATACAAAAGAAAACTAAAAAAGAAGGGGGAAACATATCGAAATTGAGGAAATTGAGAGAAAACTAGGGTTTTGAATTGAGGAAGAAAAAGGAAAAAGAATCGAGATTGAGAGAATTCTAGGATTTCTAGTGTTTGAAACTAAAGAAAGGAAAGAGACTTCTCTTATGTTGGAAGAGAGAGATCACAATCAGTGGTGAAAGAGCTCAACAGCTTGGCTTTTCCCCTTAATTATTTTGAACAACTTTGATAATTTTAATCTTAAAAAAAACAACTTTGATAATTTAAAAAACCCCAAAAATCTAAAAATAAATGGTAAAAAGTTAAAAAGGGATCTCAAATGTCAAAATTGCATGTCATTCGTGCTTATATTTCATAGATCTCGGTTTAAAATGCTAAAAATATGTTTTGTTATTAGTTTTTTAAAAATGCAAAAAATGCTTAAAAACTGAGAATGTAATGAAAAAAAAAAAATGCTTTCAATGCTTAGATCTTGACCCAACCTATGATGGGCATTTTCATTTAAGAACTTTTCTGGAGGTAACAAATCAAATTTCGGATCCCTTTTAAATCTATAATAATGGTTTTGATTCACTTAATTTTCCTTCAAAACTATCATTGGAAGATTCTTCAAATCTAATTTTCTGATCCTCAAAACATTTATTTGTTTTTAAATGTTTCCTATTGAGAAATGAGGGAGATTTTGAAAATTGCACGGATCAAGAATGTGCATATATGATCTTTGGTCGATAATATGCAATATTTAAACTAATGGATACTTATGTATCTATGTTGTTGTTGACTGGTTCCTAGTTTGTTTTTGGTGATATTTAGACGATGGTTACATAAAAAAATCCTCTACAAGAACGCCCTATACCTAATTTTTTTTAAAAAAAGAAAAGAATGCCCTAAACCTAAGTAAGATTTTCAAATGTTAAAACCAATTAAAACAGTTATTAAATGTTCCCCTCATTCGTAAAAAATTGAAATAAAACCTAAAGGAAATTGCTTTGGTTCTTGTCACCAATACTTAGGTTTAATTTTGAGGTTTGATGTTATCTTAGAAGGATGCCTACAGAGGATGCAGTAGTTGCAATACAGCTTAGAAGCTATGTTTCTTGAATTCTTCAAAACGTGTGACATGCCTTTGTCAGACACTTTCCTATGTTGGAGTCTTCATGAATTCTCCATGGATTGTTGATGGACTTTTCTAGTACTTTTAACATTGTTATCCAAAAATGACCAATATATTATCACACGTTTTATCCGCTTGAAACCAAATTAAATATTTATATATTTGTCAATTGATTTTTTAGAGTTATACTAATACATAATTTTCTAATAGTCTTATTTTCATAGCTTATTTTTTATTGAAAATTAACATAATAAATGTACTTAAATACTGTGCGGAGTTTGCAAGTCCTTTGTTTTTAGGTTGTCTGAGTGCGACACCTCATACCAATGTTGGATTCCAACACACTTACCATACTAGTGTTGGGCAGACATGCAACAAAGGAAATGTGGCCGAAGGGCAAAAGGCGGCAGCCTTAGTAGCAGCGGAGAAGGCGAATTGACAAAGCCTCAACCAATTGGGAGAAGGGATACAAATTCCCTGAGAGGAAATGGAGAAGGTAAGGCTCTCGAATTGAGCCCAAGCTTTGATTAGGGCATCGATCCTGGAGTGTTTAAAGAACAGACCTCTCGCGTATGGGCCTATTCCTTACTCGGCCCTGTTTAATTTCTTGAACTTCAGTAAATGACTCTTCTGGGACTCCTTCCATTCGAAATCAAGTGTCAGAGGAAGACGAACTAGGAAGGAGAGGAAATCATGAAAGAAGAGTTGGAATTGGATCCCAGCAATGGAAACAGGGAGCGGTGATAATCAATCTGCCGTTGGAGCTTCGAAGGGAGGAAAATCAACTGATAGAAACAAAAAAACTTCAGGGAGGGAAACTTCGGTTTATGAAGCTATCAGTGAGGAAAGGATGAAATCGATGAGGAACCTAAAGAAGAAGGCGAAATCAGAGATAAGAATAGCCCACAAAATGACAACAATATGAGTCCCTCTGATGGAAGACCAGTTGCAACTCGATAAGTTTTTCGTTGAAGTTGAAAGACTTGTAGAAGATGATGGAATTTATGCTCGTTCAATGCAGGCCAAGGGATGGGACGATTTGAAAAAGAGAGGATACAACCCGGAGGACACGAGTGATTTTGAAAATTGGTGAAGCTTTGGGTATCAATTTTAATAGTGAGATCGATGCATACGATGCCATTCGACAGGTTGAGAACAGAGATGGAGCCTCCTCATCGTCATCTAGAGCTTCAAGAAGACCTGTTGCAGCCATGCTAAGAGTAAGAAATCCTTTTTTCAAAGTTCAGTACAAGAAAACAATGGGTCGTGGGCCTCAGGAGAAATGGGGTGCTATCTGACGATTCATCAGAAAACATTAGATTGATGTGGTGTTCATTCAGGAGTTAAAGAAGATGGAACTGCCCACTACACTCGTTAGATAATTATGGGGCAGTAATGATTGTGAGGTCTTCTGTAAGACATCTGAGGGACAATCAGGGGGTCTTATCACCATTTGGAAATCATTTATTTTGTTGGTGTCTGCTAGAAGAATGGATTCAAAGTCAATCATGGTTAAGGGCAAGTTGCTGAATGAAGGAGTGGAAATCTGTCCCACCAACATTTACGGGCCAAATTTAGATGTGGAGAAAGATGTTCTTTAGGCTGAATTAGAAAGCATTAAGATGTGGGGTGTGGTCGGCAGTGATTTCAACGTGGTAAGGTTCCCCTCTGAAAGGAAAGGTGGAGGTGGTTTCACGAGAGCAATGGAGGATTTCTCCGATTTTAGAGAAAGGATTTTTAGTAGATCATCCACTAATTGGAAGGCAGTTTACTTGGTCTAATGGGGAATCAAATCAACGAGTAGATTGGATAGATTTCTATTGTCGACGAATTGGGATAAACACTTTGTGCACAGAAGTCAAATTAAATTGTTCAACCCACTTTCAGATCATAGCCCGATTTCACTTGACACAGAGGAGATTGTCTGGGGGCCAAAACCCATTCTCTTTAACATTGTTTCGCTGGAAGACCCTAACCTCATGCAACAAATCAAGGTTTGGTGGGAGGATTCCCTGTTTACGGTTGGGCATGTTCTGTACTTTCCAGAAAACTTATTCTGTTGAGATAAAAAATTAAAGTGGGTCAAATCTAATAGGGGCCCAGTCATGGAAAGAAAGGAAGTTGCTCTAGTGGAACTAGAAAGTTGGAATTGGCTAGAGGAAAGAGATTTAGAGGAGGAATTACACTCAAGAAGGACTTGCAAGGCTCTACTTTTGGACTACATGCGTTTGGAAGAAGTAGAGTGGCTACGGAAATCAAGGGCCCTATGGTGAAAGGAGGGGACAAGAACACCAAATTCTTTCACAAAGTAGCCAATGGGAGGAGAGCTAGCAATAATGTTAAATCAATTGTGGTGGATGGTAGAAGATAGGTGGATAAGGATGAGATTAGGGAAGCGGTTAGGAGACACTTCTCGACTTTTTTCAATCGTCTTCAGATTAGTATCAGCCATATCCACATGATTCCTCCCTTGTTGAGTTCGCTCCGTTGTTGCCTTACTCCTCTTAGTCTACCCTCTCTTCCTTTCATGTGATTTCCCTTCTTATACCTTTTTTAGCATATCCCGTGGTTTGTTATGGTGTTTTCTTATCCAGGCTGTTGTGGATTGTTTTCTTCCTCGGATGTTCTCCTCGCACTTTTTTCTCCCCTTTCTAGGGAAGAGTAGTTGCTTACCATCAACTCCTCATCCTCAAGTTGTTGGAACTTTGTTGAAGCTCCAACCTGCTTTACCCTTCGACGTCAGATCTACCTTTGCAATTTTGGCTTGCATCCTTCCTAGAGAATCGTCTGTTCTTCACGTAGTGATGGATACTTGGCTATCTTCTCTTCAGTTTGCTCCACTTCTCTCACTCAGATCCTCGGATGTGGTACCCTCGGCCCTGTATCCTTTTCTTCCATTCACTGTTATTATTCTTTTGAGTGGTTTTTCCCTCTCTCATCTCATTTTAGCGAACATTTGTTTTGCTGGCTTTCACCTCACCAAGACTCGAGCCCAACCCAAAGACTTCAAACTGAAGTTAATGGCCACGCAGGCAGCAAGTATCGGTCATTTTAGCGAACGTTTGCCGAGTCCCTTTCTAGCACCTCCCTACCTGGGGGAGCCCATTAGTCTTGTCTCTCCTTTTACTAGATTAAACACTGCATCTTTGATCGAGGGTAGAGCTGGTCGACCATTAATGGATGGGATTCATTTTAAAAAGGTTAAGGGAGGACGAGTTGGTTGGAAAGGGAATTTACTGAAAAGGAGTTAGAGCAACCCTAGATAGCACTGAGGGAGATGAAACTCCATGCCCAAATGGCTTTAACTTTAAATTCATTAAAGCGTGTTGGGACACGGTGGGCCCGGACTTTCTTAAGGTTTTTAAGGAATTCTATGACAGTGGTGTCATTGGCGAAGGCCTTAAGAACTTCTTTTTAACCCTCATATTGAAAAGGGAGGCTCGTTGGTATTGTCTCACTTTAGACCGATCACCCTCATTGGTAGTCTATAAATTCTTAGCAAAAGGTTTTTGCAGAAAGATTGAAGGAGGCCCTTCTTGAGATACATTGGGGAATCACAAGGTGCTTTTGTCGAGGATGGGCAGATCCTTGATGGTGTGCTTGTCGCAAATGAATTAACCCACATGCGTCTTAGGGATAGGAAACTGGGGATGTTATTCAAAATTGACATGGAAAAAGCCTTTTGACTTTGTGGATTACCTTTCTGATAGGATAGGCTTTGGGCAACGGTGGAAGAAATTGATGAAATCTTTTGTGGAGAACACCACCTATTCTATTCTGGTAAATGGATCCCCAACTCAACCCATAGCAGCTAACATAGGTCTTAGGCAAAGGGACCTACTCTCACCCTTTATCGTCACACTGGTAGGTGAAGGTTTGAATAAGTTGGTGGAAAAGGCTAGGGTCTAGGTATATAGTTAAAGGTTTTCACGTTTCAGAGCAAGACCCGACAATTACACATCTGCAATTTGTCGATGACATTCTATTTTTCTGCGAACCAACCAAAGAAGAAATAATAGGATATAAGGCAATTCCCAGATGTTTTGAACTAGTGTCAGGGTTGCAAGTTAACCTAGGGTAGAGCACCCTCACTGGAAGCGGAGTGGAGGAACAATTATTAAGGTAACTAGTGGATGCGACAGGCTGCTCAATTGGGACATTACTTTTCAACTACTTAGGATTGCCGGTGGATGGAAATCCAAGATCAAAAACCTTTTGGGTCACAGTCGTGGAAAAGGTGGAGAAAAGATTAGAGGGGTGGGGTAGAAGGTACTTATCCTTAGGTGGAAGGTTAACTCTCACTAGACCCATCTTCATGAATCTCTCCACTTACTACATGTCTATTTTTCAAATGCCAAAAGGAGTTTCAAGGAAACTAGAGCAATGCTTTAGGAGGTTCCTATGGGGTGACAGACAAGATAAGAAGAAGGTTCACTTGGTATCTTGGTCTGAAGTGACTAAGCCCAAGTCATACGGAGGGTTAGGTATAGTCCCTCACCAAGTAAGGAATCAAGCATTATTATGCATATGGAGTTGGCGGTTCGGGAAAGAGAGGGAAGTGCTATGGGCAAAAGTCTTAACCGCCAGATATGCTTTAGGAGATGGAGGAGGTTGGATGCTAGGAGAACAGGTAGAGAGGATAGGATCACATGTAGTAAAGGTGTGGTGGAGAATAGGGAGGGGAGTGGGGCCTGTGGGTCGCACTTTCCAAGAGAATTTGAGACTGCTAGTTGGAAATGGAGATAGAGCCTCTTTTGGACGGATTTGTGGCTCGGGGAGAGACCCCTAAAGGAAGTCTTTCCTAGATTGTATAGGGTAGGATGCAACAAGGAGGCTTTAATCGGGGATCACTACAGGTTTGAGGAAGACCAACTTCTATGGTACTTTGATTTCAGAAGAGATCTTAGGGTTTTCAAACATGAGAGTTTAAAAGAGCTTTTAACCTCATAGGGAGATTTTCCACTGTTCAAAGATGAGGAAGACAAACTAATTTGGATTGGAGATTCATCTAGCTCCTTTTTAGTCAAATTGGTTATGATAGAGTCGGCCGTAACGAAATCGAGAACCCCTACCTTACTTGGCCTCGAAGAGTTTGGCTCCCTTGAGAGTACGAAACTTTGTGTGTCCTAAAAGGTAAGACACTACCAGATTGACTTTAAGGAGAAGGGGTTTTCTCAACCCAGAGGATGGCCTCCAATGCACCTTATGCAGTCTTGTGGAGGAAGATATAGATCATCTTTTTGTACGCTACCCTGCCTCGGGTCAGTTATGGACAAATTTTGTTTACCTGATGGGAATTTCGTGGGTTTTAGACAAGACTTGTGAGGGAGTGATGAGATCTTGGTCCCTTGTCTCAATCCCAAAACAAAGGCAGCCTGGAGCACAAATCCTGCAGTGATCCTATGGACCATTTGGAAAGAGCGGAATGCAAGGATATTCCAATCGAAGGCATCAGAGGTAATAGAGATTTTCCATAAGGTTAAGTGGAGGTTGTGTGTTTGGCTTTTACTTGGGAAGGACTTCAAGGGAAGCAAAATAACAGATTATTATCACTCATGGGAGGGTTCTGTGCTATCATAATGAGGCAATCTTTCGTCGTTTTTTCGAATCGGTATGTTGGAAAGATTCAAATAAGGCAGAACTTCTTAGTATTATGAGAGCCTTAACTATATGGATTTCCCTGGGGCTAGGAAAATTAATTATTGAAAGTGACTCGGCAAATGCACTCAATTGGGTAACGGGAGCAAAATGAGGGAGATAAGGCATTATTCAATGGCCGAGAGATATCCTTCTCACAAGTCAGTATTGCGGCTAACGGAATCGCAAACATCTTTGGGAAATATGGAGTTGACACATCATTTCATGGTGTTTTCTATCTGACTCATGGGGTGGGCGGGGTTATACGGGTTGTCTTGGATGTGCTTCACAGATTTGTTTGTATGTTTTTTTTCCAGGGTGCTTGTTTTCTTGGGTTTGGTTGTTTTGTATTATTTTTTTCTTTTCCTTGTTAGGGCTTACATCTCCTAAACCCTTTTTACTTTTTCATGATCTTGTACTTACATTTTCTTAGTAATGCATTATTATCTTATTATTGCTAAAAAAAAACACACTTACCATACCCATGCAACAAAGGCACATAGCTTACCATACCCATGCAACATAGCTTAGAAGGCCTTAAAAGATAACCTATATATTATCCAAGCAAAATACCTGGAATGGAATTTTATATTTTAGAAGCTGTTTCCAAAAAATCACAGTACTTATTTGATATGTTTTCATGTACCTTTTAGCATGGAACTTTGTTTCTGGGTGGCTGTGACTTGTGTTATTTCTTTCTTTTTTTTGAATTGGTAAAGATTTTTTTTTCCACAAGAGGGAAAAAGATTACAACGCAACTGCTTAAAGCAAACAGCCCACAAAGAGCGGAAAAAAAAGGCACACAGCCTACAAAGCAGCTCCATATAACCCCAAGTCTCCTAAAAGTGGCTCCAATAGAAGGTGGTCAGGCAATCCAAACCAAATAAAGGCCTGATCACCTCGTCATCTAGGCCTGGATGTCCAACTCAGGTTTGAGTGTCCAACATGGATGCAAGTGTCTGACATGGGTGCAATGCACATATTTAAGAGTTTGTGCAACATAGGACCCACTACATAGCTGTTCCTTACTTGGATCACTCTTGCCACCTTACCCAAGGAGACACTAGGGAAGAATAAATAATGATGGATGTGGTTACCCTTTAAAAATTCTAAAGGTTAGCTTATTGCTGATTTTTGTTTCAACCGTCCATTCTACTTCCATCGTCCATGAAAGTTCCATGGTCAATTTAAGCTGATGCAAATAAATAAATGATGGATATGGTTACCCTTTTAATTATTCTCAATGGTTAGCCCTTTACTGATCTTTATTTCAACTGTCCATTCTTTTACCACCTTTAGTGAAAGTTTCATGGTCAATTTAAGTGTAGGTAGATGCGAAATCCAAATGCTCATCTTTTGTTGGTGTGGCCCAACATGCCATGTTTTATTGGGGATAAAGTGTTATTAGGGACTAAGCAATCCAAAAATTCTAACATTTGGATCAATGTCGGAGGAACCATGCTAAGGTGACACAGCAGAAATTAGTTTTTAACACCTGGGATGTAATAGGTCATCGGGTCCCATCACATTAGAAACATAGTATGTATGTGTGGGTTTTTTTATTTTAATGTCATGGGTATCCCCACCCTATATCGGAGGTGAGACTAATTCTATGGATACATGAAACTGCTTGCAAGCCTCATGTATCGGGTAACTCCAAGGAGAGTTACATTAGAAAAATAGTTATGGAGTATAATAAATTAAAAAAAATTGAGATAGAATATGATTATTAGCCATTTGATCCAAATGCATTGAAATTAATCTGTTTCACTGTTGATTTTGATAAATCTAAATCTAATGGCTAAGAGTGTTCTTTAATCCTAAGTTTTATTTTTCAAATACTCTATAGCTCAATCTTTAATGTGATGAGTCCACTGACCCATGTAATATACTAAATAAAAATATTTTTTACTATTAAAAAAATACTAAATAAAAATATTCTGTTACTTTAGCATTTTCCATGTAGGAGCATGGGTTATTTTGCCTCATTTCTGTTCTCAAAACATCACTGCTGCTAGAAGGATTTTGATGATCATACAGTCCTGTTAACAACTTTAGTACTTCACCCCCTTGTTTAATCCCTCCCCTCTATATTTGTTCCCTGTTCCTCATCACCTGATGCAATGCTATGCATATGCATATGCAAAGTATATTTGATTGATCTCCATAAACTTGTACCATTGCTAGTTTTTTTTTTCTCTTTTTGAATATCATGGATATCCTCACCCCACGTTGGAGGTAAGACTAATCCTATGGATATATGAAACCACCTACAAGCCCCATATATCGGGTGACTCCGGGAAGAGTCAAACTCGAGACCTCTAGTATATTCCTAGAAGCTTGCTAGTCGATATGTTATTAAGAAGTTTTCCATATTGGGAAGTTACCAATCCTAGCTTTAACATAATGTGCATTTTGGGAGTACTTATGCAGTTAAAAGACACAGGTGAACGAATCAAAGCAGTTGACCGTGCAGCTGCCATGGTTGAAGAAATACTGAAACAAGGCCAGAATTCAAAACCTATGTCTTCTCCTATTGTTTCGGTGATGAATGCTGGTCTGCAGGTATGCTTTTAGTATACTGCAGTGTGTCAGTTTCTATTTTAGAAGATGAGTAATACTTGGTAGGCTTGATAATGGAAACAGGTTAATCAGCCCCTAAGCACGTGTGTTTTTTTGGGTTTTGAGACCGACCCGTCTTTAAACATTGCAGCTCGTATCCGTGGACCAAATGTAAGCATTCTCTCTTTGTGCATCCTCTTTTCAGGCCTTTTATTATATCTCAATAAAAGGGAAAAATTGAGGCCTTCTTTCTTGAAGTGCTTAGCCATTTTTTTAGAATTTGTAGATGTTTGTACTTTCAATTTGTTTTCCTTTTAGTGTACCTCTCTTTCTTTGTATTTAAATATTCACTTGTATGCTTCTATTCAAATGGGCCTTTTGCTCTTTTTTCCCTGTTTTAAATTGTGCTCTTTGCTTTATTGAAAATCTGTTTGCATTTGCTGAAGATAAGAGATTCTAATGTTGAAGCTTTCTCTGACTTCTCCATACGATTGGGAGAGTTTGTTTTTGTGCTGCTCGTGGTTGGGATTTGTTCATGCAGGACCAGTATATAAATCACATTATGAATGAAACAGGAGCAACTGTAATACTAAGAGGACATGGTTCAGGGAATATTGAAACTCCAAATGGTGAAGGTATGGTGTACATGATCCATGACCCAACTCTTGTTTGTGCAGCATCTGTGGGTTGTTCAGTGATGACTTTTATCTCTCTCATCCTTATTTCAGAATTGCAGCAACCTCTCCATTTGTATTTGTCAAGTAATAACCCCAAGAGTCTTGAAGATGCTAAGCTCCTGGCTGAGAATCTTTTGGATACAATAAGTGTAGAGTGTTGTGCTTCCAGGTCTGTATTTGTAAATTCCATATATCCGGGGCTCTGGCAATTCTACAATTTTGTAATATTCTTACCTCAAGTTCAGATGAGAACTTATGGTGTGATGACAAAGGATAGACAGCATCTGGATTCAGGCCTCAGGTCATACCTATTTATTTTAGGGCTAGTGCGTGAATTTGGCACAGTGTGCTGCCTATGGCTCATGGGTACATTACTGAATCCAAAATCAGGTTCAAATGTAATGGACCTCAGTGTTCCATGCTTTTCTCATTCATTGGCAATTTATTTGTAGCTAGCACGAGTTCCATATATTGTTGCCATCATGTTAATGATGCGTGCCCCTTTGCTCTTGTAAATTGCAGTGAAGAAATGCCTAATTTAGATAGAAAAATTTTATGCCTTAGGTCAATGATGATATCTGATTTAGCAGTGATTCATTTTCCGTAATATTCTGTGGCACAGGGTGTCATCATCTAAGGTTTATGGTGCTGTTCCACCTCCACAGCAATTGTTGGCTGGAGTTCAGAGTGCTTCGATGGAACCAAAAGTAAATACAGTTTCACTTGATAGTTCAACATGTTCGCCAATTGGCTCGACATCAGTGGGACCTTCTTTGGCAGCAGCTATAATGCCTTTGTCCTCAGTAACACCACCTCAAGGTACTGTGGCACAAACTGGGGCCTTATTTAATTACAGGCCACCACAGTCGAACATGATTTGCTATCCCCAGCCTCCAGTTACTGGAGGGACAAGCTATAGTGGATATGGTGGAATCTATCCCCAAGCCACACCATTGCAGCAAGTTGCCCTTGCACTGAGGCAGGCACCTGCTCAGACCACCTCTGTACTTTCTTCCACGACTTCAACTCATGGGACATCTGCAAAGATGACAGCTTCAAGCTCCACTATGGGAACAGAAAAACGGCTTCAACAGAAGCGGAAGTTTCAGGAATTACCAGTTTCATCTCAAGGACCTGTAAAACCCAACCAGGTATGCATACAATTGCCTCATCAGCTTAGTGTGATCATCAGTAACTCTTTCTGAGCAACTGTTGATGTTCACAGCTCCTAGCTGTGCGTACTTGCCATAGAAAGTGGCAGTAAGGTGCACTTTTTCTGGGTTACAGAAACAGGTCCACTTCAAACCAACCCCCCTCCCCTGTATCTAGGGATTGCACACTTTTGGAATGGAGGATTGCCCGGTCATTTTGCTCTGTAAATAAGTTGTCTCTTCATCTTTGTTCCCTAAGGAAGCTTTTCACCTTTTACACCCCAAACAATGCCAAACTTTATGCCATGTCAGCCTGTGACCCTTGATAAACATTTATGACTTATGAACTATCACATAAGATCCAACCATATGCTTGTCCTGTATTTATGAATTAAAATCAACCCATCCTCTGAAACCTATTGCATGCCAATACCAATTGCTGCACCGGTTCACATTCCTACTGTTTACTAATTCCAAAACCCTCCATCAACGTGACCATGTAATCTGTAAACCATGCTATGATATCTGGTTTGGATTGTGAGAGTTGTGTTGAACTTGGTTCGATGCACAGTGATTGGATATTTCTCAAAAAGGGTGGAAAGGAGATTAATTTTAAGGTTGGATTGGAGTGGGCATCTAGAATGAGGGCATAACTTGGGTCAGGTTGTGGTTAATTATCAGTTTGATTCTCAATCTTTGGGTTGATGACTGTTTACACACACACAAAAGAGAAGAGTTGGATTTCTTCGTTCGTTTGTGTGGCTGGTGTTGTTTGCCCAATTTTATTATAGTAGCTTCATTTCACCACTCAAAAAGAAAATCTTCACTATCTTAATGAGATTTTTCATGTACAATTTGTAATTAAAGACTTGAAGTTTGTCACTTGGACTAGTCATATTAGTATTTTTAGATAAAAGAACTTGAGAGAAAATTAGAGCAGCCGGCTCTGGCTGCTCCTGGATTTTTGCTATGTTAATGGATTATTCCTTGTCATGTTGGAAGCCAAGAAAATTCTTGCCTTCCAAAAATTATGGAGGAAATTTCTTTGCTTTTAGTCAACTTGGAATGAGCCAAGCTTGGCTTGTGAGAGTTACTTAATCTTAGGTGTCTATAATTGGTATCTAGGAAGAAGAATATGGGCCAAAATTTTTACCTATTGGCTTTAGTCTCTTGGGAGACATCAAGTTCAATAGAGAGTATGGATGTAGATTTCATGTAGGAATTTGTTTTTGGCACAAAACTTGGGTTTTAATACTATACTTGGGACCATTGGAAGTGTAGATATTGGAAATGTGTAGGATCCAAATTAATATACATGTTTTTTATTTTTTTAACTTTGATGAGCCACTTGAACCTTTGTCATGGAGAAAAGGAAAATGATTAAATGAATGTTTAATTGTATGTTTCCTTTTTCATTTTGAATCTACTACTGATTTTAGTTTTTCTGACTTGTGCTACTTATTATAATTCCAGGTATTTTCTCTGACCTTCTCTGAAGCTGACAGGCCCTGCTACTGGACCTGTCTATTGGACCCTTGGTTTGCATGTGTCACAGGATTGTGTAGCTTTGAGATGAGGATGCTTGCTGGTTGGAGGCTTCTATTAAAGGCCCATCCAAGATGTTTACATCAGCTTTTTGATATGCTAAAACTAACATTTACCATCTATGCTCTCTCTTTACTTAAAGCATCATTTGTTGCCAAAGCTGCTATTTTTGAAATGGTTCATGGCTTATGGAAGCTAGTAGTACTCTTCATTACAGCCTTACAATTCATTGTTCCTTTTTTCGTTGGTTCTGGCTTCCCTTGCTGTCTCTATTTATCCCTCTATTGTGTCAACTATCCTATGCATATATCCTCCAGACATAGTTTTTTTTTTTTTTTCTGATGACCAAAGGTGTCCAGGTGTCTCGCCCAACTAGTCCTTCGGGGCATGTGCACACCTACACACACATGCTGAGTTCAAGCGGTAGGACCTTACTCTGTACATATCCCACGGAGAGTGACCCTTCATTGGAGTTACTAAGGATTGAACCGCAGACCTCAATCCTGAAGTATTGTGTCTCAACCACTAAGCCAACCCCTTAGGGTTCCTCCAGATTGAGTTTTATGCATACTAACTTGCCTTGGGGTGTTTTCTTCTAGATGCTAGCTGGTTCATGTGTTTCTGGATCACAACCTACAACTTGTTCCAAATTACTCGAGTTCTAATCCCCTTCCCTCTTCATTCTTACCTTTTATCTGTGCCAGCTGGCATGTTTAAGCATCAACTAGCATTGGGACCTTCATCTTCCAGATGCATAAACAATACATTACTGCTTGTTTAAGTGGATATATGCATGATTGACAGGGTTTTACCTTAAGGAATTTCTTTTTTTTTTCCCCTTCAATTAAATATATGATATTATTGAGAAGATGTGAAAAATTGGATTTGGTTTTTCAGAACTCACGACAAGGATCAGAATTTCTTAAGCCAGGTGACCCATATGTAGATTTGGGCGTGAGGAATGTCTCAACTATGCCACCGCCAAAGAAGTTGGTCCAATCAGCGTCAAATGGGATGCTACCACCTTCTCCAAGGAACATGCCACCGCCACCTCCAAAATTTCCTTCACCACCTGTATTGCCATCTCAAAATGCAGATGACAAGAACTCTATTGCAAAAGAAACCGACAGCTGAACCTGTCCCTGGTAGCGTTCCCACTATGAGAAATTCCGTTGCTATAGAATTCTCTCTTTCTAAGGAAAATTGGGATGGTCCTTTGCTGCAACCCCGCTCTCTCTCCCCACCCCCACCCCCCCCACCAACACATTTGTATGCAGATCCTGATTGTTCTGGGATCAGCTTCTATACTGGGCCCATTGATGAGATGTGCCTTAATCTGGATGACACTCCCAATTTTCTCCCAGAATTGGAAGATCCTTAAATTTTCAGCCATCAGCCAACCAAAAATTGTATTTAATGAGCAGGGCAAGAGTAAGAACAAATTCATGACTATTGCTCGGTTCAGATAGTGACTATTGTCACCCACCACTTAATATTTGAATCTTCCAATTATATTTCATTTCTGGGATTTCATCCACTCTGGGTATTTAATCACATCAATGATCTGCTGAATCATATAACCACATGTATGAACTTGGGAGGGCCAGCAAGCTAGTCATGTGCAATTGTGAATCTGTAGTTTCTCTACTTTTTATATTATCTTGCATCCATTTAACAAATAATGTTGTCACCCAGATACTCTGATGAAGCTTGCGGAGTATGGTGAGGAGGATGATGATGCAGAGGTGGCTGGTAACGAATCCCCCAAATTCAGTGGTTCAGGTTTGCCGACCGCAAAGCCTTTCTGGGCATTATGAATCCTATGATCGCTACTCATTATTTATGGGTGAAGAAAGTATCTGGCAGGTAGGTATCCACCATTTTTTCAGCCAGTGGCATCCTTATATTCCATTCTTCTGGGAAGTCAAGTTCGAGACTTCCACAAGATTGAATGGCAGCCCTTCTGCAAAATTTTGGAGATGTCAGTTCAACAATTTTGATGATGGATCAACAGAAACCAGATATTTGAGAGCTTAAGAATTTAGGACTCTGGTTTCATGTGCGTGGTCCCTTGTAGTGTTACTTTAGAGTTCTGACTTGCCAATTGGGTCATTGCTGTTTGTAACTTGATGCATGTAATATATGAAAACAGGCCTCACGTATTTTGGTGGTCGAAATGTGTGAAAATTTTAATCCATGCTCCCTCTCTATCTGTTGCATAATATTATAATCCTTGCAAGAGACACTTCTTTTAGGGTCTAACTAATGAAAAAGAAAATGAAAATAAAAAAGGTTGGTTGCTAAATGAGCCAAAAAGTTAAGAAAAAAATTTAGAAGAAAAATTGATAAAATATGATGCAAATTAGTTATTGAAAGAAAACATTTGAAATATTGAGGAAAATGAATGTTACTTGATCTTCAGGAATGTTAGTAAATATAAACATAAAATTATCATTTGTACTTCTAGTCATGTTTATGAAGATGAAGTTTATCTATGATTATAATATAAATGAGAAAGTTGTCATGACAAACATGATTTGGATCCTTGTAAAACACAGAAAAAGTAGCATAAAAATACAATACTAACTAAAATTTTAACAATGAAAACATTAATTGTTGTATAAAAATGAAGAAAATAGAGTATAAAATGTACAGTGTAATATAATTAAAAACACAACATGCATTTAAAATAATGAAATATGAAATTAATATTTGACTAAAAATAGAAATGTTACAATGGAATCCTTTTGCATTACTCTATTTTCTTGACATCTTATTTGGACAAGGCATAGGGTGAGTATAATAATCCATTTGCATAATTACTGAATTCTCATCCTTGAAACGTTTTTTACATAAAAGAAAATCTGCAGTGCAGGATTACAAAGATAGGATGGACTCCAACTGAAGGCCAAGAATCCTTGTAATTAAAACAGTCCTCTGAAACCTCCATCCATAAGACTTAATAAAGACTTCTCTATACATATAAAACCTAGGAGACTTGAATAATATCCACCCATATGACATTTATATTTATACGACATCCAACAGCAAAAGAAACAATACCTTTTTAAATTACTTCGCAACAACTCTCAGAGATCTTTTTTCCTTTCTGAAAGATAAAGGAGCGAAACAATCAACCTATTGAGATTGGAAGATCAAAAAAATTGTTCCAATGTATTATTTTTGAGTCCAATGGAATTCATAGGTATAGGAAAAAGTTCCATCAAATAGAGATTTTTTTATTTCGACCGTCTGCAGAGTATCTCTAGCTATAATCTTCTTAACAACTTCCGATATCTGCTGCGAACACCAAGCTTTCAAAAATTACAAGTATGTGATAATTGGTTGCTTGGTTTGCGTCCCTTGGGCATGTCTTAAACGCCTGGAAGTTGAAATGAGGAAGATGATTTTGTGCCTTTCTCCATGAGTCAGCTTAGCTCCCATCACCGGTTAGAAATAAATTGATAATCTATTCATTATTCCATTGTCATGTATTAGAGGCATTTGGTATTCAATGCTGCAAACTTATCTATAAAACCTTAACCAAAGCATCACATTCTGCATTGGAAATATAGCTACCAGGCAAGCTACTGCATAAGCAAGAATGATTTGGCCTCTATGGTCTCTGATAGTTTCTCTGGGGAGACTTCTTACTGAGACATGTAATCAAATAGATCTTAAGAGTTCACATAATTGTTGTGTCCTAAAATAGGATCATATAAGTAGGTTGTATATGAAGTTTCACATCCATTTTATCGTCTTATCTATCTGTTTTAAACGTTTAGAAATCAATAGCCTATACCAATTGAAGTATACTTCATATTCATGTAATCACTTATCAAATGAATTTAATTACGTGGGATTCATCATTCATTTGATAGTTTCGCTTATTGTGTCTCGCTAGTCTAATTCATTCTTCAATATCACTTTGTCTCCATGAGTTCTCTAGAATTTCAGCAGAATTAATGTCAATTTGAGAACCCATGGTCATGTTCCACCAGTGGATTGTTGATAGAGTTTATAATCCGTTTGAATAGTTGAAACTTGAAACATTAGCTATAGTAAAAAATGAGAGATCACTTAACGAAATTTTCAAAGGGTACCATAAGAGAAGGCATATGAAAACAATTGCCAGAGTTTGACTTAGACCAAAATTATATAGTGAACAATGTCACGAATATTGGCCGTAATATCCCAATAAATAATAAATTATCGGTAAATTATCAAATTTATTATATTTTTATTATTTTTAAAATCTTATATTTTCTATGAGATTTTTCTGTTAATATCCCAATATACCAATAAATTTCTTATTAAGATTTTATTTTATTAATATATTCATATAATTATATTTTTATTTTTAAATATTATATTTTCTGCAAGATTTTTCCGTTAATTTTCGATAAAAAATTGAGAATTTGAAATATCTTCGGTGTGATAATGATAGTGAATTAGAGCAGGATCTATTAAGTATTTGGCAACCGAATTCTTTTCTGACCAGCTTTCCAAAAAAAGTTTCATTTTCTCCGAAGATTCTAGACACCTGAATTTTCCCTGGTACCCATGGGTAGATCTGGGAGTGGGTTGCCGGGTCTAATCAGGTTTTAATTTACCCATCTTTAGCTCGTTATTTATTTATTAAATGAGTCGATTAGATTTGTTCTAATTATCCTTTTAGAGTCATTGACTCATTTACCTATTTTAACATTTAGCATAATTATAAATAATCCGTTCGGATACCCATTTACTTAACTCATTCAAATCTATTTAAATTCATTTATCCATTTATACATTTAGTTCATTTTTAAAATCATTAAAATATAAATATTTGCAAACTTAAAATTATAAAAATGTGTTAAATGAATTTCTTCACCTCCCTATATTAAGCAAAATAAAAACATAATGTATAATATACAAGTCATTCTAAACATGTCATATCACCATTTGGTAGAGTAATGTACAAATAAACTAGACGTATAAATCTCTTAATATGTGCATGCTAAAATGAATGTATAAATACTATATTTGCTAACAAGTTAAATTGGCTTATAATTGTTTAGATATATATAGTTATAATCAGGGGTTTAAAATTTGGTATCAGTCAATACGATGTATCGACCGATACCTCGTTATTGACCGATATATTGGCCGATATTTTTCTTTTAATTTTTTTCTTTTCTTTTTTTTAAAAAAAATATTAATATCAGCCAATATATATTAGTTTCAAAACCGATATCTCAACCACTGGTTATAATAATGAGATTATTTTCACTATGGACAAAGTAATGCCAATGATTCCTTCATGAGTGCATTAGTATTTTTGTATAATTTATAAACCCTCATGATTGAGATTACAAACTTTAATTATTTTTAAAAGTTGTTTTTGTTGGGTTATGCTAAAGAGATTTTTCTAGTAAAACATAATATCTTAATTACTCTTTAAATGAGTGTAGACTTTATATAGTTAAATTTATTGTATATAAATATGTCAATAGTCAAGTTAGTATGATCAACCCATTAATAAGTTAGTTGAAGTTGAATCCATCTATTTATAAATAGGTACATTTGAATATATCAATTAAATAAATAGACTTCGGTTTAAATTGAATCATGTCGGTCCCAGGGGATTAGTCGTTGGATCAATACCTCAAAGATATCTCGTTTTCCAAGAAAAAAAATTAAATCATATCGGCGAACTAGACTAGTCTTTTAGTTGTACCAATCATCTAACATCCTATCCTTAAACATTTTGTAGTGCAACTTAGAAAGAGGAAGTTTCACTAGATGGGATCTTGATGTTGTTTAATATGCCAAATTTCTTAACATTTTTATATTGTCACTTTTTGGAGTTGTCGCCAACTCAATTTTTAATTGCTATGGGGCTGTTTCAGCTTTGGCCATGATTTTTTTTTTAAAAATTAAAATCTTATTACTCTCTCTGTCCTAATTTAACTATCTTATATGATTTTTGGGATTGTTTCAAAATAGTTGTCTCATTTATATTGGGGTAACATAAAATGTGTTGAAAATGGATGAGATCATATGGAGTGTTAGCTTTATATAGAGAGTTCTTTAAAAAATACAAAATAATTATAACCAAATAAATCAATAAAGCATGTTACCTTGGAAATAAGAAAGAAAAATAAAAGCTTATGGTGGGCCTTAATCCTAAGTCCTAAAGTTTAGGGGCCCAAAAATCCAGCTTGTCAAGATCTAAATACATCTCAGTTCAATTTTTAGTAGTCCAGGTTCTTCTTACAAATGTATTCTACAGTCAAATTTTAAATACAATGTGACTTGATATGCAAGCTAAGTGATATGGGTCTACATGAATCTATGGCTTCGATCGTAACATGCGTCATGAAACCAATTAAATAGGTCTCTTGACCAGTGTTTTAACAACCAGCCTAGCCCAACCGTGATTGGGGGACGGTTTCTTAAAAAAACTTTTCAAAGAATAAAACCATAAAAATCGGTAAGACTCGCAAGTTTGACTCTCTTTATTTAAAAAAAAAAATCGTGAATCATGACCAATAAAAAACCATTTCAAAAATTATAAAGTTAAAAAGAAACATATTTTTTCAAATTTTTTTTTTTATTTTTCTTAAAATTTTATTTCAACTCATCAATTAAACATTAATTAATAATTTAATATTATTTATAATATAATAAAGATGGTATGGGTTTAACCAATTTGACCCGATTGAACCTTTTTCAACTCAATTTTCCACCGAGACTGTTCCATTTACAAATTGATTTTAAAACATGTGTGGTCATTTAGATACTCGACTTTTCTTTTAGTGGACACTCCATTTCAAAATTTCGTGTGAAATTACCATTTGGCCCCTCAGTTTTTAAAAAAAATGACAATTCCTCCACACAAAACTGAATGGCAAAATAGTAATTTTACACGAAAATTTGAAATCGGGTATCTCTTAAAAAAAGTTGGGTGTCTAAATGGCTATCCTAAAATATTGCTCTTGATAGATATTCACGACTCAAAGAGAGCTTAAATTGGAAGGTACCCAAAAGAGAAAAAAAATGCACATAACATGCATGGGTGATGGAAATGAGAGGGGAAACTTAGATTCCTAATCTTCTTATCATGAATCCGAAACTTGAATTCAAGGAAACTTTGCATTGGAAAGGTCTTGTTTCAAAATGAAACGAGGAGCGGATGCAATGCAAGTGAAATCTAAACATTAAGAAAATTAGAAAATAGAAGGTTGGCCTGAGCCACAAGACTCTTAGCTTTTATTTTTTTTAGAATGGAGAAAAGATAGGAAGGAGGGGATAGATGATTTAAAGAAGAAAAAAAAGGAAAGAAACGAGATTGAGAAAGAGAAGATCTCTTTGGGATTTCCGAGTCTAACTCTTGACTAAATGAACCTTCTGATGGATAGATCAATGTATTCTTTAAAGTGAGGCCTAGAAAGGATGGCATTGAAATAGGAGAATCAAACCCAGAGTCGGCCCTGAGATGCCCTAAAATCTCAAGGGTCCTAGGCGGAGTGAGATTTTAGGAGCTCTTTCTGATAGGTATATTAAGGAGTTTAAGTGTATGAACCCCTTTTTGTCTGGAGGCTACCTATGTCCAGGGCTGGCCTTGATCAAACCAATGAAGCTGGTGTAGGACCGTTTAATGTTTGAAGCGTATGGAGCCAACTTAATCAAGCAATCAAGGTGAACAAAAAAAAGAATGAGAAGATGGCCTAACGCTGCAAAAATCTACTTTACATGAATGAGAATGGGTGTGCATGGAATGGCTTATTGTTAGGGGATCGGGTCATTTTATAGAGTTTGGAATGGATTGGTTAAATCTTAAAATTGAGTCAATTTTGCTAGTAGGAGCCTCTTAATTGGCCTGAGAGCCTCTAAAGGGCCATCTATGGCTGAACATGATCCTTATCTTCATTAGATGGATGGATTAGATTGTTTTAACTTAAATCTTAATAAATGACGTGACTGCGTTACCACTTTAACAGATCCTAGAAGAGACAAATCAGATTTTCCTCAACCAGTCTAACTAGACAAGGCTTTAAAGGTTAAGGACCTTTCAACCTGCAAAACTCTTTTAAAGTGCACGAATTGTGTCAATAGATTGTTGAAAACCACCATTTTTTTTTATTCGTTTTGATAGATCAATTTAAACTCTTTATATAGCAGATTCTTAAGTTCTATGTACGAGTTGAGATTCATAAATATCTCAATACTTGGCTCGATTGGATGATTACAATTTTATTTTTAAATCTTTTTTAGTATTGAGAATGATAAAGAATTATTGAAAATATGAATGATTAGAGTGAATGTGTTTGGTGGAAAGAAGTGTTTTGAAAATAGTAAACTGAGAATAACTTTGATTTTTTTATCACTTTTGTTCTTCTCGAAAAGGATGTATTGTTTTCTGTTTGAATGGATATTATTATTCTCATTTTATCTTAAATGTCCTATAAAACCTATCCTTAATATTTAAAGAATGAAAATGTGAATGAATGAAAATGTGAATGTGTGACAACAGGGGAAATTTAATTTAATTCTGATGCATCTCGCTTCTAAGGTTACATGGGTTTTTCAATTTATTAGAGTTGAGTAGCATTAGAGGGAAGAGTTGAAATGAGACTATAAGTAGGTCTCCTTGGGTACTTTTTGTTAGGAATATAATATCTGCGCAGAATAACTAATCAGTGAACGAATCACAGAGTCACGGGAAGATAGCGAATCAACAAACACACCACATTATAAATCTAGACACTGAGATTTACGTGGTTCGGCAAACACTTATCCACATCTATGGAGCAATATTATCCACTATGAGTGACAAGAGAGAACATTGGTATAAGATACACATCCGAAACCCTTGTACAGAAACATCGTTGCTACTCGCAACCACAACTGAATTCCAATTGCCCTTCTTTGACTTGTCAATTCAGAAGAAACCTTTCTTCTAATCTGCTCCCTGTTGTGGCTCCTCCACAACATCTTCAGCGCCGCCTCTATGCATATGGTCGTCCATATGCATCTGTCGTCCATCACTATACACCATCACAATACATATGCTATGCATGCACGCCGCAAGACCCAAGCATTCACCATGTTTTATGTTGTGTTCAGTCTTCATCAATGGTGTCTTGTGGTGGCCGACAACTGCCATCCACCATATTGTAATGCGGCCAAAGGCAACCCTCTTCCATGATACAACCAAAAGGCCCACGGCCATACAGGGCGGCTTGACACAAGTTGAGGCTTAAGGTAAAAAATCTAAATGGGGCTTTTTTAGTATTTAACATATTATTATAAGTAATATTTAATTAAAATTTTAACTATATATAATAAAATGAATTTATTTTAATTTTTTTTCCTTACTTTTTAAGATGCAAAATTAATAATTAAACTTTTGTATTTAATTTTTGCTAAAAAAATTTTTTTTAATGGTAAAATATCATTTTCAATTGATAATTATTGTTTGAGATTGAACTAGTTTTTCTATTCTTCTTTTTTTTTTTTAAGTTTTTGAAATCCAGATTAAAACATGCAGTGGAAAAACAAACACAAATAATTTTTTTTTTTCAATCCCATTTACAATATCAGATTTAACAAAACAATTTAAGGAAAATCTACTTGAGAAATGAATTTAAGGAAAATCTACATGCGAAACAAAATGGGGATGGAGGAATAGCAGAGAGAATGGTTTACTGGATTTACTTTCATGGTTTTAAACATCTTTTGAAAATAATCTCAACAAGTTTTGAGATTAAAACTAATTCTAATTAAAATCAACATTAGCATTAAATCAAGAAGTAAAAGAGATAAGAGGATAAATATGGGTATCATTTACAAAAAATTGAAAGAGGAATTTTCATTTCGATTTTAACAGGAATTTTCGAAAACTACCTTATGCCATAAATTCATTAATCCAAACTGTTTATCAATTAAAACTAAAATTTTAAACTAAGAAATAATAAAGAAATGAAGTGGGAAAGAAGAAAGGCCTACCAAAATCTTGCAGAAGTCAGAGAAAAAGAGTGAAGATGGTGATTGTTGGGCTCCAATAATCAGCAAAGAGAGAGGGATTGAAGAGAGATTGAGAGTCTCAAAAAGAGAAACAAGAACCCCTTTTTAAGTTTTTATAACTGCATCGAGCTTCAGCCACCATGGTGACGACTGAGAAAAATGAAGATGTGGGAGGGACAATGCCATCTGCTTTAGCAGTTTAGGCAAGGCTACGGCAGAGAGAGGCTTGGATGGGAGCCCAGCCACGGTGAGAGAGAGAATAATGAGAGTGGAGTGGCGAGAGAGAGAGTTTAAGAGAGGCTAGGGTTTTAAGGCTTTTATTTTAGAGATAGGGTTTTGCGGCAATAAAACAAATATAGGCATTCTTCATCGGGAGGACTAAGGCCATCACCTTCCTCTCCAAATGGTTGAGCTGGCCCTGCGCGGCCACAAGGCCATCCACACACATGTACCGTGTATGTCTACATCTCCTCTATCTAGAGATATCCCATTTGTTCTGTGATGCTCCACCTTAAGAAAGAGATGGCCCAAAAGGCGAACCGCCCAAGGACTAAGACCAGTGTTTTGAAACTCAGCCCGACCTGTGGTTAAACGACTGGCTCAACCATAGCCGGCTCAGCCACATGCCAGTTATTTAAAAAACCTTTATAACAAATTAACACGCATAAAACCCTTAACCCGTGGTCAGTTCTAAGACATTTAAAAAAATAAAAAAATAGTTTCAAAAATTTCAAAAAAACACTTTCCTTAAAAATAATATATTTAATTTCGTGTGCCCAATACTTCCTCATCCCTTTTTATAGCTTATTTATGTGGGATTTTTTTTTAAACTTACCGATGTGGGGCTTGAGTAAAATGTAGTTGTAAGTGTTGTAACTTGTAAAGAATCCAGAGTTGGCTGTGATATCCCTGTCCAGTTGGGCTGAGGAGCACACCACCAATGTGGGGAGTCCCACATCGGTAGTGAAGGATGAGATTTGGGGGTTTATTTGAGGCCACCCCTTTTGTAATGACCCGTTCCGAGTTTTCCCGATTTTTGAAGAGATCTCTGAGTTGTTTTCTGGACCATCGTAGAAGTAAGGCGAGTGTGGGCGCCGTAGTGGGCCTCAGTTTGCATGATTTCGAGTTCTGGACCTCGAAGGACATTCTGGTAATCTTGTAATTATTATATATTTTGTCATGAGAAACTTTTAAAAATCACATGCTTTCCCACTCGATCTTCAACGTTCGATTTTCGTGGGTTTCGATCTTTAAAAAAAAAAAAGTTTCAAAAAAAAAAAAACCCTCTTTTCCCTCTCTAGTTTTTCAATCTCTTTCCCCGCTTGCTTTTCTTTTTCTTCCTCTTCCTTCTTTCTATGGTTTTCTCTGTTTTCCTGGGCTTTTCCCCTTTGATTTTCATCAATTTTCTTTAATTTCCCTGATTTTCCTAGTTTTTCCTCCTTTTTCCTTGCTTTCTCCTTTCAGTTCAACTGAGTGATTGAGTTGACTCGGTCGATTTCGAGTCGACTCAGTCGGGTACCTAGGTTAACTCGACCCTTGGGCCTAGTTTGCACTTGGTCTAATGGTGAGACCCAGTCCAGGCTCAACAGACCCAGTCTAGGCCCAACAGACCCAATCCAGGCCCGACAAACCCGATCCAGGCTCAGACCCTATCCTTGATCTGGCCTATCTAGTCTTGGACCCGACCCAACCAGACTTGACCAAGCCCAATTCTGGTGGGTCCAACCCTTTCGGCTAGGCCCATTTTCTGGTCGGCCCGTTTTCAGCCCGTTTTGGGTCTGTCTTTTGTTCGGCCTCGTTTTAGCCCGTTTTGCCTTATTTACTTATTCGTTCCCCTCTTTTTTAACAGATCGAGCTCCCTTCGGTCCCTCAGACCTCTTGCTCGCGAGAAAGATAGGTTAGGAGAGAAAAGATAAAGGTAAAATGGGTGCACCCTAAGAGAATTCTCACAATGCGAAAATTAGTTCCTCGCAAATATATAAGTTTAATTAGGGTGGGCATTTAGACAAGAGTATTTTCTTCTAGCAGACATGAGATTTCAAAATTTTAGGTGAAATTACCATTTTTCCTTCACGTTTTTTAAAAAATTATGAGTTTTTCACATCGTCCGAACTTAAGTCCACCGTCCAAACCATTTTAATAAGTTAAAGATGGTATGAACGTATGTAATAGGATGGTTCCACCAATCAGAGTTCAAAATGTTCGGAGTTGGGATCGGGCAAGGGGAGAGCAGCAGGTGGAGGACTCTTTATCTTTTTTCTCTTACTCTTCAGAAACGGCTGAATTGTTGCCTCCCCTTCTCTTCTGTTCTCTTTTCTCTGTCTCTTTCTCTTTCTACTTTCTTCTTGCTACAGGACTGTGGTGCACCAGATTCATCTTCTTCTTGTGGCTGCCGTCCCTGCAATTCAAGGTTCCGCCCAGATCTGTCCACGCTTGATGCCTCTATTGCCAGTGATTTGGTTGCTGCCTGAATTACTACCAAAGCCAGCGCCTCTCCTTTTCTTCTCTGTTCTTTCTCAGTTGTAACAAAGATTCCCGTCACTGCAACCAGCCATAAGACTAGCCACTTCTTCTCTCTTGCTTGCCGGCTCTCCAGATAGGCAACCGTCCCTGCCTGGCTCAGTCTCCAGGCCTGTTAGAAACCAAAGCCCAAACAACCCTACTGTTGGAGTCTTTCCCGTTTGTTGACCACCATCAACCCCTCTTCTACTGCCAGTTTTCTTCTTTCTTTCTATTCATCCAAGCCTTCTACAACTCGTCAGGTTTGTTGCCGTCAGTCGTCTCTTCAGTTGCTGTTTGGGCGCTGCAACGTCCGCCACTGTTGGTGTTAACGCTACGGGAGAACAGGGGACGAGCAGTGCAGACAGGGGCATGCCTCCTCACTGTTGTTGTTGGCACTGTGCTAGACTAGGTGCAAGATTACATGGGTTCTTTGTGCAGTACTGAAAGGAAAAGAAGAAGAAGAAGAAGATAATGAGGAGAAATGGGTTGATGGAGAAAAGAGGAATGGCGGTAGTAATACAAGACGAACGACAGCATTTGGGCTCCCTGTTCTGAACAGAGAAGAAAAGGAGGCGCTGACTCTAGCAAAAATTCAGGCAGCAACTAGATCACTAGCAGCAGAGCGTCGAACGTGGACAGATCTGGGTGGAACCTTAAATTGCAGGGACGGCAACCACAAGAAGAAGATGAATCTGGTGAGCCACAGTCATGTAGCAAGAAGAAAGTAGAAAGAGAAAGAGAGAGAGAACATGAGAGAAGGGGGAGGCAGCAGTTCTGCCGTTTCTGAAGAGGAAGAGAAAAGAGAAAAAGAGTCCTCAACTTGATGCTCTCCCCTTGCCCGATCCCAACTTCGAACATTTCGAACTCTGATCGGTCGAACCATCCTATTACATGCGTTCAGACCATCTTTAACTTAATAAAATGGTTTGGACGGTGGACTTTAGTTCGGAAGATGTGAAAAACTCATAGTTTTTTAAAACATATGAGGGTAAAATGGTAATTTTAACTAAAAATTTGAAATCACCACCCTCTAATTGAGATATCTTAAAAAATTTGGAAGAGGGGAGGGACAGAGAACACGCTAACAAATACATGTCAAATAGAGGACATGGCGGCATCGCTTCTTCTAGTCTCTTCAATTTAAAAGGCCCTCCCAAGCAACCGCTGTGCCTCTCTCTTTCTCTTTCGAGCTCTCTCTTTTTTTTCATCTGCCAATTTCCAGAATCTAAGCGGGGAAATGGCTGACGAGGAGAACAACTTTTGTATCACCCGGGTAGCGGCCAAGAAGAGGGCCGCCGCTGTGCAGGAGACGCAGTTCCCCGCCTCGAAGAAGACTCGAGTTGCTTTGGGAGAGCTAACCAACCTCCCTACCAATCTCTCTCACCAACCCGTTCCAGATGTCGAACCCTCCAAACACAAATGCCAAACGAGAAAGAAGGAGCAGAAGCCAGAGGTGATTGACATTGATGCGAACATGGATGATCCGCAGATATGCGCACCTTATGCGTCGGATATCTACGAGTATCTTCACTCCATGGAGGTATGTGGAGTTGTACCTTTTCTTTGATGGTTTTCAGTTTTTGGAGTTGCTTTGATAGTCTTACTTGTTTTGGGTTGTGGGTTTTCGGTTTCTCCAGCTTAAGAATTGGTCTGTATCTGTTTGGGGCGGTTTGGTTTGAATGGTAGGCTTTAATTTTCCGTCCTGTTCTTTGGATTCCGTTTGACAAATATTGGACCCGGATTTGATTCACGATTCATTTGGGATAGGAAGTCGATTATTTGTTTATCAGAAGAATTTTATTTCAGTTCTCTCTGGGTTTGATTTGGAATGCAGTCTTTCACTTTTCTGTCTGCTGAATGCATTCTGTTTGATTACTTCCGCGATTTGGTTTTGTTTAATGTACTTTGGGATGCCACTGTCAGCTTATGTAACTACGTACTGGATATTTCTTCTCTTATGGGGTTTGATTTGAAATGTGAGGTTCATCTGGTATGTAGGTTTTCATTTGTCTTCTGAATGGATTCTTCTTGCAAATTTAGGATCATGGGTTTTGTATTTGTTTAATTTTCCAGGATGTTGAATTTTGGTTTATACCATTTGTCTATTTTAGGGTTCAGGCTTTCAGATCATCTATCCAGGGATCAGATTTTAAGTCTTTCTTGGTATTCTATTTGGAATGCAAGTTATTTTTTTGCCAGGCGATTGATTTTGCTTGGCTTGGGTTTAGTGCTTTGATTTAGAAGTGGGTTGATTTTTCCTTCACCTTCTCATACACCATACTTGCTTAATGTTTCTAGTTCTGTAACTCTTGGTTATTGTTATTTACTTATGCTCTTTCTTCCCAATTTAAGCAAGTTGGGAGTGTTGATTCTAAGAAGCGACTCCTTTTTCCTATTCAGATAGATCCAAAGAGACGGACATTACCCAATTTCATTGAAGCCATTCAAACTGATGTGACTGCCAACATGCGAGGAGTTCTGGTGGATTGGTTGGTTGAGGTTGCTGAGGAGTACAAGCTTGTTTGCGACACTCTTTATCTTACTGTCTCCCACATTGATCGCTTCCTCTCTTCACACCCTCTCAACGGAGGGAAGCTCCAGTTATTAGGTGTTTCTTGCATGCTAATTGCATCGTATGTGACCAAACTGTGCTCTTTCACTTTTCTTCTGTTTGGCCTTTGACTGTTTTCTTCTCTTATGACAATGTCACTTATGGGGGCAATGCAGAAAGTATGAAGAGATCAGTCCTCGTCATGTTGAGGATTTCTGTGACATAACTGTTAATACTTACACCAAGCAAGAGGTAATGCCATTCTCTGGAAATACTGTGTGTTTCTCTTTTTGTCTATCCATTCGTCTTGCTATCCAGTTTTTAGGGGTTGTGAATGTTTCTTGTTTACTTGCAGGTGGTAAATATGGAGACTGACGTTCTAAAGTTTCTGAACTTTGAGATGGGAAGTCCCACCACAAAGACTTTCCTTAGGTAAGAAGGCTTGAAATTTGCTAATCAGATTTTTTGTCTTTTTCCTTGGTTTTTTGACTTTTTTCATATGTTCTTTTGTTGTTAACCTTATTAGGGGAGTCCAATGTTATGGATACTTGTGTTGGGAAAGAGTTATAATTTGTGTTTAATCCAAAAAAGTAAATGACACGGTGTAACTTTTTTAAAATTCCATTTTTGTTTCTAATCATATCAGAGAAGTAGGATCTTTAGAAATTCTTGTTGTTGATCCACGGAAAAAGGAATAAATAATTAATACATTCCCTTTTTGTTCGTGTCAATCTCTTTTAATAGTTGTCACACCTTTTTTTTTTTTTTTTTTTGAAATGGTTCATATCTAAATACTAAATAACAAGCACCAGCAGTGCGAGTTGTCACACCTGATTTGATTAGCTTCTACTGCAATGTTGGACTAATTCTACTTTATCTTATGTTGATGCAGGAGGTTTGTAAGGGCTGCTCAAGAGGATAAAAAAGTAAGTTCTTCTGATCTTGTTCTTCTGGTTCACTTTGTCCAGATGCAGCATATTCTATTTGACTATCTCAAAATTCATGAGTGAACCTGGGGCAGTGTGGAAACATGAAATCACATTGTCAAATTGATTTTTCCTGTGTGTTAAGACACAAACAGCCAATAGAGAGAAAAAAAAAAAGGCTGCTTCACATCCAATCAATCCCTTTCCCTTTTCTTTTTCAAATGGGCTTCTAATTTCTGATATAGTCAAGGAGTAACAACAAATGCTTTCTACAGTTTCAGAATCTGCAATTTGAGTTCTTGTGTAATTACCTCGCGGAGCTAAGCTTATTGGACTATGGCTGTGTATGTTTCTTACCATCCATGGTTGCTGCCTCAGTTGTATTTCTCTCAAGATTAACCATCCATCCAAACATGCACCCTTGGGTAAGAACTACATTTATGTTATTTTGAATTTCAATAGTGGATTAGTTTATTCCCTCGAATGTTGGATTCATTGAATCATTTGATGCATGTAATTCAGAGCTCAACACTGCAACACCACTTGGGTTATAGGCCTTCAGAGCTTAAAGAGTGTGTCCATGCCATACATGAGTTGCAAATGTGTAAGAGAGGAAGTTCGCTAAAAGCAATACGAACTAAGTACTCACAGCATAAGGTATACAATCACATGTTTCCAATGAACAATGTTTGCTTGTTTATTGTATTTTTGAGGTAGAAAAGGTTGGGAATCTGTGGTATGTTGGCCTTTTGAATCATCAACATAGAGTCGTTTGGCCCCTAGAAAATTGAATAACCTCATGGGTATGTGACCCAATGTATGTACAGTATACAGTAAAGAGTTGGGCACAAGGGTAATTGGCTACAGAACATTGTACTGCTCTCTCTCTCTCTCTCTCTCTCTCTCTCTCTCTCTCTCTCTATAATGCTAATACATTTCCAATCAAATTGGCTGTTTTGCAAAAGTTCAAGTTTGTGACAAAGTTGTGTGCTCCTTCGGAGATCCCTCCCCTCTTCTTTGAGGATTTGAAGACATAGGTAATGGGTAGAAGGTTTTGGAAGCACATTTCAATGTAGAGGTCACTGCTGGATTGGGTTTAAGCGCTCTAGAACTACTCGGAGTTGAGATGTGATCCTTTTCAGATTGGAAAAGTTTGGAGCTTTCATTCGGCGGAATATCTTCAGTGCAGGTGTTCAGGCATATCATGTTTGTTGGAGGAAGAACACAATTTTGTGGGAAGGGATGAAGTTGGGGGATCATGATGATGAATGAAGAAGTGAACACCAGTGCTTGTATTTGGTACTCCTTGAAAGAAACAAGAATATGTTTTGGAAACATGATGTACTTATTTACAAGTGACCAGATCATTTTCTTGTACCACTAATCTTATGCCTGATAGTTTGATTAAAAAAATTAACTATCCATCTTCAGTTGAGTGATGCAACTGTCTACTCTGTGCTTCATCCCTTGTTACTTAAGGAATCGAATGAAATTATGTGGAATTGTCCAGGGCATCACTGGTTTAACTTATTAAATTGGCTTGAGCAGTTGTCCACTTTATTGATAGTTCTTTAATCTAGGAATAAATTTGCATGACTTACCCAACGTTGGGTAGTTCAACTCGTTACTTCTTGCCTCAAGAAGCGAGAGGTCATAAGTTTGAGTCCTAACGGAGTAAACTGGGAACATCCTGTATGGGTGTGGGGCGCACTCCTGAAGGGTTTAGAGGGGTCCTTGCCTTTTTGTTCTCCTCGATCATAAAAATAAAATAACACGACTTAAAAGTCAAAGACCCCATGAAAGAAGGCTGTTTTTTGTTTTTTCTTTCGAAAGGTAAGAAGGCTGTTCATTGTTGGTTGTCATGTTGGAATGTAAAAATCACAAATAATTGAAGCAAAGGATGTAGGATTTGGACTTTGCGTTTGCATTGGAAAAATGTTTTTAAGTAATTTCAAGACAGTTAACCAAGTTATTCTGAATAGTTTTTCTAATGCAAACACAAAGTTAATTCAGTGACTTAAAAAACAATTTTATAATGCAATTCCTTACTAACTGAACCATTCAATTCCTTGATCCAAAACTTTTCGTTCTTTCTATGAAGGAGAGGTTATTAAGCTGGGAGATTTTAAAATCCACGAGATTCCTCTCAAATGTAAGAATCCAAACATCCTTTGTAAAAAGAAGTCTTGCAACATTCTTTTTATCGCTAACCCCATTTCACAGTAATTGTCTTTGTATCTTTTCTATTCTAACTATTGTTTATTTTTTTTTATGACCAGGTATCAAACTATTGGAAGTGATTTGTTGGAATTAAGCGTTGAACTTGAGACCCTGTTTATTGACCGTCAGGCCAACCCTTAGGGTCAAATAGTCTAACTATTTTAGAGAGATTTTGAAGTGACTCTAGTTTTAGTATTGTAACTAATATTGTATATGATAATTTTTTTAAGAAAAAAATGACCAAAGTCCTAAAATGAAAATGATCTCTTGAACTAAAATTTAATTGTAGATATTTTATCATTTAAATTAAAATAGTAGATCAATAGGTATTATAAAATTAAAAATATCCTTATCTATCTTTATTCTCAAAATATATTTTCATTAGATTTATATTTTGAGTAGTCGTTTATGTCATTTAGAATTAAGCTATAACATCACAAGTTATTCTACAATATAAAATATAAAGGAATTGAGGATTGATATAATTTTTTTTAATAATGTGGACAGATATATTTTTTTGGGTGGATAGTATTCAATAATATATTTGTGTTAAAATGTAAAGTTTGATTATTTTATTACATAGGATCACTAAATATTATCAATTATCATAAACTTAAAATATATCAAATTTCTCTTTTTTCCTCTTTTTTCCTTATAATTACCAAGCAAAATAAGGAGAATCACTCGAAAAAAGAAACTCCTACTAAAAAATCTCTAAATAGGGAAAACCTTAGAAAGCTTTCCCCTTATCCAAATGCTGCCTAGGTTAAAATAAATAATATAAGAATAAATAATATTTTTTTTAAATACCATTTGTTCTAAACATAGTTAGCAATTCTCCATTTAATACTCACATTATATCTGTGTTGTACATATTTTCTAAAAAAAGCTCTTAATTTCTCTTATCCATCTTCTGCAAAAATTATTCAAAAGAATTTATACATAAATACATATATTTTTCAAACTCATTTACCACTTAAGTAAAATCAAACTATTGAGTCCATTTATACAAAAAAGAAAACTCAGTTCCATATTAAATTCCAAGCTTTTTATTGTTGAAGTAGAAAATAAATAGTTTATGTAAGAATCAAAAAAATTCTAGTTCTGAGGAAGAATTTTAAATCAATAATTTATTTTGTGATATTCATATTTATATAAGAAGAATTAAATTTGAAATATAAAGAATTTTATATATATGCATAGATCAAGATATCTCTGTTACCATTTATTTGTACAACTCAACTTGGACTTGACTCGAATCTCGAAATGATGAAGAAAATGGGGAAAACTTGCGCTCTAGAGAGAGAATGGTTTCTCCTTATAGCAAGGGGAAAAGGACAAAAGATGATGGAGAGGGAAAAAGGAGGAAAGTAGGTCTTACATCGTGCGGTTAGGCTCAATATGAATTTAATATTAACCTAATCTGAAATATGGGCATCCAACTCAACCCATTTAAAATGTGAGGTGGTCCGAGCAAAAAAAGTTTAACCCATTTTAGTTGAGTTAAGGTAATGATTTGTGTAATCTAATTTGCTCGAATCATCTGAATTATATACAGATACACATTATTTTTTATATAAGATTTGATGAATTTTTAGGTTTAACTCTTTACAATCATTATATTTTAGTGGTGAAAACTTATTTTTCTAAATATCTTTTCACTTGAAGCATCCAAATATAATATATAAATTAAATTGTCTATTTAATTATATAAGTTGACCTGACTCAAATTAGACCGTTCAAATAAAAAATGGGTTGAGATTTTAAAAATGAGTTAGATTACGTGTAAATTAAAAGAGATCAAAATATGAGTTAGATTAAAAATTAGTGATCCAAATTAAATATAGACAGATTAAAACTTGGTTCTCAAGGGCTACGTTTGGATGGGGTCATCTCTCCTTATATTTATTTGGTAATCAAAGAATTGCTTGAAACAAGGGTAAAAAATCAAAAAATCATCTCTCATTACCTTTTTTTAATACTCAATTCAAACTTGGGGTATTTAAGAGTAACCCTAAACTTAAAAATAACTCTAGGTGAGAGGTGACTCCTGTAAAATTATTCTTCGTTCAAACATTGTCCTAGATTACACTCATGCGTGAATATTAAATAAGAGAAAATAAGAGAAACATTTCCTTTCCCTTCATCTTCCTTCATCCAAAAATAGCCCTAGTCTAACTAAGGATTAACATTGGGTTTGAACCCTTGATCAGTATATTTTCTAGTTTGTCACCTCTTTTTTAAAAATTGACCTATACACTGATAAGGCACTGTAACTGTTTTGCTCTTCAATTTACTTTAATAGATTGATAATATTCTCATTTATTTTTTACTTTTTAATTTAGATAAAATAAATTGAGGGCTCATTTAAAAAATAGCAAGTACGAATTAAGAGAATTAGCTGGTACACGAAAATTGATGTGAGCCTGGCAAAAAGTGTCAGATTTTTATTTTTAAAATCTCTAAATAAATGTTTTTTCCTAGCTTGTTTTGCTGACGCTTCACATTTCTCAATTGACGGCAGAACCAACAGATACGAACAAGAATAGGTTCAGTGTTTCATTCACTCACTCACCCACCACTACCAAAACTTTCAACATCTCCCACCAAAAACATCAAATTTTTGTGTTTTGAGTTTCCCCACAAACCCAGGATCGATTCTGCAAGTTGGGCATTCCGGCCTCTCTCACAGAAGAAAAATGCCATTGTCGTGCCTGGGATGAGAAAGGAGAGCTCTGATTTCCTTGGCATTTCACTCTCCAGTTCCATACATTCCACTGCTGTACGTTTTCTTTTCCTTTCTCCTTGCACGCATTGTTTACTCACTTGTTTTCCTTGATGGGTTTTTGAGTGTTAGTTTCCCACATTTTGAGGGATTTTCTTGGATCTTTATGTCTTTTGTATTCTTCTGGGTTTCTCTTTCTTTTTCCTGTTTTTGACTTCAAGCCTTCTGTTTGTGGGGTTCTTGGTTTCGTCACCATCAAATGCTGTATGTATCTCTTGACAACTTCTTGGATCCTCCTCTTGTGGTTATAGGTTTCTTTGGTGTCTATTGGTATCTGTTTTAGCTGCATTGGTTGGCTTTTCCCTCTGTGATTTCTGGGGATCGGAGATTGGAATGAAAGAGTGTGCCTGTTTTCGCAACTCAAGCCATTTCTTTGAGCATTGCTTCAGTGTCACTGCCATTTGGTTTGGAAATGGATCTATGGATCGTTGCGGCAGCTGCCGGTGCTGGATATCTAGCCAAGTATTGGAAGAATGAAAATGAGAACGACAAATTATCAGAATCCTCCCTACAAAATGTGGATTGTAGCGAGGCCAATTTCATGTCTCCTCTTACTAAAAGCCTTGACCAGAACAGGGTAGAACTGGACAGATTGGACAGCAATGGTAGGAACTGTCCCCTCCGCAGATGGGTGCGAAGAAAACCAGACAGAGAGACTACATTGCATTCCCAAAGTAATGGAACGGTTTCCACCGGTGGAAATTCGAGTGAAATGCAAACAAGTTTGAGGGATGACAGCAACACACTTTCTTTGTCAAATTTATGGCCAGACTTAGTTAAAAATGACAGTCATAAAGAAGATGGCAACACAATTTACAAAAATAGTGAGTTTTTTAATGGATCTGGTTGTGAAACAAATGATCAGGCAAATTTATCTCAACCTGGTGGTGTTAGTTTTAGGTTTGGCACAGGTAGAGACTCTTTTAACTGCAAAAGGTTTCGTGGGTATTCTTTCAAACCTCTTAATTCCCTTGAAAGTTGTGTCCTTGCCCAGTTTTCTAAGGAATCTGATGAAACTAAAGAAACTGTGGTCAGTTCATTTCCATCACCAGCTGTTCTAAATGTAGGGACAAATTTTATAGGCAATGGGAGCAATGTAATCAGCAATTCAATGAAGGACAGTTTGAGTTCACAATCTGAGAATGGCAAACAGAAGTCAAAAACAGAAGATGGGATGGACTCATGTGCGAAGGAAACTATTGTGATTCCACCTCGTTTTGAGGCAGGTTTGGTAGAGCTCCAAAGGAAACCGAGATGGAGGAGAGGAAAGGTGCGGCTGCAAAAGCATGACATTTGCAAAACACTTCACTCTCATGGATATTTCAACTCACAAAGTAAGTCCCCTTAGCTTTCTTTTTCTTTTTTGCTAGTTATGTGGCTTTCATCATCATCAACTAACAATCATCTCAATGCCTTGCCTTGTCCAATATATGTTTGTTTGGCCGTGGCATTTTGATGTAGGACAACTAATAAAGTAACCCTAAATGCATAAATTGGTTCCCTAAAAGTTAAAAGGGATGAAAATAATTCACCTAAAACTAATATGGACTGAAATTAAATTTCAATTAATAAATTCACAATGAAATAATATGATGAGCTGCAAGTAATAAAGAAATCCAGAAATCCAATGTAACTAATTCATTAATAATCCAAGCACTTAAAATGGGTAATGGGTATGGTTTAAGTTGGGCACATGGAAAATAGTTTAATAGATGGATGCTTAGCAGTCACGTGGGGAACTTAAGGAAGTTAGGGCAACCATTCGAAAGAAAAGGATACGGCAGCAAAGAAAAGAGGAAAAGGGGACGGCAGCGAAGGGAAGGCTTGGGAAAGGATACGGAAGCAATAGGAAGGCTGCAAGGGTTGACGATAGAAAGGGGAAAGGAAAGCCAAAGAGGGTCTTGGAACAGCAATGAAGGGCTGATTAGAGAGGGGCAAAAGCAAACAAATGGGTTGGGGAAGATCACGGCAGCAGTAGAGGGACTTTGGGGTTCTTGGTAGCAAAGGACAGCACTGGGGTGGCTTTTGGAGAAGAAAGGAAAAGAGGAAAAGAGAAAAGAAGAGAAGAAGAAAAAGAAAGCACTTGAAAAAGAAGGTATGGACTCACACCAAGCCTCACGCCAAGCCTCTTGCTCAAGGAATCACTCCCACAATATGAAATAGCACCTTTGCACAGGTATCTTGCGAAAAATCTCAATTTTTATTCATCAATCGTATATCATAATGCTTACAAGAGAGGGCTTTTATAAGAGATGCCACCCTTAAATAAAGAAACTCCTAAAAATAGCCTAAAACGAAAATAAACTCACTTAAAATAAGAAATCCTAATTTCTAATTACAATTAAATCGAAAATAGAAATAAACAATAAAAAGAAACTCTAAATTCATAGGTAAATCTGCTGCTCCGCATCACATTTCTACTTCACTCCATTTTAGGTTTACATTCGGGAAATCCTTGTTGTACAATACTATTGCATTGCACTTCATTCCCAGAATTAAAAAGTTATGTGGCTTTTTCACAGGAAATAAGAAAAATGTTGATAAAAACCAAATTATTGCTAAAGTATAATGCTATTGGCACATTGGTCAGACACTTCCACTAGGGGACGAAGTTCCTGGATCAAGTATGTGAGGACTATTACTGCTTTTGGTCTTGCATGACCTGTTAATGCAGAACATACTGAAAAAAAAAAAAAAAAAAGATGCAGGCCTTGCTGGTGGAAAACTATAACAGTCTCACACTGGTTCCTCCGTGACAAAGTTTCTGAATGTATATATATTCAAGCTTGGGAACATCCTTCGCAGCCTGGTTTAGGAAGTGGCTTTCCTTCCTTCACTATGTTTGTTTGTGTGGGCTTTTTGTTTTTAAAAAAAATTAAATCCTTTCTTTTCTGTTGAAGTCCTCAGGATGCATGGATCTACCATGTTGACTCAAGGGTTTTTTTACTCCCTTTCCATCTAGCCAAAATTGGAATTAAGTTTTGATTGTCCTACTCCTCTCCATATTTTTTATTCTATCTTACTTCTCAGTGTGTCAATTAAATCGTCTTTCTTGGAAAGGTCTCGTGTGAGTGGATTCCTTGCCAATGGTCCTCTCCTTATTTCTTATTCTATCTTACGTCTCAGTGTGCCATTTTTCCTTCAACAATTTGGAAATCATGGTTTCCCTTTATGTTGCATGCTACTTTCTCATGCCAATGCTTTTTCTGTTTTAAATTCTTACCAATTAATGTTTCCATTTTAAAGGAATAACATAACTTGGATGTTTTGAGACTGATATGGCGAATTGAGTTTATTGACAAAGCCATAAATCTAAATAAAGATATTATTGAGAAATAATAAAAGCAATAACACAGCGACCAACAGGTCATATGAAACTGGCTTCAAACAAGACATATAAAACAAGAACCTACCCAAGGAAGTATTGAGAGTATCCCAAGTTGATCCTATAAGCTTGATGCCAACTTCTAATATTTGAGCACTAGAGCTTGGTAAAGGGTTTTAAGCCAAGAACCCGCGAGATTCTTGTATGTTTTGCAACCTCAATTAATTATGGCACATCAAGAATCTTTGTTTGGAATCTCTAGGTGTTCATTATTGCCAGAGACCATAATATAGCTAGAAGCATCAAGCACCCTATATAGTTCTGCATCTGTGAGAACCACATCTCTCCATCTAGGTAAAGATGAAATTAGATAAACTCCTTGGGGAGACCTTAGAAATGCCTAAAAATGAAAAAAAAAAAAAAATTCTCTGCCTATATTGCCTGATCAATGGATCAATATGTTATTGATGTTCTCAACTTCCCTAAGACAAAAATACATGCCGCAAAATACTAAGCTGAATAGAATGCAGAACACACAGTAACAACGACCCTAAGGACTAATGCAAATAAGAGGGAAAACAATGCCTATGATCACACATGAAATTAAGATCTAAATTAATAATTGCAATTTAAGAATATAACCCTGTCACAACTAATCATGCAATCTTTGGAATCTAATATAAGTAATTATAAAACAACCTAGTCCAAGTCACATCTGCAGTCAAGGTCCCTCAAAACAAAAGGGTTTCTCAACTTCCACAAACATATAGGCTTTTCATCAGAAATAGGGCTTAAGTTGGCTGTTTGGCAATGAGAAACAATTGACAGCAGTAATATGTATTCTTAATAGTGTGGGACAGCAAAATAGGGGATCTTAATAGATGTCGCAGCAGTATACAGTCATATATGGGACTGTTATGGGTTAGGACAACAGTTTATGGGACTGTTTTAGGTTAGGACAGCAGTTTATGGGGCTGTTTTGGGGTAGGAAGGGTGATTAGGGTTAAGGTTTAAAGGATATGGCTAGAATTAGGGTTAAGATGTAGATTTAGGGTTAGGGTTTAGAAAATAAGGCTAATAGATGGGAAAGAGAGGGACGGTAAAGCTATGGTTGATGTAGGGGTTGGGGCGACAACGATAGGAAAGGGAAATATGGACATCGTGGCAGTTTGATTTAGGTTTTGGGTAGTAGGGATAGGGCAACAATCTAAGGAAAGAAAAAAGGCAAAATTCGAAAATTCTAGGGTTCAAGAGAAGAAGAAAGGAAGATGAAAGAGAAGAAAAAAGAGAAGAAAGAGATAGGAAGAAGAGAGAAGAATTCCTATGAAGAGGGATGGGCTTCTCACCCTGCTTGGATTCCAGCAAGAAAGTGACGTATGCATGAACAAGAGGAGTTCTCCAAAAAAATCAATTCTATTAATCACGTTCGACTATGACTTACATGTGGATTATATAGTGTTTACAATAAAAATGCCCAAATTGCCATTACAATAAAACATACCCAAATTGCTCTTAAATAAATATTACAATAAAATTTCCTAAACTACCCTCAATTAAAATAAAACTAAAATTAAACCTATATAATAAAATAACAGATAAAAAAAATGTGGTGACATGCTCCGTATCAATACATCCATTCACAATAATGTCTTCCCTACTATAGATAGTTGACAAAATATTTTGCCTGAAGTTGCTATCCAACATAAGGCCATCACTCTACCTCCGACCTTCCACACTTTCAAGGTCATCAGGGAGGGCTTATTCATTGCTACAATGTGCTTAGAGAAAGGACTTTATAGAAAATTGACTTTTACTATCCGAAGACCAAATTCTGATGCCAAGCTTTGTGATGAAGGCTAATGGTCGTGACTGTAAGAAAACACACTTCCCAAAAACCCCCAACTTAAGATAGGATTTAGATCCAGATCCTCTGATTTGAATCAAGGATTTCAATAATAGAAACCTTGAAAAGTCTTAACTCTCACTTCCACTCAAGAAGGAGAAAAATGGTTCTAATTTCACTAGGATAATTTGTCTTAAACAAAATCACCAATGAAATTAGGTGTTCAAATGAATTCAATATGAATGTGGTAATTTCAAATGCAAAGGTTTAATGCAATTTAATCGAATCCACAAATTAAATGCAAGTAAAGAAACCAAATGCATGCATGAAATTGAATCCTGTACAAATTCAAATTGAAAACAAAAGAACCTTCTAATGAATTAAATTTGCATTGTGGAATCAATTTTAATTAAGTATTGGTATGATGCACTAATTGAACACTTAAATTCAAAATGGAATCAACAAACCAATCACTTAAGTTGTGTGCTCTACATTAGCATCCCAAGCTCCAATTTATAGAGTTGGAGTTGGAGAAAATTGAGGAAGTAAAATAATAAAAAAATACATTGCTTCCCAAGCATGTCATGCATGCCCAATCCTTTCTAACTTAGTGTAAATGCTAATTTCAACTTCCAACAATGGGATTCATCCATGTGGAATTATTACATCATACTTGAAAATAAAAAAAAATGAAAAAATACATCATAAACCATAATTAACCATGGGTGAATTTTGGCTTGGAATATTCTTGATATGATTCCAATTTGTTGCTTGAATTTGAGCTCCAATCTATCCGTGACTGATCCACACCCAAGCCAAGGATTTTTTGCTAAATCCATGGTTTCTAAATTGCATTTATTGAGATATATTTAGATGATTTAGATTTTGGTATATTTAGTTACTAAAGTTGTATTTCTCATTTTAGTCATTTCCTCTTTTATTTATTTTCCTTCCTTTTTTGTATTATGTTTCCTTTATGAATATAAATCATAGGGTCTCTCCTTGATTAAGGAAGACACACCATATTCTCTGTGTGTTATTCTAAATGGTACAAAGCCTAAGATCATTTTCCTATGTTTGATTTCGTCCACTTTGTGTGTGCGAGAAAACCATCCAGCTTTCTTCTCTCCCTCTGCCGATGTGAATTTCTCGGCAAAGGGAGGAGCCATACTTTAAAAAAAAATAAAACCCTTCCTTCCGATCCCTAATTTTATTTCTTCTCTCAGATCTCGCTGCACCTTCCGCAACCTCTCTTTTTCAACACCCACGAAACGGACGATCTGTTCTGAAGACCAACGACTGGATCTCAAAACCATAAAAAAAAGAAACCTCTAGCCGCCAGATCTAGGCCTCCCCAGATTTAGATCTGTTCTCAATTTCAGATTCCACTTCAGATCTTTGCTTGGACTCCAAATCTGGTCTTTCTTCTCAGACAACCTCTCTCGTCCTCCTCTCTTCTCGATCGGTTGTGACCCTCTATCTCTCGAATGAGTGAGCGATAGGGCCTCTGCACCTACCCTGTGAGCACTGCATCTCCAACTCAACAATCCAACACTGCGGCCTCTGTCCTCGACTCAGATTTCCGTTTCTGATTCTAGATTTGTGCCTTGCAGACCGTCTCCGACTCCTGTGATCGGCACTTCAGGCCTTTCCACAACAAAAAAAAAAAAAACAAAAGTATTTTTTATACTGCCCAACCCTTCTGTCCATTTGTTAGAGGACCAGAGTTGCGCTCCTCTCTTTCGCTCGCGTAGGCCATTCTGGTTGTCTCTTCTTGTTCGTCGGGCTGCTTCGAATTCTAAGTGCTCTATCGTCCTCATCATCAATGCTCCATGTCCCTGCAGAGGCGTCATCCATCCCCTTCTTCCGCTGCCCACACCCGACATCCACACGAATGGAAACAAACCGCTTGATTGCTCTGTTACAACCACAACTTTTTTCCTCTCTCTCTCTCTCTCTCTCTCTCTCCTCATTCAGTGGTACGTCGGATCATATTTTTTGGTGCTCCCGCAAGACTACCATTTTCGATATTCATGCACATTTTTTTTCTTTCTCCTAGGTCCTCGTCTGAATAAATAAACTCCTCTTCCTTCCTTTTATTTGCCAAACGATTCACCATTTGCTTTCCAGATGTGCTTCTCCAGCCTTTTGACCTCTCATTTCAGAGTCTTTTCTTTTCTCTACATTTTGTGGGCGGTTCATAGGGCCATCTTTGTTTGTTCCCTTAGATCTGTAGTATTTATTCATATTTGAACCTATAATCCCACAACTCTATAGTCGTTTTTGGCCCTATACCACATCTGGATGGCGTGATTTTGAGTTTGAATGTTAGTGGAACCCTCTGCGACCTATTCTTTGTTATCGTTGAATGGAGGTTTACATTTTTATCTGTTTTACTATTCATGCTCATGTTACTGTTCTCACCGGACTTCGGCATCTTCTTCGGATCAGTTTCTCTATGCGGCGGACTTCTGTAGCGGATTCTCATTACTTCCTTTGTCTTCTGAAGCATTACCAGTGTTTCTTCCTTTTGCAGCCAACACTTTCCATGGAGCTTCCTCCTCAGAATTGATCCTCCACAACCACTTTCACAAGAGAGCAATGTTAATGTCTTTGATGGGGCGAACACTGAGATCACTTGCATCAATAGGGAGGCAAACTTGCTCCCAACTTACAAGGTGGCATTTCCTCCTTTCCTCCTGGTCACTCCAAAGAAAATTATTCATAATTTTTTCTAGAGAAGAGACAACCTTCTTGGAGCATCTGAAAGCATATATGAAGTAGACAGGTAAAACTGAAAGAATAGACTTTAGAAGGGTGATTTTGCTCCCAAATAACAGATACTTTGTCCATTTGAGACAAAGCCCAAATGGGAGCTGTATGAGCCCCACTTAGACCCCATAGCCCCCCCACACCCTACCCTACCCCTTGAATTGGATCCCTATTCAATTTGAATCCATTTTGAGCTGATCTCACCATTTGATTTAAATCCATTCAAAATTGCCCCTTTTTTACCATTGATTTTGGGACCTTTAAAACTCATGGCTTTTAAATTCCAATGGGCCTAATTTTTTATGAGAAGCATTATCTGGAAAATACCTTTGAAATGGACCCCACCTCACCCCTTGGACCCTACCCATGTGGGCCCCACCTAGTCACCTGGGCGTTGTCATGCATTCGTTGCGGAGCCCATGTGACCTGGATATATATTTATAGACACCATATGTAAGCCATGCCTTTTAATCTCACCCATCTATGTGGCGCAGATGGCGCCCCTCACACCTTTCTACCTCTGTTTATTACATTCTTACCAAATTTGACTTTCAAATCCCATTGATTTAGCCTAATTAATCCCACCATTAGATAAGTGAAATTTTGAAGGTCTTAAAAAATATGGCTACTCTTGTTGACTCAAGATGGAATTTTTTTAAGCACTATATACAAGACAAAGTCTTTCAAACCCACCCATCGATGTGGGCCAAGTGGGGGCATTGGGCCGTTTGCATCAAACTTGATGCAGACTCTTTTCCGGGTGAACCTTATTCTACAAGTTTGTGCATGAAGTTTGGCCCTCCGTCCTCCCTTATACCTACCTACCCCCGTGAATTGCACTCTTAACCAATTTGACTTTTAAAGCCCGTTGCTCTAACCCAATGAATTTCCATCGTTAGATAAATGTGAAATTTTGAGAGTCTTAAAGAATATGACTTTTCTTATCGAATCAAGATGAAATTTTATAAGTACCATATATAAGCTAAGGTCTTTGAAACCCATCTATCTATTCGGGTTTCAAAGATCTATGCCTGCATATAGTGCTTATAAAAAAATAGCTTGATTGAGTGACTCTAAACATAGTTTTGAATGACCTAAAATTCAATAGTAGATAGGGGTGTAATTTTATCAAGTTCAATCCCACGGCCAAATTCATTCAATCAAGCTGATTTTTTAAAAGCACCGTTAAATAAATGTGAAATTTTGAGGTCCTTCAAATTTTATAAGCACCATATACAAGTCAAATTCTTTGAAACCCATCCATCCATTTGTGTTGAAAAGATCTATGCCAGCGTATAGTGCTAATAAAAATTTAGCTTGATTGATTCTAGGTATGGTTTTTAATGACCCAAAAATCAACAGTTGATAGGAGTGCAATTTTATCAAGTTCAATCCCATGGCTAGATTCATTAAATCAAGTTGAATTTTTATTTATCTTTCAAACCCACCCAACCACTTGATCATAAGTGGACTCCACATGAAGCTTTACCAATGGGGAACTTTATAGGGTGCATGGCTACATATACATACATATACATACTTGAATCTTGTTATTAAAAAAAACCTTAGGATATTCTATTTGCTACAAAAGGGATACAAACTTTGTCATCAAGTTCAAGTTTATTTTGTTTGTTATTCAGAAAGAATTGGTTGTTATTTTAGGACTCATGGATCTCTTTAGCACTTGCATTATCATAGTGTAAACCAATCTTTCGCCTTTTGCTGCATGATATGCCCATGTCTCTTACTCTAGTTTTAAGCTGCTTCAAAGATGAACTATAGCTTTCAGCTACGTGCCATTATATTTCCTTGATATATTCTCATATAACACTGGTATTCTGGTTCCAGGTTCACATGATGGAATTCTTCTTTTCTCTCTTGGGATCAGTCTTGGTGTGATATTTACTGTCCTATCCAATAGAAGAGAAGTAGATAGATTGAAAGAGTTGTTGAAGCGAAGACAAAATTTGGTTCATGATTTACATGATGAACTTGAGATGAAGGATTCACTAACTGTCAAGGAGCTACCAAATGAAGATTGTATATTCCAAGAACACAATGAGTCTTCTGCTAATATTCAGGAACAAATTGATTTTCTACCTTATCAAGATCCAACTGCATTTTTCCCTGACAAAGGAGCCAGTTTACCTACTGAATACAATGATGAAAAAATCCATATCCTGGAACATGAAGAGACATCAGAGTCTATGAGTAAAATTGAAGCAGAGCTTGAAGCTGAATTGGCAAGGTTGGAATTGAGCAGTGCCAATTCTGGTCTAGCTAGAAGATTGTCCGACTTTGGTCAGGTAAGCTTGTATTTACTTCTTTGACATTTTATGTCACAAGAAAGAGGAATGTTTACTTTCTTTTTAGAAAAGGAGTATCTACAAAAAGTTAGCATTTTTTGCAAGTTGAGATCCAATGGAAGCGATTAGTGTCATTCACTTTCAAAGTCCGTGTCATTCAGTGCAATTGATACGTCTTAAGTATGTAGTTACCTCATCAAAATAGCCACTGTTTGTTCAGTCATTTTCTCAAGAACCACTTTTTTTTTTAATGATCTCTCAGCAATACCCATTTGAAAATATGTTATCAGCTTCAAACTTTGTTAAGAATTGAGGATTTAACATAAATCCTATTAAATATAATTGTCACAGAAATACAGCACTTGAATCAGTGTTATTGGAGTCTCATCATCATCAAAGCCTTTGTCCATCCATCTAGGGTTGGCCTTTTGGGTTTTGCTTTTCCACTTATCCTATTAACAATCATGTTCCATCACCTAATATTCTATCTTCATATCTTACCACCAATTCATGTCTTTGACAGCCTCTCACTTTCATTACCTTCTACTTGTGATCCTCTGCCTCTTCATATTGGGTCTCTAGTCTTCTATTGGTGTATCTAAACCATCTTATCCGATGTTCTCTCATCTGTTTTTCTATTTGAGCAACTTTTATGCTCTCTAATGCACCCATTTCTAATTCTATCACTTTTTGTTAAACCACACATCCATCTTAGCATAGCATCTCTATCACCATTTTTTTATTTACTTGTCTTCATTTTCCAACACAGCGTTGCGGGTCTAATTGCTCTTCTAAAGAAGCATATTTAATTAATATGGCATTTTCTACCACACTGCGCTACACTTGATAGTCTAACTAGGCCCACCAGATGTCCATCTTATTAGTGATATCCAAATAAGATTCTCCATTTTGTTCTATAGTTGCACCTACGTGTCAAAGTTTCTCAACATGCTATACTAGTCATTTTCAAATATCAGTTCATTCTTCTCGGTCACAGATCCAATAAACATAAAATGTTTTTTCTCTATCTATGTTGCATGGATTCTTCACATATCCATGTTGGACACTTGCACCCCTGTCGAACACTTGCATCCATTCTTCATGGACTCTTGTACTTTTTAACATTGTTTTCCAAAATGATTAAAAATTAGAACACCATTCTCCTCTTGAAACCTAATTAAAATATCTATACATTTGTCACTTAGAGTAAAACTAGTACATTATTTTCTATATTATTTTTTCCCCCTATTTTCATTTAAACTTAGATTTAAATTATTATATGGTGACGTGCTCCTGTGTCTTATTTATTTATTTATTTTGTGGTTTGCTAGAGTCCGACATCTTGCACCCATTTTGGACTCTGAAAAATTGGTCTTTGTCCTACTAATTTTCCAATTGTTTGCATCAAAGCTTTCCTTCATTTTCCTACAGTCTCACCTGTTAGTACTGCATCTGCAAACTAGAATTACTGGAGCCGTCAGTGTCAAAATTTTGTACAGTCATTTACCTCCCCAGATAACTATATTTCCCTTTGACTTGAATATATTTCATCTTACACCTAGCAGTCCCACATTTTTTAGTGATTAGATGGAAGCAGTCTTGTATTGCCTTTTGGTGGCCTAAGCCCTCTTAACTCCCCCATACTGTACAAACTGTGTTTCATGGAGTTTCTCTATTATTGATATGGGTCCATATTTAGTACCCATAAAAATTGTTTTAAGGGCAGTAACTATGCCTAGTGCTATTCTACTTTAGGCCTTTCAAATGGAATGTATCAATTGGCAATATTATCTGCTCTACAATCCCAATGATTAATACTGCACGTAGGTATGATCTTATTGGCTTATGCAGCTTTTTTATATGGATCATTATTTTCAGTAGCTGATCATAATTGGCAAAGGATTGCAATTTTGTATCCATTCCTCATTCTTATAATGGTTGAAAGACCAACTTGTGATGATAATCATGCGCATAACAACATGCCGAGTTATTCATCTGCAATCTGCATCCGTAGATGGGAACTACTTTTGCTTATGAAGATAGGCCTGTTAAAAGGGCCACTTCGTATTTGGCCTTACCAAAAATTACTTTGATTCGATGAATTGTGTTATCTTTCATCTTTTTAAAGCTCGCAAAGTTTAGGGATTAATTTTTTTTTTAAAGTGATAAAAATTTGAGAGCTTCAAAAAGATGGTGTGGTTAATCCCATCACAATACTCTTTAAGAAAAAAGAAAGATCCAACAACAGTGATTTTTTGTTTTCACCATTTACAATAAAGGCATTTCGAATGGGCTCATCTCCACCGGGCGAAAGTGGCCCACACCTAAATATTTATTCGGGCAGCCCATGAGGGTTGCTCATTGTAAGGACCCCTCTTTGGAGCCTCTGTTCGGATTGCAATATCCCCACCCCCTGCTCACTCCCACACCTATGCAGATAGTGAATTAGATCCTAAAAATAGTGTCATCTAAATAAGCTGATTTTTGGTAGTCACTATTTCCAAACATAGACATAACTGATCCACCTTCATGATCATAGGTGGGTCCCATTTGGAACTCTTTCTAGGGAGCCCCTCATGCAGTGTCCGTGATGTCCAAACATGGCATGGATGTGGAAAGGACATGGATTTTACACATAAAAATAAAGTTTTTGACAAGACATGGTGCAGACATTGCCTTCTGGACATCAGTATTGCATTCACTATCTGGTACCCTGCATATAGACACACAGTAATGATCGCACACAGTAATGATCGCCTGAGCACCAGTGTGTCTTAACTACGCTGTAGATTAGTGCATTTGGTCCACCTAGATCAGTTGCAAAGTTGCAATAGGTGCTATTGCGTGGTTTTGAAAATCTATGATTTGATAAGCCCATATATAAACAGCTTGATTGGATCACTTTAGACGGTGTTTATGGCCCCAATGATTTTAGTGTGAACAGGTCAGTTTCTGTGGGGCCCAGTTCATAAGTTTTCTAACTGTTGCCAGTCAAGTTATATTGTTGATCATCTTCCAGTTCCAATCCCCAATTCCGTCTTTCATAAGCAAGATATTGTTTGTTGGTAGCACATACATGCAATTTGTTTGAATAATGCTTGCCACTTGGATTATCTGGTTACAGCTCGATCCAGACATTGTGGGAGAAGTCATTCATGGAGATTTGAATGCCAACATGTTGACTGGGGCAGATGACTCCTGCCAAGATGCATGCAGCAGCTCCACCACTCAAGAACACCCCACCAACTTAGCCGTTTCACCAAGAGAGCTAAGCTTGCGTTTGCATGAACTCAACCAGTCAAGATTAAAAGAGCGAATCACAGAGCTTGAGTTGGCGCTTCAACAAAGCCAGAAGCAGCTTTGCTTGATGGAAGCAGAGCAAGAAATTTCTCTTGGAGGCTTCTCGAGCAGTGAAATAGGATCCTTTTATACACATGAGATCCCAACCATGATGGAGCCCACCAACACTATATCTCCACCATCAGTTCTCAATATATCAGAAAATGCTCTAAACACACATGATGAAGCTTATCTGGAATTTATGAAGATGGCCAAGATGGCGGAAGAGGAAAACAGTAGACAGACCAATGACAAAAGACCCCTTCCATTGGACCATATTCCCCATTGTGGCAGGATTGGTGATGGGTCTTTGCTACATCTTGAGACAGATAATAGGGAATTTAGTAGAGTTGGTGAATGCAAATATAACAATGACGATAATGATGATGATGATGAATTAGGTAACTTATTGATAAAAAAGATTGTAGAGAAAACAAGGCTAGGGTCACCAATAGTATTAAATGTTCAGAGGATGTTGCTTTCCATGGATGAATAACAGACCTTTCAATTTTACGAAGTCTATATGTGAAGCTGGGAGTATTTCTCTTCTTTACTCTTGTGTGCTAGTTTGGACCAGAATCCGATTTTTGAATGGATCCTTTGTGAAGGATTAACTTAATTTGAAAAACTTATTAATATGAGTTGAAAAAGAATCAGGTTTGAACTGATGACTTTACTGCATCAAGGTTAACACTTTAATACCGACTTATATCCCTTGCCTCCTCTAATGCATTTACTATAGTCCCAAGTAATCCGCCTAAGGAAGTGAGTTCTGAACGATTCTCACTACATCCTAAAAAGTTACTCTCTATAGAGCTATTTAGTGTGTGTAGTAGTTGGGAAGCTTGCACATATTCTGAAGATTAGTTGGACTCTAATGTGTTCTAAGAGGTTTGAACTAGGGGTACAAATATCGGCCGATATGTATCGGTTTTGAAGGAGTGCATATCGGTCGATATATATCGTTATCGGCTGATATTCACCTTCTCGGTATATATATCGTCCGTATCATATCGGCCGATATCGACTGGAGAGAGAAAAATATCGGCCGATATATCGGTCGACATATCGGATCGACCGATATGTCGGCCGATAACGGTATTTAAACCCCTGGTTTGAACACCTTAGTCATAAAAAAAAGGGAAAATAGTAGAGGAACTTGCATTCCTAACAGTATAGAATGAATGGAAAATTTCAATTCAACTGCTTTTATTATAAATCCAACCTTCACTAGTGAGGGTCTTAGTTACTTTTCAAGTTTTAGGTCAGGGGCGCGTCTCCTGAAATTGGCTGGGAGTGGAGTCTTCAAATCATTTCATTTCTTCTCTTACCTCCAAAGTTGCAGTCAAATTTCATTCCACATCATATCTCTAATTTGTGATAGTTTGTATAGAACTTATGAGAACCATTAGGTCTGTTCTGGACTTGGGAACTCTGAGGGCACATTTGTTTGTAAAGATTTTTTTAGAAAAAAAAAACGACATTTTCTTATGTTAATTTGCACAAATTTCATGAAAATATGGAATTCACGGCCAAATTTTTCTAAGAAAACACTTTAGAAATTTTTTCCATCATGACTTATGGAGAGATGCTTTTCAGGAAAAAATTAATATAGCATCTCTAAAGAGACTTCATCAAATGAATCTTAAACACCTTGATCATACATATGTCTTGACTTTATCTAGTTATGAAATAGGTTGACATGACCGAATTAAGTTTAAATGAGTTGGATTAACCTATTATATTTATTAAATGGGCTAAATGACTTGATCAAGATTAAATGGTTTGATTCAACCTGGTGAATTTACAAAATGGGTTGACCTAGTGGGTCCAGAAACATTTTTAAATGAGTTGACTATATTCGAGTAGATGACCAATCTTAAAGGGTGATAGCCAAGTTGGCCTGTTTATTAAAATCTTAACCCAATGTGAGCCGTATCAAATATTTATTAAATGGATTGATCTAACTTAGATAATCTTAAATAGTTTGATCCAATTCATACATGATCTAAACTCAGTGGGTCGAGGCCAACTTGAGCCCAAGCATAAATTGTAACTAAAGGGCCTAGATTGGGATCCAGAACCCAAACCCGACTTGAGTCAATTTATTCAACCCCGAGTTTAGATCAAATTATGTTTGCAAGATACAAGCCTAGTTTTAAGCTTGAAATGCACATGCAGGCTTATTTAGGCTTAGGCCTGTTTGGGCCCAAAAGGGATTAATTTATGTTATTTTATGAAAAATACCATTTAAGTTTTGTATTCGTACACGATATCAATTAAATACAATCGGATTTTAAAAATTTGGCTAAAGTTTTAGGGCCAAACTTGGGCCTTCCTGTACTAGGCCTACTCAGAGCCCAGTTCAGCTGAAAACAATTTTTTGTTGGATTCTTTCATGCAGGCTAGAGTTAGGCACAACCCAAGATGCATCCTACTCTAAAAACTTCATTAAACAACCTAACTAGACCGAGTTTAAAAAGTGTGACTCGATGTTCCACTCATTCGCACGTAACTTAAACAATTTATTAAATAGAATGACGTAATTCAAAATAATTCATGTCAAATCCTAAATAATGCTATAATGACTCTTTTACTACATAAGTTGACTTGAGAATTTGATTAAACTAAAATATTTACACTCACTTGGCCCATTTATTATAAATGGTAGGCCAACCCAAGACCTATCAATTTCAACCATCTTATTAAATGGGTTAAACGCAACCCAATTTGATCCATTTGTCAACTATATTTTCCTTTCGTAGGTTCGTGGCAGACAACAAACAAATGGAAATTTCTAAATTAAAAAATAAATACCTACCATACCATTTTCCTAAAACAAAGTTTACGCTAGAGTACTATAAACAGTATCACTTTAGCAAAATAATAGGAATAGTATTTTACATAATATATCACATCGGTTAGATGAGATGTTCACCTGTGCACTAGATTGCATGGTATTACTATTTGTACCTATGTGTAGGGTCCACAAAATGGGGTGATAATGGACCCGTTAGAATCATCTTTCCTTCAATATGAAGTGCACAAAAAATCACCATTATTGATTTCATCAAGGTATATTTTTAAAACTCTCAAAATTTCATCATTTTAATTTTTTTTTTTAAATCACTAGCCTTTATGACGTTTGAATCAAATGGTTGATCAATATGATTATGGTGATTTTTACTGGGCAACGTATTGATAGAAAGATGATTCCAATGGGCTCATCATGATGAGGACATCCGAAAGTACGACATAGATAAGATGTGCCCAAAATGTGCAAGTCTTGCACTTCTTTCAACCACTGAGAAATGGAATGCCCAAACAAACCTAAGGTCAAGAAAACCTGGGTTGTGAAGAAAAAAAAAACAGACAAACATGCCACGTCTGTTAATGAAACTGCAGTTGGCACGGTCGTTCCTGATGTGCAGATGAACATCTCTGATGTTATTAGGCCTAATGCTGATTCTGAGTTCACAAAGGTGGTGTACAAAAGAAATGGGAAAGCACAACAACATACCCCTAGAAGTCCAAACATGGATAACAATCCAACCAGTAACAGATTCAAATACCTGGAAAAGATGGGTGACTCAACAACTCTTGATGCTTTGGATGGTAGTCCTGAGTAGTTGATGGGTTTGATCTTGGTGCAATTGACAACCCGATGTTGCTGCGTATTAAAGATTACCCTAAGCTTCAGCAGGATCCAGTTGGGTCAACCACTGGTTGTTAATGTTTGTGACGGCATGGAATGTCAGGGGACTAAATCGTCCCAACATGCAGGTCGAGGTTAGAGATCGTATTTCATCGACTAAATCTGATATCTTCTGTATTCTTGAGAGTCGTATCAGGGAAGGCAACTTATATGTCACTGCTACAAACATCTTCCCCTCAAATTGGTGCAATTTCTCAAATGCCAGTCATTGCTCCTATGCTAGAATCTGGGTGGGGTGGAAAGAAAACATAAACATAACTGTTCTCCAGTCTACAGATCATTTAATTCTTCTTAGAGTTATGGTGCCTCAGAATGGTAATGTTTTTCTTATGTGCTGCCATAGTGAGATGGTGCCTCAGAATGGTAATTTTTTTCTTAAGTGCTGCCATAGTGAGCCTACTATGTACATTGGGGACTTTAACTGTATCAGGTTTGCCCATGAAAAAACTGGTGGTGGCCCTCCTATTGCATCTTTTATGAATAGCTTCAACAACTGTATTGATACTGCTAATCTTTTGGATTTCAATGTGGGTGTCGCAGATTTTTCTTGGTCCAACTCGTCCTTTGGTAATCGAAGGACTGGAACCCGTATTGATCGTGTGCTTGTTAACAAAACCTTTTTGGAAATTTATGGGCAGGCTAACTGCTATTATTTTGGGCCTTCAGTCTCCGGTCATAGGGCATTTCATTACACATGCCTGAGACTACTCAAATGAAGAAACTCCTTTTCGTTTCCTAAATTGCTGGTGCAAGGATCCTACCTTTCTTAGCTTGGTGGAAACTGCTTGGAGCATTACTGTCACTGGTCAACCTATGTACATTTTGGTTACCAAGCTCAAGCATCTGAAGAAAATCTCTATCTAGTTGGTATCATGCAAAGCCAAACTATAAGCAGAGGATTGAAGACTGTAGGGGGGTTCTTGATGAAGCTTAGTCTAACTTTGATGTCAACCAATCCAAGTAAAATGTGGCCTCTCTTCTCCAAGCTAAAGAGTCCTTTAAGCATGCTCTTGATGAAGAGCTGAGCATCCTCCACCAGCGTTCAAGATTTATGAATCTCAATCTTAGGGACATGGGCAGTAAATTTTCCTATAACACCATAAAAAACAGGGAACACCAGAATAACATCAGGCTGTGTTACTTCATGATGGCTCTATTTCCGATGACCCAGTGGTGGTTGAGAGCACATTTGTTAGGCACTTTGATTCCAGCTTTGGAGGTGACTCTACTTTCAATGGGAACGATGAAGGCCTATTCAACCTGTCTTTTTCTATCAGTGAAAGTGAAGCTGCTGCACAGATTGCTCCTTTGGACAGCAGTGAAATCTAAGAAGCCATACTCGCATGAAACCTGTCATCGGCAAGCTTGTGAGCCACCATCAAACTGCATTTATTCCTGATCGTGAAATCTCTTGCAATAAACCATGATCTTATCAAGGGCATTCATCTGGGGCAAGGTCCCCCGAGAATGTGAGGAAATTCTATCCATTTTCAACATGGTTCAAGCTACTTTGCCTATAACATACTTGGGCTTGCCTCTGGTATCATTTCGTATTCATGTTAAGGATTGTGATTCTTTGATCCACAAAGTTCGTAATCGTATAAATGACTGGACATCAAAAGTTCTATCCTATGCTGGCAGATTGGAGCTGCTACGTTCTACCATAAACAACCTTCATATCTTCTGGGCAAACTCCTTCCTCCTACCGAAGACTTGTTTGAATGAGAAAGAAAAAATTATGCGTGCTTTCTTATGGGGAGCTTACTCCGACCATAGGAAAATTCACATGGTCTGTTGGGAGAAAAATTGCAAGCCTAAGAATGTAGGTGGTCTTGGCTTGAGAAATATGCATCATATCAATAAGGCTTGCCTTATAAAGCATGTTTGGAACATCGTGTGTGGCAAAGACAGTCTTTGGATTCGTTGGGTGCATGCGAGATACATTTGGGGTCGTAATATTTGGGACCTCAAAGCTGCTAGCTCAGCCTCTTAGGGCTGGAAATCAATCCTGAAGGTGGGGATCTTGCTAAGCCAAACGTTGTGCATGCTATTGGTGATGGGTGCAATACAAACTTTTGGTTAGATCCTTGGGTTAGGCCAGGATTCATATTGCTGGAGCATTTCGGTGAGCGTGCTATGAATGACCTTGGGCCGGGGAAAAAACTTCAATGTCGATGTATTTATCTCTAATGGTATTTGGTCTCTGCGTCCTTCCACTTCTGCCGAGCTTATGGAGATCTGGCGTTTGATCTACAATTACTACATCCCATATTTCAGCACCCCATCCAGATTGTTTGGGTTGCTGATAATCTAAGAAGTACCGATACGGGTACTCGTATCGGATACGATACGTATCCGATACAAGGATACGGCAAATTTTGAAAAACTAAGATATGGGTGCGACGGGATACGTCAAATTAATATATATATATATATATATATATATATATATATATTCGGCAAAATTTGAAAATCTCGTTGGGTTTTTCGGGTTTTAGTTTCTTTTATTTTATTTTTTGAGTGAAGTAAGTTAAAAGATAAGTTATATTTCCATATATTTAGTTATTTACCTTTTTATTGGTCACATTAACATTATGAAATTAAATTATAATTTGTCTATATGTAGAATATAATAAATAAGTTTTATTTAAATATAATTATTTTATTGATTTTATATAAAATGAGTAAAATTAATATGAAATATTAATTGATATATTATTATTCATGATTGTACAAATTATATGCTACCAAATGTTGTTTAATTTATTAATTAAATAGTTATTGAAATTAAAAATATTAATAATATACACGGGGGAAATTTGTGGTCACGGATGGGGCTGAGTGAACAAACACTGGGCAGATGGGGAACATGTGGGAATGGAAGTTTCTGTTCACGTGACTCATAAACTTGTTCACGTGACTTGAATGGCGGGGGTTGTAAGCATGTGAGGGTAATGCGATTAGGGTAAGGATGCGATTGGAATGGAAAGAAGAAAGGAAAACAGATAATGGAAGATGGGTCTGGCGGCGGAGAAAATGGAAGAAACGGAAGTAGAAGAGAACAGAAAAAGAAGAAGAGAAGACGAAGAAGAAGGAGAGAAGATGTAACACCCCGTCCTTTTTCACTCACCGAAAATCAGAGTCTATTTTTTTTTTTGAAAATAAAGAGTGAAAGAGAGGGACGTCACGACACGAGTTAAGTCCGGGCTTCCAAAGCTCGGCCCTTAACTGGCCAACTATACGTGTGCGTGGACTGAGTCCACTAAAACGGTTCACACGTAATAAGGCTAAACATGCGAAATTAAATATAGTGCGGAATTATAATAGAGTTACTATCCTATCCAATTTTAAATAGCAAGGAAGTCCATCACTTAATAATAATCATCTTAAGTTAAAATGTGCAAAATTAAAATCCAAACCATAGCAAATAATCTAAGTTATTACAGACCCAAAATGCTAATTACTCAAATTACATGTCCAAAATAAAAACTTAAATAACATAAATCTAAATCTTCCAAGCTCCTAAGCTTGGCTCCATTCACGTCTTTCGCTCCGTCCATTCCCTATGTCATCATCTAAGGTAGAATGAAGGCGTTAGACAATGCGCACAGTAGGTACTCCGAGTAGGGTCAAACACATGGATTAGTATAAAAATCACATAGATAAATATATAATGTCAAAACCATTCAAGTCAATGCCATGCCATGGGTGTCATATGCCATGAATCCTGCCCATCAACCATATCACAATCACATAGTATTCCTCTTGATATACAAGCCACATCAAGTATTCTCATGACTCCCCACGTATGCCTTATCGGTCTCACCGAACAGAGCGTGGACTCCTTTTTTCATTTCAAGCATCATATCCGGAATCAGTGCGGATTCCTCACCACGTTTGTTTATCGGCTATCCGAATGGAGCGTGGACTCCCCTCATGTGATCCTTCCCATGCCATGCATGAGATGTAAGTGTACACATGCCATTTCATAATAGAAATCCCATTATTAAAACATAGCACTTTGATACCAAAATAAATCATCAAAACATGAAGTTAAAACAAGCATTCATATACATAGATCCAAGTGTATCAATGAGGTAGGAATCCTACCAACGTCCAAATATCGTTTCCTTGCGTTTTTATCCAAAAATCGATCACTGATCGCGTCAAGCCAATCGTATGCCCGTTTGTGAAATCGCGTTACCTCATTACACATAAATAGATCAAAACGATGACCCATTTGATTCCCATCATTCCATGTTCATTTCCACCTATGATTATAGTCCTTAGCCCGGTTAAGACCCCCAAGGGGTTTCGGCCATACCTTAGGGCTGAAAATGTTTTAAGTCCATAAAAAATCATTAGTGGGGTTTGGCCATACAACATGGCCGAACCTCACTCTCTTGGTTTTGGACCCCCTTTTCCTTTGATCCTTGTTTCATTTTAACCAATGCGGGTCCAAAATCATTCATTCTAATCATCCTTAGTTAGTCATACTTAGATCCATAAAATTTCATTAATGGGGTTCGGCCATATAACATGGCCGAACCCATGGTTCTTCCATTCCATCATCATTTCTTTTTCTTTTATTTCTTAGCTTGATCACCCATAGTTAATCATTTAATTTCTTAGACATACATAGGTCCACAAAAATGATCCATAAAAATGATTCATTGGGTATGGTCGAACCCATGATTCCACATTTCTATCTTCTCCTTTCTTATCTCAATAATCCATATTTAACTTATTTAAGACATACTAGGTCCATAAAACTCCTCCATGGGGTTCGGCCATGCATGGTCCACCATTTTTCATCCTTTAAAACCTATTTAAATCCACAACCATTTTTCCATCATTTTTCATCATTTAACTTAGTTAAATCCATAACCATTCTTCCATCATTTTTCATTATTTAAAACCCATTTAAAATCACCAACATTCTTCCATGGGGTTCGGCCATATAACATGGCCGAACCCATGGTTCAACATTTTTCCTCCTCTTTCCATTTCAATCATCATGAGGATGGATTCTCTTAAAATCACATACAACATGCCTTAGGTCATTTGATGGGTTCGGTCATACATCATGGCCGAACCTCATCCAATCTCTTTTGAGTCCTCATATGGTCCCTAGATAAAAATTAGGGTTCGGCCATGCAAGGGCCGAACCATGTTTTTTTATCATTCTCCATTCCTCATATTAAATCATGTATTACCATAGTCTCATTATTATCCATTAATCATGTATCATTTATCTTACCCACCAACAAGGTTAGGGTATTTTTATTCCAAATACTTAACCATCACATTGATATTTCTTGGATGGATTTTAAATCCATGGCCTATAATCATTTGGCCAACCATTTTCAATTCCATATGGAACCCCATGGTTTCGGCCGTTCTATAGCCAAAACCATGGTTCCCTTAACCTCTTTCTAATTAATAAACCTTGTTAAACAATACATACCGATTCCACGACTCCTTCGTTTTCTTTTGTTCCGTCTTGCTCCTCCGTTCTTCTCCTTCCTTAGTCTTTTCTTCTTCCTCCTTGATCTTCGGCCAAAGAGTGTTGCTTGAGAGGGAGAGGGTTTGAGGTGAAACCCTAAGGGAGGGTTCGGCCTAGGGTTTGAAGACTGAGAGAGGGAGAGAAGAGAGAATGAGATGGGAATTTTCTATCTTTTCCTCCCAAGGAGTGGTTCGGCCAAAGGGGTTGAGATGAGTCCTTTCTATCTTGCCTTAGGGTTTTGGAGAGAGGGAGAGGAGTTGAGATGGAAAAACCCTAACTATTTTCTTGTCTTAGAGAGGGTCGGCCAAAGAGGACTTGAGAGAGGGAGAGAGTGAATGAGATGAGAGCCCTAGGGTTTTGGTTGTTGCTAATCCTAATCTCCCCAACCACCCTCATCAAGATGGGGTCTTTCCCATGTCTCCCTTGGCTAACCAAGAGGGCACATGGCTTACACATGGCACTCTTCCTCTACCCAAGGATTTTCTTGTCTAGGGTTTCCATGAGATGGAAACCCTCCACCTCCCCCTTTCACTCACTTAAATCCTTTCATCTTCCATGTGACTCACCACCCATCCAACTCACTTAACTTAAATAAAACTCATTCTCCTAACTCAAGCACTTGAATTTATTCTTAATTAATTAATTCCTTAACTCCACTCACTTCATTTGATCCTCTTGGATTCACCCATGAACTCACCCATGGTGGCCGGCCCCACATGTGCCTTAGTCCACACGCCACCTCACTTGATGAGGTGGAATGGGTCCCACTTGGCTATGCCACTCTGATGTCACTCTTACACTTGCAACCTCATTTGATGAGGTGGGTCCCATGCCTTAGATCTTAATTGGGTACATGATCCGATTAAATTAATTCCTTACCCATTTACCCTAAACCTCAATTCATCTTGACCCATTGGGTCCCAATTGGGCATTTGACCCAATTGACCACATTTACCCAATTAATCAGAATTAACCCTATCCATGATCCATTGGACCATACTTGGGCCATTGCCCCAATTCTTATCCATCTAACATCCATTCCATCTATAAATGTTAATTTTTAACAATTAAAATAGATAATAGTCAATATAATTATTGCACTGAAAATCCGGGCTATTACAATATTACCCTTTTTTGAAATTTTCGTCCCGAAAATTGAGTGAAGTAGGGTTTCAAACAACTTACACAAAAAGCTCAGGATGAGCTGCTCTCATTTCTGATTTGAGTTCTCAAGTGGCTTCCTCATTACCATGTCGATCCCATACCTCCTTGACGAACTAAATAGCTCAGTTCCGTAGTACTCTTTGTTCTTTCCCGATCACACTGACTGGTCTTTCAGCATAAGTCATGTCGCTTTGCACATCAACATCTTGCATGTTCAACAAGTGCGAAGGGTCAGGGTTGTATTTCCTCAACATAGAGACGTGGAATACATCGTGCAAAGATGACAACGGTGGAGGAAGTGCCAATTGATAAGCCACCTCCCCCACCCTCTTTAGGATTGGAAATGGCCCCACAAATCTACGGGACAGTTTCCCTTTCTTCCCAAATCGCATGTGTCCCTTTCGTGGTGAGACTTTCAAGAACACTAAGTCTTCCACTTCAAACTCAAGAAACCTCCTCCTCTTGTCAGCGTAGCTCTTCTGATGATTCTGTGCAGTAAATAGGTGTTGTCGTATCAACTTAATCTGCTCCGTGGTCTTTGCAACTAGCTCGGGTCCAATGAGTGCAGGTTCACCGGCCTCTATCCAACACACTGGTGATCTACATGGTCTACCATACAACGCCTCGAATGGAGCCATCTGGAGGCTTGCCTGATAATTGTTGTTGTAAGAGAACTCAACCAGCGGTAAGTGATCCTCACATCCACCCTTGAAGTCTAACATACATGCTCTTAGCATATCCTCCAATGTCTGTATTGTCCTCTCTGACTGTCCATCAATCTGTGGATGGAACGATGTGCTAATCAATGGATCTGTCCCCATAGCCGACTGCATGCTTTGCCACACCCTGCTGGTGAATCGGCCATCTCTGTCGGACAGAATAGTCCGGGGGATACCATGTAATCTGATGATATCCTTGATGTACTGTCGACCCAAAGTCTCAGATGAATCTGTCATCTTGATGGGAAGGAAGTGTGCAGACTTGGTCAATCGATCTACCACGACCCATATTGTATCGTTGCCCTTTGATGACCTTGGCAACCCCGTCACAAAATCCATGGAAATATATTCCCATTTCCACTTCGGCACTGGTAAGGGTTTGAGTAAACTTGGTGGCTTCTGATGTTCAGTCTTAACCTGCTGACAAGTTAGGCAGTGAGCAACAAACTCTGCCACATCTCTTTTGAGTCTATGCCACCAATAGTGTCTCTTCAGATCATGATACATCTTGGTGCTGCCAAGATGAATATAGAGTTTGGTTTGGTGTGCCTCGACCAATAACTCTCTTCTGCAACTCTGGGGCACATATGTCCTGCCTCGGAATAAAAGGCCATGTCCCGGTCATAACTCCCATTCCGGTATAACCTCACCAGCCCATATCTCTTCCACTTCCAGATCTGTCCGTTGTTCCTGTTCAATCTTGGAAACCATGTTGGACCGTATGATCAGATTATACATACTCCCATGGTTCTTGATGTACAAATTGAACTCTCGAATGGTATTCAGCATCTCCCAGTCCTTCCTGATCAAACTGGCCACTGTTGCATGTGACATGCGGCTGAGGGCATCCGCCACTTTGTTCGCCTCACCAGGATGATATCGAAGTGCGAACTCATAATTTTGCAGATATTCCATCCATCTGCGCTTCCTCATGTTTAGTTCTTTCTGATCAAACAAATATTTCAAGCTTTTGTGATCTGAGAATACCTCAAACTTCTCGCCATAAAGATAATGTCTTCAGCTTTTGAGAGCGTAGACCACTGCGGCCAATTTCAGATCATGTGTGGGATAGTGGTGTTCATAATTTTCAACTGCCTCGAACCATAAGCCACCACGTGTTGACTTTGAGTGAGAGAACATCCAAGTCCCTCTCCTGAAGCATCACAATATACTTCATAACCCTTGCCTCTTTCTGGCAAAATCAGAATAGGAGCAGTCGTAAGCCTCTCCTTCAGTTCCTCGAATCTCCGGTTGCATACATCAGACCATTCAAATTTGACTCCTTTTTGAGTGAGTCGGGTAAGTGGAGATGCAATCTTGGAGAAGTCCATGATAAACTTCCCATAGTAACCTGCCAATCCCAGAAAGCTGCGGATCTCGGTCACATTCTTTGGTGCTTTCCATTCTTTGATTGCTGCCACCTTAGCCGGGTCCACGGCTATACCTTCTGTTGATATGACATGCCCCAAGAAGTTAACCTCAGATGGTTAGAATTCACACTTGTTTGCTTTGGCATACAACTGATTCTTCCTCAGGGTGTCCAGGACTTTCTGCAAATGCTCAGCATGCTCCTCCTGACATTTGGAATAAATCAGGATGTCATCAATGAAAACAATTACAAACTTGTCCAAGTAAGGACAGAAGATCCTGTTCATCAGATCAATGAATACAGCTGGTGCATTGGTAAGTCCAAACGGCATGACTACATACTCATATAGTCTATACCGCGTCCTGAAAGCCGTTTTCTCTATGTCTTCATCCCTAAAGATTTGATGGTAGCAAGACATCAGATCAATCTTGGAGAAGTGACTGGTACCCCTGAGTTGATCGAATAGATCATCAATCCTGGGTAGAGGGTACTTGTTTTTGACTGTTAGCTGGTTCAACTTTTTGTAATCTACACACATCCGAAGTGTACTGTCCTTTTTCTTCACAAATAATACTGGACCTCCCCAAGATGATGTGCTGTTCCGGATGCATCTTAGTCTGAGCAGTTCATCAATTTGCTTCTTTAACTCTGAAATCTCAGCTGGGGCCATCCGGTAATGCGGTAATGACACTGGAGTAGTGCCAGGATACAACTTGATCTCAAAATCAATCTCCCTCTTGGGTGGCAAGCAAGGAGTTCTGTCGGAAATACCTCCGCGTAGTCTTTCACTACCGCAGGAAGTTCAACCACCGGTGCCTTGTCTAATCTGATGCTGTTCAATACAAGGTGGTTCAATTCTTCATGCAGTCTTCTGGTCATAGAGATGCTCTGTTTGTCAGCATGTACCACGTATCACTTTCCCTCGGGTGACCAAAATATCACCCTGCGGAGATGGCAATCAATGCTGGCCTGGAAGTTAGCCAACCAATCCATGCCAAAAATGATATCGTACTCAGTCATCTCGAGTACCAGATAATTGAACTCAAATCTGAATCCAGTTAGTTCAGTGTTTACCGTTGTGCATATAAGTCCCAGTGGTATATCTCCGATGAGGGATACAATAGTGAGTGCAGTGGACAATTTTTGTACTAGGGTGCCAGTAGCAGATATAAATGCAGGAGTTACACAGTCTTTGTCATCTCTTTCTCCGCTATGGTAGCTCTACTGACCACCTCCGCCAATATAGGTGACTTGAAGATAGTCACTTTGGTTCTAATGCTCAGTCGAAGGCCCCGCTCAAATTTGCGAGCCCTTCTGTACTCCTTGTCCACTATGTACAAAGCATAACATGATAGACGGAGGAACTCATGATGATACAAAGCATAACAGTCATGGTGCCTTGCACCAAAGATATGAACGCTTGTGTGTGGCGTTCCTTCTCCTCTTCCAGAAAGTAGTGATCCAGGAACATATCTGAGAACTGGTCCCATGTCATCTCAGTCATTTCCCCTTCCGGAATCAGTGCCCACTGTCGCTCAATCACTTCCCACCATTTGTCGGCATCATCAATCAATTGTGAAGTAGCCAACATTATTCTATCTTCATTACCGGAGATGTTCAGTAATGTCAAGATCTGGGTAATGTTCCTCAGCCAATTCTCCGCTCCGGCAGGTCCTTCTTTCCCTTTGAAGTAAGGGGGACGCTTTTGTTGGAAATCTCTAACCATCCTCCGATCATGTACCTCGTTGGTGGTCGCACTTCCATTGCCGTTCATATGTTGTTGTAGAACAGAAGTGACCACAACTTGTACCAAGTTCTGCAGCTCGGGAGGTACCATAGGAATGTTCACGCTATGTTGCTCCTCCTCTTGGTGTGGTTGCTGCACTTCTTCATCCGCATGCAGGTTTTGTCGGGTTCTTTTTCTTGGAGGCATTTTCCAAAGTCATTGAAACATCATTGGCTTAGCTTCTTCGTAAAGTTTCGTGTTTACATATTTTTGGGGAAATTGCCAAATAAGCATCTTTGTATTTCTTTGTTTTTGGGGAAATTTTCTTAAGTATCAAGTGTTGTTCCTCAATTCGGGGAAATCCTAATGTTTTCTCATTTTCGGGGAAATATGTCCTATTTTGCTATGTTTGATAAATCCATCATTGTTTCTCAAGTTTTGGGGAAATTCTGTTGTTTTCTTGTTTCGGGGAAATATCTCCTATTTGTTATGTTTGATAAATCCATTTTATAGTGATTGTCCTTCCCTTGCTATCATTCCTTTTTCGTCAAGTGTTGCTCTCAGATTGAATGCTTCAGTCTGAGTCTTAACAAAGTAAATTAATCCGGCCCCTGTGCAGCGGACTCAGAAGAATCGGTCAGTTGGGAATCTTATCTTATCAGTGAGACATGATGCCATCTTAATCTTACTTCAAAAGATTCATCCTTTCGGTTTCTCTCTAATACCAACTGTAACACCCCGTCCTTTTTCACTCGCGGAAAATCAGAGTCTATTTTTTTTTTTTGAAAATAAAGAGTAAGAGAGAGAGGGACGTCACGACGCGATCTAAGTCCAAGCTTCCAAAGACCGGCCCTTAACTGGCCAACCATACGTATGCGTGGACTGAGTCCACTAAAACGGTTCACAAGTAATAAAGCTAAACATGCGGAATTAAACATAGTGCGGAATTATAATAGAGTTACTATCGTATCTAATTTTAAATAGCAAGGAAGTCCATCACTTAATAATAATCATCTTAAGTTAAAATGTCAAAAATTAAAATCCAAACCATAGCAAATAGTCTAAGTTATTACAGTCCCAAAATGCTAATTACTCAAATTGCATGTCCAAAATAAAAACTTAAATAAAATAAATCTAAATCTTCCAAGCTCCTACGCTTGACTCCGTTCACGTCCTTCGCTCCGTCCATTCCTTGTGTCATCATCTAAATTAGAAGTAGGGCGTTAGACAATGCACCCAGTAGGTACTCCGAGTAGGGTCAAACGCATGGATTAGTATAAAAATCACATAGATGAATATATAATGTCAAAACCATGCAGGTCAATGCCATGCCATGGGTGTCATATGCCATGAATCCCACCCATCAACCATATCACAATCACATAGTATTCCTCTTGATATACAAGCCACATCAAGGTATTGTCATGACTCCCCACATATGCCTTATCGGTCTCACCGAATGGAGCGTGTACTCCTCTTTTCATTTCAAACATCATATCCGGAATCAGTGCGGATTCCTCCCCACTTTTGTTTATCGGCTATCCGAATGGAGCGTGGACTCCCCTCATGTGATCCTTCCCATGCCATGCATGAGATGTTAGTGTACACATGCCATTTCATAATAAAAATCCCATTATTAAAACATAACACTTTGAAACCAAAATAAATCATCAAAACATGAAGTTAAAACAAGCATTCATATACATAGATCCAAGTGTATCAATGAGGTAGGAATCCTACCAACGTCCAAATATCGTTTCCTTGCGTTTTTATCAAAAAATCGATCACCGATCGCGTCAAGCCAATCATACGCCTGTTTGTGAAATCGCGTTACCTTATTACACATAAATAGATCAAAACGATGACCCATTTGATTCCCATCATTCCATGTTTATTTCCACCTATGATTATAGTCCTTAGCTCAGTTAAGATCCCCAAGCGGTTTCGGCCATACCTTAGGGCTGAAAATGTTTTAAGTCCATAAAAACTCATTAGTGGGGTTCGGCCATACAACATGGCCGAACCTCACTCTCTTGGTTTTGGACCCCCTTTTCCTTTGGTCCTTGTTTCATTTTAACCAATGAGGGTCCAACATCATTCATTCTAATCATCCTTAGTTAGTCATACTTAGATCCATAAAATTTCATTAATGGGGTTCGGCCATATAACATGGCCGAACCCATGGTTCTTCCATTCCATCATCATTTCTTTTTCTTTTATTTCTTAGCTTGATCACCCATAGTTAATCATTTAATTTCTTACACATACATAGGTCCACAAAAATGATCCATAAAAATGATTCATGGGGTTCGGCCATACTACATGGCCGAACCCATGATTCCTCATTTCTATATTCTCCTTTCTTATCTCAATAATCCATATTTAACTTATTTAAGTACTAGGTCCATTAAACTCCTCCATGGGGTTCGGCCATGCAACATGGCCAAACCCATGGTCCACCATTTTTCATCCTTTAAAACCTATTTAAATCCACAACCATTTTTCCATCATTTTTCATCATTTAACTAGTTAAATCCATAACCATTCTTCCATCATTTTTCATCATTTAAAACCCATTTAAAATCAATAACATTCTTCCATGGGATTCGGCCATATAACATGGCCGAACCCATGGTTCAACATTTTTCCTCCTCTTTCCATTTTAATCATCATGAGGATGGGTTCTCTTAAAATCACATACAACATGCCTTAGGTCATTTGATGGGGTTCGGCCATACATCATGGCCGAACCTCATCCAATCTCTTTTGAGTCCTCATATGGTCCTTAGATAAAATTTAGGGTTCGGCCATGCAAGGGCCGAACCATGTTCTTTGATCATTCTTCATTCCTCATATTAAATCATACATTACCATAGTCTAATTATCATCCATTAATCATGTATCATTTATCTTACCCACCAACAAGGTTAGGGTATTTTTATTCCAAATACTTAGCCGTCACATTGATATTTCTTGGATGGATTTTAAATCCATGGCCTATAATCATTTGGCCAACCATTTTCAATTCCATATGGAACCCCATGGTTTCGGCCATTCCATAGCCTAAACCATGGTTCCCTTAGCCTCTTTCTAATTAATAAACCTTGTTAAACAATACATACCGATTCCGTGACTCCTTCGTTTTCTTTCGTTCCGTCTTCCTCCTCCATTCTTCTCCTTCCTTAGTATTTTTTTCTTCCTCCTTGATCGTCGGGCAAAGAGTGTTGCTTGAGAGGGAGAGGGTTTGAGGTGAAAACCTAAGGGAGGGTTCGACTTAGGGTTTGAAGATTGAGAGAGGGAGAGAGGAGAGAATGAGATGGGAATTTTCTATCTTTTCCTCCCAAGGAGTGGTTCGGTAAAAGGGGTTGAGATGAGTCCTTTCTATCTTGCCTTAGGGTTTTGGAGAGAGGGAGAGGAGTTGAGATGGAAAAACCCTAACTCTTTTCTTGTCTTAGAGAGGGTCGGCCAAAGAGGGCTTGAGAGAGGGAGAGAGTGAATGAGATGAAACCCATAGGGTTTTGGTTGTTGCTAACCCTAATTTATGTTGCGTTGTTTTTCATCTGTTGGATCTCTTCATCTTTTAACCTGGGCCATGTGTAAGCCATGTGCCCTCTTGGTTCTACATGGTTTAAACCTAGCCCGGGTTGTGGGCTATTATTTTTTGCAGTTTTTCCTAGTCCGGGTTGTGGGCTGTTATCATTTGTAGTTTTTCCTGGCCCAGGATGTGGGTGGTCCACAATTGGGTGGACCTGTTTTATTTGCTTCTTTGCCTTGCCCAGGATTGCTCTTTATCTATATATGTTAGGGTCCCCTATTTTCTTCTTTTTTGAGTGATTATATTCTTATCCTTCATTTAAAAAAAAAAGATAAGATAGTTGACACCGCCTTGAAATTTTATAGCCAATTCTGCAATCGAAAAAATAGATCAAATACTAGCAATGAAACCAATTCATTGATGATCATGAACTCACTCAACCCGACAGACACATAGCAACATATGGAGATTCAAACTCAATCGAGCCACACCCAAAACAAGAAGCAGCTGTGTCAACTTGGGAAAGTAGCCAGCTGCATCGGCCAAACATCATCCCATGCAACGCAAATTTCATTGCCAATGTTATCTCATGCAAACCAAGTCTCATTGAATATTGAGCTTCTTATCTCATTGAGAAAACCAGCATGACATGGTAATGTTTTTAATGCACCAAGGATACCTCCACATCACCAAGCTTACCTCCTTGAATCTCTAAGCTAGAGTTGTTAATGATCCAACCATGCATGAAAAAAAAAATGCAGCCTTTTGACCAAGCCAAGTCTTGGAACGTCCAAGCAATGACGTGACCAATTGTTGGCTAAGTTGAGTCAATTTAAGTTTGGGGGTAAAGAGGGTTTACACTATGTCAGTTTGTACATGTTTTTTGAGTCCATATAAAAAAAAAGTTGATAAATTTTGATTTTCAGCATTAATATTTGAATAAAAAAATTTATATCATGTTTTTCCTAAGGATTTTTTTGAAATTTATGCTCAGAATTTTTTTGCACAAGCAATATTAATGTTAGCCTGAAAAAAAAGAGTATTCATGAGTAAAATAATAACCAAAAGAATACCAATGTAGACTTGTGACCCAATGAGCTTTTGAGCAATTTGATTTTTCTGAGGGTTATAAGTAAATTCTTAATTTTCTTTGAAGTGTCTATTAAGTTTTTGTAAGATCTCATTATTCTTTGATTTTAGTCAAATATTGAGAACGACGTCAAAATGGAGTTATTACACTAGAATTTTTTCTGAATTTATCTGAAGCAAGAAAATACCCATATGAAGCTTGAGAAGTAATATAGGTCATTTTTGGACCATTTGAGCCTTCAAGCCTACCTATATTGTTCATATTATCTGATTAGTTCCCAAGTTGACTCGTATATAGCCAACATTCTTGATTAGTCATAGTAACCATACCCAACTCCAGTTATGGAGTTTGAGGCAACATTACATTTTGTTGACCCATTTTCACATGAGAAGATGTTAGGAATGAAATTGAGATGGTTAGTAAAAAAGAAAAAAAAATAGGGAGAAAAAATATATGGTGAAAAAGAAAATGAAAGAAAGGGAACATCCATATATATAAAAAATGGATGGGAAAAAGAAAAAAAAAAAAAAAGAAGAGAAAAAAGGAAAAAAAAAAGATCTACTTTGAGAATGCTGAAAGAAAAATAGAGGAAGGAATCCAAGCTACAATATGAAGACCTCTAACCTTTTCTAATCAAAGTATTAATTTTTGAGCCTTCTATCCCTTCTTTGATTGACCTGGTCAAAAGCCACGCTTTGTCCTATAGATAAGACGTAATTGATCCTAAGTGTAGTATGGTATTTATGTCGAAAATAGAGGAAAAAGAACTATGGTGTTTGATTCAAAGTTCTCAGGAAAATGTCATTCTATTCATGAGATGTATATTTTTCTTGACATATGCCTTCTTTTCTTTATATGTGAGAAATTTGATTTGTGAACATAAACTCTGCTCACATATACATGAAAGAAAATAAAACCCAATCTCCGAGTGATTTTTATTGTGAGTGATATACCTTAATGAGATTTGGAGTTGAAGCTCATTTTTGGATGGTGATTGCAAACTTGTGCGTATTTGGAAAAATAAGGCTATCTTAATATTAGGCTATCACACACTACACTCTGGGTATGAATTTTGTGAAATAATTTTGGCATTGTATGATGTTTAAATTTTTGTTTGTATATTTTTGCTAAATTTGATGTTTGTGGGTATCATCACTAAAAACCTCCACGAGACTATAATTCGTCCACTAGGGGTGACCAATGAGTTTAAAGGCTTGTTGTTTACGCTAAATACAATCGAAAGTGATAGTGAAAGTGACATAGTTTAGGATTTTAATTTTTGCTTTGCTCGAAGACTAACAAAATCTAAGTTTGAGGGTACTTGATGACACAGAAAAATAACAATTTTACCCATGTAATTTTGATTAGTTAGCTCTTGAATTTTGCTATTAATAAATGGAATTTCAATGCTCTGCAGGTAAAATTGGAGATTTTAGAGAAAAAGACCTAAGATGGAAAAAAATGGAGGAAATTGGCTGGAAGATCTATTTTTGGAAAGTGTGTGAATTTACCACTTAAATTTGGAATTTATTGCAAATTACCATAATTCAGATCTAGTTATGAGAGTTTGATTTATGCTAATAATTTTTAAATTTTAATTGTGATAAATTCATAACACTGGTGGGCCCATGAAGGAAGTCAAAGTCCGAGTCCAGCATGAAGAAGCCCAAGATAGAAGCCCACTGTGACGACCCGACCATACCCTGTCACAATATTGTCCCCCTTGGGCCATGCCCCACCAAGCCGGGCCAAAAGGCTTTGTGATGGGTTGAGCCTTGTCCCCTCATATAACCACCCCCATTCCTAGCCAGCTGGGCGGGTGTTACACCCACAAAATTCAAATTTTACATAAATTGAAAAGATGATGTGGCAAAGAGCAAAAGATAAATTCAAATGGATCAGATTGAATCTGGATGTGCCATGTGTTCAATGTTCCAATCTGGAACATTGCTAAAATCAAGGAATGAGAGAAAATTTTGGAGAAAGTCTCTTCAAATCCCATCTTCCAAAATTCGTCCAAGCTAAATGGGGAGATGAAATTTTCGCATAAAAGTAATATTCCACTTTGGAAACTTCGACTAAGGCTAGATGGGATAGAGAAGATTTGATTGGATTGGATTTGGATTCTAGATTAGAAAGATGAGTAACATAGGATTCCATCCCATCCAAAATTTGAAAATCATGGAGAATTCTTCTCTAAAATTCGCCCATGCACTCATTGTTCTATCTCATGTGCATCACTATAAATAAAGGAGCATTCCATTGGAGAAAATCGATTGATCAAGAGGCCAAGGTGATCATTGAAGTTGGAAGCAAGAAGGAGATAGGAGAAGATAGAAATTGTTGGAGGCTTCTAGCTTCCAAGTTATTTATTTTCTTTTATTTCTTTCTAGCAAAATTCCATGTATTGTAATTCTTTATCTTTTGCATCAATAAATTCAAGATATGCTTTTAGATTTATGTTATTCCAATTTTCGATTTTTATTATGATGGTTTGATTCTTTTTAGTTCTAACTCCTCCATTGGTTAATTAATTTGAACATAAAATATTTAGATCTTTGATTAACATTACTATTTGAGATCTAGGGTTCTTTTTTAACATGAAATATTTTAGATCTTAGAATTGCATGATTAATCTAGATTTAAAGTTCAGGTTGATTAAGGGAATTAAATTGATGAAAGACTTGAATTAAATTTGGATTTTTATGTGAGTTCCATGATCTAAATTTTGATATTTGAAATATATGGGATATGATGCCATCTTGTGTTGATTGATTAATTCACTTGTAAATATGTGTAGATATTTGTTTTTATTAAATTTATAAAAATTCATAAAATTTGTGTGAACTAGGTTAAAGTTTGGTATATGACTTTCAATTTCTTGGTCTAAGTAAAATTGAGGCCATTGTAAATTTCCTAACTTAATTCTACCATTTTAATTGGATTTTTAATTTTCTAGATATAAGATTAATTTCCATTGATTAATTTTACCATGAATATGTTTTCTTAAGGATATATTTTCCTAATTCCATATGGTCCAACCTCATGCTTATAAATCTATACTCCAATTTGATTCGTGCGCTTGCTAGTAATTTAAAATTTCACAACAGTGGTAAAATCATTCCATTGATTCAAGTGGTATGGTAGCACAATGGAGTAGAAGGTTCTACTTGGGAGCAGAATGACGCAATGCAGAGGCTATACCTAGAGTTGTTCGTTGAACAAGGTATGTTCTTTAGCTAAATTTCGAGAGCAAAATTTATTTAAGGGGGGTGGATCTTTAGACGGGTAGACGAGTTTATCAGGTAATTAGAAAATATTCCTTTAAAATTTAGGGTGTTCTGCATTTAATTAAGAATTTTAAATTGGGTTAAAAATACATAATAGAAATTCCAATTATGCAATTTTTACCCCTTAAATAAAAATTGTAAATTATTAGGTTAAAGTCAAATTTTATTGGATAGGAAAAATAATTAAAGAGATAATTAAATAATTAATTTGGGGTGTGCTTATACATAAAAGCATGTTGGCTAGTGGGACCCACACCCTTGGGTTTGTTTAGCATGGGGATGACACAAGTAACTTTCGAAAATTGCATGTGAGTATCCATTGTTTTAGGCCACCTTCTTACTAATTATAGAAGGACTAATTTGCCTTGCTTTGTAGAGAACTTTAGGAAAGGAGGCAAGGGTATTATGGTACACTGAAATTTTACACAAAAACTATAAATACCCATCCTTGTGCTACTCTTGAACGGAGTTTGCAAGGAGCACATGGGTTGGGAGAAAATTGCAATGTTTTATCCTCTCTCTCAAGTTTTCTCTCCTCTCCTTCAGGTAAGTCTATTTTTAATTAAATTAAATTTCCTTTAATTATTTTCTTCTTCTTCTATTGTAAAATTCGTTTATGGTGGAGGAGGTAGAAGACATGAGGTGGATTTAATTTAAGAAATTCGAATTTTGTCAATCAAATTTAAAGATAAGAAATACGTCCATGTGTATGAAAAATAAAATCATGGTAATCGTTTTCCATGGATTAAATCTTGGATATTCTTATTGGTTGTGGATGGAAGTATTAATTCTTGAATCTCCTAAGATAAGAAATACGTCCATGTGTATGAAAAATAAAATCATGGTAATCGTTTTCCATGGATTAAATCTTGGATATTCTTATTGGTTGTGGATGGAAGTATTAATTCTTGAATCTCCTAATCCATCCAAATACACGATGCACAAATTTTACATCTCTAGAATTTGATTGGAAAGATTTTAGATCTGGATTTATTGGGTGGGACATGTTGTTGACATTAGTTGTCAATTTGTAATTAGATACCATAATTATAGGGACAGTTACCTATTGTATAGGAAACTGATGTGTATTCCTATAATAGCTCCCTTATATAAGTTATATAAGAGGACATTTGTATAAAGAAATATACTGTGTTTAACATGATATCAGAGCCAAGGTTCGATCTCCTTTCATATGCATCGAATTTTTTTTTTTTTTTTTAGCAACCGATCGGATTTGCTACTGTTTGAAAATAATAATAATAATAATAAAAAAGAGATCTGAGAGTTTCTGACGATCCCCATCCTTTGTCAGCCTGACCTGCCGTCTCTCTCTCTCCTGATCGCCGCTCTACCGATCTGGTTCCCTTGAAGATCTGTCCGGCTATCCTTTTGCAGATCTGTCCGGCTGTCCACTGCCGTTTTTTCGGCAGCACCAGCAACACCACCACACTTCAGATTTTCCTGCCCTTCCTGCCTGTCTTTCGTTCTAGCGCCACCGGCGTCTCCGACGCTCAGATCTGAGACTTCATCGCCTCGGTGCTACTATTCTCTACTTCCCGTTTATTATCGGGCCCGATTTCATTATCTGCCTGATGCCATTACCATTCTCTACTGCAATGGATCTGCCTTTCTCTGCCGGAATAGATCTACTTGCCACCAGATTCGACCCCGCTTTGGCGATCCTTAATTTGGATCTCAGATCATTTTTTTTCTCAGCAGCCCAGTTCCAGACCATCTTCTCTTCCTGCTGATCGGATCTCCTGTTTTCAGATTTGTTACACCGACATTCTTCAGCTCTTGACTCCCGTAGAAGGGTCCTTCAGCCTTTCCGCCGTGCGCCTCCGCCGTCGGCTGTCACTATTTGTCCCGGCCCCGATTGGCTTCAGCCAGTCGGTGTTGCTTACAGATCTCCCACCTGCTCAACCCACGGTTGACGCCACAACCAATGACTCTGCTGCCTCACCTGTAGAGATTTCCTACTCCTGTTGTCGAGGGCCCACCAGGATCTGGTCCGCTGTAACGCATTTCATTCGAATCTGCACACGGCTGGGTAAAGCTCACTGCTGGATGCGCTTCTGTTCGGATGCTTCTGCGAACGGCAAGGATTCTGCAATTTTGGAATCAATAGAGGTTTCGGCCTCTTCAACCTTCTATCATGACTGATTCCTCCTCCCGTACCCTAGACTCTCAGAAAGGGAAAGAGAAGGCTGATCCCACTGTTTTGCCTCCTTTCCACCTACAAGATATGTCATCATTGATCACTCCAGAACGACTCGATGGTACCAACTACATTGAGTGGTCCTTGAATATTCAGAATAAGATCAAGGGCAGGAAACGTTGGAGCTTTATTGGAACACCCATTTAATTTGTGAATTAATGGATATGGACCTTAGATGGGTAAGGTGTTAGGTCAATTGCCCAATTAAGACCCAACGGATTGTGGATATGGTTTCATTTGAAATAAATGGGTAGGATTTATTTAATGGGGTCAAGATCGTTAATTAGGTCAAGATGCCCAATTGGGACCCAATGGGTCATGGTTGACTTGGTTGACCACCAAGTGAGTTCAAGTTTAAATTAAGTGGGACTGAATTAAATTGGAAATGGAATCAAGGAAGTGAGTTAAATAGATTTGAATTAAACATATGAGTTGAGTTAAAGAGGTGAGTTAAGTGATAAGATGGAGAGTTACATCTCAAAAGGTCAAACCTAAGATGTTCACACGTTGGCAGTGGGAGTTTCATCTCATGGATGAAACCCCCAAAATGGAACATCAATGGGAGATGGACAGTTACACAATCCAAGGCAAGACAAACACGTTGGAACGAGAGTTTCATCTCATGGGATGAAACTCCAATGGAACATCAATGGGGAGGTGGAGGTTTTGTATTGTTACACAAGCCAAGTCAAGGCTACACCGTTGGAGCCTTGGGAGTTTCATCTCATGGATGAAACCCCCAAGTGGAACATTAAGGAGGGAGGTGAAGGGGCATGGGAGTTACAAAAGGGCATCACCAAAGGACACCACCTTTGGCCGACCCTCATTGATCAAGATGAGGAAGTTGGAGAGTTATGTTGTTACACAAAGACATACAAGGCTACACGTTGGAACATGGAAGCCCAATGAGCATAAGATTGGGAGTTTCATCTCATGGGATGAAACCCCCAAAGTAAGTACCAATGGGGAGGTGAAAAGCCATGGGAGTTACAAAAGAGGTATCAACCAAAGGATACCACCCTTGGCTGAACTACATTGGGCAGCAAAGAGATTTCTTTGCTTCATCTCACTCTCTCCCTCTCTCACTCAAGGCCGACCCCTCTCATTGGCAAAGGGAGAACACTTAGAGTTTTTTTCTTCTCTCTTTCTCCCTCTCTCAAAGACAAAGGAGGAAGGACTTAGAGTTTTCATCTCAAGATCCTCTCCCTCTCACAAGAACCTAGGGCCAACCCTCTCACAAGGATCAAGGAGGAAGAAGAAGCTAAGGAAGAAGAGGATCAAAGGAATAACAAGAAGTGAAAGAAACTGGAGGAGTCGCGGAATCGGTAAGTACTCAATGAAATTCTTATTAAGTAAGATGGTCAAGGAACATGATCCGGCCATTGCATGGCCAAACCCTAAATGGTATATACAAGAACCATTAAGAATAAAAAAAAGGGTTGATGAGGTTCGGCCATGATGTATGGCCGAACCCATCAAAGGATTATAAGCTTGAAGGAGTGATTTTAAGAGAAGATTATGAACCATAGGGTTCGGCCATGGTGTATGGCCGAACCCCATGGAAGGTTATTAATGTTTTTAAAAGGTTTAAAATGGATGTATTGTGGATGGACTTAGATGCAATTGGATCATGAAAACCATGGAAGTTGGTTAATAATTTTAATGGGTTTCAAAGCATGAAAATTATAGATGTATGTTAAGGTTTTTAAAGGGTTTTTAAAGGAGGAAATAAAGAAGGATATTAATCAATTTAAATGGTATCAAGGTTGTAAATGGTGAAAGAATCATGGATGGCCGAACCCCATGGAGAAAAACTAAGGGATATATTATGGATCCTAGGGTTAAATGATGAGCTATGGGTATGATTAAACTTCCCCATGGAGGGACTTGATTTATGGACTTAAAGATTGTAATTGCTTTAATGGAGAAATTGGAATTGAGACATCATGGGTTCGGCCATGGTGTATGGCCGAACCCCCATAAACCTTTTAAGGGGTCATTTGTGGGTCTATGTATATTTTAAATGAATTGATTATCAAACCAAGGAATGAAGGGAATTATTAGGGTTTTATGTTATGATTTATGAATCATTCATGAATCTATATTATGGATCAATTTTGGACCCAAACTTAAGGTGATGGAAACAATGGCAAAGAATGTAAATATGGGTAAAAATGAAAGATCATGGGTTCGGCCATGGTGTATGGCCGAATCCCAGAGGAATGATTTTGTTAACTTAGGGTTTAAATGATTACCTTAGTGGTGTTTGATTAACAAATCAAAAGAGGGACTAAAACCAAATAGGTGAGGTACGGCCATAGTGTATGGCCGAACCCCACAAAGTGTGTTTGTGGACTTAGACATTATTGCAAATCAAATAGGATATTGGTTTAACTCATGGATATGTTATAAGGTAACGGGACCTCACAAGGGGTGCACGATCGTGAGCGGTTGCTGGATTAAAGCGCAAGAACACTTTAGTGGTCTTTGATAGGATTCTACCTCTTTGAAACCATGGGTTATGTAATATGGTTTAATTTCTTATTTTTGATGGTTTATATTAAAAAATGTTATGTTTCAAATATGAAGTTTTAATGCTATGACTATACTATTACATAGCATGTGGTCATATACATCTCATGAATGGCACGGGAGGGATGTTTGCAACCGGAGGCTACGCTCCGTCAGGGCGTCCGTAAGGCATTCGTAGGAAGACCTTGATGTGCATTATCCATCAAGAAGTAACCGGAGAACACACTTCGTCGGGGCGTCCGTAAGGCAACTGTAGGGATACCTTGATGAGGAGAATTCCATCAAGAGGTTACATGTACTTGTGATGGGTGGGACTCATTGCATTTGACAGCATGTCATGACATAGTTTTTATATGGTTTTGATAATATGTTATTATATATGATTTGTACTAACCATGTGTTAACCCTATTTGGAGTACCTACTGGGCGCATTGTCTAACGCCCTACTTCTACCCTAGTTGATGACACAAGGAATGGACTGAACGAGGACGTGATCGAAACCAAGCATAGGAGCTTGGATGATTAAGTTTCATATTGTTTAAGTTACTCATGGATAATGTATTTTGAGTAACTAGCAGTCGGGAATGTAATAACTTAGATTATTTGCTATGGTTTGAATGTTAACTTTGGATATGTTAACTTAAGATAATTATTGTTAAGTGATGGACCTCCTTGCTATCTAAAATGGAATGGAATTATCATTCTATTATATTTCCGTATTTTATGTTTATTCCGCATGTTAACTTGAGTACGTGTGAACCGTTTTAGTGGACTTGGTCTACGCACACGTATGGTTGGCCAGTTAAGGGTCGGGCTTTGGAAGCTCGGACTTAGCTCGTGTCGTAGCGTCCTGCTCTCTCTCACTCTTCTATTCAAAGAAAAAAAAAATAGACTCTGATTCTCGGCGAGTGAAAAAGGGCGGGGTGTTACATTTATCTCTTATAGTAAGAAGGCCCCCGAAACAACAAATTCTGAGGAATATGAAACATGGGAGGATGAGAACTGTATGGTCAAATCTTGGCTACTTAACGCCATAACTAAGGCCATCCGGTCACTTTTTCTACGCCTACCTACTGCCAAGGCGATCTAGGATGCTGCCAAAGCAATTTATTCTGTTAGCCAAGATGCCTCCAAGGCATATCAATTATATTGTACGGTCATTATTGTCCGCCAAAATGGAGGTTATGTTATTTCTTAATTTGACAAACTACAACAATTATGGCAGGAGCTTGATGTTATTGAGCCTTGCACTATGGAATGTACCCGGGATCTTGAGAGGTATACCACAATGGCCAACTCTCAATGATTGTTCGTTTTCCTGGTTGGTCTCGATTCCTATTTGGATGGGGTTCGTGGTCGTGTTCTTACGATTACACCGCTTCTAACTCTACAGGTTGCTTATGCTATCATTTGTGCTGAGGCAAATCTCCAAGATGCTATGCTTGATACGCCATCTAATGAAGGAGTTGTTATGACTATTCGAAAATCTGGTACTTGTCCGGACCCAAAGAAAGGTGTTCGTAAGTGTACTCATTGTAATGGGGTTAATCATGTGATAGATACATATTTTAAGCTCCATGGCTACCCGGTTGGCATCCAAGGGATAAGACGGCCTCTCCCAGGTCTTATAGTTCCACGACAGGGGATTCCGTTCCCAAGAGCCACGTCGTCACTACTTCCGGCTTCGTTGCTAAGTTAGGTATCACTAATTCTGCTATTACTCATTTTACTCGAAATAGTGCTTGGATAATTGACACATGTGCTACGGACCATATGACTTATGATAAAACTCGGTTTAGCCATTTATCTTCTACTTGTCCCAAATCACCCATTACTAATGCCAATGGTGTGTCTTCCCTAGTTGTCGGTGTCAGCACTGTACCCCTGTCACCATCCTTATCTCTCATTAATGTTTTATTGGTCCCTTCACTCAATTGTAACCTTATTTCTGTTAATAAGTTATCTAAGTCTCATGACTGTGTTGCCACTTTTTTTCCTATTTACTGTCTTTTTCAGAACTTCCATACCATGGAGAAGATTTGCAGTGGTAAACAACGTGGAGGCTTGTACTATCTGGACGATGGGTTACACCGATCAGATGATGGAGCACTTGTTCATGTTATGGACGACAGCATATTTAAAAGACAGGAGGAGATTTGGTTATGGCATGCACGATTGGGTCATCCCTCATTTGGTTACCTTCGGAGATTATTTCCCTCATTATTTACTGGTTCTAATATTTCAGACTTTGTTTGCGAAACTTGTGTAATGGCGAAAAGCCATCGTTCTGTTTTCATTCGAATGATAATAAAATTGCAGCACCTTTTGCTTTAGTTCACTCGGATGTTTGGGGTCCTGCCCCACTTTCTACAAACCATGGCATGAGGTGGTTCATTACATTTGTTGATAATTCTACCAGGATGACCTGGATTTATTTGTTGCGACACAAGAGCGATGTATGTACTATGTATCGTCTTTTCCATCAAATGGTGTTAACACAATTTGGCATTTCTATCAGATTTATTCGTTCTGATAATGGGGATGAATATTTCAACAATGAATTGACTGATTTTCTACATTCAGTTGGTACTATCCATCAATAATCTTGCTCTCAGACTCCTCAACAGAACTGGGTTGCTGAACGGAAAAACCGACACCTTTTGGAGGTCACTCGTTCTCTCTTAATTGGAGGTCATGTTCCATCGCATCTATTGGGCGAAGCTTTGAGTTCCGCTGTCTACTTGATTAATAGAACACCATCTAGTGTTCTTGGATTCAGAAGACCTTTGGATGTACTATCTGACCACTATATGCTTCCCTCCGTTGTTCATTTGGACCTCGTGTCTTTGGATGTGTAGTGTATATTCACTTACATTCCAATCAACGCACCAAGCTGGAACCACGTTCATTGAAGTGTGTGTTTGTCGGGTATGGCTCCACTCATAAAGGATATCACTGTTATCATCCCCCTATTAAGAAGTTTTATGTCTCTATCGATGTAATATTCCATTAAAGAATGTTTTTCTATCCCAAAGCAATACCAGATTCTTCATTTCCGGGGGAGACTAGAGATGAAGTACAGAATCAGGATGAAATAAGGTTCTTTGAAATAATGAGGCCATCTAGTATTGAAGCCAAGACACCCGAATCATCCTCCATTGAGCATTCAGTTGAGGAGTGTGAATGTCAAGTCCATGATAGTACAATGTCTCCTACATCTACAATCCCACTGATCCAATCGTCTCCAAAGGACTCCTTAGAGGTATTACCTGATCCTATTCCTCTTGACTCTAATATCTATGATATTGTTAGTATAACTGAACCTGCATCTGAACCATCCCAGTATCATCTTCCATGCACATCTAATCGTGATCAACTAGCAATTAGATATGAGCCTGACCCAAAAGCTAAAGCTAAATATCCAATAAGTAACCATGTGTCCTCCCACAAGTTGTCTGAGTTCTATGCATCTTATGTACTTCAATTATCCTCTGTCTCTATTCCTAGTAAATTGCAGGAAGCTGTAGCAAATTCTAGATGGACCAAGGTTATGGCAGAGGAAATGACAACATTGGACAAAAATGCCACTTGGGAACTCGTGCACTTACCAAAGGGAAAGAAGACCGTAGGTAGCAGATGGGTGTTTATGGTCAAACACATAGTAGATGGGACGACTGAGAGATACAAAGCTCGGCTAGTTGCAAAAGGATATACACAGTCTTATAGTGTAGATTATCAAGAAACGTTTGCACCAGTTGCCAAACTTAATACTGTGAGAATACTTTTGTTATTAGCAGCTAATCAAGATTGGCCACTTCTTAAGTTTGATGTAAAAAATGCTTTCTTGCATGAAGACTTTACTGAAGAAGTATATATGGATCCTCCTCCAGGTAAACACAAATATGCAGATACAGCAATGGTGTGCAAACTAAAAAAGGCATTATATGGGTTGAAGCAATCTCCAAGGGCTTGGTTTGGCAGGTTCACCAAGTCTATGAGGAATTTTGGCTACAAACAAAGTAACTCAAATCACACTTTATTTTTAAAGAACAAAAGAGGTAAAACCACTGCCCTAATTATCTATGTTGATGATATGGTAGTGACAGGTGATAATCATGAGGAGATTTCTAGGTTACAACAATATTTAGCATCTAAGTTTGAAATGAAGCAGCTTGGAGATCTTAAATACTTTCTTGGGATTGAGGTGACCCGATCAAAGCTTGGTATTTTTTTTATCCCAACAAAAATATATCTTTGATTTATTATCTGAAACAGGAATGCTAGGATGCAGGCCAGTTAATACTCCCATTGAGCAGAATCATAAAATCTTTGAGTGTTGGAGTGCATCTCCTACCGATAAAGGGAGATACCAGAGGCTCATTGGAAAACTAATTTATTTATCTCATACCAGGCCAGATATTGTGTATGCAGTAAGTGTGGTAAGTCAGTTCATGCACGACCCACGTAAACCTCACATGGATGCTGTAGAACGCATATTGAGATATTTAAAGTCAGCTCCTGGTAAAGGTTTATTGTTCTCAAATCATGGACACCTAAAGGTTGAACGCTATATCGATGCCGATTGGGCAGGTTCAGCTAATGATAGAAGATCTACCTCAGGATACTTCACCTTTGTAGGTGGGAACCTTGTGACTTGGAGAAGTAAAAAGCAACAAATAGTATCAAGATCAAGTACTGAAGCTGAATATAGAGGTATGGCACTTGGGGTATGTGAGTTGCTCTGGTTAAGAAATTTACTGAATGACTTAAGCATCAAACCAAGAATGGCATGAAACTATACTGTGATAACAATTCAGCTATAGACATTGCTCATAATCCTGTTCAACATGATCGGACTAAGTATGTAGAGATTGACAAACATTTTATCAAAGAGAAACTTGAAGTCGGAATCATTACTTTTCCATTAGTGAAGTCCGAAGACCAACTGGCATATGTCCTCACTAAAGCTGTTGCTAGCAAGGTGTTTCTCGACTCTCTTCTTAAGTTGGGCATGAGTGATATCCACGCACCAACTTGAGGGGGGTGTTGACATTAGTTATCAATTTGTAATTGGATACCATAATTATAGGGACAGTTACCTATTGTATAGGAAACTGATGTGTATTCCTGTAATACCTCCCTTTTATAAGTTATACAAGGGGACATTTGTATAAAGAAATATACTGTGAAATTATTTTAACACATGTAAGATTGTTTAACTAACATATTCTGTACACTGTCGCAATAAAAATCATAACTTGGGCTCCCAAACAATTTTTTCAACAATAAAATAAAGATTCCCAACAATATGTTAAAGTTGTAGAGTAACTTGTAACTAAAATAGAGATTTAAAGTGTTTGTTGTTGGAATAATTAGAGTTATTATGTTATTAGAATTATTAATTTGGCAATCTCTTATTAAAAGATGTATTTTGATTAGAATTATGGTAAGAATTTGAGTTTGTTTAAGATAGCCCTAAGGTCAGTTAGAGAGTATAAATACATGTAATAGTATTAGTTATATGAATACAATACACATTTTATTCTTTTATGTATGGTATTAGTTAGAACAATATTCTATTGAGTGCATCGTTCAATCAGTGCAGCTCTTCTTCTCTCCCTCTGCCAGAGGTACATCGGCAAAGGGAGGGAGAGAGGGATATCTGCCCTTCGTTTGTTGTTTTTCCAGTTTTCACCGTTTGATGCTTTGAACACAGCCACTCGTTTGCCTGCCGTGCAATAACTCCATATTTGTTGCTTCTGCTGTTTGTTCCAAGTTCATTCTCTGCAGCGGGTTTGCAGAGGCAATAAAAAAAACTGGAAACGTCAGATCTATTTCTGTGAGGGTCGCTCTCGCTGCTGCCTTTTATTCTGGGAGAAACCCAAATCTCCTTGATGCTCGAAGAGGCCACAATGCCTCTATCTTCTCCAGCAGATCCTTTCGCCGTCTGCTCCAGTGCTTCCTTCAAGCAATCACCGACCGTCGAGATCTGTTCTCCTGTCACTTGCCAACTCAGATTTGTTTGCAGAAACCATCGACCTTCAACCTCGCTGCACTCTCTTCATTTTTGTGAACTGATCTGCACATGGCACAGATCTGCGTGGGTGATTTCGTGTTGCCTCTTTGTGTTATTGTGTGCTCTGTTTGCCGCTGCCGCCTTGCAGTCTGGCCAATGCTCCTGTACCAAATCTGATTTACTCCCTCGTCCAGCTCCTGCCACCACATGAGATCTACATCTGCATCAAACAGTCCGTGTCGGGCCCCTCTTGGCTCTATTACCAAAGATCGAAAAGAGTTTACCTTTCGTTTGAGCCGCCTCTCCTGTTTCAGTTCCTCCCACAGCCAAATCTGTCCCAGTCACCTCTCTGTTACAGATCTATTCCAGTTCTGTCGATTACTCTCCTCTCCTTGTTGCTGCAAATCTGCAATCTGCTGCTACTCTGTTGTTAATGTGAGTCTAGTGGAGAGGTTTATTTTACAATGCCAAGGCTTCAGTTGATTACCATCCAGTGCTTGGAGGCACTTCAGTTTTTACATGGTCTTGGCCTTGTTCATTGTGATTTAAAGCCTAAGAACTTTTTGGTGAAAAGCTACAGTAGGTGTGAGGTGAAGATAATTGATCTTAAAAGAAAAGAACATTGTTTTCATGCTGATTGGCAATAAATCTGACTTAGGGACACTAAGGACAATCCCCACTGAGTATGCCGCATGTAAAGATCTTCAAGATGGCTAGTTCATTCATGGAGAGAATTTCAAATTCTTCTCGCCATTATCTATGAGAACTGTACTAAGAAGAAAGGGGGAGAGCCAAGAAAGTGACATAAATTGTCCTTCTTTTCCTACTTTGTTGAAGCCAAAGAAATGGACGCAAATTGCCCTTGTCAGCCTTTGCTGGCCTTTATGGTTACAACCATTATTTGCTGACCTTTATGGCTAGAACCTTTTATTTGTGGCCTTTATGGCTACAACCATTGTTTGCTGGCCTTTTATGACTACAACCTTTGCTGGCCTTTCAGATCTAATTGATCAATGAGATGCCTTCACCCTTTCTATTTGTTGGCCTTTTCGATCTGATTGATCGATGTGATAGATTCAACCATTTTTTTGGCATTTATTACGCCCTTGATTTTTCAAGCCATTCATTGCCTGACTTTATCTCATATTGTGGTTGTTTTCACCGGACAATTGTCTTACAGCCACTGTCGTTGTCCGTACCACCCTCTATGTTCCCTGCCTGTCATTTTGCAGCCAGTCAGTGCTGCCACTTCAACAACATTTGCAGTCAATCAGTCTATTGATTCAACAAATCTTCGTGGCCAGTCGGTGTACCACTGTTGCAATTCATCTATCGTTTCTTCATGTTCCATGCTCCGTGTTCATCCACGCTTCAGCTTGCGGGGGCATATTGGAATAATTAGAGTTATTATGTTATTAGGATTATTAGTTTGTGTTAATCTCTTATTAAGAGATGTATTTTGATTAGAATTATGATAAGAGTTTGAGTTTGTTTAAGTTAGTCCTAGGGTCCGCTTGAGACTATAAATACATGTAATAGAATAGTTATATGAATACAATACACATTTTATTCTTTTTTTATATTTGTTAGACATTTAATTGAAAAACATTGAAATTTGTAATCATTTGAAAGAAATGATAAAGAAGACATGAAAGATGATAGAACGACTGATTTTATAGTTTATAATATGGTTAAATAGAGAAGTAAGATTTAAACGATTATGAATTTAGTAAAGAACATGGTTTGGTGGATCTAAATGGCTAAGAATGAAACTTTTTATTTACTTGGTATTTCATCAATTTCACGTGAGGGGCCACCTCATGGAAAACGGATTGAAGATGTTGTTTTCATAAACTCTATAATAAATTGATAAATGGCATATTAATAAATTAATCTTTGCATTAAATTAAATAGTTTTTTCAAATGATATGAGTCATTTAACCATTAAAATTTAACTTCAAACTTTTAAATTTATCATGTTTCGATTGTGAGAAATATTTATTTCTGACAGGGACAAAAAAAATTAGTTGTTATTTTCACAAATTACATATTTCAATTTAAGAGTAAAATTAAACTGATAAATTTTAACAGAAATGTTAACTTAAATTCGTAGCTCATGTTCTAACTAATCATTGCGAACAAGCTTTACAGCCATTTTATGCAGGTTGGTCCAGTAGACATCCAAGTGTTCTGACAGACAGTGTAAGATAGTGGATTTAATTTGATGATTATAAAAATTATATAGATAGATGGATTATATAAGCATTATTGTACTGTCGAAAATGAGATGAGACATAATGGGTAATTAGCCCTTGATTTTTTAAATTAAAAATGAATCATGAAATAAATATTTTCACATATCATATTTAATTGAACGGTGAAGATGCACTAAACGAAAATTATAAATTGTTGAATCAAAGTTTCAAAATAAATAATTTTAATGAATAAAATTTAAATTAACTGGATCCCACTTGGAACACTTTCGGTCAGATGTTTGCTAGTTTCTCCCTTTTATGACAACACCTAAATTCTGTAGAAATATTGAATAGAAATTTGATGTCTTGTTGATTTTTATTCCCACAGTAAAATTGATGTAGTATATTTTCATGTCTTTTTTACTCTTATGCCTATAGTAATTTTCGATCACCATTATATTTGGTTTACAACCATATTCAGATAATCCTTTTCAAAATAAATCGAATATTCCACAAAAATCTAATATTGATGGATACCAAGTGAGGTATCTATTAATTAAAAAACTTCTACTTAAATTTACTTCAGCGTGATACACTAACAAAATACATCATTAAATGGATTTTAGAATCCACATTGTTAGGTATGATGTAAAGAGGATCATATAGATAGTTCTTTTACAAAGTTTCATCTCCATTTCATAATCATGTCCCTTAATTTTAAACTTCTAAAAATCGATACCCTATACCCATTAAAATTTAAAGTACAAGATTATATGGCTCGGATCATCAATTGATAATGAAACTTGTAATACCCTGACCCAAAGTAGTGTTTAATTATGTATATTTTTACAATTAAATGTGCTTAATGGCCAGTTAATCAAAGTAATTAACAAATGGGCCTTGTTTAGAGTCAAAGTTTGACTAGATTCGAGTTTGGAAGTGAGTGGATCTAACTCGTTAAGGGCAGTGGTAGAGTTGAAATTATCTGAACTTTCTCCAACTGAAACCCTTAAAATAATCTGTGTTTGGAAAATAAATGATTTGAGGTATTTCAATTCTCAAATCTTACTAATTTATTTAGTATGAAGTTTTGAGTTTAAAGAATTTTATCGTCAATCATTTTGATTTACACAAGTGTGATTTTTGAGATATTAGGTGTATCCCTTATTTTACAAAATGAAAGTTTTAAATGTTTTAAGAGTGTCAAATTATCCCAAAAATTTTAGAAGTGTTTTATGAGTCAATTTATTTAACCCGATTGATTAGAATTTTTTTTATTAAGTGTTATTTTAATTTTTAAATTTGGTATTTAAGTGGTTTTAAATTAAATCATTTAGTTTCGGTGTATTTTAAAGAGGTATTTTAATTTTGAAAAAAAAATTAAAGAAGATTTAAATTATTTTCTAAACCATAGAAATTATATGTTTTTAAATTCATTTTTCTAAAACTATATAAGTTACATGGTTTTGAGTTTTATTTGTTAAATGGATAAACATTTGGATTTTATGAATTTTTAAAAATCAAAACTAGGGTGATTATTCACCACACCTAGGGTGGGTAGCCTTAGGCTTCCACCGACTTATATTGGTTAATTAAGAAGAGGTAAGAAGTGGAGGAAGTAAAAAAAAAACTCAAAAGCAAATCTCTCTCTCCATCGTCCTTTTCCTCTTTTTTTTCCTTTCCCTTTCTTTCTTTCTGCTCTCCATTCAGCTGTGACCTTGGAGGTTTTTCGCTTTTGGGGCTCGGGTTTTTCAAACACCCTCATTTCTCCACCGATTTCAACGATTAAGGTATGGACATTTATCTACTTAAAATTTTAGGAACTCTAGGATTGTTATTTTTGTAAATAGAGTAGTTTTGGGCTTCAAATTTAGTCTCAAAGTTCTTAGGGAAAATGAGTTTTTCTTTTAAATCTTGAAAAAACCTCTTTTAAATTAGTTTTTGAGTAGTTTTAATTATTTCAGTTTGAAACAAAATTTATGGAATTATTATGCTTTACAGATCTTGGTGATATTTACAAGCTGGACAAGGTGAGGAGACTCAATTGTAGTTTATGATGTGTTTGCATGTGAATAGATGTGTACAAAAATCAAAATAATCAAGTGTGTAGGTTGTGTAAGCCATACAAACTGAGAAGAGATAGAAATCTCAACTCAGACTGTTCTACGTTTCCCAATGTCTCAGAAGTATGTTGAGATCTCGAAGCCCGAGGTCTCGGAAAGGAGTCTGAGATCTCGGCAGACTGAAATTGGAAAAAAGTTACAGAGTTGTATTTTAAACCCTCTGTTGTCCGAGGTCTCGGTAACAGATGTCATGTCTTCTTTGGGTTGTTTAACTCGGGTTAATATCAATGGATGGTAAGTGTATCTCCTCTGTGTAACCCTTGTGAAAAGGGGTATAGGGAGAAAATTGTGATATATGAATTTATTCAAATCCACTTGGGCAATAGTAAGAAATGTCCAATGATAGTGCGTGGTGTAGATACATGCTTGTGGTTCATGTTAATGTCATTCGTGCATGTGATCGGTGCAATATTAGATCATGCATGTGTTTCATACTATGATTATAAATGCATATGATGTATGATGTGATTAAATATGCATGAATGTGAATATTCTTGTACTAATGTGGTGGTGCAGATGATAAAAATGTGAATGTTCTGTGTTGTTTAACCTGGATTAAAACCAATAGATGGTAAGAAATATCCGGTGTGAAACCCTTGTGGAAAAGGATAAATTGAGAAAATAGTAAGTGAATGGTGTTTGTGTTATATCCATGATTATAGAATTGATAATTTATATAGTATTAAACTGTACACACACGTGTTAAGTGAGTCGAGCTCTTGCAAGATGATGAGTGAGATTCCTCGACAGGGTTGAGTGGGATATCCTGAACCTGTACAATTGAGGTTGAGTGGGATACCTCAAGGGGTTGAGTGGGATACCCCGGTGTGTCAAAGAGTATAATGATATACTTTAAAAATAAAAAGGAAAGAACAAATGCCATATGTTTTGTTATTTGTTTAATTACATTGTAGATTTTTCTTTTTTATCACATGCAATACCTATGATTATTGAGTTCTTTTCACTGGGCTATAAGCTCACATTTCCCTCAATGCAGGGTATGATCTGGAAACAGTAGAAGGATCCCTCAGCGATGACCTAAGCTGTGGAATCTCTAGATTTCAATAAGATGTTTTGGATTAGAGTTTACTTAGTTGTTTACTAGGTAAATATTGTTTAAATTTGCTACCTGTAGAGTATCGTTGGTATCTGTTATACAAATAGAAATACAATGAATATATACTTATAATCAATTATAATACACATTCATGAACAATACAACATACATTCATAGTACTTCAAATATTTCTACTTATTTTTCGAAAAAATTCAAAGGGAAATGGATATGAGTCTTCTTAATGGGTTACTATCAATTTTTAGTTACAATAATCCATCAATATAATAAAGGTGTTGAGGCCACTACACATATTGTCTTCTGGAAGTGATCATGTAGACATATTGAGTTAGGCCTAGAGATCACTTAGTGCCCGAACCCTTCTTTTCTACCGAGCGTCGAAAGTAATCGTTCAGCTACTGATAAGTACCGGGTTGCGTTTCTGCTGCCCCACAGATAAAAAGTATTGGCCTCGAAGTAAATACATAATATATGTATACTATAATAATACAACGAAGGGTTAGTATCACTTTTAGTTTAGAATAACGGTCTCTAGACAATCATCAACACAAGTCTCAAATTATTAATCCTTAAAAAAATTCAAAATTACACATATTAAAAGTATTAATATGAATAATTAATTTAAGTGGTCTAAAAATAATTTAAGTCTCCAAGTTATTTAAATTTAAACTCATTAACAAGGCTAAATTAGAATTTGCCAATTTACTATTTAAACAAAAACTAAGATATATATATATATGTTTCAGATTTTCTAAGATATATAAGAAAACCAACTTAACCATATCTTTTCTTAAAATTATTCAAAAATTTAACTATATTTAGAAAATTTAATTTTAAAAATACCCAAATAATTAAACCGAGATTTATAAGTAAAAACTTCACCAAATTCTAAATAACTAATACAATAAAAGACATTAAAAATCTAGATAGTAAATAAAATTATACTCATCTTTAAACAATTATAAATTTATTTGAAGTTAAATAAACAAATTAAAATAAATCAATTCATAATAATAATTCACAATTAATTCATTAAGAAAACTCATTTTAAGTTTAAAACAAATAATTTCAAAATAATAATTAAAATGGCATTTCATTTTATTCCTCTATTTAGATTCTAATTAATTCTAAAGCTTGAAAATACATAAGAGGAAGGATTGTATACCTTTACTTAGGAAAGTTGGGCAGAGCTATAGCTTTTCAAAAACTAATTGCAGAAGAAATGAAGTACTAAAGGAGGTGAAGAAGCCATGAAGAAAAAGAAGTAATGAGTGAAGGATCGGTTCTTTTGCAATGGGCTGATGAAATCTCTCATTAACTTTGATGCTATATATAGGAAATTCCAAAGTCATGCAGTGGATATCAATCCCATACGTTGGCTATGCTACTATACATAGGTTGTATGAATCATCTTTGACCTTTGATGATTCACTTGCACAAGGCTATAAGAAAAGATAACTTATAAAAATATTTTATTATATTTTATTCATTTAAGTCTACCTTCAAAATTAGGGTACAAAGGAGGTCTTGTTAAAATAATTCAATTGGTCCAGATTGTTGGGTTTTAAAATCAAAGATTGCCACAAAAATTTGGAGTGAAATACATTTCAAAAATCCGTTCATTCAGCAAAAACGATGTATTGTTCTTTTTACCCACTTTTGAAATATTCTTTGGAGAAAATCTGACTTCACATTATGATTTGTTAAATTCACCTCATGAATAAAATTTAAGTTTGAAAGTATTTTGATTTTCATAAATACCTCAAATTTTGATATTTTGTAAATAGGGACCTCTTAGGGTTAAATTTATTTATATCTCTGAAAGTCCAAGAGACAAATTAAAAGATCCTTTACACTCAGAATTAAAAATCACTGAGGGTGTATGAATTTGAAAGTATAATTAATTTAAATAATATATTTTATAAATAAACGAAGATTAATATTATTTTAATAAATAATATTTAGCGAGTTGGGTTCACCAGCTACCGAGCTCAGATTGGGCCGATCCTGGATATTTCAGAAAGCCCACTCTGTAATCTTCATGATTAACGGATAACAAAACATAATTATTAACATAAGCCACACAATTAGTCCTAATTTTAGGTCTGGATATTACATCCCACCCCCTTAAAGAAATTTCGTTCCGAAATTTAAAATAAAACTCATATCTTACACCAACAAGAATATTAGGACATAGTCTCTTGCATCATCGATTCTGACTTCCACGTGTCATTTGAATGTCACGATGTTGTCACAATACTTGAATCAACTGTGTATCTCTTTCTTAAGAACTTTATTCCAAGAATTCTATATTTTCACAGTACTTCCTCGAAAGTCAGATCTCCTAAAGATTTCAGCTTCTTTACGTGTTCAAAATTCAACTCGTAAATTGCAATGAGTTTATTATTACAAACATATGGACCCACACAATCATACTATCAAGATCACACTCATCTGGACGTACTTATTTTGACATTGTATGCATGTCATCTATATCCACCTATATTTGTCTCCTTAAATTCTTTGGTCTAGGTCTCATTCCTCTTTTATAAAAAACAAGCTTCTTTATATTCTAAGTCAGTCTTTTCAGGTGAGCTCTTTCTCTCAGAAGTCACTAATTATTTTCATCAGTAATCTGTTAGACAATGTCATTTATAAAACACAATATCACACACACATAATATGATGCAGCCTATCACATCTGGCTCTCACATCACAACTTATCTTGTGGATTATATCTCAATCAATTGACATCTCATGACTAGATTTACAGTATCACAAATTTCAAGATCACTCATATGATCTATAGCACCTATGTGTATCACAACATATAAACATAATTATCACAAAAGACATGATACATTGGTTGGCCAAACAGTCAACCCCATTGTCTAACACATATCACATCAAATTTCATATGAGAGAAAATAAAGAATTCACTTACAAACATTGATAAATCATATATCCAAGTAAAACAAAGTACCTTGTACTTCCTTCTAGTCCATACTAGTAACTTAACTGTGTATATCCATACTACAGTCAAATTTCTTTAAGTGTGAATTAAGAGATGGTCTTAATCTATTCACAAATTCAGCACCCGTAGATAGACAACCAAAACATTCGTCTTCGGAATAATTCAAAGTGACCTAATTGGTAAAAGCCCACTTTTTTTTTTCATCTTTGACTCATCAAAACTAATATGATCTTCACATTTCATCTACTCCATTATTTCAGACTCAATTCTTTACAATTTCCTTCTCTAGTGGAGGATTCTATCTCCAAAGATTTTTCTCAAGTTTAGGTTTCATTACCAATGAACCCTCTATCTATCAATCTTATCACAGTATCCAACTATTAACTATTATAATACACAATTCAATTAGAAGAGTAAACAAAGGTTTCAACCATAAAGATTACTCTTCTAATATCATAAATCCTTCTTCATAGAAAGTTAAAGGCTTAACTTTGAAATTCCAGCACCAAGTCAGCATAATCTCAAATAATTCTTGCCAAAATTATGGCTTAATTAAATAGAAATGAAATATTTCTTACCATCATGAGGATATCATTCATAGCTTGAGGCACTTTTCCTATTCACTTTTGGTCTTGAGTGGAGAACTCTAGAGCTCCTGCCATATCTGTTATCATCATCATTCAATCAACATATAGACTCTCATAGACTCACTATATTTTAATCCTCAAAAGTCAATGATTCAAATTTATTTCAACACTACCTGATGTGATTTCATAATAACTTCCCTTTCACTAATCAAATTCCCAACTTTTTATACCCACTACTACTTATTTCAAATAATTATATTATTTATCTAAAGTCATGCTTGGCAAAGTCCCTGAATAATCATCATGCAATTGCTTAATTAGGTGCTCCTCCTCTTCACCCTTGTAATATGTCATCTTATTCTTCTAGGGACAATATTTTACCTTAAGACCAGTTTTTTTATAATCATAACACAATATTTTTCCCTTTGCGGCTTCTGGTCAACTTTGTTGATAGTTGATAGTGTAGGAAAGCAAAGCCTCAAGAGAGATGTCAAACTGACTCCTTCTTCGTAATCACTAGAACGGGGTCTTTCACCATCATCATCTCCAGTAAATGTAACACCTTGCCCTTTTTCACTCGCTTTCACTTTCGAAAATCAGAGTCTATTTTTTTTATAAACAAAGAGTGATAGAGCGCGGGACGTCACGACGCGAGCTAAGTCCGAACTTCTAAAGTCCGACCCTTAACTAGCCAACCCTATGTGTACATAGACTAAGTCCATGAAAACGGTTCACACATAACAATATCAACTTCCGGAATAATAAAATCATAACTGCGGAATTAAAATCAAAACATGCGGAATTATAATAGAACACAGTTCTATTCCATTCTTAGATAGCAAAGTACGTCAAGTCCTTATCCATAATTAAAATATCATAATTAACTAGTCAACATCCAAACATAGCAAATATTATCTAAATTATTACATTCCGAAATCTAGATACTCAAAATACAAGTCCATGAGTATCTTTATTAAAATATAAACTATAATCATCCAAGCTCCTATGCCTGGCCCATTTCTCGTTCATCCTTCTCCTTGTTTCCTATATCATCCACTAGGGTAGAAGTAGGGCATTAGAACAACGCGCCTAGTAGGTATTCCAGTTAGGGCTAACACATGGTTAGTACAAAACATATATAATAACATAATGTCCAAAACCATATAAAACAATGCCATGCAATGATGACAGATGCAATGAGTCTCACCCATCACATGTACATAAAAGTACCCCCACATATGTCTTTCGGACGCCCCGACGGAGTATGGACTCTCCGATTTCTTCTTGATGGAAAAGCACATCAAGGTATCCCACATAGGTTTTTCGGACGCCCCGACAGAGTGTAGCCCCGATGGTTACAAATCCTTCACCCCCTGCCATGCATGAGATACCAATGAAACACATGCTATTTTATAACATAAACATAGCATTTAAAATCACCTTTTGAAACATATCCAACAAATGTTATTTTATCATATAACATAGCATTTAAAATTCACATTTTGAAACATATCCTTTGCAATATAAATTCATCAAAATAAGATAAAACATTATACATTCAACCCATGGTTTCAAAGAGGTGGAATCCTACCAAAGACCGTTAACGTGTCCTTGCGTCTTTCGTCCGGTAACCGTTCATGATCGTCCACACCTTGTGAGGTCCCGTTACCTTATAATATAACAATCAATTAAAACCAAGTCCCACTTGATTTACAATAATGTTTAAGTCCATGAACACAATTCTCATGGGGTTCGGCCATACATCATGGCCGAATCCATGATATTTCATTTTTTTACTTATATTTACCACAATGCCATTCATGGCTAACATAACCCATAATCCAATCTTTTCCTCCATTAACAAATGCCTAAGTCCATGTCTTGATCCACAAATCCATCTCATGGGGTTCGGCCCTACATCATGGCCGAACCCATGATCTTTCAATTTAGGCGATATTTACAAAATTGCCATTGATTCCATCAACTTATGTTTGAGTTCTAAAACATAGGTCCATTAATTCTACATAATTAGCATATTGTCATCCAAGGCTATAATTTCATTATTCACACCCTTCATCCCTTGGTTTGGTGAACTATTCATTAAAATTATACAAAGACCCAAACATGGCCCATTAACAAATTCATGAGGTTCAACCATACACCATGGCCGAACCCTTGATGTTTCTTTTAAATGGTTCACCATCTTAGGTCCATAAACCATAAGTCTATATTTGCATCCTACCTTCATTTAAAATACATATAAATATAAACCCATAAAATTGGTTCATGGGGTTCGGCCATACACATGGCCGAACCCATGATGTCTAAGTTCCAATTATATACATTGCATCCATTATTAGAAACTTTCTAAATTTAGCAATTCCATTCTTGAATCCATAATTCAAGGTTCCTTCCATAATTAGAAAGTCCATAATTAGAAACTTTCTAATTTAATCTCCACCTTCCAAAAATAAACTCTTGTGGGGTTCGGCCATACATCATGGCGGAACCTCACCCATAGAGACAATCCAACCTTTTCCATTCACTTTCTTAATTAATGACAACTTCCATTTAAACCCTTTAAAATCATAAACCTACACCTATGATTTTCATCTTCCAATTCCATTAAAATAATTAATATTCTTTATGGTTTTCAACCTATAAACATAGCCAATGACCTTCCATTAAAAATCTCCAAAATCCTTCCATGGGGTTCGGCCATACAACATGGCCGAACCCTATGGTTCATCATTCAATTAATTATACTCAAATCATCTCTCAATCTTTTTTCATGGTTTTCATCATTAAAAATCCATAACCTAACCTATGCCTTTCCATGGGGTTTGACCATGCACCATGGCCGAACCCTATGGTCCATTCTTTCCATTAAATTAAATACTATGGTGATCCAATTTCCTTCCATGGGGTTCGGCCATATACCATGGCCGAACCCTATGGTTCTTTTCTTTAAACAAAAATATCAAAACACTAACCGGTTCCGTGACTCCTTCGATTTTCCTTCTCTCCAATTGGTTCTTGCTCTTCCAATTATTCTCTTCCTTGGTCTTTTCCTCTTGCTGATTGCCTTCTCCTTGAATGAGTATACCGTGAATGAGACTTGAGAGGGAAAGAAAATTCAGCCTTATGTGTGTAAGCTGTGCGCCCCTCTATGTCTTCCTTTTATTACTTCCAATTAATCCTAATTTAGAAGGTGCTAAGATATAATTATCTAGTGCCGTGCGCCCCTTCCTTGTGCCTCTTTTAAAAGGTGTCATGCGTCCCTCTTAGCAATTCCCTTAATGTCATTCTAAATCAAGGAAATAGCCCCTTTTTTTAAATGATCTCATGCGCATAACCTTGGATATGGAAATCCCTATACACGGCCTAAGCATCTTTTACTTTAGCAATCCCCTTTTTAAAAATATTCTAGCACATAATCTTGGATATGGATATCTAGAATTCGGCCATGCAATATTTATTTAATTTTAGATATCCTCTTAAGATATTCTAGCATATCAATGTGGATATGAAAATCCCACATACATCTCATGCGTATATCCTTTTAATTCAACCCCATTTTAATTTTATTGAAACCATTTTCAAAACCGTTGGGTCTTAATTGGGCGATGACCCAACACTTTACCCATATAAGATCCATATCTAATAATTCACAAATTAAATGGGTAATTTTCATATATATATATATTTTAATAACTTAAAAATCTGGGGTGTTACAGTAAATCCATGGTGCCTCCTAGGATTCCAGACGCCTCTCATATCACCTGATTCATACCTTCCTGCTCATTTCCATTTTGAACAGGTGACTTTACTCAGGTATCCTGACCTGTCTATAAAAACAATCAAACATTCAAACATCACAAGTACATTAAAAGCAAGGTTCATACCACTAACCTAGTAATATTGGAAGTCCTTTACTCTAGGAAATCCATCCTGTTTTGCTAACCCTTTTTTGGCTTCATCAACTTCAAGCCTTTTCACAAATTCTACATCCTCTGATATATACTTCATAAGAGGTCATCACTTCCAAAAACATGTTTTCATATATCAACTTAATACTGAAATTTCACTACTGACTCAAAACGAGAGGATTTACTGTAAATCCAACTCATCTTCTCTCCTTAATGAGAAAAAGTTACCACTTCTAAACACTCGATCCTAAGTATCACCTTGATACTAAATTCACACATCTCAAACAAACAAAGAGGCTCAACCTCACATTGACCCCGGTTTCTACCTTCCCTGCGTTCAAAATCACGAGAATGAATCCAAAGTCAATCCATCAATCAATTTCCTCGCATACGTACAGTCAGAGATTTGAACCATGCTTTGATATCAAGTTGTAACGACCAGACCCGATGGTGGACCCGGAACGCTACTATTTTTTTTTTATATAATCTCCTATCAACTAACATCATAGCTGGGCTAGATCTTCAAATTTGCCAAAAAACCCATCATAGAAAATGTCACATTGCTCTTCTTGCGTGGACTTAAACGTGTACCATATGTTCCCATATACAAATACATATTTTACAAACAAATATCTCCATTTATTTGATCATAGTTACGAAATAAATTATAACAATTTACACATGCTTAGATTTGTCGTACCACATACGGTACTATAATCAACATAACATCATTTGCATGAAAATAGATGTAATAAACATATTTTCCATCATCAGAAAATACGATTGACTGCAAAGGCTCCCTCATCCTAAGTCATCGGTGGAGGTTCCTCCTCCTCAGGTGCCAACCCTGCAATATAGGGGATGTGAACTCCAAGCCTTGTGAAGAGATCTTAAAATAACATGTTCACCAACATGTACTGGTTAAATAATGCAGTCTAATCATAATAACAATAATGGTCTACTCTTACCATTTTAAAATCAAAGTTATCTACTCATGAATGGTTTATTTTAACATACTTATCAATTTATCATAAATGATCTCATGTACCATTTATCTTACCTGAATTCATAATTGGTCTACTATACCAATTTAACAAGTTACTATCACTGCCATCTCATTGCCATTCTACTGTCATATCACTGTCATACTACTGTCATGCCGCTGATGTATCTCTGTCATACCACTGCCATATCAGTGACATACCACTGCCATACCACTGTCCAATGGTTTTGCATATCATTTATCATACTTGAAATCATAACTGGTCTATTATATCAATATTTCAAATCATTTGTGATACTGTTATGCCACCGTAACACCAAAACACTACACTGACTATAAATGCAATAAGTCCGGACACGGTCAAAATGCAACATCTTGCAAGAACATCTTTAACACACCTAGGCCGTTATTGATGTAATACCCTGACCCAGAATAGGCGAGTTTAGTTTAATAAATCCTTCTTAGACCGGTTAATCTCTAAGATTTCGGTTAGGGCTTAGTGAGAAGCCCAGGTGTGGCCCAATCTGAGCTCGAAAGCTCAATAATCCAGCTCGTCCAGCTGAAGAGGCAAAATGGTAATTTACCATTTATTGTGTTATTATGTGATTATTATTGGATAATATTATCTTCCTTACTCAAGGATTCCTATTTCTGATTTTAAAATAACTTTATTTTCAAAAAATAGTATTTAAAACCGCCCGTCAAAACCTCGAAAGGGAGAAATGAATATTTTTAAATGGTTTTGGAAATGAGAAAATTTTGAAACAAGTATAGTATGTTAGACCATTTTAGTATGGTCTAGTTTATTCTTTCAAACCCCAAAAATGAGGATTTTAAATCATTTTATTTAACACAAGTTAAATTAAGTAAATAGTGTTAAAATATGATTTTTATTTAAATCTATGGTTTTTAGTGAGTTTTAAATCTCCAAATTTTTATGGTGATTAAAGTTTTTAAAACCCAACTTATCTGTCAAGTTGGATTAAAATCTTCAAACTTTAAAAGTATTGTTTTTAGTTAAAAATCAATTTTTTACCAAAATAGGGGCCCTTTTGCAAGAACATAAAGTTGGAGGGACTTATCTGCAACCAACGCCCAAACTGTGTAACACCCCGGATTTTCAATTTATTAATTTGTATGAAAATTATCCATTTAATTTGAGAATATTAGATATGGATCTTAAATTGGGTAAAGAGTTGGGTCATTGGCCCAATTAGGACCCAACAGTTTTGGAAAGGGTTCCAATTAAATTAAATGGGTTGAATTAATTTAGTAATGCATTATGCCCAAAATTAAATAAAAGATTATGCATGGCCGAATTTTGGATTTGAATATTCAAGGAGATGTTTAAAAATCAAATGAGGATTTCATTGGCCGTGTATGGGATATAGTTTGGCCGAATGTGAGATTTGTTTATCTATGTGATGCGCATAGGATCAATTTTAAAAGGAGTCTTTTCCTCTCTTAAAGAGTGAAATTAGGGGATCACTAATTTAAGAAGGTGTTCAAATAGAAATGGAAGAAGCCTTAACTGTGTGGGAGTGGTGCGCACAAAGGAGTCCCTCTTTGATTAAAATCGGCAACTACTAATTAGAAGGGGGGTGCACGGCAACTCTAGTTATAATACACGGCAATTGCTAATGTATCAAGGGAATTATTATCTTAGCACCTTCTAATTGGGAACAAGGAAAGGTTTTATAAAGAGATCATAGCAAGGGCACATGGTTTATACCATCATAGCCGAATTTTATTTCTCTCTCTCCCTCTCTCAAGTTCTCATTCACAACAAGATGGAATTAAGATATCATAGGATTCGGCCATGGTGTGTGGCCGAACCCCATGAATCAAGTTGAATGGATTTTATGGATTTAATATGATAATTGGATTAATGGGGAGACATAAACCTAAGCTAGTGGCAAAATTGTAAATATCGCCTAAATTGAAAAGATTGGAAAAATGGGTAATGATAAGCCATGGATGGCAAAGTTGTAAATATATAGAAATATTGGACATAGGGTTCGGCCATGGTGTATGGCCGAACCCCATAAATTATTTATTGGACTATGTGTTTGGATTAAAGAAGTATGTATGGATTATTTTGGAACCTAAGCAAGGAAAATGGCTATGGTTATGTACAATGGCATTATTGTAATTAACTGAATTAATGGACCATGGGTTCGGCCATGGTGTATGGCCGAACCCCATGGGGTTTTGTTTATGGACCTAAAACATTGAAAATCAAGTGGGACTTGGTTATGATTAATTGTTATATTATAACGTAACGGGACCTCAGAAGGTGTTTACGATCGTGAACGGTAACGGACGAAAGACGCAAGGACACGTAGCGGTCTTTGGTAGGTCTTTGGTAGGATTCCACCTCTTTGAAACCATGGTTTATGTACATTGTGTTTATCTTATTTTTGGATGAATTTATGCTGCAAAGGAATGGTTTCAAATATGATTTTGAATGCTATGATTATGTTAGAAAATAGCATGTGTTTCAAATGATGATTTTAAATGCTATGTCTATGTGAGGAAAGAGCATGTGTTTTAAATATGATTTTTAAATGCTATGTTTATGTTATAAAATAGCATGTGTTTCATTGGCATCTCATGCATGGCATGGGGTGAAGGATTTGTAACAGGAGGGTCCACACTCCGTTGGGGCGTCGGAAAAACCTATGTACGGTACCTTGATGTGCTTTTCGATCAGGAAGAAACCGGAGGGTCCACACTCGGTCGAGGTGTCCGAAAAACCTATGTGGTGGGTACTTTTATGTACATGTGATGGGTGCGACTCATTGCATTTGCCATCATTACATAGCATGGTTTTATATGGTTTTGGATATTATATTATAATATATGTTTTGTACTAACCATGTGTTAGCCGTAACTGGAATACCTACTGGGCTCGTTGTTCTAACGCCCTACTTCTACCCTAGTTGATGATAGAGGAAACAAGGGGAACGATGAGCGCAAGGAGGGCCAGGCATAGAAGCTTGGATAATTTATTTTATATGTTTTGAATAAAGTTACTTATGGACATGTATTTGAGTAACTAATTTCCGGGAATGTAATAACTTAAATGGTTGGATGCTAATTTTGACAATTATGATATTTGAATGATGATTAAGGACATGACGTACTTTGCTATCTGAATGGAATAGAACTTGGTTCTATTATGATTCCGCAGTTATGATTTTTATTCCGCAAGTTGATATTTTTATGTGTGAACCATTTTCGTGGACTTAGTCCATGCACACATAGGGTTGGCCAGTTAAGGGTCGGACTTTGGAAGTTCAGACTTAGCTCGCTCGTGACGTCCCACGCTCTAGACTCTACTATGTTATAAAAAAAATAGACTCTAATTTACGGGACGAAGAGAATGAAAAAGGGCTGGGTGTTACAAACAGTGCCATTACTGTTGGGGACATCGGCTGCAATTGCATGCAATGCCCCGATGGCCACCACCCATTGATCAGATTATCTATAAAAGCACCCTCAAATCAGCTGGGTTTACTCCCACATTTTCATCTCATCTCCCTCTCAGTCTCAGCTGCTCTGAAAACCAGCTGATCCCTCTCTGTACCGTGAGCTTAAGAGGAAGATTTTCAAAAGTTGGATTTTTCAACCCAGGTACTCTAGTGAAGGTAACCATTGTGTTCCTCTTTGAATTTTAACTGATTTAGAATCAAGTAGAACTAAATTTGGTCAAGTTTTGAGTGAGTAAAATGGCTTTGAAGTTTAAGGAAACTTGATTTTTTCTTGTATTAGTGTGGTTTTCATGTTTAAATCCGATGGCCTAATGAGTATTAAAGCTTCAAACAACTCCCTATGGAAAGAGGACTCACTAAGGAGTCTATTTGACCGGTTGGATGTGAAAATCGAATCTAGAAAATCCACTGTTTCTATATTCGTATTTCATGTGTCACTGCCCATTAATGTCTGCTGTTACAGACAGAGAAGGAAGAAGACTCTCTGACGGTCCAAGAGTTGTGTTTCGGACGGTCCGAAGGTAACCCCCTTTGGACGGTCCGAAAGTAACCCTTCAGACGTTCCGAGCTTCGGCTCGAAGTACCGAAGTGGCCAGAGGCTAGCCACTTTGCTCCGGATGTTCCGAGCTGTGTTCGAAAGGACCGAACCCCTCTCGGATGGTCAGAGCCTCTCTCGGCATGATCCGAGACACACAGACCCACCGAGACCTGTTTTTTCTGATTTTTCGGTACGGAAGGACCTTCGGACGATCCGAGACCTGTCCCTCGGATGATCAGAAGACAGACCCAAGTTCCGAAGTCTGTGACTAGTTTAGGCAGCGGTTTGGATGATCCGAAGCCACAGTACCCGGTTCCGAGACATGTTCCGAGGGACCCAGTTTTTTAATGTAAAACCTTGTTTGAATTGGTGATGCATGTTTAGATGATAAGTTTTAAATGTGATGTTTATGCCCATTTAATATTTTTAAAAAATAAATTACTGACTCACTTCTCTTATTACTATAGTGTATCTATTATTGTATTCACTTTCAAGCTGACTCTATTTGTCGGGCACTGAGTGACTTCACTTCCAGGCCGACGCTATATCTGTCGAGCACTGAGTGACCTCGAAGCCTTACTCAACATGTCAAATCTGGTCCTATCCAGAAGACAACTGAAAAGTGACCTGAGTATCTAGACCTAACTCAATAAGTCAATTTGGTCATGCTCAGAAGACAATGAGTTTTGGACTTAGCACCCTATTATTATATAATGTGGATTATTATAACTTAAAATTGTTAGAAACCAAGTAGGAGACTCAATTTCATTTACGTTGGAGATTTTTGGGAAAACAAGTATGGTTTTGAAATACTACTTGTATGCATACATTTGGATGCTATGTATATGATTGTACACTTGTTTGCTTGTTGAACAGAGACCGCGATACCACACATTTTCGGTGAGGGAACTTAACTTTGCAGTAGGTTTAATCAGGTTCTTATGAGATGAGTCTTGAGCAATGAGTGGTTTCAGATTTGATGAACCCACCCATGTGCCTAGACATAATGCACTGTTATAAGAAGTGCTTATGTTAATTGTGAAATTTTTATGATGTTGATCATATGAGATATATAATACTGTTTCCACGTGCCCTTGACTATTCAACCAATATCGGCCATGTGTGTGAGATGGTTTACTTCTACTTGACCAGGGGTGTCGACAGTTGCTGACTTGAGGAGTGTCAGTATCGGCCATATGAGGGCCGAAGATATACTTGTAAGGATGTATTTTGACCGTATCGGGACTTAATACTATGATCTCAGCATAGTATGTAGGCATTACGTTGGATGACAGCAGTAATAGAAAAGATGATGAGAATATATATATGATGATGAGATTATGCTTGATATTGAGAATTTATTATCAAGCATGAGATATTATATTGCAAATGTCGATTATATACTAACCTGATGTTTCATTAAACTACACTGTTATATTTCTTTTATTGGGCTAGTTAGCTCACCTCACTCACCTTTCAGGAGATGTGCCCAAGGAGGAGAACCCTCTGTTTGAAACTTAGGGTAGATAAGCTGCGTAGTTGCTTTGGGATTCCCACTGAGGAGAATTGCCTTATCTTTATTTTCTAGTTCTTGGAATCATTTGCTTATGTAAAGTACCGTGTGTGGTACTTAGTTTGTTTAAATGTGATGTACTAAACTATCATGTATCCGTAGTTACTCTGATGTTGAAATAATAAATCGTTGTTGGATTTATGTATGTTTGTGTTTGTATCTCTTGGGGTAGACTTATGGTATATGTTTGACTCCCCATGTTGGAATCATATGTGACCCTTGGACTCAACCGTTGATCCGACCCAGTTAGACTTCTTGAGTATAGTGTTAGTTTTCAAAAAAAAAACCAGTCGCGTTCCTGGCCCACCATTCGGATCGGGGGGTGACAATCTCACCATGCGTCCCTTCACCACTCTGGTGATTAAGTCAGCTCAAGGGTGATTAATATACGACTTACCAAGTTAGTATTACCCAAGAATGACTCACAAGTATCTAACCCTACGCAAACTGTACACCAAATGTACAAAACAGTTTTGAGAGCGACGTACAGAGCGAATCATGATAGAAGCTATACTCCTCAACGACAACGACAAACAATCGTGAGAGCGACCTACAGCTCGAAGCATGATAGGAGTTATACTCCTCAACGACAATCACAAACAGCCGTGAGAGCGACCTACAACGCGAAACATGATAGGAGCTATACTCCTCGACAGCAACCCTACACGACCAAGTCTCATAGCTGATACCACCATTCTAATAGGGTTCTTTAAACAAAACCATTATCCTGTCAGACCAACCTCCTTTAAGGAGTGTGGACTCATACTAGTGGGGCTCAAAAAAGAAAAAGGTACATCATCAAGTCCTATCAACTCTTTGGATCTCATCCCAACACTTTTAACTCTCAATATTATCATGCCTATTAACACAATATCTCATACTCACGTCCTAGATAACCTCCTAGGCACATATCAGTAAGTAATACAATAAGGATCATATTCACAATTACATAGGCAACATATATGTCATAATCACATAATGACCATAATTTTATAATGATAACAACATAGCACATTCCATTACATTTCATACATTTAACAAAATTATCACATTGGGTTATTTTATGGACATGGACTACACACCAACCTTGAGACACACACATCGGGTTTATTTACACATATTCTTTGTCCTTACAATTTATTCAACTTTTCTCATGGTGGTTTAATATCTTAAGTCCAATAACTCCCCTTTTACAACATAAACCCAATTAAATTCATCAATAAATCATCATAACAAGATAATAGACATGCTACAAATTACATAATAGGGAATTGATAACATCTCATGCATAGCATAGGGCACATCCATCCTATTTATCATACATTAAATACATCAATAACACTGTTCATTCCCTAAATCAATGAAATAGCATATATGCATTCATACAATATGTGTGTAGCAATCCTCACCTTAAAATCACGATGTCTTGGGTTGATTTTCAGGTCGTACCTCAACAGGTTCAGGGTTCAAAGGCTCTAATCAATAAAAAAGAACATAATACATCGCTATTAATTCATTGATTAAGCCAAAACAAAACTTAGAAACAAAATCCCCAAACTTAGACTTAATATTTACCCCTAATCTATTTTAATCCCTTCAATGTAAGGGAAATTTCCAAATCTCCTCCCATGAATCATCTCCAAAAATAGTATATATCCTTTTCCCTAATTTAAATCTCTTCACAAGGGTTCAAAACTCAATTTCAATTTAGATCTACACCCAAACAAGGTTCCATAACAAAATCCCCAATTACTTCCATAGATTCCTCTCCAAATAAGGCCTGAAAGCCATCACATACTCTATTCTCAACACATCCGATTAAGATCTCATCAAATAAGAATAAAGGGAAAGAGAAGGATCATAGATCTTACCTTTGGAGGAAAATGAATCGTGCAAAGGGGCACTCCAAGTGTAAGAAATCTGAATCCAAATCCTTTAGTGGGTGAAAATTAACAGTGGGAAAGTAGAGGAGGAAAGGGTTTACTGTTAGGGAAGAATGGTTGGTTGTTTGGAAGAGAAAAGAGGTGAAATAAGCCTAATTTCGTCCAAACCGGACTTATGTACGGACTTAATATTTTAATATATATATATATATTTTTTTTTTTTTTTTAAGGGTTGGGCCATTGTAGAAACCGTGGGATACCCAGCGTAAAACCCTCATGGGTGAGCCCAGTACCCCTAGGACACACTAAGGTTAAATCAAATATAAGCTTAAAACTCTCGGACGGGAGGCAACGAGTCAAGCTACACTATGTATCTCAATATTTTGAAAAAGAATATCTGAAATATGATTGTAAACCAAATGTAATGGTGAGCAAAAATTACTTTGGGCATAAGAAAATAGAATTTCTTTAGTTTTTAAAAAGATCTAAAATTTTTGAAATTCAAAATGATGGAAAACCAAGGAGTTGTAGTGTAAAATAAAACAAAAAGTATATTAACATATAGTATAATTTAAATATTGAAAACATATTGGTTAAATATAATGAAAATAAAATATAAGTGGCATAATGATTAATTTACAGATTTAATAAAAAAAAACCTTTCAAATGCAGGACCTAACTTTAAATTTGAAAAGAAAATGATATCTTAAAATGTGCCCACTTGGTTTACCATCTCGACTATACACAACGGCTTCAGTTCCGCCAATATTGGATTGACATGGTAACGTCTCATGTGTATTAATTATATGTAACATTAGAACTTTAATTAATATATATAAGCTGATATAATATATTTTAAATTCAGACATAAATTACAAAGCTATAGAAATTCATTCAATTAATAGTTTAATAACACTTTTGTTAGGACCTGGGCTTCCAGTCCAAAAGACTAGCCTATTAGGTAGAGGGACCCAAGTGTTTTATAAATTTCTAAATCTCTCTCTACACTTTTAATATGGGACTCACTCGCAACAACCTCAACAACTCTCCCTCGAACGAGACCCTTCGACAAAGAAAGCGACATCGGCCATCCCGTTCACTTGGGAGATCTACTGAGCCCACATGAAGTAGCCTGAGACCTGATTCTGATACCATTTGTTAGGATCTGACTTCCAACCCAAAAGACTAGCGTATTAGGTGGAATGACACAAATCCTTTATAAACTCCTAGATCTCCTTTATAAACTCCTAAATCTCCCTCTACACTTTCAATATGAGACTCGTTCACAGCCGCCCCAACAACTTTTAATAAAATTTAAGAAAAAGAAAAGAAAAGAATAAGTCAGTTTTTTTTTCTTAACTCTAAAATGGAAAAGAAAATATTTGAAATATCATAAATTTGGACACCTTGATCATTAAAAATGTAGGGATGAAATTCAGGCGGCTCAAGTCAGATTATATCCAATCAGCTTTTCCTTGCCACCAGCCCACCAAGAAGAGATGCATCCTCCTCACAATCGAATATTCTCCTTCCTAGCGCTTCACAATACTTTTTTGGCTATTTATTTACCAAGCATTTAATTAACATTTCATGAAATTTTATAATTTTTATTTGAGAATTTTGTGTTTTTCATAGTGAAAACCATAAGACTTTGCACAATTTCAATCCTATAAAATTTATACGCTCTAGTACGAATATGTTAGAATTCCAAAATTTGAATTATTTCCATAAACTAATAATTTAAAGTCTAGTAAATATGAAAAAAATATCACAAGAATTTTTACAAGAATCTTTTAATTCATTTTTTAAAATATATGCTCTAATTTGAAACTTTCTCCGAATCAAATACTTAAACTTTATATATATATATGGAAAAAGTGAGCAGCATATCATGGAATGGCATTGTCAACAACCACCCACTTAGATAAGATAAAGTTGCAGCCATCAAATGGATGGTTAGGAGCAGTGTTCAAAATCTTAAAATTTAAAATTCAAATCTAAATCTCATCGAGTTGAAAAACTCAGCTAAATTTTTTGAAAAATATTAAAAGATTAGAATTTTTTTTCTTAAACTCATTTGATTCGAAATTTTGTTGAAGTAAGCCGACTTGGACAAACACGTCCAAATGATTTCTATGTTTTCAAACAATTATTAAATATTACAGCCGTCTCATTATGTTTTTTTTTCTTATGCATATTTATACATAAATGATTTAACGAGTTGAGAATGATAGAGACCACCATAAATATCAAGTGAATGGTAGATGACTTGCCACAATGTTTTAATTTTCCATCAAATCAATTAAAGTAGGTCTAACTGTCCTAACTCGACCAACATTATTCTCAATTTCCCACATTCCCAATTTCCCACACACTTGGAAAATTTTGGTAAACTTACCTAACCCTACAAATGGCTATTGAAAAAGATAGGAAGATACCTAACTATTGAAAATTTCAAATAACATGAAGAAAGGACTCAATTTTCAATAATGAATCAAGATCAATGTTACTTTATCTCTTTTCATTTTTCCTCTCCAATCAATGCTCCAAACTTGGACTTCTTTCTCCTTTTCTCAGTTCAATCCCCCATCAAATCAAAGCTAGATGGCCCAACTTCAAATCTCCAATGTGTTTGAAATATACACTCAATTCCAAGTCAATGGTTCAATTCTTCTATGGCCCATCACCCCTCACTATAAAATAGAAATCCCTCATCAACCAACTTGTTCAAACATTCCTTAGGTGACAATATTCCCCCTTGCATGCTTACATGGCTACTAGAGTACTCAAGGTACTAGAGTTGCTGGTGCTGCTTCTTCTTCTTCCTCTCTTGTTGAATTCTATCATCTTATCAGTGCAATCTCGGCCATTGAATCGGACAGGGGCCATTGATTTTGTTGACGATTTATCACTGGCGGCTGTTAAAAAATCGGGACCGAGCCCGGGTGGTGGGGGACATAAAATAGGCAATTCAGTGAGGATGACCGACGACTCCGGCCCAAGCCCTGGACAAGGCCATGCACGTGGGAATAGAAGTACTGAGCACCACTGATCACTTTCTTGCTGACGTCTATTTGATTTAAGAAAATTTCTTATGTACATCAAAAATATCACATCAATGTATACTCTTATTATTATGTGAATTTTAAAAGGAGTCATGTAATCAATACTCTTATTATGTGAATTTTAAAAGGAGTCATGTAATCAGCTTTCTACTTCGATAAATGTCTTAAAAAGGTGAAAAATGTTGTAAGCCAAGATGGTACACTCATTTTGTAAGAAGTTAATTTATGTAACTGACGTTTTTTAGTACATCAAGTTTATCTTACTTTGGAAAGGAAAAAATGTACCTTATGTTGAAATTTCAATTGTATAAAAAAGTTCACTAATAAATAAATATCGATTAGCATTTGCTAATCTTTAATTATTGAAAGAATTAAGAATTAAATAGATAGGTCATAGAAAGTGTAGACCATGATAGACACACACTTAAAAATAAATAATACACATATACACACCCATATTTTAATGGAGAATATGTTTTTTCTAACAGTGATCTGCAGGGTATTTCATAATATCAGGTAATACTGAAGTTGATACTACATTTATATCCTAATTTATATATCAACTGGTGGTTTAATTAGGGTTTAGATCTGTCCACTCATATTTCTTTATACCCTTTGGGCACACCAAAGTTAGACTATAGGGGTTCCAACCTGCAACCTCCCGTTTCCTGAAGAAGAAGGCAACCAGTTGAACTATTCTTTTGCTCTTACTTCTATCTTTAATAAATTAAAAAATAAAAGGCAAAGTAGAAAAGTTCACTGCTCTTTTATTAAAAACTCTGTGAAGAGATCAAGACACTTTTTCATTCCATTATACATATTTAGAGGAAAAAAGAAAGAAAAATTAAAATTACTTTTAAAGGTGTGACTTTATTACTCATAATGCAACCACGCCCATATGGACTGATCTCGTTGGTTTTGATTTCTAGAGACCCCACCACTTCCAAAGTGTAAAGTGCTATTCATGTTCCTCCCACAAGAGATGAAAAATATTATTAGCCTGTGGTTCTTTCCGAGAGTCGTTTGGGTAAACAATGCATTGTGTTGAACTCACCTCAACTTACGGAAATCCTAATATTTGCTCAAAGCAAAAATATCCTTTTGTCTTAAATTCTGGTTTCTCTTAGATTGGACTAATTTCCTAGGATTTATAGGCTTAGAACACAACTGAAAAACAGGAAAAAAAAAAATTAATAAAAAGAAATCAATCTTGCTGTCCTAAAGTGGGTTGCACGGCAGCTTAATTGGACTTATTGCTTAATCTAGCTTCATCCAATGGCCCACTGCCAAGTGGATTATTACATCACTTTTTGGGCTTTAAAAATAGAAAAAATAAAATAATATCTACTGAGAAAATCTGGACGAAATTGGAATTAAATCTCATCCCTTAATTCCAACTTTTTACCTTGCAAATCATCTCCAAAACCCGGCCCAGAATCTGCTCAAATCAGTCCCACCGTCCATGCTTGATCTGAAATGAATATTAGTCACAAGATATAGATTTTTGATGATCCTTAAACATTTGCAAGCCTTTTTATCTCCACACACTAAATAATTATGAAGAGTAACCCTTTGAAATAGAGTGGAAATCAAACTCAAAACTCCCAGCTTCGTGAAGTGAATTCCTAATTATCACTCCTCCCATCTTTGTGAAGTGGATTCCTAATTATCACTCTAACTTGTTTGAAGCGTAATTGGGGGAGAACGAGGATAACTTTCATTTTTCCCCATTTTGTAGTAACATGTAGGGGTAAAAAATTGTGATCTACCCTTATCCTCTGGAGATCCGAAAACTCCGTTGAGGCAGGGGGTATTCATAAAATCTCTCCCTCTTTTTACCCTCTTCGTATTTCTCTATCCCCAATCCACATCTTCACACACAATCTCTTCTTTAAATTAGTTTAAATATGATTTAATTAAAATAAAAAATATTCTTTAAAGGATGAAACTACTATAAAGCCGGGACTTCAACCAATTACGCCCCGCTACCTAGGTTTCATTTGGGGTCTATTTTTAGTTAAATAAAAAAATTGTTTAAAATAATATTTTTAATTTTACTTTAAATTCTAATTTTGATTAATGTTATTTAACACATCAAATACTAACTTCTTATTTTGAAAATTGAAAGTTAAAACAATAGTAATTAAATATTTATTTAATTATAATAATTATTCATAATGATCTATTTAATCATCAAAACTTATAATAATGAAATAAGATTTACCTATTGAGTTCACCTGCCAAAATACTAAGATGTTTCAACACATGCTTGTATTAAAGCTCTATATTTAAAATCAAAACTTCCCTGAATTTTTTAGTCATTTCAATTAGAATAAAATAATTTTTTTTATAAATTCTATTTGTTCCATAAATGATTACAATGTAAAGAATATAAAAACGTAAAATTATCATTATTTTCAACATTTTCTTATTTGTTATGATTTCATGCTTTGTTTACTTGATGATGCCAAATTTATAAAATAAATTCTTTATTTAAATTTGAATTGCATTATCTTTCAATAATACTTTCAAAACCAAGCCGTTAAAAATAAAAATCTAAATCACTAATATAATAATTTAAAAAATTATTTAAAATAAACAGTAAAGTTTTTACTTAATGTGAAAAAGACCTGATATTCTTCACATTCAAAAAAAGGAAATTACTTGAATTTATTAATTTTGAATTAATTGGCTCTTAATATTAATTTTATTTTAGTTGTGATTTATTAACTTATTTTTTTTATAAACTATTGTAATAGCTTATTATACTATCTATATATTTCAGATCACCAAAGAACAACTTATGAATTTTTATGTAGAGATATGTTGACAAATACTAATTTTATTTTAGTTGTGATTTATTAACTGATTTTTTATAAACTATTGTAATAGCTTATTATATCTATATATTTCAGATCACCAAAGAACCACTTATGAATTTTTATGTAGAGATATGTTGACATTTCTTATTCATGTGCCGATGTTTTTTAGGACTGCATTTAGATGAAGGTAATGAGAGGTAACGAGAGATAACTCTTTATTACCCTTGTTTAGTAATTAAAAGATGGAGATTAAAAATCAATTTTTTACCCTTACACTCACTTTTGAAAACTCTTTCTAAACAAAGTGTATTCATAGTACCCAAGATAACCCTGGTGAAAATAACCTGTAAATTTTACCCATCCAAACACAGCACTATTTATGCCTATTTAAATATTGTATTAGACATGCTTGTTTAAATACTTCAAAACATGCGTAGATTCTTGGATTCATGTCCTTACAATATCAAATTAATAAAATCCAATATTACTCATCCAAAACACCAAATGATATTGACAAGCAAACTTCCAAGCACATTAGTTAAACATGCATTTTACATACATGCACAAGTTGATTATCCAAACGATTAAAATCTTAATTAAGTATAATAACTGAATAACTTTATGTTTACTATTTATTAGTTATAAATTTAAATATTCCAATTTACTTCAGGAAATAAAAGTAGTAGTTTTTAAAAGGACTAGGACACGCTCTGGCCAGTAGCATTTGGCCATGTAATTGAATATAACGACATCAAATTTTTTTTTTATGACCAAGATATCCAGGCCTTTTAGAGCACTCAAGTAATCTTCAGAGCATGTGAATGTGAAAGCCCCCGTACCTATATACACCGAAAATCTCTATAGGAAGTGACCCTTTGAAATAGAATGGAAATCGAACTCAAAGCTCCCGCTTGCATATAAAAGCATCACTTTAAGAGCAAAAAATCAAAATGGGATGCTAATACAGGATCCCACTGGTTGGAAGGTAGAGAACATCATTGGGCCACCTCCACATGAAGAAAGGGAAGACTGCAACAGTGAGAGGAAGAGTAACGCAATCTATTTATATTGGAGAAGATTAAAGGAGCTATAAGGCAACCAGAAAACGTTATATTCATGTTGGCACCTCCCTCACAATAGACTCCCATCATCAGATAAATGAGTGGCTGATAGAAACCTATGTGATTTACAACGCTGAAATACACGACATATGATCTCATTTATGGGGAGATGAACAGTGTCATAGCACAACTATAAGATGGAACCTCCCTAATTGACGATAGATTAATGCATGTCTCAGTTCAATCCATGAGGTAATGGGTAGTGTCAAGGGTCCTGATCAGAGATATCCAAGAAAACCTTCATCGAGAGCGATGCAGGGAAACTAAATTCTACATATCTGCATGTGGAATTGATTGCACTAATCTTTGGCTTCTGAATAGGTTAGTAAATCAGATACAAATCGTGACTGTGAAAGAAATGGCTCGCAATTAGTCGATCAGTTACAAGGACAAGATGAAGGAAGGTAGGACCAGTGAAGACTGTAGAGAACAGCAAGATATCTGATCCAGTTCATTTCCTATAAGAGTAAAAATCAAAAGTTGATGCAGATAAGCTCAGCTTGCATAATGCATGAGATTTTACAAATGGATTCTAGACAGGGAAATTGCCAAAATACAGCATTGCTAGATATGCAGCAACCATGGCAGCAACTGAATGTCTTTGCCAATGTCCAACATATATGCTAGCACCTGAAAAAACCACAGCACAGATTGGATAGCACCAGGACCCGCTCCTTTCACGAACAAGATCCAAAAAATGGATCATACTGTACTTTCACAGCCTAGGTTAGCAAGAAAAGAACCCTAAATGGCAAATGCCACGACAACTAATAAAAAATGGCCAAACTATTTCTGAAGTCAAACTCCTTGCAGCTCCACGCCACTCGTGAAGTTTGTTATTTGATTTTTCCTAGACAACAAAAAAGCAAGAAATGGAAAGGGGGAAAACCGAAGAACGCTTTTAGCATAGAATAAAAAAGGTTATGAATACGTTGAAGTCTAAAACATACTTTCTGGTCTGTTTATAAATGGTCTTTAATAGTTCTTCATCACAGTACCCCTGTCAATCTCTCTTGTTGGCATAGTCATCTGGTTCATCATCATTGTCCCTGAAATTACCTTCCAATGCTTCATCCTGCCCAGCTTTCATGCTGCCACTGTTGCTGTGGGAAGAATCAGCATTTTCATAATTCATCCCTCCATTATTTTCGTAGCCAATGGTGCCTTCACCACTGGTGTAACTGTCGACATTGGCAGTGGACACAAAGTTATCGCTGCCACCACCACCAGCAGCAACACCATAACTACCACCAACATTATCATAGCCACCAGCAACACTTCCACCATAAGTGCCACTACCACCCCCACCACTTCCAAAGACATCACCACCACCACGATCACCAGTTCCTCCACTGCCATAACCAACCCCACCACTGTAATTGCCTACGCCACTGCCACCACCATATCCACCACCGCCACCACTGTAGCCACCACCACCACCTGCTCCATAACCACCACCGCCACCTGCTCCATAACCACCACCGCCATAGCCTCCACCACCACCACTATAGCCACCGCCACCTCCAAAATTGCCACCTCCGTAGCCACCACTGAATCCCCGAGGCCTATCTGTAGCATAGTTCACCCTCACCATCCTACCATTAAGATCCTACAACATCATTGTGCACAGCCATTGAAAAACATAAAAAATCCTTAGTAATGTAATATGGTACTAAAACTGTATTTTCCATAATGAAACTGAGAACATAAGGGGAATAATGGTCTTCCAGATGCATCCCTAACTCCCCGTAGTGGGGACCTTGCACAATATCTAATAGGATCAAGATTGACTTTCTCATTTAAAAAAGGATAAAAATTAACATCATACTCCCTTAAATTCGCAAATAACAGATAAAGGAGCTAACAACAATCTGATCTCATGCACACTCAGCAGGGATTGATTAGGAGAGTTATTTTCTTGTGTTTCATCTCTCAAGATTCAAATGGCTCATCAACCATTCTTGTTTCTTCAATTAAATTGCCACATAGTGAGCCTTCGATGTAACCGTATACACCAATTCAGTACCATTAGTTTATCAAAAATTTCATCTTGCCACCTTCATTTCCTAAGATAACTTTAGACCTGGCAATAGGTTTGGCCAGGTCGGGTCTCCAACCCCTCCACCCATTACCTAACGATTAATTAAACAGGCCACCTCTCCTAAACACATGCACCTTTAAAAGTAAACAGGTCAAGTCTAAACAAACCCATTTGCCCATTTAATTAAACGGGTTGAACCATTTAATCGACCTAAACCCAGTTAAACCTATTTACCCATTTAGGCATTTAGATTATTTTAAAATAAAAAAACATAAAATATAAAAATGTGTCAAATAATGGATTCCCTATTTTAGGCACAACAAAAAACACTGTGCAGTATAATGTACAAGCTAATCTAAATATGTTCAAATAAACATTTTTGTAATATATAAGTAAACGAGAAGTATAAATCTCCCAACACATGTATACTCCCAACAATATATATAGAGTTTGCTAACAAGTAGTTAGTTTATAGTTGTTTGGATCAGCAATTATGACAGTGAAGGTATTTTGGCATTTGAGCATATGGGTAAGCTAATGCTAGTTTCATAAGTGCAATAGTTGTATAGTATATGTTGGAAATTCTCATGATCAAAAGCGAGGTTCAATTTGATCTTTTTCCTATTGTGCAATGCATTTTCTATCACTCTAGACGAGCATCGGTCTTTTTTGAGAACCTTTTAAACTCAGTTTCTAGGGTATCCAATTTGGCTTTTATTCCCATTGACAATTCACCGAATAGGTATAGGTTTGTGGTGGTGGTAAGGTTTTCTTCGTGGTATTTGGTACCGTTGCATGTAGGCATCACTATCCTAAGATGAATGATTCTGGGTAACTACAACTTAACACAACCTATGGTTTGATCTATTTGGCTCTGATACCGGATCTGACACAGAACAAACTCTGATACCAAATATGATATAGGACAAGTCAAAATATTGAAAACCCTCGATCTAAATGATAGATTAATGCCTATATGAGAATACAAAATGTATATGGTGAATTCCAAGATAACATGTAACCTATATCCATGATTCACAGAAGAAGCTAGAGAGATAAATTAATATTGAACAAAGAATATAACCAAAACTAAGCAAATTCACGTACACAATTAATCAACGAGATCCAAAAAGAAGAATGACACCTAGATATAAAGCCCTCAAAGTTGTATTGCTGGACTTCAATGCAAAATCCCTCAAAAGACTAACTGAGTCCATACCAAACCCCCGTCCTAGGTCTTCTAGATTTAAAAATCAAGCACCGAAGAGATGAAATAGGGATATGGTATAGAAATTAATAATAAAAGAGGAAAAAAAGAAGAAAAGGAGAAGGCGTGGAGAATAATGCTTCTTTCTGTATTATATTGATGTATGTTCCTCTTAGAGGATATAAGTATAAATAAGAGAAAGTGAGCCAATTAAGGTGACCAAAAAAGGAAAATTCAATCAGTAATTCTTATCTACACTCAATCATGCAACTATATAGTTGACTTTACAAAATAGACTTAGTTGGTCAATTTGTCCTGAGTTGGGTCCCATTGGGTCCCACAACATATGGGGCCACTTAGGATTTGCCAAAGGGATTAGGGTTGGTTATTTTTTTTTAGTTCTTTGGCCAAACTAGATCTTAAATAGAGCGAAACAATACGTTAGGGTTAGATCTACAAATCTAAGATAGAGATATAGATTTAAGGGTGCAAAATAGGGCAAAAGGAGCATGTTTGTTTAGTTTATGGACATATACGGACATCTGTACGAACTAGTGGATCCCAACGGGGTTTTGGTGGCTAATGGTGGGTGATGTAGAACAGGTTGGGATAGATCTTTGAAGAAGTATTCACGACGAGTCGACAAGAAGCATGGCCCACGAGCTTGATCAAGAGCTGGGCCCCATCCTTTAGTTTATTTAGTTATTGTTTTTATTTTCTTATTTTATTTTGTTGGATTCTAAGTTTAGGATCCTTATTGTGTGTTGGTAATATAAACCCAATCCTATTGGGTCACTTTCGTTGGAGTCTTAGGATAGAATGTGGAAGTTGTATGTAACTTGGAAAGTTCCAAGAATAGTTTGGGATAAGAGTCGTATGTAGGGAATATGAAGAAAGTCGGTAGAGTCTTGTAATAGTCGGTATATTTGCTTATACAATAGATATGAAAGGTGGAGCATGGACACACCTTATTATTTGAAAATATTGAATCGATCAAAGGAGAGTTTTTTCTCTTTGTTCTCGCTGCTTATCTGCCTCTGTTGCAGGTTTATTTCGTTGGTTTTATTCCAGTTTTATCACATCTAGATTCTGGGCATAATCCCAGAAGGAGACCACGACAGTTTGGGCTTTATCCCAAACCATCGTCGTTGCTTCTTTCCGCTGCACCTTTTCGCCATTGCTTTCCTTAGACCAAAATTCCATTCGGTTGCCTTTAAGTTATTTCATACAGTAACCCTCTTAACCCTCACACGTGTAACTTATCCAATTCATAATCCATTTAGTTCCCTCTTTATACGTGTGACTTAAGCTTGGACTATTTGTTCCGAGGCCTCGTCGAAACTAATTCTTATTCGCTTTTCTTCTCCGTTGTGCTACATTAAGTGGATCAAAGCCAAGGTTCTCTGCATTCAATAACGATCCCCACTCCTCGTCGGTGATCTGAAAAAAAAAAAAAAATCCAGATGGCATCCAACAACGATTAGAATGTCACCACCGCTCAACTCGATGCATTTAAAACTGAGATCAACACTCAGATGAAATATATGAAAGTTGAAATGAAAGTTGAGATGAAAGAATTGCTCACAAAGTTTTGCGCAATTATGATTAAAGATTTCGTGGACAAAGACGTTACCAAGAATAAAAAAGAAGAGCCACCACATCAGAAAGATTGGGATGACGAGGAAGTTGAGCAACTGGTTCTCAACACCCACCCACCCAATCCCAATCAACAAAATACTAGAGATTCTCGTCGATCTTCTGACAACAATGATTATCGACCCAAGGTTGAACTTTTGTCCTTCAATGGTCTTCTCTACATTGAAGAGTTTCTGGAATGGATCACAAAGGTCGAGCGTTTCTTTGAATACATGGGAGTCCCTCAAGTCAAGCAAGTTCCATTGGTTGTTCACTGGAGGTGCTTCTTCTTGGTGGGAGCAAACTCAACAGGACAGATCTCGACAAAATTTGGCTCCTGTTCGTACATGGTTCCACATGAAGCAGTTGAAAAGTCGGTATCTGCCTCCTCATTACTCTCAGGTCTTATTCAACAAACTTCAGGAGTGCTACCAAGGTACACGTTCGGTTCAAGAATATGTTGATGACTTCTATCGCCTGCTCTCTCTTAATAATCTTCATGAGAAAGAAGAGCAAAAGATTGTCCGCTTTCTACGTGATGTGAGATGGGATATTCGTAAAGCACTTGCATCTCATAGCCACTTCGCTTTGACCGCAACTATCAGTGCGGCTTTAAACATGGAAGAATTCACTGATACCTCTACACCAAGGAACCAAGCCAATAACCGCACTACCTCATCCCACCCCTCTTTCTCCTATAAACAATCCCAAAATCGCAATAATAACCACCAACCGGCATCTAGCCAACCTCCTCCCAACCCCAACACCCAATACTCTAAACCCCAATCATCCAATAATTCCCGCCTCTATAATAATAACCGTCCACCACCCCAATGCCCCACAAATTCTTCACTAAATCAACCCAGTCAATCATCCACATCCTCCAACCCTTATTCCCACCCAATCATGGACAAGTACTTCAAGTGTGGCAAAGTTGGTCATAGATCACATGAGTGTCGCAGTCGCTTAGCATTGATTGACTCTGAGACACCCGAGCAAGATCCTATTGATCCGTATGATAATAATATGGCGGAAGACTATCAAGATGATGATGTGCCTTATACTGGTGATCTTGGTGAAGAGCTCGATTGCTCTCTAGTGGTTCACCCGCTCTTGCTTGGTCCGCATGTTCCACATCAACCACAGCGTTAGCACATCTTTCATACCACATGCACCATTAAAGGCAAGATTTGTTCTCTTATTATATACATTGGTAGCTGAGACAATATGGTCTCTCAATTTTTAGTTGATAAACTTCAACTTCCAGTTCAACCACACCCCAATCCATACTATGTTGGTTGGGTTGATAATACATGTCGCCACCAAGTCACTTCTCAATGCGAGATTCTCTTCTCTATTGGTAAATATCATGATACTGTTCTCCGTGACGTGCTTAGAATGAATGTTAGCCACTTGATACTTGGCTGGCCTTGGCAATTTGACGTTCACTCCTTACATGATGGAAATTCCAACACTTATACTTTCATGCACAATGGCCAGAAGATTATCTTGGCTTCTCCTACTCGTCCTTTGCAGCAGTCACGTGAGAAAGGCACATGCCTCATCTCCAATGATATCATCAAAGATTCTGAAGAAACAGGCCGTATTTATGCACTTATGGTTCATCCTGCCACACAGGATACTTGTGATGTTCCTCCTCAGATGCAGCCCTTATTGGATGAGTTTTCATGTCTTCTACCTTCAGAATTCCCTGATTCTTTCCCCCCTATGCGCAATATTCAACATCATATTGATTTCATTCCTGGAGCTAGCTTCCCAATCTTGCACATTACCGATTAAGCCCCAAGGAATACGCCATATTGCAAGAACAAGTTGAAGACCTTTAGCCAAAGGTCTCATTCGCCATAGCATGAGCCCGTGTGCAATCCCTGCTATGCTTGTGCCCAGGAAAGATGGCTCATGGCGCATGTGTAATGATAGTCAACTATGAAGCATGGATACGGCTAAACCCTTTGAGTATCCATGTCAGGTGCATATCCGACATGGATAAGGCAGGATACAACTCGAATACGTGTCGGATACGCACCCAATTAATTAAAATATTTTTCAAATACGGATACGCCACCAATACTTCACCGATAAGCGTAGGTATGTGAGGATACGGCATGCGACACAGCGGGACACGTCTGGACACGCGACCACGTTTGGGGAAAAAAACAACAGGAAAGAAAAAAATCTTTTGCAGAGGAAATCGAGAGGGAAAGAGAAGAGGAGGAAAAAAAAACATAAAGAAGATCGAAGGAGAAAAAGATAGAGAGAGAAACTTTCATACTGATTTTTTTGTTTTTCTTCTCATGATCTCAGTTTTCCTCTACGTTTCTTCTTCTCATATGAAACTTGAAAGAGAGACGGAGAGTGATGCTTCGTCTTCCCCTAAGCCACTTACTACAAGTTTCCTTCTTCCTTGCTGCAAGTCCCGAACTCTTTTCTTCTTCCTGTCCTCCTCTGTTTTCCGCCGCCAGCTGTGTGTTTTTCCGCTGCCCCTTTTCGTTGGTTTCTTTCTAACCGTTTGAAAGCCATTCGTTTTAAACCAAAGTCCCTTATCTCAAACAGTAGCCTAAACACCCCTTCAACATGTCCCACATGCTTAAGTTAAAACGAGGAAACCCATACAGATTTAACCCTTCCAAATTTTAGTATTGTTATTTAGAAAAAAAACCTTCATTAATACTTTTAATGTTAAGGCTTAGTATTACTGTTATTTTTTAAAAAGAATCATATAATTATTATTAATAATTATAGTTATTATCCCACGTGCTTAAGTTAAAACGAGGAAACCCATACAGATTTAACCCTTCCAGATTTTAGTATTGTTATTTAGAAAAAACAACCTTCATTAATACTTTTAATGTTAAGGCTTAGTATTAATGTTATTTTTTAAAAAGAATCATATAATTATTATTAATAATTATAGTTATTATCCTATTAAAAATCCGTGAACTGTAATTTATTAAAAAATGTTTCAAAATTTATAAAATAATTTTTTTTATTTCTCCAAAAATTAAAATATATTTTTAATTAATAAATTTGTTGATATGTTCATGTTTCTATTGGTTAGATTTTTTCTGATTAGAAACTAATTAGTTGGTATTTGCTCAATTAGTTTACAAACTAATTTACTAATTACCAGTTTGTTGTATATTTGACATATTAGTTTACAAATTAATTTATTATGACATATATATATATTTTAATTCGACGTATCCCGTCGCACCCGTATCCTAGTTTTTCAAAATTTGACGCACCACAGCATCAGGTACGTATCGTATCCGATACGCACACCTATATCAGTGTTTCTTAGACAGTCGAGCAGTCAACAAAATTACTATCATATACCGTTTTCTTATTCCACGATTAGGTGATATGTTTGACATGCTCTCTGACTCAGTTATCTTCTTCAAACTTGATCTTAAGAGCGGTTATCATCAAATTCATATTCGGCCTGGTGACAAATGGAAAACCGCCTTTAAGACCAAAGATGGACTCAATGAATGGCTCGTTATGCCATTTGTCCTCTCCAATGCACCTAGCACTTTTATGAGGCTGATGAATCAAGTCCTGCAGCCTTTCATTGGCAAGTTTGTTGTGATATATTTCAATGATATCCTCATCTACAGTCGCAGTACGGATGCTCACATGTCCCACCTACGAGAAGTTCTCAATGTTCTTAAAGCAAACACATTGTAAATCAATGTTAAGAAGTAACTTTATGACTCCGAAGATTCTCTTTCTGGGCTATGTTGTTTCTGCTTCTGGTTCATGTGGACAGTGCAAAAATTCAAGCAAACTGTGATAGGTTCATACCTCGTTCTATTCAAGAAGTACACAGTTTTCATGGTCTTGCATCCTTTTAATGGTTATTTTATTCACAACTTCAGCACTCTTGCAGCCCCTATGACAGATTGCCTCAAGCATTCTCTGTTAGTGTGGACTGATGAAGCAGACAAGAGTTTTGCCTTTTTGAAAGAAAAGCTGACCACAACCCCTGTACTTGCATTACCCAATTTTGACAAACTTTTTCAAGTTATCCAATTCACAACCCATTCAGTTCCCTCTTTATACGTGTGACTTAAGCTTGGACTATTTGTTCCGAGGCCTCGTCGAAACTAATTAATTATTCGTTTTTCTTCTCCGTTGTGCTACATTAGTGGGGTTGGGTCCTGGTTTGGTTAGGGTTAGGATTTGAATAAGAAAGAGACAAAAGTAAGGTGTAGAAAGAGAGGAAAATAGAAGAAAGGGAAAGGGAAGAAAAAAGAGACGAACAAGAAGAAGAAAAAGGATTTGTACCTTGAATAAGACAAGGTTTCTTAATCTCAAAACCAAAGATGCAGGAGTCACACCAGATCTACATATGGGAAAAACTTGAATTTTTTCTTTTGTTCATTAATTCATTATTACAAAAGTGTCTACAAGACTTTTTTTTCCAAAAAAAAAAAAGGAGACTCTTAAAGATACATGTAACTTAAAACGCACATGTAAATGATCTAAAACCATGAAAACAAATACATGTCAATAATAACCTTAAAACACATGAACTAAAAGTATATGACACTAATAAAATATAATGAAAACAAATGGCCGGATGGTGTTGGATCAACAGTCAAATCAGTCCAATCCATGAATGAACGACTCAGATGATGTAAATGAATGGATCGAACCAATTCCTCAAATTCACTGCTGGATCTCTCTCTATCCATGGTCAAATATAATGGGGTGGTGCCAAAAGTCATCATCTAACCATGTTGAGGTAAAGTCTAAATTCTGATGCATCCTTCTTTGCTAATGTCCCATGATGACTTCATCAATAAGTTAGCTTCACCATCCATATATATACATGTTCTTTTGAATCAATGCATCGGGTCAGTTTCTCGATGGTAGTTCCCAACTCTTAATATGGTCCCAAATCAATGCAATAGATTTAAAAATGCAAGTGAAAACAATTACCATCCACACTACGGTTAGAGGAAATGCACCTGGCCTCCAATCTATTTGCACCTTACCACTCCAGGACAATTAGAGCTATTTTTTCAAGCCTAGTGTTTTTTCTTTCTCTAATTACAATTAGAGTTTTCTATACTAATAATAATTAGATATCCTAGTTCATCTTGTTATCTTAAAAAAAGGACATCCAAGTTAATTGAAACTCTTATATATCATATGCTTGACAAGAGCTTGCACCACCGTCTACATGTGGTTATTGTTGCAACCACAAGCTTTCATGCTCAAGTCTTGTGGATAGATTTTGGCCCATAAAAAAAAAAAATTCAAATCCAATTTTGAGTGTTCACACCCCAAATAGATGGGATAAATGGCTTTAACAGTGATGATAATGTGTAATATGCTTGCAGTATATATAATATATACTTATTTATACTAGAATTATACATTTAGAAGATCTTTGCCCATATATTTTGGTGTTGCCCATATATTTTGATGCTTTTGATACAAAACATTGTCTTTTATTAATATAAGTATTTCAATGAGTGCAGCTAGTAAAAATAGGCTCTTGCCTAAGGTATCTATTTTGCAACTTAAGCTCTAGGACCCCTTGGCATCTTGTACAATGACTACCATGTTCATCTAAAATCCACCATAATGAGGCTGCAAAAAGTAATTACAATAAATTGGTTGTGGATCCCTTTGGTTATGACATCGTGAAACTACCTTAGTTAGATTGTCTTCTACTTTTAAATAAATAAATTGGAGACTGGTATAATGATGAGGAATAGGATAACTAATCTAATATAGGTTTACTTAGTCATAGAAGGTCATGTTTGAAACCAGCTCTAGAGCTTCTTTGCCACTTCTCTTGGACGGTGGGTACTCCTTAAAACAAGATTCTCCCCATTTACCACAAAACCCATTTTTCAGGGGAAGAGGTCTGAAAATTGGAAGCCAAACACGTGTCAATTTCCTCAATCCACAAATTGCAAGTTGATTTAGGTGGAGAATTGCATACATTCAAAGATGGTGAAAATGATGTCTCTGATTCTAGGAGACGCGCCTCTATTTGTGGTGCCTATCCATCTACCTGGACATCTTCCAACAGAAGCTCCATTTGCATGGGAAATGATAAACGAGTTCTTAAAGTTTCCATGAGATGAAAAGGATATTCAAGGGCAGAAACAAAAAATCAGTCTTTTCCCCTTCAACATTATTAGTAGAGGTTGAGAGTCAACCCCAATCTAGCTTGAACTCGGAAAAAACCACCACATTTTGACCCAACAAGGTAGCATGATCCTAACATAACCCATATTTAAAATCTTAATATGTTTTTAACTCAGGCTGGTTAGTTCAAGTGGGTAAGGTTGGTTACACGGATTCACATAGGTGGATGACTGGACTATGCAATGTTTTACACCCTATACAAAACATGTTAAAAATAAAATAAAATAAAACAAAGATCAAAACCTCAACATCTACGTCCAAGAGAAAATCTTTTTTTCAAGGAAAAAACGTAAGCCAAATCATAAAAAAAAAAAAAGAAGGAAAGAAAGACTTGAGAAAAGAGCCAAAAGTGGAAAAAAACAGAAAGATCCCAACCCTCTTATCAACAAATCTAACTGGCAATGATGGTAAGTGGAGTAGCAATGAAAACTAGGAACAAAGAAGAAAGAGAGAGAGAGAGAGAGAGAGTAATTGTAGAAAGTATAAGAAAATGGTATTAGGGTATCTAGATTATAAGCTTATATGTATTTATCCTACTATACACATATATACTGTATAGAAGATACATAGTACATTTCCTGCACGATACATTAATACTTCAGGATATAGATGGATTGAGAAACCGCAACCAACCTAAATTAAATTCATGCCAATTTTTTTAGCCCAACCAACCAATATCAAAATCAAGTTACGATAACCTGCTCATTCTCAAGTCAGGTCACTCAAGTTTGGTCTATCTAAATCAAAGTTGCACCCATAGCTGTTAAATAATGTATTTTGGGTAATTTAAAACTGCAATAAAAAATCATTGTTATATCATTCTTTGACTGGTCCCCCCATTTCATTTTTAAGGTATTTAGATTGGCAAACCCTTTTCTTCTTCTTTTTTAGGTAGGTCGATTGGTAATTCCTCTGCAATTACTCTTTTTTTTTGCAACAGTAATTCCTCCTCAATTACTCACATTCCCACTTTGTTTATCGTTGGCCATTCACCACTTCTTGGGATCCTACTTTACATCGCAATTCAATTTTCTAGTGAAGACCAACCCTCCTCCTAATTACCACCACCAACTTTTTAAAAAGAAAAAAAAAAGAAGTTGAACATACATGACTTGATGGCTGTGACAATGACTGCTTGCCAATAATGTTATTTGATAACACTAATAAAGTAAAAATAAACCAATTAAGTCACTTGATAGCAGTTCAGATTGCAACTATTTAAATCAAATGTACATACAAATGTTGCCACAAAATAGTTTTCAATACAGCAATCCTAAGCAAAATGAGTTAAGGAGAATGCTCAGCAAAATACCTTTAAACATGTTAATAAAGGACTAAATAAGCCAAGAGGGAGTACACGGTTCAGTGAGATGTGCAAAAAACAACATGACTTAAGGGTGAGTGATGTTCACTATCTAATCATTCTAGTCTCATCTACCGTTCAATGCTTAAAACTAATCAAAATTTTAAGGACCAGCACACCTCAAATTTTCTTATTGAAAAAGTTCATAATGTTCTCAAAAGACACCAATGCATCACTGATGAGTCTCGATGATGGTCTTAAAACACAAGAAAGAAAGACACATGATTTGGTCATATCAAGTTGATTGATGCTAAAAGCGAATAACTTGAGGACATTACATTAGGTTAACAAGTTCTTTGCCTAATTATATGACTTACCAAGTGAGGCAAAAATTTTAGTCAAGTCATTATAACCTGTAGAAAAGGATGCATTGACCATTTCTTAGATTCCTAAGAGGGTGTGGAAGTTATCATTGTTGTCATTATTGTGGTCACCATTGTTATCGTCACTACCTTCTTCTTCATCTTTTTTTTTCTTATTTCTATGTTCTTTTTTTCCTTTTCATCATTTTTATTTTCTTTTTTCTTCTTTTTCTCATTTTTTTCATTTTTGTTTCACTGTTATTTCTTCTCTTTTTCTGATTTTCTCCTCTTCTTCTTTTTCTTTTTCATATTTTTTATACTTTTAACATATGTGTATATACATAACTATATAAAAAACAACATTATTTTAATAGGTTTGACCAAATCTTGATTTCTTGACTCAGTCAAAAGTTGCCCAAATCTTCAAGTTGACTTTGCTCAATCACAAAAAGCCATGTCGAATTTTCAAGTTTTCAAAGCACTAACAATCTAAAACCATATATATTGTATGTTAACAAGGTCTGAAACATATGTATCATGGCCAAAGTTAGACACCATGACACCAGCAAATTGCATTCACATCACTAAATTCTAACTGGCTTTAGTGGTCCACAAAAGGACAGTTGAAAAAATGGAAAAAGAAAAAAAAGGAAAAGACATACAGCCCAGCCCACACATTAGAGGCAAAAGTCCCCCAGTCAGATGACTGTCCAACCATGTGTTTTCTGGAACATAGATCATTCACATTTGCATTAACCAGATGAAAGGTCCAAATTCCCACTAGTATACAACAAGTTCAATTTTGGAATATGAGACACCAACATCTGTGTCTATGAAGAACATAAAGTATTCCCCATGTTTCATTCTTTGATTGTCCAACCATATTTAAATGGTTTTCATGTCTATCGTGTGTGTGTGTCATTGTGCATATATAAGTAAAAATGATAATTTTATTTATGTATTTACATATACTATTGTGAATATATCAGCATGTGTTGGTCCCAACAGTCAGTAAGTACTATGGCAAGGATCATATTACTATAGAAAAAATTTCCCCCTCAATATCAAAGAATTGCATACCTAGAGCTTTTGCAGTTCACTAGCTACTAGACTTAAAGAGTACAAGAATTTAAGTAAAATGCAGTCAGCCATACCTTTCCATCCATTGCAGAGATGGCAGCAGAGGCCTCCTCACTAGAGCAGAAAGTAACAAAGCCAAAGCCCCGAGATCTGCCCGTCTCACGATCCGTGATAACTCTTGCTGCAAGGAGACATCAGCCCAACATGTTCTTATCAAGTTGTGCTAAATATGGAGAAAAATATGTAAGGATGATGTACCTTCAATGACTTCTCCATAGTTCGAAAATGCCTGTTTCAGGCTCCAATCGTCTGTATTGTATGATAGCCCTAAGATTGAGACCTTAACTGCATTAGATCATGCGAAAACCATGCAACTTCAATCTTGTTATGTGTGATGTAGCATACCTCCAACAAAGAGTTTGGACGATGACATAAACCGTACTAATTGGTACATTGAAAGGTTTGAGGCAGGTGATTCTGCTTTAATGTGATTGTTCAGAGTCTGTTTAAGTAGATTACCAAATTTACTGGTAAAAGCCATTGTTCAAAACCTGCAGACAATACAGCAGATACAGTAACTGTCAAAACTTAGTTTCAGAGCTCAACCATCCTTATGGGTTCTGTCACAAACCAACAACTCATGGATTTAAAATGCATATGGACTAAATCAGGGGAACAACAGGGCATGTCTTTTTTGTACAAGATGACCTCCAGAACTTCAATAATACAAGTAGACTAAAAGGTGAGGCTCAGCTCAGATTCAAATGTGATACTGCATAAGGGGAAAGAAAACAGATCTCTTACAGCCAGCTAACAATATTCAACTTCATACTCCTCAACACCACATACAGAGAGGACAGAAAACTATTTATTGAAATTTCCAACGACAAGATCTCGTTAAGCACTTTTTGGTAGGCCCATATTTCCCCTCTCTGCTCACATCATCTCCCCATGAATTGAATTCCCATCCAACTTGACCCCACTGGTAACATGAACCATTGAATCAAGCCCAAGTCCCATGGCACCTTCAAATGTCTGAATAAAACCGTGCTTAGATGACTTGTTGAAGCTTATTTTAGCATGTGCCCCATCCAATCAAATAAACCTTCCCAACTAAAACATCTCTATGATTTAAGAATGAACTTATAGAAAGAACTCAATGAGATCTAATTTTAAGAAGCCCATTGGCTCGTTTCTTTAAGATGACCACTTGCCTTAAAAATATATTCATTTCATTCCAAATGACAGAAGGGAAACCTCATAATCTACCCTCTATGGGAGAAAAGGAGTTGGAGCATAGTTCAGGCCAAATTATTCATAAAAGTCTGCCTCAGAGACTAGAACATTGAATTCCCAACCAAAAAGCAAAAGAGAATGGCATCAAAAGCAAAATCAAAACTACAAGCTCAAGAGGTGGGAGGATGGGAACAAAGAACAAGTACGAACTTGAATGAAATTTCAATGTGGTCAATGTTTTGTGGTGCAAAAAAGCTCTGGATGTCAACTTGAAATGGCACACTTGCAAAAGGATTATGTGGTTCGAGGTGGGCATTATGAGATTTGGAGATGGGGAAGAGGGCATGCAAAGAGGCTTCTTTACTACAAGAGTTCGAGAAATGGTGGGTAATAATTTCAAGAATCTGAGGATGTTTTCGTCTAAGAGGAGATGGGGGTAGGGAAACAACAATTGCCCTATTTGGAAATTGTTCTAGAGTGTGTTTAGATGAGGGTGAGCTGGGTGGGGAACTGAGGTTCCCTAAGTTAGTTAAAATCAACTTGCTTTGATGCACATAAAAAAGGGGAAACATGGGCTCCAAGGGAAATGAAGTCAGGATGGGTTGAGAAATCACAGGTTTCCCTCACATTTGTTCTCCCCATAGGTTCTCATCCCCTTATGCCACACCTTTCCTCACCCCCTACCCCCCTTCCAGCACTTCACCCCTCCTTCCATACTTCTCAATCTTCCCATGCCTTTTCTTTTCAGACCAAGCTTAAGAATTGTCTTCCTCTAATTTTCTCTTTCTTTTAGAAATGCATGTTGCAATGTCACATTAATTCCTATTGTTGGTCTCAGAATGACAGTAGGGAAACCCTACTACAAGGCAATTTCTTTCAAATTGAAGCTCAAATAATGTTTTGAAATAGGCATAACTTGAAAATGATTACATGAATGTGAATATTTAGATTTTGTAGTCGTTTCATGTTAACACGATGTGATCTCACTCCCCACTTGCAAGATCCAAACTACATCTTGATTTTCAAATAGGGAGTGTCAATTACTCCATCCTTAAGTCATCAAACAAGGTGATTGAAAATGTAAGGAACTTATAGCTAGGTGTTCCCTACCTACAAGGTAACTCCTACTATAAAGTCCTCTAAGAGGTTGTTTATCTATTTCTTTGAGGAAAGCAGCTCGATGCAAAAAAATTGTGTTTGGGTTTTATTCATTTCATCCAACAGGTTCTATGAAACCCAGCCTTGTTTTAGGTCATGGGAAACAAATGTTATTGTTGTTTGCATAAAAAACTCTATTTTCATTGAAAATGAATAAAGCATCACCTTGTGAGCAAGCAAACCCTCTCTCTTTCCCTCATTAAATTTTCTCATCCCTCCCTATGGGAAATGGAATCCTTGGAAAGGAAAATGTTTTAATTTTTGTATTTTGGAAAAGAGCCTTTATTCTATGGAAGAAGAGAGAAGGGTCTCATTTTTCATACTCTTCGTTTTCCATTGACAATCGGCTCCGACCAAGGAAAACTCTGACTTAAGTTCCCCTCATCAAATGTGCTGTCCACGATCATTTTCTCTCCCCACTTTGAGGGGAAATCCCCATCTTAAGGTGGGAACTTCACCCATTCCACTGTCCCATTGTGTTTGACCCTTTCCATTCTCTTGGTAAACCCCAGTAACAACCAGACGAGCAATCTAACAACAAAAGAGTCACCACTTCAATTGGAGCTCCACTTCTCCACATTCAACATATGCTATCCCTTCATTTCACTTCCCTGTTAAGAGGAACTAGTGAAATTTCATTACTGTTGTAACTCAGAAGCTCACAGTTACGCAGCAAGAGGAAGAAAAGTCCAGATCACCTGTTGTGTTCACAAATCCTGGCTTCCCCTGTTGTGTGCAGTAACATGAAAAGAGGGTGCAGACCCACCAAATTGAAGGAATATAGAGTCAAACCATTTAAATTAACGACTTAGATTTTAAAGTTCAAACTTCAGATTAGCTCACTTTTGTTATGTGACCAGCATCTCCCTCTCTTTGAATCACACATACCACTCCTTTGAGAACATCGCAAGTAATCGGAACTCGCAACTAAACTAACAAGGAAAAGAACAAAACCGAAGTTTCTACACCATCAATTTCCACAATAATTCGGGAAAACGAAATCATTTCCTAAGAAAATGATGTATTTTCGAAACAGAATAATATTAAATGAAAAGTATACACAAATGATAACCAAAAAATAGAGAATTTTACTACCCAAAAAGAAAAAAACAATAGAGTTTGAATACTCACCAAATGTTTCCTTCCCTTTCCAAAACCCTTTAGGGGGAGAAAGACCGAAGACGCACGGTGGGTTCAGGCGACGAACGGCAGCTGTTATTTAAGCATTCCTCGAACCAATCCTGGCCGTCCAACTTCGATATTTATCCTGGGCACGGTGGAGAACGGATACGGTGCCACAAAACTTGACATAAACTCGAATCATTAATCATTTCAATTATATTTATTTAAAATATTTATTTTTCTATGATCAAAATATCAATAGCGCAACCCATTAATTCTCAATATATATACAAACTTTTCTATCTATATACGTGGGATAATTTCAAGAGAATAACTCTTTAGATGAAGTGAAAATCAAACTTTAAAAGCTTTAAAACTTATTTTGGGACTTAATTATCATTTTTTATATTTTATATCCAATGAATAAAATAAATTTATATATGTAAATAAATATAATAAATACAATTTAAAACATAAAAAGTTATGTGTCTAACTTATTACAGAAAGATCCATACGACATCGATTCCCCTTTGAGACCTCTCCAAAATTTGTACTTTCGGGGATTGCCTTTTGACACTTTTATAACCCTTTGAATAATTAGATCACTCAGTCTACAATGGAAATGATATTATAAAATTTAAAATGATAAAATATTGCACTGAAATAAATGACTTTAGAAATAGATATTAGGTCAATTTAAATTTTTATTTAAACATTAAAATTTATTATTAATTATTTTCAATTTGAATTTAAATTAAATTGTACCTCTACAAACTCAAATGACAAGCAATGTAAGTAATATTTTTGTAGTAGTTATATAAGGAGAAACTTTTAAATTGTCTTTACATCCTTTATTCTCCCCATTCATTTTCAAAACATTTCCCCTCTGACAATTACATTCATTTTTGCATTAAAAATCTAATTTTTATATGATATCATCAACATCATGATTAGTGATGTTTTAGTGTTAACAATAAATTTTATACTTATCAAATCGGTTGTAATATTTGAAATTAAAAGATATCCAATTTAATTGTATTCTTATTATATAAAATAATTTTTTTTAATTTTTCGTACTTTAGGTATGTTTATGTTTCATTTTGTTTTTTTAGAATTTTATTTTAAAATGAGCTTCAGCAATACACATCTATTTTACTTCTATTTTTATGGGATTTGCCTTTTTTACGAGAACTTATCCATCTCTTTTATCTAATTTTTTTAATTAAAGGAAATTCAAGATTTAGTTTTACAAGTATTTTATAATTTATTTAAATAAAAAAACTGATAAAGGTGCCACATGTAATAAGATCTATATTTCATATGAATTTGAGATCATGATTGGAATGAAAAAGAGAAAGGATTCAACACATCTGAAATAGATGCAAATGCATATTCCGGGTGTAGCTTTTTTATCCACAAACACCATCTAAACGGTGGAAAGCTGTATCGGTGTTCTTTGTTATCAAGAACTGAGATCATGATTGGAATAAAAAAGGGAAAGGATTCAACACATCTGAAATAGATGCAAATGCATATTCCGGGTGTAGCTTTTTTATCCACAAACACCAGCTAAACGGTGGAAAGCTGCATCGGTGTTCTTTGTTATCAAGAACACCGGTGTCCCTATGAATTCCCTCCCTAAAAATACCACAATCATAAGAATTACTAAGAATATCTTTTATGGTTGATTATGATTCTTCTATGTTATAAAGCTAGATTTTGTTGAATCCAAAGGAATTGGAGTGATGATCAAGAATTCGCCTTAGGAAATAGTAGTCTTAAGTTAGGTTCCTACTTCACCCGAAATCGTCACTTCCTCAAGAATTACTTGATGTGCGTAGGTCTTGAAATGGTAATTATTTATTAGGGCACTCAATGAGCTTGGGTCCTAATTATGTATAGATATATTGAGAGTGTCCATGTCACATATAATCCTCATTAATAGTGTTACTAATCTTCATTCTTCATTATAACACATTCACTTTATATCACTTCATATTTCATGTCACCATACTCAGTCCTCCATCCAGAGCCGGTTCAATCATTAGGCAAGTTAGGCAACGGCCTTAAACCCCCATTTCTCTTAACTAAGAACCGACGCAAAGATGGAAGAAAGGAGGACAAAGAAGAAGAGAAGAGAGAGATGAACTTGGAAGAAAAAAGAGGGAGAGACGGCAGCTTAGAGGGGAGTTGGTAGAGAAATCTAGGGTTTGGGTTCTATGAGAGGTAGAAAAGAAGAAGAGCAGAGTAAAGAGGGATTAAGGTTAGGAAGGAACAGCTGTGAGAAGTGACAATTTGAGAGTTTCTAACTCACTTGAGCTTCTTAAAAGAAACTAACGTGAGCACCCTTTTCTAAGGGATTTTAACTACTTTTTAGAATTTTTAAAATCTTCATTTTCTTAATCTTACTTATTAAATTATAAATATAAATAAATAAAATATGTAGGAGGCAGAAAATTCAACCCAATAAACGTGGTTATTTAGATTAGTTAAATGAAAAATTCAACTCATTTTTAAGGGGCTAGCAAAGTATTATTTCAAAGCATTATTCATACTTGGTAACATAAAGTATTATTTCTAAATTAGTTGAAAGGGGCTAGCAAAGTATTATTTATACTTAATAACATAAAGTATTCTTTACCTAGTATCATATTTATAAATATCTAAATGATGCTTAATACCATTTTTTTGAATTGTAAATATACTTCATATTATTATCAAATGAATACCACGTCTTAACATATAAAAATGATATAAATCTATATACATATATAGTTTTAGTTTTATTATTTAGGAAAAAACTTTCATTAATAGTTTTTATGATTAGGCTTAATATTAACACTATTTTTTTATAGAAAATTATATAACTATTGTTAATAATTATAATTATTATCCTCTTCCAAAAACTGAGAACAGTGGCTATAAAAAAGTTGTTTATTTTATTTTTCAAAAAATCGACATCTATTTTTTAATTTAAAAAAATATTTTTCTTAGAATTTTATTTCAATCCATCAATTAAACTTTAACTGACAACTTAATATTATATTGATGGGCACAGTTTTAGCCGAGTTGAACCAAGTTGAACCTTATTTAACCCAATATTCTTTGGAGACAGTCCGGTTCTGACAACATTGATATGTGTGAATCCAATTAAAGTAATTTCTTTTACATCTGTGTTATTGTATAATATATTAAATACCAAGAAGGCCCCATTTAAAATTTTTGCCTTAGGCCCCAACTTATGTTGAGACAACTCTGCCTCCATCACATCATTCACTATTTCTGATATCACGTTTTTCACTATAGCTTTTGCCCATGATGGAAAATGACAACTATCACATCTTCATTTGCTTTTGCAGTATCAAGCTTCAGAGGCATGGAATTACCATGATAGAAGAGCTTCTTGAATTATAGAGACACATGGAGAGCCATGAATAAGTCTTGCTGACATCTTCTTGGTAGAAGACAACATCTATTCTTCTTTTGATTTGAATACACAATACATGTTGCATTGGGTAGAGCATCTTCTAAAATCAGCTGGTAGTAAGCAAAGTTATCTTTTGGTGAAGTGACATTGACATCTTGATGACGAAGATGTACTCAGTATACATCTTGTTATAATACCATAGAGATATGGTATTTTTTTTTCTTTTTACCAACTCCTTTAACTTTGATGTATCCATTATTTTCATCATCTTGTATATCATCTTCAAATGGGATAGCTTGGAGTGCGGTAAAGGCATTCTCAGTTTGAAAATTTCTAACTTTCGTACTGAATGATTCATCAGATGATTCATTGCTCTTTCTAAGATGAGCAAGAATATATTTTGTTAGGTCTTCCTTGATTTTAAGAAACTCAACAGCTGATAGAATTGATGCTTTTGAAATGTCATGAGAAGGGGCAGAAGTAGAAGCGGGAGAGTGTGCGACAGCTTGTTTATAAGAGGGACAGAATGGGAATGGAGAAAGAGGGATTGGCATAGAAGCTAGAGGGGAGTCAGTATGTACATTATGAGCAGCTTGAAAAGAAGATGCATTAAGTGCATCTAAAAAACTAAGTTTGATCTTTTTGCAAAATGAACAGTTTGAGCAGCATGTAAAATCAACTTTTGTTGGTTAAAACATGAGGGCTTAAATCCATACTTTTTTTTTTTAAATGTCATTTGCAAATCCATGGAACATTATATTGGGAATAAAATATCATTGTAATTCAATCTTCAACATCAAACACAATTTTTTCAATATAATTTTTCTTTTCTTTTCGTAGTATGGAAGAAAAGGTTTGAAAAACAGGTTGAACATTTGTAGGCAGGATATCTTTATGAGCTTCGAAAATGGATCAGAATTTTGCAAACCACCACATTGGAATTTCTTCAAGATCATCAATTTTTATACGAATAACCATGAATGCATAAACATTTTGTTTTGAAAAAAAAAAATATTTTCCCACGCAACTATGTAATCCCAATAATAAAAAATGATATCATGCATGTCAGTTTTTTGAATTTTATGGTGCTGATGCAAAGGATGACACCATTTTTCTTCAAATAAAACATTCATAATTTTCTATTTTGAATATCCAATATTGACATTTGAAGGAAAATATCCTTCATAAAGGACTTCATTACTGTCAAAATGGTCAAGAACATAACTACCAGTTTCTATCAGGATGGCAACACAGAAAGAGAAAGAGTGAGACTTTATCAATTTGTCTAGTGCAAAACAAAATTGGATTATTTCTTCTACCATTGAACGGCAGAATATCACACTTCAGGCAAAGGAAAACCATTTGATCATATTTATGAAAATAAAGCTATTTCGGTAGTTGACGTGGAGAATGTCTTTCACCCAGAGGAAAAGGTTGAGAAATAGGTGATTGAGAAAAAACATGATTAAGAGAAACAATTTGAGAGAGCGAAGCAGTTTGAGAGGGAGATCCCCACAGCATATGACGTTCATAAATATTTGGATGAACCTTTGGGGTATAATTGGGATGAGGTTGCCTCATGATTTCTTGCAACTGTTTAGTTTTTTGGAATGGAGAAGAAGGACAAATTGGCCTACGAGGAGGTTGCATTTTTAGAATAGGAAATGATAAAGAACAAAATAAGTAAAAACAACTGCTAAAAGAAAGTATATGAAAATGTTGAAGACAACTTCAATTAATTCTTCGATGAATTCCTCGAATAACCCTGTAAGAATTCTCTAGAGAGAAAATCAGCAAGAGAATTGTCTCTTCCATTAATAAAATTAATTTCAAAATCAAATACAGTTAGAATAGCTTGCCATCTATCAAAGATTTGTTTATTGGTCAGATCTTTGATATATTTTTCGATTACTTTTTTAGCAGATTTGCAATCGATTCTTAATAAGAATTTCTTATTAAGAAGGTCAAGTTGAAATTTTTGAATACTAAGCACAATGAATAGTATTTCTTGTTTAATAGTAGAATAATTAGGTTGAGCATGATTCCATGTTCTTGAAATAAATCTATTTTTTTGCTCAGTTTTATTATCTTCTAATTGAAGTAGGACACCGCCATACCCAATTTTAGATGCATCATTCCATTTTACAAGATTTTTTTTTAGTCTTTCTTGCATAGGTTTTTTGTCTTTCGAAAGATCTTTATAAAAATTTGAATCATAATTCAAAAATCCTAAAAATCTTTATAATTGTTTTACATTTTTTATTTCATCAGGAAATTTATCAGCAAATTATATAACTCTATTTATTGGTTGCACAATATTTTTTTTAATTTTGAAACCAATTAAGTTAATTTCAGTTTGAAACAACTTCATCTTCTGTTGGCTCAAAACTAAACCATTTTTATGATAATCCTTTTGAATATGTCAAGATGTCTCCAAAGTTGATTTATTGAATATGAATAGATCAATATATCATCAATGTAAACAAGTGAGAAAGTATTAAAAGGATTAAAGATTTCAGTCATAATTCTTTGAAACTCAGAAGGTATATTTTTTAGTCCAAAGAGCATAACATTTCATTCGTAGTGTCCAGATGGAACAACAAAACTAGTTTTATATTTATCTTGTTATGAATTTGGATTTGCCAAAACCCCGATTTTAAATCAAACTTAGAGAATATTTTAGCATTATGAATTTTATGAAGAATATCTTAAATGTTAGGTATAGGAAACCTAATAGATTGTAAAAGTTTATTTAATAGTTTATAATTTATAGCTAAACAAGGGACACCACATTCTCATTCAATTGCATTATTAACATAGAAAGCAGTACAACTCTAAGGAGAGTTACTCTGTCTAATTGTTGATGTTTGCAAAGTTTTAAATTTATAAATCTTGCAAGCGCACGAACCATTTATACTACAATGTTATGAGCGTAAGCTCGATCCCATAAAGAACAAACAAAATATATGCACCAAAGTATATATGTTTGGAATCTATCGCTTAAATTATTATGTTTTCTAGAAAATAGAGATTTAAAATAAATCAAATAAAAAAATCAATCCTACTTTCATAAATTTAACTCTAAGTTAATAAAATATATAAATTTAAGACACAAATCCAAAAGTTAGAACATTAATTAAATCTAATTAATTTAATGGATTAATGTAGAATTTATGGATATTCTCACACCTAAGTTAAAGAAAGAAAAAAATTAAAGTTTATTTAAATTAGATCTCAAACTAGCTAACACGTAATGAATGGAGGGATTTGTATATATGAAATAAAATACAATTTTTTTAAAACACATGACAAACAAATTAAATAATTTAAAAGAATTCAAATAATTAAAATACATCATACATACAAAGGAACTAACATATCTAAAGACAGGAAATAATTTTTCAAATAAAATAAATGACATGAATAAATGCATAATTTAAAGGTGGTTATGGAATTATTCTCTCATCGCACAAAATGAACGAATAAATAAGAAATCTAGATCTGAAATTCAACACATAGAATTCAAAAATCAATTTATGTAAATCCTTTAATCAATCAAAGAATATGAATTTAAAATAAAATGGATACATAAAAAGAAAATTGAATAATCGGACTTTTCAAAGTTCTAAAATGGACATCTCTTATGTAATACCCTGACCCAAAATTAGGCCTAATTGTGTGATTTTGTGCAAATAATCATGTTTTGTTATCCATTAATCATGAAGATTACGGATTGTTCTTTTTGAAAAGTCCAAGTTTAGCCCAATCTAAGCTTGACAACTCATTGATCCAACTCGTCGAAGTTGGAAGGGTAGAATTGTAAATACGTGAACTTTATTTATTTAATTAGAAAAATAAAAGGATAAAGTTTTGGATAAACATCAAAGATAAAGTTTTAGATAAACATTAAGGATAATATACCAAGGATAATGTTTTGGATAAACATCATCTAAAACATTAATTAATGCTTATCCAAAACTTTGGATTATGCTTATCCTTTTCTTTCTTTTCCTTATAAAAAGGGGTAAGCCCTTCATTCCTGAAAACAATTTTTTCTTCTTTCTTTCGTTCAAAACTTTCTGCGAATGGTTTTTAGTGGAAAAATTTCAAGAGTTGAAACTCAACTTGATTCTCAAAGCGAAGGTATGCATTGAATTCCTTTTGAAATTTTAACATGTTCTGGATCAAACAGAGATAAATTTGGTTAAGATTTGAGTTTCAAAATCAATTTCGAAAGTTAGTGGAAACTTTGATTTTTCATGTATTGTCACGCCCCGACCCAAAAGGTGGGCCCAGAACACGGCTGATTTTTTTTTTGGAAATTAAACTAACTCAAGCATTCTAACTGGGCCGGATCAACGAGTGGGCCCAAAGGTCACATATGATCTCAACATGTGGACTCAAACATATACCATAAGTCTACCCCAAGAGATACAAACATAGACACAATCATCAACTCATAATTCCAAACATCGAATTATCATTGAAACATCAGAGTAACTACGGATACATGGTAGTTTAATACATCACATTCAAGCAAAGTAAGTACCATACCCGGTACTTTACATAAGCAAACGGTTCCAAGAACCAAAAAGCAAAGATAAAGGAATTCCCCTCAGTGGTAATCCCAAGGCAACGTCGCAGCTTATCCACTCTAAGCTTCAAATAGAGGGTTCTCCTACTCGGGTTCATCTCCTGAAAGGTGAATGGCGTGCGCTAACTAGCCCAGTGAAGGAAATATAATAGTGCAGTTTAAGTAAACATCAGGTTAGCAAATAATCAACAGTTACAATATAATATCTCATGCTTGATAACAAATTCTCAACATCAAGAATAATATCATCATCATTCCCATATTTCATCATCTTTTCCATTACTGTTGTCATCCAACGTAACGCCTACATACTATGCTGAGACCATTGTATCAAGTCCTGACATGGTCAAAATACATCCTTGCAAGTACATCTCCGGCCCTCACATGGCCGATACTGACACTCCTCAAGTCAGCAACTGTCGACACCCATGGTCCAGTAGACGTAAATCATCTCACACATGGCCGATATTGGTTCAATAGTCAAGGGCACGTGGAAGCAGTATTACATACCTCATATGATTAACATCATAAACACATCACAATTACCATAAGCACTTTTTGCAACAGTGCATCCTGTCTAGGCACATGGGTGGGTTCATCAACTTGAAACCACTCATTGCTCAAAAATCCATCTCATATAACCTGTTTACACCTAGTGTAAAGTTAAGTTCCCTCACCGAAAATGTGTGGTTTCGCGGTCTCTGTTGAACAAGCAAACAAGTGCACAATCATTAACGAGTCAACATACATAGCATCAATTGCATACACACAAGTAGTTTTTTCAAAACTATACTTGTTTTTCCAAAAATATCTCCAAGGTAAATGGAATTGAGTCTCCTACTTGGTTTCTAAGTATTTTAAGTTATAATAATCCACAATATATAATACTAAGGTGCTCAGTCCAAAACTCATATTGTCTTCTAGGCATGACCAGATTGACTTATTGAGTTAGGTCTAGATACTCAGGTCACTTCTCGGTTGTCTTCTGGATATGACCAGATTTGATATGATGAGTAAGGCCTCGAGGTCACTCAGTGCCCGACAAATATAGCGTCGGCCTGGAAGTAAAGTCACTCAGTGCCCAACCAATAGAGTCGGCCTGGAAGTGAATACAATAGTATATACACTATAGTAATAAGAGAAGATGGTTAGTACATTTATATTTTATTAAAGGCACAAACATCACATTTAAAACTTATCACATAAATATGCATCACTAATTCAAACAAGGTTTTATATTAAAAACTAGGTTCCTCGGAACAAGACTCGGAACAAGACTCGGAACCAGGTACTGTGGATCCAAATCATCCGAACCACTGCCTAAGCTAGTCACTGACTTCGGGCTGAAGCTCGGAACGTCTGAAGGGTTCCTCTCGGACTGTCCGAAGGGTGTGACCCTCAAACCGTCCGAAGCTCCACTCTCGGACAGTCCGAGAGTCGTCTTCCTCCACTGTCTGCAACAATAGACAGTGACAGACAGACACTGTATGAAATAAGAATCAGGAAACGGTTGGTTTCCTGGATTCGGTTTTCATATCTAACCGGTCAGATGGACTCCTCAATGAGTCCTCTTTCCGTAGGGAGTGATTTTAAATTTTAAAACTCAGTAGGCCATTAGATTTTAGTACCAAAAACTCACTGATAAAATAAAAATCGGGTTTTTCCTTAAACTTCAAACTGGTTTTACACACCCAAAACTTGACCAAAATCGATTTTTCTTGATTCTAAACCACTTAAAATTTGAAAAGGAACACAGTGGTTACCTTCACTTGAGTTCTTGAGTTGAAAATCTTCTTTCTTAAGCTACGGTTAACCAAAGTTGGAAAACAGAGAGGATCGACTGGGAACTCAGAGCAGCTGAGACTGAGAGGGAAAACAGAGAGGGATCGGCTGGGAAATTTGATCGAAGGGGGTAGCCATCTAGCCACTGCATGCCGCTGCATGCAGCTGCTCCGGATGTCCCGAACAGTGTAACCACTGTTCGGTAGTCTTGGTTGCAAAACAACCCCTTCAAATTTTTGGTTTTGCAAATAAGCCCCCATTTGGCTAAAATCCGATTTTCAACTAAAAACGATACTTTTAAGGCTTGAAAATTTTAATCCAACCTGATAGATAAGTTGGGTTTTAAAAACTCTAGTCACCATAAAAATTTGGAGATTTAAAATTCACTAAAAACCATAGATTTAAATAAAAACCATAATTTAACACTATTTACTCGATTTAACTTGTGTTAAATAAAACAATTTGAAATCCTCATTTTTTGGGTTTGAAAGAATAAAGTAGAGCATACTAAAATGGTCTAACATACCAAACTTGTTTAAAAAATTATCTCATTTCCAAAACCATTTAAAAAAATATTTATTTCTCCCTTTCGGGGTTTTGATGGGCGATTTTAAATACTATTTTCTAAAAAATAAAATTATTTTAAAATAAAAAATAGGAATCCTTGATTAAGGAGAATAATATCAACCAAATAATAATCACATAATAACATAGCTTATAAAATAATAACAATAAGCGGTAAATTATCATTTTTCCCGTCCAGCTGGACGAGCTGGATCACTGAGCATTTGAGCTCGGATTGTGTCACCCCTGGGCTTTTCTCAAAGCCCTAACCGAATTCTTTGAGATTAACCTGTCTAAGCAAGATTTATTAAGCTAAATTACACATAATCTGGGTTAGGGTATTACATCCTACCCCCCTTAAAAAAATTTCGTCCCGAAATTTAAAACAAACTTATACATTTTTGGCCAGTGAACAAGCCAGGGTACAACTTCCGCATCATCGATTCAGGTTCCCACGTCTCGTGTTGCATGTTGTGATGTTGCCATAGCACTCGTACTAGAGGGATAGACTTCCTCCCGAGTACTTGAGTTCGGTGCCCTTAGATCTTTACTGGCACTTCTTCAAAAGTTAGGTCCTCCGAGACTTCAATATCTTTAAAGCTTATCACATGCGACAGATCAGGCTCGTACTTCCTTAACATAGACACGTGGAATGTACTATGCACTCTCTCCAAATCTTGAGGAAGATCCAACTGATAGGCCACTTCTCCTATCCTCTTCAATATCTCAAAGGGTCCAACATATCGAGGTGATAGTTTTCCCTTGCGTTCGAAACTTTGCACTCCATGACGTGGTGCCACACGTAAGAAAACTCGGTCGCCAGCTGCAAACTCCAAAGGTCGTCGCCATTTGTTAGCATAACTCTTTCGTTTGCTCTAGGTTGTCTTGAGACGTTTTCTGATCACTTCAACTTGTTCTGACGTCTCACGCACTAGGTCAGGTCCTAGCAGAACTTTGTCTCTCACCTCTATCGAACAAAGAGGTGACCTGCAAGGCCTACCATACAGAGCCTCTTAGGGTGCCATCTGCACATTGGAGTGATAACTGTTGTTGTAGACATATTCGATCAAAGCCAAGTGATCTTCCCAACTTCCCTGCATATCCATCACACAAGCTCTTCTCATATGCTCTAAGGTTTGAATGGTTCTCTCTGATTGACCATCCGTCTGAGGGTGAAAAGCAGTGCTGAAGAACAGCTTAGTCCCCAACTCCACTTGCAATCTTTGCCAAAATCTTGATACAAATCTGGGATCTCTATCAGATACAATAGATACAGGTACTCCATGCAGTCTGACTACCTCCTTTAAATACAGTCTACTTAGAGTAGTCAAAGAATCATTCTTCTTGATCGGCAGAAAGTGAGTTGATTTCGTCAATCGATCGACTATTCTTAGAAGACTTCGGGAATCCGGTTACAAAGTCCATCGTGATATGCTCCCATTTCCATTCAGCCACTTCTAAAGGTTGCATGTTTCCACCAGGGTCGTTGATGTTCCGCTTTTACTTGTTGACAAGTTAAGCAGTTAGATACAAAATCTACTATCTCTCGCTTCATTCATTTCCACTAGAACAGTTGCTGCAAGTCATGATACATCTTTGTACCACCAGGATGCACTACAAAGCGAGAACGATGAAAGTGATCAAGCACCTTTCTCCTGCACTCGTCCGACCTTGGTACAAAAGGTCTATCTTTGAACTTCAGACCTCCGTCCGCCTTGATCTTCCAATCCTCGAAAGTTGTTCCTCTTGAAAGCTGAGTCGCTAATTCCTTTGCTTCTGGGTCGCTCTGTTATCCTTCCAACACCAATCTAATCACCTCGGGTTGTAGAAGAACCAAACTGTGGATTCTTGCTGACCATCTCCCTTCGATCAGCTCCAGATCATACTCGGACAGAACTTCCAACATCTTCCATTGTAAGGATGCCATCCTCGCCATGTTGCTATGAGACTTCCTGCTCAAGGCATCGACCACCACGTTGGCCTTTCCTGGGTGATAAGAGAAGCTGAAGTCGTAATCTCCTAGGTAGTCCATCCATCTTCGCTACCTCATATTCAGGTCTTTCTGAGTAAAGATATACTTGAGACTGTGGTGATCAGAAAACACATTGAACTTCTCACCATACAAGTAATGTCTCCACAACTTCAACGAGAATACAACGGCTGCCAACTCCAAATCATGAGTCGGGTAGTTTTGCTCATGTCCCTTCAATTGCCTGGAACCATAAGCTACCACCTTCTCCTCTTGCATCAGCACACAACCCAAACCAAACTTGGACGCATCGCAATACACATTTTAACCTCGTCCTTGCTCAAGTATTATCAAAACTGGAGACGTAGTCAAGTTCTCCTTCAACTCTTGAAATGCTCTTTCATAAGCTTCCCTTCACTCGAACTTAACGTTCCTCCTTATTAACCTAGTCATTGGCACCGCGATCTGGGAGAAGTGTGGGATAAACTTTTGGTAATATCCTACTAATCCTAGAAAGCTTTTGATCTCGAACATGTTCTTGGGACTCTCCCAAATCTTCACTGTTTCTACATTTGCTGGATCTACCGAGATCCTTCCTGGAGACACCACATGTCCAAGAAACTGCACTTGAGTCAACCAAAACTCGTACTTGCTCAGCTTAGCGAATAGCTGATGATCTCTAAGAGTCTGAAGAACAATGTGTAGATGACGCTCGTGCTCCTCCTCGGACGACGAAATATCAAGATATCATCTATGAAGACTATCACGAACTCTCGCAGGTACGGTCGAAAAACGCGATTCATCAAATCCATAAACATGGCTGGCGCGTTAGTCAAACCGAAAGGCATCACCACAAACTCGTACAAACCATACTGCGTCCGGAAAGTAGTTTTAGGAATGTCTTCCTCTCGAATCCGCAACTAATGCTAACCTGACCTTAGATCGATTTTCGAAAAACATCTCGATCCCCTCAAAAGATCAAAGAGGTCGTCTATTCTAGGCAAATGATACTTATTCTTAACAGTTACCTGGTTAAGCCGCCGATAATCTATACACATCCTCATCGATCCATCCTTTTTTTTCACAAAGAGAGTAGGTGCGCCCCATGGCGAGTTGCTCTGACGGATAAAACCATGTCTAAGAAGCTCATCTACCTGCGTAGCTAACTCTCTCTGTTCAGCCGGCGCCATCCGATAAGATGCCATGGAAATTAGAGATGTTCCTGACTGTACGTCTATAACAAACTCTATCTCTCAGCGTGGAGGTAGCTCAGCTAACTGGTCAGAAAACATATCCATAAACTCACACACCACTCGAGGAGCAACAGACCCTACACCACATACATCTTCCCAACCCATGCTTACCACCACACTACTATGATACGCCCTAAGGCCAGAGAAAGTAACTCTCATATTCTCATAGGGTACCAACTTCTCCATAAACCTTTCATTGGTTGAGAAGATCCCACGAATTCTACTCTGAGAACAGTCGATCAACACCTCAAAAACTGACAACCAATCCATGCCAAAGATGATGTCAAAGTCCGTCATTTCTAACACATGAAAATCATAGGACAACTCTACACCGCTAATCTTCAAAACACAAGATCTACACCTTTGGTTTACCAAAGCTCTCTTACCCAAGGGTGATACTACTATTAGCGGGTTAGTTAGTTCTACCGGTTTCATACCCAATCTAACACAACAAGCTCTAGAAATAAAGGAATGCGAAGCACCGGTATCAAAAAGCACTCGAGTCAAAAGAGTGGAAAGATTAAGGGTACCTTCCATCACCGTATTCTCCATCGGCTCTTCCTTCTTAGTCCCAATCGTATAGACTCTCCCCTGAGTGGTTTGAGGACGTCCTTGTCCTCTCCCCTGACTGTTCCGTGGTGGTCCATTCCTTGGTGCCACCAAGCCTCTAGAGGTTTGCTGAGAACCTCAACCAACAGATGGTTGCGCCACAGAAAAAGAAGCTCCTGCGCCTTGCGAAGGTGCAGTTTTACCGAGATAGGGGCAGTCCCTAAACAGGTGCCCTGTCTGCTTGCAATGGTAGCACGCCTACTCTCCTTCTGATGGGCAGAACTTGGAAGTATGCCCAGGGTGGTTGCAGGTATAACACACGAATTGTCGGGAGTCAGACCGACTCGAGTGTCCTGTGCTAGGCTGGCTCTTCTTGAAGAAAGATCTCTTCTGGTTGAGCTTGGCCTTCTTATTGGAAGAAGGTTTCTGAAAGTTGTCGGTGCTCCTGTTGATGGAGTCCACTGCTTCCACCTTCGAAACCCGATCAATGATCTCCTCCACGGTGTCTAAAATTAGGCCGGCCACTTACCGCTATAGAAACGATCAGAGTCTATTCTCAAAATGCTGGATTTTCTCCTCTTCGTTCGCTGCTATCCAAGGCACGAACTGTATCAAATTGATGAAACGCATGTCATACTGTGCCACTGAGTCGGAATCCTACTGGATGTTGAGGAATTCTCTCTTCTTCGCTTCCTGCACGGTCTTCGGAAAGTAACGGGTTAAAAAGACTGCAGAAAACTCTTCCCACGTCATTGCCTCGTGGTTAAGAACCAAATTCTTCGTTTCCCACCACTCGTAAGCATTTCCTTCCAACTGGTACGCCGCCAAAGTTACTCTCAGGTCATCGGCAATGACTAACGTGTTCAGGATCTGACTAATCTGGGTTAGCCAGTTCCTCGTTGCACTAGGGTCCTCTGTCCCCGAAAAGCTTGTTGGGTTCAGTCACTTGAACTCTTTTAGAGCCGAGGTGGCTCTCTCCTCTTGCGTTCGAATAGGAGAGCGTCGCATATTTTCAGCTATCTGCTGAAATGCTTCCATCGTTGCGCGAATGGCTTCATTGGGTAATTCACGGGGTGGAAGATCAGTCCTCCTCCCACGACAGTTGTTTCCGTTAGCGTTGGCTTCTGACATCTTATTTACACTTAAAAATATCACTTAACCATTTTAAGAAACTTGTTAAGACAAATCACACGAGTTTGCAAAATTCATTAGAAATCATTCAAATTTGCATTACAATTATAAGGGTTAGTAAGGTTTGAAAACCCTTCAAAACAACAAAACAAGAGTCAACCCTTACAAAACAATCTCCCCGATTCCCCGACACACTCTAATCTAATCTTCAGAAGAAGACCTTGCATGATCACCAAAGTAATAGAAGTTGTCAGGGCAAGTTGCTGACTTGTGGCCGAACACTCCACAGGTCAAACAGGTATGATCCCTGGTCCCCCAACATAAGGACAGTTAGTCATTGTGCTCCCATGCCCGCAAAGTCCGCAAACAGGGCACATGACGTCAATAGGGTAAAGGCAATAAGTATAGTTGTACCTCTCCTAATTGCACAATTCGCACATATAGTGCGACAACTCTTCCAAAGTCGGAATAGCTTGAGTATACTCGGGCGAGCCTATCTCCCCTACAAATTCTTCTAGGTTTGGGACATCTCTCACATCCTCTTTTGGAACAACCCCAACACAGTACTCGGGCGATGCTACTTCCATGTCCTCATTAGGTACAACTCCATTGGTGAAGTTTGGAACGCTGGAATCATCTGAAGAAACCAGATCTATCGGACAGCTAGGGGTCCCTCTGTCCCACAACTCGGTATACTCTACATTGCTTGACATATCTGTATCATAAAAATAGGAAAATGTCAAAAACAATTGCAGTTCTAAACTAAAACAAGTCCAACTAGGTTGTAACCTATCACAGTCCTAGAGTTTGAGCCGAAGCTCTGATAGCATTCTAATTGGGCCGGATCAATGGTTGGACCCAAAGGTCACACATGATCTCAACATGTAGATTCAAACATATACCATAAGTCTACCCCAAGAGATACAAGCATAGACACAATCATCAACTCATAATTCCAAACATCGAATTATCATTTACACATTAGAGTAACTACGGATATATGGTAGTTTAATACATTACATTTAAGCAAACTAAGTACCACATGTAACGCCCCGCCCTTTTCACTCTAATTTTCAGAGTTTATTTTTTTTTAAATATAATAATCAAGTGATCGGGGCGGAGTGTCACGACGCGAGTTAAGTTCGGATCTCTAAATCCGACCCTTAATTGGCCAAGCCCATGTGCGTATGAACTAAGTCCATAAAATTGATCCGCACATGGTACATATATAACTTGCGGAATTAACTTAGTCTTAAACTAACTGTGGTTATAATAGATCCTAAGGCTAATCCATTTTTAACTTAAGATAGCAAAGTAAAAGATTTATTTTCCAATATTACCAAATAACCTTAGTCTATCATTCATTCCAAACCATCCAAAATAAAACAAACCATAGCATCTACCTAACTACTTATTACATGCCAACATAACTAATTACCAAATTACATTGTCCGAATTCAAATAACAAATCCATAAATAGTCCATTCATGTCCATTCAAATCCATTCCAAATGCCCAAGCTCCCTATGCTTGGTTTTCTTCTCGATCCACGTTCTTCCCTTTCCCTGCGTCATCCACTAAGGATATAGATAGGGCGTTAGATCAACGCGCCCAGTAGTGGTTCCGAATAGGGCTACCACATGGTTAGTCAAAAACATGCAAATAGTATAATAATAAAACATGTGTGACAAAATTCCATAAAAACATGCTATGTATGAAATGAACATGTAATGAGTCCCACCCATCACCATTCAACATAGCCATCACTTGACGGGATTCATCGTCAAGGTAACCCACAGTGGTCTTTCGGACGCCCCGACGGAGTGTGGCCTCCGGATTCCTCTTGATGGGATTCTCATCATCAGGGTACCCACAGTGGTTTTTCGGACGCCCCGACGGAGTGTGGCCTCCGGTTACAACACCTTCATCCCATGCCATGCATGAGATGTCTATGCAAACATGTCATTTAAAAAAAAGCATAACTTTACAATCATTTAAGTTATCGAAATCAACATAAAACAACATATGGAATAATGGTTACAATAAAGGTCGGAAACCTACTCTAGTTTACTTTGTTCGACTCTTCCTTTGAACCGTCTTCTGATCACGGCTTTGTACACCGTTGTAGAAATCCGAATACCCTATGTACATGGCAGCAAGTTAATCATTTGACCATATGATTCTAATTTGATTTAAATCCCAAAAATCTACTTTGTGGGGTTCGGCCATACCCCATGGCCGAACCTCACCCATTTAAACCTTGGTAACTCTTTTATTTAATTAATACCATCTAAGTATCCCACACTTTCAAATGACCCTTGGTAGGGTTCGGCTATACTACATGGCCGAACCTTACCACCTTAGGTTTTGGCTCATAAGTCCATTCATTTGATCATTTCATCTTTTCATCCATATTTATAATAACGCCACTATACTAACCCTTTGTTTAATTTTGTCTTAGAAAACAAAGTCCATCAACAAACCATCTTAGTACTAAGTCCATAATTGATGTGATTTCCATCTTCTTGAATGCCAAACCAAACAATCAAATACTTACATGGGGTTCGGCCATCCAAGGTGGCCGAACCCTATGTCCATGTTTTGGTCCTTTTACACATGTTTTTGGTCTCATTTAGACATAGGATAACTGTATAATGTTATCATGTTTTTACCCTTCAAAACCATCCAATAAGCCCATCACTTTATATGATTTCCATTTTGTAAAAGTCAATCCAAATATCCACATAACAGTCCATGGGGTTCGGCCATACATATGGCCGAACCCTATGGTTCTTGGTGTAATTATTCCAACCTTTGTCCATGGTTTTAATCCACAATTTAACCATAGTATTAATATGGTTCAGCCAAGCCATAGTTACCTAAAAACAGTAAGCTTATCTTCACTTTAAATCCTTTAAAATCTTCATTAACTACTATGGATTTTATCCCTCAAACTCCATTAAAAATCACCAAGTTTTTCCATGGGGTTCGGCCATCCAATGGGGCCGAACCCTATGGTCCATATTTTATCATTTAAACATCATAATTCTAGATTAAATTCCTTGATGTGTTCGGCCAATCCATAGCCCAACACATGACACTCAAAACCATAATTTTAAAACTTTTCAAAGCATGCAATCAATTTAACTTAGCATCCAAATTAATTCATTCTTTTCATGGGGTTCGGCCATCCCATGTGGCCGAACCCTATAACCAATTTTTTTTATCTTATTCATACACTTCCAACTAATATCTAACCCTTGTTAGATTCGGCCATCCAATGGCCGGATCATGATTTAAAAATTGTTTATAAAAAACCTACCGTTTCCGCGACTCCTCCAATTGATCTTCACTCCGACTTGTTCCTTTCCCTTTCTTAGCTTCTCCTTCTTCTTGATTCCTTGATGGTCAAGGACTGATTAAGCAACCAGCTGCTGCTCTAATTTTTGAAATGTAGAAAACAGCAAAGAGGTAGAGAGAGAGAAAGAATTTTGGCTTTGGATGAGAAACCTTGATGCCCCCTCCTTTGCTCAATGTATATTTTTGTCTTGGTGAAAGAAAGCAACCAAGGACTGATTGCAAATCAGTGACTAGCTGTTGTTCTTGGTGTTTGGAGAGATGATAATAGTCCAAGGAAAAGAGAGATAAAGAGAGTAAAATGAAAAAGCCCTTTGTTTAACCAAAATCAGCCCAAGGTTAATTCAGCCCTTGTGTAACTCCCATCCTTAATCAAAGTTCTTTATGTTACTTGGGGGTTTCATCTATGAAATGAAACACCCCAAGCAACCAACGTCTCCTTGCATGGTTATGGGTGTAACCTCCTCAAATCCCATTCATTTCTTAATACCTCCCTTGGGGGTTTCATCTTTGAGATGAAACTCCAAGGGTACCCAATGGCTTACCTTGCTGTATACATTAGTGTAATCTCCACCTTTACCTCCTTCTCATTAACAACTCAAATGGGGTTTCATCTTAAGATGGAATCCATCCCCTTCCTTCAACGTGTAAGCTATGATTTAAATTTGACATGCCAAAAACCTCTTTGTGTAATAACACCAAACAACAACTCCATTTATTCTCCAACCTTGGAGTTACATGCATGCATTATCTACCCATCTATTGGCTGTCCTTTGAAGACCCAAACAATGTACTCTAACCATTTCCAACATGCATACACTTTCCATTTGAAATAATCCTCCCACCTCCAACGTCTCCCATGTACTTTCAAAATGTAACTCTCATTTCCTTTATCACTTAAATGGGAGTTACATGCATGGTAATACCTCCCATGCAGCCAACGTTTATTGTGTTAAAACCTACCACCAGCCCACACCACCATCTTACACACACTTTACTCACTAAAATAATTATTCCATCTAACTCATGTATTTAACTCACCCAAACTTAACTCATTTATTTTATGTGACTCAACTAATAATTTCCACTCAACTAAACTCCAACATTTATTTCAACTCAAACAAACTCAAAATATTTAATAAACTCAAACCACTTAAGCTTTGAGCTCACTCATGATTAATCATGCCCATTTCAACCCATTGGGTCCCATTTAGCCATTTTAACCCATTTAACTAAATTTGACCCAATTATGATTCTTGACCCGTTTAAGTTCATCTTATCCATTTATTTGTTTTGTAATCAAAACTACTAACCATTGGGTCTTGTTTGAACCATTGACCCCCATTTAAATTCAACTCAAATATATCACAATGGCAATTTCGTAAATATGAATAAATTCATATAAATTAAAAACTTTGAAATTCCAGGGTGTTACACCACACCCGGTACTTTACATAAGCAAACGGTTCCAAAAACCAAAAAGCAAAGATAAAGGAATTCCCCTCAGTGGTAATCCCAAGGCAACGTCGCAGCTTATCCACTCTAAGCTTCAAATAGAGGGTTCTCTTACTCGGGTTCATCTCCTGAAAGGTGAATGGCGTGCGCTAACTAGCCCAGTGAAGGAAATATAATAGTGCAGTTTAAGTAAACATCAGGTTAACAAATAATCAACAGTTACAATATAATATCTCATGCTTGATAACAAATTCTCAACATCAAGAATAATATCATCATCATTCCCATATTTCATCATCTTTTCCATTACTGTTGTCATCCAACGTAACGCCTACATACTATGCTGAGACCATTGTATCAAGTCCTGACACGGTTAAAATACATCCTTGCAAGTACATCTCCGGCCCTCACATGGCTGATACTGACACTCCTCAAGTCAGCAACTGTCGACACCCATGGTCCAGTAGACGTAAATCATCTCACACACATGGCCGATATTGGTTCAATAGTCAAGGGCACGTGGAAGCAGTATTACATACCTCATATGATTAACATCATAAACACATCACAATTACCATAAGCACTTCTTGCAACAGTGCATCCTGTCTAGGCATATGGGTGGGTTTATCAACTTAAAACCACTCATTGCTCAAAAATCCATCTCATATAACCTGTTTACACCTACTGCTAAGTTAAGTTCCCTCACCGAAAATGTGTGGTTTCGTGGTTTTTGTTCAATAAGCAAACAAGTGCACAATCATTAACGGGTCAATATACATAGCATCAATTACATATACACAAGTAGTTTCGAGACCCACTTCAAACGTTCCGAGGCTTACAGACCCACCGAGACCTGTTTTCGGATTTTAATCTGTTCGGATGGGCTTCGGAAGGTCTGAGACCCGATCTTCGGACGATCCGAAGTCAGACCCATGTTCCGAGGTCAGTGACCAGTTTAGGTGTGGTTCGGATGATCCGAAGCCACAGTACCTGGTTTCGAGGCATGTTCCGAGGGACCCAGTTTTTGAAGTGTAAAATGTTGTTTGATTATTATTGATGCATGTAATGAGAAGTTAGTACGCCATTGTAAATTAAAAATGTACTAACCCTCTTCTCTTATTAATATAGTGTAAATACTATTGTATTCACTTCCAGGCCGACCCTATTGGTCGGGCACTGAGTGATTTTACTTCCAGGCCGACGCTATATTTGTCGGGCACTGAGTGACCTCGAGGCCTAACTCAACATGTCAGATCTAGTCCTATCCAGAAGACAACCGAGAAGTGACCTGAGAATCTAAACCTAACTCAATAAGTCAATCTGGCCAATGCCCAGAAGACAATATGAGTTTTGGACTGAGCACCCTTTTTATTATTATATTGTGGATTATTATAATTTAAAAAGGATAGAAATCAAGTAGGAGACTCAATTCCATGTACCTTGGATATTTTTGGGAAAAACAAGTATGATTTCGAAATACTAATATGTACGTATTTGATGCTATGTATATTGATTGTGCACATGTCTGTTATTTGAATAGAGACCGCGAAACCACACAGATACGGTGAGGGAACCTAACTTTGCACCTTGACGTAAACAGGTTTAATTGAGATTGATATTTGAGCAATAGGTGGTTTTAGATTTGATGAACCCACTCATGTGCTTAGACTTGACGCACTATGGTAAGAGTGCTTATGATATTGATTATATGAAATGTATAAGACTGCTTCCACGTGCCTTGACTATTGAACCAATATCGGCCATATGGGAGATGGTTTACGTCTACTAGACCACGGGTGTCGACAGTTGCTGACTTCAGGGTGTCAGTATCGTCTATGGGAGAGAAGGAGATGTACTTGCAATGATGTATTTTGACCGTGTCGGGACTTAATACAATTGTCTCAGCATAGTTGGTAGGCGTTACGTTGGATGATAGCAGTATTTGAAAAGAGTTGATGAATTATGATAATATTATGCTTATTTGTGATCAAGCATGAGATATTTATTGCAACTATTGATTATTGTGCTAACCTGTTGTTTACTTAACTGCACTGTTATATTTCCTTCACTGGGCTAATTAACTCACTCCACTCACTTTTCACGAGATGAACCTAAGGAGGAGAACCCTCTTTTTCAAGCTTAGGGTGGATAAGCTACGGCTATGTTTCGGGATTCCCCCTAAGGGGAATACCCTTATCTTTACTTGTTGGTTCTTGGAACCATTTACCTTTGTAAAGTACCGGGTGTGGTACTTGTTTTGTTTAAATGTGATGTATTAAACTATTATGCTTCTGTAGTTACTCTGGTGATGTTTGGAATGATGATTCAATGGTTTTATTTTGGTGATCATTCTATGTGTATGGCTGTTATGTCGTTGTTGTGCTTTTGTTGGTATCAGACTTATGATACATGTTTGAGTCCACATGTTGGGATCGTGTGTGACCTTTGGGCCTAACTGTTGATCTGACCCAGTTAGGATGCTTGTGTTAGTTTATCTTCAAAAAAAAAAAAATCAGTCGCGTTCCGGGCCCACCCTTCGGGTCGGGACGTGACAAAAAATATCTCCAAGGTAAATGGAATTGAGTCTCCTATTTGGTTTCTAAGCATTTTAAGTTATAATAATCCACAATATATAATAATAAGGTGCTCAGTCCAAAACTCATATTGTCTTCTAGGCATGACTAGATTGACTTATTGAGTTAGGTCTAGATACTGAGGTCACTTCTTGGTTGTCTTCTGGATATGACCAGATTTGACATGATGAGTAAGGCCTCGAGGTCACTTAGTGCCGGACAAATATAGCGTCGGCCTGGAAGTAAAGTCACTCAATGCCCGACCAATAGAGTCGGCCTGGAAGTGAATACAATAGTATATACACTATATTAATAAGAGAAGAGGGTTAGTACATTTTTATTTTATTAGAGGCACAAACATCACATTTAAAACTTATCACCTAAACATGCATCACTAATTCAAACAAGGTTTTATATTAAAAACTGAGTTCCTTGGAACAAGCCTCAGAACGAGGTACTGTGGCTTCGGATCATCCGAACCACTGCCTAAGCTAGTCACTGACTTCAGACTGTGGATCTGTGTGTCTCGGAACATGCCAAGTGAAGCTCGGATCGTCCGAGTGGGGTTCGGTCCTTCCAAACTCGGCTCGGAACATCCGGTTGAGAAGGGCTTGCCTCGGACGCTTCGGGGCTTTGTACTGAAGCTCTGAACGTCCGAAGGGTTCCTCTCGGACCGTCCGAAGGGTGTGACCCTCGGACCGTCCAAAGCTCGACTCTCGGACCGTCCGAGAGTCGTCTTCCTCCACTGTCTACAACAACAGATAGTGACGGACATACACTTTATGAAATACGAATCCGGAAACAGTGGGTTTCCTGGATTCGATTTTCACATCTAACCGGTCAGATGGACTCCTCAGTGAGTCCTCTTTCTATAGGGAGTGATTTGGAGTTTTAAAACTCAGTAGACCATTAGATTTTATTACCAAAAACTCACTGATACAATAAAAATCGGGTTTTTCCTTAAACTTCCAACTAGTTTTACACACCAAAAACTTGGCCAAAATCGATTTTTTTTATTCGAAACCACTTAAAATTTAAAAAGGAATACAGTGGTTACCTTCACTTGAGTTCCTGGGTTGAAAATCCGACTTTTGAAAATCTTCCTTCTTAAGCTACGGTTAACCAAAGTTGGAAACCAGAGAGGGATCGGCTGGGAACTCAGAGCAGCTGATACTGAGAGGGAGAGGGAGAAGAGATGAAATTATCTGGGAGGAGAAACAACTGAGCTGAGGCCATATATAAGAAATTTGATCAAAGGGGGTGGCCATCGAGCCACTGCATGCCACTTCATGCAGCTGCTGCGGACGTTCTGAACAGTGTAACCACTGTTCGGTAGTCTTGGTTGCAAAACAACCCCTTCAAATTTCTGGTTTTGCAAATAAGCCCCCATTTGGTTAAAATTAGATTTTCAAGTAAAAACGATACTTTTAAGGCTTGAAAATTTTAATCCAACCTGATAGATAACTTGGGTTTTAAAAACTCTAGTCACCATAAAAATTTGGAGATTTAAAACTCATTAAAAATCATAGATTTAAATAAAAATCATAATTTAACACTATTTACTCGATTTAACTTGTGTTAAATAAAATAATTTGAAATCCTCATTTTTGGAGTTTGAAAGAATAAACTAGAGCATACTAAAATGGTCTAACATACCGAACTTGTTTAAAAAATTATCTCATTTCCAAAACCATTTAAAAAAATATTTATTTCTCCCTTTCGGGGTTTCGACGGGCGGTTTTAAATACTATTTTCTGAAAATAAAATTATTTTAAAATCAGAAATATGAATCCTTGATTAAGGAGAATAATATAAAGTAAATAATAATCACATAATAACATAACTTATAAAATAATAACAATAAGCGGTAAATTACCATTTTGGTCGTCTAGCTGGACGAGCTGGATCACTGAGTATTCGAGCTCGGATTGGGCCACCCCTGGGATTTTCTTAAAGCCCTAACTGAAATCTTGGAGATTAACTGGTCTAAGCAAGATTTATTAAGCTAAACTACGCCTAATCTGGGTCAGGGTATTACATGTATTTTACTGGTTTTATTCTTATAATCATAGGTTTTTCTTATCTATTGATTGTCTAATTTATTTCAAAATCATACTAGACTAATTGCAGAACATATCTAACCTGTTAGTTGTGAAAAATGAATTCAGGAAGCCCACTATTTTTGAATTCGTATTTCAAGTGGATTGTCCCATCACAACAGTCTACAACTGACTGGATGAAAAAAATGACTCTCGGAAGTTCTAAGAATCATTCTTCGGAAGTTCCGAAGGCTCACCTTCAGAACTTCCGAACTCCTGTTCGGGGTTCTGAAGTAAGCAGAGGACAACAATTTTCTCTGCCTCTGTTGGACAAGACACGAACGTTCTGAGGACATCTTCGGACGATCCAAACCTCTCAGAAGATCCGAGCAGGCATTGGCAAGTACAGAGGCAGACCAAGACCAATGTTTTCTTGTTTTTGCTATTTTTTGTTATGAATAGGCTCGGAAGTTCTGCGACCTAAACTTCAGAAGTTCCGAAGGGTGAACCCATGATCCAAAGATTCTGTTAAACCCAGTATTTAGGCAGTGGCTCGGAAGTCCCGAAGCCACAGTACTAGGTTCCGAAACATGTTACGAGGAACCCAAAACTGGTTTTTCTTAAGCTGTGTTTTGATTATTAAAGTTATGATTTTTATGTTAAATCTTGATCCTAATATTTGGTGTGATATTCCATATACCAGATTCTTAATTAAAAGTGATAAATATATATATATATACATACACTTCCAGATAGATACTCTCTATCTGTGGCGCAGCGAAAATGCAGCTCAGTAGCTATCAGTAGCTGAGCGATTAACTTTGCCGCTCGGTAAAAAAGAAGGGTTCGGGCACTGAGTGATTTTTAGGCCTAACTCAATATACGAGTAGTGACCTAGACATCTTATATCTCTAGGCCTAACTCAATATACGAGTAGTGACCTGAACATCTTATATCTCTAAGCCTAACTCAATATGGCTCCATGGTCATTTCCAGAAGATAATATATGTAGTGGCGTGAGCACCTTTACTATACTGATGGATTATTATAACTAAAAATGAATAGTAACCCATTAAGGAGACTCATATCCATTTTCCTTAGAGTTTTTACGAAAAATGAGTAGAAAGATTTGAAATACTATGAATGTATGTTGTAATGTCTATATGATTAATTATGAGTGTATATTCATTGTATTTTTATTTGTGTAAAAGATACCCACGATACTTTACGTTTTACGGTGAGGAGACTTAATAATACCAGATCGGTAAATGAGGTTTTATAAACATAAATCTAATGCAACGAGTGGTTTTACGGATTATACATGACATGGAAAAGACAGAATAGGCCAGAATGCGAGACTTGATACTGCTTCCATGTGAGGGATGAAAATTGGTTGTAACTGTTAGAACGGAAGCATAACACGGTGTCAAGGAGGTGAGGTCTACTAGTCTATAAACGAAGAATGAACCCACTTATATGTCTAGACTTGATATATATTGCTAAGATATGTTCATGTTATTACTAATGATGTTTATCATGCATGATATTGATATTGATGATGATATTATCCGCTGTAAGAACTTGAGCATCATGTTATGATGAGATATTGAAGTATGAAGTTGATATTGATAGTGATATTCTCCGGTGTGAGAACTTGAACATCATGTTATGATGAAGACTGAAGTATGAAGTTGATACTATCGATAAGATTCTCTGATGTGAAAACTTGATCATTTATGATATTGATGCTGCATCCACGTACCCTCAATTACTGAACTATTATCGGCCCAGGTGTGTCGATTACCGGCCCATGTGTGTCGGTTTGCATCTACTGGCCCAAGTGTGTTAGTTGCTGGCCCAGGTGTGTCAGTACCGGCCCAGGTGTGTTGGAGATGTTCTTGCAAGATGCTACATTTTGACTATATCGGGACTTAATGCATTCATAGTCAATGTAGTGTTGTGGTGTTACGGTGGCATGGCAGTATCACGGATGACTTGAAATATTGGTATAGTAGACCAATTATAATTCAAATAAGATAAAGGATATGCGAAACCATGGGGCAATGATATGACAGTGGTATGTCAGTGGTATACTAGTGGTATGTTAGTGGCAGGAAAGCAGTATGACAGTGGTATAACAGTCGTATGACAATAGTATGGCAGTGAGATAACAGTGATGATAACTTCATAAATTGGTATAATAGACCAATTATGAATTTAGGTAAGATAAATGGTATATGAGACCATTTATGGTAAATTGGTAAGTATGGTAAAATAGACCATTCATGAGTAGATAATTGTGATTTTAAAATAGTAAGAGTAGACCGTTGTTGTTATTACGATTAGACTGCATTGTTTAACCTGTACATGTTGGTGAATGTGTTATTTTAAGATCTCTTCACTAGGCTTGGAGCTCACATCCCTTACATTGTAGGGTTGGTACCTGAGGAGGAGGAACCTCCATCGCTGACTTAGGATGAGGGAGCCTTTGCAGTCAATCGTACTTCCCGATGATGGGAAATATGTTTATTACATTTATTTTCATGCAAATGATGTTATGTTGATTTTAGTACCGTCTGTGGTACTATAAATCTAAGCATGTGTAAATTACTACGTTTTCGTTCGTAACTCTGATTGAATAAATGGAGATATTTGTTTGTGAAATATGTATTTGTATATGGGAGCATATGGTATATGTTTAAGTCCACGTGAGAAGAACACGTGTGACATTTTCTATGATGGGCTTTTGGACAAATTTGAAGATCCAGCCCAGCTATGATGTTAGTTGATGGGAGATAAAAAAAAATATTAGTAGTGTTCCAGGTTGTCCTTCTGGTCAGGGTGTTACATCTTATTTATTTCATGAAAGAATTAGATACAAGATATGGAAAAACAAATAAAAAGACAACTAAAAATCAAATTTACAGTGATAGCTCACTTGTGAAATTCACATGAAGCTCTGTTTCTTTAGTTCTTCAGGGTGTGTTCTCCAGGTCTAATTCCATTTTCACCATGGTCGAATGGGGGTATTTATAGGCTCAAGGAATGGACGGACGGTGGAGATTAAATCTAAGTTTAAATTAATGGATGAAAGGATGTGATTAAATCTAATCGAATATGGGTGGTTGGGATTAAAAGATTAAAAACTAGAGTTGCATAGTGCCATACTCGAATTTGGAGTATGGTGGCTTGGGATGCAAGGTAACTTGGAGAGAAGGAAAATGAATTGGAGAGAAAATTGGGATTTGGATTGGAAATTGGGCATGGTCAAATTTGGCTATGTGGTTTAGGGTTTTGGTGTATGCAATGATATGAATGGCTAGGATTAAATGTTAAGATGGATGGATGGATGAGACGTGATGTGAAGAGTTGACTAAGTGTGAAATTCGAATGGGGTGGATAGATTTGTGAAAATCATGTGAGGTGTTGGTGATTTTAGGAGTGTATTGGGATGGGATTTTGTCTAAGTTCATAGAGTGTTTTTAGTGCTAAAATCGTGTATGCCTATGTTTTTGGATTGGATTGGGAGACAAGATAGAATGTAGGTGAGTTGGAGGGATTGGAGAGAAAGAATAGGGATTTTCCATTGTTTGTTATTCGCATGGAGTGTTCTAGATTGTGTGTGTTGTGTGATGCAATGAGATATGCTCATGAATGCCTAAAATGTAGGGTTTGTGTATGAGATTTAGGGTTTATAAATGGATGGCAATGATTGATTGGCCTAGATCTAATGGCTTTGATGGGTGATGAGTAATCTAAATGGATGAATGGTTAGGTCATGCATGGATGATCTCAATCCTAATGTCCATCTATATGATGGATGAATTGAATGACCTAGATCTAATCATGATGAATGAATGGGTTGGATTGAATGGGAGCGTTGGGTTTTCCAATATTTTATGATATGAAATGAAAGGTATGAATGAGATGTATGAAATGAGTGGTTTGGATTGCCTGGTAGGGCTAATGGTTGGTGTGGATCAGTGATTGAAAATTGAATGGTTAAGATTGCATGGGTAGGATGGGTTTTGGATATGGGCTTTTTGGGTTTGGACTTAGGATGGATTTGGGCTTAGGGTTTGTGAATTTCTATTTGAACCTGGTGCATTGGATCTTGGATTGAACTTGGACTTTGACTGGAGCATAGATTTAGGCTTGCTGGACTTGGATTCACTTTGGCCTGACCCATATTGGGAAATGCGCATGGAGGGCTTGGCCTGGCCTAGTGTTTGACTTTTGGAGCAAAGCTTGGCCCATTTGCAGTGGATCTTTAACACATGGATCTTGATTTCAAACTCTTGGCTTCTTTAATTGCAGATTTTTTTTAAAATTAAGTAATTAATCAAACCGCTTAAAAATCTAATCATTAAATTAATCCAAACTCTCATAGATAGATCCAGATTAACCAATTTACATTTGAAATCCTAGAAGTTGCATGATTTAATTATAAAATTTTAAATCTTTCATTTTAAGCTCTCTTCCAGCAATTATCCACTGTTTTATGATGATTTCTTTTATTTCCCTGAATTTTCCTACAAAACTAAAATAAACCATTAAAGGTATCTTATATACATAAAATCAAGGCTAAGTGACTTAAATATCAGGGGTAAAAATGTAATATTTCAATACTCAATACTAATCAATTTCTTCTTTTCTAATTCAATGATTTCTTTTCTATACATTTCTTGTTGATTAGGTGACATTTGTGCAGCGCTAGCTTTTGTTGGAATTTTAGCTTCTTTAAAGTCTTTAATATAGGGTAAAGAAATAGTGTGTTCCTACCTCCCCTAAAATGCGTTTGGAAGATTAGAACCACATTCTACCGCTAGTTGTTTTTCATACAAATCCCTTTTTGCCATAAAAGAACTAGCAGCAAGTTGATCATTAATTTTTAATTTTTTATTTCATTTTGAACGTCAAGTTTGAATTTTTCTTTATTATAACAATTCTATGAAGGCTATTAACTTCTCAAATTTTAGGTTTTTCTATAAATTCAAACATTATTTCTTCTTTATCAATTTTTGTGATTAAACCATCATTAGTTGTCATATAAGGAGTAATTTGAGTTAGGAACTTAGTTCCTAAAATCAAATCTTCACTCATGTCACTCATTTGAAATAATAAATGTTATTAATGCATTTTCCAGTTTTACAAATACTTACATTAGGAAGTTTATAAGCAAGATTAATTTGTCAACCATTACCAGAATTGATATTATGAGTTGTTGGTTTAAAATATTTTTAAGGGATTACACCTTCACTAATACAGCTTATATCAACACCAATATCTAATAAACAAATCAACTTAGTTCTAAAACCATTTTCAAGTTTAACAATTACTTTAGTATGCCATTTTCTGAAAGTGAATCTTGTAAGCAGATTTAGTTTATTATTTTGAATACCACTAGAAGATTAAGGATTTGTAGCTTGAACTTTAATATTAGCATTTTTTTCTAACATTTCTATCCTTATTTCATGTCGTTGGATTTTAATTTTAATTATTTTAATTTCATCAGTAGTTTGTTTAACATTTTTTTGTAAATCTTAGATTGTTACAACTTTAGGTCTTTCATCTTGAGATAATTTTTTATATAAATTATTCATACTTAGCAATTGAATTGGCATTGGATTTTGAACTTCAAGTTCTTTATCTTTTCTTTTATTTCCTTCAAGAAGTTGGGTAATATATTCTCTTTGTTTTACAGGGCCTTTTATGTTTGTTATCATTTCGAGAAGAACTTCATCTCGGGCATTTAATACATTAATATGAAGATCATAATCAGAAGAATTATCGGAAAGACTACTAGAAATATTGTCTTCATTATTTTTTAATTGACAAATATTACAAGAACAATTTAGGCCTTTATTGTAAACCGATTATTAACCCACATTAATTAGGACCCAAACTCGAATTTGGATTCAAGTGGGACCCACACACGAATAAGCTACACGGTTTAGGGAGATCCTTTAAGATCAGTTGCCTACTTTGATGGAAAGAGGTATCTAAGGAAGATAGACAACCCTAGAGTCTATCTTTCTACCTATAATCGATTCTCTCTCTTCCAAGCCATCACAGTACGAAAATTGAGGGAGGAATTAAGAGGGAAAGGAGAATAAACTCTAAGGCACACGTGGTTTGCAGGAAGATGACAAAATAGAGGAAGGAAAGCGACCGTACAATACAGGAACTCACAGATTCAGGTATGTTTTATGTTATGAAGTTTTTGCATGATGAACTATATGATTTATTGAAAGTATCATTGATTCAAGGTCCTGAGGCACGAATGATTAATGTATTGTATTATGTTTGAATTAAGTACATTAAGAATAAGAAATCGTACTCTTCAAGCATTTCCTTCTCGCCCAAGTTTCAATCCAATTATGAAAATATTCTAACAAGTGGTATCAAGAGCATATGGCTTTCTATGAATAATTGATTCTTTCAATGAAGACCCATGATAGAATGATTTTCGATAAAGAACTCAGTCGAAGAAAGAGGAAATTTGCTCAAGTTAGTCTTCAGATTTCCGTTTTAGTCGACCGTCACCGATTGATCGGCTGCAATAAGGAAATCTACCAGAAAAGCAGACTGTATTTTTTTCACTTGTCTTTGACCGATCGATCAGCTGGACTGATTGATCGGCCAGTATATATCCGACTGATCGGCAGTAGCGATCGGTCGACCATAATGGTAAATATGAAGTGTTCCATTTTGTAATAATTTGTTCTGCACTTTGACCGATCGATCTCCCACTGGCGACCTGTTGGCCAGTACAAGACCGATCGATCGGTGGGGTCGATCGATCTGTGGGTCATTTGTATTCACTTCTAATTTTGATATTTTATTTTATTCAAATCTTGGAACACCTGATGGTACCATATGCGTTCAATGAATTAAAAGTAACTGGTATTACGGGTCGAACTGATATTATGGTTTTGTCAGTTGAACCGATAGTAAGCATCGGTCGAACTGACTTCCAAGAGTATATTTCATATAAAAGATTTTATGAATTAACGTGAATAGTGTTTGATTCAATTACAGTGTGAAGTCATTATTTTTTCCTTGAATTCAAATTATGATACGGTTTGTTAGTCACCAAAATGGCCTGACAGGAATGTGTTGAACTAAGTCATATAACCATGATTTAATACTCTTCCCAAGTGTTAAATAATAATGGTTTTGTAAATCGCAATCCCTAGCCATAGATATATTAGGTTGGCCCAAAGGTGCACCGTTCTGAGTGGTTAACGGATTGTGATAGGATAATTGATGGGTATTTGTGGTTAGTATTAGTACGGACACCCAAAGGTGATTTCGGTATTTAGTCACTTGTACTTAGTTGGTTAGTCCTATCGGTGACTAGGAATCACTGCAACGTTTGAATAATGTGTCACAAGATTACACAAAGGTAGATCCGATAACACTGTTCACTAAAGTCAAATAAATTGTTTGTGTGTTTCAAATTATGATCGACATTCATAGCATCATGTGGTGATCATGAAATTATGTACATTTTGCAGCTTCATTACTTGTCTCATTGCATGCGCAACCTTCTTCAGTTCCCATGCTTAATGGGTTAAACTTCTCTGACTGGAAAGAACAAGTCGAGTATTACTTAAGTGTACTCAACCTTGATAAGGCATAGATAGATGACAAACCTACTGTTACTGATACGAGCACGGCTGCAGAGAAGTCATCCCATGAAGCGTCAGTTAGATCAAACAAACTTAACCTTAAGTTCATGCGCATGACAATGACCAACAACATTAGATCCTCTCTACCTGCTATTGGGAATGCTAAAGAATTCCTCAAAAGTATAGAAGATAGGTTCAAATCTGCTGACAAGTCCCTATCCGGGACACTTATGGCTAGGCTCACCACCATGAAGTTCGATGGGAATCGTGGCATGTATGATCATGTGACTGAGATGACCAACATCACTACTCAACTGAGAATCTTGGGGATGAATGTGGATGACACTTTTCTGGTCCAGTTCATTTTGAACTCATTACTTCACCAATATGGGCCATTTCAAATTCACTATAACACCATGAAAGATAAATGGCAAGTTAGTGAATTGACCAGCATGTTAATCCAAGAAGAGACGAGACTTAAGCAAATGGGTCACCACTCAATCCATTTCACAAGTCAAATGCCTATGAAGAAAAAGGGATTTAAGCCTAAAAAGTTTAAGAAAGCCAAATCCAAGAATTACGAGGCTGGTTTAGGTTCCCAAGCTAATGATAAGGGGAAAACTGGCAGTGTGAGATGTCATTTCTGCAAGAAGTAAGGGCACTTCTAGAAAGACTGTCATAAGAGAAATGCCTCGTTCGAAAAGAAAGGTACTCATTAAATTTCAGTATGTTTCGAATCAAATTTAACTGAAGTTTCCTCTAACACTTGGTGGCTTGATTCTGGGGCTACAACTCATGTTTGTAATACAATGTAGAGATTCCTTACAATCCAGAACACCAACTCAACTGAAGTCTCTCTCTACATGGGTAATCGAGAAAGGGTGCCAGTTGAAACCATTGGAACCTATAGACTTTTTCTTGACACTGGACACCATTTAGATTTATTAAATTGTTATTTGTTCATTCAGTTGCTAGAAATCTTGTTTCAATTTATAAATTAGACCTTAACGGATATTATTGCAAATTTGGTCACAATGCTTGTAGTTTATTCAAATCTTCTTCTTTCATTGGATCTGGATGTTTTGTTGATGGCCTTTACTATTTGAAACTTGATGATGATTTTGCTAATTATATCCTAACTCTGCATCATAACGTTGGTATTAAATGTGGGTTAATTAATGAAAATTCATCAATTTTGTGGCATAAGAGATTGTGACATATATCCCGTGAAAAAATAGAAAAATTAGTGAAGGAAGGGATTCTACCGAGTTTCGACTTTGCTGATTCAGGTGTGTGTATAGAATGTATCAAGGGTAAACTAACTAAAGAAACCAAGAAAGGAGCCACAAGAAGTAAAGGGTTTGTTAGTGCCACGGCTTGCCGAGTCCCTAAAGTTTGTCAATTTCATGACTCGGGAAGAAGCACTTGCTAGAAGCTTGATGATTGAAGATCATGCTCCACCAGATTAAAGCTCATAGTTATGGCAATCACAAAATAAGTATTTAGCCATAGATGACTTTAGGTGGTACCCACACCTTAAGAGGACCATTCCTAGGCTTAGTTGAACAAATGGTAAAATCATTAAAAGCCTAAAGAGGAAGCTTGACAGTAAATTGGAACCCAACTTGGAAATATGTATTTAGTTTCACTGTCATCTCGACCAGTTGTTCTCACCGACCCCTCGGTGGAGACATGATTGACCCATTGTGGTCAAAAGACTGCTCGACCAGATTGACGAAGGTTTTGGATCATAAAATTATCATTTTGGATGTGCCCCTGATCGAGAGTCTCGTATGCATCGACCCCTTAGTGAAAGGCTAAAACGACCCATCATGGTCAATGACTCTTCGATGAAGACTGATGAGTTCTAGAACTTAGAACTCACCTGGACTCTCAGGAAAATAGACATATCGGTAGTTCAAGACCGATCGAGAGTACCAGGACCGACCCCTCGGTAAAGGGCGATAGGTAGGTCTGGGTACGACTAGTTTCTGTTTTGAAACTCTGTCAGCATGGTGTTGCCCCAGACCGAACCTCTCGTATGTACCGACCTATCGGTACCATGACTGTCGACCCATTGCAACACCGACATGTTGACCGGGAAAGGATTATACTGTTGGGAGTGTATTTAATGCTCAACGGTCGGGTTGTTGAACTGTAATATTTTTAGTCACCGACCCCTCGGTGCTCCCGACCTGTCGGTACATGACCGTTGCTGAAACTGGTTGCCATGTCTATAAAAATCAATTTTTGTGCAACCAGTTAGCATCCTTTGGCAAAACGGTTGGACCTTCGTCATTATCAGTGAGCTTAAACAAGGGCCAACAAAATAATCACTCTCTGTCTCGTGCCTATACTTGGGGAATCTATGGATTGAGTTTGTGAGAGAGAGGAGAAATGATAATTAACTAGGAAATCTTTGATAAAATCAGTTTCCTTGTCAACCTAGAATTGTGATTGCTTTACGACAGTTACAAGGAGGAGAGTCGGCACACATTGAGTGGGATCTTTGAGAAACACACATCAACGAGAAAGAGCTTCAAAGGAAAGTGTTTCTTGGTTTTAAGTTTGTTTTCAAACCTTTGTCCCGAAAGTGGATTAAGGAGGATTGGTTCTGGAACCACTATTAAAAACTCTAGAACGTCGTCTCTGGCACAGTGGTGGGTGGAATTCCAAGCCAATTGAGTGAGGTAGAATTCCTACTTTAATTGTGAGGGTGTAAGTCCCCACTTAGTGGAATTGGGGATAGCTCAAGGTTGAGCGAGTCCTAACAATGGATGTAGATTGGCTAACCGAACCACTATAAATTTGATCTCTTGGTGTTTGGATCTTTGTGTGTTTGTATTTGTTATTTAAGTACTCTTCTCAACACACATCACTTTATATGTTGATTATCTTATTTTACACATTGTGCACAAGCATTGATAATCAAGCAATATGCAAAGGGTTATAAACTTAGTGTGACCATTAAACTAATTCACACTAAACAAATCTCTTGTAAATACCATGGATACTGGGATTGACCTATTCTCCCCTCTCTTGGGTCAAATCGTGTTCTAGCATAAAAGGGAAAGGACTTTCAGGGTTACTTGAACTGATCCATACTGATATATGTGGCCCATTTGATGTTCCATCTTTTGGTGGAGAAACATATTTTATCACTTTCTTAGATGATTATTCACGTTATGGTTACATATATCTATTGCACGATAAATCTCAAGCAGTTAATTTCGTAGAGATATTTATCACTGAGGTAAAAAGGCAATTAGATAGGAATGTAAAAGTCATTAGGTCTGACAGGGGTGGTGAATATTATGGAAAGTATGATGAGACGGGTCAACACCCGTGGCCGTTTGCTAGATATTAAGAAGTATAGTGTGTATAGTGGTACAATACACAATGCCCAGTATGCCTCAGCAGAATGGTGTTGCTGAAAGGCGCAACCGTACACTTATAAATATGGTTAGGAGCATGTTATGCAATAGTATTGTACCCATTATGTTGTGGATGTATACCTTAAGAACCACAGTGTACATTCTTAAACGGGTTCCTAGTAAGTCAGTTCCTAAGACACCTTATGAATTGTGGACATGAAGGAAACCCAGTTTGAGACACCTACATGTGTGGGGTTGTCTTGCGGAAGCTAGAATCTATAATCCATATGAAAGAAAACTTGATGAGAGGACAGTCAGTGGTTACTTCATCGGTTACCCTAAGAAGTCCAGAGGGTATAGATTTTATTGTCCAAACCATAGTATGAGGATTGTAAAGACCGGAAATTCAAGGTTTATTGAAAATGGTGAGATTAGTAGGAGTGATATAATGAGAAGTGTGAGTATACAGGAAATGAGGGTGTCAGTCCCTATACCCTCAACTTTCGAGAGTGTTGTTGTTCCTGACACTATTGAACAACCTAATGAAACTGAACAACACTTGAATGATCAATCACTTCATGAAGATGTCGTCACCACCAATGAGCCGATTATAAAACAACCGCAAGAAGTGGCCCTAAGAAGGTCTCAAAAACAAAGAAGACCTGCAATATGTGGTCTACATACCAGAATCAGATTATGATATAGGGACTGTTAAAGATCTGATCACTTATGAAGAAGCCATAAAATGTGAAAATTCTGATAAATGGATAGATGCTATGAAAGATGAGTTAAAGTCCATGGGCCAGAATGAAGTCTGGGATTTAGTAGAATTGCCTTAGGGATAGAAGAAAGTTGGTTGTAAATGGGTCTTTAAGACTAAATGTGACTCAAAGGGCAATGTCAAACGATATAAAGCTAGACTTATGGCCAAGGGGTTCACTCAGAGACATGGCATTGATTATAAAGACACCTTCTCTCCTGTATCTAGGAATGACTCTTTAAGAATTATTATGTCTTTGGTGACTCACTATCATTTAGAGTTACACAAGATGGATGTCAAAACCGCATTTTTGAATGGTAATCGAGATGAGGATGTGTATATGGATCAACCTAAAGGTTTCTCCATTGAGGGCATTGAACATATGGCATGCAAGCTTAAGAAGTCAATTTATAGTCTTAAGCAAATATCTCGACAATGGTACCTTAAGTTCAATGATACCATTACTTCCTTCAGATTTAAAGAAAATACCCTTGATAGGTATATATATCTGAAGAGTTAGTGGGAGCAAATATATCTTCTTGATGATATTTTGCTTGCCACTAATGATTTTGGTATGATGTTTGAAACCAAGAATTTCTCTCCACTCACTTAGAAATGAAAGATATGGGGGAGGCAGCCTACGTAATAGGAATAGAAATATTCTGTGATAGAATACGTGAGATTTTGGGACTGTCTAAGAAAGCCTATATCGAAAGAGTTTTGGAGAGATTTTAAATGCAAAATTGTTCCTCTCAAGATGCCCCTATACAGAAAGGAGACAAATTCAATCTTATGCAATGTCCATGTAGCATAGACCTGCACTAGACCGGACATCAGTTTCACCGTAGGTATGATGGGCAAATATCAAAGTAATCTTGGATTAGATCATTGGAAAGCTGCAAAGAAAGTTATGAGGTACTTCCAAGGTACCAAAGACTTCATGCTCACATATAGGAGATCTGAGAATCTTAAGGTCATTGGCTACTTGGATTCAGACTTTGGTGGATGCGTTGACAGCAGGAAATCGACGTTTGGCTATTTGTTCCTTATGGCTAATGCAGCCATATCTTGGAAGATCGCCAAACAAACTATCACTGCGACATCTACTATGGAAGCAAAATTTGTGGCGTGTTATGAGGCCACTGTTCAAGGGATGTGGTTGCAGAACTTTATCTAAAGACTTGGGATTCTTGATAGTATTGCGAGGCCGCTGAGAATTCATTGTTATAATACCATAATAGTTTTATTCTCAAAGAAGGACAAGTATTCTTATGGATCAAAACACATGGAGTTGAAATACTTTGTCGTAAAAGAAGAGGTTCATAAAACAGACAGTGTTTATTGAACACATAAGCACTCAGTTTATTATAGCAGATCCATTGACAAAAGGGTTACCTATAAAGACCTTTAAAGAACATGCCAATAGAATAGGTCTTAGACGTAACTCATATTGATGTATTTTGGATTGCTTTATGTATTTATATATGATATTGACACTTGAGTACTCATGAATGAGTTTCTGAATCTATATTTCTATTTATTATGTTTACGTGTACACATTATATATGATTAATTACTAACAGAAATAGTCTTTGAATTAAGACAATTATGTTGGACCATTATGAAATTGATTTCTCGCTTAAGGGTTGTATTAAATGGGTCACTTGTGATGTGGTGATGAAGAGACCATGTCGTATAAGATGATGTGCAACTGTCATTGCTAGCATTTGTGGGTCATTTAATATTAGCGTTATGATGATGGCCGTATTATGATTATTTGAAAATGGATTATGTGCGTGCCTTATGTTATCCTTGTTTGAATCCAATGACGATATAATGTGGGTCAAGTGGGAGAATGTAAACCGATTATTAACCCACATTAATTAGGATCCAAACTCTAATTGGGATTCAAGTGGAACCCACACACGAATAAGCTACACAGTTTAGGGAGATCTTTTAGAATCTGTTGCCTACTTTGATGGAAAAGGTATTTGAGGAAGATAGACAGCCCTAGAGTCCATTTCCCTGCCTATAATCGATTCTCTCTCTTCCAAGCCATCACCGTACGAAAATTGAGAGAGGAATTAAGAGGGAAAGGAAAAGAAACTCTAAGGCACACGTGGTTTGCTGGAAGATGACAAAACAGAGGAAGGAAAGCGACCGTACGATTTAGGAACTCACGGATTCAAGTATGTTTTATGTTATGAAGTTTCCGCATTATGAACTATATGATATATTGAAAGTATCATTGATTCAAGGTCCTCAGGCACGGATGATTAATGGATTGTATTATGTTTGGATTGGGTACATTAAGAAAAAGAAATCTTATTGTTCAAACGTTTCCTTCGCCGAAGTTCCAATCCAATTATGAAAATATTCTAACATTTATCACATGTTTCATCGCATTGGAATTGTTTCATCATTTTATTTATAGAAGTTTCATTTTCAGATTCGGATTTATTTGATTGCGCAGATTCATAACCACTTTCATTTTCACTACTTGAGGTAAGTTTTAACTCATTTATTTCATCAACTAAAGCTTTTACATTTTTCGTAAGATTTTTATGGCATTTATTTGCAAAATGTTCCTTTTTACCACATTTAAAACAAGTATCATTTTGAGTTGGTTGTGTTTTATTTTCCTTTTGAGTTTTCTTTTATAAAGCTTCTTATAATTTGAAGAAAAGGGTTTTTTATATTTTTGTTTGTTCTTTCTAGAAACACTGTCAAATTCTTTATAGGATTTCTTATATTTTCTCTTAGACATTTTCCTCTTTATTTTATCATCAAAAGGAGAAAATTGAGAGCAAAAATCTCCAAGTTCTTCAGGATTCATACATTGCTCATTTTTAATTTGTTTATCAAGTTTCATATTATTACATAATTCTAGACTGACTTGATTTATTCCATTTTCATCTTTTCTTAACGTATTTTTTACCTTTTGACCAAATAATGGAGGGAGTTTGATATATATTTTTCTTTCCATATTGCATCTTGACATCTTTAATTTTAAATATACCATTCATGAATAAATCGTTATAAACAGAGAAATTTGACATAGACCTACATTTTAATCTCATCAAATAATCTTTTACATTTTGGGTCAGTTTTGGATATCTTCCTATAAAATATATTCCTATATTAGTTAATAGACAATCTATAGAATCAAGAATGGGTCTTCATGCATTATCTAAGATTGGATGGCCACTTTCATCCATTTGGTGAGAATCTTTTATTAATTCTTTATGTATATCTGTCAAATAATTTGTCCACCAATCATATAACTGACCAGTAAAACCAGTTATTATTAATTTATATTTTAAGATTTTGCCTTTGAATTAGTCAAAAAATTAAAAAAAACTTAGAAAATCCATATGTTAATGTCAATATAGGACAACCTGATAGTGATGAAGATCTTAGAATAAACAAGATGAGATGTAAATTGAATCAAAATGATAATGATAGAAGGCCACCATTTCTAAAAATTGAAAAACCTCAAACCATAATTTCTAATTCTTTTGATGGAGTCTCCATATATGAATGGAATATTGATGGTCTGTCTATGAATCAAAAAATTCAAACTATTCAAAAAATATACATGAACACCAATATTCTGAAAGCAAATCTTAATACTGAAAGACAAATCTGTCCTTTAATAATAGCTGGTTTTACTGGTCAGTTATATGATTGGTGGACAAATTATTTGACTGCTATATTTTATTTTTAAGATTCAGGAGAAACCTCAGACCCACCAGTTATATGATTGGTGGACAAATTATTTGACTGATATATTTTATTTTTAAGACTCAGGAGAAACTTCAGACCCACCCCAACTTATGTCTCGGCCATAGCTCTCCTAAAACTCCTGGGGGAGCGTCATCGCACCCACGCTCATGGATATGGGCCACTAGAACTCGAACCCAAGACAGATATACAAAACGATTTAATAAAAGATTCTCACCAAATGGTTGAAAATGGAGATCCGAAGACCTATTCTTGATTATGTAGATTGTCTATTAACTAATATATGAAGACATTTTATAGGAAGATGTCCAAAATTGACCCAAAATGTAAAAGATTATTTGATGAGATTAAAATCTAGGTCTATGTCAAATTTCTCTATTTATAACGATCTATTCATGAATAGTATATTTAAAATTGAAGAATGTCAAGATGCAATATAGAAAGAAAAATATATATCAGGACTCCCTCCATTATTTGGTATGAGAGAGCCTGATATAAAATATTTGCAAAACTAAATCTTGAATCTCCTTTATTTAAAAAAATTAGACAAAAGAGATAGATAAGTTCTCGTAAAAAAGACAAATCCCATAAAAATAGAAGTAAAATAGGTGTGTATTGCTGAATGCTCACTTTAATGATAATAAAAGAGAAAATTCTACAAAATCAAACATAAAACTTACCTATAGTACGAAAAATCATTAAAAGATATCTAATTTAGTTAATAGAATACAGTTAAATTGGATATCTTTTAATTTCAAATATTACAACCGATTTGATAAGTATAAAAATGGATATCATATATAAATTAGATTTTTAATGCAAAAATAGATGTAATTGTGAGAGGGGAAATGTTTTGAAAATGAATGGGGAGAATAAAGGATGTAAAGACAATTTAAAAGTTTTCCTTATATAACTACTACAAAAATATTACTTACATTGCTTTTCATTTGAGTTTGTAGAGGTACAATTTAATTTAAATTCATATTGAAAATAATTAATAATAAATTTTGATCTTTAAATAAAATTTAAATTGACCTAATATCTATTTCTAAAAGTCATTTATTTTCACTGAAATATTTTATCATTTTAAATTTTATAATATCATTTCCATCATAGACTGTGAATTTGAGATCATGATTGGAATAAAAAAGAGAAGTGTGCATTCAAGAATTGAACAAAGGATTCAACACATTTGAAATAGATGCAAATGCATATTTGGGGTGTAGCTTTTATATACACAAAAAACGGTGGAAAGGTGCAGGGGTGTTCTTTGTTATCAAGAACACAGGTGTTCCTATGAATTCCCTTCCTAAAAATACCACAATCATAAGAATTACTAAGAATATCTTTTACGCTTGATTTTGGATTGGAGTGATGATCATGAATTCGTTTTATGAAGCGGGAGTCTTAAGTTCAATTCCTACTCCACTCCAAATGGTCACTTCTTTAAGAATTACTTGGTGTGTGTGGATCTTGAAATGGTAATTATTTATTAGGGCACTCAATGAGCTTGTGTCTGTGGATTTAGAGATCTCACACTCAATTTCCACTAATCCTCCCCGTAAACTATGTTTTTAAAGGGAAATCATATCCTGCTTAGGGGATCACCTGCCAAAAATCCATCTTCTACACACTAATTTGGTGATTGATCAAAATGATAATGTCATTAACTTCAAATTTGAATTACGTCAAGTCTAAAATGATGAAAAAAATTAAAGAGATTGCTACTTACTAAGAGTGCTTCAGGCGACAAATCTATATTATTGAAATTTGATCCTTTGAATCGTAGCTTCCATGTTGTTGATAAACATGAGATAAGTAAATTTTAGGGAGATTATGTAATGTATGATTGGAGAATTTAGAAGCCTATTGATGGTCTAATCCGTTGGTTTCCTTTCATATAACCATTGACAAATCTTTGTTTAATCGTGGGATTTTGAAGTTTCGAGCACAAGCTAACAAATTGGATCATTAGATACTCAATGAACGCAAAAAACTAGTCTTTTGATGAGGAAAAAAAATAAAGAAGGGGTCAAATCCACTCCGGCTGCATTTGTATGAGGGATGAATTTGTAGGGATTACCTTTGATCAGAAATTATTTTTGACCAAAGAGTTATGTTTATGAGTAACCTTTGTTGCAAAAGAGTTTTCAGATGTGAGATTGGATGGGTAAAATCTATATTTTTTTATCTTTACTATTTGGTTAACAAATGGGACTAAGCGAGGATTACACTCATTTACCCCACATTACCTGTGAAACAAACACAACCTAGGTGAAAGGTTGCTCACTCTATGGTGCCTCAACAACTCAAATGTTTTGTGCACTAGGGAGGGGAAAATGAAGGTGATTGATTAAAACAGATTCAGAATGGGAGAGTAATTGATGGAATTGTTCAGAAAATTTTATCACAAATCTTTTCACATGTTTCATTCTTTGCAACCTGTGAATCAAACCTTTGGTTGGCATATCTAGTATAGTGTAAATGGGGCCGCATGATTATAAATAGACATTACGAAAAATCCACACAAAAATGGGACTAAATCCTTATGGCTATGTGAATTTCCAATGAACCCTTATTTCATGAACTCTGAGGGGTTAGCTTGATGTGTTAGAAAATTTACAATATTTGGATTGAAACTTGGGCATCAAGATAACGTTTGAACAATGATATTTTCTTATTCTTAATGTACTCAATCCAATCATCATTCAATCCATGATTTGTCAGTGCCTCAGGATCGTGAATCAATGATACTCTCAATAAACACAACATCATTATGCGGAAAATCATCATAATATAATTAAAATCATACCTGAATCCATGAGACCTTGTGTCGTACGGTCGATCTCCCTTTGTATGATGTCTTCTTGTTCTTCTTATAAATCTCTTGAGCACCTTGGAGTTTCTTCTCCTTTCCCTCCTTATTTTCCTCTCTTATTTTCGTCCGGTGATGGGTTGAGAGAGAGAGAATCGATTATGGGCAGAGAGAGGACTCTAGGGCTGTGTTTTTCCTTAAATACCTCTTTCCATCAAAGTAGACAACAGATCCTAAAAGATCTCCCTAAACCGTTTGGTGTATATTGGATGTGGGCCCCACTTGAATCCAAAAACGTGTATGCCTTTTATGTGGATTATATTATCGGTTTATATTCTCCCACTTAACCCAAATTACATCGTCATTGGATTCAAATAAGGATAACATAAAACTCACACATAATCCACTTCCAAATAATCATAATACGGTCATCATCATAACACTAATATTAAATGACCCACAAATGTGAGCAATGGCGGTTGCACATCATCTTATTCTACATGTTCCCTTCCATCAGCCACGACATAAGTGACCCACTTAATACAACTCTTAATCGAGAAATCCTTTTCAGAATGGTCCAACATAAGTTTCTTAATACAAAGACTATTTCTATTAGTAATAAAACATATAAAATGTGTACACACAAACATAATAAACAGAAATATAAATTCAGAAACTCATACATGAGTACTTAAGTGTCAAAATCATAAATAAATATATAAAGCAGTCCAAGATACATCGATAAAATACATCAATATGAGTTACGTCCAAGACCCATTCTATTGGCATGTTCTTTAAAAGTCTTTACAGGTGACCCTTTTTATCAACGGGTCTGATATCATAAGCTGAGTGTTTCTATGCTCAATTGACATTGTTCGTTTCTGAACCTCTTCTTTTACGACAAAGTATTTCAACTGCATGTGTTTGGATCCATTAGAATACTTGTCGTTCTTCGTGAAGAATACTGCTGCAGAATTATCAAAATGAATTCTTAGCGGCCTGCCAATACTGTCAACAATTCCAAGTCCTAAGATAAGTTCTGCAGCCACATCCCTTGAACAGTGGCTTCATAGCACGCCACAAATATTGCCTCCATAGTAGATGTCGCAGTGATAGTCTGTTTGGCATTTTCCCACGAACTTGCTCCATGTGCCATAAGGAACACATAACCAAACATCGATTTTCTACTATCAACACATTCACCAAAATCCAAATCCGAGTAGCCAATGACCTCAAGATTCTCGGACATCCTATATGTGAGCATGAAGTCTTTGGTACTTTGAAGATACCTCATAACTTTCTTTGCAGCTTTCTAGTGATCGATTCTAGGGTTATTTTGATATCTGCCCAGCATACCGACGATAAAGCTAATATCTGACCTGGTGCAGGTTTGTGCATACATAAGACTACCTACAGTAGAAGCATAAGGGATTCCCTCCATTTATTTTTCTTTCAAGTTCATTTTAGGACGTTGCTTTAGACTTAGTTTATCTCCTTTCTTTATAGAGTCATCTTGATGGGAACATTTTACATACTAAATCTCTCTAAGATTCTTTTATATATAGGATTTTTGAGACAACCTTAACATACCATGTGTTCGATTACGGAATATTTATATTTCAATCACGTAGGATGCCTCTCCCATATCTTTCATTTCAAAGTTACTACAGAGAAATTTCTTGGTTTCAAACATCATAACAAGATTATTAATGGCAAGCAAAATATCATCAACGTATAATATCAAAAAGATATATTTACTCCTACTAACCTTCAGGTATATACACCTATCAAAGATGTTTTTCTTAAATCTGAAGGAAGTAATAGTATCATTGAAGTTAAGATACCATTGTCGGGAGGCTTGCTTAAGACCATAAATTGACTTCTTAAGCTTGCATGCCATATGTTCCTCCCCCTCTATAGAGAAACGCTTAGGTTGATCCATATATATATATATCCTCATCTAGATTACCATTTGAAAGTCCCTTTCTCATGGTGCTAAAACAACACGATTGACCCTAGAGGGGGAGGGGGGTGAATAGGTCAATCCCATTTTTCTTGGTGTTTACAAATTTCTTGATCGTTTCAAGTTTAAGTGCAGCGGAATATTTATCAAGAGATTTGTTTAGTGTGATAGATTATTCTTTATTACTTAAATGATTACACTACAATCAGAACCCTTTACATATTACTTGATTATCAATGCTTAAGCACAATATATGGATAGAGATAATTAAATTCAAAGTGACGTGTGTTGAGAAGAATGCTTCAATTCGAAATACAAACACACATAGATCAAACACCATGAGACCAATTTAAAGCGGTTCAATTAGCCAACCTACATCCATTGTTAAGACTAACTCAACCTTGAGTTATCCCCAAATCCACTAAGTGGGGACTTACACCCTCACAATTAGAGTAGGAATTGCATCTCACTCAATCGGATGTGAATTTCACCCACCACTATAGAATAGGTATTCCACCTATTCATTTGGCTGAGAATTCCACCCACCACTGTGCCAGAGACAACGCTCTAGAGTTTTTTATAGTGGTTCCGGGGCAAATCCCACTTAATCCACTTTTGGAACAAAGGTTTTAAAACAAAATTAAAACCAAGAAGCACTTGCCTTTGTAGCTCTATCTCTTGATGTGTGCGTCTTTAAAATCCACCCAATGTGTGCCGATGCCGCCTTGTAGCAGTCGTAAAGCAATCACAATCTAGGGCGACAAGGAAACTGATTATATCACAATTTTCTTAGTTTATATTCTTTTCTCCTCTTTCTTTCAAAAACTTAATCCATATGATTGGTTGTATTTGATTCCCCAAGTGTAAGCAAGAGAGAGAGAGTGATCCTTCTGTTGGCCCTTGTTTAAGCTCACTAATAATGATGAGGGTCCAACTGATTTGTCACAGGACGCCAACTGGTTGCATTAATACTGGTTTATATAGAAAAGGCAACCAGTTGCAGCAACAGTAATGTACCAACAGGTCGGGCGCACCAAGGGGTCGGTGACTAGAAATGTTACCGTTCAACAACCCGATCGTTGCGCATTACTGTGCTCCCAACGATATAATTCTTTCCCAGGTCGACATGTCAGTGTCGTCGATGAGTTGACAGTTTTGGCACTGATAGGTCGGTCCATACGAGAGGCTCGGTCTGGGGCAACACCATGTTGACAGTAGTTTCAAGTCTAGAAACCTGTCTTACCTAGAACTACATGTCGCCCTTTACAGAGGGGTCGGTTCTGGTACTCTCGATTTGTCTTGAGCTACCGATATGTTTGTTTTCTCAAGAGCCCACTTGAGTTCTAAGTTCAAGAACTCATAAATCTTTATCGAAGAGTTGTTGACCACGATGGGTCGTTTCAGTTGTTCACCGAGGGGTCGGTACATACGAGACTCTCGATCAGAGACTTTCACAGAATGACAGTTCTATGATCGAGAACCTATGTCAATCTGGCCGGCCGGTCTTTTGGCCACGATAGATCGATCCTGTCTCCACCGAGGGGTCGATGAGGACGACTGGTTGAGTTGACAGTGAAACCAAATACATATTTCCAAGTTGGATTCCATTTCATTGTCAAGCTTTCTTTCTAAGCTTTTAATGATTTTTCTATTTGTTCAACTGATTCTAGGAAAGGCCCTCTCTAAGGTGTGGGTATCACCTAAAGTCATCTATGACCGTTTTACTTGTTTTATGATTGCCATAACGATGAGCTTTAAATTGGTGGAGCATGATCTTCAATCTTGATCATCTTGAGTCTTGAAGCTTCTAGCAAGTGCTTCTTCTCGAGTCATGAAATTGACAAATTTAGGGACTCAGAAATCCGTGACACTAATACCATTCAAAAACGCGGTTTTGACATCCATCTGGTGTAACTCCAAATTATAATGAGCCACCAAAGTCATAATAATTCTTAAAGAGTCATTCCTGGATATAAGGGAGAATGTCTCTTTATAATTTGTGCCATCTCTCTGAGTGAACCCCTTGGCTACAAGTCTGGTTTTATATCGTTCGACATTGCCCTTTGAGTCTCGTTTAGTCTTAAAGACCCATTTACAACCAACTTTCTTGTATCCTTGGGGCAATTCTACTAAATCCCAAACTTCATTCTGGCTCATGGAATTCAACTCATCTTTTATGGCATCTAATCATTTATCAGAATTTTCACATTCTATGGCTTCTTCATAAGTGACCGGATCCTTAAAAGTCCTTATATCATAATCCGATTCTTATATGTAAACTATATAATCATTCGAAATAGCAAGTCTTCTTTGTCTTTGAGACCTTCTTAAGGCTATTTCAGTGGTTGTTTTACAATCGATTCATTATTGGTGATTGTTTCATCATGGAGTGATTAATCATTGTGTTGTTCTATTTGATTAAGTTGTTCAATAACATTAGGAACAACAACAACACTTTTCGGACTTACGGGTATAAGGATTTGTACCCTTACTTCTTGTATACTTACTGTTCTCATTATATCACTCCCACAAACCTCACCATTTTCAATGAATCTTGCATTTTCTGTCTTAACTATCCTCATTCTATGGTTTGGGTAATAAATATCTGTACCCTTTGGACTTCTCAGGATAATCTATGAAGTAACCACTGATTGTCCTCTCATCAAGTTTTCTTTCTTATGGATTATATATTCTAGTTTCAGCATGACAACCTCATACATATAGGTGTCTCAAACTGGATTTCCTTCCTATCCATAGTTCAAAAGATGTCTTGGCACTGACTTATAAGGAACCAGGTTCAATATATACGTTGCAGTTCTTAATGCATACATCCACAATATAATAGGTACAATGTTATTACACAGCATGCTCCAAACCATATCCATAAGCGTACGGTTATGCCTTTCAGCACCATCATTTTGCTGAGGCGTACCTAAGATTGTGTATTGTGCTATAATACCACTACTTTCTAGTAATCTAGCAAACGGCCTCAGGTGTTGACCCTTCTCATCATACCTTCCATAATATTTATCACCCTTATCAGACCTAATGATTTCACCTTCCTACCTACTTGTCTTTCTACTTCAGTGATAAATATCTCTACGGAATTAACCGCTTGAGATTTATCGTGCAATAGATATATGTAACCATAACGTGAAAAATCATTTATAAATGTAATGAAGTATGTTTCTCCACCAAATGATGGAACGTCAAACGGGCTACATACATCAGTATGAATCAACTCAAGTAGCCCCTTACTTCTTATGGCACCTTTCTTGGTGTGTTTGGCTTGCTTACCCTTAATGCATTCCACACACACCCCTAAACCAATAAAGACGAGATTCAGTAGAATCTCATTCTTCACCACTCTTTCAATTCTTTTACGGGATATAAGTCCCAAACGTTTATGCCACAAAATTGAGGAATTTTCATTAATCAACTCATGTTTAACACCATCATTATGATGTAGGAATGCATCATGTTAGAAAAATGAGTTGTAGTCCCAAAATCAAGCCACCATGAATTAGAGGAAACTTTACTCAGATTAGATTCGAAACACATACAAATGTATTAACTATTTTTTTTCGAACCAAACTCTTCTCTTATGGCAATGTTTCTGAAAGTACCATTGCTTTCGTAAAAAATGGCACTTCATACCACCTTTCCCTTTCTCATAAGCCTGAAAACTCGAACTAGGCTGATGTGGCTTTAATCTAGCTTTCTTAAATTTCATGGGCTTCTTTCATTTCTTATTGGGCCTTTCATTCATTAGATGGAGTGAGTGATGTCCAATTTGCTTAAGTCTAGTCTATTCTTTAATTGAGCAGCTATATTTATCATTTTCATCACATGCTCATACATTCCTCAACTCCCATCAAATTTCATTGTGGTAAGTCTTGCCATAAGTTTCCCAGCAAAGAACTTGTCTGCTAATTTGAACTTGTTTTCTACGTTTTTGGTGGAAATCCTAAGCATTATCTGTTTTAGGTAGTGTTGACTTTATGTTTTTCATTATTGTCATGCGCATGTACATAAGGCTAGGTCTGTTAGACTTAATCCATATTTCAAAGGATGATTTTTCTTGAGCACTACTTTTATTAGTTATAGTAAGTTGATGCGAAAGAGTTGCTTTATCAAGATCGAGTACATCAAGGTGAAACTCGACTTGTTCTTTCCATTCTGGGAAATTCATCACATTCAGTATGGAAACAAACAAAGCTTGCGCGTGAAGTGTAACATGTAAGAATGATGCTGCAAATACATAATACATAATTTCATGATCACTAAATGACGTTATGAGTATTAAACATATTTTGAAACACATAAATAATTTACTTTAATAAACAGTGATATTGGATCTACCTTTGGGTAATCTTATGTCACACTATTTAAAATATTATCTTTAGTAAATAGTGTTACAGGTGATTTACCTTTGGGTAATCTAATGGCACACTATTTTAAGCATCATGGTGATTCTCAATCACCGATAGGACTAATCGACAAAATACAAGTGATCAAATACCGCCATTATCTTTGGATGTCCATACGAATACCAACCACAGGTACCCGTCAATTATCCCACCCCAATCCGTTAACTACTCGGAATGGTGCACCTTTGGGCCAACCTAATATCTCTGTGAGATAGGGATTGCGATTTGCAAAGCCCCTATCATTTAACACTTGGGAGGAGTATTAACTACAGTTTAATAACTCAATGTTCAATACATTTTGGTCAAGCCACTTTGGTGACTAACAAATCGTATCATAATTTGAATTTAAGTAAAAGATAATGACTTTACTCCATAATTGAATTAAATAAATTATATCTAATTCAAAATTTCATAAATTGAAGCACACATTTTATTTACTTCATGTGATTCACTAACATAATGAAAAATCATTTGAAAAAACAATTTAATACAATAATGGTCGATCATTCACACATAATAATGAACCTCACTCTTTAATTGAATCTACCAAGCTTCATTTGTAATTCATAAATCAATACTTAAGGATCATAAAATTTACAGTGCATACGATCATAAGATACATCATTATCATAAGGGTCCATAAATCATAATCATAAATCCATAAAATTTGAAACTCCATAAAGTCCAAAACTTAAGGCCTAAAAACATAAAGGCCATCACTACTCTGGCCGATCGATCGCAGCACCGATCGATCGGTGACAGAACTGAATCTCTAATTATTTTTTTTAGATCTGAAAATATATTTTTCCTAGTGAAATATATTATTATTATTATTAAAATATATATTTTTACGATCTTAATGAAAACATCATGTGATTCAACGAAAACCATACGCTCTTGATACCAATTGTTAGAAAATTTACAATATTTGGATTGAAACTTGGGCATCAAGATAACTTTTGAACAATGATATTTTCTTATTCTTAATGTACCCTATCCAATCATCATTCAATCCATGATTTGTCAGTGCCTCAGGATTGTGAATCAATGATACTCTCAATAAACACAACATCATTATGAGGAAAATTATCATAATATAATTTAAATCATACCTGAATCCTTGAAACCTTGTGTCGTACAGTCGATCCCTTTGTGCGGTGTCTTCTTGTTCTTCCTGCAAATCTCTTGAGCACCTTGGAGTTTCTTCTCCTTTCCGTCCTTATTTTCCACTCTTATTTTTGTTCGGCGATGGGTTGAGAGAGAGAGAATCGATTATGAGCAGAGAGAGGACTGTAGGGCTGTGTTTTTCCTTAAATACCTCTTTCCCTCAAACTAGGTAACAAATCCTAAAAGATCTCCCTAAACCGTGTGGTGTATATTTGATGTGGGTCCCACTTGACTCCAAAAACGTGTATGCCTTTTATGTGGGTTATATATCGGTTTACATGATGGTCCATTCCTATCCTTGTTTGTGGGAGGTCTTGGAATAAAATCCCCCTTAACACAAAAAAGGCAACTTCCCATCGTTTGTACCCAGCGTATGTGGATAAGGGTTTACATATGTCCCAAAGATTAGTCAAATGAGATGCCTGGATACCTTGGTTTAAAAAAAAAAACCCTTATTTCATCTAAGTTTAGTATAATGCGAAAAACCACTCAAAACTCAGAGCAAATCTTTTGAAATGACCATGATGAATAAATCTACCAAATGTGGGATAATAAACCTCATGGCCGACATGTATGAACTGCGATGGACAAATCCACAAAAATTGGAATAAAAACCAGGTGGCAAACATACATGTTTCGGCTCTTATGGTGAAGTGGGAGATGTTGGATTTGTTTCAATTAAAGTTTAATTAAAATAACTAAGTGCCTATAAGGCTTCATGTAGTCAAGAGCCAACCACTCTTTATTCGCGGGAGAGCTGTTACACAATATTCATGGAGAAATTAAATCATCTATAAATATGGTATCAAATGAGAAATCAGAACCACTAAAATCAATTATCTCACAGCAGATCGATGCTTTGTGAAAAATCCCGAGTGTTGGAGATGACTAGCCCAACAACACTTGCTCTCCAATTTGATCCCTTTATTTTTTAAAATTATTTTTTCAATTTTCAATTTTTCCTATCCAACCAGTTAAATACATTAAATAAATAGTTATTTCAATCACTTCAAATATGCAAATTATGGATCTTAATCTATCCATGGAGTAACACACAAAAGACAGATTTAATATGCATATAATTGTTTATATATGTTGATCAATGTTCATTATTTAGACTTTAAAATTGCAAATTTGAGGTATGTGGATATTAGATTTGTTAGATCCATTCTATGTTGCCTCGAGCCGTTCTCATCCATGTTGTATGTGTGTAATATTAGATAAGATCAGAGGAGACTAGGAGAGGCAACATATATTCATGCATGTTGTTAGTACCCCAGCTTGCCGGTCATCTGTTTGTCAATTTCATCACTCAAGAAAAGCATTGCCTTGTGAAAGTTCCCGGTGTGCTAGAACGAGAGCCTAGACTCACCCTAGAGGGGGGTGAATAGGGCAATAACCAAATTTTTTGGACTTCACAAATTTCTTTATTAATTAATAGATCTTCAACGGATTAATAATATTAATCAAGAGATGTGTGTTGTGTGATAAGAGAGTGTGACAATACAAGAACAATCACACAAGAACAAGACCAACACCCATAACACAAGATGTATAGTGGTTCGGTTTAAACAAACCTACGTCCACTATTGAACTCACCCAACCTTGGCCTATCCCAAATACACATTGTGGGGAATTACACCCTCATGAATAGAATAGACTTCCACATATCCAATTGATTGGGAGTTTCACCCAATCGCCTAAGGTTTTGAAAGGTCGACCAAACCTCGGTCTACGTCCTTATCCCTCTATTTTTTATAGTGGTTCATGTACCTTGCTTTAATTCACTTCACAATGATGATGATTTAAAATAAAATCAACACTAAGAAGCACTTGCCTTGTTTGAGTTCTCTTGAGATGATGTGCTTCTAGTAGATGTCCTTCCCAATGTAATGTCGATGTCGATGAAGATGTTCCTTGTGTATGCACAATCACAATCCTTGGGAGGAGACTCTAGGATTTAAGATTTGCAAGTTCTATCCTAGATTTGATTTCTCTCTCTCTCTCTTTCTCTATCTCTCTCTTAATCTCAATCGAGATGATTGGATTCTAAAAGATTCACCAAGTGGAGTGAAAAGAGAGGAGTGAGATCTCTGGAAATGCCTTTGGATTTTCTTATCAAGAGTGTCCAACCAAAACCCAACAAGGTTTAGAGTTTAAATAGGCAAATTAGAAAATCCCGAAGTTACAAGGAGAAATTGATCTTGCAACCATGATTGATTGTGTGTTCAAATAAGGCCGATGTAATGTGATCGTTGCGTATTAATTGTTTTCCAACGGTTAGAAAAGGATCACACACGATTGATCGCTCGTGTTTATTGGCGATTGATCGTGGGTAGGCGAATGTATCGGCCTGAGGCTATTCTATTTTGACAGTGCTTTGTCAAGACAAGTCTTATCTAGACCCAGGACGATTGGTTGTGTGCCCGATGTGTCAGCCCTGTCCACACGATTGATTGTGCTACCGATTGATTGTCCATGATCAACCTTTGATTATTTGTCAAGATCATTTAAGTCCAGGCGATCGATCGTATACCTGATTGAATCAGCTCTATCCCAGCGATACATAGTGAGCACGATTGTATCGTCCTGAGACCACTGACGTTTGACAGAACATTCCAAACCAAAACCTTCATTTTTTTCCAGAAGATGCATCGGTATACCACGATTGATCGTCCCTGTCAATGGCGATGTATTGCCGACACTGTGATATCCTGACCCATGAACCAGAGGCCAGGCCCTAGAGGGGCTGATCCAAGTGAAACTGGGTCTTGTCGGTCGGACCAGTAATGTGGGCCGGTCGGATTCGACAATCCAGCAGTGGTTGGGCGTGTGGGAGCTTTGTAGAGTCCCACATCGGAAGTGGGGAACTTCCTGAAGGGGTTTATAAGTGGTATCCCCCTTCACTCAGGTGTGAGACGTTTTGGCCCAAAGGTAAAATCGTGAGGGTCATGTTTTTGGACCCAGAGCGGACAATTTCACACTGAGTTGGACCCTAAGCGCTGTTCAAGTGTTGGGTTCTACCTAAAGTCATCTATGGCCAATATACCTTGAGTGATTGCCATACACATAGTGATCCTTGATTCTCCAACTTGATCTTCAGTCTTCTCCACCACTTAAGTCTTGTATTTTTGCTTTAATCTTCTGAGGCAATGCTTCACCTAAGTCATGGAATTGACAAATAGGTGATTCGACAAGACGGGGCACTAACAATCTCCCATTTTGTCAATTTCCACGACAAAAACAACCTAGAAGCTAATGAATATAGACTCGATAACTTAACCCAACCCAATATACATCATTTTGTTAGTGCCCCGTCTTTGCCAAGTCCCTAAATTTGTCAATTCCATGACTCGAGAAGAAGCACTTCCTAGAAGCTTGAAGACTCAAGGTGATCAAGAGTGAAGATCATGCTCCACCGGATTATATCTCATCGTGATGGCAATCACTAAACAAGTATTTAGCCATAAATTACTTTAGGTGGTACCCATACCTTAGGAGGACCATTCCAAGGCTTAGATTGAACAAATGGTAAAGTCATAAAAAGCCTAGAGAGTAAGCTTGACAGTGAATTGGAACCCAACTTGGAAATATGTATTTGGTTTCACTGTCAGCTAAAGCAGTTGTTCTCACCGACCCCTCGGTGGAGACAGGATTGACACATGGTGGTCAAAGACTGGTCGGTCAGATTGATAAAGGTTCTGGATCATAGAACTGTCATTCTGGGTGTGCCTCTGATCGAGAGTCTTGTATGCACCGACCCCTAAGTGAAAGGCTGAAACTACCTCTCATGGTCAATGACTCTTCAATAAAGACTTGTGAGTTCTGGACTTTGAACTCAAGTGGGCTCTCGAAAGAACAGACATATCGGTAGTTCAAGACTGATCGAGAGTAGCAAGACCGACCCCTCGGTAAAAGGGCAACAGTTCGGTCTGGGTAAGACTAGTTTTTGGACTTGAAACTCTGTCAGCATGGTGTTGCCCCAGACCAAGCCTCTCGTGTCGACCGACCTATCTGTGCCATGACTGTCGACCCATCGACGACACCGACTTGTCGGCCGGGAAAGAATTATACCGTGGGGAGTGCATTTAATGAGTAACGGTCGGGTTATTGAATGGTAATATTTTTAGTCACCGACCCCTCAGTGCTTCTGACCTGTCCGTACATGACCATTGCTGAAATTGGTTGCATTGTCTATAAATACCAATCCTTGTGCAACAAGTTGGGATCCTTTGGCAAATCGGTTGGACCATCATCATTACCAGTGAGCTTAAATAAGGGCCAACAAAAGGATCACTCTCTCTCTTGTGCTTACACATGGAAAATCTAATACAACCAATCATATGGATCTAACGAGAAAGAGCTTCAAAGGCAAGCGCTTCTTGGTTTTAATTTTATTTAAAACCTTTGTCCTATGAAAGTGGATTAAGGAGCCTTGGCTCCGGAACCACTACAAAAAAATCTAAAGCGTAGTCTTTGGTACATGTGGTGGGTGGAATTTCCAACCAAATGAATAGGTGGAATTCCTATTCTACACGTGGTGGGTGAAATTCCCAGCCGATTAGGTGAGGTGAAATTCCTACTCTAATTGTGACGGTGTAACTCCCCACTTAATGGATTTGGGGATAGGTTAAGGTTGAGCTACTCCTAACAGTGGATGTAGGTTGGCTAACTGAACCACTATAAATTTGGTCTTATGGTGTTTGATCAATGTGTGTTTGTGTTTTTGTATTTAAGCACTCTTATCAACACACATCACTTTTCATTTGATTATCTTTATTTATGTACACAAGCATTGATAATCAAACAATATGCAAAGGGGTCTAAACTTAGTGTGATTATTTAAAGAAATTATAAAGAATTTATCACACTAAACAAATCTCTTGATTAAAGTTGTTGTTCCTCTGCACTTAAACATTAAACAATCAAGAAATTTGTAAACATCATGGAAACTAAGATAGACCCCCCCCCCCCCCCCCCCCCTCCCCCCCCCCCCCCCCCCCCCTCTCCTCTCTTCCCGGGTCAATTATATTCTAGCAAATAAGGGAGAACTTTCAATTGGTATCAGAGCCTCGTGCTCTTTATAAGGATCTAACCATCCGAGTTGATCCGTGTTAGAACAATGGCTATGAGAGAAAGCCATGATATTTCCAAACCTCCATTTGTGATGAAAAATGTGATAATTTTCATCCATAAATATGTTTGGAATAGGTGAATAGAAAGTGGTCTATGCTTATGTAGGAGATATTTGATAAACCTTCAACTTCCATGACCACTCAGCCCAAAGATCAAATAGCTTGGACTAATGATGGAATGGCTATGCACTTTAATAAAAAATTAGTAGCATTCATTAATGTTGTTTCATAATATGTTTTTGATATATTTAAAAAGATATGAAACAGCAAAAGATGCTGAAAGAATCGACGAAAAATTGCCTCTTCTAGCCCAATAGATGATATCACCTATCATGACCAATTTGTGTACTGAGAGAATATGTGATTGACTACAGTTCATCCATTGAAAAATTCTAAGCTAAATCATCTAGAGAAGAAGAAGATGTAGTAAAAGAACTTGATGAAGGTAGTGACCCCCAAGTATCCTTTGTGGCCATGTACCAAAATGTTTGCCTCTTGTGTTGGGTCAACACCATGGTACAAAATCTGGAGTTTTGATTTACAAAGTCAATTGGGAAGGCACCCAAAATTAAAACCAGACTTGATAAAAGGCTATCACTGGATTGTGGACTTAGATTCCAAGTCTCACAATGCTATGCTCAAATGTGTGAAGGGATACCACTGTGAGTATCACATTTGAAACATGCTTGTAGAATCACATGCGTATCTTACCTTCAATCCATGTTCTTGTTTGATTGTTGGATTGATCTAGTGTAAGATATTTGTGTGTACATGTAGGTTTGCACTCTAGTATTGGATTATACTTGTTTCATTTCATTTCATATACCATGTGATTTGTGCATCATTAGGAAATGAATGCAGTTTGTGCATTACCTCATGTATAAGGTGTGTATGGTATACATACACAGTATCGTTAAATTCTAAGTTATCCCTTGTGGAATGAAACATGCTCTGTCTTTAAATGGACTTTTGGTTTGGTATGAATTACCAAAAGTGTTGATCAAAATGATCAAATGTGCTTATTTGTAATTCATTTATGTACCAGCTATTTTCAAGGAATAAACCTCGTTGAAGTATGCTTGAAAGAATAGTAAAAGTGTTTATCATGTTTAGGGTAATAACATGATAACATGCATGAGAGCTGTGTGGGTAGCGTCATACTTCATTTTCATATGCATGATTAATGTATTCAAAATGTGAAATGAATATATGGTTTGTGTGTTTAGTGTCTCATTCCAATATTCGTTATTTTATACATTATGTGGAATTATTTATGTTCATAGACACCTTGTCTTTGCTAAAGCCTGGAGATGCCACATCTCATGACAACACACACTTGGGCAATATGTTTGAATTAGTAAATTAAATGTGCCCAAGGTACTTGGATTGGTTTGGATTCAGGAAAAGAGATCCGTAATCCATGTTTTGTGCCTACATTCAGAAAGATGTGTTGAATCTTCTAATGGCACAGAACCTATGTGAATGTATGTATCTACACTGACATTGAAAGGTGTATAAGCAAAGCTTGATGAACTATTATGAAGTATGAACATCACAAGAACACACACACGCGCACCCAGTCATCCTTCAATTTTAAAATCTAGGTTGAAGGATAGACTAGTTGGAGGAACAAACATCTCGGTACTGTTGGAAATCAGAACACTGTCTGAAAGGGGGAAAAATCGAAAGGAAAGACAGGTCGATACTTATCGATATGTCGACACAGACAGGTCGTTGGTCACGACCCCTCAGTAAGTCAGAAAGGTTAAGTTAAAAGCTCTCTTTCTGCGAAAACGACAGATTATTTCAAAATCGTCGTTCCTCCTCCCGCTGGGCTTTGGTGATTTCCATCTTGCCTCCCGTGCCCTAGATCATTTGATAGTTACTCATGGAGCGAAATCTCGCCGGAAAATCAGAGGGTTTCTACTTCTCCCAGTAGCTTGAAAATCACGGCTTTTGTGATTCTCATTGGTTGGGTAAGCTCTGTGCATTCTTTTCTCTTCCAAGTGTTTTTACTGTTTCTAAGTTAAAGAAAAACATAGTGGAGAGGAGAATGACAAGGAACAAGTCCCCCGTCATCAATGTGTCATCTAATTCTGAGAATGATCATACCACGTTGCCTAAGAACCCAAATCTCAGTGGTTCCAAGGAGAATCTTCATCTCTCCTGAATACTATAGGTCGTCGAGTCAAGACCCTCTCGAGGAGATCCCACAAGAAAAACTCACCACCACACATACCTCAAAGGCAAATTGGTATTACCATTAGAGAACCTACCTCTCCTTCTCGGATGCCAGTCAAAGAAAGTGGAAGAAAAGGAACACGAGTTTAGGTCACAACCTCTCTAGGGGTCCCGAGTGATTAAGAAAAAGAAAGGCATACTGAAAGTAAGAGGATTAAGGTAAAAGAGGAGAAAAGAAAAGAGCAGATGGAAGATACTGCAGCCAAGTTTGACAAAGCTCTTATAAGAAGACTCTATTTCTCCCTTAAAAAAGGTCGAAAGTTGGAAAGAAAGATTGGTACCTTTACAACCTTCATAAATGAATCAATTCAAAACCTCTCCACATTCATGGAAAAACTCAAAAAGAGTTCCCGACGAAAATCCCCTTCCCCTCCAGCATCACCTCTTCAGGATGACTCTGCTTAGGATAGTTTTTCATGCTCTAATGTTTTGTATTTTGGAAAAACTATAGTTTTAATATTGAACTAAGCATCCATGATGCCCCCTCCAAAACCATATATACTGCATATTTTGTTTATCAATGAAATGATATGATTTGATTTAGTGTGTGTGCTAAATCGATGGAATGTCTTCTATCTCATATCTATTGTTAACATGGATTTGGTTAAATTGACTAACATGCAGGTTGTGATGGGTTGGTTTTGTATTGGCATCTTAGGGAGATAGGGATCAAGCTAAGATATTGCACACAACTTTGGAGTTTGGGGGAGCACAAAATATGTGTTGATTAGTTGTTGGCATTGGTCATGACAGTGGAAGGAGGAAGGTTGATGCAAGCTTGAAAGAAAGTTTTGTGAAAAATAAACTTAGAAGCAGCTAAGTTTATGGGGGAGATGGGTCGAAGAAGTTAGAGGAGATAGCTTTGAGAATGGGGGAGAAGACTCCAAAAAGGGAAGCTAGGTAAGGTAGCTTGACCCCATTGGGAGAACACCTTTAAAACAACACAGATCTTAAAGGGGAAGAACAGGAAGAAAAATAGTAAGGCAATGGCAATTTGCAATGTACTGTGAGGGAGATCAATGCTTGAATGCATGAGAAACATGCATTGATCAATGGAAAAATTAAATGAGTTGGACGTGAACTCATGAAAGCACAAAATGTAAAAAGCATGGGGGAGTGCTTGAAAATCGATGTCTGCCTACTAATCTTTATCAATTGTATGACAAAATGGGGGAGAAATTAGTAGAATTTATAAGACATCAAAACCAATTATGGGGAGTAAATTGGTGAAGCCTAAGTGATTGGGCCTATAGAAAGAGAAAGCCACAAAGGGTAAGAATGTGTAGAAGCCAATAGACATAGGGGAATGTCTATACTTGGAGTTTGGAAGATCAAACTAAAGAAGGTTGGGGGAGAAAATCTTCTCAACAGTGATAGCTTGTATAAGTTATGGGTAGTGTTGGTTAATAGGAAATCATGGTGTATGAGGGAGCATGAATACAAATCTAGTTTAGTCCATGGATGTGTATTTATGTTTTGGACTAACCACTTTAATGATTTTCTAGTGTTTCTTGCTTATGTACTTGAATAGGAAAATATGAAATGAAGCAAGCTGACCAAGCATATGCGAAGATCATAGTCTTGTTTTCCATTTGAATATCTACATATAATTGATGTAATTTTTGTATTCAAATGTGATGTAATGAGGGTGAGTTTGTAATTGGATTAACTTCTAGGTTTTGTCATGAAATTGACAAAGGGGGAGATTGTTAGTGCCCCGACTTTGTCGAGTCTCTAAGTTTGTCAATTCCATAACACGGGAAGAAACACTTGCTAGAAGCTTGAAAACTCAAGGTGATCAAGAGTGAAGATCATGCTCCACCGGATTAAAGCTGATCGTTTTCACAATCACAAAACAGGTATTTAGCTATAGATGACTTTAGGTGGTACCCACACCTTAGGAGGACCATTCCTAGACATAGATTGAACAAATGGTAAAATCATAAAAAGCCTAAAAAGAGCTTGACAATGAATTGCAATCGAACTTAGAAATATGTATTTCACTGTTAGCTCGTTCTCACCGACCCCTCAGTGGAGACAGGATCGACAGATCATGGTTAAGACTGGTCGGCCAGATTAACAAAGGTTCTGGGTCATAGAACTTTCATTCTGGTTGTGCCTCTGATCGAGAGTCTCGTATGCACTGACCCCTCGGTGAAAGGCTGAAACAACCCCTCGTGGTCAACGACTCTTCGATAAAGACTTGTGAATTCTGGATTTGAACTCAAGTGGGCTCTCTAGAAAATAGAAATATTGGTAGTTCAGGACCGATCAAAAGTACCAGGACCGACTCCTCGGTAAAGGGCGATAAGTTGGTCTGGGTAAGACTAGTTTATGGAGTTGAAACTCTGTCAGCATGGTGTTGGCCCATACTGAGCCTCGACCTATAGGTAGCATGACTATCGGCCCATCGGCGACACCGACCTGTTGACTGGGAAAGAATTATACCATTAGGAGTGTATTTAATGAGCAACGGTCGGGTTGTTGAACATTAATATTTTTAGTCACCGACCCCTCGGTATGCTCGACTTGTCGATACATGTCAGTTGCTGAAACTGGTTGCCTTGTCTATAAATACCAATCCTTGTGCAACCAGTTGGCATCCTTTGGAAAATCAGTTGGACCCTCATCATTATCAGTGTGTTTAAACAAGGGCCAACAAAAGGATCACTCTTTCTCTTGTGCTTACACTTGAGAAATCTAATACAACGAATCATATGGATTGAGTTTGTAAGAGAGAGAGGGGAAATGATAAACAACTAGGATAGATATTGGTAGAACCAATTTCCTAACACCCTGGAATTGTGATTTCTTTACGACGACTATAAGGCGGAGCGTCAGCACACATTGGGTGGATCTTGAAGAAACACACATTAACGAGAAAGAGCTTCGAAGGAAAGTGCTTCTTGGTTTTAATTTTATTTAAAACCTTTGTCCCGTGAATGTAGATTAAGGAGGCTTGGCTCTGGAATCACTATAAAAAAAATCTAAAAGCGTAGTCTCTAGCACATGTGGTGGGTGGAATTTCCAGCCAAATGAATATGTGTAATTCTTATTCTACACGTGGTGGGTGAATTCCCAGCCGATTGAGTGAGGTGAAATTCCTTCTCTAATTGTGAGGATATAAGTCCACACTTAGTGGATTTGGGGATATCTCAAGGTTGAGATAGTCCTAACAGTGGATGTAGGTTGGCTAACCGAACCACTATAAATTTGGTCTTATGGTGTTTGATCATTGTGTGTTTGTGTTTTCGTATTTAAGCACTCTTTTCAACACATATCACTTTGCATTTGATTATCTTTATTTATATACACAAAAATTGATAGTTAAGCAATATGCAAAGAAATCTAAATTTAGTATGATCATTTAAAGAAATTTTAAACAATTTATCACACTAAACAAATCTCTTGATTAAAGTTGTTGTTCTGCTGTACTTAAAAATTAAATAATCAAGAAATTTGTAAACATCATGGAAAATGGGATAGACCTATTCACCCCCCCCCCCCCCCTAGGGTCAATCGTGTTCTAGCATCCAAGGGAGAACTTTCACATTTGAATACAAATAATACAACAATTAAAATTACATATCCAAATGACAAAGAATCTTTGACTCTATGCTTCAAGATGCTCAACTTATTGCTCAGCTTGCAATCTGTGATCATGTACATATACTTGTACACACAAACAATGCAAGAAATGGTGGAAGCATAGATCTCCCCCTCAAACATTAGTGACATACATAGTAATATAAACAATATTACTCCCCCTAAATATGTGAACTAATTACCCCTTTCGTCAATGATTAAACCCCCCCTTAATCATAGACAATCTTCCTTAAAGATCTTCTCCCCCTTATGATCTTTTAGCTTCTCCTCCTAAACTTAGAACAATCTTCTAAATTCTCCCCCAAAGATTACATCAAGCTTCTCATTTTTCTTCCCCTTTTTGTCATAAATTGACAAAGGGTGTTAAGCACTAATATACCAAAGTTTTGTGCTTCAGTAAGTCCCAATTGTTGGACTGGAGGTGGAGAAGGAGGGGCACATGCATTTTAAAAAAATATACCAATTTTGAAAAGCAAAATGCATGCAAGAGGAGGGACTCACTCATCCAAGGAATATTCCATGAAAGGAGCATGAGTGGAAAACATCATGAACTAAATAAAGCATACACCAATTAAGCAAATAGTTCATGAAAGATGATGCATTCAAATTCAACAATACAAACACATATGCATCAAACAACAAGTTCATTTATCAAAATATATACCAATTAAGAGATCTATGAATGAAAAAACATCTTAACCTTGGAAACCCATTATGTAGTTGGAGGATGGAGGCTTAATTCTCCCAAAATATTCCAAGGTATGCTCTCTTTAGCTCAACATTTTGAGAGCAGAATGCACCAAGTTCATTTAACATTTGGACAACATAACCATGTTGGCTTTTTCTACCAAAATCCATTTGGTTTTGAGATTCACCTTTAAAAGATGAAAGCCACAATATAGGTGCATCCACAAATACATTCTTGGAGAAAGGATGATTTTCTTTATTTGAACATTTCTCCAAACACATTTCCAATGTCAAAATGATATTCCAAGATAGTGCTACACAAGACAATTGGAAAGACAATAATACATCCCTATGCAATTTACCAATTTGAGGGATGGAGAGTGTGTTCTTGTAATGCATGGAAGTCCACAAGACAACAAATTTTGCATACCAACCTTTGAATGCCAAAGAATGTCCATACATTCACACACCAATTTGTGCCATTTGATGATTCAACCAAATTACTAACACTTGCACAAATTGATTGGATTTTGGATCAAGTTACCTTTATGAGTTCAACTTGAAGTTTTGATCCAAACCACTCCAACAACCTTGGGCACTTTTAATCTACCAAATCAATCAAAATTGTAATACCCTGACCCAAATTAGGCGTATTTTAGCTTAATAAATCTTATTTAACCGGTTAATCTTGAAGTTTTTGGTTAGGGCTTAGTGAGGAGCCCAAGTGTGGCCCAATCTGAGCTCGAAAACTCAGTGATCCAGTTCGTCCAGCTAGAGGGGCAAAATGGTAATTTACCGCTTGTTGTTATTATTTTTTATAAATTGTGTGATTATGTGATTATTATTGGCTGATAATATTCTCTTTAATCAAGGATTTCTATTTTTGATTTTAAAATAATTTTTCTTTTCAGAAAATGGTATTTAAAACCGCCGGTTAAAAGCCCGAAATGGAGTAATAAATATTTTTAAATAGTTTTGGAAATGAGATAAATTTTGAAACAAATATATTATATTAGACCATTTTAGTATGGTCTAGTTTATTCTTTCAAAACCCAAAAATGAGGTTTTTAAATTGTTTTATTTAACACAAGTTAAAACATGTAAACAATGTTAAATTATGGTTTTTAGTAAGTTTTAAACCTCCAAATTTTTATGGTAATTAGAATTTGTAAAACCCCACTTATCTGTAAGGTTGGATTAAATTTGTGAGTTTTTAAAATCGTGTTTTTAGTTAAAAATCAGTTTTTTTTATCAAAACAGATACTAAATTGCAAAACCGAAAGTTTGGAAGGCCTGATTTGCAACCAACCCAAACTCTATGGTTATTGTTGCGAATGTAAGCCGCAGCCGCATGCAGTGGCCATCCGGCCACCATCCACGGACAAATTTCTATAAATTTGGCCTCTGTTGTGCTGATTGAACTCCCAAGCTTCTTATCTCTTCTCCCTCTCCCTCTCAGTCTCTACTGCACTGAGTTACCAGCCGATCCTTTGTCTCTGTTTCTTCCCAGTTTTATCACCGTAGCTTAAGAAGGAAAGATTTTCAAAAGTCGAATTTTCAGCCCAGGAACTCGAGTAAAGGTAACCACTGTGTTCCTCTATCAATTCCAGTCGGCTTAGAATCAAGAAAAACAAGATTTGACCAAGTTTTGAGTGTAAAAAATCAGTTTGAAGTTTAAGAAAAACCATGGGATCTCTTGTACCCGTGAGGTTTTAGTTTTAAAATCCGTTGGCTTAATGAGTTTCAAAGTTTAAAATTACTCCCTTTGGAAAGAGGACTCTAGGAGGAGTCCATCGGACCGGCTAGATATGGAAACCGAATCCGGGAAACCCACTGTTTCCGGATTCGTATTTCATACAATTTCTGCCGTCACTGTCCGCTGGTGCAGACAGTGGAGGAAGACGACTCTCAGACGGTCCGAGAGTCGATCTTCGGACGGTCAGAGGGTCACATCTTTCGGACGGTCAGAGAGGACCCCTCGGACGTTCCGAGCTTCACCCGCTTGTTGTTATTATTTTTTATAAATTGTGTGATTATGTGATTATGTGATTATTATTGGCTGATAATATTCTCTTTAATCAAGGATTTCTATTTCTGATTTTAAAATAATTTTTCTTTTCAGAAAATGGTATTTAAAACCGCTAGTTAAAACCCCGAAAGGGAGTAATAAATATTTTTAAATGGTTTTGGAAATGAGATAAATTTTGAAACAAGTATATTATGTTAGACCATTTTAGTATGGTCTAGTTTATTCTTTCAAAACCCAAAAATGAGGTTTTTAAATTGTTTTATTTAACACAAGTTAAAACATGTAAATAGTGTTAAATTATGGTTTTTAGTAAGTTTTAAACCTCCAAATTTTTATGGTAATTAGATTTTGTAAACCCAACTTATCTGTAAGGTTGGATTAAATTTGTGAGTTTTTAAAATCGTGTTTTTAGTTAAAAATCGGTTTTTTTATCAAAACAGAGACTAAATTACAAAACCGAAAGTTTGGAGGGCCTGATTTGCAACCAACCCAAACTCTATGGTTACTGTTGCGAACGTAAGCTGCAGCCGCATGCAGTGGCCATCCGGCCACCATCCACGGACAAATTTCTATAAATTTGGCCTCTGTTGTGCTTATTGAACTCCCGAGCTTCTTATCTCTTCTCCCTCTCCCTCTCTGCTGCACTGAGTTACCAGCCGATCCTTTGTCTCTGTTTCTTCCCAGTTTTATCACCGTAGGTTAAGAAGGAAAGATTTTCAAAAGTCGAATTTTCAGCCCAGGAACTCGAGTAAAGGTAACCACTGTGTTCCTCTATCAATTCCAGTCGGCTTAGAATCAAGAAAAACAAGATTTGACCAAGTTTTGAGTGTGAAAAATCAATTTGAAGTTTAAGAAAACCATGGGATCTCTTGTACTTGTGAGGTTTTAGTTTTAAAATCCGTTGGCTTAATGAGTTTCAAAGTTTAAAATCACTCCCTTTGGAAAGAGGACTCTAGGAGGAGTCTATCGGACCGGCTAGATATGGAAACCGAATCCGGGAAACCCACTGTTTCTGGATTCGTATTTCATACACTGTCTGCCGTCACTGTCTGCTGGGCAGACAGTGGAGGAATACGACTCTTGGACTGTTTGAGAGTTGATCTTCGGACGGTCCGAGGGTCACACCCTTCGGACTGTCCGTGAGGACCCCTCGGACGTTTCGAGCTTCACCCGAAGCCCAGAAGCGCCCGAGGCTATCCAGACTCGCCCGGATGTTCTGAGCCGAGTTCGGAAGTACCGAACCCTACTCGGACGATCTGAGCCTCACTCGGCATGTTCCGAGACACCAGACCCACCGAGACCCGTTTTTCAGATTTTATCGGTTCGGAAGGATCTTCGGACAATCCGAAGTTAGACCCAAGATCCGAGGTCAGTGACTAGTTTAGGCAGTGGTTCAGATGATCCAAAGCCATAGTACCTGGTTCCGTGGCTTGTTCCGAGGGACCCAGTTTTTTTGAAGTGTCAAATATTGTTTAATTGTTATTGATTGCTTGCGATGTTAATACCCATTTGATAAATTAAAAATGTGTACTAACCCTCTTCTCTTATTACTATAGTGTATCTACTATTGTATTCACTTCCAGGCCGACTCTATTGGTCGGGCACTGAGTGACTTCACTTCCAGGCCGACGCTATATTTGTCGGGCACTGAGTGACCTCGAGGCCTTACTCAACATGTCAGATCTATTCCCATCTAGAAGACAACCGAGAAGTGACCTGAGAATCAAGACCTAACTCAATAAGTCATTCTGGTCATGCCCAGAAGACAATATGAGTTTTGGACTGAGAACCTTATTATTTATATACTGTGCATTATTGTAACTTAAAATGGTTAGAAACCAAGTAGGAGACTCAATTCCATTTACCTTGGATACTTTTGGGAAAACAAGTATGATTTCGAAATACTACTTGTGTGTATGTATTTGATGCTATGTATGATGATTTATGATTGATTGTGCACTTGTTTTCTTGTTTAAACAGAGACTGCGATACTACACATATACGGTGAGGGAACTTAACTTTGCAGTAGATGTAAACAGGTTATATGAGATGGGTCTTGAGCAATAAGTGGTTTCAAGTTGATGAACCCACCCATGTGCCTAGTTATGATGCACTGTTGTAAGAAGTGCTTACATTAATTATGAAATGTTTATGATGTTAATCATATGAAATGTGTAATACTGCTTCCATGTGCCCTTGACTATTGAACCAATATCGGCCATGTGTGTGAGATGGTTTACGTCTACTGGACCATGGGTGTCGACAGTTGCTGACTTGAGGGTGTCAGTATTGGCTATGGGAGAGCCAGAGATGTACTTGCAAGGATGTATTTTGACCGTGTCGTGACTTAATACGATGATCTCAGCGTAGTATGTAGGCGTTACGTTGGATGACAACAGTATTGAAAGAGATGATGAAAATGTGGAATGATGATGAGATTATACTTGAATTTGTTGTCAAGCATGAGATATTATATTGCAACTGTTGATTATTTACTAACCTGTTGTTTACTAAAAACTGCACTGTTATATTTCCTTCACTGGGCTAGTTAGCTCACCCCACTCACCTTTCAGGAGATGAACCCGAGGAGGAGAACCCTCTATTTGAAGCTTAGAGTGGATAAGTTGCGACGTTGCTTTGGGATTCCCACTGAGGGGAATACCCTTTTCTTTGTTTTCTGGTTCTTGGAACCATTTGTCTTTGTAAAATACCGTGTGTGGTACTTAATTTTCCTTAACGTGATGTACTAAAACTACCATGTATCCGTAGTTACTCTGATGATATTTTAATGATAATTCGATGTTTGGAATTATGTGTTTCGATGTTTGTGCGTGTGTCTCTTGGGAGGGACTTATGGTATATGTTTGAGTCCAAATGACGAGATCATGTGTGACCTTTGGGCCCAACCGTTGATCTGGCCCAATTAGAATTCTTGAATGTTGTCTTAGCTTTCAAAAAAAAAAAAATCAGTCGCGTTCCGGCCCCACCATTCGAGTCGGGGTGTGACAAAAATTGCCCATGTGTGATGTCATATGATAAGGCATAAGGCATTGTATGAATCACAATCATTCCTCAAGACATATACCAAAGATGAGAATAGGAATGAGGGCACAAATACACATGGCATACATTCATTTATATAAGATGTACCAATAAGACGCATGGAAATGAAGTATGAGAAAAATATGACATTCAATAAATATGCAACAATTACAAAAGCTCTAGAAATGCCATAAACCCAAACACTTGCAAAAACATTCTCAAATGCACCAAGATATACCAATAATACATCAAGGGAAATGTGCAAGAGAAATGATCTCCATGTAAAGCGTACAAGTGTTTGCCATTAAGTTTAGCTCCCATGCTTTCTTATTACGTTTATTATTCAATTAGGAATACTCCAATTAGGTTCTAAATTTCTGAATGGTATGTGAAAGGATTACCTGTAACACCCAATTTCTCAATGATATGAATATTTATGAAAATGCCACTAGAATGGTAAATTTAATAGATGTGATTGTAAATGAGAAAATGGTGGGGCCCATTGTTCAAATTAAGACTCTACGAACATATTATAAGGATCAAATTTAAGTAAAGGGGTAATGTACAACAAATTGGGTCAAAATGGTTAATTGGGTCAAAGGACCCAATTGGGACCCAATGGGTCATGGTGGACTTATTTGACCATTGGGTAAGCTCAATTTTATTATGGTTAAGCTGAATTGATTGGAAATGAGGTGAATGATAAATGGGTAGGCTTCATACAAGTGTGTAAACCACATGCAAAGGGCTAAACCATCCATAATTGGGTCATGGCGTCAATTGGGTCAATAAGCTAAATGGGGACCCAATGGGTCATGTTGACCATGTGGACCATGGTTGACCGTGTGGACCCTCAAGTGAGCTCAAATATGAGTTAAATCAGGTTGAGTTGGGACTGAAGTGAGTTGGATTTGAATTAAATGGTTGAGTTGACTCATGTGCATTAAATGAATGGCATTTCATGTGGTGAGTTGAGCTAATGAGTTGGGTGAGTTAAATTGGAAATCAAAGGGGTCTTAAATTCAAGTGAGTCAAAGGGGAGGAGAAGAGTTGTCTTGATCTTAAACAACCCAAAACAAGTCCCACACGTTGGTGACCTTGTAATGGTAATCTCCATGCATGGGTTTAAATGGATTTAAATGAGATGGGATAAGGTTTCATGGGAGTGCCAAAGGATACCTTGGGAGTGCCAAGGGATGTCTTGGTTGTGCCAAGTGACTCCTTGGTTAAACCAAAAGTTATGAGGGAGAATGAGAGGTTTTATGGACTGAATGGCAAAATGGAAACACACCCCATTTGGCCGAATTACACATTGCAAAGAAAAGCTTAGAATTCCATCTCTTCTCACTCTCTCAAAACCCATCTCTTTGGCCGAACCAGCCCTTGGTGTTCTCACCATTGTTCAAGCTCATAATCAGCTAGAGACTAAGGAAGCAAGAAGGAGGGAAGCAAGGATCAAAAGGCAAGAATAGAGCTAAAAGGATTGGTAAGCATTCCATGGAATTATGTTTAATAAATTGGTTAAAATGAAACATGATTTGGCCATGGTATGGCCGAATCTACCAAGGGTTTAGAGTATGAATAATGATGTTTAAAAACATAGAAAACATGGACCATAGGGTTCGGCCACTTTGGATGGCCGAACCCCATGAAATAATATGGTTATGTTGATGGTTTTTGTAAGTTAAAAACCATGCAAAATGATGGACAATTTTAGATGTTTTTAATTAGACCTAAGATGCAAGTTGAAAGGGTTTTAAATCATGGATTTGAATGTCATGATTTGGCCATGGAATGGCCGAATTCATCAAGGGTTTGAACCTTGGGTAAAGGTGGTTTAAAATGATAAAAAATAGACCATTGGGTTGGGCCACTTTGGTGGGCCGAATCCCATGAAATTATTTGGGTATTTATGGTTTTTGAAGGCTGAAAATCATGCAATACTATGGTGATTTTTACATGTTTTTAATGAACATAAGATGTAAGTTAAAAAGGTCCAAACCATGGGTCATTTTAGGGGTGTTTAGAATTAAGAACATGTGGAAATTATAAATGGGTGTATGCTTTGGATTAAGGAATCATATATGTTTATCCTTGGACTTAGTGATAAGTAAATAATCAGCCATTACATATGATGGAAAAAGGGGCAAAATCAGTATGGTGAGGTTCGGCCATGTAGTGTGGCCGAACCCCACTAATGATCATTTGGTGTACTTAGGGTTAATTCATAATGTAATTGGAGATGGTGAATGAAGGACCAAATCAAATGGTGAGGTTCGGCCAAGTAATATGGCCGAACCCCACTAAGGTGGATTGGTTATATGGGCTTTGACTATGAAACAAAATTAGGCATTGGTTAGGCCAATGGAAAATCTGTAAATACAAGTCAAATGGAGGGATTGATCAAAGGACTTGAAAAGAGGGTCCAAAACCAACGTGATAAGGTTCGGCCATGTTGTATGGCCGAACCCTACCAAGACATGTTTTGAAAGGTGAAGTGTTTAAATAGTTATCAAATGAAAAAGGAAGATTAAATCCCAAAGTGGGTGAGGTTCGGCCATGGGTATGGCCGAACCCCACAAGATGGTTTATGGGATCTAAACTTGATTAGAAATCAAGAAGAATAAGTATTAACTTTCTGTTGTATAAACAAAGAAACGGAAGTTGAACGGCGTGCGAGTCGTGATCGGGTGAAGCTTAAAAAGGAACGGACATTTAAGCGAAGTTTCAGTAGGTTTCCTACCTACTTGTAACCACTTTTATAATTGGTTTTATCATGGTTTTATGAGTTATATTGTTGTTGTATTATATTTCAAATGGGTTTTGAATGAGGAGATATATTGCAAATGACATATATATACATTGACATCTCATGCATGGCATGGGGTGATGATTATGGAACAACTTAATGAGGAGAGTTCTATCAAGAGGAAATGAGGAGTACTCTAGATTATTTTGAGATAAGAGTTCTATATAGAGAAAATGTGGAGTACTCTGGATTACCTTGACGTGAGAATTCTGTCAAGTGATAGCTATGTATACTTGTGATGGGTGGGACTCATTACATTTGCATTTATATACATAGCATTGATTTCAGATGTTTTTGATGATTAAATATTATGATATATGCATGTTTTTATATACTAAGCATGTGGTAGCCTTGATCGAAAACCTACTGGGCGCGTTGATCCAACGCCCTAATTCTATCCTTAGAGGATAATGCAGGAAAAGGGAAAGGGAAAGAGAAGGTCGAGGACCAGGAAGGGAGCCAAGCTTAAGCGCTTGAGTGTTGGAATGAATTGCTATTTTACTGTCATTTGAATTACATTTTATGGACATGTAATAACTAGTAACTTTGCTATGGTTTGTTTATAGTTTTGATAATGGATGCTTGGTTTAATCAGTTTTAATGGGAGACTTGTACTTGCTATCTATTCAGTTTAATTCCGCAATTGGTTTAGTTTATTCCGCATGACTTGAGTAGTTCCATGTGTGGATTCTTTTCATGGGTTTAGTCCATGCTCACATGGGTGGCCAGTTAAGGGTCGGACTTTGGAAGTCCGAACTTAACTCGCGTCAAGACGTCGTCCGCCCTATTCCGGCTTTATATATTAAAAAAAAAAATTAGACTCTGAATCTCGAAAAGGGCGGGGCGTTACATTACCAATGAAAAACATTTGATCACATTTTGATCAACAATAACATTCACAAGCATGGAGAAAAGTTCATTCCACAAGAGATTTACAAATTTTGGAAATTTGGAATGAAACAACACTTTATATGTGCACATCATCTTCCAAACAAATACATGAGGCAATACACATCATTCATTCATTCCCACAATTAAACACAAATAATATGACACATGGAATGAGATGAGGCAAGATATATTCCAAAAGTTAAAGCACAATGTGTAAGCCTACATGTAAAATACACATTCCACAAATAATTATACCAGTTTATGAACATTGGAATGCAAAAAATCAAAAGAGGGGTTTTTAACCAAAATCTTCTATGCACAGGCGATACATCGCCAAGGCGATCGGTTGCAGAGCCGATGTATTGTCATCTGGCGATCAGTCACCATGACAGCACATTTTTTTCCCTTTCAAAATCAATTTCATTTTGAAATCTCCCTCTTGATTTTAAAAACCATATGGCATATGATAATCATGATTCTACCAATAAAAACATATATGCCAAACAAATATCTTGCACACATTCAATCCACAAGTCATATATACCAAATAAGCACATAGACTAAAGGCAAGATACACACTAAGATCCCAAACATGATTCAAATGTGTTAGCCATATAGACAAACATAATACATTTGAGATACCAATGTAGGACTTGGAATCTAAGTCCATACTTGTATGACTCTTCAAGTATGACATGCACTATAGCCAAGAAAAGTACAATCAAGGCTTGCTTGAGTCAAATGTGCCATGCCATAGCACAAAGTCTATTTGAACTCACTTATATAAAGACGAAGTTCAACTGCACTTGGTCTAAAGATACAATAATTAGGCACAAGTCTTAGACCAATGTAGGCATAAGCAAGGTCTTATCCCTTAGGGATCCATATGAAATTTTGATCCAGACCTTTCCTCTCAAATCCTTGGATGTTGGGCATTTTAATTCTTCCATTTTTAATATTTGGCCCAATTCCAGATTTTGGAGACAAGACTCTCGTTTTGATTTTTCTATCCACAACATGAGGAGGTCTAAACTTATCCCTATTTGATTTTCCATGGTAGGAATGATGTAAGGAGTGAGGTGCATAGTGTTTCCTATGAAAATTCACATATTCAAAATGATATACCTTATTCTTCTTTGCATGGTGTAAATTTCCATTTAGCTCCTTCTTTCTCTTATTTGCATTTTGAAAGAGCATAAACCACTTGAGTTTTAACATCCATTCTTTTTATCTTGCACTCATTCTTGAAATGCCCGGTTAATCAACAATAAAAACATTTTACTATAATAGAGTGTGTGGTGTGACTTTTAACACTTTTGTATTGGTTCATGGGTCTCTTTAGGTTTGACCGGGAGTGACCAAAACCATGCCAATCACTATGTAGTTTACCCAAAATAGGTTCTTCCAATTTTAGCTCACTTTGGATAACCATGTCTTGAGATTTCTTAACATTTTCCAAATTTGAGCTCAATTTTAAATTTTCATCTCCAAGACATTTTCCAACTTCCTTTAACTTCAAGATATCACTTTCATAAACTTTTAAAGTTTCTTAAAAACCTTTTTGAGATTTTCTTAACATCATGATTTCATCATTAGCAATTTTCAAATTTGATGAGAGAAGATAATTTTCAACATTTGCATTTTGAAGTTTGCAAGAGAGTTTGGCATTCTCATTTTTCACCTTGTCAAGATCCTTAACCAATCTCATACTCTCTAGGTACAAGCCATTGTAGGATTTTTGGAGGTCATCATCCTCTTCAAGATCCTCTTCACTGTCCTCATCTTCACTTAAGGATGCCTCTTGAACATCAACAATGGAGGTAACAAAACATTTTAAATTTTCGCCTATTTCTTGATTCTCCATTTGGTTATAAGAGGTGGAGTCTTCCATTGAACTATCCATAGATTCACAAATATTTTCAATGAATTCATCTTGGATAGAGGACCAATCATTTTCATCATAGGATGCCAATATATTTTCTATCTTTGTTTTCAAATTTATCAAGATTGAGTAAACAAACAATAGAAATTTATATACAATGAAGCAATGAATCAAGACTCAAGCGTGATGAAGATTGAATCAAGACTTCAAGCATTGGAAGATCAAGTGCAAGATTCAACATCATCAAGTGTATGGCAATCACAAAAGGTATATTGGCCATAGATGAATCTAGGTGGAACCCATACCTTTAGGTGGACCTTGCCTAGGCTTAGATATCACATAGGTAAATTATAATCTAGCCTAAGTGAGCTTTGACAGTGATCAGAACCAAATGTGTCTTAACTTGTAAAACTGTCAATATGTTAGGTCGATACATCGAGTCTTCGGCCTATTGGTGCAAATAGGACAGACCCATTGAGGTCTTCGATACATCGACTGGAATGATGATAGTATCGTGCATAATTGGAAGACACTGTCATAATGGGTCACTCTCAGATTGATAGTATCGTGCACACCGACCCATCGATATGGACAAGACAGAACCCTCGGTGAGCACGACATGTCGACCTGGGTTTATAGATTTCTGGTTGTGAAAACCATAAAAATTGAGATTGTCCTATTCACCCCCTAAAACACCGGGTGCTTTCACATGTCATGTACTATCCATAAACGAAGACACATAAGATGATTTTTGTATTGAGAGAGTGTTATAGACAGTATGTGTGGATGGTTTGAGGCATTGGCATACTACTATAGAATGTCATTATTAGTCTCACATTAGAAATGGACTCGTCCAATGTGAGGTTCCTAAGTAGGGTGCTTACATTTCATAGTATGGAGGCATTTTCCTAAGGGAAACTTGAGTAAAACAAAATTGTGCGCTAGTATGGGCTGGCAAAGCGGACAATATCCATACAAGTGAGGGGTGGGTTTTTACAAATAGTATCAGAGCCGAGGATGGTATTAGTTTCTAGATCGGGAGATTGTGATGGATGCCATGTGTGAGCGGGTGCGAGGCCCTGACAAGTTACCATCATAGGTGATCATTAGTCCCACATCGGAAATGGACTCGTCCAATGTGAGGTTCATAACTAGGGTGCTTACACTTCATTTTATAGAGGCTTTTTTCTAAGGGAAACTTGGGGAAAACAAAACCTCTGATATTAGTTGGCAAAGCAGACAATATCCATATAAGTGAGGGACAGGTCGTTACAGAGGTGTGCAATCCAAAATTGTAATGTATCGAGAGCATTGATAGATGAAAGAAAAATAAGGTTGCATTTGGATAAGGGGTAAGTTTTGCAGGGGTTACCCTTGAACAAGAGTTACCTTTATGCATGTGTTACCCTTATCTTGTTTGGTAATTACAGTAGATACGTTAGAACTTACTCTAAGAGGAAAAAATCTTGTTTTGTAACTGTAAGGGAAACCTGAATTTTTTTATGAAAATCAATGATTTTTAATTAATATATATAATATAAAAATTAAAATTAAAAGTTTATAAAATATAATTAGTAAATAATATCCTTCAAATAAAAACTAATAATATATCTTATAATAATATTATAAAATTTTCTATGAATTTCTTCATATAATTATGACTTACTTGTATTCCAACTTTAAGAAGTGAGACGAAGAAAAAATATTTTCTTCATAATTATTTTTTAAATCCTAATAAATGAATTAAAAATGGAAACACAACTCTTCGTAAAAAATCATAATTGTTCATTGATAATGTGACATATATAATATAATAAGCTATTGTACTATTTTATAAAAAATTCAAGTTAATAAGTCTCATCTAAGACAAAATTAATATTAAGAACCCATAATTACAAGTCAAAATGGACTTTAATTAAAAAAAAAAACAGCAATATTTCAAAAACATAGATATTTTCATTTGAGTTTATATTAAAAACTAAGGCAAAATACTAAAGTATTAGCAATATTCACAAAAACTGATTGAGATTTGTTAAAAATGGATATTATGGTTCATGTTTGGGCCAAAAATTTGTCTAAAATTATATCAGAAGTATTTAAAAAACAAACAAAAATAAAAAAAAATTATTTTTTAGTTGGTTAATTTTTTTCAATAAAAGGGTATATTCTGGTTAGAGTTTATAAAGAAAAATTTAAATGGAAATATTAGCAATATTTTAAAAAATTGGCTTATTTTGTTGAAAAATTAATATTTCAATTGGCCAATATTTCTAACGAAATGTATTTTTTAGTCCACTTTTATAATAAAAAGTTTAGTTGAAAATCAATAAAAATGATGGAATAATTAGAAGAACATAATTACTAAATAATATTCATCAAATAAAAATAATAATACATTGTGTGAATGAGAGATCAGAGTATGAGAGCGAATATGGAAGGGCAAAGAAAGGTAGAGATAAGATGATTACCACTTGAGATGAATGGGTTTCATTTCCTCATCTATAGGGGTAAATGGTAGATTTTTTACCCTTTGAACATCATTATCAAACAAGAGTAATGAGGGAAATCTCGTTGTTCCCCTCGTACCCCTCATCTAAACATAGCCTAAACCTAAGCAACAAAAAAATTGAAATTGATTTTATTGCTCAATATGTACGCACACATAGAGTACAATGGCTACTTCTATAAATCTTGTCCCTCATAGTTTTCCACAAGGGTTTCTATAAAAACAATGCAAGCTCAAATTTTAGACAAAATTTGCAAATAGTTACTTCTAAATTCAGATCCACCTAATCAAGTGAGTCTCACCAGCTTGACTCCTCCGATATGATTGCTAAACGACGGCTAAGAGGCGAAGCGTCGGCATATATGGGTGGGATCTTGAAGAAACACACATCAAGAGAAAGAGCTTCAAAGGCAAATGCTTCTTGGTTTTAATTTTATTTTAAAATCTTTATTCCAAAAGTGGATTAAGGAAGCTTGGTTCCGGAACCACTATAAAAAAATTTGGAGCATCGTCTCCAGCACAGTGGTGGGTTGAATTCCCAGCCAAATGGATAGGTGGAATTCCTATCCGACAGTGGTGGGTGAAATTCCCTACCGATTGAGTGAGGTGGAATTCATACTCTAATTATGATGGTGTAAGTCCTCACTTAGTGGATTTTATGGATAACTCAAGGTTGAGCGAGTCCTAACAGTGGATGTAGGTTGGCTAACCGAATCACTTTAAATTGGTCTTATGGTCTTTGATCTATGTATGTTTATATTTAGTATTTAAGTATTCTTCTTAACACATCATTTTGCATATTGATTATCTTATTCTACACATTGTGCATAAGTATTGATAATCAAAGCATATCTAAAAGTCATAATCTTAGTGTAATCGCTCAATGAAATTATTACACTAAACAAATCTGTTGATGAACATTTCGCTGCACTTTAAATAATCAAGAAATTTGTAAACATCATTGAAAATGGAATTGATTTATTCACGCCCACCCCTCCCTCCCTCTCGGGTCAATCATGATGTTCTAGCACCGTGTAAAGGGAAGTTTCAATTAGTATTAGAGCCTCATGCTCTTGAAAAAGATTTCATCATCCTAGTTGATCCGTGCTAGAACAATGGCTATAAGAGAAAACCATGATATCTCCAAACCTCCCATCGTGATGAAAAATGGAATGAAGAACTATACAATGTTCTCATCACTAAACATGTTTGGAAATAGGTGAATAGAAAGTGATCTGTGCCTTAGGAAGAGGTATTAGTTAAACCTTCAACTTCCGTGACCACTCTACCCAAAGACCAAAATTGCTTGGACAAGTGATGAATTGGCTATGCAAGTAAACCAAACATATGTAGCATTCATCAGTGTTGTTTCATGATATGCTGTCAAAATATTTAAAAGACATGATACAACAAAAGAGGCTGAAAAAATTCACTGAAAAATCGCCTCTTCTAGCCCGATGGATAACATCACCTATTGATCAATTTGTATGCTGAAAATACAGGTGATTGATTAAATTCATCCATTGAAAAAGTCCAACCTATCTCCTCTAAGAGAAGAAGAGGATGGAGAGAAAGAACTTGAAGGTAGTTACCTCCAAGTATCCTATAAAGCTATGTACCGAGATGTTTAAAGACCAACATCATGGTACAAAATCTGGAATGTTGAATCCTAAGATCAAATGGGAAGGCACCCAAAGTTAAGACCAGATTTGACAAAAGGCCATTACTGGATTGTGGACTTAGATTCCAAATCTCACAATGGTATGTTCAAATGTGAGAAGCTGGTGGTGTCACATTTGAAACATGTTTTGGAATCATCTTATATCTTGTCTTCAATCCATATTCTTGTTTGATTGTTGGGTTGATCTTATGACAAGATACTCGTATGTACATGTAGGTCTGCACTATAGTATTAGAATATACTTATCTCATTTCATCTCATATATCATGTGATTTGTGCATCTTTAGGAAATGAGTGTAGTGTGTGCATTAGCTCATGTATAAGGTGTGTATGTGATTAAAATTGTTTTGGTACACATACACAGTTTCGTTTCATTCCAAGTTCCTAAACTTGTGAATCCCATGTGGAATGAAACATGCTCTATGTTTTGAAATGGATTTTTAAGTTTGGTGTGACCTACCAAAAGTAGTGACCATATAATCCATTTAAGTACCAACTCTTTGCAAGAAATTAAAACTTTCTTAAAAAAATGGTAAAAATGTTTATCTTGTTTTGAATAATAACATGATAATAGACATAAGAGCTATGTGTGTAGTGTCATACTTCATTTATAAAATACCAAATTAGTTACTCAAATCAGAAAATGAATGTATGATTAGTGTGACTTGAGTCTCATTCCAATATTCATTAATTTATACATTATGTGGAATGAACTATTTTCATATAACGTCTTGCCTTTGCTAAAAGCCTGGAAATGACTCATCTCATGACATTTTGTGAATTAAATGTGTCCAAGAATCTTGGATTAATTACGGATCCGAAAAAAGATATCCGAAATCCATGGTTTGTGCCTATCTTCAGAAGGATAAATCGAATCTTCAAACGGCACAGATGTGGTGTGAATGCATGTATCATCATTGGCATTAAAAGGTGTATAAGCAAAGCTTGATGAACTATGAACATCACAAGAAAGCACACACACACATACCCAGTTATCCTTCAAATAAACCCATGTCAAAGGATAGACTAGTCGTAGGAATACACAGATCGGTACATTGGATTTCAGAACACTGTCTAAAAAAAGGGAAAAAATCGAAAGGGTAGACAGGTCAATTCATATCGACATGTCGACACAGAGAGGTCGTTGGTCATGACCGATCAGTGTATCAAAAAGAGTAAGTTAAAGAGGTCTCTTCCTGCGAAAACGATAGATCATTTCAAAATCATCGTTTCTTCTCCCTCCCGTGCCTTAAACCAGTCGTTAGGATCTCCCGGAGCGAAACTCGCAGGAAAATCATAGGACTTTTGCTTCTCTCACTTCCAGAAGCAAGGGTGTCACAGTGTTGGTTAAATTTAGTGTTCGGAAAAGCCTTGGTCAACTCTTCCCTAGCAACCATGTCGAAAAAGGAGACAACTAAATCTCGGTCTTCGACCACCGTGAAAATCTCTAAGTCCAGCCACCATTTCCTCAAGAGATCTCCTAGGTTCACACAGGATGTATGGGGGAGCTAGGTCGAGAAAGCTATAGAATATAGCTTGGAGAATGGGGGAGAAAAACTCCAAAGAGAGAAGCTGGGAAAAATGGTTTGACCCCACGAGAAGTAAGGAGAAAAACAGTTATGCAGGAGATATGCATTAGACTGTATGGAAGAATATAATGAGTTTGAAGAAAAACTCATGGAAGAACTAAATGCAAGAAGCATGGAGGAGTGCTTAAATCTCGATGTCTGCCTACTAATCTTTGTCAATTGAATGACAAAATGAGGGAGAAATTAGTAGAAGCTAAAAGACATCAAAGCAAACAGACATAGGAAAATGTCTATGCTTGGAGTTTGAGAGATGAAACTCAAAGAAGATTGGGGGAAAAATCTTCTCAACACTAATAGCTTGGATAAGCTATGGGTAGTGTTGGTCACTAAGAAATCAGGGAGTATGGGGAAATTTAAATACAAATCTTGTTTAGTCCATGAATGAATATTTATATTTTGGAACTAACCCCTCTAATGATTTTCTAGTGTTGCTTGCTTATGTACTTGCACAAGAAAATGAAATGAAGCAAGCTGAAAAAGAATATGTGAAGACCATAGTCTTGTTTTCCATTTGAATATGTACATGTAATTAATGTAATATTTTATATTCAAATGTGTTGTAATAAGGGTGGAATTGTCATTGAGTTAGCTTCTAAGTTTTGTCATGAAATTAATAAAGGGGAGATTGTTAGTACCTCAGCTTGACCAAGTCCCTATGTTTGCCAATTCCATGACTCGGAAAGAAGCACTTGCTGGAAGCTTGAAGACCTAAGATGATCAAGTGAAAAGATCATGGTCTACAGGATTGAAGCTCGTCGTTATGACAATCACAAAACAAGTATTATGGCCATAAATGACTTTAGGCGGTACCCACACCTTAGAGAGGAATATCCCTAGGCTTAGAAGAACAAATGGTTAAAATCATAAAAAACCTACTAAGAAAGCTTGACAGTGCATTGGAACCCAACTTGAAAATATATATTTGGTTTCACTATCAGAACGACCAGTCGTTCTCACCGACCCCTCGATAGAGACAGAATCGACCCATCATGGTCAAGGACTAGTCGGACAGATTGACATAGGTTCTGGAATATTGAACTGTCATTCTGGGTATGTCACTGATCGAGAGTCTCGTATGCACCGACCCCTAGGTGAAAGGCTGAAATGACCCCTCGTGGTCAATGACTCCTCGATCAAGATCTTGAGTTCTGGAATCTTTGAATTCACGTGGACTTTCGAAGAAACAGACATATCGACAATCAAAGACCGATTGAGAGTACCAGAACTGACCCCTCGGTAAAGGCCGACAGGTCGTTCTGGGTAACAGGTATATAGAGATGAAATTACTGTCAAGCATGTTTTGCACCAGAACGAGTCTCTCGTATGGACCGACCTCTCGGTACCCTAAATATCGACCCATCGGCGCGACAACATGTCAACCGAGAAAGAATATTACCGTTGGGAGTGCACTTAATGCATAACGGTTGGGATTGTAACAGTAACATTTCTAGTCACCGACACCTCGGTGTGACCGACCTGTCGGTACATTACCGTTACTTCAACTTGTTGCCTTTGCTATATAAATCATTTTTTATGCAACCAGTTGGTATCATTCGGAAGGATCAGTTAGACCCTCATCTTCACCAGTGAGCTTAAACAAGGGCCAACAGAAGGATCACTCTCTCTTTCATGCTTACACTAGGGGAATCAAATACAGCCAATCAGATGAATTGAGTTGTGAGAGTAAGAGAAAGGAAAAAAACTCATAAACAACCAATCTGAGGATTGAGTTTGAAAGTGAGAAGGAGAGAACAATAAACTAGGAAACCTTTGGTAAAACCAGTTTCCTTGATACCTTGGACTGTGATTGCTAAACACCGGCTATGAGGCAGAGTGTCGGCATACATGGGTGGGATCTTGAAAAATAACACATCAAGAGAAAGAGCTTCAAAGGTAAGTGTTTCTTGGTTTTAATTTTATTTTAAAATCTTTGTTCCGAAAGTGGATTAAGGAAGTTTGGATCCAAAACCATTATAAAAAATCTGAAGGGTCGTCTCCAGTACAGTGGTGGGTGGAATTCCCAGCCAAATGAATAGGTGGAATTCCTATTCGACAGTGGTGTGTGAAATTCCCAACAGATTGAGTGAGGTGGAATTCATACTCTAATTGTGATGGTGTAAGTCCCCACTTAGTGGATTTTGGGGATAGCTCAAGGTTGAGCGAGTCCTAACAGTGGATGTAAGTTGGCTAACCAAACCACTTTAAATTGATCTTATAGTGATTGATATATGTGTGTTTGTATTAGGAATTTAGTACTACTTCTTAATACACATACTTTGCATATTGATTATCTTATTCTACACATTGTGCACAAGCATCGATAATCAAACCATATGTAAAGTGTCATAATCTTAGTGTGATCACTCAATAAAATTATCATACTAAACAAATTTGTTGATGAACATTCTGCTACACTTTAAATAATCAATAAATTTTTAAACACCATTGAAAATGGGATTGACCTATTCAACCCCTCAGCCCCCCCCCCCCCCCCCCGGGGTCAATCATGATGTTCTAACACCATGTAAAGGAAACTTTCATTATTATTTGATTAGGATGACTGGTTGATTATTTTAAATCTTCAAACAAAGCCCACATATATATATTAAATAGATGTTATTGGGATGACTTACTTATCAAATGAGTTATGGGTCCATATGACTCAACTCAAACTCTGCTTTTTAGTTTAGATTCACGTCTAAATATAAAATGCAGAGCGTTTTCTATGTTCAGGCACAAGAGTTCTATGTAGGACTCATTTTATGAAGCTCGAAACTGATAAAATATTTTATTTTAATTTAGATCTAACAATTTTTCACCTCAATTTGATGTATCTTGACATTTTCTAAACCACTCAACCTCTTTCCCGATCTTTTCGACATTGCTATCTTTTGTTTGTAAGTGTTATGTCAAAATTGGATTAAAACAATGCAACGGAAGCAATCAAATAATAAAACAAACATCCACAGGAAGATAACACAAGTTTTACGTGGTTTGGCTAAGACATATATCCACGGACAACAATCGAGTAAGTTCCACTAATATAAAAAACTGCGATACAAATACAAAATTTTCCCTCACTGCAAATCTCTCTCTCAATACAAAAGGGCCCAACCAAATTTCATCTCTCTATTTTTTTCTCTTTTCTATCACAAATCAAACTCTCGGTGCCAGCCACCCGAGACGCCAATCCTCTCGATTTCTTCTTATACAAAAATTTCCAACGAAAGAAGATAGGAAAAAGAGTAAAGTTTCCAAGTTTCTAAAAACACAAGATCCGGAAATCAAAGATAATTTCGAAATTCAAGTCGAGCCAAATATTCAACAATACGGACTCAAGAGACTAAACTTTTAGTTTTGCAACATCCAAACTATTCATTCCCAAATACTCAGACACATCAATTTGCTAATCTGTTACACTATTCTTGTCACTCTTTTGTCAAACTCAATTTGATTCAATCAAGTAAAAGAAAACCATTAATCTGGTGAAGGTTGTGGGAAAATTAAATCCCCCTCGAGCTCTTTCCTTATTCCCTCAACTGGAAATCCAAATCAATACAACAAAATCATGTTCACTCCCATTGTTTTCTTTTCATTCTTGTTGTTCTCTTCTATTTCTTGCTAAAGACAATTACCTTTTTCCTTAGAGCAATCAAAATGTAAATGAATTTTTTTCACATTTATGGATTAATTCAGGACTTGGGTAGGGGCACTCCTTTTAAAAATGACCTGAAGAGTTGAAGGGCTTCCCTTGGTTTGACCAGGGGAACTTCATGTCCTGCACCTCTCACTGTTGCAAAGGTGAGCCCTTCATAAACCTCTGTCCAACCTCCCACCTTCAAAGATGACAAACATAGCATATCAATTTTCATTCGATGTGATCAATGTAATTACTAGAGCTACTAAGAATCCAATATGAGAATGATACTGAAAACAAGATGTCTTAAGAATGTTATCTTGAATTGTTAAACATTAAGTGCAATAATCATCTTATCTTAACCAGAATTTTTTTTTGTGAGACATGGTTTTAAGTCTCAAAATGTAGCATCTTGATGCATGAGCATTCACTTCAACATCAAAGAAAATTAAAGCTCAATGAATCAGTGATAAAAATAAGAAAAAACAAGTTTAGAGAAGGCTCAAGATCATTAGATTAAGCTCAAACTTGTGGAGGAAGGGCTCAAGAAAATAATGTTTGAACACTACCTTTAAGCATAGTCCTTTGTTAGCCCCAAGGTTTTAACCTACAGGTATATGGGTAATTTTAATGATAACAAAACATTATCAAGGTCCAAGGCTCAAAGAAGACTTGTATTGGATATCAAACCATTGGATAAATTGAAGATTAAGTACTCGTGGACATCAAAACAAAGCATTGAACATCAAAAGGCTATTGGACTTGAAGACTAGAAGATCAAAGATCAATGTAGATCAAGTTTGAGTCCATAGAGTTGAGAATGAATGTTTGAACTATATTTGTAAAGTTGCTCAAATTTTGAACGTCATGACTCAACCTGAATTAGGTGGACTCTAGGACCTTAAGACTACCTCGAACACATTTCTATAGGTCCCTAGAATTTTGACCAAGTCCCCATGTTGAATACATCTTGTGGACTTCAAAGAGGCTTACAGCTGAAAATGCAAATTTTGAGAATTTTCAGGCGACTGCTAGGACTAAAACAGTCATCCGAAATGTGCAAAAAGAGCACTCTAAGCCTCAGATAAGAACAAGCAACCGGTATACTAGAACGGTCAACTGAAAACATGCATACAAAAAAATTGCTCTCAGTTTAGATTGGAACTTAAGTTGGAAGGTCAAATTTGGAAACTTTCGGGCGCCCGAAACATTGTTTCGGCTAACCAAAATATGTGGCGATGGCTCTTTTAAAGGCATTAATTGCGTTCCAACGGTCATCAAATTTGAATTTGATATAAATGCAAGCCTTAATGAGCATTCAATCTCCACAAAACACTTGAACATCTTGAGATTAAGCAATCAAAGTCCTTTGTGCCAAAAAACCCCAATACTTGCAAGTCATTCCTTGAGCCTTTCTTGTTCTACATTTGAGCAACTCTTAGCCATGTTTGTACATCTTATAGAGTTATTCTTGAGCTTTAAATTTGTAAATCAAATCCTCTCATACTTTTTGAGAAATTTGTAGAGGTTTGGTGTAACCATGTCGAAGAAGAAAGGTGTTTTCTACTTTAGACTGAAGAGAGATGTTATCTACAATTGTAAAAGGTTTCAGATGTTGTCTACAATTGTAAAAGATTTCTTCTCCACTCTTTAAGAAGAAGCTAAGTGCATTGAATCATCAAATGATGTACTTGAGGCGAGGACGTAGGCGAGGAAGCCGAAACTCGTAAAAATCACCGAATTCAATCTCTCCATCTTTTCTCATCTACTCTTATTATTTGTGTTTAGTTTTTATTTGCTTTATATTTTATTCTTTCAATTGGTGTAATTTGTTAAATAGAAAAAGTTTGCAAAGACCCAATTCACTCCCCCCTATTGTGTCGTTGTTTGAGTAACATCCTTTATTTTCATGAAAAAAATTAAATGCCTAAAAGTTCCCCAATTTGAAAGGAATTTAGTAGTAAAATGACATTTTAATTGACCACGACCATTGAGCTATGGGCCTATAATAGACCTGGCAATGGGTTGGGTCGGGTCTTATTCAGATTTAGGCCAACAATTTTCAACCCGTTACTTACTTGTTTATTAAACGAGTTAATAGTTTTGGTCACAAAATTGAGAGAGAGGTTGGATGTCGACTCCTTTTTCATCTTTTAGTTGGTTTTTCTATAATCATAGGTGTTCCTTAGTGCAACACATCTTCAATAGATGATACCATTGATTAAGATATTTGGTGAGGTCCTATCTCCCTCCATCACATATAACAGTACTTTCTAGTCAACTTATAAAGACAATTTATGAAGTTTACAAATCATGTTGAAGAAAATACTTTCTTTCTCATGGCCACATTGGCTTACAAACTCATCACCTGCAAAATTCCATATATGCATATGATATTGACAATGGATAGAACTTGGTTGCTAATTTACTGACCTGGTTTTTAACATACCATGGATACCATGGAATTTTTGTTGCTAAACGGAGTTGTGCTAGTGAAAATCTTGTTGCAGTAACTGGCACTACTGAATCAATATCGCCGCTATATCAATCATATTAAGACAATGAAATCAGTAATTCATGACAACTAACAAGAACATGATCGAATAGGTAATAAAGTAGAGAAGGTTGGAATAATAATATGTGCCACAAACCTGAAAACCCAAATCCTCAAACCGGCAGCAATAAGCTCCCGATAAATGGCCAAAACCGAAACGGCAGTATCATTCCAATTGCGGTTTAGAGTTTCACTGTAGATTAATATATGTAACTCTTGTGAATGATCAAGTCAAAATTGAGCTGAGGGCTAACATCACATGCTCTCATAATATTGGAACATCCTCACAAAATTTCAATATCTTTCTTGTGAAGCATGGAAAGAAGTTGTAGATGCATAGGTAGGTAATTGGATTAGTTTCACTTTAATCAAAATAGTTAATATGGATTGGTTTCATGCTTGCAATTGATTAAGAATCATTTGTATATAAATTATTTGGTGATAGAAAAAATATTCTGAAATTGTAATCTTATTAGTATTTGATGATGTGGCAACTTCTTTGATTGAATATCATTTCTAGAACTCACATGAATAATCATTCGTGGCTTGGCACAATTCTATGTATATATAGCATCTTTCATTTTAGAAATGGTTCACAAATTTGTTTTATTACTTATTGTAACTGAACAACATGTTAGGATAAGTAGAATTCGAGTTTGATTAGGATTTTGAGTTTGTGTTAATATCTGGTTAAGAGATAAAATTGGTTCAACAATAGTTCAGAGTTTGAGTTCATCTATAATGTCATATATATATATATATATATATATATATATTTGAATATAATCGACCAGTCAATCAAGTTTACTTACGAATTTTTTCTTTTATCTTCACATGGTATGTAAAGCAAATGCTCTTGTATTCCTTTCTCCCTACAGTGATATTATTGAATCAGAGAGAGGGAGGATTATGCTAGTCTTGCATTCAGTTTGCCCACCAACTATGTTGTTGCACTGGGGTTTGTTCTCCCTCCCTCGCCACCAAGTTTTTTCCACATGTCACTGCCTCCAATCTGTCACTACTCGTGCTCTATTTAGGCCTTTTAGAGCACTTGATTAATTCTCGAGATATATGTATGTCTCCTTACTCAGTTGCAGACTGGCTGCAGGTGGCGAGCGTCCATGAAAAAATGAATATTGAGAAGAGAAACGCAAGAACATCAGTGGGTCGTGATCTATGTGTCGTTACCGTGGCTGTCGAGCATTGATTTTTTTTTTTTTTGGTTTTAATCAAATCAATACAGTGCAAAGAACGATTGTGAGGACTAATGGATATATGGCTCCTCCCTCGGCCGAATAATTGTTACTGGCAGAGGGAGATGAGAAATTGATGAATCTAAATTAGGACCCTAGGATCGAACCATGCTCTGATATCATGTGAAAATAATAATGCTTGGTCTTTCTCACAAAAGGAGAGATCACATCATTTATTTATAATTAAATCTAATACATCTGGATAAGGGAAATTCAAATAACAAGATGAGTGGAAATTCAACATAAAGAGAAATATAAACAAAATTAAATTCAAAATCTAACTCTAATGTGAATGGCTCTTTGAGATGGAGTGAGAATCGAACTCAGGACTTCCATTTCTTGAAGCACGTTCTTGACCATCACTCCAACCCCTTTAAGTTTTCTAAAATATTTTTTTATCCATCCTAATTCTAGTATTCTTATATATCACGATCATGAAGTGGAGCCCACTTGTTTCACCATGGTAAAGAAATATGTCCATTAGCGAAATGCTATGAAAAATAATGTAATGCTCTGAGACGGTTAGAGATGTAATTTCTTATGTTCTTAAGGGTAGTTTAGTCTTTTTATACTTAGGGTTTTGTGTGTTGTATATAAATACTCTCTTTGTACAAATCTTTGATTATTATTGCATTAATGAAAGTTATCAGGGTATTAAACTTTACTTGCTGACATGAGAGCTTCTATTTCTACTCTTACTCCAATATACTGTGATAATAAGAGTGCTATTCAAACTGCACATAACTCAATCTTTCATGAGTGTAACAAGCATATTGAGTTAGATTGTCATTTTGTGCAACATCATCTCCAACTTGGCACACTTTCTCTCCCATTTGTCTCTTCTGCAATGCAACTCGTTGACTTCTTCGCAAAGTCCCGGACTGTCACACTTCCAGTTTCTTCTTACCAAACTCTCGATATTCAACAGTGTAATATGGCGCGTTTGAGGTTGGGTGTTAGAGATGTAATTTCTTATGTTCTTAAGGGTAGTTTAGTCTTTTTCTAGTTAGGGTTTTGTGTGTTGTATATAAATACTCTCTTTGTACAAATCTTTGATTATTATTGAATTAATGAAAGTTATCAGAGACTTGAACTTTTGTGCCATCTAACCTACAAACTGATGTGTTTGGGTGCAAACGGGTCTATAAAATCAAATATATGACTAATGCCATTATTTATAGATGCAACGCCAAACTTGTGGCCAAGGTATGATGAGATGTTTGAACTGATTGTAAAGCCAACCACAATCTGAATTTTTCTCTCATTAGCTATTAGCAATAACCCCCAATAGAGACTGGTACAATTCAATTCAACATTTTGTTCGTTTGAATTTGATTGTGTGGTAGTTCTAGTTTTTGGAGTAGGTTTATCGTTGGGTGAACTGCATTGCTGGCGCTCATCGGCAATCCTTTCTATGTTTTGTTTGCTAACCCTAGGTCTCCTCTAGAGAAAGATTGAAAATGACTAAGTGATCAAATTGTAACCAAGAAGGTGAGTTGCCGTCTGACTCTGAGTGAGCGCCCCTCTTTGTCTATCCTTCATATCCATCTCATATTTGTAATCTTAAGAAAGTTATCTATAGGTTAAAGTAATTTCCTAGTGCATAGTTCACTCGACTTAGCACTTGTCTTTCCGAGCTAGGATTTCATAGATCCAAAGCAGATGACTCATTGTTTCATCAGTTAAAAGGTGCTTCTATGCTTATATATGTGCATAATATCATTCTAATTGTCATTAATGTCTATGATCTAAATGAATTTATTACATATCTGAATTGCCATTTTACCAGATCTGGTACCGCTTTTCCTATTTTTTTAGTTATTGAAGCTCCCTTTCTTGATGTCAGTTTTCTTTTATCATAATCAAAATATATCTTGGATCGTTTTGTCAAGTCCAAAATGGTTAATGTGACAATCCGATCCTACCCCATCACAATATTGTCCGCTTTGGACTCCACGGGCTTTCACGGCTTTGCTTTGGGCCCTAACCCACTTGGCCAGGCCCAAAAAGCCTTGTAATGGGGAGGGGCTTGCCCCCTCATATAATGCCCCCACCACCCAAGTCCACAACCGATGTGGGACTTTTGGGTGGGGTATTACAATCCACCCCCCTTAAGACCAGAGCCATCTCCGGCTCTGTCACGTCACACTGACAAGGGGTCCACACACACATAGGCATGCAACGTCATGCAAGTAGAGCCCACACAATCCGAGTGTTGAACCGTACTCACACAATTGTCAAACGATATAATCATGTTATCAAGATCACAATACAACTCATATAGATGTGTTTATCTCGATATCATAACCATGTCATCTACATCCACCGATATACCACAGTTATTAGATATTCAGTCATCATCTTCATCAACTAAAGAGTGCAACGTATCATCCTATCAAGTTTCGTCTTTCCTGGTATAGTGACATTTCCAATCCAAAATACTCTTACCCATCTAATTCCGGTGTGAGACTTATGAGTACCTTATCCTTTACTTTGGAATAGTGTAGTAGCTTGTCAGTGTATAGCATAGTGCGTTCGTCTGACGCTCACTACAACCCGCCCAACCACACTCATCTCCTTGGATTCTTAGATCTAGGTCTCGCTCCCATTTTACCGAGAACAAGCTTGCTTACACTTTGAGTCAAACTTTTCATGTGAGCTCTATTTCTCGCAAGTCATTAATCACTTCCATCGGTAATTTTTCAGACGATGCCATTTATGAGACACGATATCACACGCAGATAATCCGATGCAACTTATCTCATCTAGCCCTCACATTGCGGTTTATCTCGTGGATTATATCTCCCTACATACATCAATCGGCAATCTCATGACCAGATTTACGTTATCATAAATTCCAAGATCACCCACATGATCTATATCACTTATGCATATTAGAATAACATGACACAGTGGTTCGTCAAACAGCCAACCCTATTGTTTAAAATATACCATGTCCTACCACATGTTTATTTTAAGTCTAAAATAATGCGTGTATGATTAGATCCTGAAATCCTAGGCACCTTGTGGTCCAAAAAAATCAACCCTTTTATGCACTCAATGCCCTAAACCATGAGTTTTCACAATCATATCCCTCAATAGCATCAATCCTTATGCACAGATAAAATCATATCTATCATATGCGAATAACCATTGTCCATAATCCATATCCATTGGGTCCTAAAATATCACGGAACTCAATGATATGTACGTGGAACTACCCAGTCCATTCTTAACTCCATTCTGTTCGATCTTTAGTTCTTTACCTATAGATCTGTCTATCCTTCATATGTGGCAATCCATCAGGTGCACACACAACTTCAATAAAATGTATTTCTATGTCCAAACAACATTTATCATGCACACATATTGTAATCAATTTTGTGCATAGCGCACTCATGCATAACATAGCAATAATAAGACATACTCACATGTGAAGGGATCTTACCCCATTTGACGGGTCAGGCCAGGTTCTTTATAGTATGCGACTCTCAGCTCTGAATCTAGAACCAGTAAGCGTCATTGGTCGTGCTTATGTCATATCACAATATCTTGTTTAGATAAACCATATACATCCAACAAATCATCACTACATTGCAACTACATATCTTAGCATGTCAAAAAAAATCTCAATCATGTTAGTCACACATGTCATTTCCTGATGCGGACATCGGTGTTCAAGAAGACGAAATCGTCACATTGGCGTTGGACTTCTATGACACATTCCATCGAAAGACCGACGGGAATGAGTTCTTTCAGTTCCAAGAAATCCAGCCCATGAAGCCCAAGAGCTCAGTTGGTGTCTGGCCCAAGAATAGGCCAGCATAACAGGCCCAGAACAGGCCCAGGCCCAAGAAGAGGCCCAATTAACAAAGAGAATCAGCTGTTCGGTGGGTTACAAGACAGTCCTAATCAGCTTAGGACTTAATTAGCAATTGTTTAGGAAATATTGTTTGAGTACTACTAGCTTTAGGATTATTTTTAGTTTTAATATTAGTAGTTGTTTTCAATTAGAACTGTGAGGGTCGGATGGAAAGTTTTCCTATCCTGTTTTCAATCGGTAGAATGGATTATAAATTCAGTTGTAAACAGCCTTTAGAGGCACGGAATATTTTTTATGAATCAAATTCAGTTTTCCTTTTAGCAAAACAGGGTGTTTTGTGGAGGTATTTTACTGCAGTACAGTGCAGGTTTTTGTCTAAAACCAGGTTAAATCCTGGTGTTTTTGGTAGCGTCACAGCTGTACAGATTGCTGATTCGTTGGAGTACTGCACGATCAGGCCCATCGCAAACAGAGGAGCTGTGTCAGTTAGTAGCTGCTGCAAGTACTCAGGCAAGACAGTAAGGACGGTGGTTTTGTGTCTCTGTTTGGAAACAAACAAGCAATACAGAGAAGTCTGAAGAGGCTCGGACCGTGTGGGAAGCAATCTCCATCTTGGTCTTTTGCTGCAAACAGCCAGCAGTTCCTGTTAAAGTCAGGTTCAGCTCCAAGTGCAGACGACAATCTGCACATCTTCTAACCAGAGACCAGTTCGGGCAGCAAGGTGTTTGCACAATTGCCACTGAAATAAAGTATTTGTCTCCAATTTTTTGAACCAGCGAGCCAGCGTTTCTTCTTGGGGTTAGTACTATCATTCATTTACCAGTGTGAATTCGGTAGGATTCTTGTATCGCGCACAAATTATCCAAGTTATTGTCAAGCTTCCGCGTAGCGATCGGGTATTCGACAATTTATTTGTCTTAGCCTACATCATTTCCACATGAAAAGAATTCACTAATAAATCAAACATCCAAGTAAAACAAAGTTCTTGTACTTCCTTTTATTCCATACTAATAACTTGATCGTGTATACTTATACTACAGTCCGACTTCCTCTAAGCATGAATCAAGAGATGGTTTTAATTTATTCGCAAATTCAACACCCGTGAATGGACGACCAAACATTCGTCCCTAGAATAATTCAAAGTGACATGACTAGCGGACACCCACTTGAATTCTTATCATCATTGACTCATCAAAACTAACATGATCTCCATTATGGCTCACACTCAATTCTTTACGATTTCCTTCTTTAGTGGGGATTCTATCTCCAAGGGTCATTCCCGACCTTAGGTTTTCATTACCATTGAACCCTCTGTCTATCAATCTTATCACAGTATTCAACCATGAACAACTATAATCCATAATTCAATTAGGAGAATAAACAAAGGTTTCAACCATAGAGATTACTCTTCTAATAACATAAATTCTTTTTTCTCATATCAAGCCAGATATCCACGTGACAAAGTTATGGGTTTCCTGCACCAAGTAATCGTACTCTTGTATAATCCGTGTCAAAGCTATGGCTCAATCAAAAGTGGAAGATTCTTTACAGTAATCGGAATATCATTCATGATTTGCAGTGTATTTTCCCTTTTTACTTTGGTTTTGAGTGAAGAACCCCGATACTCCTGTCATGCATGTATAACATCGTTATTTAATTAACATATAGGCATGCATAAATTCACCACACCTTAAACGATGAGAGTCAACTTATTTCCATAATATTCGGTGTAGTTGCATAAAATAAGTTTTTTCGCTTCTTCCTTATACTTATGATAACATTTCTAATTTTCCACACCTTCTACTACTTATCCCTGGCGAAGCTCCTAAGTAATCTTCAGGGTCTTGGGAGCGAGGACATTGTTTAATCAAGTGATCCTCCTCTCCACAATTGAAACACTGCTTCCTTTTTTTCTGAGAACAGATTTCAACCTCATGACCAGGTTGCTTACATCTATAGCATAATTTTTTCCTCTGATTGCGACTTCCTATCAACTTTACAGGTAGGCGGTACTGTCGGAGAATATGGTCTCGAAAGAGATACTGAACTGGCTCCTTTTCCCCAATTACTGGAGCTAGTTTTGCCACCATTATTCTTTCGAGGGTATTAAAGGTGCTTCTTATAACACTAAAGGCATCTTTCACTGTCTGATTCATGTCTTCCCGCACATTTCCAACCTGAGTGTGTAGCCTGTTACTCTGGTGAATTAACATATATGTAAAAACAGTTAAAACATTCAATCATTACAAAGTACATCACAAGTACATTACAGACAAAGTCCGTAGTACTATAATATCGAGTTCTTTTCCCTCCCTAAGAAAATCAATTTCCACTCAATGAGTTTTCTCAGGCTTAACTGGCCTCAAAGCCTTTCTTTTGAAATCTACACCCTCCAACCTCAACTCTTACAAGGGGTTATCACCTTTAAACACTTGGATTCCAAGTATCTACTTGATATTAAAATCACACCACTCACCAATTCAACTTCTCTTGTCTTCATATCAATAAGGAGTTATCACTGCCAAATAGTTGTTCAAGATTTCATTTTGACAGTAAAACCACATAACTTCCCAAAACAATGAGATTCAACCTCACGTCAACTCGAATTTCTATCTTCCATTCTTCCCTATTCCAAAATCAAGGGAAAGAATCCAAAATCAACCGATCAATTGCACAGTCCGAGATTTGAATCAATGCTCTGATACCAAGTGTGACGACCCGACCTTACCCCATCACAATATTGTCCTCTTTGGGCCCCACAGGCCCTCACAGCTTTTCTTTGGGCCCTGGCCCACTTAGCCAGGCCCAAAAGGCTTTGTAATGGGGAGGGACTTGCCCCCTCATATAAAGCCGTCACCACCCAAGTCCACAACCTATGTGGGACTTTTGAGTGGGGTATTACAGTTAATGTCAAACCAAATACAACTCAAGTAGTAGCTGGGTCCAAGTTATCCAAACATGATGGTGACCCACTTCATGATGTCATTTAGTATCGAAGCATCGTCAATGTTCTCAAATATCTAACTCTTACAAAATTGGACATATCATTTTTGTCAATCAAGATCCCAATTTATGCATAACCTAGCCACCACCCATGGCCAACTCTACATCAGGGAAATTAATTTCGGCCTATACGATATGTATCGACCATACCATAGGAATATCGGCTGATATTCGATTCTATCAGTTTTTTTTTTTTAAAGAAATAAAAATGAAATATCGACAGTGGACCCAGGCCGATATTCGCCCATATCGGGCCATTATCGGTCCAGATATCGACCGATATTTTCGATTTCAATTTTTTTTCCGTTCAAAATCAGGCCTCATATCATTTTTTTATTTTTTTAAATTAGAAAAAATAAAATATAAAAAAATACCCGATATTTTCCAAAAAAAAAAAAGAAAAAGAGGAGAGAGATGTTATATCAGATATCGGCTGAGATCTCAAAAATATGAGATTTCAACCCCTGCTCTACATATTTACACTACCTTGAAACAATCATGACTTGTGGTCTTCTCATTCAACCATCACATTCTTTAATATTACTAACTTCTTCAATGCCACTTGAACTAGTAATCAAGATGATAGGAGGTTTCTTGGGCCTAATGTTATCTTATGGAACTCTAAGAAACAACTAATATTTGTTGGGTTGATATCTTGTAGACTGCTGAACCATACAAACCTCATTTATATCTCTGTGATTGCTTTTGTGTTTTGCCACGTCATATTTTTTTTTTTTTCAGAATAGTTGCTTGTTCAAGTACTAATGCAAAATTCAAATGACTTGTCAATACTACAACAAAAAAATATCTTAGTTTAAAACTCTACTATGTGAATGGAGAGTTTTCTTGTTTAATCCCCTGATTCTATAGGGTGATGATCTCAATGCTATATCTGCCATATATTGAAGTCAATTACAACTTTGTTGGAGAAAAAATTGCTCTAAGATATCGAGTTGGTACTAATATTAAAATGAGTCTGAACATTTTAATCAAAAAAATATTTTTAAGAAATTAATTTCTTCCCCATACTTCTAATTGAAGTGAATGTCAAAGTAAATAACCTTTCACATCAGTTTTTGAAAGAAACATAATGAAACCCTTTAGTAATCCAACATTCAATTGAATCTAAATACGATGTGGATCCAAAGGGATGCTCATCTTTAGATTAGACAATGTGATCAACTGAAACCACATATCACTCTAAGTTGCTCAAGACACTTGGGTTTCTAAGCTAAGTTGGAATCTTTGATTTTTAGATAAGATTGTAGGTGCATGGCACCATAGAACTTGTTCTAAATAATGTCATTTGAAATAAGCATAGTTTAGAATTTTCAATTAGACTGAGTTGACTCGGTCGATTCAACATTTTATTTTATTGGACTATCGATTTAATCTGACCATTTTAAGTCAATTGAATTTCGAGTCGAGTCCAGATCTCATTCTTTCAAATGCCAAAAACAAGTGTACAAGGTACTCAACTCACCTGCAAGCAGTCCATCTATATTGAATTTTAGTAGTGTTGGCATGAAGAGCTCTCTGCACATCCGGCCTGTTGTAGTAGATTTCAGCATACTTCTCAGTACATGGATCATAGCCCGATATTTGTCGAAAAATCTGAATATTGAAAAAAAAAAAATACAAATTCAGCATCAAATGATTTTTATGAATTTTTTTAGTACAAATTTAAAAATGGGAATTATAGAAAAAAATGGAATTTATTTAGGAACTTGGAGGATATTACTGAAGCATAGGCTACCAACCCTCAAAGCCAATTTACTTTATTTTTTATGTGCATTGTTCGAAACATGCCTTACACAATGAAGGAGAAAAAACGAAGGCATTTTTCTTATAAAAGTTGCCTAATGGGGGTCTCAATCTGATCCAGCTAAACTTTAAGGCCCTTGCCTAAAATTCAAACATACATAAGGCCCAAGCCCAGCCTTCATAAAGATAAAAGAAGACTTAATAGATAACGCATGTGCAACTCCTACAGATATAAGATAACCAAGTACAACTCAGAATGAAATCAATTTGGTCTTCTTTTATCTCTAAAATCTTGCTTTATCTCTACAACCCTAGACTTTTTTCTATGACTAAGTACCCGATTAAGCCTCTGGGCATGTGCAAGCCTCTCTATCCACACATACCAGATAACTCTGTAGAGAATGACCTTTTGAAGTAGAGTGAATTCAATTCAGAACTCCCACTTCCTAAATGGGTTCTCGACCATCACTCCAACCCCTCTACAACCCAAGACTTTACATATGCAGATTGGTTCCGTAGATGCACAACCAAATATGGTATCCCTAAGATCTAAATAGTAAATAGGTTTCAAAATACGTTCAGACCACAGGGTGATCAGTGGCCTGGATTGGGACGTCTGCAATCAAATAGTTGAACAAGCCCAAATACATGGGCCCATACCAGCATTTCAAATTCTGGTTCTAAGTACAGTTTTAGAACTTAAAAGAAAAGGGGACTCGGCTTGATCATCATTGTGTGACTCAAGAAATCAGTTTTACCGAGTTTCAGATACAAGTTCCTAATCTTGTAGAAGTCGAGCCCGGCCCATTGAAAGCCCCAACAATAGTGTAATAAGCTAAGCTATGTAGATTGTAGAAGATAAGGGCGAGGTTGATCTTTTAAGGTGATACTTCGAGACATTGAATGGAACAGATACCAGTGAATAAAATCTGAATTTAAATTGTACATTCGTGTACATTGTATAACCCCATGTACTTCGTCCAAATCATCAAAGGTGGTGTTCAACTTTTTTTTTATTCATTTACGGGACATATTTAAAGACTCATTAATTTGCTCATATGGGTGTAGTTCAACTGATTAATCTCCCACTGTTTAAATTGTGAGGTGCCAAGTTCGAACTCTCATGAACTAACTTGGTGTACCCCCGTAGACATTTTATACTGAATTTTCCACAATTTTTCATATGTAAATTAAAAAAAATCTAATTTTATCTTTTAATGTGAATTCGCTCATTCATTTTACCATGCATTTTTCATTTATTATAACTTTCTCTGCTCCTTTGTTCCCTATTATCCAACTTTTAGCTTTAAAAAACATTGCTGCTCTATTTGTTGTCTTATGGAATTGCCCCTTTTATCTAAAGCATACTCTCTTATTTCGCACGACAATTCTACTTTGTCTATATTTTCTATCTTGCACTGATCTTATTGGGTACATTCAAATTAAAACGTCTACCTATCTCTAAATTTAAGTTTAAATATCTAAATTTATCGCAATATTATATTAGGCCGCTATCAATTTTTACCGATTCTCCTACAAAATTTTCAATTTCATTAAAGTTGCACCCTTTGTATTTTACTTTCTCTTTTATATTAAATTTCAAATTTACTCATCTTCACAACTTTTACGATTCGAGCAACATAAGACTTTTCCGCAAAGCTTTTAGAAAAGAAAAATATACCTTATACATACTGGCATATGATCGATGGTCTATATTTATCAATTTTTTTTTCTTTTAAACTGATACTATTATTATCATATTTTAGACCAGGAGTAGAAATATCGTTTTTTGAAGATATCGGTCGAGATATCAATCAATACCTTTCTCTCTCCTCCTTTTATTTTTTTCCAAATATCAGTTGGGTTTTTTTTATGTTATCTTTTTCTGATTAAAATAAATCTGAACGAAAAAATCCTAAATATTGGCTAATATTTGATCGATATGAACAAATATTGGTCAAATATAGGTGGCAAGAAAAACTAATATTGAAATTTAGAAAAAATGATTTTGTGACTGATATTTATGATATCTATCGACCAATATTTATATCTATGTTTTAAAAATTGGCCACCATTCATCATTACTAGTCTTTATTGCTACTGCTAAAAAAAACAACTAAATTACCTTATTTGTTGGGCGGAAAGGCAAGCGGAGCGTCTGCCGAGTGGTAACGGTACCGGTATCATCAGAATTGTTACAAGGGGGTGCATATATGTTATATTGGTCAATGTCTCCAAATTCTTGATCCATGGCATAAGAGTACAGGCTGTCGCACGAATTAGATTGTTTCTGTTTGCGAAAGTCGCACGTGCCAAGGAGTTTCTTATACGTTTTATCCGATATCATTGCATGGCTCCACCAGTATGTGATGGTTCCGATATTGTCGTAGTAGTTATCTGTCACAGCGTTACCAACCTGAAACGGAAAGTTCTTTATATATCAATTCATGGAGGAACCCATATTATTCATCAAATTCACAAATATACATGGACGTTTAACAGTTTTTTTTTGCAACATGTTTAATAGTTAAAAGAGAAATGATCAAATCCAATTAAGTATGGACCTACAAATGGGTTTAGATAATTGAATAAGATGGGTTTGACATTAAATGAGGAATTTCTAATCGGGTTTGAGTGTTTGAATAAATTGGTATGAACTTTCAACCACAATCTTTAAATTAATTTTTTTTAAAGAATCTAAAAAGTAAAATCTGAAAGTTTTACACTCATTTAGAGGTAGTGATTCAAAATTTACCTCAACTTTTTTTTTTTTTTTTTGGAACATGGGTATTCTCACCATGTATTAGAGGTGAGAGTAATCCCACAAGTATATATAAACCTCTAAATCTACACATTAGTTAAGTCAATGAGGTGTAAACAATCCCATAAAGAGTGGCTCAGAGGGGTTTGAACGTAAATCAAAATCAAGATCTCCTTTTATAAGAAGAGCTTCTTGATCGTCAAACCAACCTCTTGACCGTCTGACCAACCCCTTCTCAATTATTTTGCAAACTAATTCACAAGAATAATTTCTCTAAATAAATAGTCCGATTTTGGACTACAACTATGAAGAAAAAAGACCATCATTTCTCTTCTAAAGGTAAAATATATCAACTAAGTAGTTTCACAAGTAATAATAATAATAATAGCTGAAATTACCATAAATCCTTTAATATTAATGGGATGCTTGGCCCTGGCATTGTATGCAACAATTTCTCTGGCCAACTGAGGCACGTAGTGACCTGCATAGCTCTCACCAGTCAAGTAAATCTCTCGATTCCTGTAGCGTGGGAAACGATCCAACCATCGAATCAGGAACATCAACGAGTCCTTGGCTGAATCACAACCATCCATTTCAATTTTAAATTAATCAGCTTACATCTTATCAATCATAGAGAGTATTTTTATTTATGATGTCATGCATGTGTAAATTAAATAGAAACCTAACAAAGGAAAAAAAAATCAAATGTGGGACATTTGCTAAAGATGTCACTTTGATCAACCGTCTCTCTTGTTGGGTTGGGCCATCAAAGGTTTCTTCTTAGTCTCAACCAACCAAGAGAAAATTTAGTTTGATTGTATGTTCTATAAATAATTATTGAATCTGTAAATAATAGATATCGAAATTGTGATCTAACCGGTGCGCCCGTCTCCGGTATTAAGAAGATCGGAAGATGTGTTAGTGTAGGAAAATCCGACGCCTGCCGGAGTTTCAAGGAAGAGAATATTAGCAGCAAGGTTCCATGAATACTTGTTCAGGTAGAGACTCGAACCAGCCTTGTGTAGCCGGAAAGGCCCAATTTCTTCTGATGCACCATAAGCCACGGACGAGCATCCGGGACCTTAATGTAAATAAAAAAAGATATCAATATCATCATAATCATCGTCGTCAACAACAATAATAATAATAACAATTGCTTGGAATCTGCATTTTGAATACAAAGTAGGATGGAAACTCAGAAGGGTCGGGCCAGATTTAATAAATCCAATCTAACTGATGTCAAAAGTTATTGAACCCAGTCCGAATTTCTAATCCGAATTACTCAACTTGAATGCTGGCCTGGCCCGATTTGACTAAAGTTTCAGCCCTAATCGCTGTTGTTTTATAACTTGGTGCACTAAGTTTGAATCAGATTACGTTGAGTCGTGTAGGATTGATTTTAAATTTTTTTAACCTAACCCGACCCAAATTTCATGCAAATTTTTCCCCAACTTGACCCAGATAGACCCAAAATGTACAAATACATAATCCAAATCCACTGAATTTTCAGGTGGTATTAACCCGACCCAAGTTTCACCTCTAATAGGAAGATAAATGTCACTGACACTTTGATGGTGTCCATATCATTAACTGTTGCTGCTAATGATATTTTGTATACATGTAATTACTGGCTCACCTCACCTCACCATTTATTGGGTGATCGTCAAGTTGCCACAAATGGTCTTTAAGCAGAAGGTTACTAATTAAAACTAATGACTGTCCCATAGTTCCAATCCATTGTGATGTGAGAACATCTCAGTGAAGAAATTTTTTTATTACAACAGTAATAAAAAAAGAAAGGAAAATATCTTAAAGTTATTATATGTTTTATTATTGTTACTTTATGAGAGTGATCCCAACATTTCATTCGAAAGGCAAAGATAACTTTAAATGGCACTATTTTAGATCATTAGGATCTAAAGTCTTAAAGATTCATACTGTTTCTTAAATTTTAAATGCAAAGAAAAATATATATTGTGTTCTCTTAGATTTTGTGAAAATTTTATAGATTTTCTAACAGTGAATCTAATAGTTTCATAAAATTTAAAAGTACTTATAATTTAATGAATAGTTTAAATTTTTATGAGATAGAAATGTCTCAAATAATATGATTTGATGTAATTTTTGCTATTAGCATGTCAATATAAGAACATTGTTTATAACAAGGATATCCTCAAACTAATGTGCACCTAAGGTTTTGGTGTAAATGGCCTGATTGTCGCACTTGAGTATATATGGATGATTGGATTTGAAAGACTTTGACTTCTATATGCTATCTATAAAATTTCTATCATAAATGGAAAAGACAAACTATGATTTTTAAGGTCCTCAAAATATTACATTTATCTAATGGTGAAAATTGATCAGATTAGATTAATGAACTTTAAAAGTGAAATTGGTGTCAAATTGGATGCATGTGTCATTCACAGGGAGTACGTGGGTGTGAAGGATATATATATAATACTAATACTAATACCAATAATAATTTCTCTTAAGAAAGTTCCGATCAAACTTTCATGTAAAGTTTGGTGTATGGGGCCACAGCAGGCCTAATAGAATGACCATCATCCAAACTTTAGCCCTACCAATCTAAAAATGTTTGCATCAAATTTAGTGCAAACAGCCAATGGGTGCCTTGTGGGCCCACATAGATTGGAAAGTTTGAAAGGCCTCAACCTGAATTCTGTTCTTAAAAAATTTCATCTTGATTATATAAGAAAAATCATATTTTTACGGGTCTCAAAATTTTATATTCTCTAAAGGTAGAAATTTATTAGGTTAGATCAGTAGACTTTGAAGATCAAATTTGTATAAAATTAGGTATATATGCAATTCATGGCAAGTAAGGCGGGTGTGAATGGAGTAAAAGATTAATGTGATCTATTATATGCTCCATAATCCAAATTTTGAATTAACTAGATAAGTTTCCATCTTCAGATAAATATGAAATTTTAAGATCTTAATAAATATAATATTTCTTATTCAATCAAAATTAAATTTAATAGTTATCATATATAAGTCAAGACTTTGGAAACTCACCTACCCATATAGACCTAAGTAAAATCATCAGACTGTTTGCACCAAACTTTAATGCATAATTTGCCGGTGATCTTATAAGAGTGGTGCTGTGTTCTAAATTTTTCAACTCTACTCCACCAACATCATTGAGGAGTGAGGAGTGAGGAGTGAGGAGTGAGGAGTATACTGCACGCCTCTGTCCATCAATGGACCCCCAACTCAGTTCACGCCTATAAATGAATGTATCACCCAATCTCCAATAGGACATAACTCATCAAAGGGTGCTGCAGGAGTGGTAGTTGGTGCTCATTTACTTTTGCGTCTGCAATAATATCTCTTTCACTTCTCTGTTTTAAGCTATAAATAATAAAATATTCAGATGTGATCATGGGCATTGTGAATACCAGCGATATCTCTTTCTTTTTTCTTTTCTTTTTTTCAATCTTTTCTGTTAAAACTGAAAAACATTTGGTTGTAATCAAGACCATCTATTGGTAGGGCTACACATTGGATGGTCAGATAGACTTTTCTGAGATTGAATGTGAGTTCTGAGCCTGCTTATCCATTGAACATGAGATCAAGGGTTTAGATCTTAAATCCATGTTTGAGTTCTACCCACTGAATACAAAATATCTCTCTCTCACACATTCATGAAATTTACATGTTCATTTCTTTCCATAATGGGATCTTTTGCCATTTTCTTAAGAGATCTGATGCACTCTATTAGGAAAGAATGAAAAGGTCCATACCACTCTTGACAAATGGACATCATTTACATGGCTAAATCAACTGTTGGCGACGTTTTATCCGTGGGAGAGCTTCATTTGATAGAGATTGTTAGGGTGCAAATGAGAGTTCCACATTGATTATGAGAGAAAAATCTAAGGACTTACAAGAAATTGAGTTACTCTATCTATCAAGTTTAAATTTTATGAATAAGAGATGGAGATTCAAAAGGATTTTTCTTTAAAAAAAAAAAAAACAAAGTGGTGAGAGAAAATAACCTCCATTTAGCCAAATGACCAAAGGTTTGGAATGTGGAGCATGGACTGCTTCAGTAAGCCAATAGAAGAGTGCTCTACCAGCAGCTTCATTCACTGTAACATAACCAGAAAACTGAGCGAAGGAGACTTTGGGCTGCCCTGGCAGAGCTGTAATTCTGTCAGCTTCTTCTTCTGAGTCTCCTCTTGTATGAATTCCTCTGAAAGTCACAGCTACAAAGGCGAAGGCCAAGTAAGCAAGCACCTCTCCTTTAGCCATGAAACAGGAAGAAGAAGAAGAAGAAGTAAATGGACGGCAGTGATGATGAGGGTGATGATGAATCTATGGTTATAAAAAGCCAATCTGATTTGTAGAAGAGTAGAATTGTGTTATTTTAAGAAAAGTAAATGCGAGAGAGAGCGAGAGAGAGAGAGAGAGAGAAGGTCACATGGTTATGGCATGCCCAGAAAACAGTCCTGGAATCCTCCATTAAATCCTCCTGTATTTATATCACCCTTTGACTGCCTCGCCTTATCTTCTTTGTCATTTCTTCGTGGGTCATCAACTTATCCACTATCTCATTACTATGCCTCTCTTGCCATTCATGTTCAACAACATCTATATTTATTTTAATTTTTTAATATACTTAAAATTGTATTTTATTAAAAATAAAATTAAATTTATAATAAAAATATTAAAATTATCTTTTTATCCACTTATCATCATTTAAATAGTAAAAATATATACTAACATGAGTTTCATAAAAAAACTATCATTTTTCTACAACTCCTATATTTAACATTTATAACATTTGTCAGCCCATTGTGTAAAGCTTTTAAAAGTTTTTTTTTTTATTTTTACAAAAATACACTTTAATATGACATTTTTTATATACATAAGAAAAACCCTTATTATATATTAATATTAACATGTATATATTGGCATTTTATGAATTACACAATAGATAACAATCAATCCAAAGGAGTTAGAGTAATGGTTAAAAATCCATCAGAGAAAACAGGAATTATAAATTCTATTCTCACTTTAAAATTTACATAATATATGTAAATAAAGAAATTTGTACATGTCTCATAAGTTAATCAAGTGCTTCAGAGAAAATAATAAATAAGAATTATAACCCTTATTTCTTTTTAGAAAAAAAATGCATTTTATGGTTGTTCTAATATCAGCAATTAATAGTTTAAATGTTGTTGTTGCTGTTTATAATTTGATGCTAGTCACTGTTACCATTGACTTGTTTTAATTCTGTATTTAATGAATTATATGACTTGTTTCAGCTTACGCTTCCTCCCTAATTATTTTATGCTTTGACCAACTTCTTTCCATTTGACTTCATTGATCTTTCATGCTATTTCTTAATCTAATTAAATCGAACATTATCATAAAAAGCCTTTATTGCTTACATTTACAGTTACCTAGTTAAGAACGTGATTAATAATAAATAATGTCTCTGGGTCAAGATTTAATATAATTATATTTTCACCCTCGAATGAGTCATAAATAATGTGTCAACTCTATAATTTTGTGAGAGAGAATATGTGGTTAAGTATAAAATTGAATGATGTTTAACTTCATTTTTGATATAATATATCTAGATCACATTTTGGGGAAAAGATGTGAAAATAAAAATCATTTTCTCATTGCAATTATTTTTTTAACATTTGTAAGATGGGTATTGGAAATGAGACTTCAGGTAAGTTCAGGAGAGACCATATTAAAAGTCACAACAATTGCTTTTGTATTACCATGTCTCAAAGAGCAATTCCTTTTACATTAAAGATATGTGATCTAAGTAATTCAAAGGGATTGAAGTGATGACTAAGAATATGTCTCGTGAAGTGGGAGTTTTGACTTCGATTCCCACTCCACTTTAAAGGGCTACATAGATCTGTTTAGATGAACGGGTTGTTGGGGCTGCTGCGAACAAGTCCTACATTGGAAGTGTAGAGGGAAATCTAGGGGTTTATAAAGGACTTCGGTCACTCTACCTAACAATCTAGTCTTTTGGGATGGAAGCTCAAGTCCTAAGAAGTGGTATCAGAGTCAGAGCTCAAGATACCTCATGTGGGCTCAGGAGATCCTCCAAGCGAACGGAATGGCCGACGTCGCTCTCTCTGCCGGAGGGCCTCGTTCGAGGGGGATTGTTGGGGCTGCTACGAATGAGTCCCACATTATAAGTGTAGAGGGAGATTTAGGAGTTTATAAAGGACTTCGATCACTCCACCTAATAGGCTATTCTTTTGGGATGGAAGCCCAAGTCATCCTAACACGGGCAGGAGAGGGCAGCAACGCTTGGGCGTTGGATGTGGGCTTTGGTTCCTATTGTTGGAAGGAACAGGGAGGTCGGTAATGGTGACAGATCTCAGAGGTTGAATCGTGGGCAGTGTGCACAGATGAAGGTGTTATGGTTTGACTGCAAAGGCTACAGATCTGGGCTATGGTTTTGTTTAAGTAACGCTCAGTTATGTTCCCTTTCCGTCTTCCTCTAATCGTTGGACTTCGGCCCTTGCAACCGACCCTCTTCCTCAGCCTTTGCACAACACCAGATCTCAGTTTGCATTGCAGATCTCTCTCTGCAGAATTCGAGCCTGCCAAAGGTTGTCCCTGTTCCTCTTCCTCAACCTCTCCAGCACTGTTTGCAGTCCAGTGTTTGCATTTGCAGTTCTCTTCTCGAACCTCTCTTTTGTTGTCCTCTCACCTTGTTGTCAAACTGGCAGTAGTGCTGCAGGCCAAGTTTTACAACCAGCGAGTCCAGTTTGCTCGACACACTTGGCACGTTGATTATGATTTTTGCTTCACTGGCACGTCTTCACCGTTGATCTGCTAATACTCCACTAGATGGTGCCACCTGACCATTGGATTATCTACTTATCAGTTTCTTTTTAGTTTAATAATTGTAAACTCAAGTAGTGAACTTACTTGAGTTTAAGGGGAGATGTTAGAATATATTAGAATTATTATTGGACTAGGAATCCCAGTTTGTGTTAATCTCTCACTTATAGATTGAGTCAGTTTAAGAGTTTTAGATTATTTGTAATTAGAGTTTGAGTGAAATAGTCCTAGGGTTGACTAGAGGCATACAAATGTATTAACATGGTCCTGGAATAATAACAGTTTTATGAAAGTTAACAACTCCTTGTAGAGTTACTCGGTGTGTGTTGGTAGAGACGCTTGCACATATTTTTAGGATTAGTCGGGTGCTCTAAGAGGCCTGGACACCCTGGACATAAAAAAAAAAACATTTATAACCTAAGTAATCATACTCTAACATGACTGATGACCCAAGATTCAACTCGCCATAGATTATGAGTTGATTCATGAACCAACTAGTCTACCCTATGATATAAAGCCAACTTAACTTGACCAATTATCCACATGCCTCAAGGATTAGTCGGATGCTCTTAAAAGCCTAAATACTTTGGTCATAAAAAAAGATCTATCACCTAAGTAACGGACTTATTATACCCTAACATGACTCATGATCCAAGATTCGACTTACAATAGCTTATGATCAGATTCATGAACCAACTAGTCTACCTGTGATCTATAGCCAACTTAACTTGACCAATTATCGGTCCTGGAACTTACTTTACCCATGATCCATGGTTGCACCTACCTTAGTAAAATATCTATAATTCATGACCTAACCCATGCTCCAACTTAGGCCATGCCCCTTAAATCCCAACCATGACACAATTTGATCTAACCTATAACATGGGCTTACCAATCAATGTTTTTTTTTATTTTAGATCATAGGCTTTTGAGAACTTCACCCCCATTGCATTTCTCATTTTGAAATATTTGTTTATTTTAACTAAAGTACTAGTTAAAGTAAATATATACTGTATATACTTATATAATTATTTTTATTCATTTTCATTAAAAGTTAGGTGAAGTTGAGTTATAATCTATGACTCACACACTTACTTGTAGAAAAGAATTTCATTAATGAATTAGTAAAAAAAAATTATTACATCAAAATATTAGAAATTGAAAATTGTAAAAAGATAAAATCTATAGATGCTATTGTTTTATAGAAAAATCATCAAGAAAACTAAGCTCCTATAGATAATAATTGCATACAAATATGGGCAGCAATGATAAACATCACTAGAGCTGATGTGAAATTTGGGCCATTCATTTATGAGAAAATAAGGATTAAATGTTTCAATTCATTCCACTGTGCATCAAACAATTGCTTTTAGCTCCTAGCATCAGAATAACCCTCATGCTTCTAGCAACATTTGATTGATGCTCTATCATCATGGCGGTCATCATTCTTATTGTTAATTAATAATAATTGTTCATGTACTCAATTCCCAACATTATCACTGTATGAGCTGAAATAAGCTTTGAGATAATGGTACTTAAAATATAATCACCTTTCAAAAAAATTGGTACTTAAATATAATCATGTAATCATTAATTTTTGCTAGTTTATGACTTAATCATGATTAAAGTCTTTCATGATTTCTTTACAAAGAATTTTGTTGTGAAAGACACGAAGAAGACATAGTTTATAATTGTAATTGTGATCATAAAAGATAAATATAGCTTTATCATGGTTTAGTATCAACAATGATCCAACTCGTCCAACTGGAGGGGCAAAATGGTAATTTGCCGCTTATTGTTATTATTTTATAAATTGTGTTATTATGTGATTATTATTAGATGATATTATTTTCCTTAATCAAGGATTCCTATTCCTGATTTTAAAATAATTTTATTTTCAGAAAATAGTATTGAAAATCGCTCGTCAAAACCCCAAAAGGGAGAGATAAATATTTTTAAATGATTTTGGAAATGAGAAAATTTTTGAAACAAATATATTATATTAGACTATTTTAGTATGCTCTATTTTATTCTTTCAAACCCCAAAAATGAGGATTTTAAATCGTTTTATTTAACACAAGTTAAATCACGTAAATAGTGTTCAATTGTGAATTTTATTTAAATCTATGGTTTTGATGAGTTTTTAATCTCCAAATTGTTATAGTAATTAAAGTTTTTAAAACCCAACTTATCTGTCAGCTTGGATTATATTTTTCAGCTCTAAAAGTTTTGTTTTAAGTTAAAAATCGAGTTTTTATTAAAAGAGGGGCATTTTTGCAAAATCAGAATTTTTGGAGGACTTATCTGCAACCAACGCCCAAACAGTATGGTTACTGTTCTGGACGTCGGCAGCAGCTGCATGCAACTCCCACCCGGCCTCCTCCGATTGATCATTGGGTTCTGTAAAACTACCCTCAGATCAGCTGGTTTAAACTCCCAGATAATTTCATCTCATCTCTCAGCTCTCTGAGTTTCCAGCCGATCCCTCCCTTGTCTCTGTTTTCCAAAGATTTTTTCTTAACTGTAGCTTAGAGGAGAGATTTTCAAAAGACCGGATTTTCAACCCAGGAACTAACCATTGTGTTTCTCTTTGAATTTTAACTGGTTTAGAATCAAGTAGAAGTAAATTTGGTCAAGTTTTGAGTAAGTAAAATGGTTTTAAAGTTTAAAGAAAAACTTGATTTTTCTTCTATCAGTGTGGTTTTAATATTAAAATCCGATGGCCTAATAAGTTAAAAAACTCCAAACCACTCCCTATGGAAAGAGGACTCACTGAAGAGTCCATCTGATCGGTTGGATGTGAAAACTAAATCCATAATACCCACTGTTTCTGGATTCGTATTTCATGGTGTTGCTGCCCGTTATTGTCTGTTGTTGCAGACAGAGGAGGAAGACGACTCTCGGACGGTCCGACAGTTGTGTTTCGGACTGTCAGAGGGTAACACCCTTAGGACAGTCCGAGAGTGACCTTCGGACGTCCCGAGCTTCATTTAAAAGTCCCGAAGCATCCGAGGCTAGTCATTCTCAACCGGACGTTCCGAGTCCTGTTTGGTAGGACCGAACCCCTCTCGGTTTTACAATCCGAGCTTCACTCGGCATGATTCGAGACACACAGACTGTAATACCTCGGATTTTTAGGTTATCAATATTTATGGAGTTTGCCATTTTAATTGTGAATTAACGGATATGAACCTTAGATGGGTAAGGTATTGGGTCAATGGCCCAATTAAGACCCAATGGTTACGGTATAAGGTTCAATTTAAAGTAAATGGGTAAGGTACATTTAATTGGGTCAAGGTTGTTATTTGGGTCAAAATGCTCAAATGGGACCCAATGGGTTGGGTGACCACCAAGTGAGTCCAAGCTTAATTAGGTTGGGGCTGATTTAAGTTGGAAATGGAATCAAATAATTAAGTTGATTCAAGTGAATTAAATGAGTTGATTTAAAGAAGTGAGTTAAGTTAATTGGATGAGTTGAGTTAAATGAGTTGGATGGGAAGTTAATGGGACCATGATCTTAGATAAGTTAGGTGATAAAATGGAGAGTTACATCTCATGAAATCAAACCTAATGGTTACACGTTGGATGCATGGGAGTGTCATCTCATGGATGAAACCCCCAATTGGATCATTAATGGAGGGGTAAGGAGTTTTGTTGTTTCAAATATCAATTCAAGGATACACATTGGTAACATGGGAGTTTCATCTCATGGGATGAAACTCCATGTGTATCATGAATGGGAAGATGAAAGGTTTTTGGGGGTTACACAATTCAACCATGGCACACGTTGGAAGCATGGAGGGTTTCCATCGGGTCAATGGTGGGAGTGTTTCATCTCATGCATGAAACCTCCAAATGAACCATTAATGGGAGGAGAAAGGTTGGTGGAGGTTACACCATTCAAACAAGGCAGCACCATTGGGGGCCTTGGAGTTTCATCTTATGGATGAAACCCCCAAGATGGAACACCAATGGGAGGTGGACAGTTACACAAGGCAATTGAAGGCACACCGTTGGGCACATGGGAATTTCACCCCATGGATAAAACCCCCATATGGGAATTAAATGGGAGGAGGACGATTTTGGAGTGGTGACCCAATTCAAGCAAGACAACACCGTTGGAGCCTTGGGAGTTTCATCTCATGGACGAAACCCCCAAGTGGAGCACTAAGGAGGGAAGTAAAGGAGTTTGGGAGTTACAAGGGGTGTCACCAATGGACACTAACCTTGGGCTGAATTTCATTAACCAAGATAAGATTGGAGTTTCATCTCACTCCCTCCCTCTCCCTCTTGGATGTTTTCTCTCCTTCAAACACTCTCTTGGCCGACCACTCCTCAAGACTTAGAGCTTCATCTCAAGGTTTTCTCCCTCTCACACAAGGCCGATCACCCTCAAGACAAGGACTTGGAGTATCTTTCTATCCCGAGCTACTCTCTCTCTCTCAAACATATATCTCTTGGCCGAACCACTTCAAGGGACTTCATCAAGATCAACTTCGGCTAAGGATCAAGGAGGAAGAAAAGGCTAAGGAAGAGGAAGATTGGAAGAGCAAGGAGTGAAAGAAATAGGAGGAGTAGCGGAATCGATAAATACTCGTTAAGATTTCATAAGTAAGAAAAAGATGATCAAGGATCATGGTTTGGCCCTTGCATGGTCAAACCCTAAATGGTATACATAAGAACCATCAAAGACCAAAAAGGGGTTGGATGAAGTTCGGCCACGATGTATGGCCAAACCCCATCAAAAGACCAATCTTGGATTTATGATTTTAAAGTGGAAGGGTATTATTGATGTTAAAGGTTTTTAAGGATGAGATTGGTGGAAAAACATTAACAATGTAAATGGCCTTAAAATAAGGTAAATGATGGAGAACCAAGGACCTTAGGGTTCGGCCATGGTGTATGGCCAAACCCCATAGAGAATTTTTGAATTATGTTATGTATTTAGATCATGGAAATAATGGGAGGATGATATTAAGTTTAATTGATTTTAAATATGGAAAATGATGTTTCAAAAAGATGAACCTAAATGTATGGTTAAACCCCATGGAGGGACCTTGGTTCATGAACTTAAATATTGTAAATTGAGTTCATGGAGAAGATGGAGATAAGACATCATGGGTTCGGCCATGGTGTATGGCCGAACCCCATGAACCATATTTTTTTAAGGGGTTATATATGGATATATGCATGTTTAAATGGATGGATAATCAAGCTAAGGAATAGAAGCATTTGTTAGGGTTTTATGTTATGATTAAATAAATCATTTGTGGATCCATGATTATGGATCAGTTATGGACCTAGATGTGTATAAAAAAGAGGAGTGTTTAGCCATAGAAAGAAGGATGGGTAAGATGGAAAAATGGTGGAAAATGGAAGGACCATGGGTTTGGCCATGTTGTATGGCCGAACCCCATGAACCACTTTAATGGGTCATATGGTATTATACCATGATTTGATGAATCATTTTTGGAATTAGGTTTATGGATCAGATTATGGACTTAGGCATGTTTTAATGAATAAAATGTTTAGCCATAGATAGAATAATGACAATGTTGTAAATAGGTGAAATTGATGGACCATGATTTCAGCCATGGTGCATGGCCGAACCTCATGGGAATGTTGTTGTGGACTTAAGTGGTTATTGATGTTAAATGATTAATCTATAAGTGTTTAGATTAATGAAACAAACATGGCTTGATCTTGGATTAATTTAAAAGATCAAAGGATTGAAAAGAATGGCACAAAACCAAAGGAATGAGGTTCGGCCATGTTGTATGGTTGAACCCCACTAAGGAATTTTTATGGACTTATGGTTTTATGTATGTTAAATGGTTTGCTTATGTATGATTAGATTAATGAATTAAAGGTGATATGATTTGGACTCAAGTTAAAAGGATCAAAGGACTCAAAAGAGGGACTAAAACCAAGTGGGTGAGGTTCGGCCATGTTGTATGGCCGAACCCCACCAAGATATATTTATGGACTTAAATATTGTAAATCAAATGGAACCTAGGATTGATTGATTGACATGTTATAAGGTAACGGGACCTCACAAAGGGTGCACGATCGTGAGCGGTTGCCGGATTAAAACGCAAGGTCACTTTGGTAGTCATTTGTAGGATTCCTACATCATTGAAACCATGGATATGTATTATGTATTTATGATGATTTTATTTCATGTTTGATAAGTTATTTTGGTATCAAATAATATGTTGCAATTATGGGATTTTCATGCTATGTTTTGTAATATTCTATAGCATGTTGGCATTTGCATCTCATGCATGCCATGGAAGGGATGATTTGTAACCGGAGGCCACACTCCGTCGGGGCGTCCGAAAGACCACTATGGGGATACCTTGATGAGGAGTTCCCATCAAGAGGTTACTATGTGTTTGTGATGGGTGGGACTCATTGCATATGATAGCAGAGCATGGTATTAAATCGGCATGATTATGATCTTTATTATCATGCAATGTTTCTGGTTTTTATATGTATGATTGGATCTCTATTATCATACATGATTTTGGATACGATGTTTTATAAGTATGGTATGATTTATTATATCTGGGTTTGATATATATTTTATCTGGATTTTTTGTACTAACCCATGTGTTAACCCTAATTGGAATACCTAATGGGCACGTTGTTCTAACGCCCTACTTCTACCCTAGTTGATGACATAGGGAATGAACGGAACAAGGAACGAGATCGGTGACAAGTTTAGGAGCTTGGATGATTAAGTTATATTTTGTTTAAGTTATTCATGGACTATGTATTTGAATAGCTAGCATTTGGAATTGTAATAACGTAGATATTTATGTTATGGATTGGATGGTTAATATTGGATATTTAACTTAAGGTAACATTTATTAAGTGATGGATGTCTTTGCTATCTAAAAGTGGAATAGGATTGTTATCCTATTGTAATTCCACATACATGTTTTATTCTGCAAGTTAACTTGAGTACGTGTGAACCATTTTAGTGGACTTGGTCCACGCACACGTATGGTTGGCCAGTTAATGGTTGGGCTTTGGAAGCTCGGACTTAACTCGCGTCATGACGTCCCGCTCTCTATCACTCTTTGATTAAAAAAAATAGACTCTCTTTTCGGAAAGCGAGTGAAAAAAGGGCGGGGCATTACACAGACCCACCGAAGCCTGTTTTTTCTGATTTTTTAGTTCGGAAGGACCTTCGGACAATCCGAGACCTGATTTTCGGACGGTCTGAAGGCAGACCCAAGGTCCAAAGTCTGTAACTCGTTTTAGACAGTGATTCGGATGATTCAAAGCAACAGTACTTGGTTCCGAGGCATGTTCCAAGGAACCCAGTTTTTTAATGTAAAATCTGGTTTGATTAATGATGCATGTTTAGATGCTAAGTTTTAATTGAGATGTTTATGCCCACTTAATAAATTAAAAATGTACTAACCCTCTTCTCTTATTACTATAGTGTATATACTATTATATTCACTTCCAGGCCGACTCTACTTGTCGGGCACTGGGTGACTTCACTTCCAGGCCGACTCTATATCTGTCGGGCACTAAGTGACCTCGAGGCCTTACTCAACATGTCAATCTGTTCCTATCCAGAAGACAACCGAAAAGTGACCTGAGTATCTAGACCTAATTCAATAAGTCAATCTGGTCATGCCCAGAAGACAATATGAATTTTGGACTGAGCACCTTATTATTTCTATATTGTGGATTATTTTAACTTAAAATGGTTAGAAACTAAGTAGGAGACTCAATTCCATTTACCTTGGAGATTTTTGGAAAAACAGTATGGTTTTGAAAATACTACTTGTATTTATACATGTGAATGCTATGTATGTTGACTTATTATTGATTGTGCACTTATTTGCTTGTTGAACAAAGACCGTGATGCCACATATTTTCGGTGAGGAAGCTTAACTTTGCAGTAGGTGTAATTAGATTTTGATGAGAAGAATCTTGAGCAATGAGTGCTTTCAAATTTGATGAACCCACCCATGTGCCTAGGCATGATGCACTATTGTAAGAAGTCCTTATGATAATTGTAAATGTTTATGTTGTTGATCATATGAGAAATGTAAACTGTTTCCACGTGCCATTGACTATTGAACCAATATCGGCCATGTGTGTGAGATGGCTTACGTCTACTGGACCAGGGGTGTCGACAGTTGCTGACTTGAGGAGTGTCACTATCAGCCATGTGAAGGCCGGAGATGTACTTGTAAGGATGCATTTTGACCGTGTCGGGACTTAATATAATGGTCTCAGCGTAGTATGTAAGCGTTACGTTGGATGACAGCAGTAATGGAAAAGATGATGAGATTATACTTGATATTGAGAATTTATTATCAAACATGAAATATTATATTGCAAATGTTGATTATATACTAACCTGATGTTTCATTATACTGCACTATTATATTTCCTTCACTGGGTTAGTTAGCTCACCCCACTCACCTTTCAGGAGAAGTGCCTGAGGAGGAGAACCCTCCATATGAAGCTTAGGATGGATAAGCTGCTGCGTTACCTTAGGATTCCCACTGAGGGGAATTCCGCTATCTTTATTTTTTGGTTCCTTGAACATTTTGTTTATGTAAAGTACCGGGTGTAGTACTTAATTTGCATTTTATGTGATGTATTGAACTACCATGTGTTCCGTAGTTACTCTAATAATATTGTAATAATAATTCGTTGATTGGAATTATGTGTTTGTGTTGATGTCTTTTTTGGATAGACTTATGGTATGTGTTTGAGTCCACATATTGAGATCATGTGTGACCTTTGGGCCTAACCATTGATCTGACCCAGTTAGACTTCTTGAGTTTAGTTTTTTTAAAAAAAAAAAAAAAATCAATCGCGTTCCAGGCCCACTATTCAGGTTGGGGCGTGACATCAATACAAAAGTAATTATTTCCTTTAATTATCTTTTTTTCAGTTTCTCTGTTTCGATTTCTTGATACCAATTTCTTTAATATGTGATGCTTTCTTGATGTTGAAGAAGAAGAACACTTTCTTTAAAATTTATTTCTGACTCTTCTTTTGTCTTACTTGATTTTTCTGAAGTTTAGAGAATGAGTGCTATTGAATTTAATAGCCACATTAGAAGCTACCATGTGAGGTGTTTGGAAAGAAAGAAACAAGAGAAATTCTTTGTTTACTATGTTAAATATTTACTTATAATAATATCCTAAATATCAAGAATACCCTATTTAGATTTTTTGCCTTAGACCTCAACTTGTGTCGAGACAGCCCTCTGTTCATGGTCAAGTTCCAGTTGGTATTTCCTCTATGTCAGTTGGTTTTAAATATCTAAAAACCTTAGGTTATGTTCAAAGTCAATAGGTATCCTTAATAATTCACCAAGAAAAGTATACCTAATGACTTCAACTATTAAAATCAAATCATTAAAATTTGATCTTTAGGTTCAAATTTAATCTATTTTTAGTTAATCGTGTCTGTTTTCAAACGCAATGGTTGTTTTTCTAATGCATCATTTCAAAATAATTCAAAAAAAGAAATAGATCAGGTGTGCACACACATGTATAATGGCTAAACGGCAGGAAAACGCAATGGATTTTAGTCTGAGTTTCCCATACGTTAATTAAAAAAAAAATCAACGAATTTTTTCAGACTTCTTGTAAAAGTTTAAATAAAGTTCTAATGTGTTGTTACATGTGTTTGAAACTGTTCATTTATGACGACTTTGAACAAATTTTGTATCAAATTTAAACTGGGGAACAAGCCTAATTCTTGACTAAAATATTTAATTAGTCATTGTCAAAATGCTTTTGCCAAGTGTCCTCTAGGGCTCCCACCTGTCTGACCCTCGAGACCATGCAATAACCATGCACTCGTGTACGAATCATCACACACACTAGTCAGGTCCCTGTGAAATCACCAGATCAAGGCATAAACGACCTTCAAGGCTCCCACTCTTCTGATCATTCAGGATTTTTCCACATTCAAGCACATATTCCAACCATGACAACCCATGGTACTCAAACCCTAACCACACACTAGGGTTCACCCCACCACCCGTGATACAGCTCTAGGCACTTTAGGGAGTATGCCAGACCGCACACATAACACTTAAGAGGTTCTTAAACACCATACCCATGGACCACCCACAATGTATCCTCAATCAACATCCCTTGCATACTCACATCATACCTAGAATGTCACCACAACTTGGTGTAACCTAGATTTAATGCCCCATAAGTAAATAATCTGACTACCCGTTGCACCCGTATGCATGCTAACTACATCTATGTATTTCCATACAACACTGAACATAAATTCATAGATCTTGCATAATAAGCATGGATCATTCTTTAACTATCAACATGTTATCACATCAACCATGCACATGCTATCATAATCAATCAGTATATTATCATTAACCAACATAAACTGAATGCACTAGAACATCACATATAGTTGACATGACTACGCTTGAAGGGATCCCCTGCCACATGGATATATCAACAATCTCCTTTACCGAGTGGCTCCCAATATAAAAGGCCTCCCATTCATATTACTCGATGTCCAAAAGTCAGATATTAAATGCACAATGAGCATGCTAAAGCTAGTGTGATATATAAAATCTCCTCACCTAAGCTTGAGGAAGATGTATAGTGCCACTAGGGGGAGAGGAAACCTAAATCCACGCGTTTTTTTGCGAACCGACAAAGCTTAGAAAATCCAGTATAAATCTAAACCCATCAAAGGGAAAATTGAAAAAATCAACCCTCCCATGTGGCTCAGAAATTTTGAAGGAAGAGGACCTCGGAAGGTCCGAAAGTCAACCCTCCCATGTACATGGAAAAAGCTAAGGCCAGAACTCGAAACCAGGGTTAGATTTCGAGGCAAACTCCGAAGAGCTAACTTCAAAAGGTTCTGAAGTTTGCTCGGCATGTCCAAAACCTTGGAAGGTCTTAGACCAGGTCTGGCTCAGGCCATGTGTCGGAAGATCTGAGGCATTGCTCAGAACTTCCAAATAGTCGGAAGTTCCCAAGGTAAGGATCTGGGCTCCCTATGCCTCGGAATGAGGGGGCAAGTTTCGAGACAAGTCTCGAAAGTTCTAAGGCTTCATCTCTAGCAAGAGACGGAAGTTGTGAACGAAAACTTTCAAAAACTCAAAAATCACATGGAAAACCCAATTTTTTGAGAAATCAGTCCTCTAATAGTCCTAGGGCTCAAAAGAAGTTGTAAAAATGTTTCCAATTATGATTAAACACCGAAATCATAACTAATTGCAAATCTAATTAAAGAAAACAAGAGAAAAAAACAAAAAAAAAAGGAAGATTAAGGGAGAAATTACCACCGATCTGATACGTTTGGCTAGAAAATCACGGAATATGTGGAAACTGCGGGAAAAAAGGTTACAAATGTGAAGACCACGAAGAAATCTACACCAAAAGACTGGAAATCGTGCTCCCCACGGTGGGTAGCACCAAAGAGAGGGAGAGGGGTGGTTGAAGTGCTTCAAAATGAGATGGTTCTCACTTTAGGGCAACTATAGGACTTATATATGGTGGGTTGAGTTCGGGTCCCTTGGGTTTCAAAACGGATTGGTCTGAAAACATGGCTTTTGGCTTTAAAATTGGTTCAAGTTATTTTTCTTAATTATTAGGACAAGAAACAAGTTTGGGATCAAAACCTTGCTGAAAAAAACATTAGAAAATAATTTTAATAAGTCATTTTCTATTTTCTATAAATGTAGAAAATACTTAGAACATCAAACGGAGTACATCCATAGTGGATAAATGTGGGTTTCTATTTTCTCATGTGTGACTAACTGAGGAGATGGTGTGTGTGCTAAAAATGGGGGTCTAAGTTCATCATTATAATGGTCTATGAATTTTTCAAGCATTTAAACATGGTAAATACAAACCTAAATAAATATACAGAATTGCCACCGAAGCTAGAAATTTTGCACAACGAGACTCGTCCAAGAGTCCACACCCCAACCAATGCTACTGAAACACCTCTGGCCATCTCGAAAATCCTCGGATCTCACTAAACCTTGAAATATCAGATCAGGTTGTTACATTTCGTACTCCCTACCTCGAAAATTGAGAAGTTCGGGGCCTTCTAGACAACAAGCCACATCGCCTCTTGGGAGAGAGGAACTCGACCCCTAGAGAGGAAACCAACAACAGGGAGAAATCCGGTATCAACATGGAGTAAAATCCTAGAGAATGATCGAGAGAAAAAAGGAAAGAAAAAGGCATCCAAAACCCCGTACTCCCACTCGTCCCTTTTACAACCAAAACTTCCACTCTGTCAATTAGAGTGATAATTACTATCGGTTGGACCGATGATTACTTAGTCGCAAAGAAAAGGAAACTTAGCCATGAAGAAAAGCTCATTAGCCTTTGGTCGGACCGATGCACATTGTCGGTCGATCCAACATAAATTTTCGGTTAGACTGACATAAGTCTTCAGTCAGACCGACATAAATCTCCAGTCAGACCAATGGTTTGGTCGGTCGAACCTTCAAAGATAGGAAATTTTTTGTAACACTCCAGCGCTCAGGTTTTCGCACCGATAAAGCCCAATCAGTCAACTGAAAATGGGAATCGGTCGATTGAATCTACATTTAGCAGTTTTGTACTCTTTTGCTAAAACGACCATAATTCGAGCTTTCGAGCTCGGATTTGGGCAAACTTGGACTTGTGTTAAAGCTATTTGATTAAGTATCCAATTACACAATAAATTTCAGAAAAATTCGAGTCCAATTTCCTTAAACAACTAACTAAAGGTCGAGTCATTACAGCAACATTATGTATAAAATTAACCACATGATACCATTATTTTGTCCAAGTTAATACTTTTGAATTGGGTTCAAATCCAAATTGTAAAACTCAATGAAATTAAATTGCACAAATGTATAATTTCAACATTTTCTATTAATCCTTATTTTAATTTTAAATTTCTTATAAGAAATAAGTAATTTAGATAATGATGAAATTTATATATTTTAATTACAAACCATAGGCTTATTAATAGAGACCAAGAGCAATGGAGACAACCCATATGGCCCTAAATGGATTACCCTTTCAATTGGCCCATTTTCTAACTTGATAAATTGGCTACATTTAGAATGCTAAAAAGTCATTGAACTCCAAAGAAGCTAAGAAAGTTCAAGTTTTAGAGAGGTCGTCCATCTAATATTTTGGGTTGAGCTCTAAATGATTGATTGAGATGTTTGTAGGACTTTATTGAGGATGTTTGGCGAACTCCAATATCCAATCATCTTAATTTGGTAAGATCAATTATGGAAAGTCAATAACTTATGATAATCAAATTTTAAAACTCTAATCATAACTTCAAGATGATCAAATCAATGTGAAATTTTGCCTGTTCGATTTATTATCATTCTCTATCTGTCTTTTAAGGTCCCGCCAATCCAATAGCAACAAACAGATCCTTACACGAATCAAACACGATCCAATAATTGGAATAACGAAAATCCATGACTCATTTTTTTTCCAACGACAAATAATAATTTCAATATCATCAAAGTGCAGAATATCTCAAATTAAAAATTGCCATGTCAATTATATCATTCCCATGTAGGACTAATTCTCATCTAGTATAGAATCAAGTCAACTAAACCATCAATAAACTATATGACAGAATATGAGATCTAATCTCACCATCACACAACTAAATTTAAAATCCAACAAATCCAAAGCTTCTCCAACATAAAGTTGGAAACAGAAACACAACCCAAATATCACACACAACACAAGTTCGAAATTTGGGTTCAAAATTTGGAATTATAATTTTCAAATTCCAATTCAATTTTCGAATTAACAAGTTAGGTTTCAAAAATTAAAATTTTGAAACACACAAATCAAATCATTCAATTAAATAAATGTGGATTTCTTAAATATGCTAAATTTGGAAAATTGCTATTTTTAGAAACTCGAAATAAAATGTTTGAATATTCAATCAATATCACTCAATTATCAAACAAATGCAAAAATGAAACCGATTACCCAATAAGGTTCTAATCTTGGTTCAGCCCACTAGTTTGGGTTGGGTCATTACACGTCCCACCAACATGAATGTGGTCAACTTAAAAATTTGATAAAGATGTTATTTTTTATAAATTTTGAAATAAGTATACATAGATTGCAAATACATGTATCTTGAGAAACACAATTATATTTTAATAAATAATAACTACTGCTAACAAATGTGATCTATTTAAAAGATTCCTGAATATTTATTCTTACATGTCCCTTCAATCCTTCCCTTAGCCCTATTTGGTTTTGAGTGAACCAAGATATCACTTCTGATGCTGTGTGCTAAGATCTCCAACTTTGACCTAATGAGCCGAATAAGTTGAACAACAAATCCCACCCTAACCACCACTACTCACATCATGTCTCTTCAGATGTTGCTGTTGCTGCCACTGCCATTTCCCAACTTTGACCATTTCATGTAATCAAAGTGATAATGATAGTGTTACTTGATTGTGGAACAAGTGGTTTACATTCATGATGATGGTACAAAATAAAATGGTAGGAACAATTATTATAGCTGTTGACAATGTGGTTGAAAATTGTGTTGAGGAAGAGGAGGAAGAGGGGGAGGGGGAGGAGGAGGAGGAGGAGGAGGAGTTCCCTTTTGCAGCAAGCCAGGTGCCACAGATGTCATCATTCATTTCCATAAATGGTGGCTTGGTGGAGGGTGTAATATGATGATGACAACTCTTTTGGACTGCAAACCAATTTAATACTGTGAAAAGTTTATCATCTTAGGTTCAGACGTTGATAATGATATAATATAATACCTTTCTATCATCTCTTTGGTCTGGTGGTTGATGACCATCATGCCATTACCATCCACACTCGAAACTTTCACAACAACTCTTCTCCTTCCCTCTCTCATTTATTTATTTTTATTTTAATGTTCAAAAAGAACAAGAACAAGAACGGAATTTAAAGTACGAGGAATATATCAAACTTAACTTCTAAAAAGATTTAATTTGAATTGACTCTCATCCTCTTCTCAATGTTGGAAGAAAATCACTTTCTCCATCACACACACAACAATATCGAAAAATAGAAAAGAGAAATAAACCAGAACACAAAGATTTTAAATGATTCCCTTTCTGTATATCCACGAGTTCAAACCGACCAACTGTTCTCAAAGACAAAATAAAAAAGAGACAGGTCTTCTTATAAATGTTCAGCTCTCTCACTCTCACAAAATGATCATATATACTATTCTAATTAGGATTTATATAAGACGACATGTAAAAAAGCGCCTAACACTTACTAGCAAGATTGATTTTTTCTCATTTCGTTTTCTTTTCATTTTGTCTCTTAAAGTGATGAATGGGTTACATTGCAAGTGAAGAAGAAAACTTCAATGTTCTATGTCATATTGATGATGCTTTGGCTACAAATATTACCGTATGCAAGATGTCACCCGAAATGTTCTCCTGATTTTACTCTGATTATTGATCGGACATTACCAAATTTAACAGATACCAATTTCACGGGATTTAATGTTTTGAATTTATAGAAAAAATACATCGAACAAATAAAGAAAGTCAAAATATACAGACGAAATTGATAAGAATATAAATCAGAATTCGTTAAATTTAATAACGTCCGATCAAAAGAAAATCTCATGTAACATCTTGCATATGATAATAACAAAGAGCCACAAGATCTAATTTTCAGAAAAATCTTTCACACATCATTTTTTCTTTCATTTTAATTGTAGAAGAAAAAGAGGAATGATCATGGGTTGCAATTTTAATGGTAAAGATGATAAAAAAAATGGTAATAATGGAGTCTTTTTCTTAAAAATTTAAACGGACCATTAAATTTTAAACATAAAGACACAAATATATCTTTCTAGATTTTGTAAAAATATTGGACTTACTTTTGAATGGATCAAATGAAAATGGTGTAATGAATTTTATAAATTCTCTAATCAATTATGTTTTATCTTATTCATCCAATAATAACTCCAATAGCTTCACAAAATCTATATATATATATATATATATATATATATATATATTAATGAATAATCATTCTCATTTAAAAATAATTTAATTTTTTTTAAAATAAATACTACATGTTTAAAAGAATTATTTTTTACCATTCTTAGTTGTGGACAATATCAGATAATCATTCTTCAGTGGAAGAAAACACTAGAAGTGAGAGACAGTGTAATGCCAAATGGGCCTCTGTTTAGTGTGGGCCTTGTGGCGTGCCATCTGCACTGCACCTCATTGCAGTTGATGGGCCCTGCCCAATTCGTCCCCAGAGACTAAAGTCTGATTTTGACATGTCACATTTTAGTAGGTTCATATGTCATGCATATGGAACATTCGGTTCAATAATTACCATTTACTTTTGGTGGTCCAACACCACACTTTGCAGTTGGTGGACCCCACTCAACCCCACCGTCATAATGATCCAACACTGGCAAATATCATAAGCAACTCCCGTCAACAGCATCAACAAAAAAAATTGCGGTGGTTCAAGTCTAAAAATTATTACCTCTAAGTGATAAAACTTTAGCTGTCATTGTTTCCTCTTATAATATACTCCATCTGTTTTAAATTAATTATCTTATATGAATTTTAAAATTCTCTCAAATTAGTTGTCTCATTTAAATTGAAATAATATAAATTGTGTTGAAAATAGACGAGATCACATGGAGTGCTAATGTTATATAGAGAGTTTCTTAAAAAATACAAATCTTTAAAATGAGACAACTAAAATGGGACGGAATGAGTATAATATTTTTTTACCTCAATTAATATTCGACTTTTAAAATTAATGAGAGTTTTTTTTTTAACTAAGATGTACATGTCTCATAGAGTACTCGACTAATTCACGGGGTATATGCGAGCCTCTTTATTCATACACCGGATAATTCTATAGGAGTGGTCAAAACTCACGATTCCCACTTTATGAGGTGGATTCCTGGCCATCACTCCAATCCCGTTATATTAATGCAGTGTTCCTCTTGAAGCAACATTGCATTGCAATTAGACTCAGAAGCAATATCTTAAAACTCGGCCCATGGAGCGACTTGTCTTGGAGGAAGGGTGGGTTAAATAAAGTTCAACCGGACTGACCCGTAGTCAAACCCAATCAAACTTGTGCTATTAATATAATATTATAAAAAAAATTAAATTATTAATTAAGGTTATATTTCATAAAATATATTTTTTTCCCTCACAAATACAATTGTCAATACCAAAAATTAATAATCCAAAAATCACATTCTCAAAAGAACTAACATCTTCATCTTCATTTTCTTCATTTAAAGAAACCAAGGGTTTTCAAGGGTCATAGGTTTATTAGAAAAATCGGATTGACTCGTGGGTCGCAAAAGGTTTTTAAGGGTTTTTAATCCAGAAGGTTTTTTAAATGACTCAACCCGTGTTTCAGCCGGGTCACATTTGACCCGCGGGTCGAGTTGTGTTTGATAACATTGCTTAGAAGTTTTAACTTCATCTCTCTATGAATTTATTTGATATAAAAAAATTAAGTATACTTTTCTATATTTATAGAAGTAGTCTCACCTCTAGAACAGAAATAAGAATATCCATATTCTCTAATATTAAGAATATCCATATTCTCTTGATAGACTAAAAGATGCATAATTGTGCACTTTAAAGGATAATCAGAAGTTTAGAAACAATAAGACCAAATGTCACTGCAGCCTTCAAATCTTCAAACGCATGTAAGCACTTATTGAACTAAAGAACAACAATTCATTTTCCAAAATATCTTAAAAAAATACTCGAATAATAGATTTTCATATTTTGTACAGACATCTTACTTTTATTTTGCAAGCTAAAATACGAAGTTGAGTTGGAAGGAGTAGCACTAAGCCAGTATGTACCAGACAGTTCAGGGGTAACATATTTTAGCATAATTGAGATGTCTTTTTTTTTTTTTTTCTACTACATATGTTATTTAGTATTTATGGACTTGTGTTTGTCAAGAGTTCTAAAAGAGCTGAATATCTTGATCATAAAAAATGTGATATTTGTCTCGATTTCAGTAATACAACTCTAAAACTTTACTATTAGTATTTTAATATTCACATTAGTTAAAGGGTAGCGATCTTTCCACAGGAAATTTGTGTAATCAGACAGAGATTTTAGTGTATTGTCAATTTTGCCCTTCACATGAACAGTAAAATCGGCTCATCGAAATTCAGATGAACAGTAAATTGACTAACCAAAACTTGCATGAACAGTAAATCGGCTCATCGAAATTTTACTGTTCATGTAAAGGGTAAAATTAACAATACACTAAAATCTATATCGAATTATACAAAATACCCGTGAGAAGATTGTTATGCTAGTTAAAAACTCAATAGATCAATATTCATTAGTGTACAATAATTATAACTACTGTTTGACATACGTATCTGTAAAAGTGTAAATACCATAGATTTTTCTGTTTAGAAGAACACTGTATTGATTTTTATTACATTGGAATTTATTATTTATCTATGTGAGCATCTGGATGTGGCCCCACTTTGGCAATACAGCAAAGTGCAGCAACACTTTGAGCAACAGAGAGTGGTAGATAGTTATAAAAACAATCACATGATGCACTAATGATAATGATGGTGATGTTTGATTTTGATGAAATGATAAGGATAGAGATATTTCAACTGAAAAAAGACTGGAGTAAAGCCAATATGTATGATATAGTAACAAAAATTGGTAATAAATATTTTGTTGAATACAGATAGTAAGAGCAGGAAAAGGAAGTAATGTGTGGGGTTAGGGACAGAAGTAGCAGCAGCAGCAGCAGAAGCAGTACTGTTGTTAAATAGTTAGTTTCAGTGAAATGAAGAGCAGTAATGGCAACTTGGGTCCTCCTAACTCCCACTCAGCACTCAATGCCATGGAAATTTGGAGAAATTGAATGACTTCCACCTCATTGAATGGCTTTCTTTTCTTTTTCCAGACACCTCTCTCTCTCTCTCTCTCACCGACACTCATTTTTTGCGCTTTGTATGACTCTGAATGAAAGTAGCTGATGGTACAATTTCGGTAAAAATTACAAAGAAGTAAAAAATAAAATTGAGTTATAGAATTTTGGGTTTTGAGGCTAATATTTATGGTTTGATGTGACACTTCGTCTCGATTTTTTGAATATGATATTGTCCATTTTGGGTCAACTTACCCATCTAAAGTTTCCATCGGTTGTGAATTTGAGTGACGTATGATTTAAAAGAGGGGGCAAGCGTTTTCCTTATGTGAGGCCTTTTGAGTCTGACTTGGTGGGTCTGGCTCAGAAAAAAATCATGTTGGCAGGAGTGGGTCCAAATCAGACAATATGATACTCGGGAAATCGGGGTGAGGTGTTACAAGTGGTATCAGAGCAGGGTTTAACAATCGAATACTTGTGTGATATGCCTGCGTAGACCTCTGTCAATGTGACGTGGCAGAGCCGAGAACGGCTCTGGTCTTAAGGGGGTGGATTGTAATACCCACCCACCCAAAGTCTCCATCAGTTATGGATTTAGGTGATGTAGGGTTGAAAAGAGGGGGCAACCCTTTCCCTTGTGTGAGGCATTTTTCGGCCTGGCTTGGTGGGCTAGGTTCAGACACAAAATCGTGCGGGCAGAAGTGGACCCAAAGCAGATAATATTACACTCGGAAAATCGGGACGAGGTGTTCCACAAACACATGGATGTAACTTTAATAGAATAAACGATAGTGAAGGTAACGAGTTAAAAATAGAAAATAACTTAATTGCTCACTGTAATGAGTTTAGATATTTGGACTCTATGGTAGAATCTCAAGGAGGTTTCGACCTTGATATAACGAATAAGATAAGAGTAAGGTGCGCAAAATGTAGACAAATTAGTGGAGTCTTATGTGATGGATGAGCCTCTTTGCCTAAAAAACTGATTTTATAAAAAAAATATTAGATCTACAATGCAATACGGAGCAAAGCATTGGGCACTGAAAAGAAAACAAATAAATAAAGTTAGGATAGTGGTGATTTACATACTATGTTAGATGAGTCATTTAACCTTAAATGATAGATTAAAAATGGACGCATTAGGGATAATTTAAAGATAACACCAATAGATGATAAATTGATATAAACTCGTTTGACATGGTTTGGTCATATGAGCAGAAACCAAACACAAGAGTTAAAATGCTAGAACAACTTTTGGAAACATAGAAGGAAGGGATAAAATGAAGGATATATTAGATTGTAAAGTGGCTGAAGGTATGGAATATGATAGGGTCAATTAGAAAAGAGAAACTTATAAAATTAACTCTAGATAGACGAGATATTGGTTGTTTACGATGATAATCGTACGAAACACATACTTTATTTTCTTAGTTTATCAAAACTACAGTTGAAGCATTCTTTGTCACATAGAGAGGTAATCCAAGTTAGTCTTTCTTTTGTATGTAATATATTAACAATTTTGATCATCATTTGATCATAATGATGACCCTATAGAGTATGGTCAATGGGCCATGGCAAAACGTAAAAATGTCCTTTGCCAGTACTACACTGCATTAAATGCAAACCACATGTATCTTTTACGCAAACATCCATAATATACACTTCATGCTAAACAAATCTATGAAACTATAATTTCAAAATTAGACTTAATCACGTGCCTAACAATTATTTTATTATAATTAAAAATAAAGGAAAATTGTCAAACTTGAAATAATCATATTTATTTGGACTCAATATGATTGAATGGCTAGATTAAATTTTAAAGATGATGGATATATTTTTTATTTAATTACATGACTGACAATAATATACTTTCAGCTCTTATCAATATCCATGAGATCCTTTTGAATCACTTGTAAAAACAAAAGATGATTTGATAAGCTAACATATCTATGAATCCGTGAGGGTTGGGTTAGTAATTAAGAACTCGTTTAAAATGCAGAAAGTATTGGGTTCAAGTCACTTTTAACACAAAAGATACACTCTCAAAATATTATTCGGTGTGTGTGGGTAAGGAGGTTTGTATATATCCAAAAAATTAATCAGGTGCTCTAAACCTTGGTCTTAAAAAAAAAAAAACCTAACAGACTTATGTTGAATTTAAAAGAGAAAACAAAATCTAAAATTGAGCATGGATTTATTAAACTGACCACTCTTAGGGTCTCTTATGCTTGGAACATATACGTTAAACAACAATATTGTTTATGTTCATAGTTCTCTTGGATCTTGAGATTGATTTTAGTACTCAAGGACCATGTTTGAGCCCACTTATGCTTGAGTTAAGCAATGTAAGTTAATCTTATGGGCCTATAGAAGTTTTTGGGCCTGCAAATGTATATGGCCTTTAAAAGAATTTAGCTTACAAATGCTCATAGGGCTCATAGGCCTGTAGAAATTTGGGTTTGCCAATGATTATGGGCCTGCAGAAGTTTTTCAGTCTACAAATGTTTATGGGCCTGCAAATGTTACTAGTCTATAAACATTTCCCAAGTCAGAAAACATTTATGGAACAAAATTTATTACCAAAGGCCCATTTGATTTAGGCCTATCATTTTTAAATGTTGGATCAATGAATTTATTGGCCTACGAATATGTGATTAGTTTTCACAATCATATGTAGAAGTTCAAAATTTTGTATACGATGCCATCCTTATATATTGCATAAAGGATCTTAAGCCACATATTAAAAAACAAATACCACATATTGTGGTAGGCCATTACATGGAGAATTCTTAGCCACATTTCTAAAACTCAAAAGAAAAAAAAAAATAGACCACAAAAGCCATTACTTGAAAAAAATTAGCCACATGTTAAAAACACTAAAAAAATCTTAGACCATGCCGTTATGGTTGGCCATTAGATGGAAAATTCATAGCCACATGTTTTCCACCTCCTCTAAGTGAGTGACACTTTTGTAATACTTTGTAAATTCAGATTTGCAGCATCTTGCATGGATATGGCCTTACAAATGGGCATTAGAAAGCCGAATATGAAAAACAACATCTGTACAGTCCTCTTTTTTTTTAAAAAAAAACCTATAAGTATTTAAGCGTCACACTTGAATTTTCCAGGCGTCTCACCTAACTAATCTTTAATGCCTTCAAATCACTATCTTTTCGCCCAAAACCTTTTTGAATGGACTTTTGGTGAACCTGTCAAAATCTTCAAAGATCTTGAGTGTCATTTCAACAATTTATTTAAATTCTTCATAAAAGATATCAACATTAATAACTCCAAAAACCCATTCCTAAAAGCCCACCAAGGTCCATTTTCCTTGAAGATCAAAAGTTCAAAACCCATTGTTTAAGACCTACTAAAGCTCCCCACCCATTAAAGTTCATGTACTCAAATGTTCATTTCCTCAAAAAGTTCGTTAAGTCCTATCGTCCCATGTCCATCAAAGTCCACTAGCTCAAAGCCCATAATGCCTATTATCTTCGAAAACCTAAAACCAAAATCCCCATCAAGTCCATTCATTTCAAAATCATTAAAACCCAAAATTCAAAAGCCATTGAGTCCTATTGTTCCCAAGTTCATCAAGGCTCAATTGATAAAGTTTATCAAGTTCACTAAAGCCAAATGTGCAAAACCTATTGAGGCTCATTATTGAAGTCTCAATAGGGTTCAATGTATCAAAGACCCACTAAAGTCCATTTTTCAAAGACTTCACTATGAAAAGGCCCAATAAGCCCAATTTGAAAAGCTCATATGACCATGACCAACAATTCGGAAGTACAATAAGGATCATTGTTTGAAGTTCATTAAGGCATAATGTGTAAGGTCTACTAAGACTTAATGTTTAAAGTCCAATGAGTCCTAGTGTTGAAAGCCCATTAAGACCCATTAAGGCCCATCTTGTGAAAGACAATCAAGGCCCAATAGATCAAAGGTCCATTAAGCTCATCTTCTCAAAACCAATCACGGCTCAACACCTCAGAGTCCATTTGGGCTCATCTCCTAAGGCCAATTAAGGCTCATCTTCTCAAAGCCCACTAAAGCCAAGTTCGAAAGTCTACTAAGGCACAATAACATAAATATTCATTTTCTCCTATTCAATCTAGGTCCAGTACCTCAAAGGTCTACTGAGGCCAATTTTTCAAAGTCCTATTAGGCCCAAATATAATTTTAAGGCATATATGTGTAGCAAAAAGATTTAAAAAAAAAAAAAAAAACAAATGATGCATTTTTTTTCAATTTTTGATGCATTTATTCTTTTTCTTTTGTAAATTAGGGAATCTTTTATCAGATAATTAGAGGTTTTCTATTTGACTAGATTTAATTAATGGTTTGTAATAATTTACTACCAAAACTGTAATGTGCCCACAATTTAATAAAGCCTTCTTTTAAATAGAGAGAAATTTGTTTCTATGATTTTGTGCATTTATATTTTATGCATAAGTTTGTTAGTTAATCTAACCATAGCTAAAACCTAAACTGAGTTCTTGACGAAACTTAAACAATTGACCCATTTGGGCCCATTCAATCATAGCCCAAATCAATACCTGCCAATCTCAACTCATTTATGAAAATGGGTTAGACCCAACCTGAGTTGACCTTTATATCATTTTTATTATGTACGTTAGTGGGATACATAGGAAAAAAATTGAATTGAAAAGTAAATTTCTACTAAGTCATTTTCCCAAGATAATATTCTCATAAAATTCCATTTTCCATTGACATTCATTTTTCTAGAAAATCAACAAACATGCCTTTAGTCTCAATTTCTAATTTAAAGGAACCATACAGCTTTTTCTTCAATGTGATTAGATTTGCTAACCCACTATATACTGCATGTTAGAAATGTTTTCTTTTTTTGTTATTTATAAACTAAAGGAAACAGTAGTTACCTTAGGATACTCTTTATGCAGAGTTCGATCACATGTTAGCTTTTTAAAAATATATTTTGCCATTTTGTTGGATGTACTACATTGAGAATATGGACATTTTTATCATTTCAAAATCATAGGAAAAAAACAAAAATGCAGTTGCGTCCATAGATTAAGTATCGGTTGATTACGTTACATATCAATTGGTACGTTGCAATCGACAGATACGTATTATAACATTTCATCCAGCCATGAGACGGCCAATATAGTGTCCAAATCAGCCATATCGTTGCATTGAGTATTGACTGAATAGGGCACCGTATCGATGTAAGGGAATTATTTTACCATGTGACGCCGATGAGAGGAGAGAACCCTACAGGGTCACACCCCACCTTCTTCCTCTCGTTCTCACAAACAGTAGTTGTAGCTCAGGTGAATGTTTTCAGCTTTGTCTCACCATTTTAATCATTTTGAGTTCAATTTTAACAAATTTCTAGTCCATTTTCTGAAATCTCCATTGTCCAAAGTCGATTGAAACCTTGGATCTTTGATTTGGCCAAGTTTTTTACAGGATTATTCAAAAATAACTTCATTTCTCAAGGTATTAGCAACTAAACACGTTAATTTTCTTTTCTATTAGTGTTTTATGGAATTTGAAGGTATATTTGTGATGAATATATTTTGTGATGTTTGGGTTATTGTTGGAGAATTCAAATCATGGATTATGTTGCTTGTTTTGTTTTTGTTTTTTTGTGTCATGTGTTGGCGCAGAAATTGACTCGAAATGGAAGGTGAATTGGGTCAATGCAAACTTTTTTGGATGTCTTGACTTTCACAATCTGGAAAATAAAATGCAAATACACAATTAAATGAAAGCAAGTAAATAAAAGAGATGAGAAGAGAATGAGAGAGTGAACCTGAGATTTTAACGAGGTTCGGTGTTTTTGCCTACGTCCTCGCCTCAAATACACCACTTGAGGATTAAATGCATTATACTTCTCATTCACAGGTGGAGAAGAAACCTATTATAAAGCTTGTAGAAAATACCTCTCTGATTTTGAAGGTGAAGGCACTCTTCTTCTTCACTAGGGTTACACCAACCCTTTACAAATATATCTCACAAAAAAAAAGTAGTATGATTAGAAGTTGTAGCTTAGGTAATAACTCTCAAATGTATACGAATTTGGCTCTCTAATTATTCAAAAGTATGAACTGTAATGGCTCAAAGAAGATTTGCAAGTGAAAGGGGTTTTTGAGCAAGAGTGTGATTGGAATTGATTGTTTTTTATTCTCAAGTAGTTGAACTATGTTTCTGTTCATTAATACTTGCATTTATAGGTATTTCAAATTTATGGCCGTTGGATAGCAATAATACAAGTTTTGTGATACCCCTACCCGTGAAAGGAGGCCTGGGCATCCAGGCACTGCTGCTTAGTGTGGGTGTGGAGTCCCACATCAGAAGTGAGAGTGAATGGTTTGGGGTTTATAAGTGGTTAAACCCTTAACTCAGATCGACGCGTTTTGGACCTATCCTTGGTGAGCCATGCCCAATCCAAACCAGTGCGGGCTCGCGCGTGTGCGCATGTATGCGTGTACGAGGCCCAAAGCGGACAATTTCCACTGAGTCAAGTCCTAAGCCTTGTGCTCGGGTCGGGTCGTTACAAATTTGGTATCATAGCTCCGGGTTCTACACTCGGACTGTGTGGGCCTTTTCTCCTTCCCTTGGTGTTGAACTGGGCTGAGTCGAGGCAGGGACGGCTCGAGGCTTTAGAGGGGTGGATTGTGATACCCCTACCTGTGAAAGGGGGCCTGGGCGTCCAGGCACTGCTGCTCGGTGTGGGTGTGGAGTCCCACATCGGAAGTGAGAGTGAATGGCTTGGGGTTTATAAGTGGTTGCCCCTTTAACTCAGATGGACGCGTTTTGGGCCTATCCTTGGTGAGCCAAGCCCAATCCAAACCCGTGTGGGCTCGCGCATGTGCGCACCTGTGCATGTCCCAAAGCGGACAACTTCCACTGAGTCAAGCTCTAAGCCTTGTGTTCAGGTCGGATCTTTAAAAATTTGGTATCAGAGCTCCCGGTTCTACATCGGACTGTGTGGGCCTTTCCTCCTTCCCTTGGTGTTGTTGAACTGGGCCGAGTCGAGGCGGGGACGACTCGAGGTTTTAGGGGGGTGGATTGTGATACCCCTACCCTTGAAAGGGGGCCTGGGCGTCCAGGCATTGCTGCTCGATGTGGGTGTGGAGTCCCACATCGGAATTGAGAGTGAATGGCTTGGGGTTTATAAGTGGTTGCCCCTTAGCTCAGATGGAAGCATTTTGGGCCTATTCCTGGTGAACCAAGCCCAATCCAAATTCGTGCGGGCTCGCGCGTTTGCTCATGTGTGCCTGTACGATGCCCAAAACAGACAATTTCCACTGAGTCAGGCCCTAAGCCTTGTGTTCGGGTCTGGTTGTAGCAAGTTTTGCCTGTTGAAATGTGCATTAAATGCACCAAATACATGACCGTTGCCTCAAACTGCAGTTTTCAATTTAAACACAATGAAGCGGCGAGCCGCTCTACAACAGCGGCGATCCAATCATAACTGAGAGCAGATTGTGAACAGTGTTTATATAAAGCAGCGAGCCGCTCTGGCCATATTGGCGAGCCGGTCATAATTGAGGCTATCCATATTCAAAATTAGTACAGAGCCTCGATCCATCTAGCCATACAGGCGAGCCGATCTTAACTGTGGCAAATTGTTATACATTTTCTCATAGAGTGGTGATCCGGTCTGCTCTGTTTCTCAGTTTTCTAACTTTGGGCATTTGTCCATAGTGTGTTCGTTTGGTCACCGGGACTTAGCCAATTTCTGAACGACCTATCCAGTACATTTTCTATGAGGCTTTGAGGTCTTAAGGTCCACTAAAATCTTTGTTGAGCCAAAGTGTTCAAAACATTGAGTAACTTTGTAAATTTAAAGTCCTAACACTCATAACATAGACCTGTGGACACACCCTTGGCCTTCAATGATCTTCAATGCTCTTCAAGCTTCAATGGTCTTCAATACTTCACTTTGACATTGATGTACATAACGGGATGAGTTTGATCTTCTAATTCAAAAGGCTTGATATCCAATACATGTCTTTTAACAACCCAACCCAATTTGTCGGGATTTTAGGGTCTCAGTAGTAATCGGGAGAGTGTGGGTCCCATAGTAGGCCTTGTCTCGCCCGATCCCGAGCTTAGAGACTCGAAGCGTGTTTTAGTAATTTGAATTATTTAATATTTTGTCACGCCAAAATAATTGAAAGTCACACATTTCCTCACCCAAGGTTCAACATCTGATTTTCCTTCGGGTTTTGAAACGTTGTTTTCGAAACATTCTGATTTTATGTTTTATATATATAAAAAAAGGAACAAAAAAAAAACCTAAAGAAACCCTAAACCCTAAACAACCCCCCCTTATAACTCCTCTTGCTCTGCGCACTGTAGCACGCAACTACAGTGCCGCGACACCACTGCCACTACCCCTCCTTCTCTCTCAGACCTCTCCTTCTCTCTCAGACCCCTCATTATCTCTCGTTCTCCGACCTCTCTTCTCTCTCCGCTCGGACTATTGGCATCTCTTCAATCTTCGTCACCGCCTAACCGAACCAGGTATTTTTACTTTTCTTCTCCCTCGTTTCACTCTTCTCCGATTTTACTTCTTTTTCCTCTGTTTTCCTTGTTTTCATTTCCCTATTCTCGATTTCCTCGAATTTTGCTCGATTTCTCCGTTACTTTCCCGATCTTCTCTGGTTTTTCCCTCTTTCCCTCTTCTTCCTCGTTTTCCTTTATTTTTTTCTTTTCTTTTCTTTTCCTTCATTTTTTTCAGCTCGGTTGCTGAGGCAATCGAGTTGACTCAGCTAGGCAGCCGAGTTGACTTAGCTGAGTCCGAGTATGGGCCCGATGAACTAGGCCTAGCTCAACTTATTTTTGAGCCTTCTTTTGGCCCAGCTCGGCCAAGCTTCAACCTGGTCCATCTGTTGGACTCGGCCCAGTTTCAGGCCCAGTCCCTTTCGGCCCAGCTTCAGCTTGGTCCATTTGTTGGACACAGTCCAGTTTCAGGCCCGGTCCCTTTCGGCCCAATTTTGGGCCCAATCCAATTCCAGGCCATGATTGCAGTTTTGGGCCCAGTTTTCAGTTCTGGATCCAGTTCTACCAGGTTTGGGGACCCACTTTCGGGCCCATCTTTTCAGTTTAGACTTAGTTTGGCTTGTTTTACTCAACTACTTGTTCTCGTGTTCTTGTTTCGACAGATCGAACCCCCTTCAACTCTGCGGACCCATTTTCTCGCAGTTAATTTCAAAACGCACACAAGTGAGGGAACTATCACACTTTTACCATACGCATTTCTGCATATACCTACATTTAACTACTTGAACGACATGAGATACGAGGAATGGAACCCTTATATTTATTTAGCCACTCGACAAGGGAATCATTCAGATGATTATGTGGCGAGGGGACCACTCCGTGTACTCATGTCCGGTGATGGTAAAGATCATGATGATTGGATGTGATAATGCGTAGTATATGCATGTTTAATTGTTTGGGTGTAATTGATTGACAACATGATGGTGCGATAACATGCTAATATGAGATAAATGATAATGTATGTGTCTGATTATAATCCGTTGTATAATGTTGATAACATGTCAAAGATTATCTATGTATGCATGTAACTGGTGTACGTGGGATGACGATGGGGGCTTAGAGATTAGGCTACACCAGGACTTAAAGATTTCCCCTAACTTGTCGGATAGTTGGGGTTGGGGCATTATGTGGGATCATACAGTGGACGTGTGGCGTAGACTACCCGGCGGTTGGATACGGGTAGATATGTTCTTTGATGAGGAATAGGCAGTTAGGCTTATCTTGCATTCTTCGGACATGCCTATTGGGGAGGCGTGGTCCAGTTGAGCGGGAGTGGCCTTCAGGAGTCCCAAGGAGGGACAAGTTGAGAGGTGACTGCGGTGAATCGAAGGAAATCGTTGGACACACCCAAGGTAGTATGAGGTGGAGTGTGATGTGTTATTCCAGACTATGACGCGTAGAGGGTGGGGACAATCTGAGTTGTGATATGATGTGTTATTCCAAACTATGACATCTGCAGGGTCGGGACAATCTGAGTTGTGGCATGATGTCCTACTCCGGACTATGACACTCGCAGGATGGGGACAGTCTGAGTTATGATATGATATGTTATTCCAAACTATGACACGTACAGGGTGGGGACAGTCTGAATTGTGATATGACGTGTTATTCCCGACTATGACACCTGCAGGGTGGGGACAGTTTGAGGAGTGGTGTGATGCGATGTTCCAGGCTACGATAGCTGTAGCTTGGGGATAACCTGTGACGTGAGATTGTACGATGTTTCAGTCTAGGGCACTTTCGGTTAAGGTTAACTGGAGGTGTAGTAAGAAATTCAGGGCTACGGCTCGAGGGTGGGCATGGTCGGTATGTGCCACGGTAGACGGGTTGACCCCATGGCAGGTTGATGATGGTTCGATCGAACACGTGCTGGATGGCTCGTATGGCGAGTCGTGTGTATTACGTGGGACTATATATGTAGATTTTTTTGATACCTCACAATGGTAGTTTCACAGTGTATGATTTATGTGGTGTGAATATATTTACATGTTCTCTCACTAGGTATGTAGTACTCACCCCCTTGCTTTCCAGGTGGCTCGGCGGAGGCGGGACCCAACGGGTCCCAAGATCAAGTTTAGGTGATGACAGTCGAGGGTTGTTTGGCATATTGTCCTTTTGTTATCTAGAGAGAACACATTGCGTGTTTATTTCAAATGATGTTTGATATTATGGATAACTGTAATAACTGCTTATTACATTGCCAGTGTTGGTTGAATTTTGTGGTACTTTTGTTAAACTTCTATAGTTGTTGATGGTGGTTAAGAAAAAAAAATAATACTGGCATTTTGTCTCACTACTTTGTAGTTCGGTATTAGTGGTAACATACCCATAGTGGGATGGGGTGTTACATTTCATATCAGAGCGCAGTTTCCCTCTCGGACTGTGCTTTTGGGCTAGATTGAGAGTTTTTGATGATCAGAGGTTAGGTTAATCCCCTCTAAGGTAGGTGGATGAGACCAAGTAGGGGATTAAGACTAGGCACCCTAGTTTGTTTGCGGTGTGTTCATAGGATTGTTTGACTTCGGATGCTTACGGTGTGTTCAGTTTTGATTTCCTACTTGGCTTTAAGACTGATCGGTACTTGATTTGTGAATAGGCTATGGTAAATACCCATTCCAATGGGGGGTCCATGGCCATCTGGGATGCCGGATATTCCAGAGGTAGTGGAGACTCCGCAAGCTGAAGTGGAGAACACGTCGGTGGTAGTACCCAAGGGAACAGTGGAGCAGCCTCTGGTGGTCCCTGTGCCAATTGTGGGTCGTGGTCAAAGACATCTAGGCCCCAAGGTGATATTTGCTCGATACGAGAGAATGATCGAGACTTATGAGAGTAATCTGAAAAGGCAAGAAGATCTAATAGCCCAACATGTCAACCAACCTGTCAACCCCCTGCGTGCAGTTGGACAGTTTGAGACTATGCAGATGGTGGCACTTAAAGAGTTCAAGCGCCATTTCCCTTCTATATACTATGGGGGTACAAACCCCTTGGAGGCTGAGAGATGGGTAGGGGAGATGGACTGCCTGCTGGACTCATTAGGCATTGTAGAGCCTGATCTAAGAGTCACCTTAGCGACACATCACCTTCAGGGAGAGGCTTCCAGTTGGTGGCTCGAGGATCCCCTCCGGGAGCAGGGGCGAGCTGATTGGGACAGGTTCAAGGAGCTCTTTTTAGCCAAGTACTTCCCATCAGTGGTGAAGCAATAAAAAACAAGCGAATTCATTAAGCTGGAGCAGGGTAGCAGTACTGTACGGGAGTATGATGCCTGTTTTGTGGAGCGGGCACACTATGCTCCACATTTGGTGGCGAAGGAGGAAGAGAGGGCCCGCTATGTTTGAGGAGGGTCTACACCCAGCTCTGCAGTGCATGATCATGCCATTGAGGTGCACTACCTACGCAGAGGTGGTACAGCGGGCACTGATAGCAGAGGGCGCCATCATGAGATCCAATGGCACTGTCTACTAACCATCAGCAGTGAGTACTTATGGGCCGAGTAGAGGCCACGACAGAAAGAAAAGACGGCCAGCGCCTTATCATGCTAGAGGAGCTTTTCCCGGACGACCACTTCCCAGTTCGATTGTGCCAGCAGGGGGTGGTCGGTCTGAGCCCAACAAGTGTTACACTTGTGGCTAGATAGGTCACCTTCGGAGAGATTGTCCTCAGTCCCAACACCAGGCCGAGACCTTCTACTACTATATCTGTGGTGATGCTAGACACATATAGCAGAATTGCCCTCAGAGGGATGGCCCAGGCACTGTGGTGGCACCCACTCAGGCGATGGTTCCTGTGGTTGGTTATGGTCAGATGGCACTTGTACGACCACCGACACAGAGAGTTGCACCTTGCAGAGAGGCAGGGGCCGAGGCAGACCCATTCAATCAGCTCTGGGCAGGATGTATACCCTTATGCAACAGCCTGAGGAGTTTGTGCCATCAGTAGTTATGCAGGGTATGTTGGTTCTCCATGGTTCTTTGGCTCGTGTTTTCTTTGATTTTGGTGCCTCGTACTCCTATGTTGTTTTGGATTTTGCCCTTAGTTCTAATTTAGAAATAGAGAGGACTAAAGATCAGTTATCGATCAGATCTCCTTTGGGTAGTGAGGTAGTTGTAGATCAGGTTTGTCGGTGTTGTGTTTTATCTCTTGGTGGCTGGCACCTTAAATTTGATCTGCGGGTCATGGATATGTCAGAGTTTGATGTTATCCTCGGAATGGACTGGTTGTACTCTCACCGTGTTGTCATTGACTGCTATCGCAGAAGAGTTTCATGTAGTACAGCTTCAAGCAGAACTTTGTTGAACGTTTGAGCACTGCCATTTGTCCGAGTATAGATGAGTTGGGTGGACTTGTGGTTAGTTTGAGTTGGGAAGGTTTGGGGCCAGCAGGTGCTGAGATGCCTTGCGTGGTGAGTGAATTCCCGGATGTCTTCCTAGAGAAGCTCACTAAATTGCCAAGGAGGTGCAATTCTTTATAGACCTACTCCCCGGTACCGCCCCCATCTCTGTCACACCCTATCGAATGGCACCAGCTGAGACATTGGAGTTAGGTAAGAAACTAACAGAGTTGCAATCGGTTGGTTTTATCTGTCCCAGTACATCGCCATGGGGCGCTCCAGCCTTGTTCGCTAAGAAATAGGACGGGAGTATGAGATTGTGCATAGATTACCGGCAGCTGAATCACGTGACCATAAAGAACAAGTATCCACTACCGAGGATCAATGATTTGTTTGATCAGTTGAGAGGATCCAGATGTTTCTCGAAGATCTCTGATCAGGTTACGATCAGGTGAGGGTACGGGATTGTGATATAGAGAAAACAACATTCTGCACGCGGTTTGGGCACTTTACATTTGTTGTGATGCCTTTTGGAGTGACCAATACCCCAGCCACTTTTATGGATCTCATGAATCGGATCTTCAGGCCTTACTTGGATCGGTTCGTGCAGGTATTTATTGAAGATATCCTTGTGTACTCAGTATCAGAGGAGGATCATGAGCAGCACTTGAGGCCCGTCCTACAGATTTTAAAGGATAATAAGTTGTTTGTAAAAATAGCAAGTGTGAGTTTTAGTTGCCAGAGGTACAACTTTTGGGGCATGCGGTATTTTCGGAAGGGGTGGTTGTTGATCCGGCCAAGGTGGAGGGCGTGATGAGTTGGACGAGACCACGTAATGTGACCGAGATCCGTAGTTCTTGGGTCTAGTAGGCTACTACCGGCGGTTCATACATGACTTTCTAAGATAGCTGCCCCTATGACGAGATTGACTCGAAAGGACCAGCCTTATGAGTGGACTGAGACTTGTGAGTCAACTTTCTTGGAGCTGAAGAAGAGACTGACGACCGCCCCAGTGTTGGTCATACCCGAGAGAGGTTTGGGCTATGCAGTCTTCTGTGATGCTTCTGCAGATGGTTTGGGTTCCGTCTTGATGTAGGATGGTCGTGTTGTGGCGTATGGGCCTCGACAGCTCAAGATTCACGATCAAAACTACCCCACTCATGACCTGGAGTTGGTAGCAGTGGTCTTTGCACTTAAAATCTAGAAACATTATCACTACGGAGAGAAGTTCGAAGTATTCTCGGACCACCATAGCCTCAAATATTTGTTCATGCAGAAAAAGCTGAACATGAGGCAATGTAGGTGGATGGAGTACCTGGGAGATTATGATTTCGAACTTTCTTATCACCCCGGCAAGGCGAACGTAGTTGCAGACGCCTTGAGCCGGAAGTCCTGAGGAGTACTAGCTAGCTTGATTGGTGGGGGCAAAGCAGCAGTCTTGTGCAGTATGGTAGTATGACCAGGGTTAGATGATTTAGTCTTGAGAGCCCAGCAGACTGACTCAGATTCAACAGGATATCGAGATCGAGTGGCTGCTGGGGACGGACCACATGGTTGTACAGTTAGAGCAGATGGTGCAGTGATTTTAGATGGTCGATTGTATGTACCTGAGCAATGTCGTGGGGAAGGTTTGCAACACTTCCACCATATGAGATTTGCAGTACACCCTGGAGGTGCCAAGATGTACCATGATCTGAGCCGTCAGTATCATTGGGTCGGCATGAAGAGGACAGTAGCAAAATTTGTGGCCCGATGCTTGACATGTCAGCAGGTCAAGTTTGAGCACCGGAGACCAACTGGTGTAGAGCAACCACTTAAGATATCTAAATGGAAGTGGGAGCACATCACCATGGACTTTGTGACTGGATTACCAAGATCACCCAAGGGGCACGATACCATTTGGGTCATAGTGGATAGACTAACCAAGTCGGCCCGCTTTATTGGCATGAAGGTGATTGATTCCTTAGAGAAAATGAGACGGCTGTATATGGAGCAGGTGGTTCGACTACATGGAGTGCCAGTGTCGATTGTTTCGGATCGAGACCCGAGGTTTGTCTCTCAGTTTTGGCAGAGCTTACAGAAAGAGCTGGGTACTCAGTTATGCTTCAGCACAACCTTTCATCCACAGACAAATGGCCAGTAGGAGCGGATCATCCAAATCTTAGAGGATATGTTCTGTGCCTGTGTTTTGGATCATGTGGGTAGTTGTGAGGATCGCTTACATCTATTGGAGTTCATCTACAACAACAGCTACCAGTCCAGCATTCAGATGGCACCGTATGAGGCATTGTATGGCGACCGTGCAGATTACCCCTGTGTTGGCCAGAGACCAGTGAGGTTGTCTTGGCAGGACCAGAGATGGTTAGAGAGACTACAAAGCAGGTCAAACTCATCAGGCACAGGCTGTTGATTGCTCATAGCCGGCAGAAGAGTTATACAGATCGCAGGAGGAGGCGACTGGAGTTCGCCGTGGGTGATCATGTTTTCCTCAGAGTCTCATCCCGCCCTGGAGTTCAAAGATTCGGACGGAAAGGAAAGTTATCACCACAGTTTATTGGCCCCTTTGAGGTGCTGAAAGAGTCGGGGAAATGGCTTATAAGATTGCCCTTTCGTCGTAACTCGCTAGATTACACAACGTTTTCCATGTTTCCATGCTTCAAAAGTATCAGTTGGACCCATCGTAGGTGCTTAACTGGGATGACATAGACCTTAGTGAGGATGTCAGTTTCAATGAAGGCCCTGTGCAGATCAAGGACAGGACAGAACAGGTCTCCGTGGTAAAAGTATTCCAAAGGTTCTAGTGATATGGAGGCGTGGGGGAAAAGAAACAACTACTTGGGAGTTAGAGTCGTCGATGCGGAAAAGATATCATGGCTTCTTCGAGATCAAGGTATGACTTCCTAGTGTAATTTTGAGGACGAAATTGCTTAAAGGGGGGCAGATTGTAACGACCTGACCCGATTTGTCTAGATTTTAGGGTCTCGGTAGCAATCGGGAGAGTGTGGGTCCCGTTGTAGGCCTTGTCTCACACGATCCCTGAGCTTAGAGACTCGAAGGCTGTTTTAGTAATTTGAATTATTTAATATTTTGTCATGCCAAAATAATTGAAAATCACACATTTCCTCACCCAAGGTTCAACATCTGATTTTCCTTCAGGTTTTGAAACGTTGTTTTCAAAATATTTTGATTTTATGTTGTTATAAAAAAAACTTTTAGTTGTTTAAAAAAAAACACTAAAAAAAAAACCCCCCCTCCCTTCCTTCCCTTTCCCCCCTTTTTCCCCTTTTAACTCCTCTTGTGCTGCGCACTGTAGCACGCAACTACAGTGCCGCGGCACCATTGCCGTTACGCCTCCTTCTCACTCAGACCTGTCATTCTCTCTTAGACCCCTCCTTATCTCTCATTCTCCGACCTCTATTGTCTCTCTGCTTCGGACGACCGACATCTCTGCAATCGTCGTCGCCACCTAACCGAACCAGGTATTTTTTCTTTTCTTCTCCCTCGTTTCACTCTTCTCCAATTTTACTTCTTTTTCCTCTGTTTTCCTTGTTTTCTTTTCCCTATTCTCTCTGATTTCCTCAGATTTTGCTCGATTTCTCCTTCATTTTCCCGATCTCCTCTGGTTTTTCCCTCTTTCCCTCTTCTTCCTCCTTTTTTTATTTTCTTTTCTTTTCCCTTATTTTCTTTCAGCTGCGTTGCTGAGTCAACTCAGCTGGGCAGTTGAGTTGACTCAACTGGGCAGCCGAGTTGACTCATCTAAGTCCAAGTATGGCCCCAATGAACCAGGCCCAGTTCAACTCGCTTTTGAGGCTCTTTCTGGCCCAGCTCGGCCCAGCTTCAGCCTGGTCCATCTGTTGGACCCGGCCCAGTTTCAAGCCCGGTCCCTTTCGGCCCAGTTTCAGGCTCGGCCCCTTAGGCCGAGTTTTGGGCCCAATCCAATTCCAGGCCCTGATTGTAGTTTTGGGCTCAGTTTTCAGTTCTGGATCCAGTTCGGCCCGGTTTGGGCCCGACCCACTTTCGGGCCCATCTTTTCAGTTCAGACTTAGTTTGGCTTGTTTTACTTGACTACTTATTCTCGTGTTCTTGTTTCAACAAATCGAACCCCCTTCAACTCAGCGGACCCATTTTCTCGCAGTTAATTTCAAAACGCACACAAGTGAGGGAACTATCACACTTTTACCATACGCATTTCTGCATATACCTACATTTAACTACTTGAACGACATGAGATACGAGGAATGGAATCCTTATGTTTATTTAGCCACTAGGCAAGGGAATCATTCATATGATTATGTGGCGAGGGGACCACTCAGTGTACTTGTGTCCAGTGATGGTAAAATCATGATAATTGGATGTGATAATGGGTAGTATATGCATGTTTAATTGTTTGGACATAATTGATTGACAACATGATGGTGCGATAACATGCTAATATGTGATAAATGATAATGTATGTGTCTGATTATGATCCGTTGTATAATGTTGATAACATGTCAAAGATGATCTATGCATGCATGTAACTGGTGTACGTGGGATGACGGTAGGGCTTAGAGATTAGGCTACACCAGGACTTAGAGATTGCCCCTAACTTGTTGGGTAGTTGGGGTTGGGGCATTATGTGGGATCATACAGTGGACGTGTGGCGTAGACTACCCGGCGGTTGGCTACAGGTAGGTATGCTCTTTGATGAGGAATAGGCAGTTAGGCTTATCTTGCGTTTTTCGGACATGCCTATGGAGGAGGTGTGGTCCAATTGAGCGGGCGTGGCCTCCGGAGTCCCAAGAGGGACAAGTTGAGTGGTGGCTACAGTGAATCGAAGGAAATCATTGGACTGAGCGTTGGTTCACCCAGGGTAGTATGAGGTGGAGTGTGATGTGTTATTCCAAACTATGAAGCCTACAGGGTGGGGACAGTTTGAGTTGTGATATGATGTGTTATTCCAGACTATGACATCTGCAAGGTGGGAATAGTCTGAGTGTTGGCATGATGTGCTATTTCGGACTATGACACTCTCAGGATGGGGACAATATGAGTTGTGATATGATGTATTATTCCAGACTATGACACCTACAGGATGGGGATAGTCTGAGTTGTAATATGACGTGTTATTCCAGACTATGACACCTGCAGGATGGGGAAAATCTGAGGAGTGGTGTGATGCGGTGTTCCAGGCTACGATACCTGTAGCTTGGTGATAACTTGTGATGTGAGATTGTACGATGTTTCAGTCTAGGACACCTTCGGGTTAGGGATAACCGGAGGTGTAGTAAAACATTCAGAGCCACGGCCCGAGGGTGGGCATGGTCGATATGTGCCGTGGTAGACGGGTTGACCCCATAGGAAGGTGGTGATGGTTCGATCGAACAAGTGCTGGATGGCTCGTATGGTGAGTCGTGTGTATTAAATGGGACTATATATGTCGATTTTTTTGATACCTCACAGTGGTAGTTTCGCAGTGTATGATTTATGTGGTGTGAATATATTTACATGTTCTCTCACTGGGTATATAGTACTCACCCCCTTGCCTTTCAGGTGACTCGGCGGAGGTGGAACCCATCGGGTCCCAAGATCTGGTCTAAGTGATGAGAGTCGAGGGTTGTTTGGCGTATTCTCGTTTTGTTATCTAAAGAGAACACATTGCGTGTTTATTTAAAATGATGTTTGATATTCTGGATAACTGTAATAACTGCTTATTACATTGCCATGTTGGTTGAATTTTGTGGTAAATTTGTTAAACATCTATAGTTGTTGATGGCGGTTAAGAAAAAAAATAGTACCGGTATTTTGTCTCACTACTTTGTACTTCGGTATCAGTGGTAACATACCCGTAGCGGGATGGGTGTTATATGTCTTCCTTTTAAACTCAAAGTTATGTCTCATTATAAAACTCCATTTGAAACGTTTAATATCAAAAGTCAATATTTTGTTGTCATCAAAATTACCCTTATATCCTTGGGATGAAACCTTGGGGCTAACAATCTCCCTTTTTTTAATGATAACAAAACATTGCTTAACATTATAAGATATATATATATATATATACAAAGCTCCCCCGAATTCAAGCATAATATTTGAGATAAAACTCCCCCTAACTTCATAGATTCATTTCAAGAGATGAACATCCTCCCCCTTAGTTCATGCATACATAGATGTGTGTTTAAATCTCCCCAATACTTAAAGCATAGCAATGTTTGAGATTTTAAAAATAATCTCCTCCTTTCTTCAGCAACCCATACATTCATTCATTTATCAACCCATCCAACAATATGTATCATTCAAAGCAATAAGAGATATTACCATAAATCCTGTAATAGATAAGTATTGAATTTTCCCTTTTTTCAGTGTATTAATCTCCTCCGAACTTCCTGGATACAAGTTCATTTGACATTTAAAAGCAAGCATCAATGTAGCATTTATCCATTCAAACCATTCACAAATGCAAGTCATCGAAAATAAATAAGATTAAAACATTAAGCATCAATGGTTAGAAGGTTTATATACATCACATGAGTTTGTAGAACAAAAGAACAAAGATCTTGAGTGTCATTTCAACAATTTATTTGAATGCTTCATAAAAGATATCAACATTAATAACTCCAAAAACCCATTCCTAAAAGCCCACCAAGGTCCATTTTCCTTGAAGATCAAAAGTTCAAAACCCATTCTTTGAGACCTACTAAAGCTCCCCACCCATTAAAGTTCATGTACTCAAATGTTCATTTCCTCAAAAAGTTCGTTAAGTCCTATCGTCCCATGTCCATCAAAGTCCACTAGCTCAAAGCCCATAATGCCTATTATCTTCGAAAACCTAAAACCAAAATCCCCATCAAGTCCATTCATTTCAAAACCTAAACTGAGTTCTTGACGAAACTTAAACCATTGACCCATTTTGGCCCATTTATTAAATCATACCCCAAATCAATACCTATCAATACCAACTCATTTATTAAATGAGTTTGACCCAACCTAAGTTGACCCTTTATATTATTTTTATTATGTAGGTTGGTGAGATACATAGGAAAAATTTTGGATTAAAAAGTAAATTTCTACTAAGTCATTTTCCCAAGAAAATATTCTAAAAAAAATCCATTTTCCATTGACATTCATTTTTCTAGAAAATCAACAAACATGCCTTTAGTCTCAATTTCTAATTTAAAGGAACCATACAACTTTTTCTTAAATATGATGAGATTTGCTAACCCACTATATACTACATGTTAGAAATATATTTTTAGCTTTTTAAAAATATATTTTTGCCATTTTGTTCGATGTACTACATTGAGAATATGGACATTTTTATCATTTCACAATCATAGGAAAAAAAAATGCAGTTGCGTCCATAGAATTAAGTATCAGTTGATTACGTTACATATTGATCGGTATATTGAATATCGAAAACTACGTATAGTACCATTTCATTCAGCCATGAGACGACCAATGTAGTGTCCAAATCGGCCATATCGTGGCGTTGAGTATTGGCTGATTCAAGCACTGTATCAACGTAAGGAATTTTTTTTACCATGTGAGGCCGATGAGAGGAAAGAAACCTTAAAGGATCACACCCCACCTTCTTCCTCTCGTTCTCACAAACTATCACTCCCTGACCCAAAACATAGGCACGTGACGCGGAAATAATTTTACTTTTTCGAATATCACACGTGGGAAACACACGTGTGATCACAACTCAATTATCGAGATTATAAATGAACTCAAATACCATTAATATCTCAAAGGGGATATAAATTCTCTACCATAAATGTTATCAACATTCTAAAATTTATCACAACCAAATCCACAAAGACTAAAATGATATAAACAACATCACCAACTCAAATCAAATAAATAAAGCAATTAACTCAATATGTAGGACGTATAAAGTAGCATGATAAACTAAGTTCCTCAGGGTCCCTCGGACCCAGCCGGTGCAACATTAACTAAAATTATAAGGGCGTGAGTACAAACAATACTCAGTGAGGAAATATGTATGCTACACACTCACGCACCCACATAATGATAATGTATGAAGTAGATTATAAATAAGGCTATGTTATTATGTCATGCTATCAACCTCATCAATATAAACACAATGTCCACCCAAGGACACAAATCTCATCAACGTGAACACAATCTTCACCCAAGGATACCTCTATGGAACGGGCTGTCAAAACATCATAATCCCTTAAAGGACATAGGCCACAATTTACAAAGTGGGAGATCTACATACAACATAGATAATCTACCTCACCCCGAGTCCCTTCTGTCATATGTCAAGGTGATCTAAAATTGCGCCTTATCAGGTTGACATATCATCCAACAAGGGTGTAATCACAAACCCTGCGCACAAACATGAGCACCTTACCAAGCTGACTTGTCATCTAAAGATGCGCAATGTCTGACTCTGCATCCAACCATCACAACTTATTAAGCTAGTACCACCCTCATGGAGTACCCACATATCTAACCCTACGCATAAACATGAACGCATTACCAAATTAACTCGTCATCTAAGGATGCGTAATATCTAATTCTGCGTCCAACCATCACGTCTTATTAAGCTACTACCATCCTCATGGAGTGTACATGTAACTAGCCCTGTGTATAAACACGAATGCCTTACCAAGTTAGCCCCATTACCGAATTAGTAAATGATACCCAACCTTGCGTCTAACACGTTGTTGATGGTTTTAAATTTGTAAATCTCGCAAGTGCACAAACCATTCATAGTATTGTATTGTGAGAGCGAGGTCGAAGTCAATGGAAAATCTCAAAGTATATGAATTTAAATTTATATCCTCTAAAAAAGAATTGTTTTGAAGAAATTGAATCATTATATGAGTCATGTATCTAACTTGGAAAATTAGCAAATAAGATGTGTGATTTCTTATTCTAATATGGTGAATTAAATTTTAACCTTAATCATGATTAGGATTTCAAGTTACAAAATTATTTACACATCTTCCTAACTTTAATTGAATGGATCTTTGAGAGAAAGTGATTTAATAGAAAAATAATCAAAGAATTAAAGAATGAATTAAAGAATTAAATATTAAATTATATAAGATTTGGGTTAAAACAACTATTACACAACAAACATGAGATTTAACATAATTAAAAGGCAAAGAATTAAATTGCATGAAAATAAATGACTAAAATTAAATGTGCAGTAATGTAAAGGTTGGTTGTTAGAGTAGACTGTTCATCACCCAAGATGTGTAAACAAAGTAAAGGCCTAAATCTTGAATTCACGTAAAGATCTAAAATACAATTCATATTTATTAATAAAATAAGATTCACAACTTTTAATTTAATTAATCAAAACCTTAGTAATCATGATTCAAGTCTTACAATAAAGATCCTAACTATTGCATGCGCTCATGTTCAATCAAATAAATAAAAATTGTGTTCTTGAAATTAAAAATAAAGTAATCATAAAAGTATTTTAGAAAAATTGGATGTTTCAGGGTTCTAAATGAATGCTTCACTTTATTAAATGAAAGAATTAAAGTACAAGACTTTTATAAATTAAATATAAGAAAAACAACATAAAAAATAAAAAAGCTACACTCTTACTTGTAAATTCGCATGGTGCTCCTGTCTTCTTGTGTTTTGCTCCAGCCTTTAGTCCTCTTGAATTCCAGGTCATATTCGAATTTTACCCTTGGGGTAATGGGGTATTTATAGGTTTTGAAAAGAGATGGTTGGATTGGATTAAATCAAGGATTAATGTGGGAAATCAAATGACTGGATTGGATCTAAATGGGAATGGATGATGGGGATTTAAGCTTGGATTTTAGGGTTGCACAAGGTATGAAATTCAAATGGATTGGATTGGGATTGAGAAAATCGTGTGGGATACTTGGGGATTGGATGGTGAGGTGTGTTAGGATCTTAGGAATCTATCTATATGGTTTTTAGTCTAAGTGTATGGAGAGGTTTTAAGTTGCAAACACGGGATGATGATGTGTAAAATGCTCATGAATGATAGCTTGAACTACAAGTTGTTCATAGCTTAGGGTTTATGAATGGAGGACTTAGATTTAATGGGTTTTGATCTAATGGCTCTAAGATATTTTGGGTAAAATAATTATAGGAATGGGTAGATGGTTGATGGAGGGTTTAGATTCAAAGGTTGATCTTAAATGGATGATGAAATGCATGACCTAAATCTAAGAAAATGTGTGTATATGATGGATGCATGTGGAGAATCTAGCGTTTCTAAGAGATAAATGAGTGAACGAGATTAGATTACCTAATATCTAATGGCTAAGATGATCAATGCATGGAATGAATGCAATGATTAATAGGTGATACATGGATGGACACTAATCTAAGGTTAAGATGATCATAATGATGATGGATGACCTAGATTTAATGATAGATGAATGGATGGGTTAGATTTGATAGTGGATCTAAGGTTTGGCCTAATTTGGTGTGTGAGATGGAAGGTTAAGATCTAAGATAGAAATTGGATGGTGTGGATGTGAAGTTGGGTTATGGGTTTTGGGCATAGGTAGTTGGGCTGGACTTAGGTAAATTCAAACATGGACCATGGAGTTTATTGGACGTTTGGGCTTTAGATTTGGATCTAGACCTCAACTCAGGCCCATTAAAATTGGATTTGAGAGCTTGGGCCTTAGTTGGACTGAGTTTGCACACTGGCCTGGCCCATAGTGTGAAATGCGCATGGGCTTGCATGTGGCTTGGCCCATTGAAGGTTTGTGGAGCATAGCTTGGTGCACTTGAACTGAATCTTTGCCCAATGACTTGAAATTCAAGCTTTGGCACTTAGATTGCAACTTTTAACCTCTAAAATTAAATAATTATTCAGCCATTTTAAATCTAAAAATTATTAATTAATTATAGACTCTCATAATTGGATTTAGATTAATTAATTTACATGAAAGTCCTAGAAAGTGACATAAAATAATTATAATAATTCTAGGTCTTCTCTTTAAACATAAACCCAAATAAATACATCAACAAATCATCTCAGGCCTTCACAAGGGTCTCCACCAAATATCACAATTCTCTTATCATCATAAAAAGATAATAGACATGCTACAAATCACATAATAGGGAATTAATAACATCTCATGCATATCATAGGGCACATCCATCCTATTTATCATGCATTAAATACATCAATAACACAGTATATTCCCTAAATCAAGGAAATAGCATATATGCTTTCATACAATATGTGTATAGCAATCCTAACCTCAAAATCAAGATGTCTCGGGTTGATCTTCGGATTGTACCTCAACGGGTTCGGGTTTCAAAGTCTCTAATCAATTAAAAAGAACATAATACATCCCTATTATTTCATCGATTAGACCAAATAAAAACTTAGAAGCAAAATTCCCAAATCTAGACCCAAGATTTACCCCTAATATGGTTTAATCCCTTCAATATAAGGGAAATCCCCAAATCTCTTCCCATGAATCATCTCCAAAAATTAGCATATATCATTTTCTCCAATTTACTTCCCTTCACATGGGTTCAAAACTCAATTTCAATTCAGATCTACACCCAAACAAGGTTCCATATCAAAAATCCCCCAATTACTTCCATTGATTCCTCTCCAAATAAGGCCTAAAAGCCATAACATATTCCATTCTCAACACATCCCATTAAGATCTCATCAAATTGGAGGAGAAGGAACCGTGCAAAGCCTTTAGTAGGTGAAAATCAATAGAGGGAAGGTAGAGGAAGCTAAGGTTTGATATTAGGGAATAAGGGTTGGTTGTTTGGAAGAGGAAGGAGGTGAAATAAGTCTAATTTTGTACAAATATGGACTTATATACGGACTTAATATTTTAATTATTTTTTTTGGGTCGAGCCATTACACAAACAGTAGTTGCAGCCCAGGTGAGTGTTTTCAGCTTTGACTCACCATTTGATTCATTTTGAGTTCAATTTTAACAAATTTTCAGTCCATTTTCTGAAATCTCCAATTTCCAAAGTCGATTGAAACCTTAGATCTTTGATTTGGCCAAGTTTTTTACAGGATTATTAAAAAATAACTTCATTTCTTAAGGTATTAGCAACTAAACACGTCAGTTGTTTTTCTATTAGTGTTTTATGAAATTTGAAAGTATATTTATGATGAATATATTTTGTGATGTTCGGGTTATTGTTGGAGAATTAAAATCATGGAGTATGTTGCTTGTTTTGTTTTTGTTTTTTTGTGTCATGTGTGTTGGCTTAAAAATTAAATCTGTCTCCCTTGAGTCAGACTGAGTTGTCAATTCCGTGACTGTTTCCGACTAAGTCATGAGTTATCAATTTGTGTCACTTGTCATGACTTTGTTCGAGTGTCAAGACCGTGCCTCTGGAAGACCTATATAGTCAAATCAAGTTTGAAGCTCCAGAAGACATGTCATTTGGAAGGTATTGCACCGAAATCGGAAGAACTTCATAAATGTCAACCAACATAGGTATTTAGACCTTAGAAATGACTTAGAAGACCTAGAATTACCATTGGGATAGACTTTAGAATCCATAACTTAGAATTTGGTTGGATTAATTTGGATTTCTTAGGTTAGGTGAATTTTGCTCTATTTTGGAAAAGTTTTTTCTTCCATCGAATGTTCCCATGTATTAGTAAAATTTTAATGATTTGATGGAGCAGTAAAAGAGCTTTTTAAAAAGTCCAAGAACACCCAATTTGAAAATGTATAGCTCAAGTTATGAGCATTTCAATGAAATGGTGCAAAACAGATCAAAACAGTTTTGTCATATATCTTTACTTTGAGAGATTATTTGAGGTACAAATGGACCTTAAATTCTACCAAATTTGATGAGTGGATAGATCTCTCAGTGAGCTTTCTAACAAGCCCAAGAACTCCCAAAACTGAGTTAGGAAACCCAAGTTATGGTTGTTTTATGGAAGTGTACAAAACTGTCAAGTTTCGGTCGGCTGAATCTATGTTTCAGTCGACTGGAAATGTTTCAGTCGACTGAATCTTTATTTCAGTCAGCTAAATTGTGCCCAGATGTTTCAACGGTCATTTCTGGACATTTCAATCGACAGTTCAGTCTACTGAAATTGCAACGGGAAGTTTTTAACGGTTCTATTCTTGTGATTTCGACTTCCAACGGCCATATCTTCAAGAGGGCTTTAAATGTATGACCTTAGGGCATTCCAAAGGTTAATTCTTGATGAGCAAAACCCTCTCTAACATTCTCCAAGACTCTCGATCATTTGAAGAGCACTAAAACTCCATAGTTAGATTAATAAAGTTCTTGAACTCAATCTCACTCACACTCAAAGCTCTCATAGGCAAATCTTGAGCATCTTAGGCTCACTCTTGGGTGTGTATTTGAGAGAACCTTTAGGGATAAATTATATTTATAGGTAAACCTTCTAGCATCCCTAACTCTCTTCTCATACATCTTGGTTGGGCATCATTGGAGCATCTACACTTCATCAAAGAACCTAAGAAAAGGGGAGGATCTTCAAGAACGTGCCAAAGCCACTTAGAGCATCAAGAGGCAAGCGTTCTTGGTATTTTTCTAAAAATCAAATTATTTCTATCATTTTGTAATTTGTATAGGGTTGGTTTAGCCTTTGTAAGGAGAGAATGGTGTCTTCTCTCTTGAGCGTTATTGGTCCGATCTTCACCCGTGAAGAAGATCAAGTGTTGTATAGGTTCGATCTTTACCTGTGAAAGAGATCAAGGTTGTAATAGGTTTCTTCTCCACCATCGAAGGAAAAGTTAGTGGAATCCTCAAGTGGTGTACTTGAGGCATGGATGTAGGCAAGATTGCCGAACCACGTAAAAATCCTTGCGTCAAGATTTTCCATCTCTTCTCACCTCCTCACCTTACTTTGTGCATTTGTGTTTGTTGAGATTTAACTTCACATTCATTATTTATTGAAAATCTCAATATCTTGGAAGATCAATTTGATTAATTAATAAAGACCCAAATTTAATTGACCAAAGTTCGAAAGAAATTAAAAATTCCGCAATTGTCCTATTCACCCCCCCTCAAGGATAATCTAGGTTGACCAACAATGTATTCCCCAAAATTTGACTCGAAAAGGAGGGTGAATTGGGTCAATGCAAATTTTTTGGATTTCTTGACTTTCACAATATGGAAAAATAAAATGCAAATACACAATTAAATGAAAGCAAGTAAATAGAAGAGATGATAAGAGAATGAGAGAGTGAACTCGGGATTTTAACGAGGTTTGGCATTCTTGCCTACATCTGTTGTGCAAATTTTAAATTTATAACTTGCAAGCACACGAACCATTTAATAGTATAGCGATTGAGTGCAAGGTCGACCCCACAAGGAAACAAGAAAATATATGCAAAAACAAAATATATGAAATTGAAACGTTGTGATTAAAAAAAATATAGATCTTTAGAAATAACCTAAATATGAAAATCAAATTCTAATTTTTACAAGTATGACTTTAAATTAGTTGCATCCCAGTTTTAAGAATCAAATCTAAAAGTTAGATTATCATCATCTAAATCTAAAATCTAACCAATAAATCCAATTTAATTACAACAGTGGCATGGATCTAGAATTTGTAAATAATCTCAAACCAATTTAAGAGAACAAAATTAAAATGCAATCAAATCAATCTCAACCTAGTTCAAAAGAATTTGAGAGAATTGAATAAATGAAACAAAAGAACAGAATAAAGAATTTAATGAATAAAAGAATAGAATGACAAATAAAATAAAGTATTCATATAATTTACAGTGGGATTGAGTCAAGTAATTGGGGTGGCATATTATCCCATTTAAAGATAAATCATGGCCTAGACTATGAAATCTTCTAAAATTATTAAATATAAATTCATGTTCTCTATTTATTAAAATTATAATTAAGAAAATTATGATGTCCATTAAGTTAGAAATTTTCAATTCGAGCCTTAGGCTTTGACAGAATTTCTACTCTCCTTTCTGAGTCTAAAAATAAGCTACTCTTTGAAAAGAGCCTTAGATCTGAAAAAGTTAAGTTCCACAGATCCCAAACGGGGTTCTACTTTCCTTGAAAACTCTTAAAATAATTTATTCCATAACATCTTAAAAAGAATTAAAATAACATAAAAAACAATCACCATAAAATATTTAACAATTTGGAAACCATAAATCTAAAGAAAGCTACCATGAATTTCGTTCAAATAAATTGGAAATTAAAATTACAATGTTTTGGAGTTTGTGCATCAAAGACATGAAATAAAAATGAAAATACAAGAACTCACATACAAAATTCAAGTATTCCTTTCTCTTCCAGTCTTTTCAGCCTTCAGTCCTTGCACACCTTAATTCATTACTCAAATTTGATTTTCTCAGTACCCAAAGCCATCAATTTATAAAGGTGAGATGAGGATAAAACAAGCAAGGCTCATGGGACCCAATCCAATTCTGTCGATTCTACTTTGCTGTATTTTTCCATCCGTGTCTTGATAGATGTGGTCGAATCTTTTTTCTTTCTTTTTTTTAATCTTGGCTTGGGAGATAAACAAGCAGCTAACTCTTTCTTTCATTATTCTCTACTGCATTTTATAGTGTTTTTTGCCAGGCAAAACACCACTAAAAATCATGCCCAAATCCCATGTACACGTTGAAACAAATTTGTTTTTATCCAATCTCCTAAGCTTCACACGTTATTGATAACCTTGCCACCTTGTGCCCAATCTCCAAAAGTTACACGTTGGAGGTGATTGTGTTTGAACAAGATCTTCACATCTATCACCTTCCATCCATCCATTACCAATTTGTACTTATCTTAAATTATTTTTTTCATGAAATCTTGTATGAAAATAATTATGTGCATGGTTTTTGCATGAATTTCCATTCCATGCTTCTTCCATATTATCTCCTTTTGCATGTGAAATTCAAATAGTACTGGGCTTCAATCATGGATTCTTGATGGGCTTTGGCTTGTGAATTTCTTACTGCAGGCTTGGACTTGAGACTGGATTAGTGGCCCACAAATGTATTTGTAAATGTTGCCACCTTTACAATTAAAATCTAGAAAAGTGATTATAATAATTCAATTTCTCACAATGGACTTGAATTACAATAATTTACAATAAATCCTAAATTAGGTGGTAAAATTACAAACTTTCCAAATTTGACATTGTGACCCACTTTTTGCAGTTTTCTTCAATTTTTATTCCAATTTCTTGTATTTTCCAGAATGTACTGCAAAACTCAAAAACAACATTAGACATATCTAATATTTACAAAATAAAGACTAACTAATCTAATATTAAAGGGTAAAATGGTAATTTATAGTGTTCATCAACGTCTTCGCCTTAAGTATACCACCTGATGATTAAATGCACTATACTTGTCTTTCACATGTGGAGGAGAAACCTATTACAAAGCTTATAGAAAGCACCTCTCTGATTTTGAAGTTGAAAGCACCCTTCTTCTTCACTAGGGTTACACCAACCCTTACAAATATATCTCACAAGAAAAAGTAGTATGATTACAAGTTGTAGCTCATAAATAACTCTCAAATGTATACAAATTTGGTTCTCTAAGAGTCATTCAAAGTATGAACATTAATGGCTCAAAGAAGATTTACAAGTGAAAAGGGTTTTTGAGCAAAAGTGTGATTGGAATTTATTGCTTTTGATTCTCAAGTATTTGGAAAACGTTTATTGTTCATTAATACTTGCATTTATAGGTATTTCAAATTTATAGTCGTTGGATAGCAATAAATGCAAGTTTTGCCCGTGAAAATGTGCATTAAATGCACCAAATACATGACCGTTGCCGCAGAATGGTGAGCCGGTCATAAGGCTTGGCGAACCGCTTGTTGCAGTTTTCAATTAAAACATGATGAAGCGGCAAACCGCTCTACAACAACGACGATCCAATCATAACTGAGAGCAGACTGTGAAAAGTGTTTGTACAAAGCGCGAGCCACTTTGGCCATATTGGCGAGCCGGTCTTAATTGAGGCTATCCATATTCAAATTTAGTACAAAGCTGCGAGCCGCTCTACCCATACCAGCAAGACAGTCTTAACTATGGCAAATTGTTATAGATTTTCTCACAGAGCAGCGATCTGGTCTGCTCTGTTTCTCAGTTTTCTAACTTTGGGCATTTGTTCATAGTGTGTTCGTTTGGTCTCCGAGATTTAGCCAATTTCTAAGGGACCTATCCAGTACATTTTCTATGGACATTGAGGTCCTAAGGTCCACTAAAATCTTTGTTGAGCCATGGTGTTCAAAACATTGAGTAACTTTATAAATTTAAAGTCCTAACAATCATAATATAGACTTATGGACAGACCCATGGACTTCAATGCTCTTCAAGCTTCAATGGTCTTCAAAACTTCACTTTGAATCTTCACGGTCCACAAGCCATTCGATCTCAACATTTGGACATTGATGTACATAACTGGATGAGTTTGATCTTCTAATTCAAAGGGCTTGATATCCAATACATGTCTTCCTTTTAAACTCAAAGTCATGTCTCATCATAAAACTCCGTTTGAAACATTAAATATCAAAAGTCAATGTTTTGTTGTCATCAAAATTACCCTTATATCCTTGGGTTGAAACCTCGGGGCTAACAATTTATAACGATCCGTCCCGCTAGCACAATATTGTCTGCTTTGGGCCCGCGCACATAGGCCCGTACGGCTTTGCATTGGCGAGCCTACCCAATATTGCTCCCAAAAGGCCTTGTGCTAGAAAGAGGAGGGATTCCAACTTATATCCCACATAACAACTCTCCTCATAAGCACTGTGGGACAAGTAGCGCCCAACCTCGTTACTTTTTCTCTCCCATCAATGCTTACACAAACACGGGGTGTTACAATCAACCCCCGTAAGACCGGAGCCGTCCCCGGCTATGTCCACAACCATGCCCACAATCACAAGAAGAGAGTTGAACTGTACTCTGATACCATTTGCAACAGCCCGTCCCGCTAGCACAATTTTGTCCACTTTGGGCCCACGCACAAGGACCCACATGGCTTTCCATTCGCAAGCCAACTCAATGTTGCTCCCAAAAGACCTTATGCTAGAAGAAGAAGGGATTCAAATTATATCCCACAGAACAACTCTCCTCATAAGCAATGTAAGACAAGTAGCGCCCAACCTCGCTACTTTTTCTCTCCCAACAATGCTTACACAAACATGGGGTATTACACAATCTCCTTTTTTTTTTATGATAACAAAACTTTGCTTAACAATATATATTTAAAACTCCCCCTAACTTCATAGATTCATTTCAAGAGATGAACATCCTCCCCCTTACTTCATGCATACATAGATGTGATTTTAAATCACCCCAATACTTCAAACATAGCAGTGTTTGAGATTTTAAAAATAGTCTCCCCCTTTCTTCAGCAACCCATATATACATTCGTTCATTTATCAACTCATTCAACAATATGTATCATTCAAAGCAATAAGAGATATTATCATAAATCCTGTAACAAATAAGCATTGAATTTTGCCTTTTTTTTCAGTGTATTAATCTCCCCCGAACTTCATGGATATAAGTTCATTTGACATTTAAAAGCAAGCATCACTGTAGCATTTATCCATTCAGACCATTCACAAATGCAAGTCATCAAATATAAACAAGATTAAAGCATTAAGCATCAATGGTTATAAGGTTCATATACATCCCATGAGTTTGTAGAACAAAATAACAAAATGTTCGGTAGTTTTCATAACAAAACACAAAAAACTGCCAAGAGTCCTATTCTCCTTATTCTTTTTCTCATATTTTTCTATACTCTCCTATTTTGTTATTTTCTCCCACTTTTTGGCATCATAAAAAACAACTACTACTAGGAATAGGAGAGCGAGGTGGAAGAACATGAGAGGTAGATGTAACAGCAGGACTAGAGGCATATGCATGGAGACCATAAATAGAGGCAAGTGCAGCAACAGCCAATTGTCTTGCGCGCATGAATCTGATGATTATATTTTGAATCCTGTCCTCAACTATTTGGAACCATTTGCTCATCATGTCAACAACAGTATCGACCTTTGCATCCAAGGTGTGAAAGCGAACAAGCATGTCATCATGCAATTGGTTGATATTTTCATTGAGAGTGCTGACACAATCAAGAAATTGTTGCTGCAAAGGTTCATTGCCCATTGGTGCACTGGAGGACTGCCCATATGATGTAGAGTGAGGTGGAGTAGTAATGGGTGTATGAGGGACAGGTGTAGGGGGATGGGTTACTTCAGCCTGGACTTTCTGTGCTTCATTTTTCTTAGGAGTCCAACAGCCAACTGTAAGGTCATACCCATGTGTTTGATGGCAGTTTCAAAGAGATGGTCAGAGATTTTAATTGCGACTCTATCATCATGTGGCAAAGGGATTTTGTAATGTTTAAATAGGAAGGTTAGTAGGAGACCATGGGGTAGGCTGGCATTTCTTGCATAGTTTTTAGAATGATATAGCCAATACTAATTTGTTTCTATTTGAAGAGGCGCCACATTAAGAAAAGGTCTAGATAGCTGATCTCATCACGGTGTCCACCCCGAGGAAGGATGTTATAGCTGATAATCAGATGAATAATACGCCATTCCAGGTTGACTTGCTTGGCCAAAGGCCGGAAGCGTTCCTTAATGTCAGTCCGGCCAAGTGGAGGACTTATTGCACCAGGGCTTGATTCGCACCAACATGATCCCCTGTGCCGTTCCAACATTGTTGACACTTAAGAATGGCAAGAGTTGATAAATGTAGGTTTACAGTCGTGCCATCAACAAAACCATTGTCCAGTACTGGTTCCATATTCCTCACTTAGACAACACGCTCGATATCCTTGAAGGTGCCAAAATCTTCTCTAAACTAAATCTCATAAGTGGGTATCACCAAATCCGCATCTGGCCTAGAGATGAGTGACTGCCTTCAAGACAAAAAAAAAATGACTTTATGAATGGTTTGTGATGTCGTTTGGCCTCTCCAACGCACCAAACACATTCATGCGGCTGATGAACCAGGTGTTGAAGCCTTTCATTGGAAAATCCATCATTGTCTACTTCAACGATATTCTGATCTACAGCCGTTTGAAAGAGGATCACTTGCAACATCTACGCCAAGTATTTCAGGCATTAAAAAACAATAGTTTATATGTTCATAAAAGAAAGTGTACTTTTCTTATAGATAAACTTGTCTCCTTGGGAGTATGTTGTTGGATCCTCTGGGATACAAATTGATGAAGAGAAGGTGTGTGTTATCCGTGACTATCCCACACCACAAACGATTAGTAATGTGAAGAGTTTTTGTGGCCTTGCGACCTTCTATCGACGGTTTGTCAAGAATTTCAATAGCATTGCTACTCCTCTCACTGAATGCATGAAAAATAAACAGTTCATGTGGAGCAAAGTTGTTGAAGAGAGTTTCAACTTGATCAAGGAGAAACTCATAACTACACATGTTTTAGCCTTGCCAAGCTTTGACAAGCTGCTCAAGGTAGATTGTGATGCCTCCGCAGTAAGCATTGGAGCCATTTTATCTCAAGAAGGCAAATTAGTGGCTTATCACAGTGAAAAGCTAAGCAATACATAAAAGAAGTAGTCTACCTATGAGCAGGAGATGTGTGCAATGGTTCAAACCTTGAAGCATTGGAAACAATATTTGATACAACGAGAGTTCATCATCTACATAGATCATCAAGCTCTCAAGCATTTGAAAGGTTCGACCACTCCAAACCACATGCATGCCCAATGGATCGTTTTCATGCAAGAGTTCACCTTTGTGTTCAAACACAAGTCCTGCTAGCAGAATAAGGTTGCAGATGCCTTAAGCCGAAAATCCACTTTACGCAACATTGCACGAGGTGCGATAATTGGTTTAGATTTTCTTAAAGGTTTATATACAGATAATGAAGATTTTGAGAATGAATGGAAGCATCTACATAAAGAAAAACCTTATAAATGAGAATTTCAGCTCCATAATGGGTCCGTCTTTAAGGGCACTCAACTATGCACCCCACGTAGTTCACTTCGAAAGCACCTCACACGGGAGTTGCATGGGGGTGGCTTAGGTGGTCAATTCGGAAAAGATAAGATCATTGCGCAAGATGAAAAACATTATTATTGGCCACAGTCGAAGTGCGATGTTGCAACGTTCATCCAATGGTGCTACACCTGTCAAGCATCGAAGGGTCAAGCACAAAACACGGGTCTCTTCACTCTACTTCCAATTCCTAATGCCCCGTGGGAAGATCGATCGATGGATTCCATCCTAGGCCTTTCACGAACATAGCGTGGACTCGACCTTGTGTTCGTGATTGTGGACAGATTCTCTAAGATGGATCACTTTGTAGCGTATAAGAAGAAATTGGATGCCTCTATCATTGCTCACATATTCTTCAAAGAGGTTGTTCGATTGCACAGAGTTCCAAAGACCATTACATCGGATGGTTACACATAGTTTCTCAATCACTTTTGGATCACTCTATGGTCACGGTACAATACTTCTCTCCAGTTTAGCAGCACATGCTATCCATAGATAGATGGGCAAATCGAGGTTGTCAACCGAACCCTCAGAAATCTTATTCGCAACATCTTTAGTGATCGGTTGAAGCAGTGGGACTTGGCTCTTGCTCAAACCAAGTTTGCGTACAACAACACAAATGATAGATCTACTCGTAAGTCTCCTTTTGAAATTGTTTTGAGAAGGTCACCAACCCAACTAGTAGACATTGCCCCGTTGCCCAAAGTGCTCGGTACTAGTTAAGCGGCAGACAATATGGTTACTCGCATGGCAGAAATTCATGAAAAGGTGAAACGATATTTATAGGATGCTAATGCGAAATACAAGAAAGTTGCAGAAAAGAATCAACGGTTGAAAGTATATAAAAATTTTGACAAAGTGATGGTACACCTTCTAAAAGAACGGGTTCCAACAAGTACTTATAGTAAGTTAAATCCCAATAAGATTGGACCCTTCAAAATCCTTCACAAGATCAACGATAATGCCTATGTGATTGATCTCCCGGACAACTATGGCATATCGAAGGCATTCAATGTTCAAGATCTATTTGACTTTCATCCCCTTGAGTTCAATTCATTGCTTACAGACTCGAGGACGAGTCATTTTCAACCATGGGGGACTGATGCAGCATGTACCCTATGCACGAATAATTATTAAAAAATCGGCACTTTCCATTCTCCATCTCAATTAAAACATTAACTCCTTAATGGAGCTTCTTAGTTTTTGGAAACCAGAGAGGAACCGACAGCAATGAAGAAAACGCTGACAAAGGCACTGACAGTGAGACAACCACTGATTTCCTTTGTTTTTCTTTCTTTCTTTCCCTTGTATTTTTGTTTCATTTTTAGTGGGTAGATTATGTATAAATACCCTATTTGGGGATTGTAAAGTACACAATCAATCGAATACAATGTGTTTACAGTTTTATCTCTCTGTTCTTTATTTTCTATTGATCCCTTTGTGGTTCTTGGTTTCCAATAGTGATTGGAGCACGCCCAGAGTCTCTTCTTTCCCTCATTTGCCTGCAAGCAAAAGGTTGGGTACACCCAAGCCTGTAGGCGAATGTGCATTGCTGCCTGTTTCCAATGCCCCCAAATTCCTACCACTTACCAGGTATTCCCTCCATTCTCAGCCACTTCCACCAATTCCCTTTCTCCATCTTCAACAACCCCTTCCATCCCCTAATCCATCTACTCATTTTACTCCTCTCAACTCCTATACCTTTGCTGCCATTCCCATCCCAAATCTGCGTATCTCCTTCAACCTCCATCCTAATCCCAAACGGCCAAGCTTTTAAGACCACCTATTGTTCGCCCAACCTCTACTTGAACCAATTGTTCCACTTTCCAAGCCCATCCCATCAGCCTTTGCTAGGCCACCCATTTTCATCGCCCCTAACTTCGTTCCCATCTCTCCATGTTCCTAGTTTTCGTCAACGTCCACAACCATACCTGCCCACTCATTCATTTTCACTAAGCCTCTAATCGAGCCCACTTAGTGACCCCAAGACTAATTTCCACCCATGGGCCCTCTTCACCCAGTTAACCCCCCTTACCATTCATATTGCCTTTCCCGTTTCACCCAACTTATTTCCCCTTAAACTAAATTACCCATCCTAATTTCTTAAACCCGATCCCCGCCGGTCCAGGTTTCCCCCTAGTTACCCCCATCTACATTAAACCTCATCACACCCTAAACTGGAGGAACCCAACTTTCCTCAATTTTCTTTTTCCAACTAGAATTGAACTTACAACCTTGCCATCCAAAGGTTGAAGACAACTGGAATCTTTCTTTTTCTTTGTGATATTTAATATATGTAAATGTTTAAACGCTTGACTTTATGTAATTTAATGGTGAGATTAATCGTATCCTTTTCTTGTAATGTTGAGGAAACAAGAGGTCCCATAGTAGATAAGAGGATGATAACGTGATTAGAAGTGTTTAATACAGGTTTTAAACAAATCGTAAAATTTTGGAGTGTCCGTGAGAGAGACTAAACTTTGTCGAAATTTTGGTGGAATTCCTCATTTGGAAAATAATTAGTTAGAAAATTAGAAAAAAATTAATCAATTTTCCCCTTAAGTCAAGTCCCGGGGTTCAGGGTGTGACAGTAGTGGAGGTGTGATTTTGTGAAATACATATCTGGAAATGTTTTTTGTAAATTTTAAATGAACTTCTTTGGAGAAATGAAAATCATGGATGACGTTGTTTAATTTGGGTTTTCTGTGTTTGAGAATGGGGGATTAGAGTATTTAAGACACTAATTTAGTGTTTAAATGCTAGGTCAAGCACATTTTTTTAATATTTTTAATTTAATAAAAACATTTCATATAGGGTAAATGAAAATTTGGGGGTTTTGAGAATAATTTTTTTTTAATCTTTTAATCATTCAATTTTAAGTGAAATGGATTTGTGATTTTGTGAAATACATATTTGCAAATGTTTTATGAAAATTTTCGATGAACCTTTTTGAAGGAATGAAAATCATGGATGATGTTGTTTAATTTTTTTATTTGTTTGTGTGTGGTGGATGGGGTATTTAGGACACTAATGTTGTATTTAAATGTTAGATCTCATTCATTTTTTTTAAATTTTTAATATAATATGAATTTTTGGTCTAAGGTAAATGATAAATTGGGGGCTTTTGGAAATAAATTATTCTTATGTTTTATTTAGGCGCCCCATATAGACATCAGGAAAATCTGCCTCCACACACCCGATTTCAAAAAATTGGGTAAAATTACCATTCTATCCCTCCATGTATATTCATTCGAACGAACTGTCAATTCATTTTCAGATCGTTCGGATGAATATACTCATCCGAACGAACACATCAGTGTAATTTCAGTTCGTTCGGATGAGTATATTCATCCGAACAAATTGTCAGAACAAATGTGCCTTCTCATTCACTTCCTCAAGCTTATCCTCTTCAGACTTGGCTCATGTTTTGGCTGTATCCCCATATTCCTTAAGTTTGTCCTCTTCAGACTTGGCTCATATTTTGGCTGCATCCCCATATTCCTCAAGTTTGTCATGTTCAGAATTGGCCCATGTTTTGGCTACCTCCCCATATTCAATTGTTTTGCTTTGCGATTTTCCAACAAACATGGCACTGCTTTCCTTTTTGAAGAAAGAATCTGAAATAGCACACCAAGAACCTATACTACAGGAATTGCCAAAATTACTTTGAGGAATTGATGACTGATACTTGGTATCTCTAGAACTAGCTCTCCATTGTTTGTCTTATGCACCACATTTACTCCAGCATTCTTTGACATTTACCATGTCACATTGCGTGTCTTGTGCACCACATTTACTCCAGCATTTTTTGATATTTACCATGTTCCATTGTGTGTTTTGTGCACCACATTTACTCCAGCATTCTTTGATATTTACAATGTCACATTGTGTGTTTTGTGCACCACATTTACTCCAGCATTCTTTGACATTTACCATGTCACATTGTTTACGGATAAAAGGAACATCCTTTTTTTAAGGTATATCCAAACTGATCATTCGAACGAATGAACTTATATATGTTCATTTGTTCGAATGATTCAAACTGATCATTCGAACGAATGAACATATATAAGTTCATTCGTCCGAACGAACTGAAATCGAACGAATTGAAATTACAATGATCTGTTCGTTCGGATGAGTATATTCGTTCGAACGAATAGAAATTACACTCACAGTTCGTTCGGACGAATATATTCATCCGAACGAACTGAAAATGAACTGACAGTTCGTTTAGATGATAGAACACGAAGGGGTAGAATGATAATTTCACCTGATTTTTTGAAATCAGGTGTGTAGAGGCAGAAAAATCGGGTGTCTATATGGGGCACCTTTATTTATTCAATATTTAGTGTAATAGAGGTGTGATTTTGTGAAATACGAATTTAAAAATGATTTTGAAAAATTTAGATGAACTTCTTTCCAGAAATGAAAATCATGGATGGTGTCATTTTATATGGATTTATGTATTTGGGCATGGTGGATGAATTATTTAAGACACTAAAGTAAATTTAAATGTTAAATCTCAAGCATTTTTAATTTTTTAATTTAATCCAAAGTTTTTGGTCAATGAAAAATTGGGGCCTTTTGGGAATAATTGTTGTTATGCTTTAATCATTCAATTTTAAGTGTAATGGAGGTGTGATTTCGTGAAATACATATTCAAAAATGTTTGAAATTTTTTCATGAACTTCTTTAGACGAAAGAAAATCATGGATGATGTTATTTATTTTTGTGGGTGTTTGGGTGTAATGGAGCGAGTATTTAGGACACTAATGTAATATTTAAATGTTAGATCTCATGCATTTTTAGGAATATAATATTTTATGCTCTAATCATTAAATTTTAAGTGCAATGAAGTGCGATTTTGTGAAATACATATTCAGAAATGTTTTTGAAAAATTTTAGTGAATTTATTTGGAGAAATGAAAACAGTAAATGATGTAGTTTAATTTGGGTTTTATATTATAACGACTTGCCCTCAACCAACACCAATATTGTCGGCTTTGGGTTTGAGACACCATCACGACTTTGCTTTTGGATGTGCGCCCATACACACACCTCAAAAGGTCTTGATGCTAGTTGAAGGAGAGTAGGCACTTATATCCCTAAGACTGATAACAGTGTAATGTGAGATTGCCATTCCACTCTCAACAGATAGCGCCAATCCTATCTATTTTTTAGGAACGCCGGTGGGGTTCTCCTCCTCCTCCAACAGGTGGTCAATCCATAGTGTTTCGGAAGTTGCATCCCTGACCACTATCGCCTCTCGAATTTTGGGAACCGAGTACACCGGTCTAGGGCAATCTTGGGTGGGTCACGACAAAATAAATTATTTTTTAAATCTATTTTTCTGGAGAGACAATGGAGTTCTCAGTCAAAGTGGGGCACTGCCAAGGACTTGCATTAAGACTATACCTATTTACACTAATCATGAATTGCCTAACCTCAAGAACCGACAATGGAGTTCTCAGTCAAAGTGGGGCACTGCCAAGGACTTGCATTAAGACTATACCTATTTACACTAATCATGAATTGCCTAACCTCAAGAACCTAAAATGAGGTGTCCTAGTGTGTATTTTTTTAATAATATAGCATTAATTAATAAAACAAAACAACAATTCAATATCAAGTTGGAATCTTGAAGGAAATAGTGTAAAAATTAGTAGAATTAAAATAGAAATATGGAGTTGAACTTTAGTGGCACAGAAGTTAAAGATGAACAAATTAAAATTAGAATGACTTACTAATGCATTGTATTAATTTTAGAAGCTAGGGTTTGTGGGAGAATCTAATAGAAGATTTGACTTAGATATAACTAATTAAATGAGAGTGGTGTATACAAACGTAAACAAACTTCAGTAAAACCCCTATAAAATAATACTCTTGGGACCAAGAGAAATTATTATGTTAGCGGGGTTATTGATTGATAAATGTCTAAAATTGCATTTACATCTTAATATTATCAAGCATTATCACACTACGTTTGCATTTAAATTCTATATTTACATGTAAATATTTGAAAATGACTTATCGAGACTAATTACATGTATTTGTATTTCAGGTGATCAAAAAACCCAATTTAATAAATCCGAGTCAACCCGAGTATTCTGAGTCAAGTTTGCAAGTCAACTGAGTTAATCTCTGGGTCAAGCCTGATCAAAGCCGACTCAGTCATAGTTTTTTAAAATCAAATCTCTCCACTGTCGTTAGTGTGGACGTATGAAATGATAAAAAAGAATGTTGAGAGAGAATAGGTGGTGCTATGCAAGGAAGGCTGGCAACCAAGATTGGTTGAAGAAATGACCGTTTGAAAGCAAGAAAGGAAAACATTAGAGGAAATAACTGGCAGCAATGAAATTTGGAATTCATACATGAAAAGGGAAAGTAGTAGGGAGCCGAAGAAGAGGGATTTGGGGAAGAAAACAGAGAGTCGTTGGTGCTCTGTTGGGTTTTTCTATAAAAAGGGCTCTCCAATTGAAAAAAAAGGGGCATATCTTCCTTGGGGGAGCATCGATCAACAACATGGGGGATCTCTCCTTTGGGGAGAGCATTAGGCTGGAGATTTTTGGGGGTTCTATCTGACACGAAGAATTCTCCTTTCCCATATTCATTCTTCTCTTCATTTTTCATTCTCTTCATTATCTCCTCTCCACCTGGCCGTGGAAGGACTTGAAACAGCAAGAAAGACAATCAGCCTGTAGTAGCCAAGCACGACATAGACGGTGCTGACAACACCAATACTGTGAGCGGCACTCCTCTTTCCATCCTTCATTCTGGAACCTGAGAATCACAGCGGTTACTAGTCCCCCTACGTTTTCAGCCAGGGAGTCTTATTTTTCACTTTTATTTGCTTATTAATGTCGTCTCATTTTTGTATCTTGTTTTCTTTTATTTTAATTTAAATACATTGGATGCTTAGATTAACACTTTGATCCATTGTCTTTTGAATTAAGATATGATACATTGAATGTGTCACGCCCCGACCCGAAAGGTGGGCCCAGAACGTGACTGATTTTTTTTTTTTGTAAACTAAACTCAAAATTCTAACTGGGCCAGATCAACAGTTAGGCCCAAAAGTCACAAATGATCTCAACATGTGGACCCAAACACATACCATAAGTCTACCCAAAAGAGACACAACCATAAACACATAATTCTAACAATGGATTATTATTACAACATCATCAGAGTAACTATGGAACACATGGTAGTTTAAAACATGACATCAACACAAATTAAGTACCACACCGGTACTTTACATAAGCAAAAGGCTCAAGGAACCAAAAAGTAAAGATAACGGAATTCCCCTCAGTGGGAATCCCAAGGCAATGCAGCAGCTTATCCATCCTAAGCTTCATACGGAAGATTCTCCTCCTCGGACACATCTACTGAAATGTGAGTGGTGTGAGCTAACTAGCCCAGTGAAGGAAATATAACAATGCAGTAGAATGAAACATCAAGTTAGTAAATAATCAACATTTGGAATATAATATCTCATGCTTGACAATAAACTCTCAATATCAAGTATAATCTCATCATCATTTCCATAACTGCTGTCATCCAACGTAACGCCTATATACTACACTGAGACCATTGTATTAAGTCCATACAGGGTCAAAATACATCCTTTCAAGTACATCTCCAGCCCTCACATGGCCGATACTGACACTCCTCAGGTCAGCAACTGTCGACACCCTTGGTCCAGTAGATGTAAGTCATCTCACACACATGGCCGATATTGGTTCAATAGTCAAGGGCACATGGAAGAAGTATTACATATCTCATATGATCAACCTCATAGCATTTATAATCATCATAAGCACTTCTTACAACAGTGCATCATGTCTAGGCACATGGGTGGGTTCATCAAACTTGAAACCACTCATTGCTCAAGATCCATCTTATAAAACCTGATTACACCTACTGCAAAATTAAGTTCCCTCACCGAAAATGTGTGGTATCGCGGTCTCTATTCAATATGCAAACAAGTGCACAATCAATAGTTGGTCAGTATATATAGCATTCAAATGCATACATACAGTAATATTTCAAAACCATACTGTTTTCCCAAAAATCTCCAAGGTAAATGGAATTGAGTCTCCTACTTGGTTTCTAACCATTTTAAGTTACAATAATCCACAGTATATAACAACAATAAGGTGCTCAGTCCAAAACTCATATTGTCTTCTAGACATGATCAGATTGACGTATTGAGTTAGGTCTAGATATTAAGGTCACTTTTCGTATTGTCTTCTGGATAAGACTAGATTGACATGTTGAGTAAGGCCTCGAGGTTAATCAGTGCCCGACAAATATAGCGTCGGCCTAGAAGTGAAGTCACTCAGTGCCCGACAAATAGAGTCGGCGTCGAGGTGAATACAAATAGTATATACACTATAGTAATAAGAGAAGAGGGTTAGCACATTTTTAAATTATTAATGGGGTATAAACATCACACATGCACCATCAATGAATCAAAATTTCACAATAACAAAGTGGGTTCCTCAGAACCAGGTACTGTGGCTTCGGATCATCCGAACCACTGTCTAAAATTAGTCACAGACTTCGGAACTTGAGTCTGTCTTCGGACCGTCCGAAGATCAGGTCTCGGATCGTCAGAAGGTCCTTCCGAACCGAAAAACAGAGAAAACAGGCTTCGATGGGTCTGTGTATCTCGGATCATGCCGAGTGAAGCTAGGATCGTCCGAGAGGGATTCGGTCCTTCCGAACAGGACTTGGAACGTTCAAAGCAGAAGCAGGAAAGTGGCTAGCCTCGGACGCTTCGGGACTTCGAACTGAAGCTCGGAACGTCCGAAGGTCACTCTCGGACAATCTGAAGGGGGTTACCCTCGGACCATCCGAAGCACAACTCTCCGATCGTTCTACAGTTGTCTTCCTCCTCTGTCTGCAACAGCAGACAGTAACAGGCAGCACTCTATGAAATACGAATCCAGAAATAGTGGATTTTCTGGATTTGATTTTCACATCCAACTGGTCAGATGGACTCTTTAGTGACTCCTCTTTCCATAGGGAATGTTTAAGCCTTTAACACGTAATAGGCGATCGGATTTTAACACCAAAACCACACTGACACGAGAAATCTCATATTTTTCTTTAGGCTTGAAATCGGTTTTACTCACTCAAAACGTGGCCAAATTTACTTCTACTTGATTTTAAACCGACTGAAATTTAAAGAGAAACACAGTGGTTACATTCATTCGAGTTCCTGGGTTAAAAATCCAAACTTTTGAAAATTCCTCCTCTTTAAGTTACGGTAAGAAAACTGGGAAAAACAGAGGCTAAGAGAGAAGAGATCGACTGATTTTCAAAGAGCAGCTGAGAGACTGAGAGATGGAGATTGAGGGAGTTAAACCAGTCGGGGAGAGGGTAGTCTTATAGGAACCACTGATCAATCGGAGGTGATCAGCCGGGGGCTGCATGTAGATGCGGCCTACATCCCCAACAATAACGGCACTGTTTGGGTGACTGGTTGCAGATAAGTCCCTCTAAACTTCCGATTTTGCAAAAAGACCCCTCTTTTAATAAAAAAAAATTGATTTTTAACTAAAAACAATAATTTTAAGGCTCAAAAATTTTAATCCAACTTGACAGATAAGTTGGGTTTTAAAAACTCTAATCACCATAAAAATTTGGAGATTTAAAACTCACCAAAAACCATAGATTTAAATAAGAAACATAATTTAATACTATTTACTTAATTTAACTTGTGTTAAATAAAAAGATTTAAAATCCTCATTTTTGGGGTTTGAAAGAATAAACTAGACCATACTAAAATGGTCCAACATACCAAGCTTGTTTCAAAAATTTTCCCATTTCCAAAACCATTTAGAAATATTTATTTCTCCCTTTCGGGGTTTTAACGGGCGGTTTTAAATACTATTTTCTGAAAATAAAATTATTCTAAAATCAGAAATAGGAATCCTTGACTAAGGAAAATAATATCATCCAATAATAATCACATAATGACACAATAAATAAAATAATAACATTAAGTGGTAAATTACCATTTTGCCCCTCTAGTTGGACAAGCTGGATCCTTGAGTTTTTTGTAATACCTCGAATTTTCACTTATTATTTTATATGAAAATTATCTATTTTATTTGTGAATTTTAGATATGAATCTTAAATTAAAGTGTTGGGACAATGCCCAATTAGGACCCAGCAGCTATTGGAAAGGGTTCCAATAAAATTTAAATGGATTGAATTATTATAGTAATGCATTATGTCCAAAATTAATTAAAAGATTATGCATGGCAGAATATTGGATTTGAATATTCAAGGAGATATTTAAAAATCAAATGAAGATTTTATGGCCGTGTATGGGATGGTGTGTGGCCGAATGTGGGATTTGTTTTTCTATGATAGGCGCATGGGATCTTTTCAAAAAAGGGTATGCATATTGTCTTAAATTAAATTAGGGAAGTGTCTAAGATTTCTTAGGCTATGATTAGTGTTATGCGCATAGCACCTTTTAAAAGAAGAGCACACGGCAATAGCAAATTAAACAAAGGGCTCACGGCATTGCTATTGTTGTATTAGCATTGGCCGAATGAGAGGTTATAAAAGAGAAAGGAAGGTCGGCAATGGCTATCTTAAGCACCTTCCAAAGTTGGGACCAAGGAAAGGCTTTATATAGAGATGCATAGGAAGGGCGCATGGTTTACACACCATAGCCGAATTTCTTTCTCTCTATCTCTCATTCTCGGCAATACAACAAGAAGGAAAACAGGGCAGCCAGCAAGAGGGAAAAATCAAGAAGAAGGAAAAGGATTGGAGGAGCAAAGGACAACCGGGAAAAACCGAAGAACCGCGTAAACGGTTAGTATCTTATTTATTAATTTGTTTTAAAGATAAAGAACCATAGGGTTCGGCCATGATGTTTGGCCAAACCCATGAAAGGAAATTGGATGGCCATTGTGTTTAATTTTAATAGAAAATAAGGGGTGAGGTTCGGCCATGGTGTATGGCCGAACCCCACCAAATGTTTTTACAGATTTGAGGTTTCTTAGACATGTTTTAATTCATGGGCTTTGAGGATTAAAAACCATAAAGAATGTTAGTTATTTTAATGGAGGAACTTTGGGTTGTTTATATGGATTAGAAACCATGGAAAGATATGGTTTAATGAATGGTTAAATGGAAGGTGTTGGATAATTTTTAAAAGGAAGATCATTTATTAGTTTTCAAAATAGAGGACCTTGAACCATAGGGTTTGGCCATGGGGTATGCCGAACCCCATGGAGTTGTGATGATGTTATTATTGAATTTTAATGGATCCAAAGTAAATGGTCAAGATTATGAACCACCATGGCCGAACCCCATGGAATTGATTATTAAATTAGAAGCTATCTAATTATGGACCATAGATTAAAATGGAATGAGGAGTTTATTTATGGAAACCTTTTAATTAAGGAAATGGTATATTAATTTAGAAAGTTTCTAAATTTAGAAACCTTCCAATTATGGAAGAAGTTTGCTAAATTTGGAAAACTTCCAATTATGGAAGGAGTTTGTTAAATTTGGAAAGCTTCCAATTAAGGAAATAGTTTGTTAAATTAGATTTGTTTCTATAAGTGAGGTTCGGCCATGGTGTATGGCCGAACCCCATTAAAGTTCATTTATGGAAGTTTGTTAATTTTGGAAAGTGAAAACTAAATTACAAAGTTTTAATGAAGAACTTTCTAATTAGGGAAATTTAATTTAGAAACCTTTTAATTGTGAAAGGAGTTTACCAAATTAAAAGCATTTAATTATGAAAGTTGCTTTATTTGGGAAGTTTCTATTTTTGGAAGGTGAAGACTAAATTAGAAAATTTTAATTTAGGAACCTTATAATTATGGAATGTTATTTTGGAAACCTTCTAAAGATAGAAGGTTGAGATAATTGGAAACAAGGACATCATGGGTTCGGCCAAGTGTATGGCCGAACCCCATGAATCAAACTCATGAGTTGTGTTTTATGGACTTGATTTGGTTAAGGAATTCTTATAGGGTTTAGTTATGGTAGATTTAAATGAATGAGGGAATTAATGACATTTTGGTAATTAATGGAATAAATGAACAAAAAGGGTGAAGCTCGGCCATGGTGTATGGCCGAACCCCACAAGTTTGGTTAATGGACTTTAATGTTGTAAATCAAGTGGGACTTGATTTTGATTTAATATTATATTATAAGTTAACGGGATCTCGCAAGCGGTGCACGATCGGTGATCGATTCTTGGACGAAAGACACAAGCACACGTTAGCGGTCTTTGGTAGGATTCCACCTCTTTGAAAACCATGGATTTATGTATATTTGTTTTATCTTATGTTTAATGAAGATATGTTTCAAAGGATATGCTTTATGATTGAATTTCAAATGCTTGTTTAATTATATAAATAGCATGTATTGATTATGTTTTAAAATATGGTTTTAAATGCTATGTTTATGTTATAAAATAGCATGTGTTCCATTGGCATCTCATGCATGGCATGGGGTGGAGGATTTGTAACCGGAGGGGCCACACTCCGTCGGGGTGTCCGAAAAACCTATGTGCGGTACCTTGGTGTGATTTTCATCAAGAAAATTCCTGAGGGTCCACACTCCGTCAGGGCATCCGAAAGACCTATGTGGTGGGTATTTTTATGTACAAGTGATGGGTGGGACTCATTGCATTTGTCATTATTGCATGGCATGGATTTGTATGGTTTTTGACATTACGATATTATTATATATTTTTTACTAACCATGTGTTAGCCGTAACTGGAATACCTACTGGGCACGTTGTTCCAACGCCCTACTTCTATCCTAGTTGATGACACAGGTAATCAGGGGAACGAGAAACGCAAGACGGGCCAGGCATAGGAGCTTGGATGATTTAGTTTATTATTTTTAATAAAAGTTACTCATGGACTTGTATTTGAGTATCTTGATTTCGGGATGTAATAATTTAGATGGATGTATGATTTATTGGATAATTATGATATTTTAATTATGGATAAGGACTTGACGTACTTTGCTATCTAATTGGAATAGAACTTGGTTCTATTATGATTCCGCAATTTTGATGTTATGATTCCGCAGGTTATGATTTTTATTCCGCAAGTTGATATTGCTATGTGTGAACCATTTTTGTGGACTTGGTCCATGCACACATAGGGTTGGCCAGTTAAGGGTCGGACTTTGGAAGTTCGGACTTAGTTCGCGTTGTGACGTCCCGCGCTCTATCACTCTACTATGTTATAAAAAAAAAAAATAGACTCTGAATTTACGGGAAAAATCTAGTGAAAAAAGGCGGGGCGTTACAGTTGCTATCAGAGCGAACCCGAAACATTGAATCTTTCGGGGTAAATTAATCCGGTCTCCGTGCATTAATTTACTTCGTTAGACTCAGACCGATGATAACAAAGGAAACACGGTCAAAATAATCGGATTATCAAACATAGCAACATAGGATGTATTTCCCTAGGAAACAAAGCAAAAATCAAGAGTGCTTATTTGGAAATTTTCCCCAATAGGTACGAAATACAAATTTTTGTTTATGGAAACTAAGTCTTGTTATTTTTAATGGCTTAGGGAAAAAAAATGACTCCAAGGGGAAGGCCAAGGAGAAATACCCGACAAAATCCAAATGTGGGTGAAGAGGAGGAACGACACTCTCACCGTGAGGAAGAACAATCTCACCATGAGGAGGAACGACATTCTCACCATGAAGAAGAACAATCTCACCACGAGGAGGAAGCAAATAGCGTAAACATACCGGTGGTACCTCCTGAATTGCAGAATTTGGTTCAAGAGGTGGTCACTTCAGTGCTCCAACAACACTTGAATGAAAATGGAACTACCAACAAGAACAATGACAGGAGCATGGTCAGGGATTTTCAACAACAGCGCCCTCCTTACTTCAAGGGAAGATAATTGGTTGTCGGAGCGGAAAACTGGCTGAAGAAGATTTCTCAGATTCTGACTCTATTGAATATCACGAGTCATGCTCATAAGATTTTACTGGCCACATCACAGCTGATTGATGATGCTGGTAAATGGTGGGAGGTGATTGAGAAGCAGCGAACACTTATTCCAGAAGGAGAGAGGACTACCATAACTTGGGAACAGTTCTCAGCTACCTTCCTGGAACATTATTTTCCTGAGGAGGAGAAGGAGCAGCAAACACAGGCTTTTCTATCTTTGGTACAAGGTACTATGACGGTAGCAGAATACCACAAAGAATTTTTCAGTCTATCTGTATATGCATTCTACATGGTGGATATAGAGTATCGGAGGGCATGCAAGTTTGAGAGGAGTCTTCTGCCAAGTATAAGGGCCAAGGTAACTATATTCAAGACAGCCACATTGGCTGAAGTGGTCAGCAGGGCCACAATAGCAGAGCAAGAGATGGCTGAGTTGACGCGTATTGACAATCGCCGAGCTCAGAGTGGGAGGGGTACATTCCAGCCCAACAAGAGGTTCCGACCGAACTCTAGCAGACCCTCACCATCTATTGGGTCAACAGGGGGCTTTCGTCCCAATCATCCCTCCCCATCTGCATCAGTCACTCAGGCTCCCAGAGGTGGGAGCAACTGCTTTCATTGTGATCAGCCTGGTCATTTTAAGAGGGAATGTCCACAATTCAACAAACCCTCTAATACTAGGGGTTCATCTCGTCCACCAGTTAGGCCAGCTAATTCACGTGGAGGCAGGACATTGAATCAGGCGGGACGGCCACCTACAGGATCTGGATGGGTATTCACTTTAGCACCTCCAGCAACAGAGGATCATTCAGTGATTCAAGGTATGGCAGTAGTCAGTAGTTCCTACGCCTTTGCATTATTTGATTAGGGAGCATCTCACTCTTTCATATCTGTTGTTGTAGTCATGCCGTTTGGACTCACCAATGCACTGGCTGTGTTCATGGATTTAATGAATAGGATCTTCTGTCCTTAGTTGGACCAATTTGTTATGTATTTATTGATGATATTTTAATTTACTCCAAAACTCATGAAGAACATGCTGAATACCTGAGAATAGTTCTTGACACTTTGAGGAAGAACAAACTATATGCTAAATCCAGCAAATGTGAATTTTGGTTGTCTGAGGTCAACTTTTTGGGACATGTTATATCAGAAGAAGGTATAGCCGTGGACCCGGCTAAGATAGCGGCAGTAAGAGATTGGAAAGCGCCAAAGAATGTAACCGAGATCCGTAGCTTTTTGGGATTGGCTGGTTATTAAAGGAAATTTATCATGGACTTCTCAAAAATTGTATCTCCACTTACTCGACTCACTCAGAAAGGAGTCAAATATGAATGGTCAGATTTGTACAATCAGAGGTTTGAAGAACTGAAGAAGAGACTTACCACTGCTCCTATCCTAATTTTACCGAAAAGACGCAAGTGTTATGAGGTACAATACGATGATTCAGGAGAGGGACTGGGGTGTACACTCAGTCAAAGTAATCGTGTGGTGGCATACGGATCAAGACAGTTGAAAATACATGAACGTCTCTATCCTACGCACGATCTGAAACTAGTCGCAGTGGTCTTCGCTCTCAAAAGCTGGAAACATTATCTTTATGGCGAGAAATTTGAAGTGTTTTCAGATCATAAGAGCTTGAAGTACTTGTTTGATAAAAAAGAGCTCAACTTGAGGGCAACGCAGATGGATGGAATATCTGGCGGATTATGAATTCGCACTTCGTTATCACCCTGGCAAGGCAAATAAGGTGGCAGATGCCCTCAGCCGTTTATCACATGCATCAGTGGCATGTTTGATCAGGACAGAATGGGAGATGCTGAATACCATTCGAGAGTTTAAAATTTACCTCAATAATCATGGGACTATACACAATTTAATCATACGGTCCAACATGGTTACCAAGATTGAACAGGAACAGCGGATAGACCCGGAAGTGGAAGAGATATGGGCTAAGATGTCTACTGAAGAAATTATACCGGAATAGGAGTTACGACCATGACAGGGTCTTCTATTCCGAGGGAGGATTTATGTACCTAAGAGCTGCAGAAAAGAGTTATTGGTTGAGGCACATCAGACCAAACTCTTTATTCATCCGGGCAGCACTAAGATGTATCACGACCTGAAGAGACATTACTGGTGGCACGGACTCAAAAGAGATGTGGCAGAATTTGTGGCTCATTGCTTAACTTGTCAGCAGGTTAAGACGGAACATCAGAAGCCACTAGGGTTACTCAAACCCTTACCAGTGCCGGAATGGAAATGGGAACACATTTCCATGGATTTTGTAACAGGGTTGCCAAGATCTTCAAAGGGCAACGATGCGATATGGGTCGTGGTAGACCGACTGACCAAGTCGGCACATTTCATTCCTATTAAGATGACAAACTCATCTGAGACGGCGATATATCAAAGATATCATCAGATTGCATGGTATACCTCGGACTATTGTGTCTAACAGAGATGGTCAATTCACAGGCAGAGTATGACAGAGCATGCAGTCGGCCATGGGAACAGATCTACTGATTAGTACGGCATTCCATCCACAGACTGATGGACAGTCTGAGAGGACAATACAGACACTGGAGGATATGCTGAGAGCATGTATGCTAGATTTCAAGGGTGAATGGGAGGATCACTTGCCGTTGGTAGAATTTTCATACAACAACAGTTACCAGGCAAGCCTCCAGATGGCACCATTTGAGGCATTATATGGTAGACCATGTAGATCACCAGTGTGCTGGACAGAGGCCGGTGAGCCTGCACTGATTGGACCTGAGTTAGTTGCAGAGACTACAGCGCAAATACAGTTAATACGACAACATTTATTGACTGCGCAGAGTTGTCAGAAGAGTTATGCTGACAAGAGAAGGAGGTTCCTTTAATTTGAAGTGGGAGACATGGTGTTCTTGAAAGTCTCGCCACGAAAGGGACATATGAGATTTGGAAAGAAATGGAAATTGTTGCCAAGATATGTGGGACCGTTTTCAATCATAAGAAGGATGGGGGACGTGGCTTACCAATTGGCACTCCCATCACAGTTGGCATCTTTACACGATGTGTTCCATATATCGATGTTGAGAAAATATAATCCTGATCCTTCTCACGTACTGAACGTACAAGACATAGATGTTCAGAGCGATGTGAAATACGTTGAAAGGCCAGTCCGAGTGGTGGACACAGAACAAAGGGTGTTACGGAACCGAGCGATCCAATTTGTCAAAATAGTATGGGATCGACATGGCATTGAGGAAGTTACATGGGAACTCGAGTCGGAAATGAAGAAAGCTCATCCTGAGCTATTTAGGTAAATGTTTGAAACCCTACTTCACTCGATTTTCGGGACGAAAATTTTAAAAAGAGGGTTGTATTGTAACACCTCGGATTTTCATTTATTATTTTATATGAAAATTATCTATTTTATTTGTGAATTTTAGATATGAATCTTAAATTGGGTAAAGTGTTGGGAAAATGCACAATTAGGCATGATGTTTGGCCAAACCCATGAAAGGAAATTGGATGGCCATTGTGTTTAATTTTAATAGAAAATAAGGGGTGAGGTTCGGCCATGGTGTATGGCCGAACCCCACTAAATGTTTTTACAGATTTGAGGTATCTTAGACAAGTTTTAATTCATGGGCTTTGAGGATTAAAAACCATGAAGAATGTTAGTTATTTTAATGGAGGAACATTGGATTGTTTATATGGATTAGAAACCATGGAAAGATATGGTTTAATGAATGGTTAAATGGAAGGTGTTGGATAATTTTTAAAAGGAAGATCATTGATTAGTTTTCAAAATAGAGGACCTTGAACCATAGGGTTCGACCATGGGGTATGGCCGAACCCCATGGACTTGTGATGATGTTATTATTGAATTTTAATGGATCCAAAGTAAATAGTCAAAATTATGAACCAGAGGGTTCGGCCATGCTGTATGGAAACCTTTTAATTAAGGAAATGGTATATTAAATTTAGAAAGTTTCTTAGAAACCTTCCAATTATGGAAAGAGTTTGCTAAATTTGGAAAGCTTCCAATTATGGAAGGAGTTTGTTAAATTAGATTTGTTTCTATAAGTGAGGTTCGGCTATGGTATATGGCCGAACCCCACTAAAGTTCATTTATAGAAGTTTGTTAATTTTGGAAAGTGAAAACTAAATTACAAAGTTTTAATGAAGAGCTTTCTAATTAGGGAAATTTAATTTAGAAACCTTCTAATTGTGAAAGGAGTTTACCAAATTAAAAGCATTTAATTATGAAAGTTGGTTTATTTGGAAAGTTTCTATTTTTGGAATGTGAAGACTAAATTAGAAAGTTTTAATTTAGGAACCTTATAATTATGGAATGTTATTTTGGAAACCTTCTAAAGATAGAAGGTGGAGATAAATGGAAACAAGGACATCATGGGTTCGGCCAAGTGTACGGCCGAACCTCATGAATCAAACTCATGAGTTGTGTTTTATGGACTTGATTTGGTTAAGGAATTCTTATAGGGTTTAATTATGGTAGATTTAAATGAATGAGGGAATCAGTGGCATTTTGGTAATTAATGGAATAAATGAACAAAAAGGGTGAAGCTCGGCCATGGTGTATGGCCGAACCCCACAAGTTTGGTTAATGGACTTTAAATGTTGTAAATCAAGTGAGACTTGGTTTTGATTTAATATTATATTATAAGGTAACGGGATCTCTTAAGCGGTGCGCGATCGGTGATCGATTCTTGGACGAAAGACGTAAGCACACGCTAGTGGTCTTTGGTAGGATTTCACTCCTTTGAAAACCATGGATTTATGTATATTTGTTTTATCTTATGTTTGATGAAAATATGTTTCAAAGGATATGCTTTATCATTGAATTTCAAATGCTATGTTTAACTGTATAAATAACATGTATTGATTATATTTTAAAAGATGGTTTTAAATGCTATGTTTATGTTATAAAATAGCATGTGTTCCATTGGCATCTCATGCATGGCATGGGGTGGAGGATTTGTAACCGGAGAGATCACACTCCGTCGGGGTGTCCGAAAAACCTATGTGCGGTACCTTTGTGTGATTTCCATCAAGAAGATTCAGAATGGTCCACACTCCATCGAGGCGTCCGAAAGACCTATGTGGTGGGTATTTTTATGTACAAGTGATGGGTGGGACTCATTGCATTTGTCATCATTGCATGGCATGGATTTGTATGATTTTTGACATTACGATATTATTATATGTTTTGTACTAACCATGTGTTAGCCATAACTAGAATACCTACTGGGCCCGTTGTTCTAAAGCCTTACTTCTACCCTAATTGATGACACCGGTAATCAGGGGAACGAGGAACGCAAGACGGGCCAGGCATAGGAGCTTGGATGATTTAGTTTATTATTTTTAATAAAAGTTACTCATGGACTTGTATTTGAATATCTTGATTTCGGGATGTAATAATTTAGATGGATGGATGATTTATTGGATAATTATGATATTTTAATTATGGATAAGGACTTGTAGTACTTTGCTATCTGATTGGAATAGAGCTTGGTTCTATTATGATTCCGCAATTTTGATGTTATGATTCTGCAGGTTATGATTTTTATTCCGCAAGTTGAGTGAAAAAGGGCGGGGCGTTACATTTTTTAACTCAGATTGGGCCACACATGGGCTTTTCATAAAGCCTTAACCTTAATCTTCGAGATTAACCGGTTTAAGAAGGATTTATTACGGCTAAAAACGCCTAATTTGGGTCAGGATATTACAGAATGCTTAGAAATTACATGTTTAAAAGCGAAAGGATAATCTGAATTTTGAACACTATATTAAAGAACATAAATGTTTAAACATCTTAAAATTGGGAATTAATAAATAAATAATTAGAAGATTATAGATTTAATGGTGGTGTAATCCGATACCTTAGTAATTTCTCTCACTTTATTTAATCCCTATTTTTACTTGTTTTAATTAATTTTGCAATTTCAATTCAATCATTCTCCTGAAAAATTGTGAACTAGGTTAAGGTTAAAATATTAGACTTTTTAATTTGTTTTCCAATTCATTCTAAATCAAGTACATGTGGATTCGACCTCGCACTTGCATATCTCTATACTCCAATTTGATTCATGCGCTTGCGAGTAATTATAAATTTAAAATTTGCACAACAAGTTTTTGGCTCAGGACTTGATTTAATGCTTGTTCACAACTTTATTTTTCTTCTCTGACGTTAATTAAGTTGATGTTTTGTTGGTATTATTTATTTCTCTGACATTTAGTTTAAATAGTGTCTAATCTCCATTTGATGATTTAACTAATCATTTTAATGTCCTTTATCATAATGTCTGGCTAAATTCGCAATTAAGGTGAAGGGTGAAGTTTAATTATTTATTGAGGTTATTTTAAATCAACGTCTATGATATTAGTGTACGTTTCATTTAATTGAATGGTTTAATATATCTCAAATATTTATTACAAATCTAAACACTTTATTTGATTTATTGTAGTTTTCGAGCACAGTAAATACTTGGATAATCTTATGGTTTATATGATAAATTATCAAGGACCTGTCAATGTCTATATATTTTCTTTGAATCATTGTAATTTCCAAACACACTGATTATTTAGAGAATCCCTGTGACATGTGATATGTATTTATTTATTTATTAACCATTAATTATTTGAACGAAATATTTAAAGTTTATTATTGATTTAAATGTTCCATCTTCTAGTGAAATATAATCATCATTCAAATCTCATTGAGACACGTTGATGAGAAATAGTTCCTATAAATTGTTAAATGGATCCCCGAACCTTAGTGCATTTTTATTGTTTTAAATTCATTTTAGCTCCATACTTTTGTGTTGAAAATCAACTTTTATTTCTCATTTTAAATTTGTGTTCTTAAATCCTTCAGTCCCTCTGGATTCGACTTCGGTCTCACCGAGTAAATTTTACTACTTCGCTACTTGCTCTTGGGTTTCATACTTCTAAAGTGGTAGCAAGTTTTTAGCGCCGTTGCCGGAGATTGTAATGGTTTTACGAACAAAAAAATAATAATAATAAAAAATGAAAACATTCAAAACAAATAGAAATTAAAAAAAATTAGTTCTTTGAATTTTTTTTTATTTGGTACTGACTTTTTCTTGTCTTCTTGTTTAGGCGATTTTATTTTGGATTCTTGCACATCTAGTAAATTCGTTCCTTATCTCTTTTCTTCTTTGTTATTTTAGTTAGATTTTTTTTTCCTCTTCTTGGATGTCCTCGTGGCAACTTGACGAAACAAATCACCTTAAAAAGATTAACTTTATTTTTGAAAACTTGTCTGAGAACTTGTTTAAAGAATCTGAATACTCATTTTCATCATTCACAATGTCTAAACATGAGAGTGATCATGGGGAAAACGAGGGTATCCCACAAATGAAAATGTTGCGTGATTATTTGCAACCGACCAGATGAAGTTCTCTATCTTGTATTATTTTTCCTAATAATCAGGGTGTTTTTGATTTAAAACCAAGGGTAATTCAATTACTTCCCAAGTATCATGGTTTGGATTCAGAGAACCCTTACATACATCTAAAAGAATTTGAAGAGGTTTGTGCTACTTTGCATAACCAATAGTGTAAGTGCCCGGGTTCGTCTGAGTCACCCATATTGTCAATTATGTGGCTCAGTTGGACTTACCTTGGAAGTATCTGTAAGATCTAATATGCAATTGAAAAATCTACTCCGAATATGTTATTGGCACACAGGTAAGTGAACCTTAGGAGACCTTAGGCTAAGTCAAATACCTTAGAAGTCAATTATTTATAAACTGGAAAGTTAGAATATAATTGACTTTCAGCCTCGAAGCCTCGTGCAGTCTGTCGAGGCCTTGCAGCCAGTCTTTTGCTAAGTCGTATTTGGGACAGCTGTCTCAGCTGATCTTGTGTCTTACTGACTGAGTCTCTTACAGATTTAGGAAATTAAATCTGTAATCCTTAATTGGGAGTTTATTATGAAAATAAGGTATATCCTCATTTTGAAACTCCAAGTGCCACCTCACATGATTTAAATAAGAACCGTTGGAGAGCTGGCTGTCTTTACTAAATTGGAAAGGCTCTTCAATGTGATTTACAATCATCAATCTCTCTATATAAATCCTTGATTGATAACTGAAATAAATGAATGGTCAATCATGCACAGGTGTCACCTAACTGGCTGGTTATTAGCTGATTTGCAAAATAGAATAATTGGAATCACATGCAAATTCTGTGTTGTCTTTGCTGAAACTGTCACGAGGCCTTATTGGAATCCTCGAGGCCTCGTGGACGTGACTTGCCACAAAAACAGACACTGTCTTATTTATATCTTAGAGCTGTTTGAAATATGTTACACAGAGAACCTCTTGGAAAAATATAACAGTGTGACCAGAGAGATTAGCCACCTCCTCTTAAACCTTCTTCATCATCTTCTTATATAGATGTTTGGGTAATAAATACCCTAGTTCTGATGAAGTTTAAGGTGTTGCCTTAGGACCTTAAAACCAGTCATATTTATGTCCTATATTGTTGTGCCGATAATCACTCTAATGGAGCGAATCTGATGGAAGGAGCGCACAGATCGAGTAAAGAAGAAAACGCTTAAAGAAGATTGAATAAGGCCCAAGACAAGTGTTTCTTCTTTCTTTTATTTTAATCATTGTAAAGTGGATTAGAATAGTGTGTTCGAACCACTAAAAAAAATAGGTGTAGAGGATTAAACCGATTGAGTTGAACCTCTATAAAAAACTAGGTTGTACTATTTGGGTGTGAGACCCATAAATAGTATATTTGGGACGACCCTAGAGTTAGGAAGTCTGACAGTGGACGTAGGTTTGTTAAAACCGAACCACTATAAAATATCTGTGTTTATATGTGGTTGATGGTTTGAATTGATTGCTTGGATTGAATACTGGTTCACATACACACACGTATATTGATCCGCCAGTTTTATTAACATTTGTTTATTTGAAGGTGAAAGGAACTCATTAAATAATTCATACACTTAAAGTATAATTCGGTTGAGAAATTTTAAAAGGGAATTAAAATTGAAAACAGACCTATTCACCCCCCTCTAGGTCGTGCATTCCTATAGTAACGGAATTTCAAATAGTGATCTAGTAAGGTTGAAATTGTTTCCTTTCTCTTTAAAAGAGAAAGCAAAAAGTTGGCTAAATTCTTTACGACCAAGATCCATATACACTTGGCAAGAAATGCAACGAGGATTCTTGAAAAAATTCTTCCCTACCCACAAGACTAATACACTTAGAAGAAAATCATGAATTTCAAACAAAAAGAAGGTGAAATGTTCTTCCAATCTTGTCCACATCATGGCTATGAAATTTGGCGCACTATAATTTTTCTTATGATGGTCTAAATTCTAATATGCACCAAGCAATTTGACCAGAAAGGTAGATGCTGTCGAACTTGGGAAAATACACTCAATTAAGGCCACTGAAAAAAAAAAAAAAAAGAGGATGTTTGTGGGATATGTGAGACTATTGGACACCAAACTCAGGATTGTCCGACAATCCCAACTTTTAAAGAGGTGTTATACAGTCAAACAAATGTCATAAACACCTATAAAAGACATTTTTCTTTACCCTACTCCGAAATATATAACCCTAGTTGGAGGAATCATCCCAACTTTAGTTGGAAAAATGAGCTCAATGCAAATAACCATGCCCCTCAAGGGCCTTCTACTTCTACTCTTTATGTGCTGCCACATAAGAAAACCTTGAGGAAACTTTGAATGCATTCATGCAAAGTCAATCAGTATTTAATAATCAGATAATGGAAGATATGAGTGAAGTGAAGAATTTTATGAATAAGTCGACCTCCATGTCCAACAATCAAGAAATGGGCAGGTTCCCTGCTCAACCTCAACCAAATCCTTGAGGTCAATTTAAGGGAAATAATTAAAATTCTTCTAATTCACACAAAGAACACGCTAAGTCCATCACCAATCTACGAAATGGAAAAAATAATTGATAAAAGTATTCCGACGAAGGTTAGCAAACCAAAGGAACTTTCAAACTCAAAGAGTGATGATGGGCCTAACGAATCTGAGCCTAATGTGGTTTCGCAACATCCAATGCCTGCCCCTTTTCCCCAAAGGTTACGGCCTTTTAAAAAACCAGTGACCAATGCCAACATTTTTGAAATTTTTAAACAGGTCAAAATCAATATTCCTTTGTTAGATGCTATTAAACAAATACCGTCATATGCTAAATTTTTAAAAGATTTAAGTATAGTAAAGCGTCATCTAAATGTACAAAAGAAAACATTCTTGACGGAACAAGTGAGTGTTATCATCCAACAGAATACCCCACCAAAATACAAAGATCCGAGGTGTCCAACCATATCATGTGTTATTGGTGAGTTCCAAATTGAGCAAGCCTTGATTGACCTAGGGGCGTGTGTTAACCTCCTACCCTATTCGGTATATGAGTAGTTGGGACTTGGTGAGTTTAAACCGACCAATGTAACACTCCAACTTGTTAAGCGCTCAGTTAAGATATCGAAAGGAGTAGTTGAAGACGTGTTAGTCCAAGTAGACAAATTCTACTTCCCTGTCGATTTCATAGTCTTGGACACACAACCTATGTTGAATGCGAGCACCCAAATTCCTATCATTCTAGGCCGCCCATTCCTTGCAACCTCCAATGCTTTAATCAATTGCAAAAATGAAGTCATGAAATTGTCTTTTGGCAACATTACTTTGGAATTGAACATATTTAATATTTACAAACAACCAGGTGATGATAGCGAAGTGCATGAAGTAAATTTCATTGAAACGCTCATCCAAGACCAGTTTCCTCTATCAGTGCTCACTTTTCCTCTTGAGGCTTGTTTAACACAGTTTAATTTTGATAAGTTCAAAATTAATTATGTATATTTTGTTTTAGAGTCTGCACCATTATTAGATACTAATAGGTGGAGGGCACGTTTTGAATAGTTACCACCTAGTGACACCATACCCCTCCCATCCTGTATTTAAGTGCCAAAACTTGAGTTGAAACCTACCATATCACTAAATATGCTCAACATGCATCTCTGGAACGTAGCAGGGGCATTACATAGTCCAAATGGCATCCTTTGATAAACAAAAGTTCCAAATGGACATGTAAAGGTGGTCTTTTCTTGGTCTTCAGGTGCAATCTCTATTTGATTATACCCAGAGTAACCATCTAGGAAACAATAGAATTTATGGCCAGCTACCCTTTCTAGGATTTGGTCTTCAGTTTCCTATGGTTAATGCACATGCGTCAACCCGTTGTGACTCTAATTGGGATTAATTCATCATTGGCGTTCTTGACTACGGTTACCTCAGATTTCTTAGATACCACTTGAATAGGACTAACCTAAGTACCGTCAGAGATTGGGTGTATGATTCATACATCCAAAAGTTTTATGACCTCTGCTCTAAAAACCTCTTTCATATTAGGATTCAACCTACGTTCTAATTCTCAAGAGGGTTTAGAATTGTCCTCTAAATAAATCCTATGGGTACAAATTGAGGGATTGATTCCCTTAATATCAGCTTTGGTCTATCCTATCAGCTATCGATAAATGAATAATTTATTCATTTATCGATAAATGAATAATTTATTAATTTATCGATAAATGAATATTTATTAATTTAAAGAGAGTATTATGTTTTTACTACTTGTACATATATGACTTATAAATTAAAAAACAATGGATGTGGTCAAAAGTTAATACATCTAAGAGAGTCTAAAAAAGAAGAGATGGTTATTAATTGTAGAAGATAGAAAAACTCCTAAAAAGAAGAGATGTGGTGTCAAATAAAGAGATTTCAAGTAGAAGATAAAGATGTTTCAAGCACATAGAAGATAAACTCTACAAATAGTCATTAGTTCTAGACTCTTAGACTCCAAATCTTTACAACTCCAGATCTTGTTCCTCCATGGCATCTAATTTGAAAGGAGTAAAAACATCTACATTGACAGATGAGACGAGGAGAGAATTGTGCAAGTACAAAAAGGAACATGCCTCTTCTAGTAAAAAAGATTTGCAACAATGGGTTCAACAAAAGTTTCATTTATCCATAAGCCAATCAACAATATCAAACACTTTTAAAAAGTCAGCAGAATATTTGTCAGATGAGATGAAAATTAACAATGTTAGGAGGAACAAATCAGCAAAATACCTGAAGTTAGAAAAAACATTGTATGAATACGCCTATCGATGATGATCATGATTTAGATGACAGTTATGTTTTACAAACTGTTTTTCCAAAAGAGGCCTTTCAAGCAGTAGTAAACTTAAATAACTACGTGTTATAACATGAAAAAGATATACCAGTGGTGGTGTATGCATTGCAAAAAATTAAGGATGAGGTTGACTTTAGTTTAAGTAGAAAGAAAAGGCATACAACTTTAGATGCATATTTTGAGAAAGAGTTGAATTGAGAAAATAGAAGTTGTCAAGGAAAAAATTACTCAATATTGTATTATGAATTTTTGTTTGCTATTTTTTTATTTACTTCATCAATTATTAATTTATATTTCGTTGGGCCCTTAAGGATTTCTAAAAAAATATTAACTTATGCATTTAGCGAGGTTATTAATTTAGTACACTGGCTCAAGTTGGGACCAAAAGATTTTATTATTTAAGTGAGATTATTAATTTATCGAGATTTTATTTTATAGGATTTTGGCATTTGATGATAATAATAGTAAATTTTTTTAGTGGCTATAGAGTAATTAATATTTACACCCACTAAGTAAGCAACTAGAAAGAATGGTCAAGAGTAGTGTTGAGCGTGAGTCAAACTCAAGACATTCCTTTAGCTTGGATTATAAATACATACTTGACAATAGTTAAATATACATAAATTAAAATAAACTCATGTTTTCATATTTTTTCAATATTTATATTTATGTATATAACTTATAAACTGTATAATTTAATTTAATTAAATATGTGTTATCTCTTTTGATGTTACGTTTAGGTCACATATTACAAGCATGTGTCGACACTTGTATTAAAATCATGTAGTAAAATGCCTGTATAGATACAAGAGATAATAATAATAAAAAAAAAAGGATAATTCTATTAAAATATTATAGGAGGGAAGAGTGTCATTATAAATTCCCATTGCATTCAACCTCTTCCTCCGAAGCCGGTGAGAACGTCTTTGCTAAACCCTAACCCTAGTCTCTGATACAATGGCGAAATCTGCAGTTTCGATGGAGGAAATAAAAAAACTTTTCATCTCCCAGTTCCAAGACGATGAGAAGTGGGCTACCAACGCGGTACGTGCCATTCCTCCCTCCCCAAAATGCGTCAAAATCTAAGATGCCCAGACAATTGTACATGCATAGTGTTTCATGTTGTAGAACCGTACTTGTATTGGATTCTCTGATTGTGATAAGATACTTTGTAAGATATGATTCAACTAATCATATTGTGCTAGGTTTGTTGTGGTAGGACTTATAATGGTTTTATTATAATATTTTTTCATACTAAATTTACAAAGCGAAGGATTTGAAAGGATCCTATTGCAGAAAACTTTGTGAAATGGACACATTTTACATACTTAAAAAAAAAAGAAAGACACATTTTACATCTATCATGTTGGAAAGACCAAGTTATTTTATAGAAGCCATAGAAGTAATAGTTTGGGTAAAATGTTTCAAGTAAACATCATAAATGTAATTTAAAAATAAGTGTTGAATTAGACACTTGTGTCCTGTCCTAGATTTTTTGGACATTCGAGTCTCGTAATCCTGTTCCTGTATCTTTCTTTCATGTATGGATAATTCGATATCTGGGTATTATAATTTTGTAGGTTGAAGTTTATGCCCAAACCTATGCTAGGTTGATGGGTAAATTTTTTCATGTAAAAACTCATAAAAGTAGTGCAAAGATTTTTTTTGAATGGGACACTTATATCCTTGTTCTCGATTGGTTAAAAAGGGATGTTTTGTCCCTGTTCCTGTATTTATGTTTATAGCTGTATTGTTATTATATGCCTAAACCTACATTATGTTGGATAAGATGTTTCAACTTTCAACTCTCTTGAGTATTGGTCTCTCAAAATAAAAAAAGATAAAAGGAAAAAGAACCTCTCAAGAGATTAGAGGTCTGACCTACATTCCTACTGAGTACATCTTCCTTATCTTTCGTGGCTGCTACTGGTCGACATTTCAAGTATCATCCATGCCAAAGCTACATGTGTGCACATATGAAATTGCAAACACATGTTCCCCTATTATACATAGTTTAATTTTCAAGCCAACAAATCACATTTATCTAGCCTTTTTTTTAGATAATGAAGAAACCCAAGACCCCCACCTCTTCCCGAGTACGAGAGTGTTCGGTAAAACTTCAGATGCGTGTAGCCCCTTGCAAGCCTTGTAAATTTATGCCCATGATGAGAGGGATAGTGTTGAAAACTTTTCTACATCTAATCGACCTAATAACCTTTCTATTTGCTCATTCCCTAATGATTTGCATGCATTTAGGTGGCATTTGCATGGACTCTATAATTAAAAAAATGGTTTGTTTGCTTGGGTCCCGCGGTCGGCAAACTCCACTGCTCATTCTATTGCTAGATAGGGGGTGTGTTCAAATGAGGAATTTGTTAACAGATGGATGTAATTTGGTTGTTTTTGTTTGGGAGGGCTTTTCCTTGTTGCCCTTCCTTCTTGTTTTCTTTTGCTTTATAAATGAAGTTACCTTTAAAAAAAAAAAGGTTTGTATTTTTTAGAACATATACACACACCACACATGCAAATGGTTAGCCGTGAGCTGCTCACAAGATATAGTGGGTAAGACAATCATACACAAGATATAGTGGGTGGCTTGATTTGTAAACCCAATTTCAATGCATCAGCAGATGAGTGGATAGCGTTGAAATTTTTTCTACATCCAATCCACCTACTAACCTCCCTAATTACTCACTTCCTAGTAATTTGCATGCATTTAGGAAGACTTCTTAATTAAAAAAGGCTAGGTCTCTATTTTGTGAAATACACCAGATGCATACAAATGGAAATGGTTAATAGTGAGCTGCTCACAGTTTTTCTTTCCACGAACTCTTATGTCAACGAGAAGATGTAGTGGTGGCTAGATTTGTAAAGCCAATTTCAATGCATCTGCAGATGGGGCATGTCGTGGGAATTGGCATCCATGTCATCCCTTTCACACTCCTTCTGTCATACTTTCCTACCCATTTTCATACTCAATTTTACTCTCTTCTTTCTCTATCTCCATCCTACTTCTCTCTGTCTCCATCTTTATCTCACTCCTCTTTGCCCGTTTCAGCTACTTTACAAAGTCATTTCCCAGTCTATTGCTCTCTACTTTCAGTAGCTTTTTACAACATTATTTCAATTGCCTGACTCAGTTTTTGATGAGATGATCCTCCATTTGCGTAATTCCCCCCAAAGGTTTTGACCTGAAACGAGCAGTTGTGGACCCAATTTTTAAACTTGTATGATGTTAGATTAGGTTTGGATTTGGACTTGATAAATAACTAGGTGCACCCAGATCTGAACTAGAACAAAACCATTGATGTGGCTCGCTATGTGGATGATCCATATTGAAAGTTTATCCAATGAAAACCACATATCATGCTAAGCATAAGATGTTTTGTCAGACCAGCTATGGGCATTAAAAGTGGTGGCCTAAAGATGCTTAGTCTTTGAAGTTCAGGGGAAAATAAATATTTTTTTAACTCATGCCTCAACTAGAGTATTCGGTTCCTCATCAATTGTTTAAGATGTGTGACAATCTCTTTCAATTGATTTCTATTACACGGGCGGATTTCACAATGTGTTTTGTTAGTGAGGGATCAGTGTGATGCAATCACAAAAGGCTTAAAGGTTTGTAGAAGGAGGTCTAAGTTTGGTGAAGACCTTGCACACTAGCCATAGGACTCATCACCCATCACAACAGTAGGCTTTGGAGTTTTCTAGGCGTAGTGAAATTTTAATTCAAATATCATGCAATAAATTGTGAATTCAAATTTTAAATTATGTTGCAATTAGGTGGTCTTAATTAGTTTTAGTTTGAATTAAAATTTGAATAATGGTGCCTTTGATCTTTTGCTTTGAATTAGTCCAAATAAAATGTCAATGTATTTCTGTTATATATACATGACTTGTACTCAAACTGTGGATAGTTGGAAATGAAATTGAATTAAAGCTATGAGCTCTCTTTGGCTGGTGATGATTCTAGCCTCATCAGAAGGTGCTAACTCCTTCTAGTCCTTGGGTGATGATTCCAAGGAAAAACACTTTATAGGCTTAAAACACAACTAAAAACTAGGAATTAAATACTTTTCAAAAAAAAAAACAAACTAGGAATTAAATAAATAAAAAGCACAAACTTGCAAGCTCAGACCTACAACCCAAGCCTTGCTTGAATGGGCTTCATTGCTAATCCTAGATCCATGGCTGATTGCCACTTGGAATTTTTTACATAATTAAATGGCATAAAATAGTAGAAAATAACATAATCATCTACACTAAAATTTCGGCTGAAATTGCTTCAAATCTCAGCCCTTCATTGGGTTACTTGCCTTCCAAAACAGATGCTAAATCCAGGTCAAGAATCTGCTCAAATCAGGCCTTATGCAAGCCAACCCTAAATTAATATCTATGCAAATCTACGATGACTTGACCTAGGCTAATCTAAAATGATGATATGAACACATGTATGCAATAAAACTGAGATTATTAACTAGACCACAATAAGCAATTAAAGGTAAGTCAACATGTTCAAACACATCCACCATTATAAACATTCTTTTGATATTCCAAATCACAGTTAATACTCTTGAAGTTCTAATTCTGACCCTAAGGATGCTCAACAAATCAGTCCCATGAAAATGTAACAGTTCATTCAGTTAATATTGATAAACCATGCAGATTTTGAATTAATATGTGATTGAATTGATGTCATTCAGATGTTACACTGTTGTTTGAAGGGATAAAGGCCAGAGGAAGACTAAATAGATATATTTGGGACTCAAGGAACAATGGGACAGCGCTGTCCCAAGTGTTTTATGACTGTTTAGATTTAAAGTGGGGTTGATTGGGGCTGTTTTGGGAGAAGTTTGAATGTAGGGACTATGGGACAGGGCTCAAGAGGGTTTAAAGTAGCAATAGGAAGGCTGTATGAGAGATATTAGGGGGAGGCGACACCATTGGGAGGGGATATGGAAGGTAGCGACACTTGGGAAGGGTTTGGAAGAGGGGCAAAGCCAAAGGGAAGGGATTAGAGGCATTGCCGAAGGTTGGGTAACAGTTAGGAGGGGCGGAAGGTCATGGATGAGTGTTTAGGCAGCGGCAAAGGGATGGGGTTTCGTATGGGTAGATTCCGGCCAAAAGGAACAAAAGAGAAGAGGGAAGAAGAAGAAAAAGAGATGTATAGAGAAGAAGGAAAGAGAGAAAAGAGAAGAAGAGGAAGAAGATTAGAATGTTCTTACCATAGAGTGTAGAGAGGAAGAAGAAAATTGGCTTCACGCCAAACCCTCAAGGAGAATCCATTGACACCATGCGCATAGGCCAAGCTTTCCTCTTTTTTTTTTTTCCATTCCATCGTGTATCATCCTCCTTTGTTTACAAAGCTTTTAACGAAAAACACAAAGGCAAGGAGCCGACGGCTCCTTGTTACCCTACTAATGAGGGGTTAAATGACATGAATGTCCCCCCTTATTACAATAATTACAAACTAAAACACAAGGCTAACTTCAATTCAGAGTTGTCGATTTTAACAGGTCCTTAGTCAATCCATATCAGCTCCAAAATCGTCCCTAATCTACTGCAAATCCAGGCCCACACGTCCATTCAATTCCTTGCCATTCTGGGCGTGCTAATTCTGGGCTCCGAACAGATCCCACTCCCAGGTTGCCGTATTTGGAGATTCAGTCCATGTTGGCGTCCAAGGTGTCCACTTAGGTGTTGACATGGCGTCTGATGTGGAAATCGTATGCCTAGCTGATTCACAGCAAATGGGCTTGATATCATGGGCTTTGGTGGCCCAAAACAGGGCCGAACAAGCCCTGACCAATAGCTGGTCCAATAGGCTTTATTCTCAATGTATATGGGTCCATTGAATGCTCTTGAGGCCCTCTCTTGCTTCCATCAATTCTAGCATAGGTCCGGAGAGCAATTTTGTCGGTTTCGTCCAATTGGGCCGAACCATATTCAAATGGATCTTCAACGGGTTGGATGGCCGCATCGAGATTGATAGTGAAAGAGAAAGTAGATGAGAGAGAGATAACTAAAAAGATGCTTTACTTAGGATTCGTGACATGAGTATTTGATTGACAAAGAAAGGAGATTAAAAGGAATTTGAGCTGATTGAGGGAGGATGCACGAGTGTTTGTTTATTTCCAATGACTTGGTTGATGTGCCTACATGTTTCAATTGGTTTTAGAAATCTAGTTGTCCCAATGTATCATGTGATTGATCTTAAGAGTTCTTGGAAAAAATAGTTGCAAGCAGTCGCATACTCCATAATTAAAAAGATAGGTCTCTATTTTATTATCATATGCACACACACATACATATAAACACACACACAACATTGGTGCTTGAGTTGTTATTTTAGCACTAGTGTAATGTGGGCCCCATAGTGGACCCAGTGGACCTCACCCTGTCACATCCACCTATTCCCCGTGAATTGCACTTGTATCCCATTTGATATCAATGCAAGTATTGCAGGATTTTGATCTAACTTGATGAATTTCCATCATTATATACAGTTGAAAATTTTAACCCGTAAGAAACATGGCTTTACTTATCCAACTGAGATTAATTTTCAAAGACACCATATAGATAGATGGGATAGAATTTACATGGATTAGAGAGGAGATGGTGGATTGGCTTGAGAGAGAGTTTTCCTTAGAAGAGATCAAGGAGGCTTTGGAGAGTTTAGAAGGTGATAAGGCTCCAGGACCCAATGGTTTTAACTTTGCCTTCTTTAAGTCTTGTTGGGAGATCGTTGGCCCCGATGTTCTTAGGTTCTTTAAGGAATTCTATCAAGATAGCATTATCAATAAAGGACTGAAGAACTCTTTCATTACCCTCATTCCGAAGAGGGAAGGCCCATCCGAACTTTCACATTATCGGCCAATTAGCCTCGTTGGTAGCATCTATAAATTGCTAGCTAAGGTACTAGCGGAAGGTTGAAGAAAGCACTGCTAGAGGTGATTGGCGACTCACAAGGGGCTTTTATTGAGAATAGACAAATCTTGGATGGTGTCCTGATCCCCAATAAATTGATTCATATGAGGAGAAAGGAGAGGAAACCAGGGTTGCTTTTCAAGATTGACATGGAAAAGGCATATGGTTGTGTGGATTGGTCTTTCAAGGGTTATTTGTTTGAGAGGATGGGTTTTGGAAGTAGATGGCGGAGGTGGATGAAGGCTTGCGTGGAGGGCACGAGGTACTTGGTCTTGGTGAACGGTTCACCAATGCCACCAATATCCGCAAGTAGGGGTTTTGTGCAGGTCTCTGGTCTTTGCATCAACTTGGGTAAGAGTACTCTTATTAGGTTGAGATGGAGAGTTCGCGGGTTAAGGAATGAGCCTACGTGTGTGGGGTAGGGAATTTGCCCTTCATTTATTTAGGTCTTCTAGTTGGAGGGAATCTTAGGATAAAGATTTTTTGGAACCCGGTAGTGGAAAAAATAGAGAGAAGCTTGGCTGGGTGGGGTAGGAAGTTCCTATCCTTGGGTGGAGAGGTGACTCTTATTAAGTCGGTGCTTTTCAATCTACATATGTACTTCCTTTCTCTTTTTGAAATTTCGAAAGGGGTGGCCAAAAAGATGAAAAACTTTTCAAGAGATTCCTTTGGGGAGATTAGGAGAAGAGAAAAATTCATTCAGTGGTCTGGTCGGAGGTTACCAAAGCTTAGGTTTAGTCCCTATACGATTAAGGAATGAAGCCTAACTATGCAAATGAGGATGATGCTTTGGAAGGGAAACAAATGCGTTGTGGGTTTGAGTCCTGACAACCAAGTATGGTACTTTGGATGTAAACATGTGGAGTTAGGGGAGGAAGGGGACAAGTTGGGTTCAGGGATTCTTAAGGCTTGGTGGAGGGTGTGTCAGGGTAGAACGGAAGTTGGGACTCTTTTAAGGAGAAACCTCGCCTTTTAGTGGGTAAGGGTAACCATACTTTCTTTTGGGAGGATTTGTGGTTGGAGGTTAGACCCTTGAGGGAGAGGTTCCCAAGACTGTTTAGAGCAGTTAGGAATAAGTAGGCCCTGGTACAAGATGTTTAGTGTGTTGGGGATCATGAAATTTCTTGGCATCTCAATTTTAGGAGAGATCTTAGGTCGTTTGAGCTCGATAGTTTGAACAAACTTAAAGCTTAATTGGGGGAATTTTCATTGGATCTAAAGGAAGAGGATGAGTTTGTTGGGTCATGGGGCCTAGCAATCCAACGCTGGTGTGTGGGTGGGTGGGTGGGTGGGGGGGGGGGGGGGGGGGGGGGGGGGGGGGGGAGGGACTGCTCACTGTTGGTTGTTGCGCTGGTTCGATTGGCCTCAAAGCGAGACCTCCTTCTTGCATTTGCCTTTTCTTCTTGGAGTCTTGCTAAGCCCACAACTTCGGACAAGGTGCTCGGCTGTAACATCCGAACACTCAGTCGGATATCTTCATGCGATCCTCCCAAAAACCAACTTATCATGAAGGACTCGTTCAAGCCTGTGGTCCTGTTGGCGAGTTCCTCAAATCTTGTCTGGTAATCTTCCACTGTTGAAATCTGTCTCAATTTTGTTAGAGATGCCGTGGCATTGTCATATGGAGAAGGTCCGAATCGTGAGGAGTCCATTGGTGAAATTCTCCCAGCTAGCAAGTGCGTTGGACCGTTCATCCAGCAGAACCACTGAAGGGCCTTACCTTCCAAATGGAATGAAGCCATCAACAACCCTTGGGTCATAGGTGCCGGTTGGTGGAGAAAAAACTGCTCTGCCTTATAAATCCACCTTGATGGGTCTGTTCCATCAAAGCGGGAAAATTCCATGCGCGCCATTCGGGTCACAAGAGTATGATCCTTGTCACCCCCTGAGAAGCCATCTGAATGTGACCCGCGGAAAAAGGAGCGTGAGCTTGATGCATCTCCTTCATTCGATGCATAGCTGCGAAATGGTGTCTAGACGAGCGTCAACTACAGCCAGTCGAGAGACCAAATCATCCATCTTGCGTCATTGGGTAGAGATCAGGTCATCCATTATGCGTCCTTGGGTTTCCATGGATTCTCACAGCAGGTTCATCATTTCTTCAATTTTGGCGTTGCGAGTAGCCTCCGCCATGACTGTGTAACCTGTCTCTGATATCTTGCGGTGTGCCCTTCTATGGAGATGGTGCGTTCGGCCTTGTACTGTGTGCGAGTGGAATGGAATGGAAGAAGGAAGAGACAGAGAGAAGAGATGAGAGGGAAAGAGCTGTGTGTGTGGACCACTTCGAGGGGGTCAACTCCCTCACTCGAGTTTTCTAAAGGGATAAAATTCTCATTACTTTCCCATGCAATCACGATGCTACAAATAGATCTACTACCTTCAATCAAGGAGGCATTACAAATTCGAATTAAGAGCAATCATAAAGACTCCTAGCTAAAATGGAAACCACGGTGACAGAGCCTCATGGGACACTGCCCTAGTTTATTTCCTAGATTCACTCCAACTCTCCAACGCATGGCTGGCCGAGTGGATCATGCCTATCCTACGAAAATGGAATGAGAAAATGAGGAAACTGGGTGTTTTTCGAGAAAGCCTTATTATCCCAAGACCCTCGGAAAAAATCAGAGTTTTACAATTCAAACTTCATGGTGCAACCAGAACTTTATTGTTCTACCAAAATAAAGTTAAAATAATTATAGGTGAAACATTCTCATTTTTTATAAAGTTTTTGTTTCTTTATGTTGGGATATTTTGAAGAAAGCTCCAATTTTTTGCCTAATATGAAAAAAGCCTCATTATTTTCTTATATCTTGAAAAAAGCTCAAAACTTTTTACAAGTTTCTTTGAAAAAAAGCCTTCTTTGTACCTTGCATGGGCCCAATTGGCAGGCACTTTGATTCAGGAACCAGAGGTCCCAGGTTCGAGTCCCGCAATCACCCGCTGCTCGTTGCTTACGAGAGGGGTTGGGCGCATCTTGAGTTTTACCCAATGCCCTTGTACTCGTGGAGAGGTGGGGGTCTTGGGGTTCTTCGTCATTAAAAAGAAAACCTTCTTTCTTCCAATTTGGCACATGTTACATGGATTTCAATTTATCTTTTCAAATTTGAGGTTTGATTGGTTGTAAGCGTCATTGATCATACAAAATGAAAGTAAAACTCTAGGTCTACCAAACTACAAAAATTTAGAGGCATTTTGATGTTTTTAGTCATTTGAATTTTCAACTTTAATGATTAATTTTATGGCCTTTGGTTAGATGGCTAAAAATTCCATATGATGTTCGTTTTTTATATTTTAGCTAATCTAGAGGTCCCATTTAGTTTCCTGTATTTGGATGGGACAAAAAACTATGTTGAACTTAATTTTAAAGAAAGCCATCTTCGTCCCAATTCAAAACATTCTTCATAAAATTTAACACATCAGAATTGATAGGGGCACATTGGTGTTTTTGATAGTAAGAAACACCGAACTTGTTCTTTTGTACACTTGTCATCATCTATGTGATAAAAAGGTACACCAGTGTCCCTTGTCATTAAAAATTGGTGTCCCTATCAGTCTCTTAATCTATCATTTAAAAAAAATACAATTGGATACAATTGTAAACTCTAATTTTCCATATAAAATGAAGTAGTCAAAATGCAAAAGTTGAGAGGCATATGCTTTTTGTAGCCATTTTATTTTTCAACTTCATTCATTAACTTTGTAGCCTCAAATTAAATGCTAAAATTTTTATATATGGTTGAAACTTGATATTTTAGCTAATCTAGATGAGTTGAAAGTTGCACCCAACTTCAATTTTTAAAATGAGATTAAAATTGTATAGCATGTGTTGAATTGGGACAGAGTTCTTTTTACAAAGAACTTTTAAGAAGTTTGGGGATTTTTTTTAATGAAATAATTCTTGCAAAATATTTCCTTTATGCTCTTTAAATTAGGTGAGGCTCTTTTTATACCCTCTATTGTTATCTTTCACTTGCACAATACTTGAGAGACTTGAGAGATTATCTGTGGCCTAAATGCTTCTAAGAAACTTTATTGTTTTCATAATTTGCATATGCATACTTCTGACACATCATTTCCTGTATGTTTCAGCATCAATTTTGTATCCTTTTAAGTGTATAACTTGTAGGAGTCCTGTCCCTGGATGGAAAATTGGTATGACTTGTAGGTCTTTGTTGGAATACATGAAATCCCAATCCTTTAATTGATTTGTAATTTTCTTTTGTTAAAAGCAAAAATAGACACGAGGAAGGTGATTCAGGATTTTTTTTTTTTTGTTATTAGAGATAAGAGTGTCAGCTGTTTATTAGTTCATGAAGCTTGCACATGGGATTTTAATATTTATGATCATGTCAGGTCTCATGCCATTTGTAGATGAATTCAGATGGGATGTGGATTCATGTATATTTCTTTACATGATGAATGCCGGTTCTCTCTCTCTCTCTGCCCCCAATGTTTGTAGAACTGTCATTGTTTTATTTTACTATTTTTTAATTTATGATCCAATTTAATTTGATTTTGTTGTAAACTTTTTAATCTTACTCAATATCAGAACATTGGACCGACTTCAATGTATGAAAGCAATGATTTACAATTGTTTTTCTTTGCACTGGACTTATGTTTGGTTTAAATGCAATACATGATGAAATAGATTTCTCTCTCCAATGTTATTAAGTGATTTGATTGTCTTTCAGAAGCTGTTGCGTGCTGCTGGGTTGTTCGCTGGCTCGATATTTCTAATGCGCAATTTTGGTGATCTCATGGCCATTTGAAGCTAAACAGAGCATTATGTACCAACAGGCAATGGCTCTTTGGATTTATGGTTAAAAACTTTTTTTCTTTTTCTTTTGGCAGAGTTTAGAGATTATTAACTTCAATGACTGCTAATGTTCGTCTTTGGGCTATTTCTTGATATTGTAGTAAGATTTTTTATACAATTTCTCTAGGGTCACACTGATGGTTATATACACAAATTCCAGAATAGAATTCGTCAATCCCAAATTGGGAGTTCTATATGACATGGGTAAGTTTCTGTGTAGAAGAATCCAGGCAACATGCTTGTAAGTGATGTGCTTTTGGATTTCGATTGACTTCAACATGTCCATCATGAACCCTCTTTAAAAAAGAAATGATTCTATTAGAAGGCTCCATATAGGCAAGTAATTTTGCACCATTGAAAACATCTCTCCTTGCAACTATTATAGGATTAATGCCCTTGTTGAATTTGGCCAAGAAATTTGCTCTAGAGAATTTTCCTTCTTCATATGCACATTACCATGCGTGTAAATTAATAATTATAAAACTCTAAACAGATCCATAGCCAAAGACTACACCTCATGCATGAAAGACGAGCTTTATGCCACTGTTGATGCATGTGTTGCTAGGAATTGAACAAGAAAATCAAACAAGCATGTGGACAAACTAAACCATTAGTTGTTTGGAAAGATATGGTGCATACCATGGAGAGAAACCAAGTGATTTGCAAAGGCTGGAAAATCTTTTTTTTTGGATAAATAGGAAGAGTTAGGAGCAGGTTTTATTCATTATTCATGCACGCAATGTTCAGCTGTACGCCTCACAAACTGCTTTCACAATGAGAGTTCATTTGGAGTCAACGATCTGGGTTAGTTGATTTGAAAGATCAATGCCTGCAAATAGTTCTTAACAAAAAATCAATTTCTTTGAAAAAATCTAGTCATGTATTGAATTTCATAAAAAGATAAATTGATTTTTGGATTTTTTTAAATCATGGACAGGGTCATTGAATGGAGCTGATTTTGATACGCATTACATATGGGTATAAAACTTTCAAATCCACCCAACTCTAATTTTAGGTGGGCTCTATATGGAGCTTTTCACAATTAGAGCACTTTATGTGGTGTGTGGTTGAAGGCTATATATAAACTTTCTGCAAAAGTTGCTTAAGTATTCTAATACTGATTAAAATATCCAAATCTTAGCCTTCTAATCTTCTCTCCAGACGCTCTAAGGTCCCAAACTGACTACTAGTTTAAGTATTCGGTTCGGGTCAGGTTTTGATAAACCTAATTCAACCCATATAAAAAATGACTAAACCTGACCCGAATAGATAACCTGGGATTCACAAGCCCAACCCAACCTGACATCTAGCTCGAGAATCAACCTGCCGTAACGAGAGTTAAAATAAAAGTGGGAAAAATACTTCCTGTCAAACAACAGGGAGATCTTGGATCTAATCGGTTGGACATGGAGGATAGCAGTTGGATCCGACGAATGCAAAACAACAAGGGTGGCTACTGAAATGAGCAAAGACAGGGCGACTCTCAGATCTGGTAATAGTTCGATAGCAGCATGTAGTGTGGAATGGTTGGACTCGTTGATTGATAGAGAACTGATTAGATTGATTGGCAGGATTTGGGGGGAATTGGCTGTGTAAATCAGTTATCTGTTGAAGCTCGAATTTGCTTGTGGTGGAGAAAGATCATGGCTCGGATGAGTGGGACTTCCGATTTCAGTAAGGAACCGAATGGCTGCAGCAAAGGCGTGATTTGAAAGGGAGGGAGAGGGAAAGAAGAGACTCGAGGATTCGATCGAGAATTAGGGCATCACTACATTAGTTACCTTATATATTAGTTTATTTGAATGAGTCGGGTCGGGTTAACTTTTAAAAGTTTGGCCCAATCTGACCCGAATTTCATATGAGTTCGTTTTTCTCCAACCCGACCCGACCCAACCCGAAATATGAAAATACATAGCGCAACCCATCGAACAAGTTTTAGCTCTAATTACAATGAATTGCAGAGCGGAACTGAAGAAGTGATGTTTCAAGTATTCAAAAATTGACGACCACTGAGATGTAATTAATGTCATTGGGGCTTTTGGATGTTGATGGGAATTCTTTGAGAGGAGTGGATGCACCACCTCATGGATTAGGCCATGGATGCTGTTGCTCCATCGTGAGGTTGATTGCCCAAGTTGGATGTGATACATTGATAGTTACAGATTTTAGAGTCGGAAGATGAAGGGCGGAAAACAGAAATGACCTCATGGATCAGGCCATGGATGCTGTTGCTCCATCGTTTGCCCAAGTTGAATGTGATACATTGATAGTTACAGAGTTTAGAGTCGAAGATGGAGGACGGAAAACAGAAACGGTTGGCATGACTGTGAAAGTCCAGTTGAATGGTTTGCAAGTATCTTGGCTTGTTTACAACCTTTACAAATAAAGCGAAGCTCGACCATAGGCACTACAGGTCAAGTCCAATCAAGTCGACGATAGTCTTGGCTTTTTAGCACCCATACAAAATCACAAAGTTGAATAAAACCCAGAAATGAGATGGACGGAGGGTGGACGGAAGTTGTTTACCAGTCTTTGTCTCAAAGAAAAGATCAGCCTCTCCTTGATTGTTTTCTTACTGGCTTAGCTTGTGGATTTTCCACCCATGGCATAACGTATCACAACACAACCTTCAATTTAAATGGCTTTATCAGGTGACATTATGTTCATCTTTACAATAAACATGGCTTTCATTAGGCTTAAGAACTCTGCTAATGGGCCTGTTACAATGGATATGGTTTGTGTTGTTAAAGCTTTTGTTTATGATTGGTCAAAGAAGCTTTGAATGATTATGAGTTCCAGATTGCAGCCAGGAGAAATTTCAGTCTCTACTTGGACTGCAAAAATCCACTGAAGTTTAGAAAGATCAGCAACATTTCAGGAAAAAAAGGCCAATATTATTGAAAAATGCATTGTCAAGTCCAAGTTAGACAGAAAAGTTTCGTCCAATATTTTGGACTTGAGGCAAAATTTGTAGCTGAGAGTATGACTGATGGAATGGTGTTTGACTTGCACAGAATAGGTGGGATTGGACTAGAAGCTAAAAGTATGATACGTAGCGCTTTTGTTAACCTGTTTTGAGTTTTGATAATGAGAATGTTATAGTCTAGTATAAAATGCAAGGGAATGCAATCCAATCATGAGATTGGAATTTGAAAGTATTTATGTAGATTGATGTCTAAGAAAAACATCATTTTCATTTGAAGGTTCAGAGCTATGAATTAGATGAGTGGTATTTTAGGGGTAACAACTAGCATTTTTTGTCTTACAATTTAAGAGAGTATATTATAGTTGTCAAATTTATTCTAGAATTTCTTTCGGTTTTTTCTTCACAGTATAGTTGTTAGTTTTGTTCTGAGACGTGTTCTAGTTTTGTCATTGTAGCAGAATCTTTTGACGTTTTGACTGTTTTAAGTGTTCTATTTCACTAAGGAAGAATAAAAATTTAAAAAAATAAAAATATGAAAATTAGTACAAACTTGTAAAAATGTTGCAATTATTTTCATCATTTTACACCTTAGTTGTCAATTTCGTTCCGTTCTAAATTTGGCCGAAAAACGGAATGAAATGGGTCCAATTCTGGTACTAGGTTTTGTTTTGGCCTATTTTGGTTGGAATGAGCCTGATTCGGGTGAAACGGCCCATTTTGGCCCTATCCATTCCGTACTACAGTTTTTAATTTTTTTTTTTATATACACAAAATCCAATCGTACAAATAAATTTTTGACTTAATGAGCTATGATTGGAAAAAAAATGAGCCTAAAATTCAATGTGCAGCCATTTGATCTTAGTGGTCATAGATTTGACATTTTTAATTCAAAGACACCTGATAACTTTGACCACTAAGATTAAGTGACTAGAAATTGAGATAGAAATTTGGTCTAGTTGTAGTTCATGAAGTATATTTTCAGTTCATATGGTTTATTTTTAGTGTATGACAAAAAATTGAGAAAAAAATTGAAGTGGACTCGGTGTGCTTATGTGTTTTAAAGTTTTGACCTTTAATTTCAAGTAAAAATGAGAATTCAAGTTTATTTCTTCAGTATTTTTTTTAGATTTTTTGTCTAATTCAATTTGTAATTTTTTTTTTAAAGGATACAAAGAATAACTTTTTTGAAATCAGAAAAGAAGTTGTTTATAATGATAGAGCCTTATATAAGAGGATCATACTGGGCCATGAAAAGTAAATTAAAATAAAATACACTAGATGCAAGATACACCACTTCTAAAACAAAGCTCTAACTGCAATAACTCAATGATCAATCACGATTTTTGCACCTTGATTCACTAAGTAGTTTGCAACGTTGTTCGTAAATTGACGTACATTTCTGCTTCTACACATCTTCGTGATATCCTGTACAACGTTGACCAACATCCATAGGGGGTTCTTTCTACCCCCAACCTATGTGATAGCATTAACTGAATCACTCTCTATGATAAGATTGCCACTTCCATACTTCACCCACATGTGGATAGTCCTCTTTATGGCAAGTACCTTCGTCTCGTTTGATTACATGATCTCAGTGGATTCTGTGACAAGCTAGAATCTTTCAATCACTCTCATCATGCACCACATTCCTTATTCCAGCTGGACTTAACTTAGCCCTAGCTGCACAATTGACATTAAATTTAAAGAAGTCTACTTTAGGTTTAGTCCATTTCGTATTGATTTTCACCCTCCTTCATATATCACTTCCAAGACATAAAATTGCTTTGCTGTACTCCCAATGAAGTCCTTACATAAAAACAACCTACTCACTAGACTCCACTTTACGTTTTCAAAGACCTTCGTTATTGTGCCCGACTTTCCTTTAAAGATTCTACTATTTCTTTCCTTCCATAAAGATAAGGAGCAAAATTTAAATGTAAAGAAGTATAGTGGTTCCTACCAGCAGAGGTGTTGACCCTAGTTTGAGGATCAAGCTGCTGAGACAAGCATGGGGTGTCAGTCAAAATTACCCAGAGACAGGGACCTATCATGTGGACTGGATGAGATTGACCTCGAATTAGTATTTGATAATTATACTATTATGATTTGAGATTACAAAATTCAAAATGTTCGAGCTCCTCAAAAAAGCCTTTGACGCCTAGCAATCGGACATTTAGACTCTGCTCGAAAAATAAAGACATTTAGACTCTGCTCGAAAAATAAAGAAAGAAAAGGACGCCGTATGGTAATAAGAAGAAGAAAGGAAAAATGTTCAAAAAATAGAAAAAGAAATTTAGAAAAGGGGACACCAAATAAAAAGAAGAAGAAAGAAGAATAAAAAGAAAATAGATCAAAAATTTCGAACGGTAAGGTGATAGAGAGAAATCGCAATAGAACGGTAAGGTGTACAATGTCCTCTTTCTCCTTCGAACAAAATAGAAGTTCTATTTTTGGCAGCGCTAGCGCAGATTGGTTGGCTTGCGCCAGTTTAATGCATGTTTTCTTTCTTCAATATATATTATTTTATATATATATGGGTGTAGTTCAACTGGTTATCTCCCCCCTCAGAGAGTGAGAGGTTGCAGGTTCGAACGCCCATAATGTTGGTGTGCCTTAGGGGTAGTGGTCTTATCCGTAGGGGTTTTACGCTGGGTATCCCGCTGTTTTCCACACATAAATTCAATATATATATATATATTGAATTTTATAGAATACTAAGATATAGAAGTCATTGTAGTCTAGTAGTGAAGACACTTGTTTGTCGTGTGAGTAACCTATGTTCATTTTTTGCCGAATGGTGACTTTCTCTTATTTTATGATTGGTACCTTGAAAAAATGAGGAGTAACAATTAAAGGGTGTTCTTTGTTTGAACCCGACTTAAATAAATGGGCTTAGATAAAGATTTTTGTTTGACGGCTCAGCTCGGGTTTTTAAGCCTAAGCAGAGTTAAGCTTGAGCCCAATGAGCCTTGATCGACTTTTAGTATAGCGTGAGCCCGACCCTGACCTAAATAAACGGGTTTATACAAAGATTTTGATCAAACATGGATGCACACTTTTGAGCTAAATTTTTTTGAGGCACTGCCAATGGAATTCACCAATTTGAAGTATTTTCGAAAAAATAATCTCTTATAACAAATAAATAACTTAAATACATAATAAGACAGGTAAAGTACCTAAATTAATAATCAAGATAAGTGCAATGTTTGCAAACATTCATCATAAATTAATGGATTGAGTATACTATCAAAATAGATGAGTATTTCAAATACATTGCCACGATAGGACAAAATATAATTGAACTATATCATAGTTTTTTGTGTTTTCTGAATATAAAATTTCTGTCTTTGGAGATTTCAGTGTCCTTGAAAAGTAGCCTAAATAATATGATAATTTTTTAGTTTATTTTTTTTTTAAACTTAGAATATTCACATGTTCTTGGGATTGAGTCCCCAATTGTCTATCACATATGAATTTCTTAACAATTTTTAACCTTGAAAATTCACAAATTTTAGCTATTTTACTGTTTTCTTTTAAAGGTGGTTATAATATTTTTTCATAGAAGATTCACTTAAATCTTTTCTTCATTTTTCACACTAAGGCTTTATTTGGATGGAGAGAAGTGGGAAGTCTAATTTCTCCCATTTTGATCCCTTTTTCAAGAGAAAATTAGGCCCACAAAGTAGAAAACTCCTCCTTCGTGCGAGAGATGAGAACATGGTTCCAATTGCAACCTATCATTTGTGTTGCATCTGTTTTTTTAATATATTTAAAAAATCTAACAGATGGGATTAAAAATTTACTTAATGAGCAATTAGTAGATCAAATTCTATCGACTTAATTTTAGTAGTTGAAAATTAGTATCTTTTCCTTTTTAAGATGTCTACTATTTTGACGGTTCAAAGTAGGCCTGTAAACGGACCCAGATCCAGCCCGGCCCGGTAGAATCCGGCCCGACCCGAATGAATAATTGGACAGTCCACGGTCCGGCCCGACAACATGAGATCCGATTAGCCTTAGGCTCGGCCCGACTCGATAAGCCTAGCGGACAGTCCGCGGCTCCATAAAGGCCCGTTTGTCTGTTTTCAACCCATTACTCCTGAATTACAATTTGAAATTAAGACTAGATTATATGGTTCTAGTTAAAAAAATAACTTTTGAATGGTTCAACTTAATTTTTTATTGAGTCAAATTAATTTTAACTAAATCAGCGAGGTTTTTCAAGTTTTTAAACAAAATATTGGATGAAAGGCACATTAAATACCTCCTTAAAATAATTTTAAAGAAAAAATAACATATATTTTAACTTTTCAATTGATAATTTTTTTTTTGAAATAATACCAATTAAGTCTTTGAGTACTAAAATTCGAAAAAGAAAACTTTAATTTGCATCATTTCCTTCGAATGACGTCTTCATGAGAGAGACATATACATGATGATAATAATAATAATGTTACAATCCACTAAAATTAAACTCAACTAAAATGATTTTTGAATTGGAGCTCTCTACTGTATCCTCTTTCATTTCTGTAGGTTTCTTGAGATCCTTTGCCAAAATTACAAGTTTCAAACATCTCACTCCCTCCACCATAAACCAAATTTATTCTCCTCTTCACCTGCAATTCACATGCAAAACAACCAACAGAAAAACCCACATGAATTTATAGTGAAAGTTAACAAACAGACCAAACACCAAAAGCCTAAAATCAAGAAGAAACCTTTTCAAGCAAAAGACATTTTTAACCAACCCATCCAAGAGGATCCATGTCAAAGTCCTGCATCCCATAAAATAAGCAAACAATCATGTCAGGGAGGAGTTCAAACATTGGATAATCAGAATTAAACATCACAAATATTATTGTTGAGTTGTAAAAGTTGAGGCATCCATGTCATCCACAGCACTACATTAGCAAAAAAGATCGTGTAAGTCAAAATTAAAAAAAAAAAGAAGGATAAAATCAAAAGACATTGATCGGTAAAATTTATATAAAACATAAAGGATTACCACTCATCAATCCACATAGAACCCAACCTTATATTACTAAGCCTAGCTTCAAGCGAGCCCAAACTCTTTCCACCTAACATAAAATAAGAAATATAGATGCTTACATACTTCAATCAAATAAATGGAAATCAAGGCAACAAATTTAAATAAGCACTAAAAATACCTTGCATTTGATTCCGCAACCAATCTTGGCCACACACCAACGCTTCAACAGTTTCTGGATACATAGAGCTGCGATACTGGTTAAGAAATCTACCTCCAACACTAAAAGCAGATTCTAATGCAACAGTCGACACCGGAATAGCTAGAATATTACGGGCCATTATTGCAAGAATAGGGTACTTGGGAGCATTGTTTTTCCACCACTGGAGCACATCAAATTTCTCGGACTCCGGAAAGACGGGTTCCTCTAAATATAAATCAAGATCTGACTTACGAACATAATTTGAATTTTTAGCAAGAAACTTCAAAAATCTTTTCACCCTTTTTGTTCCATGTGATGTCGATGAAGCAATTCCACAAATGAGCGATTGACTTTTTGCACTATGCATTGGCAATTTAGCCTCATACTATTTATGAAGAGCTTTAATATCACATAGAATCTTAGCCATTTGATCTTCAGGAACATCAAGCTCAAAAAATTTTGGATAATAGAACTCCATCAACTTCATCTTATATTGAGGATTCAAGAATTGTGCAATCGCTAGAGGTAGGCTATAAATGTCCCAATACTTCTCAAGCTTGCCAATCATCTTATCCACTATAGGGGCAAGTATATCGTCTGCAATGATTGATTGTTCAAATAAATGTGACCGAATATCACAAACTTCAGAAAAATAAATAAATTTAAGGTGGGATATTTAGAACCAGAAAAAACATTTGTAGCACTATAAAAAGATTCTAAAAGCTTAAAAATCTTTTCAGCATTCTCTCACTCACTCCAAGATGAAGCTCCTGCTTTCTCTTTATAGTTGGCATCAAAATGTTCCAAATGTTGGAATGCATCTTTGTACTTCAAAGCCATATCTAACATTTTATATGTGGAATTCACCTTGTAGGGACATCCATGAACAACTTCTTGTTGGAATTTATTCTAACTTGACTACACATGTCACTGAAGGTTTTCAACCTTGATTGTGACCCATTGACATATTTGACACTTTCGCGAATCTTGTCAACATCCTTATTTATTACCTTCATGCCTTCTTAGACTATTAAATTTAAAACATGTGCACAATAACGCACTTGAAATAGTCTACCACCAAGTGCTAAACTCCCCCCCAACTTCCCAACAAGCTTGAAACCAAAGAATCATTTACTCTATGGTTATCAACTGTTATTGCAAATACATTCCGATCAATATTCCAATCTATCATGTTCTTGAAAACGGAATTGAATAAGTTCTCTCCATCATGAGGAACATGTTCTACTTTAAAACGGAGTAATTTCTTTTACAAATTCCATTCGGCATCTATGTAGTGTGCCGTTAAACAATTGTAGCCTAGAGTTTGTATTGATGTCCACATATCAGTGGTAAGGCTAATATAACTAGTGAGGGAATCTAAATCCCTATATAACTCACCTTTTATCTTCTTCTACAAACTCATACAAATGCCCTTGATGGTATTTCTTGAGACATGCTGGAATTGACGTTGAAGATTCCTCGAATACTTTATAAATCCTTGATGTTCAACAATTGAAAAAGGATACCCATGCAACATTATCATACTCACAAGATCCTCTATACTACGTTGTTGATCAAATTCTAAATGAAAATTGGCACACTCTGTTTTATTATGGCCACCCGATTGTGTTGGATCATATTTTTTACAAGAAAGCAAGTGGCGCCGCAAGTGGAAAGTTCCACTACTACTCGAACCTGTAAATAATCCCGAACAATGATTACATATTGCAGTCCCAACTCCATTCATCTTCACATAATGGAAATCATTCCAAACAGTCGACGTCCTTTTCCTGTGTACATCTTTTTGGGATCTAGAAGAGTTAGATGTCGTATCTATCTCATTCTCCACAATAAAGTCGTTCATCTCATTAGGATTAGACATTATACTGCAGAAACAGTTATGTTCAAATAAGCAAAGTGTTTAAAATGGAGAATTCATCATGTTTACAAAGAGATTTGAACAATGGTGGAGAAGATGTTAATAAGTTTGTCTATGGAAGATCTAAAGGGAAACTCAGGGCCCTGAGTTAAACCCCATATTCCCATTATAAATTAATTATAATTGTGCAGATCATAGTATCAAAGTTTAGTTGTACATTCTTTTCTTTGTCCTGTTGATATCAGAGAATCTTTTCATCACTTATACAAAAAGAAGTCAACTCTTCAATATGAGGCAAACAAGTAGAAGTAATGAAGTGAACACAACAATGCGGTATAGAACATTCATACTCAAATTTGTAGTTTTAAATGTGAGTATAGAACCTACTTAAGCATCAGAGGTGCATTCAAATGTACCCTAAAATTAATTTCAAAATAATTTTTTATTTGCATCTTAATCAAGTAGTTTACCTTGTATACTATTCTAGAACCTCCTTGCTCAAGCTTGTTGCCAATGTCAAAAGATCCAGTGGCCTTCTCAAGTGCAGAGTACTTGAAATTCAAGCTACTGTCATACAGGGTTGACGCCAATTTCTCAACATCATTGGCACCTGCAAATTAAAAATAAAAGAAAGTGAAAAGCATCACTAAGTACTTCATTATTTGTAAAAAATTAGTAGTACTTGAATAGACAAAAGAGAATAAATAACAAGATTATACTACTCTGTTTTACTAGTTTTTGGATCTTCACCCACTAGTTTTTGTACCTATGAGATATATTTTAGCAACAAATCAAATGAGACAGCAACCTAATAATAATTTATCAGTATAATTACTCTAATGAACATCATTATCACTAATGGCATCAGCATCTTTAATTACTCTATCGCCATCATCCTCCAAGATGAACCCATAAGAAAATGCCATATTGTGAGGCCACTTCTGCTTATGTATCACCAAAAGAAGTAAGAAGATATGAAGATTTGGGTACCATTCTTCATATTGTTTTGGGTTGAGTTTATCATCTAAAAAACCCATAAACCCACGATTTCCAGTTTCACTCATCCAAAACGGATCCTTTTTCAACAAATTAAAAAAAAAAAACCTTGGGTTATCTTCTCTAATCACTTACAAATTTGCAGATCGACCAAAATGATTTGAAGTCTCGATCTGAGTGAAGAGGTTGCAGGCGATGGAAGTCACAATCGGATTTCTAGAGAGGTGCGAGAGAGAGGAGAACGGAAAGAGGGAGAAAAGATAGATCCGACGGAGATCGAGAGAGAGGAGAACGGAAAGAGGGAGAAAAGAGAGATCTCACATCGAGAGAGCGGGGAGCGTTATGGTCTGTGAGAACAATCGCAAGAGGAAAGCAACGGAAGAGAGTAATCGGAAACCCTATTTTCATTTTTAATCCATCGGACTCACGGGCTTGCAGACTGTCCGCGGACAGTCCGCTGCCCGCCCGAGTCCTTATCGGACTCTTCGGACCAGTCCGTTAGTTCTTATCGGACTCCAGAGTCTGGCTCATTGCTGGACTCTAAGATTCGGGCCGGACAGTCTACAGGCCGGGTAAGGTCCGATTACAGGCCTAGTTCAAACCATATAGCTTGTAATTGATTAATGGTTGAAAATTGGTCTAAATATTTTTGATGAAATGAACTTTCAATCTCACCTCATTAATTTTCTTAAAATAATAAAAAAAGACCAAGTACAACTCATGCGGCGTAATGATTAGATCCCTCTAAAAATTCTCCATTCTACGCTAGAATTGGTAGTTACTTACGTAGCCTTGAATTCTTATCAAGTCTAATGAACCCATTTATGTAATCCTTAAAACCCAGCCTTACTCGTTTATTAAACAATTGAAATCCTATATTGAGAAAAATGGATTGATATTCCCATATATTCAATATGTTGACCCATTTACCCTAAACCCATTAACCGATTTAAACATTTAAAATTAGCATCATTCCAATTCAATGCACAAAAAGTACAAAAACTCTTAAAATGTCCTCAATGGTATCAAAATGTTTTCAAGTAAATCAAAGTATCCCCAAATCAAGTAAATGGGTTGACCCAATCCTAACTTATTTACGAGGTTATACCCTACTCAACCCAACCTTAAAAATGGATGCGAGAAAGTGGAGGAGCTACGGAAGGAGAATGTCGAGGGAAAGAAAGGAAGGGGCACCGATGCGAAGATGTGTGTGGCTCTTCGTTCTTTAAATACTTTCTTATATGTTACATGAATTGAATGGGAATTATAAAATATGTTAAGATGAGAATATTAGCTGAGTTTTCAAGGGCTACAACAGTCAGGGCACATTTGTTTTCACAAACCTTTCTAAAAAGAAAATTGATTTTCCTGTAAAAGAAGAGTTTTTCATGTTTGTATTCACATTTTTTTTTAAAAAAAACACTCCAATTTTTTTTCCCATCAAGACTAATAGAAAAATGCTTTTTTTCTTTTTGAAAAAAATTATGAAATACAAAATCTAAGACTTAACTAAATAAATCTTAAACATCTTGATCAGATACATACCGGACTTAACTCCTTTATTAAATAAGTTAACATGGTGCAACTAAGGTTAAATGAGTTTGTCGCATCTCGACCCTCGGGAATCGAAAATTCTTTTTTGAAACTCAATTTTCCAAATTAAGTTCATCAGCCACTAATCCTCTCATAATTGGGGTTTTACTCACGCTAGGAGGCTACCTACCGTCTCCAAGTTCTTTCAAAGGTCAAAAAATTCTATTGAAAATCCGGCAGAGTTCTGCATGTAAATGGGTCCACTCAATCACGACCATCACTATTCTAGGTCATCATTCTATCTTTTCTATCCATCTAATATATATACCATCCATTTCATGAAATACAAATGGGTTTAAGGAAATTCTCTGGTCCACATAATTACAACCTACACATGTCTCAAACTCCAAATATCACGATTTCAAGTAACATAATTTAAGAGTTTTCAAATATTAAAGCTTTAACAATTACAATCCCATTGTTAAATATATGAGTAGAACTCATCCTTAAAAATCGACTTATAAAGAAAGAGAACACATGTTCTTATAAAGAAAGAGAACGATTTAAAGGTCCACTGACAATGTGGGACTTTGCTAACACCCATAATCAAATCATGATTTCAAAATCAGAAAACACGTTTCTCAACAAAGAATGTAAGAGTCTTCAGTATGGCACACATGCTTTAACTCAAGCCACCCATGTCATTTGAGCTCGATGCTACTCTTGGGGTCTTTCTGACCCCTCATTTGCGGTGGTTCTTGAAATTTGTAAAGGTGAGCACACACAAGTCCAGTGAGAAGTAACAATGCATACCACACATCATATTGTATTCACATACACACAAAAAATATCACATAAAGTTTCCAAACATGTACACAACAAGCAAAGTATACTTCAACTCCGAATAATGCCTACCAATTCCGATTTACACCTTCCAAAATGCAGATCAACACGACTTATTGTACGTGTTCGACACAACTTACTATGTGTGTCTGTCGCAACTTATTATGCAAGCCCATTTTCACCTCCCAGCATAACACAAATCAACAAGGTTTAATGTGTGTGTTTGACACGGCTTATTGTGCGTGTCCAACACCATTTACCATGCGTGCCTGTGCCAATGTGACTCAAAACACCTATACAGTCACAAGCATACATTTATCCATATATTGGGTCATGCAATCATATCTACCTACTCCTCACGACATGGGACCATATGCACAACCACTTAACAAATTTACTCACATACATGGACATGTTCTCATACATCTTCTTTGTCTACACATTCAAGAATGTTCTCATAAATCACGTAAATTCTCATATCCAAATATGTTATCACACTAGCATGCTTTATTTAGCACATCTCATAGCTACCACTATACAAACTCATAACATCACAATGCACACATGTAATACCCCAACTCTAAATTAGGATTAATTGAGTGATTTTGTGCTGTTAAGTATGTTTTTTGATCCGTTAATCATGAAGACTGCGGAATAAGCTTTCCGAAAAGTCCAAGTTTGGCCCAATTCGAACTCGATAACTCATTGATCCAACTCGTTAAAATTGAAAGGGCAAAATTGTAAATATTTGAACTTTATTTATTTAATTAGAAGAATAATCTTAAAACCATTTTTTATTTGTAAAACCCCTCATTTTGAATATCTGAACTTCCAAATTCACAACATATTTGGAAAGCGAGTGTCTTTTGACCTCAAAACTTCTTTGATCTTTAGAACTTATTCATGGGACGAATTTACCCAACATATTTGTGGAGTTAGATTTACTCCAAAGGATACTTCAATTTAGTGTAAATTTAATAAAAAAAATGTCATTTTCATCTAAATCGCCGAGTTTTTGACATATACTTCTTTCAAAAAATTTACGCCCTTCTTGATTTTTGATCTCCAACCATCAGACCAGTTGGATTAATTCAATAAGATGTCTTCTTACTCCAAATTTTGAAGATGCAGTTATAAAGATAAAATAATATAAAATTTATTAATTTATCAGAATAATCATCAAACCTACAGCCATAGCTGTAGGTATCGTGGCTAAAATTTCAAAACGGATACATGCACCTCCTTCTTCAGATTTCTCTATTTAAGCAGAGCAGATTGAGTGAAATCTTTCACCCTTTTCTGAGCATTTTACCTCCCCTTTAATTCATCTTCTTCTTCCAGTCCGTTTTCTCTGCGACTGGTTTGGAGTTGAAACTTTTGGAGGGTCAAAACTCTGCTCAAATTCTGAGGGAAGGTATAGAAACTCATCCTCTCATTTATTTACGAGCTTTAGAAAAGATTAGATTTGAAAAGGATTTGAAATGGGGTGTAAAAATGAAGTTTTGGAAACTCAGGAAAAAATAGTTTTTTCCACTTTCTTGGATTACACCCTCAAAATCAACTTTGTTTATCATCAAAATCCAAATTTCTCTTTTTTATTATGATGAGGACTAAATATGAATCTATCTAACTGGATTTCTAAAAAAATGAAGATTTTTAAGCCACCCAAAAGAGGAGTCTCAAATTGCTCAAATTGTTGTTTTCCGCAGTAATTGTGATTTCTGGGCGATATCGGAAGTCTGATACTTTAATGCCATATCGGAAGTCTGATACTTTACTATCGGAAGTCTAATACTTAGAGCAGAAATGTGAATTTTTTTAAAAAATCGGGGACTCTACTGTCGGAAGTCCGATAATGACTACTGATATAAAATACTCTAATTTTACTGTTCACCATTGCTCTCTGATAATTGTCAGAAGTCCGACACCTTAACATCGGAAGTCCGATACCAATATTGGACGTCTAAGTCGAGGATATCTCAAATCGAATAAAAATTGCGTGTTTCTCTATTGTATTGCGTGTTTAGTTACCTACACTCTATATACAATATATGTTTATTATTTGTCAAGTCATCTCAGTATGAAGCTAACACACTAACTGCTAACTCAATAACTCATTAGGACTGATACAAAGAATTATTTACATTTCTGTAATTTAAGTTTCAGTACCATACCCTCTAGGATGAACTCTCAATACTCTCATGGCTATTGCCCGAAGAAATACGAGACCAAGCACTGAGTACTTTTATTTTCCTTTTATTGTATATTTTATATGGCTAACTCATCTAACAAACTTATGTAGGATTAAAATATGTTGGTGGACTCACAACCATTATCATGTTTCTTTGGAAAAATAAACAATGAAATCTTAGATGTGTCACGGATATTGTTATTCACACGTTTTTTATTTCTACAGATGTATCGCTAAAACTCACCAAACTTCGATGAGGAGACTCAACTTTCTCTTATTTCAAATTATATGTAAACCTTTGCCTCTAGAACAATAAATGGGACCCATGGACATATATAGATGGAAAAGACTATTTGGGACCAGAAAACGAGACCTGATAGGGCTTTCCTGTAAGGGATATAATTTTGTTCTATTGATAGAACGTAAGCATGAAAAGGTGTCATGGAGCTGAGGCCTATTAGTCTATAACGCATTATGGACCCATTTATATATCTAGCGGTTAATAAGTTTAAATGAATTGGATAAAGGCGCAAGTATGTCAGTAATCAATTCAAAATTATTATTTTTGGCATTTGGACTAGAACTTTGTGCCCGAACCTCCATAAAAAATAGGAGTCGAGTAGTAGACCAAAGGTGGTCGAAACTCAGTAGGTGTATTGTGAGGGTGAGAAACCCTTTCATAGTGCATTTCTGGATAGTCCAAGGTTGGGTGAGTCCAATGGTGGATGTAGGTTCAGGTGAACCGAACCACTATAAATCATTGTGCATCTGTGGTGATTGGCATTATGGTTTGATTGCTTGCATCATCTTGAATCTGGATTATTGATTGCTCACTCACACACTAATTTATTCCTCTGCACCTTAAGTTGATCAAGTAATATTTAAAAGGGTATAATAAATTGGCTAAAACCCATGTGCATTGGTCTAGCCGGACTTACAAGTGTCATCAAGAGCAAGGTTCCTTTTATAAGACTTAACGGTCTAAAGGTGATCCTGCGCTAGAACAATGTACAAATGAGAAATTCAGCCAATCTCTAAACCTCCTTACTTCGACGGCACAAACTATGCCTCCTGGAAAGCTAAAAATTAAAATGTTTTTCATATCAATTGATAGTGTCGTCTGGGAATCTGTGATTAAGGGATGGGAAGAGCCTATGGAAGAAATCACTGAAAAATATGCCAAAAATGAGACTGGAAAGTCTAAGGAAGTGATAGGACATAAGCCTAAAGACTACTTCACATGTACCGACATGGAGAAATCTTTATACATTGCCAATGGCTGAACCTTGAATGCCATAAATTGTGTTGTCTCACCAGACGAATACAAACGTATCATGACATGTGAAACAATCAAAGATGCATGGGGCATCACAAAGGGACCTCAGTTGTCAAAAGGTCCAGACTCCAAATCTGCCAGTCTAGATTTGACATTATGCGAATGGAGGAAAATGAATCATTCATGGAGTTCTATTCAAGGTTCAGTGACATTGTTAACTCTATGTGGGCCTGGGTGAAAGAATTCTTGAATCAAAAGTTTGCACCAAAATTTTAAGGAATTTGCATGATAGGTTTAAACCCAAGGTGGCCGCAATAGAAGAATATAGAGATGTGGCTCAAATGGGTGTGGATGACTTAGTTAGATCTCTCCAAACTTATGAACTTCATTTTGATGATGAGAAACCCAAAAAGAAATCAATTGCTCTAAAATCCTCTCCAAAAATAGAATTTAAAAAGGATGAAGAATCTGATGACTCTAAAAGTGATTCAGATGAAGAGGTTGCCATACTTGGTAAAAATTTCTTAAAACATTTTAATATGAGGAAAGAGAGAAGACGTCTTAATAAAGAAGACTCTAGAGAATTCAATAAAAGCAAAACACCTTTTTCTAAAGAAAAGTCAAGAGATTGAATCAAAGAAAAATGCAAGCCCAAAGAAACCCAATGCTTTAATTGTGATGGATATGGGCACTTTGTTAATGAATGTCCTTCTAAGAGGAGATCCAAAAAGAAAGCCATGACCACTGTGGTGGAAGAAGACACATCACAATCCGAAAGTAAATCCGATGTGTCAACCCATGAAAATGCTGAAAATGTGAAGAGGATGGTGAATGCTTGAGGGAAGTTTGTCCTATTGATGATCAAACAACAGTAACAACCACTAGCTAAAGTGACATTCTCCGTGATATCACTCACTCCCAAGCAAAAGACTGAGATTGATAAAGTGATGCTGACTTTCAAGGAGCTATTTGAGGAGGTACAAGGTCTACAACCACGGAGACCCGTGGAACATGGCATATTCTGTAATAACCCGACCCTTTAAAATTAGAAAAATAACAAATTTTTAGAATTATTAACTCGGCTTTGTGACCGATTAATATGATAAGGTACGGAAAGAGCTTCCCGAAAAGGGATTATGTGACCCGATCAGAGGTCATTTGCTTAGTGATTTAGCCCGACGAAGTTCGGAGGGTATTTTTAGGCATTACTTAAATGTCTTTTGTTTTACATATAAAATCATGAATAGTGTTTTATAGACCTCTTGAGTGTGAAAGACCACTCTTCTGATATATTCAGACCTTGAAATTCACACACATATTAAGCTTTTGAGTATGCTACTCAGTGGTATTTTTAGAATTTCACGAGTATTCCTCGAAACGTGTGTTTTACATATGCTTTTATCTAAAAGCCCTGATTTTTAAGATACCCTGTATTCCGAAAATTAGCAAATTCAGATCACATTCGATCTGTATTTTATCAAACTCTTTGACATAATTAGAATATCGAAAAGAGTATTTTAAACACTTGTTTCGAAATGTCAAAATCACGGTGATTATAAGCCATCTATTTTATTAAAACATTGACTTTGTAAAAAATACCCTATTTTTGGTGTCAAAACAAAAAGTGAACGTTCCACCGTAGGTAAACCCTGTATTCTTAATACACCTGCGGTGTCAGATTTTCACGAGTTAAGGTCTAATATAGACGAATAGAAAGAGAGTAATAACAGTAATTTTTACTGTTACCTGAGATAAGAATTTTTCATCTTATCTTTCTGCCGACAGTCTTAAGGGATGAGATTTTGCCAACACTTTTAAAGGCTCAGGGTTGATCCAGCAGTTTTCAATAGTGTTTTTCAAAACACTATAAATAGGTGTATTCGGTCTCAGTTAAAAATCACAAATTTACTCAGTTTTTTTCTCAGTTTTTCCATTCTCCTCTGTTGCCATATGTTTACTGTTGCTCAAGCGGTGGTCTTAAAATTTTCAGAAGATTTTTGTAAGTGTTTATTTTAAATTAATATTTTTAGTTTGTAGACCTCATTAAGAGGAAGCTAGATATTTAATTTCATCAAAAAATGACTTACGGTTTGCTCTATAAAAATCGGAGAAGAAAATATGAAAAAATGGAAAAAATCTGTCCGTGAACAGTGATTTGCGGTGCACTGTGCAGGCCCTAAAGGGCATTTTGGTAATTTGTTAATTCGGATGAACAGTGACCCGCTCGTGAACAGTAACTCGATAGCATTTTTGTAAATTCTTTGAATAGTAGTATGAATAGTGCTAGTGGCATTTTTGTAAATTCTGTGAATAGTGCCCTGTGAACAGTAATTTTCGGTGAACAGTATTTTTGGATGAACGATGCCAGTGAACAGTATTTTTGGTGAATAGTACCCAGGGGCATTTTGGTAATTTTGGATATTTTCGGAGGGCAAAAACGTAATTTTTGGAAAAATTAAAAAAATAAATTTTATATTATTTTAGCTTAAAAATATTTGGTTTAGACCACTTGGGGGTTTATTTTTAGCCCGTATTAGGCTCGGGGGCCAAATCGTAATTTTTACAAAATTTCAAGAAAACTCTCTAAATGTATTGTCATGATATTCCAAACGCTTAGGAGTATAAATTATGGCAATATAGTGTTATTATACGTTGTATTTACACTATTTTTCATTTTAAACAGATTACTGAAAAAAGACTCGCCGACCAAAGGTGAGGAGATTCAACCACACTATGTGTTTACTAAAATGCATCTCATTTTGTATTCAATACAATGTTTCTTTCACCATTAGCCCTACGGAAATAAATGATGAGTATAGGGTAAATGTACCCGTTGGAGAGAACGGTAACACTTTGTGTTATAATATTACCCGTCGGTGGGCTTTTAATCTGTGTTTACTTTTTCAGCATATTATATACTGATTGCTGATATTTGTATTATGATTCCATGCTGGAGGGCTTAGGAATCTATGTTAGCTGAGTGAGGTTATTATGATCATATGTGTGAGAGATATTATGTGGGTTGACAATTATGTTTAAATCCATGTATTGATGTGCATATTGATTGGTGTACTGTGCATATCAAATTACCTCACACCAATGTATGAAGTACCTAGCTAGTGGAGGGCACTGGTACGATGTGTATTTAAAATACGGGCTGTGTGAAGCATTGAGCATGAATTTGCCGGCATTGTAGGAAACGTATTACTCTCGGTTATGGGAGAACCGTAGACATAGTTTGGCGAGGGTATCTTTTTGAGAAATGAAGGACATTTCATGGTAGATAGCTGTGTTGACATTATTTTACATGATTTCTGAGTGTATAAACTATTATTTGATAACATGTCTATTATGTTGATAATATGTTTTGTTATCAAAAACTTGTTGTTTTCTCTTCATTGAGCTTGTAAAACTCACACTCCTTACGAAACAGGAAACCCGGAGGACGAAGGACAGGAGGATTTTCAGCTGTAGTTTAGGGCGGAGACCGTTTAGCTATCTACCCAAATGTTGGGATTTTATGTTTAACTTAGTAGACATTGTACGTATGAACATGTAATGTAATAAACCCTTTATGATGTTCGTTTGAAACACTGTAGGATGTAATAAAGTCTACCTCGTTTCTGATGTGCAATTCTGAAGTTGATGGGATCGATTGATGATAAATGTTAGGTAGATCATATGTGACATTTTCTATTTTGGACTTTCCTAAGAGGTTAAGTTATAGATTACATGTTGGTTAGTAGTGTATCCACATACTATGCGTCGATGTGAAATCTGTCGAGGCTTTGGGTTTTAAGCAGGCCCATGGTGGCCCCTCCATCTGCCTGAGATTTTTACTGGATAGATATGGTTGGGTCCGAGGCTGCCAAATGTTAGATCCAAACTTAGTCATAAGAGATATTAAAGTCCATAAGATGATTTCCGCAAAAGGCTCAATATTGTGTTAGAAAAAAAAAAAAAACTCACGTCAGTCGGCCCGGAGGGTCAGGGCTTGACATATACAGTTGGTATGAGATGCTTCTCTACCTAACCAGAGTTTGTACCACACTTCAGTCACTGAGAATGATTAGATCCGACAACAAATCCAAGAGTTGTTGGAACATGAAGTCATCAAATCTAGTTGTTCACCCTGTGGATCTCCAGCATTATTGTTGCCTAAGAAGGACAGAGGCTGAAGGATGTGCATCGATTACAGGGCTTTGAACAAAATTACAATCAAGAACCGGTATCCATTACCGGAAATTGATGACTTTTTGGATCAAGTACAAGACGTCCACTATTTCACCAAGCTGGACCTGAAGTCAGGTTATCACCAAACTCGGGTTCGTGAGGAAGACACCTGGAAGACTGCATTCAAGACTAGGCAGGGGATTTTTGAATGGCTAGTCATGCCATTTGGATTGTGCAACGCACCTGCTACCTTCATAAGATTGATGAATGAGGTATTGCGTACTTTCATCGAATATTTTATTATTGTACATCTAGATGATATTTTGATTTATAGTAAGACATGGGAGGATCACATTACTTATCTAAGAAACGCGTTAGGGGTGTTGAGGGAGAATCAACTCCAGCTAAATGGGAAACAATGTGAATTTGGAAAGCAGTCATTGATGTATTTGGAGTTTGTAGTGGGAGCAGGAGACTTGAAGGTGGACCCTTCAAAGATAGAGGTCATTACCAAATGGGTTGCACCCCTTTCAGTAACTGAGGTTAGAAGTTTCATGGGAGCTTGTCAGTATCTGTGAAAGTTCATCTGCCATTTTTCAGAGAATGTAGCGCCTTTGCATGCATTGACAAAGGCCAATAAGAATTTTGAATGGACTAAGAAGCGGGACACTTTTCAATTGTTGAATCGAAAAATTTCTGAAGCCCCAGTAATGGCATTGCCGAATTTGCATTGCCTTTTTTGAGGTTGAGGCAAATGTATCTACATATGCCATGTGAGTTGTTTTATTGCAAGAGGGCAAGCCAATGGCTTATCATTCTGAAATGTTTAGTAGACTGATGATGAATTACCCCACCTATGATAAGGAGATGTATGTCTTGCACCAGGAAGTGAAGCATTGGCGTGTGTCTATTGGGGAAGGATGTCATAATCCATACCGACCACAAATCCCTCTAGTTTTTGCGAACTCAATCTAATTTGCAGCAGGCTTGACACATGAAGTGAATGTCATACTTGCAATAGCTTAATCTAGTGATTAGGTACAAGAAAGGAGCCACAAAAAAGCTAGCAGATATGTTGTCTAGACCACCTACACATAGGAGCTCCATTCTTACGGTGGCGAAGCAAATCCAGCCTATGGCCCTTACTAAGTACGCACAAGGGTATGACACTGATGAAGACTTCAAAACAGTGTTTGAGAAACTACAACAAGGTTAGACTATGGAGTTTAAACTGAAAGATGGGTTGATGTATAAGGGGTCATAGCTGTGTATACAAAAAGACGGGGACAAATTATAGTGGTTTAGAGAAGCTCATACCTTCAGAGTGGTGGGACATTTTGGAGTTGAGAAAACACTACTTAATCTACAGAGGTATGTCTTTTGGCCGAAGATATAGCTAGATGTGGCTAAATTTATCAGAAGTTGCGTTCTATGCAACATGTCGAAGCCCTCAAACAGGAAGATAGGTCTGTATACTCCTTTACCAATACCTACAAGACCCTGAGAGAGTATTTCGATGGACTTTTTGGGAGATTTACCGAAGACCAAGTCTAGATACGATTATCTGTTTGTTATTGTGGATCGGTTCAGCAAGATGGTAGAACTCATCCCTTGCAAGAAGATAGTGACAGGGGAGGCAGCAGCAAAGCTATTCTTTGACCATGTTTGGAAGAATTACGGGTTGCCTACTTCGATTGTCTTGGATAGAGATAGTCGATTCCTAATTTATTTTTGGAATTCACTCTGGGGAATGATGGATACCAGGCTGAAAAGGAGCACGACATTTCATCCACAAAACTGATGGACAGACAGATGTAGTGAACATGACTATGGTGCTCCTTCGAGATTATAATTTCAAGCATCCTAAAACTAGGGACACAAGCCTACCATATCTTCAGTTCTCTTTCAATCGTGCGATTTATGGCTCGACGCAGAAGTCTCCTTTTGAAGTCTGTTTGAACTACTTACCTCAAAGCACTTTTGATTTAGCTTTCACCTTTGGGGACAATCATTTGGAAGGAAAGGAAGAGGAGGACATGGCTAGAACTCAACGATTTCTTGAGAGGATTGCCAAGGTGCACAAAGAAATGGAGGCACAACTGTAGCGTTCACAACAAAGATACAAGGACCGACATGATCGACATCGAGTGGAGTACACATTCCAAGAAGGTGATCTTGTTTGGCTGAAGCTGAGCAAAGAACGGTTGAAGGGAGATGGAAAGAAGCTGGATATGGACTGTTCAGAATCATCAAGAGGATTGGTGATAATGCATTCCAGTTGGATCTACCACCATATATGCAAATGTTGTAACGACCCGACCCGACAACAGGGCTTAGGACTTGACTCAATAAGATATTGTCCGCTTTGGGCCTCGCACACAGCTCAAACCCGCACGGTTTTGCATTTGGGCCTGGGCCCACATGGCCCGGCCCAAAAGGCCTCTTACATGAGTTCCATTGGTTGGGCTTCAATAAACCCACCCCTCTCCCTTTCATTCCCACCGATGTGGGACTTTTTGGAGAGGGGGAGGGGTATCACAAATGTACTCGGTCATCAATGTCGAGAACTTAAAGCTATTTGAATCTTCACTACTTGATCAAGATTCAGACAATGAGACGTGTCTACCATCCATTGATGATTTGTGGGTAGAGCGGGAGGATCCACTGTCTGAAGATTACATAGTAGAGAAAAAGGTCATAGAGACTAGGCGAGGGAAGTATGACTCTACCCGGATCGGCAAAAAGGGTCAGCTGCCAAGTCAGTCACGGTGGTACAGTCGGGAGATGGGAGCTAAGGAGTTCCCTCATTTACAGTTTTGAAGATTTAGTGGGGACCTAGATCCCCCTAATCAGGGGGAGCCATGATCCAGGAGGATCTCCCACTATATTTTTCATCATTTTCATTTTGTAAAAACTGTGTATTTCTTGTATTTGTTTGTAATTTGTAAGAAAAGACTTAGAAATAAGTCTTTAAGAGTGTCAGTTGACATACCAGATGATTGGCACGTCGTCTGGAGACTGTCTCCACTTGCATATTAGTCTCTGATACTATCAGTCGGTGCATTAGTAGACTAATGTTTTGTCTGAAGTCTGACAGTTGACAGATCAGTCGACTGCCAGATTGTCTGGGGACTGTCTGCAGATGCAGATTAGTCTCTGATATTGTCAGTCGATGTACTAGTCGACTGACATGTCGTCTGTTAGTTGATATACTAGTTGACTGGTGACTTTCTGTATTTTTCTAGACAGTCTCTGATAAAATCAGTCGTTATGCCAGTCATCTGTTAGATCGACTTAGACGATTCATCAGTCAACTGATATGTCAATTGGTGTCTGTCTGTAAAACAAACTTTGCTCTTTGATATTTTCAGTCGCCACACCATTCGACTTCGACTGACATATGGTCTAGTATTCCCTCTAGACGACAAACCAGTCGACTACCAGATCAACTGGACTGGTCAACCAAGCGGTTGCATTATTCAGACGACATACTAGTCAACTGATACGTGAAAACTTCCAGTAGTTGGGCGGTTTTCTGCTGTTTTGGGGCGGTTGCCGCCCACTTCTATCATTTTTCTCTTTTGTTTTGGGCAGTCTCCAACCTGTAGATGCATGCAAGAGAGATTGTACAATTGCCATTTTGAGAAAATAGAAGAAAAGACCAAAAAGAGGAATATTTCTCTTCCCAAACCTGTGTTTATCTTAGTTTCTCATTTCATTTCCATTGTGTTTCCTATCCATTGTCATCCAAGCGTCCGAATATAGATCAGTTGGACAAATGCATTAATTCTAAAAGATAAAATTAAAAATAAATGTAGTAGAGATAGTTTAAAATAGTCAATATAGATAAAAACTTAAAGAAAAAACTATTTAAAGCGGTTTGAATAGAAAAGTAGAAGATCATAGATAGCCTCGGTGTGTAGTTCAAATTTTATAGTGACGTAACACTACAAAATTTGTGGTGTCACCAATTAATAATTTCTCTATTGTTAAGTGACGAGTACAAGGAGCGATCCACATTTGAAAATATAAGAAGGATATACAAAGACATGATAGATAGTGGATTAATTGATAGTATCGTTTACGATAAAGACAAAGAGAAAATAAAACCTTAAAAATCAATTTCAAATAAATGAAATTTTAATTTTCATAATAATAGGCGATTTTTGGTGAGAAATACCTCAAAGATTGAGAATTAGGGTTAGTATACCTTCAAAAGAAAATTATTGGATCAAGGTGTCTCGTACGCTTAGTCAAACGTTTCTTCGACCAATTTGCCCCATTTCATATAGGACTGTACGAATAACAACTATGACTGTCTTTTCAAAAGTACAATCATGCAGGGAGGACAATCGTGGCTTCTGCGCTGATATTTTAAGTGACTTAAAAAGTCAGCTATAGCTCAACTGGTAATTTTCTGCCTCAGGAAGTGGGAGGTGTCAGATTTGAGCCCCCATGGCCTCACCTAATATGTCCTAAGAGTAGTGGATATTATCTGTAAAGATTTTACACTGGGTTTCCTACAGTTTCCCATATATAAATAAAAAAAAGTCAATTTTAAATAAATAAATTCAATTTTAAATAATTAAATCTTAATTTTAATAATAATTATAATAATAATAATTTTATTTGTTCGAATGAGAATTTGAAGTGATTCCATCATTTAATAACCCCAAGTCCCCAACTTGTATGAGGTTATGTAGAGTAGAGTTAGCAGTCTATATGTATAGACTGAGTGAAGATGATAAAAAATATGATACAAATGGGCACACTTGCAGTGCAAGTGGAATTACAAGTGGGGAGGTGAGACTTAGAGACTAAGACAGGTTAATTATTCTTTGGTTTCTTGTCACTGTCTTAAGCTTGCTTATAAAATAGAATACCATGTTCTGCACTCTTTTCCCACTTGTGCAACAAGTTGAGACTTGAAAGATAGAGAATCTTATGAGGTGTCATCTCCTCATCGCTCTTCTCTAGTCACCTGTTCCCCCCCCTCACTTTTCCCCACATAAATATTTGTTGACCATCTTTTTCTTTTCCACTTCTTCTCTTTAATTAATGTCCAAATAATGGATGGCTGAGATCAACTTATTGGATTTATTTTTAATTTTCCAGCATCTTTACTGTAGGGTTATATTTTAGTTTATATGTAACTTGAGCTTTATCAAAATTCAAATTATTCTTTTAAGCCTAATGGCTTGGGAGAAATGAATTTAGTATCAACAAAGAAAAATGAGGGTTCCAATCCAATTCAACTATGATTCTATACTACTATTTGGAAAATTTATAGAAAGCCAAAATAAAAATTTATTTAATTATGATTTTTGTGTTCTAAAACTTGTTAGAAGAAAGATAAATCCAAAATGAGGCCACTCACAAATAGACTGAAAATCTCCCACAATTAAATATGATGGAATCTATATTTTTAATGGTGAAGACAAGATTAATTATCACTCTCAAAAGAAATTAATTAAGTCCCAAAATTTAATAGATTAATTTTAAATGTCACCTTCCACTTCTTGTCACATGTGATTATCAGTTAAGCTACACCTATATGAAAAATCTTATAATACTTTGTTAAATGATACTAAGCATGTCATATTTATTAAATCATTTAAATAAATAAAAAATTAAAAAAAATAAAACAGTGGCCTGTATTTTAAAAAAAGGAATCTTCTATTTAAATGCCTGAGGAGGTAAAACAAAATTCCATCAAATTAAAAAATTGAGTTTTATAAGTTCAGATACAGAGAACCTTTATCTATGTATCTTTCCTAAAGACCATTTAATGAAATACTTTTTTTTTAATGTTTCTATCACTGAAAAATCTTTATCACAACCCCACTCCACCATATGCGCTTTTGCTGTTCTTCTCTGAAATTCGGAATGCCGAGCCCTCTCACGGAAGAGCCGTGCAACCCTTTCCAAGGCTCACACATCCCTTTCATTCCTTACACCTTTTATAAAGTTATTAACATTTATTTTAATATTTTAAAAATATCTAACATATTTTGTTGGTAAGCAAATTGCCTCTGAATATTTAATAATTTTAATTAAAATAAGAGCCCTTCTAAATTTTTTATAATTAAGAAGAATTTTAAGTAACTCCTTTGCAATCAGTCTTTCTAAATCCTTCGAAGGGACGCTTTACATTCATATAAGATGCTTCTGCTTTACACCGCTGGAATTTGAATTAGCGATCTCTCAATTCCTTTAAATTATTTTATCGATTTATATCATGTCAATTTTTAAAAAGTAAAGACTATTTTTCCAATTTATTTAACATTTTATAAATTTATAATTCACAGTGACATCTATACTTTTTGGGAAAAAAATATATGAACTCTTTTTTATTCACTAGCTATTATTTAACCAGAAAAAAATACGTCAATTTTTTATTGTAAAAAATATTAATGATTTTATATCTTTTAAATATTTAAAAAGACAATATTTAAACTTTCAAAAAACTATTATCTTATATATATCCAAATATTTAAATTTCACATAACATGTGCCACACGTAATTCTGACTCCCATACTGACATACGGCAATGAGAGATATCATTGCATGGGTGTCATGCCATCCCAATTCTAATGGGCTACTATGAAAAGTCACATCTACTCCATTTTGAAATGTGTAAAATTTAATAAATATTAGTCAATATTTTGATATTTAAATTTAAATTTGGGCCATGAAATCTAAATTCGTATTTATTTATTATAAAAGTTAAAATTTTATTAATTTAAAATTGACCTATTAAATTTTGTGTCCCTATTGACTCATTGGTCAATTACTCTAGTATATATTAATTTTTAATAATTTTTTATATTTTTAATAATCTAATCTCTAAATTTTAATCTAAATCTACACTCGTATTTAAAAATCTTTAAAAATGAAAATAGTGAAAGAGGCTTCTTCAATCCAGTGCATGATCAAATGCCCAACACCATGACTTAAAAGCTCATATTAGAGAGAGGTGAAATTGAATGTACATTCTATTATGTTGAATAATTCAATTATCCTAAATGGATAAATTAATTATTTTAAGATTAAAATTTTTAATTGAAGCAAACTCATGATCAAAAGATTTAAATAATAGATAAGTAAAAGAAAAACTCACTAAAAGTGATCACCAGTAATGTGTAGTTTAAGTGGTTGTCTCTCGTCTCAAGAAGTGAGAAGTTATGGGATCAAGCTTCCATGGCTTAATTTTATCGTGCCTTAAAGGTAATGGACTCACTCGTAAAGGTCTTACGCTGAGTATCTTACAGTTTATCACACGTGAATTTGAAAAGAATTTGGAAAGTTGAATCTATATAAATAACTAACAATTAAAAGAAATTCAAGTGACAGGACAATTCAATTGACACTCACTTTTGCTCAGAATTCAGAAGTTCTAAATTCAAGTTTCATAGTCATCCGATACTTATAATAGATAATTAAAAGAAAAATTCAGTAAGAATGGACAACAAATAATCATTTCATTGGTTAATATATTTGGACTTGAGAAGTTGAGTCTACATCTCATTGACTGAGTCATTTAAACTCAAAAATAAGAAGTTCTAAATTCAAATTCTATAGCATGATGCTTGTGGCGAGTGGAGACTCTATCTATTCAAAGTTTTACCTAATATTCGTATATTCAAAAATAATTTTAAATTTATTTGTCATTAAAAAAGATCAATCTAAATCATGAGCTCTTCGTTATCTAACCAAGCGAAAGGATGCGTCGTTTAGGGACACCTCACCACCTTACAATCAAGTTACAATGGGCCCACCAACATTACAAGAGAAAAATAAACATCAAATAAATGTACTCGGAATAGAAAATATATTTAATTGTGACAATAAAGGCCGTAAAGGTTACTCTCTGGGGTCCACTCTATGTTGGCAAATGGGTAAGTGGAGTCTACAGTTTATTATTTTAATTCCAACTCTTCCATGCATGTACTAAGGTCTAAGGATGTCTATTCACAGGAGAGAAATTATCCTTTGGGAGCTAATAGTTGTGGATAAAATGGTTATATTTGTCTTATTATTTTTCTTTTTCTTTATTATTATTTCACGAATGAAATTTATATTTAATTTGATTTATTTTAAAATATACTCATATATAAACTAAATTAAATACTAGCAGTGATTAAAATTTTATAGCTTTAAAATTTGTTTTAAGTTAAATTTTGTCTCAAGTATCCAAAATTAATCTAAAATTTATATGATCAAGTATCAACGATAAATCACTGATACATAATTATATTAATCCATTTTTTTAACTCATTCAAAAATCTAAAAACATACATAAAAACCTAAAAAGACTTATTTCCTATATATATATATATCGACATTTGAATGGAATAGCTATTCCAATATGAAAAAGTATTGACAAATTTTAGAAAATGAGAAACTTGACCTTTTATTTTGATCCATAATGACATCTACGGAGCAATATGTATAATTTGTTAAAAATTTGAAAAAAATAGTTTAAAACTAGGAAAATAAATTTTACAGTTTTGCGCATATTAATAGAATTGAATTACTACAAATTCTCACTATTTAATAAAATTTCATAAGCCTTTAAATAAGGTAATTTTTTTTTGAATTTACGTGTGGAAAACCACAAGATACCCAGTGTAAAACCCCTACTCGTAAGATACATCAAGATTAAGTTATGCGGGTTCAAACCCGTGACTTCTCTCTTCTTAAAGAGGGAGGTAACCAGCTGAGCTAAACTCATATGAATTTTACACAAGTAATTTAATTGATAAACACTATGATTTAGAAGCTAGAGTCTCATATTTGAATTCTCATTCAATATAAGTAATTTATAAATAATTGTGTATTCAAAATTTTATCTAATATGTTTGCACTTGAAAACAGGTGAGAGTCTTATAAAATTTTATTATTAAATTTTTTTCATAAAGTATGTCTAAATCTAACACACGTGTTGATACATGAAAAAGGATACGTAGCAGAGGACGAGAAAGATCCTAACATGCAACAATTGACACGTTTAAGCAGCAGCCATGTGCTCATTGCCACGTGGGATGTCTGCAAGCTGACGTGTTACGCAGCAAAGTGGGCAGCGTAGCTCTTTTAAAATAGTTATTGTGAAAATAATAATGTAATAAATTTAATAATGGATCAATCTAATATATCATTTCTCTTTTCTCTATAATTATATTTAGATAATGAGTTGTGTATAATTGTATTTTTACACTCTAGTACAACGAATTGAAATTTAATTTAATATTTTAAATTTATTTTACTATTTAATTGAAATTCATGCCATCTAAACTTATTTCTCCATCTAGTTTTTAGATCTTTAAAAATTATAGCTTTTGAAAATTAATAAACTAATTTTTTCTTAGATTGCATATATTTTTAAATAAAACTCACCCCACATTGTCACACAAACCCATTTGCACCATATAAGATCTTTAATTTTACTAATACATGCTTCCATCAATGGAATTTTAATTTTTTTTTGTTTGAAGTGAAATTGTTTATACAGTACGGTGGATTGGTAAAATACTTTTATATATAGTTATAAATTAATATAATATTCGTTCACATATATCATAGTGGATTGATCGATCTCATCATGTTTAAGTGTAGAATTGTGGATTATTGAGTCACATCGACCATCCATTTGAAAAGTAGATATTCCCTTATATTATGTCATTGTTCTATTTAGATCATGAAATTTAGGATTTTAGATAATTATCCATCTAAGTTTTGTATATGGGTACTTGATTTATTTAAAAAATTAATCAATCTTATTATATATATGTAACTTTGATTTGTATTTGTAAGTTATTTAGTCCTTTCATCTGCTTTGGTTATTAGATTTAGCTATTTGATCGTTCCAAACTCTCATTTGGCCATTGATTTGTGTTGATCGACTTACATCTTGAACGTATATGTAGATGTATTTGTATTCAACTAATTGGATTCCACCAATCACTGAGATCATTCAGGAATAAATTACGTATAAGTGGAGATCTATGTAAAGGACTATAAGAATAAATGAATACTAAACTTTGATTTTAGATTGCATATAAATATTAAAATATGGTCAATATAAAAGGAATAACTATTTTGTTGGATGGTCCCACAGAGAACTACCTATACTGTCAATGACAAATATGAGAGGAGAAAATACAAATTTATTGAGTGTAAACTCGAGTGATATTCTTGTAAATAAAAGTTGATTCTTTTATAATTAACAGTGAACAAGGTATGCATTTACAGTCAAACTAAAGTTTGATGACATGACATGGTCATGTGAACCTTCAAAGTGTATATGAAGTGTATAGCAATCTTCTTTACTGAAGTAAAAAATTGGTTCACGGATACGGATTACACCTACATGGGCTGTTAGAAGTTAATACAGTTCTGTTCGCATCCATCCGTCATATGTTCAGTCCCTAATCGCAACACATCGTATTGATCTTATTTTTTCATTATACTTGTAACCGATACACAATATATCGACCGCATTTTTTACACCTAAACTTTCTCAACTATTTTTCATTTTAAAAATATACATGAATTCAACATTTCTTACCCTTTTGAAAATGTTCCACTTCTCATCATCCAAATGTTGTTAGGATTAAAGTTGAGCCCGATCACATCACTATCTATCTTCAATCTAGTCTCGAAATGGACAATTCTAACTAGCTAGTCAAGCAAAGTCTAGATTGTCTTTCTATTTTTGTTACATTTGTTGTAGTAGTGCATTAAAGTTGAAGTTAATATAGCCATCATCAATATTGAGTTTAAAATCCCCCCATGTATTGTTCCAAACGATCATAGGTGATGGTATCAAATGATTCTTTTGATTGCATATATGATACATGAGAGGTAGACGTATCAAAAGAATCATCATATTGTGACCACATTTGTAATTTGTGAATATTATAGCTGGGAATACAACTTACTAAGACATGTAGAAAAGACTGACCAAGTGAGTTATCACTCCCAAATAACAATGCTCCAATTCTCAAGAGAATATGTATAGAATAAAGTCTCATCGACTTACCCATTGTGTGCGGATAGAGGGTTTTCACACACCTCGGAGGACTAGTCGTGTGCGACTTCTGGACACCTTCGGACCTAAAAAAAATAAAAAATTACTCCAATGTGAGAACACATAGCATTATAATCAATTAGGCGATATGTGATACTATCAAAATAGTAAAGGTTCGTCACTGTTCTATAGTCATCTCCACCATGCATTTGGCTCCTATTTCTCTCTTCTTTGGGATTAAGTTATTGTTGCGACTCGTCACTACATCTAAATGGAAATTCACAGCCCAAACTTGTTAAACTCAAATCAAGTTTATTCTTGCCATCACTGTCATCACCATCACCAAGTGTGACCACTGTCAGCGATACTGATCCGTCCCCCTCTTCCGCCTTTATCAGATCCGGAAATCTCTCCTTCCGATCCCGTGATTATCCTCACCGATAATCAAGGGCTGGTCAACACGGTTTTGTATAGAAGATTGGTATGTGAAATCTGTCATTCCATAAAGAGAAAATCTCTATCTTGTATTCTTATATATACACTTGTAAATCAATCAAAGAAAAAGAGTTATTTCATTATGGTATCAGTAGTTCAAGGTTTACCTCTATCGATCCTGCTCTAGCCATCTTCGGTTGCCTTCGCCTATCGACCTGCTCTTCTTATCTCTATTTCAACTCAGATCTCGACCTGGTGGACTTCGTCTTTACGAGTTTCCGCCTCGATCCACAACATCTTCCTCTGGTCAGATCTGTTCTATCCGCCGATTTGCCTTTTACCACAGGTGTTGGCTTGTTTTTCTTTACACAACACTCCCATCTTTTTCAGATCTGGGTCTTCCACTTTTGCCGTTGTTCTTTCTTTGTAGTCGTACAAGTCCGCTGCCTTGCTGCTCGGATCTCGGTTTGGGCTCCATTTGAATGCCCTGTTTGGCTGCTCTATGCAAATTACATCAGACATAGTCTTTTATCTCTTTGCACAATGACCAATGCTACCTCTTCCTAGCGATTGGTTTCCAACTCGGCACCTCTTCTTCTTGACAGCTGCGTGGCAGCTACTTGTTGTCCCATCATTGCTAGCACTCTACAGCTCTATTTAGCGATATGTTCTGTTTTTGGGTTCTACCACCTGTGCTTTCACGCTTCGGGATCTCAGGCGATCTTCAATTCTTGTGTGTGACTTTTGACTGCTTCTTATGGTGACTTTATTGCACTTGTCTTCTCAGCTTCAGCATTTTATTACTGTCTGCTTGACTACGGATAACTATCTTGTTTGGAAGTCTCAACTTTTGCCTTTTCTTAGAGGCTACAATGTCATTGGATATATTGATGGGACAATCTCTGCCCCATCCAATGTTCTGCCTCCGGATCCTAAAGATGACTCTTCATCTTCCACCAAGCCTATCCCTGAGTTTCTGATCTGGCAGCAAAATGATCAGCTACTCCTTGGATGTCTTCTCTCTACACTCAGTGAACCCATTCAAGCTCAACTTGTTGGTGTTCCCACTACTCGTGCTGCTTGGCTTCAATTGGAATGATCATTTTCCTCTCATTCTCCGGCTCACATAATGCAGCTCCGTCTCCAACTTTTTCATCTTCAGAAGGGCGACTCTTCCATGCTGCAGTATCTTACCTCTATCAAGACTCTTACTGATAGTCTTGCTGCGGCTTCCCGCCCTGTGTTGGATGATGATCTTGTTTTATATACTCTCCGTGGTCTTGGAATCAAAATGGGATCTTAGTCACCTCTATCACTACTTGGGCAGAACCAATCTCTTTCTATGAGTTACAAGGTCTTCTGTATAGTCAGGAACTTCGCCTTGCACATGAGACTGTCCCGCCTGCCTTACAGTCCCCCCTCACCAATATCTCTATTAAACAACACATGCCATCTTCTCGGAACTTTCAGCGAGGTGCTTCTTCCACTCTGCCAACGCGTTCTCGTGGGCGTGGTGGTCGCTCTAGGGGCAGTTCTGTGCAGTCTTTTGCTCCAGCTGACCGTCCTCATGTTACTCGTTCGGCACCATCTTCTCGTCTCATCTGTCAGGTTTGTAACCGCATCGGTCACTCCGCCTTGCAGTGTTGTCAACGATTCAACAATGCTTTCCAACCTTATGACTCTCTAGCTGCCTATACTGCTGCAGTTTCACCTCCCACTGACAGTAGTTTGTTTCTGGATTCTGGGGCATCTCATCATATCACAGCTGAACTCGGAAATGTCTCCTTGCACTCGGAGTATTCCAACCCGGATCAGTTAACCGTCGGCAATGGTGCAAGTTTTCTTATTCATCATATTGGTTCTTCTACACTCTTTTCTTCTAATTGATCGTTTCGCCATGGTTACATTCTGCATGTTTCGTCTATCTCTCGGAACTTATTATCCGTAAATCAGTTTACACATGATAATAATGTCTTTTTTGAGTTTCACCCTAACTGTTTTTATATTAAGGATCGCACTATGGGGACAACTCTCACTCGTAGACAGAGAAAGAAGGGACTTTATCAGCTCATGCTTCATTGCACACCTACGTCAGATTCGTCTCCTACAACATTTATTGGTGAATGTGCGTCTTTTGAACGGTGACACTCTCGCATGGGTCATTCCTCTAGTCGGACTGTTAGACAGATAGTTTCCAAGGCCATGCTACCAGTTTCTCATATAATAAAGGTCTAGAGGTGTTTGTTGCGTGCCAGTTTGGAAAGAGTCATAAACTTCATTTTTCAAGTTCACTTTCAACATCATCAGGGCCATTAGATCTTTTATTTTCTGACCGGCTTCTACCCGTTTTGTAGATGAACATAAATTTCATGTGGTGTTTGTTGATGATTATTCTAAGTTTAGTTGGTTCTTTCCCCTTGTTCTTAAATTTGATGTTTTTGCTATATTTTTACACTTTAAATGTCTTGTGGAAAATTATTTTAATCTCAAAATCAAAGTTCTACAATTTGACTGGGGTGGTGAATATCAGAAGCTTGGCCCTTATTTATCTCAATGTGGGATTCATCATCGCATATCGTGTCCTTATACACATGAGCAGAATGGATCAGTTGAACGAAAACATAGACATATTGTGGAAACATGCCTTACCTTAATGGCACATGCCTCTGTACCACAGTCATTCTGGAACCATGCCTTTGAGACGGCGATCTCTCTGATTAATCGTCCCTCTACTCCTCTCCTGCAAAGTCGTTCGCCATTGGAATTTTTGTTTGGCCAGCTACCCGATTAGAAGTTCTTTCGGATTTTTGGATGTGCTTGTTATCCTTATCTGCGGCCTTATAATACTCACAAGATGGATCTTCGTTCTATGTAGTGTATATTTTTGAGCTACAGTTCTCGCCACCATGGTTACAAATGTTATAATCCTATCTCTAAGAAGGTTATTATTGCGCCCCATGTGGTGTTTGATGAAAGCAACTTTTCTTTTGCAGGTGTTTCTGTTTCTTCTCGATAGACTCCCTCTTCTAAGCCCGTTGTTGTTCCGCTTAATTTTGGTACTTTGCCTGTCACCACCAACTTATCATCCGGATCAGTGTCCACTACTTCTCCGCCTGATGGACTAGATGTGCCAATGGTGGTTTCCTCGCCCTCACCTGCGCCAACCCCTGCCACTGTGCCATCACCTGTCTTTGCCACTCTTCCCATCTCTACTGATGTTTGCTCTCCACCTGCTCCTTTATCTGACATCATCACTGCTCCTGCTCCTATGTCTGCTTCCACTACCTCTTCGCATCCTATGCAGACGTGCGCCAAATTTAGTATTGTTAAACGCAAAGCTTTTGTGGCTACTAGTGATACTCCTTCACCTGGTAGTACAGATATGGTTCCCACTTGTGTCTCATCTGCCGTGAAGTTTCCCATTTGGCGTGCTGCTTGGAGTACTGAGTTGAATGCCCTCATTCATCAAGGCACCTGACAACTTGTCCCTCCACAACCATCCATGAATGTTCTTGGTTGTAAATGGGTATTCACCATTAAACATCATCCTGATGGGTTTATTGGTCTACATAAGTCTAGACTGGTCGCTAAAGGGTACAATCAACTCCCTAGTGTTGATTATCATGATTACTTCAGTCTAGTTGTTAAATTTACTACTCTCCAGTTGGTCATTACACTTTTGGTTTCGTGTGGCTGGCCTCTCTGTCAACTTGATGTTAATAATGCCTTTCTTCATAGTTGTCTTGACGAAGATGTTTATATGAGTCAACCGCTCAGATTTGTTGACACTGCTCGTCCCACTCATGTCTGCAAGTTGATGAAGTCTATTTATGGCCTTAAATAGTCTTCACGCGCATGGTTTCATCTGCTTAGTGATTACTTACTCAGTTTGGACTTTATTAGTTCCAAGACAAATACTTCTTTATTCATCTATTATCACAATGGTGTTCTTCTCTATCTCTTGGTATATGTGGATGATATTCTTATTATAGGCATCTCCTCTTCCAGAATCACGGACCTTATCTCCACCCTTGGTTGGGAATTTGCTCTCAAAGATCTGGGACTACTTCATCATTTCTTGGGACTTGAGGCTCTCCCTACAGCGACTGGACTTCTTCTCTCTCAGAAACACTATGTTCGTGAATTGCTTTCTGGGTTGAATATGTGTGACTCCAAACCGCTTAAGTCTCTTGTTGCTTCCTCTTCATCTTTATCCAAACATTATGGTGATCCTTTGGATGTGGTTACCTTCGGCCTGCAGTTTCATCACTCTTCTCCTTTGTGTTTGCCGGCTTTCTCTGATGCTGATTGGGCTGGGTGTCCCTATGATAGGAAATTGACTGGTAGTTTTGCTATCTTTCTTGGCAACAATTTGGTCTCCTGGAGCTCAAAGAAACAACAAACAACTACCTGTTCCAGCACAGAAGCTGAATACCGAGCTCTTGCCTCGGCCGCTGCTGAACTCACGTGGTTGACTTACCTTCTTGGGGAATTACGGGTTCAACTACGAGGTCCTCCCACTCTTTGGTGCGACAACATTGGTGCCACCTATCTCACGACCAATCTTGTTTTTCATGCTCGTACCAAACATGATGAGATTGATTTTCATTTTGTTCGTGATATGGTTGTTCAAAAGCTTTTACTGGTTAAATTCATTTCCACCAAAGATCAGTTAGTAGATATCTTCATTAAGGGACTGTCTTCGTCTCGCTTTATGACTCTTCGTGACAAGCTCAATTTCGTCAACGCCGCGTTGTGTTTGAGAGGGCTGATAGGAATAGTGATCCGTCCCCCTCTTCCGCCCTTATCAGATCTAAAAATCTCTTCTTCCGATCCGTGATTATCCTCACCGATAATCAAGGGCTGTTCAACACGGTGATGTATAGAAGATTGGTATGTGAAACTGTCAGTCCATATAGAGAAAATCTCTATCTTGTATTCTCCTATATACACTTGTAAATCAATCAAAGAAAAAAGAGTTATTTCATTAACTACCACGACGACGACTATATGAGAAATGGTGTTGGATGACACAGGAGTATTATCAATGTTGTTGATGTGGCCATACAAAGTTGAATTCAACAAGATGAAATTGAAAAAAGCTCATTAAATGAAAATGGGGTCCATAAGAATTTATTTTTGAGTCGAATTGAACTTAAAGTTGATCTATGCAAGATTGGACCTCTAGAGCATCTTAATGGACTCACTTGTACCATATTTAAAACTCATTTAAATCAATTTGAGACGTGACTCATTTGAGAGACATTTTGGGACTAAAAGGCCAAATAATCAAACCCATTTGATTCCCTAAGGGGCCCAACTCAAAATGCCATGTCAGTTGATGAGTTAGCACCATGTGGACCCCACATGGAGTGCCCAGTCAAACAAAACTCTTGCACGGATCGCCTTGCTCTGAGTTTGAAAATAGCCAAAAAGGAAAACCTTCCTTGAGCATTGCTTGCTAAGTTAGAAGTCGAACAAAGAGGAAGATGTTGGTTCCTCATCAAAGATGAAAAGAGTAAACAGTGGTAAGGGCACTTCAAATTCATTTTTAATTTACAGTGGTAAGGGCACTTCAAATTCATATTTAATTTTCTTTGAGAGACATGTAGAACATAAGTCTGTTGTTGATTGGTCTAAATCTCTTGAGTTTGATGAAGAACCAATAATAGATGGTGTTTTGATTTCTCTCGATACTTTGATGCCTGTATGTGATGATTATGGAGATATTGACGAATTTGTTGATATATTTTCATTATTAGAAGTGGAGGAGACACTAGTTGATGGACAACTGGAAATTCCACATAAAAGAAGAGACGAATTCTCGCCGATACGTTTCTCTCTCTTCGGAATTTTTTTTTCAAAAAATCCAATTTTTTTTTTTTATAGAAAACCCAAATTTTTTTGGGATTCATGGATATGTAATTGTATCAGTACTTAATGGGCATTTAGATATTCAAATGTATTTTTTATGTTACGAAATCACAAATTTCAAATGTTTTAAATAAAGTTGTGCAGAAACCCCAAAAAATGCAAAAAAAAATGGGAAACTTTTCTAGTAATTTTCTGCTAATTTATAGGCATGGCTAATTATTAGGAAATGACTCAATTATAGATAATTCAGTCGAATATCTAATGAAATTTGGTAAAACTCAAGAAAAATTGGGGATAAATTAAAATAAGCTTGTGTAATGAATTTCATATATAAAATTAAGTACAAAAATTTAAAAAGAATGAAGGAAATATTTTAAAATAATTACAATGCAAGAATAAGAGAGAAACGATAAATAATAAATGAAATGATAAATCAAACAATGAAAAATAAAAAATGAGACATTATTATAATGAATTAGAAATGAAAGAATTAATCTATAAAATGTGTACATGTATGTGTACGTGTTGGAGGTGTATATCTTCAAAACTGTTGTAGTGTGTCAAAATTGTATGTCAGGTATTTGAGGATGATCCTAACAGAATAATATATGAAATTATGAATTGAGTTATGTAAATTTAATATTTTGATGCTTAAGATGTTAAATGAATTGAGTGAATGAAAATTTCGTAAGTGGATTAGACCTTAATGGGTGAGGATATGCATAGAGGCCGTAAGTGACATAGGAACATCGTACTTCTGATGATAGGACACAGTTGTATTTTCAAGGAAGGGGAGAATTCAATCGTAATAGTTAAAAAATAGATAATTGAAGCACTAATACAAAGAATGGCATCGTCACGGTTACTCACAAAGGTGAACTCGGGAGAGGAGAGATTGTGAGCAATAGAGGAGGTCCACTACTTAGTGACGAAAGGAGCATCAGATACATGTATCTACGAGTCATGCCTTACATATGTTTGGCTCATGTAAAAAGTGAGAAAAATTGAATAGATTAACATCTAAAATTGAATAAATAATAAGTTTGGAATAAAGAGTTTATGCAATTAAAATACATAATAAATGTAGTAAGTACCTTCCTATAATTTAGAACATTGTTAACCCCAACTGGTCAAAGATATATTTTGATGATGACTAAACCATTGACTTGTGGTACTAATAGTTGTTATGGAATTTTTGTTTAACAGGTGATACAATTTGTCTAGATACATCATGCGTACCAAAAAGGCCAAGGGCAGAGTCAAGCACGAATCTGAATGACTCAATGGACTGCTACTTTTGGATGATGAGCCGTGAAGATCAATCTGAACAAACATCAAATGGCTCATGAACTAAATCTGATAAGTTAGTGCAAGGTCAAGCCTCCAAAAACAAATTATATGGCTTAATAAGATTGTGAAGATCTAGAGAGCAAAAACAAGCACAAATCTGAAGAACTACTGGTTGCTGCTCTCATTGACATGCCTGTGCAATATCGAGCTATCATGATCACATCTGAAGGCTTGTGAAGAAGAAGAAGTTAGAAAGAAAAACTTGCGGAGCACCGTGCATCAATGCAATATCAAATGGCATTCTTTCTACAAGAAATTGGCCTAGTGCAAGATCAACCATCGCTCCAATCAAAGGGCCAAAATCTGACGAAGCACTTGTAGCTTGAAGCAGATGAAGAAAACTGAAGATTGTTTGTGTTAAAGTTGCCGTTGTTTTGCCTTTCTATTTTGGGTAGGTTTTTAGTTGAGTGTTTAGGAACTTGTACAGTTACTCATATGCTTGAACACTTGGCTCAACTCATACCTTAGACAGAACCCTAGGATTATGAACCAACATTAATAGATTAAATGGATCATAGGATTGATGGGAATAATTCTAAAACGTTGAATATCATATAGAACTATGTAAGACCATCACTATGGCAATAGGTCCATTGAATATCTAAAAGAGTTGTGTAAGTCCATATCATGGCAGTAGCTCCAAACCATTGAATATCATGGAGCTATGTAAGACCATTAATCTGGTTGCAACTCTAAACCATTGAAATATCATAGAGTTGTGTAAGACCATTAATGTGGCAACAGTCCAAACCACTGAATATCTTGGACTATGTAAGATCACTTTTGGTGTCAGTTTGTAACATGGTTTAAATCTAGCCAATGTATATCACAAAGTTTATGTAAGTCCATCGTTACTTGTTTGGCTTCAATCTATGCGTTGCATATCACATAGACTGAGTGTAAGACCAAACACAATTGGCATCAATTCAAACCATTGAATATTATGGACTGAGTGTAAGACAAATTTCACTGACTGACACATACATTGGAATTAGTTCAAATCATTGAATATCATGAACTGAGTGTATGATCAATGTTATTAGTTTGGCATCAGTCCAACCATTGAACACCTTATAGACTGAGTGTAAGACCTAACAATGGCAGCAGTTCAACCATAAAATTACATGAACTGCGTAAGATCATTTAGAATTGTTGAAATGGTAATTTAGGACCAAATCGTTGACTGGTAGAAGCATCACCATCGACAAAACTAAAATGATAATTCTGCAGTCAAGTTTTGATATGAAACCGTCGATAGATACTCAGGCAACTGGCGATAGTTTATGGATTACAACACATGGTTGGTCTTTGATAAATTATTGTCAACTGATAGGTTGGTAACCATTGACAGACTTCATTATAGAACAGAGCATGTCTCTGTTTAACATTGTGTCGATTGTTACATGCTAGACTGTCACTTGTGCAAATTTGAATTCACTTGTACAGGTGCATTGTGTCGACCAGTCTTCTTAACCGTCGACTGTTAGACATCAACGGTCTGGTAGGCGGCGCATTAAATGTATCTCAGAATGGATACATTTTCATTTAATGCTTTGCAACGGTTGTGAATTCAATTGGATTCGAATTCACAGTATATATACCGACCAGCTTGGAGAGAAATCTGTTGGAGTAATGAAAGAGCAAGCTAAAAGTGTAACGACCTGGCCCATAAACAGAGCTTGGGGTCCAACTCAGTCGAAATTATCCTCTTTGGGCCCACACATGTGCACGTACACGTGTGAGCCTGCACGGGTTTGGATTGGGCCTGGCTCACCAGGATAAGCCCAGAACGCGTCCATAGTGTTTAGAGGGGGCAACCTCATATAAACCCCATGCAAAAGTTTCCAACTTCCGATGTGGGACTATTTTCTTCCCACTCTACCGTAGTCCCACTCCTTCTTTCTTCACTTGGACTGCCCTCATTAGACTCGACCGTCTGGGCCGGGTCAGGGGCTCACAATCCACCAAACGTGTCCATAGAGTTTAGAGGGGGCAACCTCATATAAACCCCATGCGGAAGTTTCAAACTTCTAATGTGGGACTCTCTTCTTCCCACTATACCGCACTCCTACTCCCTCTTTCTTCACTTGGGTTGGACCTTATTAGACTCGGCTGTCTGGGCCGGGTTAGGGTCTCACAAAAAGATTATCTAAGCTCCATAATCCCTTAGCCACTAAGAGAGAGAGAGAGAAAAGAGAGAAAACCTATCTTAAAGAGACTCAGATGAAGCCCATTCATGACATTTGTTGAGCCATCTCTGTTCTACATTTGGAGTAACTCTAGCTGAGCTTCATTCTTATTTTGTGAAAGTTACTCCTATGCTTCAATCTAATTTTGTTTTTCATTGAGAAAGAAGAAGAAGAGAAGGGTCGGAGCACCATGTTGTGAGGTTGGGAAGAAGAGTCAGTCTCAAACTCGGAAAGAGACCTCTTGGGATTAGGGAGAGATCAGAGATCGGTGTAAACAATTTGTCCTTCACCCTCAAGAAGGGCGGGTTAGTGCAGTTAACCCTCAAGCGTGGCTCGGGGCGAGGACATAGGCAGGAATAACTTAGCCTCGTTAAATCTGGTTGTATCTCTCCATCTCTTCTATCCCATTCTATGTTGCTTGTGATTTACTTTCCTACATGCTTTATGCTTGCTCTTGAGCCAGGATCTGGGCAATAAACATCAATATCGAGGTTCTCCATAATCATCCATGCCACAATCCCAGAACGCATAGTTCCAGCTAGGTAAACAAGCAGGGTCAAGATCGTTGTCCCGACTATATGGGTCTATTGCACCGAACATGTTTTATTCTAACTATTCATTTACTGTCATGTGTTGTAATGACCCAACCCTTAAATTTGGATTTTATTTGAGGAAACGAATATTTGGACACATAGGAAAATGCCTGACATGTGTCGGAGTGTGTTGAGAACCTCCTTGTGGGGCCAAGGGAAATTTAGAAGAGTTTATAGGATTTCCTTTACAGGTTGATCCGTCAGAAGGTCTGGACGATCCGGTAGGTCCCCAGATGATCCAGTGGTCATTTGGATGTGGCCCGGACGTTGTATCAGAGATCAAATCGTATGACAATAAATTTTAGGTACTATTTGCTCTATGTCGAACGATCCAACATGGAGACCCAGATGATCTGATACTTAATATCAGATCGTCTAATCGAGTGTGGAAGGGACTTGTATAAATTGCCTAGTTAAGTTTTCAATGGGCATTCCTTTTTCCAAAGCTTCGAGAAAACCCTGTCCAGTTGGGGAACATCCTCTTCCTTTCCTCCTAGCCCCTAGATTAGCCCTTGCATGCATCGTGATTGGATTTGGGATCTCTCCAAGCTTTTTCTCACATTGGGATTTTCCTATTGAGGTAATGATCTCCCTCCTTTTAGATTAAATTTCCACTATATAGTTGTTTATTTGTGGGAAAACTTAAATTAGTGATGAAGGATGGGTTGGTAATGAAGGATAGAAGCTTGACACTTGCCGGAGATGAAAATATCCACATTTGAAGGCGTGAAACTTAGCATGCTAATTAATGAAGAATTGATTAGGGAGGAAGAGATGGAGAAAAAGCCAAATATGGATTATTGATTGGTAGAAGTTGGGGAAATTGGGGACGAATTGGAGTCCAACCCTTTAGGGTTTGGTGCCAATTGAGTTATATGGCTTTGGGGAGAGGGTTGGGACTTAGGAAACTTTGGGAGTTTTGTTTTAATTACAAACTTAAGTTTATAATTGGCTTGGAATTTACTTGGTATGGTAGGCTTGGACATGTAAATTCTCCCGGTTTTGGTATTCGACAAACCGAGGAGAACTCGGAGGCAGTCTAGCACCCCAAGGTGAGGGAGCTACACATTTATTTGCTTGAATGGTTAATTATATGCAATTATGGGATTTCAATTTGGTGATTTGTGAATGTAGAAGCATGATAAGGTGGTGAAATCATACTTGAGTGTGTAATGTGATGTATGCACTTTTGATGAAGTCCATCGTTGGATATTGGTTATGAACTATGGTTGATCTGGCCCACCATATGGTACGTAAGCAACTAAAAGCATAGTGCTCCAGTCCAATCAAATTTCATGTATTGTGGATTTATTGGTGTGGTGAGGGAAACTCCACCCAAGCTTAAACAATCAGATTCGCTTGCAGTATATATGATACATATACCCTATTACAATGTTATGATGCACATGAATGTTGTTACAAATTGATGGAATTTTGCGTGATAAATGGGATATGGTTGTTGGTAAATAAGGTGTAATACAATGGATGAGGCTTGTAAATTATCATGTTTGGTATGTTCATGGTTTAATTTAGATACATATATATATGTGATATGGGTATTGATAACATAGGGATTGTGTCTTACTTATGGTTTGGAATCTTTGGATTTTCTTTGCAAGTGAGAAAGAGAGGAGGAGAGAAAGATCATAAACAATCAATCTTCGAATTGAGTCTACAAGTGAGAAAGCTATAAACTAGGAAAGCTTTGGTTTAGTCAAGTTTCTTTGTCACCCACAGATTGTGATTGCTATACGACGACTGAAAGAAGGAGCGTCGACACAATTCTGGTGGGATCTTCTTGGTTTCTTTTTAAAAACTTGTAACCCGAGAGTGGATTAAAGGGAGGTACCCTGTAACCACTATAAAAGACTCTAGAGCGTCATCTCTGGCACAGTGGTGGGTGGAATTCCCAGCCAATTGAGTGAGGTGGAATTCTTACTTTAATTGTGAGGGTGTAAGTCCCCACAAAGTGAATTTGGGGATGGCTCAAGGTTGAGCGAGTCCTAAAAGTAGATGTAGGTTGGCGAACCGAACCACTATATATCTTGTGTCCTTGTCTTTGTGCTTTTAGGCCAAACTCTTGTGTTGATTGGTTTTAATCATATTTGCTAACACACACACTCTTGATTTTTGTTTCCGGTGCAATTAAATTAATTAATCAAGTAAATTAAAAAAGAACCAACGAATTTGGATTGACCTATTCACCACCCCCCCTCATTCCCTCCTTTAGGGTCAATCAGGTTACTTTAACACCTGTGTAAAGGGTATTTTCAATTGGTATTAGAGCAAGGTGCTCGTTATAAGGATTTAACCATCCGAGTAAATCCAAGCTAGAACACCACGGGAGAGAGTCATGCTATACCCAAACCTCCCTATTTCGATGGATCAAACTATGCCTCTTGGAAGGCCAAAATGAGAAGCTTCTTTATTTCCATCTATTCATCGGTTTGAGATATTGCAAAGACTGGATAGGAAGAACCCATAAAAGAGAAAACTGTAGCCTCCATCACAACCGTGTCACCCAAACCCTTTGCCTTTTGGACCCCTGCTGAGAAAGTTGTTCAGACAATAGATGGGAAAGCCATGACTGCCATTAATTGTGCAATTTCAGATAGTGAATACAGGCGAATCATGACCTGTAAAACTGCAAAGGAAGCATGGGAAGTTCTTGAGAGAACCCATGAGGGTACCTCAATAGTTAATAGGTCTAAACTTCAGATCCTCCAAAATTAGTTTGACACCATTAAAATGAGGGAGGATGAAGTCTTCATGGACTCTTATTCCAAAGTCAGCGACATTGTAAATCAAATGTACGCTTTAGGGGAAGGGATACCTGAGGACAATGTATCTACCAAAATTGTTCAGAATCTTGCAGAAAGATTCAAGCCCAAAGTTGTGGCTATGGAGGACAACAGAGATGTGTCCTTAATGAATATTGATGATTTGGTTGGTTCATTGCAAACCTATGAACTACACTTTGAACAATCCAAGGATAAATCAATTGCCTTGAAATCTTCCCTAAAACAAACAAAGACTAAAGAAAAAGAAAAAAAATTCGGAAGATGAACTCTCAAGTGATGAAATGACAATGTTTGCCAAAAAGTTTTATAAAAACTTTGTAAAAAGAAATAACTTGAGAAGAATGGGTAAGGATGAACCAAGTAAAAACTACCCAAGAAGGCAAGAGGAGATCAGAGGGAAAGGGAAAGAAAGAGAGGATGTTAAGGAGCAGACCTACTTCAATTGTGGAGGAAGAGGACACTACATGAGTGAGTGTCCTTCGGACAAAATAAAGAAGGCTATGAATTTGGGTGTGACCCATGTTGAAACTTTTAAATTAGAAAATGATTCAGATGATGAGACTCAACGGAAGGATGATGTATCAAAAGGTTTCATAGCCTCGATCATATGTGATCAAGAAAATCCCACAACTGAAATAGAGGAAGATGAGAGTGAAGATGATGAAAATCTTTACGCTTCATACAATGCCCTTTTCCTTGAGAGTGAGAAGATTGCTAAAAAACTCAACAAAGTCAAAAATGAAAATTTGAACCTCTCTAATCAAGTGGAATATTTAAAAACAGAAAAATCTCTCATAATCTCCAAACTGGAACTCTCTAATAATGAAAACACAAACCCAAAAGTGAGTAATAAAACTCTTCAAGAAAAGATAACCATTCATTGCAAGGATGTCGAGAATCTGTAGAATCACAAAGAAAAATTCCAAGATAGGTTTACCTAAGGAGATGAAAGACTTAAAAGGCTCCTTGGTGCGGGTAGACAACATGGTGATAGGTTTGGACTTGGTGCTTCATCCACCAAAGTACCTATAAACCATGAGAAGCTCAGGAAAATAGGTATCTCTAGCCCTTCAACGGGTGCAATTTCTGCCACAAGAATGGACATTTCAAAAGAAATTGTTATCATTTGAAGAGGCACCTGGAAAAGAAAGTACGAAGGCAAAATCAAGAAAAGCCTAAGCTTAAAAGACATCCACCAACACGTAATCCTAAAAGAAATCCAAAGAAGGTGGATACAAGGTAAGACTCTCTTTTAAGACAAATGAATCATGTTTTAAGAGAGTTGATGAATCTAAGGTCTGGTCATCAAAGGTACGATCGTAGGGGTGTATATGCAACACCAAACGCCACAATCTTTGTACCTAGGAGATAGACCATAAATCATGTTTTGTTGTAGTTTAAGATTCACTTCCATATCTTAGACCACTACAAATGAACTCACAAGAGACCATGTGAGTTCACATAGCAGAAAAATGCTATGACATGAAGAGAGGAACTGGCACATACAAGTCTAGAATGTACTCTTCCTAGCTATAGTACATATTCTACTTGGAAAGCCATACATTCCATTCAAAGTGTTTTTTAAAAGTATAATTTTTGAATGAGAATTGTTGTGTATGTGCATGTTTGGAAGAAATTATGCTTGACACATGTGTGCATGAATATATGTTTTCCGTGCTTAGATCAAGTTGCACAAATCAATGATGATTGATCTGCAATCTGAACTTCTAGGTGTTGTCGACATGTCGGTGAATAGACTGTCGGAGTGAAAGACATGTCCTTACTGTACGAAATTAATGCACTGTTAAAAATGGGGAAAAGTTGAAAAAGTCAACCTATCAGTGGAACCGACATATCTGTGAAACAGAAAGTTAAAATAAAAATGGGTCACTTGCTGCGAAAATGATAACACTTTAGAATTCGTTGTCTCCCCTCCCGCGAAGGTCTGTGGTCCCTCATTCTCCTCCCGTACACTATACCAGTCGATAGGACTCTCAGAGTGATTTCTTGTCGGAAAATCATAGGCTTTCGTTCCTCAAGCCTGAAGAAGCCTGAAAATCACCATTCTTGTGATTTTCATAAATCGAGTAACGTTCAGGTTTCGTCTTATCCTTCTTCGAACCAGTGTTTGATGATCTCCTCCAAGAAAAACCATACCCAGGAAGAAGGCAACTCTGACTCGTCCTATGTACTCTGTAGAACGAGGAGAATCCAGTCATACGAGTCGGTGGGCCAATAAAACCAAAAGAACAACTTTTCGGTCTTGTCCTGGATCAAGCTTTGAAAATCCTGTGTATATTCAGGAACAACAGAAAACCCAACCTGAGGTATGAGAAGATCCCATAGTTGACAAGGGTGTCGTTTTCGAAGAACGACGAGAGGAAATGAGAGAAGAAATAGATGAAGAAAATGGTTGTAGAACCAAAAAAGAATAATTAGGCTGACAGTGAAGAGGAGAGCAATGACTCTGACGATTTTTTGAAAGACTCTAATGAAGAAGAAGAGTATGAGCACCCCTCTCTAGAAAATCTGAGCAGAAAGGTATCTCAACTAGCAAGGAGAATGGATTATCTTAAAAATAGTCTAGAAAGTATCCGTTTGATTGTTCGGGATCTAGTTGAGGCTACCTCCTTCTCCGACCGAGTTCTAGATACTCCATCTCCTCCTCCTCCTGCACCTCCTCAGGATGGTTCAGCTTAGGAAAACTATACTTTTGGTATTTTGTCTAAGCACCCATATTATCCCCCTTAGCAACCACCATATATACTCAAATGCACATTTTGTTGTCAAATGCAATGATATGGTTTGGTTTAGTATTAGTATGATATGTGTATTGTTGTGTATTTATGTCAATTATCTCTTGTGTATGATATACTAACATGCAGGTTTGAATGTGTTGATTTTGTATTGTCATGTTAGGGAGATAAAGATTAGAAATGTGATACAACACATATACTTGGAGTATGGGGGAGCACAAAATATGTGCTAATTAGCTGCTATGTCATGATAGTTTGTGGAGGAAGGTGAATGCAAGTTTGAAAGCTTGAAGATAAATCAACTTAGGGGCAGATAAGTTTGTGGGGGAGCAAAGAAGAGTTGCTTAGTGAATGGGGGAGGAAACTCGAAAAAGCTAGGGACATTAGCTTAACCCTTGAAGCAATATGCTGGAAATCAGCTCATGTAAAGGCATAGAAACCTTGTTTCACAAAAAGTGTGCACTGAACCATGGGGGAGAACCATGAGTTAGAATAGACCTCAGTCAAGCACCAATGCAAGAAGCATGGGGGAGTGCTTAATCTTGGTGCATGCCTACTAACTCTTTATCAATTAAATGACAAAATGGGGGAGAAAGTAGTAGAAGCTTGGAGCTGGGAAGCTCAAGAAGATTGGGGGAATCCTAGCAATTCATTTGTGTATGGGGAAAAAAATCATATTTCGTCCATTGATGTTTTATGGTTTAGACTAACCTATCTAATGATTGTCTAGTGTTGCTTGCTTTTTGTGCTTAAATAGGAAAATAAGAATGAAGCAAGCTGAGTAAGAATATGAAGACCATAGTCTTGTTAATCCATTTGAATATACATGTAATTGATGTAATTTTTTGTATTCAAATGTGTTGTAATAAAGGGTGGTATGTAATTGGGTTAACTTCTAGGTTTTGTCATGTAATTGACAAAGCGGAGATTGTTAGTGCCCCGGCTTGACCGTGTCCCTGTTTGTCAATTATATGACTCGGGTAAAAGCACTTGCCAAGAAGCATGAAGACTTAAGATAATTGAGGAAGAAGATCATGCTCCACCAAGCTCAAAGCCCGTCGTCATTGCAATCATAAAAACATGTATATGACCATAGAAGACCCTAGGTGGAACCCACACCTGAGAGATAACTACTAAGCTTAGTTGCATATGCTGGTAATAAACATAAAATGCCTAGAGATGATGCTAAACAATAAATTGGAAGTGAACTTGAAAGTGAGCTTGGAAACATGAATTATGTTCATTGTCAGCACGACCAGTTTATCTCACCGACCGTCAGGAACGACCCATCTTGGTTAAAGACTGGTCGGCCAGATTGACATTGGTTTTGGAAATTAGAACTGTCATTCTGAAAATACCTCTGACTGAGAGTCTCGTATGCACCACCCATCGGTGATGAACTTAAACGACCCGTCGTGGTCAACGACTCGTCATTATAAAACTTATAAGTTCTGGATTGAGAACTTATAAGGGCTCTCGATAAAACAGACATATCGACAAGCAAAGACTGATCGAAAGATACAGGAACGATCCCTCGGCTAAGGGCTACATGTGGTTTTGGGTAACAGGTTTCCAAAGTGGAAACTATTGTCAAGCATGTTTTTGCACCAAAACGAGCCTCTCGTATGGACCGGCCCCTCGGTGACATAAGTGTCGACCCATTGATGACAATGACATGTCTGCTGGGAAGTAATAATGTCGTTGAGGATGCATTTAATGCACAACGGTCGGGTGGTTGAACGGTAATAAATATGAACAATGACCCATCGGTGTAGGGCTGCAACTCGTGTCGGTCAGGCCGGGTTTCTTAAAACCCAACCCGACCCGAGTTGATATATATGGAACCCGACCCGACCCAACTCGAATTCTCAACCCGAACTCTAGAACCCTACCCGATCCGAATTTTAGCTTGAATTCTGACCCGACCCGCATTATAAACCCATTTTAGCCTAATTTTAGCCGGGTTAGGTCGGGTTGGGTCGGGTCGGGTTAACTTGTAAAATCCTCAACCCGGCCCGACCCGAATTTCAAGTAGGTTTTTATCTTCTCAACCCGACCCGACCCGCTGGCCCGAAAGTCTTGACCCGACCCTCATGATTTCTCAGGTCGGGTCATGGGGGGTCGGGCCAAAACCCAACCCGAGTTGCAGCCTTACATCGGTGCCACCGACTTGTCGGTATTGGACAGTCAATACGACCGTTATATTTCCTCTATAAATATGAATATTGTGTGATCATTTTACTATCTTCCTTGAGCTTAAATGAATTATACACTCTAAAGAACGATCAACACTCTTGAAAGAAAGATCATAAGCAATCAATCTTTGGATTGTGTTTGCAAGTGAGAAAGAGAGGAAGAGAGAAATATCATAAACATCCAATCTTCATATTGAGTTTGCAAGTGAGAAAGCTATAAACTAAGAAAGCTTTGGTTTAGCCAAGTTTCCTTGTCACCCACAGATTGTGATTGTTATACGACGACTGGAAGAAGAAGCTTCGACACAACTCTGGTGGGATCTTCAAGAAGCACACATCAGTGAGAAAGAACTTTAAGGCAAGTGCTTCTTGGTTTTTAATTTTCTTTTTAAAACCTTGTAACCCGAGAATGGATTAAAGGGAGGTACCCTGGAACCACCATAAAAAATTCTAGAGCGTCGTCTCTGGCACAGTGGTGGGTGGAATTCCCAGCCAATTGATTGAGGTGGAATTCCTACTTTAATTGTGACGGTGTAAGTCCCCACATAGTGAATTTGAGGATAACTCAAGGTTGAACGAGTCCTAACAGTGGCTGTAGGTTGGCAAACTGAACCATTATATATCTTGTGTCCTTATGTTTGTAGTGTTAGAGCCAAACTCTTGTATTGATTGTTTTTAATCATATTTACTAACACACACACTGTTGATTGTTGTTTCTGGTGCAATTAGATTAATCAATCAAGTAAATTAAAAAGGACCAACGAATTTGGATTGACCTATTCCCCCCCCCCCCCCCCCCCCCCCTCGGCCCCGCCCCCACACAAAGGGTCAAACAGATTGTTCTAGCACCCGTGTAAAGGGTACTTTCAACTTTCCTCCATGAACTTTTTCTTCAATAAACCCCAGTTAAAACAACTAGATTTTTTGCACTCAATGACATATGTTACTCGTGTTTAAAAATTGATGAGGACATCAAATGCTCAAATTCAATTCAATTCCATGAAGACAAAATAAAGATTGAAGATGAAGACTTAATTTACCTAGCATAGCATGCAAGATCATTGATCTAGAAGAAATTGAAGGCATCAAACAAGTTATGAATGCAAATGAGGCGGATTTTGATCTATTGGAGGACCACCAAATTGAGTTAAGTGATAAAATTGCTCAATTAGCTTTATTTGAGTATGAGGAAATTAATGGTGGTCAAGACCCACATTTAAATTATCAAAAGCCACCTAAATTTTTCCAAAATCAGCATAAGGTTATGACATACGAGTTTCATGCTTCAAATTCAACAAATTCTAGCCAAGTTGACAATTTTTGGAGCCCAAATCCATGCATTTAGGATTCTACATAAATTTTCTCTCTTACATGTATGGAGTGGTCTTCAAGGAAGGTGAATCAAAGAGGAAAGCAAGTAAAATTGTGCGTGGCGTATAACCCATGAAAAGTCAGCCAAGCTTGCTTTTGGCAAGGATTCATGAATATATCTTATATAAATTGTAACTATCCATCCCGACTCAGCAAAATATTGTCCGCTTTTGACTAAAAAATATATGCACAGCTTTGCATTGGACTTTGCTCACTTACGAATCCAAAACGCGTTATGCTTAGGTGTAGGGTGCTCCATCTTATAAAACCCTGAAATTTCTAGCTCATAGGCGATGTGGGACAAATTCCCACAACACACCCAACTCTCTTTCTAGCCAGTGTTGCTGAGCCTAAGCTCCTTGGGCCTGACTGTCTGGCATCACATAAGTATGTGCAAGGTACTGTCAAGACGGATGAGAATCCTTATAATGATTTTTCCATGGTTTATGTATGAACAAAGGCATTTGGCCATTGTACAAACACATGCAATCAAGCAAATCTGAGTTTTGTTGCTTTGAGCAAATTCTCTCTCTCTCCCTTTTGAGTTTTAGTGTTGGATTTTCGAGTTCTAGTTGATTTTTTATCTTCTAGTTCTAGTTTGTCCAATCCCTTGGGCGGATTATGCATCTAGGTCTAAAATTGATTCAAGAAATCAACTAGAAATTTTTTTTATTTTTTTTGGTGAATTTTGCATTGTATCAAATTTTGCAAAAAAAAAAAATTCTAACTTTATTCTATTATTCTAGTGAAAATTTATAATTTTAGCTCATCTTCTTCGTCATTAAGAAGCGTTAGTCCATCAAAATTATTCATGTGAGTGCAAAATATAGTCTTAAAGGTTTATCATACTACTAAGCCCAATAATCTTATTAGGTTGCTTCAGTAAAATCTCATTAACTTAATAGACCATGCCTCCAAAAGAAAGTAAAAGCTTTATTAAAATGGTTTTTATTTAATTTTATTAAAATTTTATAAAAAGTAATAGGTCTAGACTGTGAATGAGGTTTTTATAAATATAGTGCAAAATAGTCAAAATATAGGGCCATTAAAAATTATATTTCAAATTTAATATAAACAAATTAAATTGATTAAACATCTACGACCGCTTGAGCTTTATTTTATTTTAAAGAAGATAAAGGGAAACTCTGGGAAACCCCTACTCGACGATTCAAAGGTCAAAAAAAAAATCTTCGAGTGGGGCCACAAGTGGGCTAAAAGCACTGAGAATCCAACGGCTACGATGCAAAGGTATGCAAATGTGCCAGACAAAATCTCAAGTGGGTCCAATCAGATCACTAGTCTCTGCATAGTCCCTTCCATAAAGAAATGAAGTCAGCGACGCGTGTCGTGACATCACTGGCCGGGCAACTTCTGAGCGCCACGTGCATTTGCACCCTTTACCTTTGGCAGGTGTCCCGCCAACAACCAGAGGACGTTTACGTACCGAAGGACACGCGTCGCCGTCCTAAACGTCGGAATCTATGAATACACGTAAGCAAATCAGACGCGTCGAAAAGATTATCTAAGAAGATCTCTTACCCAATCCGCCTCTCCAGATTCTGACGTCCCAATCCTATTTTCTGTGAGGACACGTAGTAGCTGCAAGTTGCAGCTGCTGAGCTGTGCTGGCGCACTGACACCGACACGTGTCCTTCGTACCGACCGGAACACGTGGCGCTAGTTGCGGCACCTGAGAAAACAAATGGCAACTTGGCCTCATTGGGGCCCACCTAGACAACTTGGGGGAGAGTGGAGCCGTTCAATTCCTCGGGGACGATTTCTTGCTCACCCATTCGCCCAACGTCATCTTGGATAAGGGACATTTATTGAGATTTGAGAGGCGCAATTATTAAAGCCTCCGAAATTTTACACGAGATTAGAGTTTTATTAATTATAAAAATGGTAATTTTATTTTTTAGATTTAAATATTATAATTATCAATTTTATTTTTAAAGCTGCTCCTAAAATAAAATGCTATATTGTTCCAGTGTGCCCTTTTTTTAAAAAAATGACATAATAAATTGAAAATTTTCTAAATTATATAAATAAAAATAAAAGCATTAAAATAAGTTATGAAAATAGAAAAATAATAGTTTGAATTTGAAAAAATAAAATATAAATTATATCAATATAATATGATTAAAAATAAATTACTTGAAAATTTAGGAGAAAATACAAAAGAAGAAAATGACTATATTATAAAAATACCACTTTTTTTCTATTTGTTTTGGTGGAAACAAACTAAAACAGGTGAAAATGACCAAAATAGATTGAAACAGAAACTGATAAGAAAGTACTTCATTTCAAATTTAACATAATATTTTCTTCAACAAATGAAATTGTTAATTATGTATTATAATCATTTTATATATTTTTATTCTTAAATTAATTATGGTAAATAAAAATATATTTAATAATTTTTTTTAAATAGCAAGAGATAGATTAGTTCAATGAATCATATTTTGGAGTTTGAAGAAATTGATAGCTTTCTCAATAATTTATGATCCTCATTTTTTCTATCACAAGATAAGACTAAATGTCTAATATAACCTATCAATAAACCTTCACTTTTAATCTCAGACATCTACTATTCCATTACTTGTTCTTTGCTATTATAATTAATATTTGAAAGATTTTAAAAGAACTTTTATTTATTATTATTATTATTATTAGCAAAAAAAGTCACTCTATTTCAATAATATTTTTTTTTGTTTTGTCGTATGGATAGGAATTATCCTCCTATTAATAAAAAAAATAGGCGTCCTAATGGAAATAGACTAAAAAATGAGTTTTATAGACTATTCTTTTGTTTACTATTCTATCCGTTGATAAACGAAAGGATTAATTTACACATCGTGACAATTGCTAACCGTACACCAGATAGTGAGATTTTTTTTTAATTTCATTTACGTCCTTCCCCGTTCATTCACCTTTCTTCGTTCACCTTCCTTTGCTGTTAAAAAGCTAATTTTAAATATTTAAAACTGTTAATAATTAAGGTCATGATTTTTAAAACAAATATAACAAATATCTCTGCAAAATAACTTTTGCGCGTTAAAAATCTGAGTTTATCGTCTCTTCCCGTTAAAATCGTGAGATTTTACCGTCAAATTTCTGTTAAAAATGCTTGGACCAAATATATATTTTTTATTTCTTAAATATCAATCAGTAAGAATTTGTTGTTACAATCTAAAAATTGTAGGTTCAAGTCTCATAAACATTAGATAGAAAATCGACTCATAAAACTATTTTATCAAATTTAAATATAAAGATCAACTCTAAATTAATAGAAAAAATACTAAAATGATAAAGGTAGGCCTTCTCGCTAGAGTCTAGACAACCGTATGACTTGCAAATCTAAACTTAAAGAAAAGGTCCCTATAATAACCTTAAAATAAGTTTCAAAAAATGACGAAGGTCTCTTGGTAGAAAGCTAATTCAATATCCTTTTAGGGAAAATAATCTGCATTCATGTTGCCCTTAATTCTATCTCAAATAATTAGGGCTGCCTTTGTACAGAAGATAAATTTTCAGAGGTACGTTGAGGGGTAAGGATATTCAAAATAATATTATTGTATGGAAGGTATATTTAAAAAGTGAAAAAAGAGAGATGTTATCCTATTACCCTTCAATTACCAAATAAAAGTAACGGGAGTTACTCCTTTACCCTCAATTCAAACACAGCCTAGGTTACCTGTAGCAGATTACTCCAAAAAATTTATCCATGAAGTGAACAATATTTCAAAGAACTTCCTATGGAAAAAATTTGATAATAGAAAAAGGAATGAATCATATAGCTTGGAAAGATATCACTAAGCCTAGATGTGATGAGGGCCTTGGCATAAGAGACACAGACAAAACAAGGCCTGCCTTGTTAATCTCAATTGGGAATACCTTACTGAATATGAGGTTTGGTGGGTTAAGCTTTTAAAAGAAGTATGAAAAGAATGAGGGTTTCTTTAATGTAGAGATAAAAGATCGAATTCATGAGCCTTAGATCAATAATTAAAGAAAATCAATCTTGGGCGGTGGGCTTAGAATGAAATAAATATTGGGGAAGATGAGTGGGTTTCTAGTCTAAGGTCTTTCTAAAAATTCTACAACTGTAGATGAAAATTGGAAAAACATAATTAAAAAAGTAAATGAGCTCATTTTTACATATTCTAATAATCAATTCAGGGATGTAAATATCGGTCGATATATATCGTATCGATCGATATGATACGATTTTGAAACCGCATCATATTAGCCGATATTCGGCCTATTCGTCAATATCTCGACCATATCATATCGGCTAATATCATAATATCGGCCGATATCGGCCATTTTATTTTTTTTTAAAAAAAAGAGGAGAGAAAAAAATATCGGCCAATAATGATATAGCGGCCAATATCAAATTTTACACCTTTGGATCAATCAATCAGAGATGAACACAACATTAATCAAAAGTGAGTGGCTAGATGGATTCACCACATCAAAATTGTAAAATGAGGATTTGTCAATTCACTCTGACTTTGGTTCAGCACCCAAATGTTTAAGGTTCAAATTTCTTAGTCATTTGATGTTAAATGACTTGTGAAAAATTGCGTGGATCTAGAGTTTTACCCAATGTCCTTTTACTAAAAGAGAGGTGATAGTCTTACATTTTTTTATTATAAAAAAAAAATCTTATTAAAAAACAATTGAACCTTTTCCTCATTATTTCGTCTGTTGTATCAGCCCATTTCAAAATAGATATAATGAATTTTTTAAGTACTTTAAAATTTTCAAATAAAGCTTCCTTTTTTTTCTTTCAAGTGTAAGTATTTTTTTCTTTTAAAAATAAAGACAAATAGAGAAGTGAGAGATTATGGTATACTACGCCCTACACAATGTGTGTAGGAGAAAGATAGGGAGTGATAAGCTTGGAGAAAGATAGGGAGTGATAAGCTTGCGACAAAAAGGACACACTTGTAAGGTACTTTAATTCTCCGATCTGTCTTTTTTTTTTTTCCCTTCCTTCCTTCTTCTTTTTCTTTAAACTTTTAGCAATTTAACCTTTTTAATTTCATGAATTTAATATAAACCATACTTTACCTATAATTTAATAATTTCCTTTTTATTTCCATTTGCATTTATTATTCTATGTTTGATCATTGATGAGAATCACTATGGAAAAGCCATAATCATAGAATTGATGTTTGATAATGTTTCATAACTATATCAAATATTAATTTTTATTCAAGAATTTCTTATATTTTTAGAAGTTTTTAATTTTGTTTTACTATCTTCACTAAAATAGAAAATTAAAGTGGTCAAAATGCTGAAAATTCTATTTTAGATACAAATTGAAATAGCTTCCAAAATAAAAATGACAACTTTAATACAAATTAATGTACTTTCATGGTCGACTTTGGATCAATGTTTTAAACCTCAGCCTGTGGAACGACCTATCTTAGGGAAAGGGTGGGTTAAATAAGGTTCAACTGGGTTGACCCGTAGTCAAACCCGGTCAAACCTGAAAATTCTGTTACTAGAATAATGCAAGACCGAGGAGAGAGGGTGAATAGGTCTGATCCGATTTTATTTTCCTTTTTAAATCAATTTAACAATATGTGCATTGTAATAAACGTGTGTGCAATAAACAAATATATGAAATCATCAAAACAAACCTCATATGTACAACGATATATAGTGATTCGGTTCACCTAAACCTACATCCATTGTCAGACTTTCCAACTCTCGGGTCGTCTCAATATACTATGAATGCGCTTCACACCCAAATAGTACAACCTATTTTTTATAAAGGTTTGACCCCCATGGTCTAATTCTCGACGCTTATTTTTTTTTAGATGGTTCGGACACACTGTTCTAATCCATCTTACAATGTCTATCAAAAAGTTAAAAGAGGAGTATTTGCTTTTGGCCTTAACCGATCTTCAAAAAGAGTGTTCTTCTGATGATGTGTCTCTGCTTCTTCCTTCAGTGAGCTTTTGCACAAAGGAACATGGGTCTAGGACAAAAGTACTACAAATTTGGTCCTAGAGGGACATTCTCATCTTCTTCATAAATCAAGCATTGAATGCTTTGAATATACTTGTGAAAAATGATGAAGAAGAGAGACAACGACTATGGGAGATATCTCTGAAAGTTTAGGTTTTTATTCCAATGTCAAGATCTGTCTTAATTTCGAGCAAGAACTGTGTATTTATAGGGACTTTTTGCAATGGCTCAGTCTCGAGGCCTCCAGATTTCCTTCGAGGCCTCGAGCCTATTTATGGTAATACAACTCATAAGATTTCCAAATTTTACACCTTAATTCGTGTGATATTTTGTCAACTGCCAGATCACTAATTTGCAACATATATGTGACTGCCAATCACACTAAAATATTTTCCATAAAATCAAATCAAGAAATGGTAAAAAGATTTTCCACAATCTTTTTTACTTTAAATCACACTAAGTCATACCATAAATGCCGACATTTCATATCACGAGGAGCCATATAATGTTTCCAGATTTTCCTCCTAGATTTCATGTGATTTTAAGTCAAAGAATATCTAGAATTGTGATGGCAACAGGCTGTCACAATTTTTCCACTCAGATATGAAAGATCTCAAGGCCTCAACAAAATATTCGAGGGCTAGTGATTGGGAGCCAAGAAGATTTATAGATTTAGTCAGATTTGTTCCCATTCGTTTCAGTCTCGAGGGCTCGAGACACAGCTCGAGGGCTTGAGACACAACTCAAGGCCTCGAGGTCGAAACCACATATTTTCAGATTTTTCATTTTTTAGTCATTGACTTCCAGGGTAATGGGGTTGACCTAAGTTCCACTAGAGTCTACTTACCTGAGTGTCAATCACGTGTACAATGTAGAACCTTCACATCACAGTAGATTCTCTGGCAGATTTTTGACATCTTCAAATTCTTGCAAGGCAAGTTCCAAGTGAGGTGCGTAATTAACAAAACAGGTGACTTTGGACAAGTCGGGGAACTAACAATCTCCTCCTTTGTCAATTTCGTGACAAAACCTATACTCTACCAAACACATCTCATTTAAACCCTTTACAATGAATTACAAGGCTTTGAAAAAAAAATACAACTCAAATAAAGACCATATCAAGATTTGAATTTCTTGCACTATCTCTTCTCTCCTCCCCTTTTTTTTTCTCCCCATGAAATGATATATTTAAAAAAAATTCCTGCAAAAGACATAGGCAAGTACGTGGGGTTTTGAAATTTCTCCCCCTTAACATTAGTACTGCTTTGTCCCCCTTTTTGTCATAAATTGACAAAGGGTACGGCACAACAATATCGTGGATATGAAAATTCAACAAAACATTTATTCCAATATTTGAAACCAAAAAAGATCCACCACCCAACCAATTTGTCAGATCCTCAAGAACACATTTTCCTATCAGGCATAATGAGGATCTGAAAACATCAAAGGGCCTAAATAAATCCTCTCACATTCTGAACCCATTTTGCATTAAAGGAAATGGCCAGAGGGTTGAACTCGAATTCTTGGAGTCAATTCCATGTTTGAGTAACTCTTTTAGCAAATCTGTTGCTATTTGTTCTACGACCTGATTTTGATCTCTTCTTTGAAAATTTGCCTGACATTGTTCCTTCTATGATGTACCTTTGGTTGGACAGAAGTGAACTTCTCTTTTTGATGCTTTCTCTTAGGGGACATTCAAACATTAGGTGACTTAACTTTTCACAATAGTAGCATGTCACACTAGAAGATTTAGAGAAATAATGCCCACCTTTCACAAATATAGTTTTAGAGTTGCGTTTCTTATTTATTTTCTCATCAAATCCTAGACCAATTTTATCTCCAAATTGTTTTCCAATATTTAAGAGTTTTTCAAGTTTTTCATCTCATTGAGTAAATTTTTCTTCAAATTTTATTTTGTGACTCCTTAACTGGTTTTAGTCAAATTCCAGTTTTTGCTTTTCACTTCTAATCTCAGACTCTGTTTTCTTAAGTTTTACAATTTCTTCGTGAGCCAATTTAAGTTTTTTTTTTAGACTTAAATTTTCTTCTTCAATGTTTTTTTAAGTCTTTTCCATAGTTTTCTTTTTTCAAACATTAATTGATTTTCTAATTTAATAATTTCATTCTTAGATTTACTTAGTCTTTTAGCCAAATCTTTTCTTTCTAAGAACAATGCATCAGAAGCTTTTTGTAAGCCATCATCCTCAGTTTCTGATATCATTCACTATCACTTTCAACATTTGGAGCATTTTGAGGATCATAAGAGATGGAAACTATGAAACCTTTCGAATTGTCAACATCATCATCGGTTGACACATCGGATTCACTTTGGGATTGTGATGTGTCTTTTTCCACCAAAATGGTCATTGCTTTATTTTTAGATCTCCTCTTAGAAGGACATTCATTAGCAAAGTGCCCATATCGATCAAAATTATAGCATTGGTTTTTTTTGGGCTTGTCCTTGTATTTTTCTTTTGAAAAATGTGGTTTATTTTTAGAAATTTCACTAGATTCTTCTCTTTTAACTCTTTTTTGTTTCCTCTTATTAAAGTGTTTTAAGAAATTCTAAGCAAGTATGGCAACATCTTCATCTGAATTACTTTCAGAGCCATCAGATTTTTCATATATTTTATTTTTAGTTTTTATAGAAGATCTTAGAGCAGTAGATTTCTTTTTGGATTTTTCATCATCAAAGTGAAGCTCATAAGTTTGCAAAGATCTTACTAAATCATTTACTCTCATTTGTACCACATCTCTATATTCTTCAATAGTGGCCACTTTGGATTTGAATCTTGTGGGCAAATTTCTTAGAATCTTGGTGCACGCTTTAGATTCAGGATACTTTCACCAAGGCCCACATGGAGTTTACTATATCATTAGCTTTGAATAAAACTCCATAAATGTATTATTTTTCTCCATTGGTATGCTATCAAATTTTGAATAGTGGATTTGGAGTTTTGACCTCTTAACTACTGAGGTTCCCTCATGATTCTTTTCTAAGATGTCCCAAGCATCTTTGTTTATCTCAAATGTCATTATACTTTTGTATTCATCTGGTGAGACAACAAAATTTATGGCATTTAAAGCCCTTCCATTGGCAGTGTATAGAATCTTTTCCATGTCAGTTAGGTGAAGTAATCCTTAGGTTTAGAGCTAATGACTTCCTTTACAGATTTACCTGCTTCATCTTTAGTTGATTTTCTAGTGATTTCCTCCACAGGATGTTCCCAACCCCTTACGACTGATTCTCATACAGCTCCATCAAGAGATATGAAAAACCTTTTTTTTCATTTTCGCCTTCCAAGAGGCATAGTTTGAGCCGTCAAAGTAGCGGGGTTTGGAAACAGATTGACTCTCACCTCTATACATGATTCTAGTACAATATCAACTCAGACAATTAAGTCCAACTCAAAGTAACCAAGCTTGATGCCAATTGAAAATTCTGTTACTAGAATGATGTAAGACCAGGAGGAGAGAGAGAGAGAGAGAGAGGGGGGGGGGGGGGGGGGCTAATAGGTCTGATCCGATTTTATTTTTCTTTTTAAAATAAATCAATTTAACAATATATGCAGTGAAATAAATGTGTGTGGAATAAACAAATACATCAAACCATCAAAGCAAACCACATATGCACGACAATATATAGTGGTTCGGTTCACCGGAACCTACATCCACTGTCAGACTTCCCAACTTTCGGGTCATCCTAATAAACTATGAATGGGTTTCACACCCAGATAATACAACCTATTTTTTTTATAGAGGTTCGACCCCCACGTCTAATTCTTGACGCCTATTTTTTTGGGTGGTTCGAGCACACTGCTCTAATCCACTTATGACGTTTATAAAAAAGGTAAAAGATGAACACTTGTAGGTTAAACCCAGATTAGAACCCTAATGGGTAGAAATAAGTGGGTAATAGTTTTTTTTCTTACAATTGTGTGATAATTGTGTGACCTTGGTTGAAAACCCTAATGTTTAGTCTGAACTTCTAAAAATAATAACTTTTTAAATTTGGAAATTTCTAATTTTGGAAACTTTCTAAATTTAGCAAATTAAAGAAAACCCTTCTCCTTCGATTAAATATTCTGAAATTAGTCTTTTACAATTGTGATATATGATATCAAATATGTGCTTCAGAAATTTTAGTCAGGAATTTAACAATAGAAGTTTCTAAATTTTGAACTCGAGTTAATTTGAAACTCGTATATAAAAAAAATTTAAATGTATAAATTGTATTTTTATTTTATTGTGTGATTTTTTAAAATATCATTAGCGGAACATGGGTTTAGGACAAGAGTACTACCGATTTGGTCCTAGAGGAACATACTCATCTTCTTCATGAATCAAGCATAGAATTCTTTGAATATACTTGTGAAAGATGATGAAGAAAAAAGACAACGACTATGGGAGATGTCTCTGAAAGTTTAGGGTTTTATTCCAATGTCAAGGTCTGTCTTAATTTTGAGCAAGAGTTGTTTATTTATAGGGAGTTTTTTTCAACGGCTCAGTCTCGAGGCCTCCAGAAATCATTCGAGCTGTAGAGCCTTTATTTGGTAATACAACTCATAAGATTTCCAGGTTTTACAACGTAATTCGTCTGATATTTTTTCAACTGTCAGACCACTAATTTGCAACATATATGTGACTTTCCATCACACTAAAAGATTTTCCATAAAATCAAATTAAGAAATGGTAAAAAGATTTTCCATAACCTTTTACTCTAAATCACACCAAGTCATACCATAAATGTCGACATTTCAAATCATGAGGAGCCACATAATGTTTCCACATTTTCCTCCCAGATTCATGTGATTTTAAGTCAAAGAATATCTAGAATTATGAACATAAGATGGGGACAGGCTGTCAAGATTTTTCCACTTAGATATGAAAGATCTCGAGGCCTCAAAAAATATTCGAGGGCTCGAGACTGGGAGCCAAGAAGATTTATAGATTCAGCCAGATTTGTTCCCATTCGTTTCAGTCTTGAGGGCTTGAGGCCTTGAGGCTAAAACCACATATTTTCAGATTTTCCATCTTCTAGTCATTGACTTCTAGGATAATGGGGCTTGACCTAAGGTCCACTAGGGTCTACTTACCTATGTGTCAATCATGTGTACAATGTAGATCCTTCACATCATAGTAGATTCTCTGGCAGATTTCTGACATATTCAAAATTTTCCAAGGTAAGTTTCAAGTGAGTCATGTAATTGACAAAACGGGTGATTTGGACAAACCGGGGTATTAACAATCTCCCCCTTTGTCAATTTCATGACAAAACCTATACTCTACCAAACACATCTCATTTAAACCCTTTACAATGAATTACAAGCCTTTGAAACAAAAAAAAAAAAAATACAACTTAAACAAATACCAAATCAAAACTTGAATTTCTTGCACTATCTCTTCTCTCCCCTTTTTTCTTTTTCTCCCCCTAAAATGATGCCTGTAAAAAAAATTCCTACAAAAGACATAAGCAAGTAGGTGGATTTGAAAATTTCTCCCCCTCAACATTAGTACCACTTTCTCCCCCTTTTTGTCCTAAATTGACAAAGGGAACGACACAACAATATCATGGATATAAAAATTCAACTAAACATCAAGTTTAAAAAACATTTATTCCAATATTTGAAACCAAGAAAGATCCATTAACCAACCAATTTGTCAGATCCTCAAGAACACATTTTCCTAATAGGCATAAGGAGGATCTGAAAACATCAAAGGGCTAAACAAACTCTCTCACCTTTTGAACCCATTTTGCATTAAAAGAAGATGGCCAGAGGGTTGAATTGGAACAATTGGAGCCAGTTCTATGTTTGAGAAGATCTTTTAGTAAATCTGTTGCTATTTGGTCTAAGAGCTGATTTTGATATCTTCTTTGAAAATTTTGCCTGATATTGTCCCTTCTATGATGTACCTTTGGTTGGACAGAAATGAACTTATCTTTGTAATGCTTCTTTCTTAGGGGCCATTCAAACCTTAGGTGACCCAACTTTTCACAATAGTAGCATGTCACACTAGAAGATTTAGAGAAGGAATGCTCACCTTTCACAAATATAGTTTTGGAGTTGGGTTTCTTATGTATTTTCTCATCAAATCAAAGACCAGTTTTATCTCCAAATTGTTTTCAAATATTTATTAGGTTTTTCAAGTTTTTCTTTTCTTTGGGTGAATTTCTTCATATTTTATTTTGTGACTCCTTAACTGGTTTAAGTCAAATTCCAGTTTTTGCTTTTCACTTCTAATCTCAGACTCTGTTTTCTTAAGTTTTACAATTTCTTCATGAGCCAATTTAAGTTTTTCTTTGAGACTTAAATTTTTTTCTGGAATGTTTTTTAAGTCTTTTCCATAGTTTTCTTTTTCAGACATTAATTGATTTTCTAATTTAATAATTTTATTCTTAGATTTACTTAGTCTTTTAGCCAAAATTTTTCTTTCTAAGAACAATGCACCATAAGCGTCTTGTAAGCTATCTTCCTCAATTTCTGATCCTTCACTATCACTTTCAACATTTGGAGCATTTTGAGGATCATAAGAGATGGAAGCTATGAAACCTTTCGAATTGTCAACATCATCATTGGTTGACACATCGGATTCACTTTCGGATTGTGATGTGTCTTCTTCCACAAAAATGGTCATGACTTTCTTTTTAGATCACCTCTTAGAAGGACATTCATTAGCAAAGTGCCCATATCCATTACAATTAAAGCATTGGTTTTCTTTGGGATTGTCCTTGTATTTTTCTTTTGAAAAATGTGGTTTATTTTCAGAAAGTTCACTAGACTCTTCTCTTTTAACTCTTCTTTTGTTTTTCCTCTTATTATAGTGTTTTAAGAAATTCTTAGCAAGTATGACAACATCTTCATCTGAATCAGTTTCAGAGTCATCAGATTTTTCATCTATTTTATTTTCAGTTTTTAGAGAAGATCTTAAAGCAATAGATTCCTTTTTGGGGTTTAGGGTTGGGCTACTATTGAAGAGGACTGCGATCTTGATGAAAGTGAACTGGCTGCTAAGAAAGTCTCATCTGGGGTTCTTTGGGATTGCTTGAGATTGGAGGAAGTGGAATGGATACAAAAATCAAGAGCCTTATAGCTAAAGGAGGGGGATAAAAATACTAAATTCTTTCACTCGTGTGCATCTAACAGAAGAGCGGTAAACTGTATTAGATCAGTGGTTGTGGATGGTTGGCGGCTTTTAGACAAAGCAAGTATCAGAGACACTGCGGTTCAGTTCTTCTCTGTCTTTTTTCAACCTACCTCCGACCCTATGTCGCCCTCTCTGTTGCTGGACTTGCTTCCTTTGCACCCCTCTCCAGGCCTTTCGTCTGCGTCTGTGGATCCAGGTCTTTCTTTACCTTTCTTATCTCCTTTGGTATTTGATTCTTTTGTTTGGAGACCTCGTGGTGTTTTTGCCTTTCCCGAGGTTCCTTTTTGTTCGAGTGGTGGAGTCCGGTCTTTGGAGGCCTTTGGACCTTCTGACTTTTGGTACCTCTGGAGACTCAGTATCGATCTCCTTCAGTGCCCTTTTGACTAGGCCTCGGGCACCTCAGTTGCTGGCATTGCCTGCCGCAGATTGGGTGCTTCTTCGGATAACCGCATTGGTGTTCTTCCTATCTCTATGGATGGAGCATTGCTGGTTGATATCAGATTGTGGAGAAGGTCCCTTTTATCTTCACAGTCTCTGGTTGCGGCTAGCAGGATGTGTCGTTCACCCGGATCTTCTTCGGTTAGTGGTTTGCTTCCCTGCATCTTTGAGGCCCGGGTATTCTCTTTCCCTACTATTTCTTTTTTATTTGAGCAAGGTGTTTCTTTTTGGGGTGTACCTTCTTCTCTGTCGCTCTTGCATTGGTCGTTTTCTTCCCTTCACCTATTATCCTTCCCATTTTCGATTCCTAAGGGTCATGGCTCTCCTTTTTCTAACCTTAGCTCAGCAGCCCATATTGACTCGCGTTTTCAGAGGCCCACGTTGGATGGTATTGAATTTTTTCATATTAGTGGGGAGATGGTATGGTGGCTGGAGCGAGAATTTTTTTTACGGAACAAGTTAGGGAGGCTTTGGAGAGCCTAGAAGGTGACAAGGCTCCGGGACCTAATGGCTTCAATTTTGCTTTCTTCAAAGCCTGTTGGGAGATTGTGGGTTTGGATGTTCATAGGTTTTTTAAGGATTTCTATCATGATGGTATAATAAACAAAAGATTGAAAAATGCATTTATTACCCTTATTCCGAAGAAGGAAGGACCATCAGAACTCTCTCATTACCGTCCAATTATCCTTGTTGGTAGTATTTATAAGTTGTTTGCCAAAGTACTAGCAGACAGGTTGAAGAAAGCTCTTCTAAGATTATTGGTGAGTTTCAATGGGCCTTTGTTGAAAATAGACAGATCTTAAATGGGGTTCTTATTGCCAATGAGCTTATTCATTGGAGGAAAAAAGAGAAGAAGCTTGGACTGCTATTTAAGATTGACATGGAGAAAGCTTACGATTGTATGGACTGGTCTTTTGTGGGATATTTGTTTGAGAGGATGGGATTTGGGAGTAGATGGAGGATGTGGAAGAGAGGGTGTGTGGAGGATACAAGATACTCAGTCCTGGTGAATGGTTCACCAACAACCCTAATTTTAGCAAGAAGGGGTCTTAGGCACGGAGACTCGCTCTCACCATTCATATTCACCTTGATTGGTGAGAGCTTGAGTAGGTTTGTATTGAAGGCAAAGAGTTAGATATTATAAAGAACTTTGAGGTGTGTCCAGGGGGGTCAGTGGTCACTCATCTCCAATTCGTAGATGACACATTATTTTTTTGTGATCCCAATAGTTCGGAGGTGTTGGGATATCGTGCAGTTCTTAGATGTTTTGAGTTGGTCTTCGGCCTTCGGATTAATCTGGGGAAGAGCACTCTAATTGGAGTTGAGGTGGAAAGTTCAAGAGTTAAAGATTGGGCGACGTGGTTGGCTGTAGTGTAGGTAAATTACCCTCCTCATACTTGGGGCTTCCTGTCTGTGGGAACCCCAAGCTTAAGAATTTTTGGACTCCGGTAGTGGAAAAGGTTGAGTGAAGGTTGGCTGGATGGGGTAAAAAATTCTTTTTTTTGGGTGGCAGGGTAACCTTAATCAAGTCGGTGTTGATTAACCTACCTACATACTTCTTGTCTTTGTTTGTAGTACCAATCGGAGTGGCTAACAAGTTAGAATCTTTCTTCAGGAAATTTCCGTGGGGCGATTATGAGGAGAAGAGGAAGGTCCATTTGGTAGCCTGGGCGGAGGTAATTAAACCTATTGCCAATGGAGGATTGGGAATCATTCCTTTAAGAATAAGAAATGAGGCATTATTATGTAAATGGGGTTGGCGTTTTGGTCGAGAACCGAACGCACTGTGGGTACACGTTTTGTCAGCTAAGTATGGTACTCAGAATATGACAGGTGGAGTTTGGGGGAAGAGGTAGACAAATCAGGATCCGGATTGCTTAAGGCCTGGTGGAGGATTAGTCAAGGGAGGACTGGGATTGGTTCATTATATAAAGAGCGTCTTAGGGTACTTGTGGGCAAGGGCAATCAGACCTTCTTTTGGGAGGACTTGTGGATTGGGGATTAGCCATTGAGGGAGCGATTCCCACATTTGTTTAGGATTGCTCGTAATAAATTGGCTTTAGTTCAAGATGTTTACTCATCGAATGACCAGGGCATCTCTTGGCTTTTAGATTTTAGGAGAGCTCTAAGATCGTTTGAGGTTGATATCTTGAATGATATTTTAGTTATCTTGGAGAAATTTCTAGTGGATCCGAGAGATGAAGATGAGTTGGTTTGGACGAGTGACCATTCGGGGTCCTTCTCAGTTAAGTCCTTGATTGACTCGTGGAACCCATCTGTCAATGGCTTAGGGTTACCACATCCGATAGTTTGGAAAAACCTTGCCCCTCCTAGAGTCCAACTCTTTGTCTGGTGTTGTATGAAAGGGAGAATTTTGACTAGGATGGATTTGTGTAGAAGAGGTTTGATGAGCGTGGATAGTGACATTAGTTGCCCACTGTGTGGTTCAGCTGATGAAACTATTGATCACCTACTAGTCAACTGCCCTTTGACGTGAAAGCTGTGGAATTTCTTTATGGATCTTTTGGGAGTGGCATGGGCTTTTTCGAGATCTCTGGATGAATTGTTGGGGTCTTGGTACCTCACCCATTGTAATTGTAGGAGAAAATTGGCATGGATCACAATTCCCGTGGTAATGTGGACCATATGGAAAGAAAGTAATGCAAGGATCTTTGAAGGTAAGGCTAAGGAGATCAAGGTTATTTGTCAGACAACAAAGTGGAGGTTGTACGTATGGTTGTGTTCGAATAAAGAATTTAAAGATATTAAAGCCTCAAACCTTTTTCAGTGTTGGGAGGGCGGGATGATGTCTAGTCCCAGTAGTAGAAAGAAAAAGCTGGATTGGGCCCCTCCGCCAAGTGGTGCATTGAAATTTAATGTGGATGGAACTTCTAGAGGTAAGCCGGGACTTGCTGGGATTGGGGGTGTTCTAAGAGATCATATGGGATCAATTAGCATGGTTTTTTCTGAGTTTGTGGGGATAATGGAATCAAACGAGGCTGAACTTCTTAGCATTAGGAGAGCCTTGACCCTAGGAGCCAGTCTTTTGGGGGAGAGGAAATTGGTGATTGTGAGTGATTCTTCCAATGTTGTCAAATGGCCCTGGGGTTTGAAGCGGCCCCTTTGGAGGTTAACTCCCTTGGTTAGGAAGATAAAGAAGTTGGTCTCAGGCCTTGAGGTGTCATTTGTTCATATTAGTCGCACGGCTAACAGTTTGGCAGATTTCTTTGCAAAAAATGAAGTAGATGGTTCAAATCGTGGCACGTTCTGGCTTCAAGGAGGATAATGTTTATTGTTCTTTTACGCTTTCTAGCTTGTTGTTGCTTTTGTTGGGTCTAAGCCTTTTAGGCATTGTAATTTCCTTTTGATTTCTTTTCAATAAAAATCTTCTCTTTACTGCTAAAAAAAAATAGATTTCTTTTTGGGTTTTTCGTCATCTTAGTGAAGCTCATAAGTTTACAAAGACCCTACTAAATCATTTACCCACATGGAGTTTACTATATATCACTTAGCTTTGAATAAAACTCCATAAATGTATCATTTTCCTCCATTCGTATAGTATCAAATATTGATTGGAGGATTTAGAGTTTTGACCTCTTAACTATTGAGGTTCCCTCATGAGTCCTTTCTAAGATGTCCCAAGCATCTTTGGTTGTTTTACATGTCATTATATGTTTGTACTCATCTGGTAAGACATCAGGGCAGTGTATAGAATCTTTTCGATGTGAGTCAGGTGAAGTAATCCTTAGGTTTAGGGCCAATGACTTCTTTTACAGATTTACCTGCTCTATCTTTACTCGATTTTCCAGTGATTTCCTCCACAAGATGTTCCCAACCCCTTACGACTGATTCTCATACGGCTCCATGAAGAGATATGACAAACCCTTTTTCATTTTTGTCTTCCAAGAGGCATAGTTTGAGTCACGTAATTGACAAAACGGGTGACTCGGATAAGCCGAAGCACTAACAAACCTATGTCATTAATATAATATTATAAATAATATTAAATTATTAACTAAGGTATAACTAATGAATTGAAATATTTTTTTATGTAAAAAATTATTTTATCAATATAATATTTTGTCAATATACATTTTAGTGGTTGAGAGCAATGTTTAAAACACCGACCCGTCTGCTAAATCGTTTCAAGAGAAAGTTGGGTTAAATAAACTCAGTCAAACCCATACCAGTCAATGTAATATGATAAATAATATTAACTATTTACTATTAAATAAGTATGAAATAAATTAATAGATAATAAAATATAAATAACTATAAAAAATAAAAAATAAAATACAATACACATAATAAAAAAAAATATTATATTCGGTCAAACCCATACCATGAATATTATATTATAAATAATATTAAATTATTAACTAATCTATTTTCTATCTAAATAAAACTCTTATAAGAGAGCCTTTTTTTTAAAATGATACTCAATTATGTGTTATAGAAAATTCAACATTCACTTTGCAAATTATAAAGAGGTAGACTAATTTTTTCTAAATATAAATTTGTGAGTGGTGTATTATATATTACCATCGATTGAATCTTGTATATTCATTTTATCTTCCAAATTCATTCTAATTTAACAATGTAATTAATTATTTTATATTTTATTTATTAAAGCCAAAGCAAAATAGCTACTAACAATAAAAGATTGACATTCTAAATTTTGAAGTGCAAAATGCAATTAGTTATGATGATGATGTTTTTTTCATTTGAGAAGAGCAATTTTATTTTTCATCCACAATAATTAGAAAAATTATTGGAAAAAAATATGAACTATAATTAATTATATTATATTGATATAATAAAAATAAAAAGTGATTTTAATAATGAGGATGATGGCAAAAAGATTAACTGATAGGGTCATACAAATCCTTACAATAAAGGATGTCCTCCATTCTTGCCTTCCAAATATCATAATTAGATGTCGTCAATTTAATCCACCCTGAGAATCTTCCATTCTCAAAATAATTATATCAGAATAACCTTGCTCTTCAAATCAGTTCTTGGGGCCCAAAATAAATTAACCCTTGCTCGAAATAAATATTTGGAATTTTTAAAGCCATTCAATCAATCAAATAATAATTGAGAAAACTATTTGACAATCAAGCCACACAATGAACACCAACTTTTAGGTCTGTTTTATTCATATATGTAATACCTCTTTAATTGGCACAATTCACATGTCTCTTTTATTCATATATAAAAAGAGCACGATACTTTTAGGTCAATTTTCAAAGATCCTTTTTTATACAGTATTTTGTTGATCAACTTAATTATCAATTTAATCCCATTTTCACCCAATAAATTCATCTAATCCTAGTCTAGCCTTATACTAAGTCGTATAATTTGTTTCCAAATAAATCTAACTTGTCTTTTCTCATTTTTTATCTATTAAAAATATTTTAAAAGACCATCTTGGACTCACAAAATTTAACTTTTAAATGTTTATTTTAAAAAATAATAAATTAGTATTATGCTTCCATTAATTGCTTTAGTATTTTTCTAAACATTTTAAAACATTAAAATAAATATTTGATTTAAATACTTTAATAATTTAACAATCAGTACTCTATATCATAAGAAACCAATACGAAGCCAAACAATTTTGATGACACATTTTCACCTTCAGCAACATATGTAGTAGTCCAAAGTAATGTTATCAAATCTGATCCGACCAACAGGTTAACCGTGACTCGACTGAAACACGGGTTGGATCACTTTAAAACCCTTCTGAATTAAAAATCCTTTGTGACCCGCGGGTCAACTCGATTTATCTAATAAACTCGTGACCCTTAAAAACCCTTGATTTTTTTAAATAAAGATGAAGATCAACGTTTACATAAACCAGTGACCTGTTTACAACTAAAACTCGTTTCTAAAATATATATATATATATATATATATATATATATAATAATTAAACAATGGAATGGGAACGGTGGTCTTCTCACTTGTGCTTGGATTTCTTCTCGGTGTTGCTGCTCATTGATGTGTGCTACTGCATTGCAAGAGAAGAAAAGGAAAAAACACGGCGGCTAGGGTTTGATTGTGAAAAGAAAGACACTTCTACTTGAAAAGAAAAAAAAGAAGTGGCGGCTAGGGTTTGGTTGTGAAGAGAAATGAGAAAAGTAAAAATATTAGGGTTTTCTTAACTTGTAGGTGTCGACACCCTTCTTAGGGATTTATTAAAGAAACGTGAGTTTCACGTGAGCACTCAAAGGTTTAACATTTTATTAAAAAAATTATTATTTGGGGTGAAATTTGAAAAATAAAAATATTTTATTTAAAATGTATATAATATTTAATTTAATTTCTTTTTTCTAATATTGAGCCTCTAACAATTGCGAAATTTATAATTCGTCGTAGACTTAATATTTCACATGATCTAAAGTTTGGACATTGTATTTGGCAGCCTCGGATCCAACCATAACTGGGCCGGTAAAGTTCCAAGGCGGATGGAGGGGTCACAATGGCCTACTTACAACCCAAACCCTCGGCAGAACCTACCAGCCGCCACAGTATGTGGATACACTACTTAACTTTAATCTTCTGTATTAAGTCCAAGTAGAGAATGTCACATACATTCTACCTAACATTTACCATAACTAGAACACATACCCATTCACATACTTATCGGAGATATACATAAGAAACACAGTAGTTCTATTACATATCTACTGTGCCTCAAAGCGGACATAATAAGGGTTTATTACATCATATTGTTCATACAACTGGTAATAAAGGAAAACACATAAGTTTCCAACAATGGTGAAATAAATAGATAGATAGGGCCTCCACCCCTACTGTAGCATAAAGTCCTCCTGTCCTTCCTCATTCGGGTTTCCTAAAACGTAAGAGATGTGAACTCTACTAGCCCAGCGAAGAGAAAACAATAGATAATGCAATATATAATCTACTTTAAACATGTTATCATAGAACAATTTAAACACTCAGAAATCATGTCATTTTTTATGAGAATATCATCTAACATAATTAATACATGTCATTTCTTTCCTCAAAATGATACCCCCGTCAATCGAAGTCTACGACACTCAACCGCGAAGATACGTGGCTACACTGCCGGTAAATTCATGCTCAGTGTTTCACACAGTTCGTATATACACCTCATACTAGTGCCCTCCATGAGCTAAGTATTTCATACAATAGTGTGAGGTAATTTGATATATACACCAGTCAAATGCACATCAATTATAGATTAAATCCCCATTCAACCCACATAAATATCTCTTATACGATCATAATGAGTTCTCACTCAGGTAACATGGATTCCAAAGCCCTCCCGTATGGAATCATACATATATCAACAATTGGTATTTAACAATACTATGTTGGAAATAAACACAATTTATATCAACTGTAATTCACGCAATGTACACAAGTTCTACCAGTTACTGTACTCTTGGGTCGGGTACGTCTACCCTCTACTTACCATTTACTATGTAAATACGTATTTCCTGCAACACATCGTTAAACACACAAATACATGTATTCCAGTCGGAATCACTGTTGGAATTTCATCTATCTCAAGATCTCCAACTGATAACTAATCAACCTCTAGAAATAAGTGGTTTTCGTTTTCCGTTTTAGAATGGCTAGACTTTGACATCTCGAACACTCTATTGTTCATGTTTCATATGTAGAAACTCATTATCATCCCATTACGTGTGAATAGTGTCGGAATCACGTTTTGATCCATTCACATTCTTTCTGTCAGTAAAATGACCACGGATATTCACTCATTACCATAGGACTAATGGTGTAAAATTTCAAGTTTAAATGCGAAGTATAAATGCATTTAATAAATACAGTGTGGTTGAATCTCCTCACGTTTGACTGGCGAGTATTTTGAGTTGAAATTGTTAAAACATTAAAAACAGTATAAACAAATCATATGTTTGAAAGAGGTTTAAATAACCTAAAAATTTTCATGAAGATATTTTCAAAGCTATCTACTGGGCTTAATAATCCTTAATAACTCCTAACTGGACTGGATCAATAGTTAGGCCCAGAAATAAATGTCACACATGCTCTTTATATGTGGACTCAAACATTTATCATATGTTTACCCATTTACAAGTACATATCATATAAACAAAAATTTCCATCACAAAAAGATAATATCATTCGTATTAGTGTTATTAGCAGTAATATTGTGGTTTATACATGATTAAGAATATAATAAGTATCACATGCGGTACTTTATACAAACATGGTTCAAAAGAACCAACGATCAAAATAAAATGAAATTCTCGTCTGTGGGAATCACAAGCAACCGCAACAACTTTATTCACCCTAAGCTTGAAATGGAGGTTTCTTCTCCTTAGGTATATCTCCTGAAATGTGAGTGGTGTAAGTTAACCAGCCCCGTAAAGAGAACATAACAATACAGTGTAATAATATTAGGTTAGATAAATCAACATCATCATCATAATTGGTCTATTATGCCAATATATTAAGCTATCCCTATTATTACCAATATCCACCGTAACACCTAAGCACTATACTGACTAAAAAGCATTAAGTCTCGACACGGTTAAAATGCAGAATCTTGTAAGAACATCTCCGACAAACTTGGGCCGATATTGACACACCTGGGCCAGTAGATGTAAACTTACACACCTGGGTTGATAATCGACATACCTGGGCCGATAATAGTTAAGCAGTTGAGGGTACGTAGAGGCAGTATCATTATCATCATAATACTCAAATTCATAAATATTTCATCATTAATAATTACAATATACGATAAACATCGTTAGTATCAATAAGCACATTTCATAGTACTGCATCATGTTTATACATATAAGTGAGATCATTAAGTCTGATCCATGAAATCACTCATTACAGTAGATCCTTTTAAACTGATTTACTTTTACTGTAATGTTAAGTCTCTTCACCGAAAATGTGGATTTCGCGGTATCTGTTTAAACACACAAATAAGAATACAATGAATCATACAATCATTAATTAAAGATGATGCACAGATACAATAACATACATTCATAGTATTTCAAATCCTTATATCCTATTTTCAGGAAAAAAACTCCAAGGGAACTTCTAAATGGGTTACTATCCATTTTTAATTAAAATAATCAATATAAATAGGTACTCAGGCCACTACAATATTTTCTTTTGTAAATGACCATGGAGACATATTGATTTAGGCTTAAAGATATAATATGCTTAAGTCACTACTCGTATATTGAGTTAGGCATAGAGATAGAAGATGCTCAGGTCATTACTCGTATAACGAGTTAGGCCTAGAGATCACTTAGTGCTCGAAACCCTTTTTTTCTACTGAGCGACGAAGTTAATCGCTCAGCTACTGATAGCTACCAGGCTGCGTTTTCGCTACGTCACAGATAGAGTATCTGCCTGAAAGTGAATATATAATATAGGTTTACATAATAATACAAATGAAATGGTTAGTATCATTTTTAATTAATAAACTAGTATAAACATCACATTAAAACCTATGGTCTAAACTTAACATGGAATCTCAAACTTAGGCTAAATTTCAAAAACCAGTTTTGGGTTCCTCGGAATTTGTCTCGGAACCATGTACTGTGGATTCAGAATTTCCGACCCATTGCCTAAATTCTAGGTCTTTACAGAACCTTCAGAACCTGGGATTCAGTCCTTCGGAATGTCTGAAGTTCAGGTCTCGGAATGTCCAAGCCTGCTTCCAAAAATAAAATAGAAAAAAAAATTAGAAATCATGAGTCTTGGTCGAGCTCGAAACCTGGGATTCAGTCCTTCGGAACTTCTGAAGTTCAGGTCTCAGAATGTCCGAGCCTGCTTCCGAAAATAAATAGAAAAAAAATCAGAAATCATGAGTCTTGGTCGGCCTCGGAACCTGCCGAGGTCTGCTGAGAACTTCTGAGCCATTCAGAACGTCAGAAAGAGTCTCGGAATGTCCTGTTTGTCCGTTGAGTCAGAGAATACAACAATTGGCCTTTGCTCATTCGGAATCCCAAATTGCAGTTCAGAACTTCCGAAGTGTTTCCTTCGAAACTTCCGAGAGTCGTTTTCTTCCTCTGTCACCTGAAACAGTGCAATGATGGGAGGGACAGAATGAAATACAAATCCAGAAACAGTGAGCTTTCTGAATTCGTTTTCACATCCTTATGGTCAGATGAGTTCTACTTTAAGTCCTATTCACTTTAGGAATGAATTGGACTGTTAAAACTGATTGAAAACATCAGATCTTAAGAGTAAAATCAGTAAAACACATGAAAATTCATGTTTTTCACTAAACTTCAAATCTGATTTTAAGACTCAAATCTTAACCAAATTAATTTTTGTTTGATCCTAAACATATTAGAATTTGAAAATAATTCTAAATGTTACCTTAGCTTTGTAAATTGGGTAGAATTTCAGCAGTTGGAAAAAACTTCCACTTCAAAGCAACGGTGAAAACTAAGTGAAGAATAAACATGAAGAGCATAGAGTAATGTAGAGATAGAATGAGGATTTCCACTGCATCTGAAGCCTTTAAATATGGTTTGGAGGCTAGGGAGGTAGACTCCATGCATGGCTATGGAGAGAACACATTGATCTGCAAACTACGTTCGTATCTTGCATGAGTTGATGCTTATACAATAGCTGCATTGCATCACCTACTATACAGGTATTTTAGAATTTTGAAATTTTCAATTTTAGTCCCTCAAACTTATTTGTATAAAAGTCCAGCTTATTTTTTTTTAATATTTAACTGATTAAAAGATTTAATTAATTTAATCCATCTTACCCAAAATGTTGGGTTTTAAAAACTCTACATATCATAAAATTTTGGAGAATTATAATTTATCAAAATTACTAGATTTAAAAAAAAATCACATTTTGTCATTATTCCCTTAATTTAAATTGTATTTATTTAAAGGGTTTAAAACTTTTATTTTCAAAATCTGAAAACATAAAACAATGAATTAAAACATAATTTAACAACACATATTTTATTAGAATTTGCTCACTTCTAAAATTGTTTAAAATAATTATTTCCTAAGTTTCGGGATCTTTTCGTGTAGTTTTTAATAACATTTTCTGAAATTAAAAATATAATAAAAATAGTTATAAATTTCAAAATTTAAATCCTTAATAAAGAAATCAATATCACTTAATCAATAATCAAACAATTATTTAAAAAAAAAATAACACTCTTTATGGTAAATTACAATTTTGCCCTTCCAACTTAAGTGACTTGGATCAACGACTTATCGAGCTCTGATTGGGCCAAATCTGGACTTTTCACAAAGCCCTTATTGTAATCTTCATAATTAACAGGCCAAAACATGATTTATTAAATTAAACGATATTAATTAAACTAAATTCGGGTCCGGATATTACAAACTCTGCTCCTAATGGCAAGTTGTCTATGAATATCATGAGAGAGAACTTATTTAATGAAGAAGAACAACGAAATGATATGTCTACTGGTCAGGCACAAGCCTTTGTAACAGAAAATAGGGGCAAAAACAAAAATAGAGGGCACGACAGAGAATCTAAAAGTCGTAGCCAAAGCAAAAACTCAAGAGGCATGTCACAATTCAGAGAAAATAGAATGTTCTTCCATTGTCAGAAGGTTGGTCATCTACGAAAAAATTATCGAATTTAGAAACAGGAACAGAATGGGGAAAAAGAAGAAAAGAAATATGATAACAGTGATACTACAACCATTGCTTCACCAGAAGAGTTATGGGTGCTTTCTGTTGGAGAGGAAGAGTGTAATCACGCTACAAGTCAAGATGTTGAGTGGGTTATTGATACCGCTACTCCCACAAAGGATTTCTTCACGTCTAACAAAGCAGGTGACTTTGATATTGTGAAGATGGGCATTAATAGAAGCTCAAAGATTGTGGGAATAGGTGATGTGTGCATTGAGACTAATACAAGTTACATTATTACTTTGAATGATATACGACATGTACTTGATTTGCGCCTCAATCTAATTTCCAGTAATGCATTGGATCGACAAGGTTACATGACTTATTTTTGTAATGGAAAGTCGAAACTGACCATGGGATCATTGGCAATTGCTAGAGGAGTTGTTTGTTGTACACTGTACAAGACTCAAACAAAGATCTGTTTTACAGGACTAAATACAGTAGAAAATGAGTCTTCACCAGATTTGTGGTACAAGAGATTGGCTTATATGAGCGAGAAATGATTGCAGATTCATGCAAAGAAGTCACGCATTCCCTTTGCAAAATGTACAACTCTAAACCCATGTGATTATTGTTTACTTGACAAACATCATAGTCTCTTTTAATAACTCTGCTAAAATAAAAACTAAATTGTTAGATTTAGTTTATTCTGATGTATGTCGTCCCATTGAGGTAAAATCTTTAGGTGACAATAAATTTTTTATTTTATTTTTATTGATGATGCTTCACGAAAAGTGTTGGTGTATTTTGTAAAAACAAAAGATCAGGTATTCCAGCATTTTCAGAAATTTTATGCAATGGTTGAAAGAAAGATAGAAAGTTCTTTGAAATGCCTTCGTACTGATAACAGTGGAGAGTATACTTCAAAAGAGTTTGAAGCCTATTGTTCCAACCATTGTATTCGACATGAGACTACAGTTCCTGGTACCCCACAATATAATGGTGTGGCTGAAGGGATAAATTGTACCATTGTAGAGAAAGTGAGATGTATGCTTAGGATGACTAAACTTCTTCCTAAGTCATTCTAGAGTGAAGTTGTCCGTACTACTTGGTACCTGATTAACACATCTCCATCGGCTCATTTGAGTTTTGAGATTCCAGAGAAATGGTGGAAATGAAGAAAAGTTTCATACTCTCATTTGAAGGTATTTGGGTGCAAGGCTTTTGCACATGTATCGAAGGAGTAACGGTTGAAACTTGATGACAAAGTTGTTCCGTATATTTTCCTGGGTTACGGAGATGCACAGCTTGGCTTCAGGCTATGGGATCAAGAGAAGAAGTGTTTCATGAAAATCAGATTTTCGCAGACATTGAGAAGACTGCACAGCCTAAATTGTTAGATTGCCAGACTTCACAGTAGTTCATTCTTCATCATAGACTGCTAGAAGTGGAGATCATGTATAGACAGATGTTCCTAAAACAGATGATCCAAAAGCAGTTGGTATTTATGGTTTGGAAGAGTCTGAGAGTATTGAGTAGGGAGAGCATCTCCTTCCACCAGTGGCAGCAAAGCCTCAACTTAGAATGTCCATTAGACAACATCGACCATTTAACTGTTATGCTATGAACCCACAAATAATCAAGCAATCACAAATCATAAACACACAAGCAAGAACAAGAAGCAATAACAATGAACACTGAGAAGTACGTGGTTGCAAGATTGCCTACGTCTATGGAGCGTGGATCAAAATCCACTATGAAGAGAATATAGGTTACAAATAATTTACCCAACCCTTCCCCTCTCTTCTCCTTCCTCTCTGGTTTTCCTCTATTTTCCATCTCTTTCTCTCACTTTTGCAGCTGCTACAGTTCTCACCAGGTTAACCCTAAAAACAGAGAAATAAACTATATGTACAAATGGGCTATACAAGTGGGCTCATCGGGCTCACTGAACTTGGGCCCTATAGACTGTCTAGGCCCAAAAGGGCTTTTGAGCAAAAAACCAACAATTCTCCACCTTGGAGAAAAGGCTGGGTCCATGAAGAATGTTGAACTGTGTTTGTAACTTCTCCACCTACTGTGAACTCCACCAACTTGGAAACAACCTGAGATAGAAACATATCCTGCATCTACAGCTCCTCATTTTGAATAAGATGCCCATCCTCATGCCCTGGGATGCTGCACCTGTCTTCAATGAGAAGATGAGACGAAGTCCAAGTCGTGCTTGAACTTGAGTGTAGTCACTGGCTTTGTTGGAACTCTTGCCGCACTGTTCTCCATGTGGATCTTCATCATTTTCCCCTTTCCATGTTTGTTATTACCTGCACCATAGAAATCAGATGGTACCCCACAACCATCCAATGCAAAAAAAAATTCTTTCCAAAGTCATGCATGACTGGTTCCTTTCGGGTTATTTTCTTCCTTCCTGCAGCCTGACTAGTAAGATTTCGCTCCCTGTGATCTATGACTGTGCTCCCTACTAGTGAGTACAAATTTCCTTGCATTTTTCCCTTCAAAACAATCATGGATCCTTTCACAATTTTAAGAGCCCCACCCCTTTGCCTTGAAGGTGATCCCGTTTGAATAAAGTGTAACATAAGGAAATTAAACTGGTTTTTAAATCCAGGACATGTCACACATCTTCAAGTGCTCTCACCATCCCATCAAACATTTTGATTTCACTATCCCGACACCAATGAATTTGCATGCCTCACCATTTCCCATTAGGACAGTTTCTCTATCACGAGGTTTGTAACTATCAAACTATTCTTTGTATGGAGTCATGTGACAAGAACAACTTGAATTTAACATCCATCTATCAGCTAGATGGTCCGTACCTGTGATGAGTGCAAAGGTAGCATCATCGTCTCCTGCAACTCCTTGTGCGATACTTGCTTGATTTGAAGCGTGTGGATTGCTCATTTTTTTGTATTCCTGCAGAGTGCGCTTTCTTAGTAAACAATCCCTCTTCATGTGTCCTTACTCCTTACAGTAGAAGCATTTGAACTTTCCAACACTTTTTCCCTTTGATTTCAGCTGTGAAGGCCTCCTATTACCAAAGCCTCTGTCGTTCCTCTCCCACGGTGCTGATCACCTTTAGCCACCAATCCCTCTGAACGATATGATCCCTATGTTTCACCTGATTCCTTCCTACGAATTTCTTCGCTTTGAATCAAATCCCAAACATCATCATACTTCAACTTCGTACTTCCTGAAGAACTGCTTACTGTAGTTACGGTGGCATTCCAACTTTCTAGTAACAAAGAGAGAAGAATCAAAGCCCTGATCTCATCATCAAATTCAATCTTCACCGAGTTGATTCGTGACTGAGTTGAACTTGTTCAAAAGTTCAGTCACAGACGTGCCTTCTGACATCTTAAGGTTGAATAATCGCCGCATCAGAAGTACTTTGTTGGAGGCAAAATGTTTCTCATACATATTTGAAAGGGCATCCATAAGACCTTTCGTGGTTGTTTCCTTCACTATATTGAATGCGACATTATGAGACAACGTTAATCGAATAACGCCCAATGCCTTTCTATCGAGAAGAGTCCAATCTTCGGCATTCATCGCATCTGGCTTCGTTCATGAAAGAGATTGATGCATTTTCATCTGATATAGATAATCTTCGATCTTTATCTGAATTCCGAGTCCAGATGACTCTAGAAACCGCAATACAATCCTGACCGTTGATTTTAACTAATCATTAGACTCTGGATTGAAAGGAACTCTAGGTTCTGACTATGTGGAAAATACCTCTCCACTTGTGTCCTTCAGTGCTGTTTCAGATACTTAGAGATTTTTTGTTTTTTTATTCTCTCATTCACAAAGACAATTTGATAAACATTAGATATCAATGTTATCAGAACCGGACCGTGTACCGAACCGTCTTCGAGGAGGTCAGAGTTCAACCGGGTTCGACCGCGGTCAAAGCCGGTAAAAGCTGGTCAAGTATTAAAATAATATAAATATTATATATAATATTAAGTAAGACATATTTTACCAATAATATTAATATAAATATTAAAAATAACATTCAAACTCTGAGTAATATACCAAAATGGTGAAATATATAGGATAGAAATAGTAATAAATTTTTATATTTCAAATATACACATTTTTTTAAGGAGAAAATTTAAAAAAAAAATAAAAAAAATTCAAAAACCATGAACCGCGGTTCACGGTTTTGGTGTCAAAACCGCATAAAACCGCGGTTTTGACCGGTTTTATGCGGTTTTGACCGCCGGCCGGTTTTTTCGCCGGACCGAACCGTGGACCACATAGTCGCGATTGAACCGGCGGTTCAACCGCGGTTCGGTCCGATTTTGATAACACTGCTAGATATGCATAAACCTCTCTTTTTTTCGGTTCAACCGCGACTACGTGCCGATTTTGATAACACTGCTAGATATGCATAAACCTCTCTTTTTTTCTTCGAGTGCTGAAACATGCACTCTCCTCTTCTTCCGATCGGCACGGCTAAGTCACCCCTTCCTATTTGTCACAGCTGCTTTCTTTTTAAAAAGGGTATTAGTTAATTATAAATTAAATAAATAAAATGTTTACATTTTTAATGAGAAAATGTTAGAAAATATGAATAAGCGAGCAATGTGCTCCTGTCGAAAGGTTGAATTCCTCGGCGCGAGCTGGAGCATCGAGATGATGACAATTGATAATAAAGAGAGAGAGAGGGAGATAATCGGACGACGCTCGTGTCCACTACGTGTCCCAATCTCCAACCGTCAGTACCAGATATGTTATGGAGAACAGCTAAGAGCGACAGAGAACGGAAAGAGACTTAGAAACAACCCTGGCCCGCTATATACACGTGCCGTTCTCATACAAGCCAACGTCTTCTAAACAACACGTGTCCTTTTCACACAGGCCACCCTCTTCTAACGACACGTGTCTCTTCTCTGACGATCCCTTCTCCACGCTATTCCCACACACCTGTTTTTCTTTCTCTGTTTGGTACTCCTTGGCGTCACCTCCAATGAATTACTCTTCAAAAGACAGAAACACGTGTCAGTGGATCTTCCTCTCTCCGCCACGTGTCTACACGAGGCTCTGTTCAGGGTACTTTCGCCATTTACAGTTTTCAGGCCTCTGAAAAGCGCTCTTTCTTTCTGCCTTAATTTTTCTTTTTCCAATTTTATCCTTCCTTCCTTCTTTCTTTCTTTCTCCTCCTTGTTCCCCTGCTGCTTGCTGCTTTCTGCTTTCTCTGCTCTATGCTTGTGTTCCTCTGTTTTTGTTTTTCGATTTTTCTATAGAGGATTTCTGATTATTTTCGGAATATTTTGTCTGAGGTAATGTTTAATTGTTGAAGAACTGCTTCTGACGAAAAATTCAGAGAAGGCAGCTTTCCCGTTGTTTTTCTTCTTCCTACCAGCTTCATGGCTTCTGTTCCTGTTCTTCAATAAAAAAAATTGTACTTTTTTCTTTTCAGATTTCTGTATCTGGGGTTTTTATGAACTGATTGAGGAATCCTATCTGGGGAAAAATCGGAAAAAGAGGCAATCTTTTGTCCCTTTTTTCGCATTTTCTCCCCCGATTTCATGGCATTTGCTCCTGTTTCCTCACCTTTTCCAGAAATTTTGCCCGAAGTGGGGTGAGTAATATAGGTTCTCATCTGGGTTTCTCTAAATCCATTTGGAGAGGCAATTGCTGAAGGAAATTGAAGTAAGGTTTCAATTTCAATGTCGGAGGCAACGGCAGGGAACTGCAGTCAGAGAGAACAACTGATGCCGAAGATAAATGGGTATCCAAGAGATCTGCTGAGAAGATTCTCGTCTGAAAATGACCGTGGTAACCATGCCGAATCAGTAGTGGATGATTCTGAAGAGATTGAGCTGAATCTGGGACTTTCTTTGGGTGGCCGATTTGGTGTAGACCCGAAAGAGAAGAGGCTTACTAGATCATCGTCAATTGCTGGCCTCGAGTTGCTGCCGAGGGACCCTGATATGACATCGTCCCCAGCTGCGCTGACACTGATTCGGACGTGCTCACTGCCGACAGAGACGGAGGAAGAGTGGCGTAAGCGGAAAGAGATGCAGTCGCTTCGGCGGTTGGAGGCAAAGCGGAAGAGATCAGAGAAGCAGAGAAGTTTCCGCCCAGTTAAAGATCTAGCATCTTTAGGGGGGGAACTGGAGGAAGATAAGCGAGGAGACGGAGAGGGCCTAACATCACTGATGTTTAAGGGAAAGGTTGTTGGCAGTGGCAGCATCAGCTCAGCTTTTCCGGGCAGTGCTCCGGCCAATGGGTTCTCTTCTCTGGTTGTGATGCCCCTTTCTGGCTTTCCTAGTCGGGCTTCCCTGGGGGCTGATGTTGCAAATGCCAAGGGCAGCCTGTTCTCCAATTCAGCACCAATGCAGGGATTCCAGCCGTCGTCCCAAGGATCCCTGGGATCACAGGGGAGTAGCTCATCAGGAGAGAGCCGGTCACGCCAAGGTATCATCTTTTAGTTGCTCTTGTTTTTTGTTTGCTAATCTTAATTGCTTAAAATGGTTAATGGTAGGATTAGGGTTTACGTTACATTTCACTATCTGTTTTAGTACCAATCTCTGCACGTTTATCATCATCATCATCATTTTTATCTTGTAGTTATGGGATTTGGATCTGGGTTTCATAAGAAGAGTTGAGGGAGTATTGAGACATTTAGTAGTTTATGCTTTCATGTGAGAGCTTGCAGTGACTCTGATTTTATTTTATTTTATTTTTAAATTTTGTCTTAAATTCTACTTTTTATGTGTTTTTAATTCCAAATTTTACTTTCATTTCCTTTTAGAACAATAAGAAGTTGGTTTCGTGGAGGTTGGGAGAAAAAAAAAATTAAAATTGAAGACCCATGGGATGAAAATCGGAGTGGATTTTGCTCGATGGTTTGAATGTACTTTTTTGTATGTATAGAAAACCCCTTGTAACCCGTCTTTTAGAGCTATTCATTTTTTCTTGCCTTAGTTTTTGAATTTTTTTCCCTTCATTTTTTGGATCTACCATGATTGGTGAAAACCAGAAATTGGCTTTGTTAGTTCAAGGAGGTTGAAGGGGTTTGTATTTTCTTTATCTCTAAGCAAACCCAAAGTTTATATTTATGCCTTTCCTTTGTATATTAGTTTGCCATTTGGTCTTACATGAGATGCCAACAAAAACACTTCATTTGAATTTCTACAATTCATATATTTACAGATCATAGTCTGCACCAATGGGTCCCTTATCTTAAAGGGAAATTCCAACGTCGTGCCACAATGGAAAAATGTGGTTTGGTGCCCCTTCCTAGTCTCTTCATGTTGGATGGTGGTCGGTGGATCTAATGAGTATGTATGGTGGACTCTGAAATGGAGTGGATGATTTGTCCGAAATATCACAGATAGATTCTAATGATTCCTCCTGAATTTGTTTTTTCCTCTGGTGTCTTTCTACTATTCCTTCTTTACTGCCCCCACCATTTTCCAATCTAGACATTTTCCATGAAAATGATCTGGACCACTGAACCATCAGTTATTAGTGTAATTTGACGTGATTGGTGGATCTCTCTCTCTCTTCTCTCTCTCTCTGGGGTGCGCGCGCACAAAAACAAAAAACATGGTTGACTTAGGACTCAAAGTAATCTACAAATCGCTGGTTGTAGCATTAGTAGAATGTCATCTTTTGGGGAAAAAACAGATGAGTTAATTCGGAGCATGCCTTGCCTCTATTAAATTTGTGATTTGGTGGTTTACTGGTTTTCTTTTTTCTTTTTTAACTCACTACCCATTAGAAGTGAACATTGAATCAATTCATCTATCTTTTTTTTGATCTACATAGTTTTCAGATTTGTCGCTGTCAATACGAAACTCAGGACAACTAGGCCCATCTGAGTTACTTTTCTCCAGTACTTGTGATCACTCCAACTTGATTTCTTACTGTCCAAATCAAACGAACCTCGAGTTTGTAGTGTTGTATATACAGGCTTCATTTTGGTGAACTCAATGTTGATGTGATGAGCTTATTTGGTCCAGACTGTATGATTTCCGCTACCAAGTATTTGATCCTTCCTAGGCTGTATGTCTAATTCATTGACATTGTTCGGTACCAATTTTTCTATCCATCTTGGGGACACTTAATTCCATCTTTGAAGCACAAAAATGTGGACACAGGTCATACATAAGACTTGATGCGTGAACTTCTTAGCCTCAAATGAACTTGGAAAGGGTCATACATGAGAGATGTTCAAGGGACTTAAATGACTAGCTTGGCCTCGTTCATTGAATCACCAAGCCAGTAATGGGTCTGGTGTAATGCAGAAGGCATGGTCTCTCAATGAAATTTCAGTTATTACCTTTCAAATAACTAAACTCACTCCTTTTCAGAAAAAATAAATAAATTCACCACCCTATTGAACTTCACAATGTTGGTCTAACACAGAATCTCATCATAAGGTGTATGTAGAGGTCATCTGGATATTGTTTTCCTCCTCTTTATTTCTTTGCAGCCTGTAAATATTGTTCTGTTTCACAAGCCGAGTATTCTGAGCATTCTCTGGAGAGGGTTAGACGCCCGGTCAACCTTTCTACATAATTGTAATGTAGCCTATTGTGTGTCGAATATTTGTAAGACATTTCCTTTTACTGGATGAACATATGGACATCCTATTCTTGACTCAATTCACCTCCTATGCCCACTTACATTTCTTAGCTTTCTCGACATTGCCGACACACATTCGTGTTGACATTGCAACTCTGTTTTGATCCGTGGTTCATTTGAATTTTTGTTTATCTTTTTATTTTGATGTGAACAACTGCATTAATAGTAAAATACAATAATGTGCAGTAATGAACCAAGTACACTAAAAACCTAGACAATTTAGGTAGTTTTAGGTAAAACTGATGAAAATGTTACTGCAAGATAACAAGATTTTGGCACTATTTGAATATCTTGCAATAATATTGGATCTTATTGTACCCTCTAAGGGAAGGGGGAAATTTTGTGAGGCTTTCAAATCTAACTATTTGAAATATCCAACAATAAGTTGAAATGAATTTATTATTCTTCATCATCAAGTCATTTATCATTTCATCCATTTGGAGTCAGGCTTTCAAGTTCATACACAATCAGCAACATGAAGAACCGAAAATGACCAGACAACAAGATCAAGAAACCTCTATTACAAAAATATTACATTGACTTGGTTTCTCAACGTTCTTTCCTATTGTCTATTACTTGCTTTCTCATATGTTTCTTTATTTTAATAAGTGGCATTTGCATTGGCAGGATCGAGCAATTCTATGGAAGCAAAGAGCCCTGTTAGCATCCAATCATTGCCAGACCGCATAGAGCAGAAGGTGGTAATCACTGCCTCAACTCCTAAACAGGCAGATGAGAAGTCGATGAAGCCGGGCGGCGGTAAGAAGCCTCAAGTGGAGAGTGGGAGTAGGGAGATGGAAAGGAATGTGATGGAAGAAATGCCTTGTGTATCAACAAGGGGAGATGGACCCAATGGGAGGAGGATAGAAGGGTTCCTATACAAGTATAGGAAGGGGGAGGAGGTGAGGATAGTGTGTGTTTGCCATGGAAGCTTTCTATCTCCTGCTGAGTTTGTGAAACATGCTGGGGGTGGTGATGTTACACACCCACTTAGGCACATAGTTGTCAACCCAACTCCCTCTTCTTTTTTATAATGTTAAGACTGCCACAACCCTAGTCACCCTTTCCTTAGAAAAAGAGAGAACCCCAAGAAAAGGAAAGGCAGTGGTCCCTTTTCTCTCTTTCTTTTTCTTATATTGATGAAATAGAAGCTTTTATTTTGCTAGGTGTAGGGATTTTTTTTTTTTTTTTTATATATATTTTTTTATGCTTGTCTAATTGAGTGCATGATTCATCCTTTCCCCCTTAGAGAAGGTGGGAAAAAAAAAAGGAGAATCCTTATAAATTACATGTACCCTCCCTCTCTCTCTGTGAAATTTGGATGATTTGTTCTTCACTGCCCAACTTTTAATTCTAAACAATGGTTAGGTTCACAAGAGCATGCAAGACCTGTTCATGTTTCTAGACATACTATTAATGATTAACCCATGTGCCATGGTTGCCAATTTGGGTGCAATTCTCTTTTATAGGGACAATAGGCCACTATGGGGCACATGTGACATAATTTTTCGTATAGCACGTATACATGGTCTGATTTGATTTGTCATCCATTTCAAAGTCAAAATTTTACTCAGTTTAATATTAGAGTAGCCCAAGTGGTCGAATAAGTGAGTTTAATAAGTGGGTTCTGTGGTTATAATTAAACTAATTTAATTATTCAATCGGAATAGAAGATGAGAAGTTTAAAGGTAAAAAGATCGGCCCAATAGGTTGCGCCTACAATGTATAAATCCGTCGTCGCACTAGTTTATGACATGGGATTTATTTCTTTCTTTTTTGAATTTCAGACGTTTGGTAGGCACGGATTCTTTTTTAATATTTTGTCAACTAGAGGTGACCTAAAACAGTCAATTTTTTTTTTTTATAAAGTGGATGTTAAGGATTTAAATCTCGGTATAGATATTCGGATATTGGGTGATACTTCGGATCTAATATTTCGGTTGATAAATTTTTCTCTTATTTTTTTAATTAAAATTATTTTTATCGATCGATATTAGTGATATATATTGAATATCGAATATTTTAAATTTCAGTCGATACGATATCTATCGGTCAAGATATTAAAGTTTTAAAAATTGAGATACATGAATAAACTTAGTCGATCGGTTGATCCAAATTTCTGTCTTTTTTTTTATTCAAACTTCATTTCTTTGGTTTTTACCTCTAAAAGTGCTCTATTTTCGTTTTATTTTCAAGGATTTAAACTGTTGAAGCTTATTCCTTGCTGAGTCTACAATTAGTGTAAGTTTTTTTTTTTGGATTAATAAAAGAAGTCTTTATATTTCAAGATAATATTTTTTTAAATTCATATTTCATGCACTTGTAAGATTGTAATTATATTTTTTAAACTGAATTTTTATGCAAGTTTTTGTTTGGGGTGGTTTATATGGTGTTTTAGAAGTTAATTCTAAATATTTAATTTTATGTATTTGTAATTTTTTAAAAATTTTAACCAAATTTTAAATGTAAGGAAAAATAAGGTAGAAATTTTATGAAATAACTTTTTTTTGTTTGGGAATCGTTTATGTGGTGTTGTAGAAGTTAATGTATTGTTTAAAAATTATATTTTGTGTCTTTATAATTTATAATTTTTAATGTATTGTTTAAAAATTATATTTCATGCCTTTATAATTTATCACCTACACTTCAGTTTAGGTCAGTATTTCCTCCAGTCAATAATATCAACAAGTTGTCATTCTGGCAAAGAACTACTATAAATAATTGATGGCAACAAATAAAGTGATGAGAAATGGCAACTAATCAGCAGGGAAGTTGCCATGTGTCAGCATATTGAGAGAAGGTTCAAAAGCTTTTAAACGTGCTGAGCTATACTCAAAGATCAAGACTGGGTCAATCATTGGGTTGGATCGGGCACGAGATTAATGGTTAATTAGGTGGGTTAGCTCAAATTTTTAATATTTTTATCAGGACAAATTAATGATTGAGTCAAGCATGTGACTCAACTTGTCAATCATGCAACCTCATTCGACAAACTCTCTATAATATAGTACTTTATAAAGTTATAATCTATCTAAAATATTGAAAAGAATCTTTTTCCTAAAAGAACTAGAATGGTTGAACCGCAGGGGTTGCATTAAGTTGAATTAAGTTTTTTATGAGGTACAGAATACACCCACGATTCTAAGCTTCATGTTTTCTTCCTCTCAAGATACATGGCGAGGCATCCCAATGGGATGACAATTTCTCATTTCGAATCTGTAAAATCATAATTGGATTGAATGGGATCATAAAAAACCTGATTGAACCACGGGGTTGAAGTAAGATTTTACGGATTTTAAACTCAGTCGGGTTTTAAATCGACCCAACCCATTAAGTATCCAGTTATGGTTGAACCGCAGGTCAACCTGTGGGCCGGGCCGGGTTTAACAACATTGGTTTCATCTGACAACCAGAGAATCGGTGATACAGATACTAAGTTGACAAAGATAGTCTGACTATGACCATAAAAATCAAAGGTTCAACGTCACTACTTTTAGGAATAATTAATTCTTGAGTTTTGATTCATGCATAAATACTTTTTCTCAAAGGGCATCAAATGATGTAAAATGGGAGTTTAATGCCCAAATTTGATCAGATCAGACGACGACCGCCGGGATATGGTATGAGGGACATAAACTTGCATCCGTACCAGATTCAAGAACCACATTGTTAAATACCCTGATGCAACCAGTTGTTGATCATTCGTCGATGAACACCGCACCTTTGATAGATCAGGGCCTCAGATGGCAATCCTCACAAACTAGGATTTTCCATATCGGACAGGGCGGCAATGTAAACCTTTCAGTTGTATGGTGACATACACATCATGAAACGGCGTCAACTTAAGATTTTTTTAAAAAAAATGGTACCCATACAATCAACAATAATATGAATTCCAAAAACATTATCACAAATATAAGCTATACAGGTATCCAATACTGGTTCCAGAAATAAATATAGGCTTTTGGTAATGTCCATGCAAATTGCACATTGCCAATCCATGATCAGTCAAGAGAACTGCAACAAGCAATCCATATATTTCCTTCACTGCTCAAAACAATCCAGTTTCATTGTTTGGCCTTGCCTAAAAGGCAGCAAAATGGATTTCAAGACAGCCATTCGCATCCCAATTGTAACATCTAAGATAAATCGCAACATTATAAACTTTACACGGGTTATGCACACAGGGAGATTTTGGATTTGACACTTTGTTTAAGGTTAACTGGCATTTTTCTTATCAAAATCCCGGTTTATTTACCACTTCTGTGCAATCTCCACCAAGGCTCCAGAACGCAGGCCTAAAATCTCCACTGATACACAGCATCTCAGGTATGAACCTCAAGAATGAAAAGAAATCCAAAATTACACGTGATTGTTCTAACTTCCAACTTTTTTTCCACGGCCAAAAATGATTTTTTATGCATAATACAAAATAAATACCTCAAAGTCAGATTTAGAGGGAGTCAGACAAAATTTCTTAGTGCAGTGTAGTCTCAGACAGAAACTGTGTTCTGATTCGTCCCACCAGAACGGCCAACTCTGCCATTCATGCTTTGGTTCACCCACCGATAACCCTCACTGCCACGGCCAGATGTGCCCCGCCCACGACCAGAGAAGTCACCTCTTGACCCAAAATCACCTCTTCCATAGCCCCGTCCACCAAAATTTCCACGGCCTCTAAAATTGTCGTTTCGGAAACTGCCCCTTCCAGGAGGAAACCTTCCTCTCCCACTACCATTTGCTGTATAAAGTAGTAAGCGCTGTCAGTTTGAAAATGTAATCAAATGCAATCAAAAGCAATCACCAGACCCATCAGTGAAACCCTCTTTTTCACTCCACAAATATCTTCTTTCATATCAGTACCTGAACCCAAAAAAGACTAACCAAGAACGTTCGAAATACACCAGATATAAATATATGCAAGAAAAATCTAGTAAGAATGTTAAAACAAGGCCCTAACTTGCCTCGAAATGATGTAGTTCTCTTCTCCTCAATAAAAGCTTGACAGCCTCCAATTGTAACAGTTGAAGCCTGAAAATAAAAATAGCAGCAGCCAAAGCTCAAAATTCTTGTTCTCTTTGGAAAAGAAAACTTCTATAGGTACTCGAGAATATATGTAGATTTTGGCAAAATAAAGAGAGAAAGAAAGCAACAGACCCCCAGTGACCCCATCCCACATCCGCACATTCTGAAGTAGGTATTCATTTCCAAGAAAACACATAATATAGGTCAAACACAATATTCTAAGCTCCCTAACAGGAAGTATGGGACCACAAATACACTGAAAGCAATTTCTATAGCATCCCAGCAAAGTCTAGGAGCCTCATATGCAAACTACCAGAATGTACACGCAGACGCTACATCACACATACGAACACTCACAGGGAAGAAAAGCATTCATTTCAAAAAAAAAAATTCGGAAAAGACTTTCTTCAACTCTTTAAAAATTCAGTCCTAGTAGTCCCAGATTAACATTTTTTTGCCACCAATGGGAATTAAATAATAAAATAAGATAAAAATAAAAAGTCAGAAAAGCTATAGTCAGCATGTTACTAATAAGAAATTACAGCATCTGAAGTTTGGAAACTTAGCCTGAACTTTAACGTGTCCTATGCAGTAATCAATGACACTAGAAAGTAGAACCTTCTCTATAAAGTGCAAACACAGTAAGATGTGAAGTAAACAAAAGCAAAATGAACCATTGACAAGTTGGGTTGGCAAGACGATGGCTGTGATACTGAGAAACATATGATGTGAGAATCATTTGCAATATATACTTCATGCATGTATTTGACATTTGATGGTAAGTCATACATAGTAATTTTGTCCAGCCAGAGGCAATGGAAAAACTGATAAAAATCTCAAGTACAGTATGATGTTAAGTTCCACAATATCATTAGCAGAAACTGGACAGTACCAAAGGAAGAGATGTTCTATAGGTCCTCAAATGCGGGTTCATTCCCTCTAGGAGGAATCAGAATAGGTAAACAAGTTCTTATTAGACCATCCATCCATCCATATTGTTGACTCCCATTAGACAAAGAACCACCAATGACTTCCTCTTGAATCCTACATCTGTTGTTGCTCAGAAAAATGAAGCTCAGCCCAGGTGGGGGACATGCATAAAACAATAATAAGCAACTGAAATCAGGTCTAGATGCCACCAGAAGTAAAGGAAAAGTCACTTCTTCAGAACTTCAGCTTCTAATCACTCCACAAGAAAAACTTATCAAACTAACAGTGAGTGCTGTCACAACAATAAAACTAGCACATCTTCAAATCCAGTCAATCATCTCAAACAACATTAAAACCTGCATAGATTCTCTCAGAACACCTCAAACTTGACTTTAATGAGTTCAACCGGCTGAACATTCATCTAAACAGAGAGGAATATTCCAAAGATCTGTTCACTCATCAATTGGATCAGAAGTCCTTTGAACTTCAATTTCATTAGGAAGAGCTAAAATGACCTCAAGAGATGATCTTCCACTGAGCAATCTGATGCAGGACCCCAGTATGGACTGTAGTCAGATAAAATTCCATATTCTAAATGAAAATCATCAGACATAACCCCCGCGCCCCTTTTTTTCTTCCTCCGTTAGTTGATCATGAAACTCAGATATTAACAGTAAAAACTTCCCAACCATTTTCTGATCTCTAACTTTTATAATTGATCCTTAAACTTATGACATCAGTAGGGCCTGTCAACAGGCTTGGATCCAGCCATTCCAACCATGTCCAAATCCAGATCCATTAAGGATCGAGATCCACCCTGCCCATTCAAATTTAAATCCATTTGCAACCGGATCTGGCTTGACCGTTTGATTATTTGACAGTCCACGAGCTGTTAAGGATCCATAAAGGAAGAGCTACAGGGGCATGAAAAGAAAAAATGGTTAGGGGATTCAAACTCAAGTTTTTCCATTACCCAGGACTTATGAGGTTTCTCCAAACTACCGCACCATAATACAATTTGTCATGCAGTTTGGCATCTAACATCAGTTTGGCATCTTTTAATGTTAGACCAAGATTTTGGCACGTTTCCCAACACATCATCTGATCTTGACAGCAGAATGAAAAGAAAAGAAAAACTAAATTGACACTTCATATATTATCATGTTCTCCATTATCAATGTATTAGATCAATTAAGACATGTTTTAAACCCATAAATACTTCTTTTGAACAATCACAAAAAAGGGATAAAAATATTAATAACAAGAGAGAACACTTGGTATAAGAGACTCGTACAACAAGAAAAAGATCACTCAAAGGCCCCAAACAAATAACATGCATCCCAATAAAAATACAATTACTTCAAGGCGCCAAAAAATTAGGATTAAGAAATAATTAAAGTGAGATTAGAATTTGGAAGGCTTATAAAAAAACATAACTTGATTAATCTACACAAGGTGATTTTTGTTGGGTCCCAAATTCAAATATAAGAGACTCGAATGAGATTGATATCTTATCAATAAATGTTGCAAAGATTTAGGGATTAAAATAAAAAATTAAATTGATCAAAACTTGGAAGGCTTAAAAACAGGCTTGATTGATCTAATTAAGGTAATTCTAGTCACCCAATATTTAACCATAGATTTTTTATATCAAGACAAATAGTTTATGGGCCCCACATGAAGGCCACTAAATTTTGGATAATTTTTTTTTTTAAAGAGAACAAAGTTATTTTTTTAAGTATGTCTTGATTGATAAGGTCAAAGTGATTTTTGTTAGGTCCCATATTCAAGCATAGACCTTTTTCACCAAGGTTATTTTGTGGGCCCATCCTGTTTGTTAGTGCCGGCCCTAAGATGCCCTAAAATCTCAGGGGCCTTAAGTGCAGTGCAGGCCCTGAGATTGTAAGTAAAGTCATTGGTCGCATTGATGGGGGCCTTTGGCAACGGCCTACTCCGCCTATAGCCAGGGCTGGCCCTGCTATTTGTAGATGCTACAAGAGTTCAAAAACAATCATATTTGAACTGATCAAAATAAGGAGGTTTAGAAAACATGATTTGATTGACTCAGTCAAAGTAACTATTGGTAGATCCTACTTAAGGAGTTTTAGGACCTCTCTTTTTTGGATCTCTTTAAACCCCAGAAGGAGTGTATTGGGTTGATGTAGCCTCTTATTATGGTGTTTTCCCTTTTTGGGTGGAATTGTATCATTATTTGGTGTTTTGTAGATGGATGCCCTTTGATCTTGTGACTCTAGTATCCCTCTCTTTTGGTGCATCTGTTGTGCCCTTTTTCTTCTAATGAAGGTTACCACTTCAAAGGGGAAAAAACTTTTGTTGGGTCTCATATTTAAATATAGAAATTTCTAGTAAAGATGTTTTCTATGGGTCCACATGCTTTTAAAAAGGTAAAGAGTATAGTAATATATACACAAATGTAAAGAGGGATAAAACTGCCCCATATGCACCTTGCAGTATGCAAAATTATGAGGTAGTTCTTCCAAGGATTAATCATGCAAGAACTTCATCCCCCTACACATAATCGCAGCCAAATGAAAACAAACTTGAAAGCAACTTTTGGCCTTTCATTGTTCTAACTGCTCCCTTACAAAATGTGAAGGTAAGTACCTTTTGAATACTATAGTAATAAAGACCCAAACTACAATCAAGAAAAACCATTTTCCAACTAATGAAAGCATATGCCAAATTGGCCACAAGGTGATGCCAAAGCATGATTGGAAAAAATAACAGGGCAAGAGCAAAGGAACATGTCGACTACAACTTGTAGCTTTCTTGTATTGGCTCTCAGCACAATATTTCCTTTTTTCTACGTGAGTACTTCAAACAAGTTGTGTTCAGTTCACAGGAAGTATCAATCAAAAATGGGAAAACTCGATACCTTAATTGCATTGTGCATGGAACTTGATGACTCAAATTCAACAAATCCAAAACAGACCCCTTGCATCTGCACAGATAAGATAAAAGAATAAATGACTAACCAGAAAAGGAATATTAAAGGCTCATTCAATCAGGAAAAATCACATTTGCTTGTTTGACTAGAAGTGGCACAGATGGAATCCATATTAACATATATGGGAAATATTTGAGAATTTCATAAGCCATAAAATTTCCAAACTTCTAGGGAAGTGGTGAAGCATTTAAGGTGGATGGCAGAGAAGCAAGAAGATTCAGAATGGTTGCAGTGTACAAAAGGTTGGGCAATAACCCACATCCCGCCCCAAAAAATATAAGGTAAGCGGTGGAAAGGAAAAGTGGACTGCTTCAATTGGTACTGCAGAGTGAACTGACAGCAAGATTGTAAGAGATGACAAAGGGATAACCTATTGTTGGGGGGGGGGGGGGGGGGGGGGGGGTGTTGTGGTGTTGTGGGTGTGTGTGTTGGGGGGAGGGCAGGAAAATGAAAAGAAAAAGAGGATAAAGGGATCCGGCCTCCATGATAATATCACGTGAGAAAATGCTCAAGGAAAAGTCCAGGCAATAAAGGGAAACACTACTACTGAGCCCTACTTAACAACTTCATAACTGAAAGAAATTCTACAAATGCAACAGGATGGACAAAAAAACTCTGAATAATGAAATTTATGGTCAGAATTTGACAAGATATTGATATTGGATATGGATCACTGACATCCTTAAACCACATTAATATCTTCTTTTTTTTTGAGAAATTCTTTTAGAGAGAGATGCTTTACAATTTACCCACACTAATCAAGTTGCAAATGAAGCAGTGGATGCAATAAGAAAACAAGGTTGACAACAGCATTGCCAGTGGGAAAATCAGCCCACCAAGATTGGGTAGGACCATTTTTTCTTCTATATTACTTCTTTTTACTTTCATATTATTTAACTCCCTTCTTAATAAATCTCATCACTGTTCATTGGTAATTTGCAAATGGCAGGGGAAAAGTCCTTAAGTAGGATCATCTAAAACGACAGATTCTTTCTCTCCTACGAATAGTAGGGCCCATCATATGCAAAGTTTTGATTACCAAAACGATAGGACCACAAATCGCTCAACAAAATGGTAGGTATTTCTTCTTTAAAAATTTGCAAATATGGGAATCTGCTGTGCCACGTTTTATAAAAGACATACCCTATTACTTCTGACTTGGATGCCACCAGGTTTAATAGACCCAAATTTCTTGAACTCTTCCTCAAGTTGTGAAACAGTTGCATTCATAGGCAAGCCCCGAATATAAATCGAGCGACTCTCAGCTGCAAGGAACAATAGGCTGATCTAAGGAAAATGTATCACACAGAAGCTTCAACACTTGAAGGTAACATATAGAATTCAGAGAAAACATTGTTAAAATATGACAAAGATGAGATTTAAACCTTCATCATGTTTATTGGCACTCTCTTGGTGACTGATGCTTCCAGTAGCCGGAGTCTCAACTTCTGGAGCAGGAGACAAGACTGACTGCCCCTCAGCTTTTGCAGATGCTGCCCTGATGGTAGTAAGAGGTACGTAGACTGCATTAGGTGCTGCACTTGTCTTCATTACTTTCACCTGTTCCCCAGAATTCGTTTCAGAAAAAAATATGCAAGAAACTTGTAATCGGGCTTTCTCATTTTATTCAGTACTTTAGGAGCTGAATGCCCAAGTTGGCTCAAGAATCCAAAGATCAAGTCAGACTCAAAAGCCTCATACTAAACCACAACACACCAAAAAAATTGGGATTTTAATTACCACTTGAGAATAAACAAATTACAATGATAAAGAAATTGTGAAAACTTCACATTAGGGATCATGGATTGGCCACATTTGATGGAGTTATTAGGGATCACCTAGGGCTGAGTCGGGCTTCATTTGCTGGCCCTCTCGCCAAGTGCTCAGCTATTGTAGCGGAGCTGCATGCCCTTTGGAGAGGGGTTCTCAAGATAGAAGAGTTGGGAGCTGTTGGGGCTACTCTTGAAGGGGATTCCAAGGTGATTCTGTGCTGGGCATCGGGCTTGAGTTGTCCATAGAGTCTTTTGAATATAGTTGATAGATTCGCCACGCCATCTCTTCGAATCGTTTTAGGATCTTGTGGGTTCCTAGAGCAGTGAATTCTGCAGCTGAAAAATGGCTAGACAGGGTCTTGTTATGTCTTCTGATGTTGTAATTAGATCTATGTAATCCTCTTGAGGTGGGTGGTGTGGGGGGGTGTGTGTGTGTGGGTGTGGGGGGGTTGCAAGCGTGTCTAGCCCGATTTTGTGGATATCTTTTTGTAAAGTTTCCTTCATTATATATATTTTTTTTATATAAAATAGTTACCTTTCAAAAAAAAATTTATACAAAAACCAGACAGAAAACAGCAAGTAACAAATCAGCTACAAGCAGAAGCTGACTCCTCGCATGACCAAGGCATCAGTATCAAAGTTCACATTGAAGTAGGGTTGGGAATTTTTTACCCAACCTGTTAATTCAACCCGATCAGACCCAGAAAGTCTGGGTTTGGGTCATAGTTTTGCAGAAAAATCAAAGTTGATCCGATATAAATTTAAATCCAGGTCAGGTTAGGTTGAGGCCCCTGGATATGTCAATCAGTTACTCACAGCCACTCCCACACCCTTTTTCCTATACAGTATTGAGTTATTTATTCCTAACCTATCCTCCTACACTGCAAGCCCTAATAAAGGGGTAAAAATTCACCCTTTTTTTCAGGTTCTCCTTCCTAAAATCGTGCTCTCTACCCAACTCTCCTCTTGATCTGCCTCTTGCTCCTCTCTTCCTAATCACTTCATTCATCTCTCTCTCCTCTCTTCAAGATGACGTCACCCATCTCTCTCCTTTCTCTTCTTCTTCTCTTTCTTTTGAGAAGGATCTCTCTCTTGCCACCCATCTCTCCTCTTGACCTGCCTCTCCCTCCTCTCTTCCTTATCACTTCATTCATCTCTCTCTCCTCTCTTCACAATGACTTCACCCAACTCTCCCCTTTCTCTTCTTCTTCTTCTTCTCCTTCTTTTGAGAAGGATCTCTCTCTCATCTCTCTCTTGCCACCCATCTCTCCCTCATCTGGAATCTTGCATAATAAAGCAATTAATTGGACAGATGATAATGTGAGGGGGAAACAAGTGAAAACTACAAAATTGCCTCCAACAGTTTATACTATGTTTTTGTGTTCACCTTTTCCCCTTCCTCAATCTCAAATTCACCAAACATAATGAGATTCACATTTCTTTGGTATTGTTTTGTTTTGATTTTTTTTTTGTTCTTTATTTTTTAAATGGAAATTTTCATTTTATTTTATGAAGGAAAATTCTTTTCTGTTTTAAAAGGAATCCAGGTCACATAGGGTTGGGTAGGGCTAGAGATGCTTTTAAAAAATCTGGGTCAAGCCAGGTGAAGTAAAAAGTTTGTTGATATCTGTAGCCAACCTGACCCGTTGCCACTCTTATTCTGAAGTCGATGCAAGGATGTAAAGCCTGAAGAGGTCAAAAATAATCTAACATGTTCATTTCACCCAGTCAATGTTCAATGAGAACCACCATCTTTAAAACCGGCTTCAAGAGCATTGCATTAGACTAAAATTACAGCATGCAACTATTTGTTAAACAATTTTTAGGTAAGCATCTTTATTGGTTTTATAATCAAGATGAACTAGTGCTGTCCACTGAACATAGAGAAGACAGATGGCATGTGACAGAATTGAGAGTACCACTTCAATAAATGGATAATTGAGGGAGAAAAACTGAGTCCCTCCTTCACAAACTCATCTAGTCAAGCACAAATTTGGTGGTAGCAGGTTAACTGGCCCATGTTTTTTAAATCAACTTATTGTGTCCCGTGATGTTTTATCGTGTGTCGGCAACAGCCTGCTAACATAACTGCACTTGAACCAAAATTTAATTGGATCAACTTAGACAAGTTACAGAAGTCCACAAGATTAAGTTTTGACTTTCTTTTACACTTACAATTGACGCATAAGACTTCTTAGGAATGCCATCTTGAACTGAAGTAGTAGACTCAACTTGTTGCAGTTCATTCTGACTTGAATGAGCAGCAGTTTCCACAACCTGTTCCTCATCAACAACTGAACCTGCCTCATTGTCTGATGGATCACAAACTTCAGCACCATTGTTAAGGTATTCTTCCGATACTGAAGCTGGAGGATTTGCAGTATGCTGATCCATATCTGGAGCATGCTCCAATTCTTAAAATATAAGAATAAAAAAAGTGAGAGAGAGAGAGAGAGAGCATAGAATAAACATTAGGCAGTTCCAAAGTAGTTTTCACAATATAGAAAAGTAAATGTGAAATATTCCTCAATGCAACAGCTTTGAACAATATGGAGCCAAAGAGAAGAAGTGGACAAATAAAAGCCCAATCAACCATTTCAACCCTTTGTTGAGTTGGAAGTCCCTCGTCACAAGAGCCTGTACTAAAATTATATCAATTGACCAATTCTAACATACGATTAATCACTTATAAATGATGGTAATTATGACAGGAGAAGTCCATTCATAAATTTAAACTATATATCCTATGGTCTCCACAATGAACTGGTTGTGGTTCAATCATGCTGTATATCTGTTTTCTAGAGATGAAATGGACTGCCATTACTCAAAAGGCCACCAAAAATGGATGGCTAGGGTCCTCTGATCATGTGATTATCACACAATGGCCAATGAAAAGTTAACTAGACTAAATGAACAGATCACAAAGACTATTGCCAATGTGTCCAAATACAATGCACTGCAGCCTGATGCAAAAAACAATGCAAATTTTCCATTGAATAGTTAAAATACCTGCATCCAGGGTTGGAGGAGTTCTACAAGTGGTCTCGCTGGCACTATTGGCTAACATGGTCCGGTTCTCCACTGAATCACTTTCATCCATATACCTAAAAACATCATTTAAAACGAAGTAACCCTTGTCTTGTGGTGCAAGGAAGAACGTTTGTGAAAATGGTCTTCTCACATTGTCCATCCCTGTCAGGCACCCAGTCACTAGAACAATGACCCCACCCTTGTGCGATTCTTGTGCATCTGCTGTCTTTATCTCTGCCTTAAAGTTCTTGTAGTCCAGGGAAAGGATCTTGTCATTGATGGCCTGCTCCATAATAAATAAGTTGTTAAGTCTTCATCCTTATTTGTTTCTTTAAATGTTAACATCTCTCTTAGTAAGGTATTCACTATTAATAAAGAAAATAAATAGGCTAAGTAGCTCAAATTTCAAAAAATGGCTACAAAATTGCTGTTCTTCTTTGAGAATTATTATAAAACTGCAATAAATTCAATCATCTTTACTTGGTCAAGGATGCCCCTAACTAAAAATGCAAGCATTGTTCTACCTCAGAAGATAAAGTATTCCTTAACCCAATCACCTCCCGGTTATAAGGATGTCCTTTCCATCTAATGACTAATGCATTAATTGAACTCTCTTCATTCATCTTTTTAATAGATGGTAATTAGGAACTAAAAGTCTTGAATTAAAATAGCAAGCCCACAAAAAGATAACAACTAGGAAACCATTTAAATGACGTTGATTGTTGAAATATCCCAAAAATTACAATGTAACATCCAAGTGTTATAGATTGCCCATTGTTTGAGGAAGTTTATAGATTTCCAAGTTATAGCTTTATTGTATGTATTTTCATACTAAATCTTTTTATAAAAAAGATTACTAAATGTGCAAATTTGCACGTCCATCCACATTCCAGCCAAAAGAAGATCCAAATAAGCTATACATACACTACTTGCATACAGTCCTGGCTGTTTATCAACAAGGCCCTATGAGTGTACGGTGAATGTGGACCAATGATCAACTTTTGCAAGCAGAGAAGTGGGAGTGGTCTAATGACAAACAGACATCAGTCACTCAAAATCACTGCAGTTAGTTTTAAGTTGGAAAATCGAACCATATTTGGTGATGGCAAGTAGCTTATGATGCCAAGTGATGAGGTTTTAAGGTGTACATGTGCTGAACCATTTAAACAGCATGAAATCTCTCTATTGTAAAGTAGAGGCAATTCAGATTCATGTTTTAAAATTTTACAGGGAACAAGGCTATATTTCAGAGTAGAGTCGAGTTAATGTGCGAGTTTTAGATGTTAATGAATCTCCAGAGTTTAAGGAGAATGCTTTCATATTCCTTCTCTTGCTTTATGGCATTATGCAAGTAATGACATTAGTCTAGTTCTAGTTTCTATCCATTTTAATATGGGGCTTTATACGACATACGAAGATGGAGCAAATGGAAAGATCATAGACAAAGATATCATGGATCTAAGTTCTAGAGAAGTAAATGGATATTCGAAAATCCAAAACTCAGACCCAAAATGAACAGGTTTGGATGCAAATTTTAGATTCATTCAAGATTTTTTAATCCAAATCTGAATCTAGCATCTATTTATTTTCATATGCAAGTTTGGACCTAATGATATCTGAGTCTAATAACCCACTAAACCAAAGGGCAAGTAATATAAACAATATATTATTCTTAATATGTAGGGTGTTTTTGGGTAGGCTAGCAATATATTATTCTTAATAAATATGTAGCGCGTCGTGGGTGGGTGCATTGGGTGTAACCATCATATGCAGAATTAAAAAATAGCATCACATGCAAGATAAAGTTGGATTAGACCATTGGAACTGTAGTTTTATGATTCTTCCCTATTTTGGAATCCTTTTTTTTTTAATTTACGTGTGGGAAACCGCAGGAAACCCAGCGTAAAACCCCCACGGGTGATGCCCATTGCCCTTAGGGTACACTAGGTTAGGCCATGACACCAAGTTAGGTCTAACTTTGGTGCTTCCTTTTGCACTTTCTTTTTTGTAAGAGTCTTAAGTAAGTTTTGAGATCATCTTTGGAGAGTTTTTTCTTCTGATTTTCACAAATCAAATGCTTTATGGAATATGGGATCTTTTTGGTATGGGAACTTTACTACTTGATTGTTCTAGTTTTACTTTTGTCAAAGAGAACATCGTGATCTTTAGTTTTGGAAATCTTCGAATTGAACCCAAGTCTAAGTGGAGACAAGTTTGGATTATGCATCTAAGAATCCGACATGATCTGAATCTGAATCCAAATTCCACAGTATAAAGTATTCCACAGTATAAAGTAGATGAAGATTTTGCCTAAATCTGATTCAAAGCTGATCCATTTACACTTTACAATACTTATGTCCAACTGCTAAGGTGGTGTCTGGGTGTAGACAAGCAAAGAGTGTCTAGTTGGGGTGGTTAAAACTCCAGCATTGCAGAAATTTCCCTGAAAAACTTCAGTTTTGTTTCATATTCAATAAAACCTACATATGATTTTCAGGATTATCATGAAACGAGCATATCTACTTCTGCTAAATCTACCCAAGAAGATAATGCCAAGCACATTAAGGTGTTTGCTCTTGTAGGAAATCTTAATATATCTAACATGATCGTTGTATACAAAATTTTCAAAAAGAAATATGGATTTTGAAAATATAATCCACAAATTGAGTATATTCAAATTGAATATGAAAAGGGAAACTATTGCGTACATTTAAAAGCATTACATCGATGTGTACTTTTGGTGATTGAATTTCAAAAGGAGCTATCTTGTTGGCTCTCTACGTTGAAAAATGCCTAAAAAAGCTGAAAGATGTTGCAAGCCATGGCGTATGAGAGAAACCCTCATATGAAAAGGGCACAATGGTTGCTTCAAAGAACCAAGTCAACAGCAAAATGGGCAATGGTGATTTCAACATATGCTAGTGGCCAAATCCTCCTGTGAAGTCCACTGACTTATTCCACTTCCTAGACGGCTCACTCACTTCATTTGATTTCTCTGGCAAGGCCCATTGACATACTCCACTTGATGGAGATGATGATAAGACAGAAATGGCTTGGAGGGGGGAGGAGATTGGCACGGAGGAGTAAGGGAGGAGAGGAGAGGGGACGGGGAGGGGAGATGAGATTTGTAGGTTTACAATATTTCACAATTATCAAGTTACAGGTTCCATAGATTTCAAAAATGATGTCTTGAATGTAGGAGTCCTTAGTGAGGGACCTTTTTGGCTTAATCAACTAGTAAAGAACCCATTTGTAATTAATCCATGTAAAGATCCCATTTGTAATTAATTCATAAACTTGAATGAATCTTGTTGGTCCATCATATTTGTTCTACGAGTTAGAGAAAGTCATAGCGTTCTTGGAATGTTGAAATATCAATTCATCCTTCAAGTTGTCCAAAAATGAGACTTTAGGAATGTAATAGAACCTCCATGCTTACCTAATCACAATATCAAACTCCAAGCTTGTCCAAATACCATGTTCTTATTAGCCCAAGGCTATTTTCTCAAAGCCATTGAACTTTCCTTTTTGGTTCTTCCTTCAATAAATTATCATCCTTTGAAAGATTCCTACTTGGGCCACTCCTTTAAAGAGTTTCAAGGCATTTTTTTTTTTTTGAAAGATAACTTTATTAAAAAATAGAAAAGAGAAAAAGTACAAAAAACTGGCAAGAAGCAGCTCCCCGATACATTAAAATAAGAACCGTCCCAATATGTAAAATATGATATTGATAGCCATGGGCAATCTCAATAACACCAAGCTCAATACAAAACCGTCATGATCCACCATCCTGTACACCCGAGGTCCCCGCCAATACTAGAGAATGATCATAGTTAACTGAAGTGTGAAAATTCCGAAGCTCCCTCTCCCGTTTTCTATTTCTTCGCAACTGCAGTTCCTCCTCCTTTCCCCGTTGCTCAGCCTCCCAGAAGTCCGTCAGAAATTTCTTCAAATTATCTAAGCGTCTCAGTGAGGAAATGCCAAGAATAGCCCCCACGTGGAAAATCACCGCTTCCAGGAGTTGCAATCTCTAGGGAAGAGCTTCGTTGAACTTGTTGGGACTGAGAATGAGTCACAAGTTGTCGATGCAAGGACTTAACAGCAGGACCAGTAGAAGAGAACAAAACAAGCCCACGATAACCTGGAGACAAACCCAGTGCCAATGGGCTTAAGTTTGAGCCCGAATGATGTATGGAACCCGTCGCACACTGGGCCTTGAAAGGAGCCTGGACTTTGGACACAGGTTGGGCCTTACCCGGATCCACTATAACCTCAAAAGATTTAGCAATGCAATCGGTTTGCCCTAAAGCTCCTTTTCTTGCTGCCTCTTTCTCCAGAGAGCTACGGATGTCGGTAACTGCTCTAACTTCCGAAGGAGAGCCACTCACCACTTCCGTCAAAGGCATCCCCTTAGACTGCCGGAAAGAAAGATATTGAAGAGGTAAAACCTGCTGAAGCTCCTTCCTGACTGAAGAGGAAGGGCCGGAGTCGCCAGAAACACCCCCAACCAGACAATCCTTCACCCCGAAAACAAGTAAAATGACAACATGCTTCCACTGAAACATCCTAAAGCACTAACTCCTCCATAGACATCAACGTCTTTGATTCTACCGTCGTCCACAACTGGAAACGAGCGTCCCCCACATCTAGCCATAGAGTTGGAGGGACAACAGTTGCACATGGCCGAATGCTTTTAAACTGGAGAAACTCCACCACCTCCATTTGTATACAGCGTTCATCCACATCTTCTACAACTCCTATCAGTTCTCCCAATTGACACATCACCTCCTTCCTCCATACATGCAGAGGAACACCAAAAACCCTAACCCAATCCACCACGAAGCCAGGACCCAGAAACTCAATCCATTTATCAATCCACGTCAGTGGACCATCAGCGAAAAGCGAGTCATCGAAACTGAAGCGTCATTTGTCTTCTTCAATCGCGAGAACAATCTAGAAAAGAATAGAAAACAACTGACGAACCATAAACTCAAATCGAAGCCCCACACCACCAAAATCCAGTCTTTTATCTCCTGTGAAGACAAATTCGAACAGCGAGCCACCCCAACCCAGGTACGAGATAAGTTTTCTTTATTAACCTCTACAAAAGCCTCATTGACCTACAGTAGATTCTCACTGGGATGAGACACTGTCAGATAGATTGGTTGAGGCTTTAGTCCCACGCCAGAATCGGCTTTCTAGAAAAAACCTTCTCGTGAGTGCTCAACCTTACCATCGTCTCCACGACCAATCTTTCTAGACTCTGGGCCAAAATGAGCCTTATTAACTTGTATCCTCTGTCCATCAAACACCTTACCATCCAACATAGAAATGGCATTTGTCATTTCCCGCTCCGTTTTGAAGCGCACGAAAACAAAGTTCCTCCCTTATCCAGAGGCACATAACTATCAAACACGAGACCTGCAACTCCAAAGACTCGAACAAGGTCTTCTACCCCCCAATCTGGTATATTACCCACAAAAATTGAAAAAAACTATCTTGCCACCACTGCACCATCATTGGCTTGTTTGTCAAAAATTTGTCATCCATCGTCTTCCGATCAGAGATCTACATTTCCCATCTCCCTCCCTGGAAGGAGCGGTTATTTTCTCCAACCGCTACAGAGCCTTTTTCCCTAGAAGGAGAATCTTTTTGTTTTTTTTCCAGGCATCTTTAAATTCAACCTCTTTTGAGCTAGGAATGAGTGGGATTTAGGGGTGTAAATGGATATCCGAACTCCAAAAACCCAAAATCCTCCAACCCAAAATATTTGGATGCGAAGCTTAGATTCATTTAACTTTTTGGACCCAAGTCCAATTCTGAATCTAAAATCCATGTGATGTATCCATATCTGAATCCAATAACACACTAACCCAAATGACGTACAATGTAAATAATATAGTTATTGTTAATAAATATGTTATAATGAGGATAAAACCCTAACATTTACCCTCATATATCCTTACAATACTACCAATCACATTTTAAATTAGGAAATCATATCAAATGTGAGATATAATTGGATTCTACCATTTGAATTAATGGTTTTTCACTTCCTCCATTTTACAGTTTTATGGTTGCTTTTGCATTATTTTTTATACGTTTCTTGGGATTACTTTTAATAGGTTTTTACCTTATAATCTTTATTAATTATATGTTGTATGAGATATGGACTCTTTTTTGGCCTAGAAACTTGATTACAATTGATCTATTTTCCTTTATAGAGGAGAATGTTAATGTTTTTGGTATGGAAATATCTAAATTTGAATCTAAATCTGACAAATATGAAATGGGTGCAGGTTTCAACCATGCACTTAAGATTCCGATACAACCCGAATCCAACTCTCAATCCAACAATATAAAGTTGAAACAGATTCATATTTGACCTAAATACAACCCAAGTTCAACATGTTTACATCCCCAAGTGCATTGACATTGGTAAGTTGACCTCCTCTCGTATTTTCCTTACTTCTCTAGGAGTCTATGAGGCGACCCTCCTAGTGATTGATTTGGGCGTGTTTGGGAGTTTCTTTTACCTATAAATATGCCCTTGTATGTCTTTTTTCTCATTTTGAGCACTTCTAGCGCCCCAATGGTGAAATTACTGTCCCCAAGGAACTCAATACCCCTGGGAAAGGATTGTTCTATACCATACCATCAAGATTCGCTAAGCAACACAAATTTAATCTCAATTGCTAGATCTACTTGATCCAATGAGGCTATGAGACTATGGATTACCAATTTGATGCAAGCGCTTCTACAAAAGTGGGTCTATATGTTGTATTAAAAAATGGATTTTATGAAAAAAAATCATTAGCTCAAAGAATTATTAATTCGATGGGTTTTCAAGCTAAAATTGATAAAATAATGAGTCAAGGTCCAATGTATATGGGTCCATGGGCTGTTTCACGCAAAATCCATATGAATCCATGACTTTAGGGCCCAATAAAATTACTAAGAATAAAAGTGACAGAAATTGCTTGCTCTCAAGAAGCCAAAGGAAGAAAGAAGAAGTGGGACTTTATCAATAGAGAGATCTTAAAGGTTTTTTTTTTAAATATGTTTATCTTATTTGCATATTTGTCTCTTTTCCATTGGCAGAGAATATTGTAGTGGTGATGTATCAATCTAGGATTAAAGAATAAAGGTGGGACTAGGAAAATGACATGACATATTGCCAACTAGATGGAGAAATTTTAGATGTCCAGATCTAATGAATCTTAGCATGTAAAAAAGTATATATATATAAAAAAAAAAAAGGACCTTTCAAAAAAAAAAGGATAAAAAAAGGGTCCTTGGTGCCCATGTGAAAACACTGTTTGAGTTTGCAAAATTATATTCCGAGTTATCATATTTTGCGAGTAAATTTCTAGTCAAAATGAAGAGACATTTCCGAGTATTCATTCAAACACGATTGAATTTCTAGTTGAAATAGGATGAGGTTTCTGATTGTTCAATACTACCATTAGGTGAGCTCATTGAGAGCTTCCCTTAGATCTAGTAAGCCCTAGATCTCAAAACCCTTTTTCTTAATAAATTTTAGTTTGGATGTCCTCTAAGTTTTCTAGATTCCTTATAGTCAAACTCAACTTTCCTCTGGTCAGTTTTCACAAACTTCGACTAAAATCCCCATTGGGAGACCATCGGTCTGTTTCTAACCAATTTGAACCTTGACCTTCATCACATTCTCTGTGTCTTTCTTTCGTGCAACAATGATGTAACATCTAGACTTCTAAAGACAGATAAATTAGACCCATATGGAAATTTCAGTTTAAACAAAATGTATTGGACACCTAGGTATGCTACATCAATGGGTCTTAGTCAAGAATAAATTGGGAATTTATTTTAGGAATCTATTACATTTAGAATACACGAGTGTGATTGACATGAAAACATAAGCAAATTAAATGATTAGCAGAATATTTGAAGCATGAGCAAAGATAGCCTTAACAAAAATGAAGAAAACAGAGCATTATGACCAAATAGTATCCAAATTTGTGCCAATTATTGAGGTATTAAACTTATGAACCATATTATAAATGATGAGAGAGTAATAAACAACGTTGAAAACATGAATCAAATTTTTCAACCAACAAATATCTGTGTTCTAGGTAGGTTACATCAAAAGCCATCTTTATTGGGAATTTAAAAAACTTGCAGTCTTGCAGAGAAAATTAAAGATAAAAAGAAAAACTTACACATGGTTTTTATCGATTTAGGAAAGGCCCCCATAGTAGTCAAAGGCATGCCTTAGATGCACCTAGGCTCCAAACCCATTTTGCGCCTCGCCTAGCTTTGAGGTGGGTCACCTTTTTTTAGTTTTTATAAAATATTAATTAGATTTCATAGTTAATAAGAATTCTTAACCAGTAATACTTAATTAGAAACTCCAATAGGTATATAAAAGAAATATGCTTGTTATATGTTCAAAGTCCAATTTCCCATGAATTTTTGGTGTTTTAATAAATCAATTGTATTTTTGTTAATATCAATGTTATAAAGACACAAAATAATGAATAATCACATATTTGTAAACTATTTAAATAAGTGTGCCTAACAAAATTAGACCTATGCCTAAGCATGCACCTTGCGCCTTAGGCTCCAGACTTTGGCGCCTAAACTGTGCCTTGTGCCTAGACTACTAAGAGGGCCCTTAATAGAGTACCGAAGAACTAATCTGCAAATCTTAAAAAGGAAAAATGCCCCTAAAAATACATTAGTATCATGCAGGACATGGACAGAAGTTGACAACAAGAGTACAACCTGTATATAGAGAGAAGGCAAAGCTCCCAGTTACGACTGGACTTCATGATGGGTGTGAGCCCTTATTTGTTTTAATTACAGAGTTTAAAATTAGAAATCCAAAAAGAGTTTCATGTATGTTGTTTGCAGTTATTTTAATACTGTTAGTAAGACAAGAAGTCAATGAAACAATAATCTATAAATGTGAAGGAAAACTTTTTGAGAAAAATAATTCGAAGATTGGTCAGTCATAGGAGAAATTTATATAATACTTTTGAGTACAATTTTAGTGGGTTTGAGGACGTACTGGTGACAACTAGTAATATCTTAGTAAAACATTATGATAAACTTCGTTACTTAGATGCAACCATAGAACCAAGTGGAAGATCATAGCAGTTTAAGGATTCCCTTGGTGGAGATGACCAAAGGGCATGGAGGGACTCACCCAATGGTAACTACAGGGTCAAACAAGCTTATTTGGCAGTAAATACTAGTACAGGACCCAATTACCTATAGCAATGTATCTGGAATTTCAAATACCCCGGAAAACTGAACTCTTCCTTAATGAAACTGAAAATGCAGAAGGACTGGATAAAATAATGCCTAATATATACCTTATCTGTAAATCATCCAGCAAAGGAATTGATTTGGGCACCAGAACATTTTCTAAAGGGAGCACCAGATGATGTAAAATATAAGTGTTTTTCCATTTTGCCCTTTCACCTTTTAATTCATCAATAACAAAATCAGGGGCAAAATGGAAAAGCATCCATATATTTTACATCATCCGGTGCTCCATTTAGAGAAAGAGTGCCCAAATTAATTCCCAGCATATCTTCTTACCACCACAGTAGTCAAAGGCGCACCTAAGGCGCATTAGAGGTCGTCTACACCTTAATAAGTTAAGGCAAGGCACAGGCGTGATCTTAATGTGCCTTAAGCCTTGCACCTTGACGTGCCTTTTAATTTCGGATATTAAAATACAAATATAAAAACAAAAGAAATACATTGAGGATTCGAACAAGTTTGATAATTATATTGACGATGATGAGGAAGATTATGAAGGATCCATAGATTGAACGTATGTTTTTGTTTGAGGCAAACTCTTTTTATTGGACTGGTGGTGGATATATGCATTAGGCTTTTGTTATTAACTGTTTATATTATACACTCATGCTTCTACATTTGTTGCATTTGCCTTTTAGTATATATATTACACACAACTGGTGATGGGTTGAAAAGGTAATACATTTGTAAAGCATCTTTTTCCTTGGTGAATAAAACTGTTAACTTCCAAAAAAAAAAAAAAAACATTTGTCATTAATATTCTAAAAATAGTTGTATACAATTACATTATATTTCCATTAGTGCAAAGAATATAAATAATTAAATAAATCCACATGTTTAAAAATATCTAAAGAAGTGCGTTAAAATGAAAAAGCCCGCATCCTAAGTGCACCTAGCACCTTAGGCTCCAAGACCCTCTTTGCACCTTAAGTGCGCCTTGAACCTTGACTACTATGCTTACCACATATTCTTCCAATGGTTGTTGCAAAATTGGTTTGGAGAATAACGTAAAGATTGTCTGAAACCCCCAACAAAAGAACATAAATTTATCAAATGGATATGGCACCATTGGTTTCTAGACAAAATTGCCTAACTATATTTTACACATGATACATTTGGAATGCTCATAATGCAGGTACTTTTCAAGGAAACCCCGGGAGCCAAGTGAAGTCGCAAGTGGAGAGGAGTGGGCTGCTAACAAATGGGTGGCCAACCATACAAGTTATGCAACTTGCCAATCCCATTCACATTTTTTTGTCTAGCTTGCTCCTCCTTTCGATGTCCACAATTAAAGTTCGATGGTTCTATACAAGCCTCCACCCAGTGACATAGTAAGAAACTAAAATGACAGTGGTTTTGCTTTTGCACAAGGTCTCCTGTGCAATACCCCCTTGGGCAGTAAAATTATGGCATTGTTTAAAAGGAATACAAATATGCCTCCACAGAAACATTAGGAATGTGATCCTACAAGGAAACTCCTCCAATCTAATTGCCATAATTCAGATGGGAAAAATGGGCTCATGGCATGAGGCAGCAGATCTTTTGCAATTACTCAATGTGAGGGAAGGTAGCAAATCTTTTGGAATGACTCAATCTGCAGTAAGCTTTGTTGTACCCAAAGTGGCGAACAAGGTCACCCATAACTGTGCATTGTCCCCCTAACAAGGATAAGTCAAAATATTGAAAACCCCAAATGTAAAAAACCAGATAAATGCATTTATAAAAAATGCAAAGTGTGCAATGAAACCCATATCTATGATTTCCATATCCAAATATATATATCTTGCATGGTGTCAATTTTCGTAGTGAGATTTGAGCCTTATTCATTTTTCTATAAGTGAAATTGGGTTGGCTAATCCATCAAAGTTTCGGATTTGCTCCTAACAGCTCGTGTTATGACATTGGTGAAATTGGAAATTCTTAGATTTGAATTTGAATTTCCTTGATCCAATTCGTAGAAATTGGATCTAAATTTTAATTATGCTAAAGACTTGTGGAAGAGTGCAGAATTATGCAATTTCGACCATAGGCCTTCATCACATTTGCTGCATTCAATCCACAAAAAGACGCATGGGAGTGATCACGGATAATGGTGGCAGTATCCTTTTATCTTATTTGGATCCACTGCATAGAGCAGCGCAAATAAGACAAAGGCATTCCCCATACTAACAGGGTGTAGACAACTAGCAACGATAGGTTGTGTGGCAATATGGTCAAGGGAATCCCAGTTCAGCCATTCAATGGACCAAAGTTGTTGCTTATGCTTGGAAGCTTCTAGATTGGGCGTAGAAGCTCAGATGCATCATTAGGATCTGAGGGTTATGATCAGGCATGTCCCTAGATCTCAAAACCATGGCAAACTCTTGTTCTGATGACGGATCTTTTCCTTCTAATGAATCCTACCATTCTTTAGCAGGTTTGACCGACTCTGCCTTGTTTTCTATTTTCCCGTATTTCTCTGTTCAGTTTTAGTTTCAACTATTTCTTGGGCTGGCTTTTTTAATGTCAGTATTTATTGTCCATTCTATTGGTAACCTCTAAACAACAAACAAAAAATAAATAAATGGAATACAGAAAGCCAACAAAGCCACAGCATGTAGAGTTCACCATTGCCCTACCTATGTCCATTACCACATACAGACTCTGAAGAGGATAGTGGTGAAACAAAAGTGCAATAAATGGAAAGACAAAAACTTACTTGCATGGTAGATACTGATGTCATTACACCATTAGGATCAGGTCTGCTAACTACACTAGAATCCTGATAAAATTTATAAACTGATTCTGGTGATCGGTGAAGAATAAGGTAATATTGTTCAACAAAAGCATGGCCAACCTGCGCATCAACCAAATAAAATCAGACCTAATAGAGAAAAAAGCTCATTAGTGAAAAAAAAAAAATCCAGAATCAAATTAAAGTTTTGAAAATACCACTTGGGCACTGGGAGCTGGAGCAGGGCTTGCTGTCTGCAATGCCATTTCTGCAGTTAAGGTGATGTGTCTGTGATGCTTGCACCTGAAATCTATGAGTTCATAATAAGACATGTATCCTAAGAAAAAGCAAATTCAAGCCAGTAAAATTCAAGTCTGTAAAAAGATTATAAAGCACAAACCAAAACTTTTTTTTTTCAAAATTTGAAAATTGTATTTATAACAAAATTTACAGTATTGAAGATGTATACCATTCAGTTTACATTGAAATTAAGACATTAAAAAAAAAAAATACAAGCAACAAGAGTCCAACCTTCCTCTCCACTTTCATTGACATTAAGACATTATAAAAAATACTCCCACTTTCACCAAAAGATCTGCTACTTCATTAGCCGTCCTTCTCACATGTCTGAAGATGGCATGCAAATCCTTTGCCAGCCTCAATAATATATCATGGGAAATTGGAAGCAGCTTCCAAGGCACCTTCCTTTCCCCCTTTGCCCAAGATATTGCATTAGAAGTCACCTTCCACCATCAATGTACCCAAATTGTGATCCTTCCTTGGTATCCACGCTTCTTTAATTAAAGTAGCTCTGCTTGATTAGAATATTCTTCATCATCAAAGCCACCATCCAATCTATTTGGTTGGCCTTTCAAATTCCACTTTTCCCCTCAAACCTAAAACAACTAATCTCACTTATGTCTTTTCTTGCCACACCAATCCAAATCTTGGATGGTCTCCTATTAGTACCTTCACTTCTTCATAGTTGGGTTGCTTCCAATCTTCTGCATGTGCCCAAAGCACCATAAATGACAAATATGACGAAACATTTTGTTAATGAGAAAATAAATGTGGATCTACAAGTACATATTATCGACTCTTGCTTTACAGCAGAAGGTATCATTGTTTGTGAAAGTTTCTCATCATTTACTATGACTAAGTTCCATAAATTGGTTCTAACCTCTTATCTTCTTTTCCTTTCTTCAAAATTTCCTCCTTGCATCTAAAAGTAACCATTCAACACCAAGGAGGACCAAAGAACATGTAAGTAGAAGACCAGAGATGACCCCACTTCATAGAATTGAAAGTTTGCAAGTCACAAGTACAAGGAGGAGAGGTAGACCATTGAAAATGTGGAGTGAAAGGGTCAAATGGAGAAGTAAAACTCAAAAAGATAATCCCAGATGGATGAGTTTTTGGCATTTGATGATGATCATCAAAGTTACATACGTACAAATCTTCTCCTTTTTTTGAAATGGTAACTATATTAATAAAGAAAAAGCACCAGAGGTGCAAATACATGAGAACAAATAAATAGGAAAGAAACAACTTGCCACCCAAGAACACCCACAAAAACCCGAAATAGGAAAGACAAAAAACAGCAACATTAATAGGAGGTTACGACAATCCGATGAACTCTTTCCAAGCTTGCATGATTTCTGACATGGGAATATTCTGGAATTCTTTGATCGTCTAGAAACGGATTAGGAGATTGCGCCTTATCCCTGAAAATCCTATTGTTACATTCCCACCAAAGAATCCAACATGTGGGAAAAAGAACTAGACGCCACAATGAGGAGCACTTGGGAGAGACCTTAACAATCTCCCAAGCGTAGAAAAGGTAAGCCAACGAGGAAGGCATAGTCCATTGAAAACATAACTTGTCCAAAACCGAGCTCCAAACAGCCGAGGAGAAAGAACAATGGATAAGAAATGGTCCGCATCCTTAGAGGCTTTAAGGCAAAAGAGGTAAGCACTAACCATGATTCTACCTCTCTTGCACATATCATCTTGGGTTAAAAAAATTCCCAAACCTGCAGTCCAAAGAAAGCTAATAGCCCGAGGTAGAGCTTTGGAAGACCATATTGCAAGGTTAACCAAAGCACAAGAATCGCTCTGATTATTCCAAACATAAAAGGAGTTCAACTTTGGTACCACGTCCTACTTTAAATTGAATTCCTTGCTTAAACCTGTCAACACAAGACATGATAGGTTTCCACATACCGAAGGCTCTACGGGAGCAAGATTGATGTCCCAACCAAGATTACCAAAACTGTACTTGGAGATGAGCAAAGACTTCCACGGAGCTTCTTCCTGAGACACAAGCCTCCATAACCATTTAGACAGAAGAGCAACATTCATTGCCTTAACAGAATGAACACCCAAGCCTTCCGCATCAAGAGGGAGACAAACTTGCTGCCAACTAACGAGGTGGTCCTTCCTCTTATCATCATTGTCAGCCCAAAGGAAATTCTTCATAATTTTCTCCAAGGATCTGATGACCCGTTTGGGTACCGAAAAGCTGACAAGAAATAAACAAGCAATGTTGATAGTACATACTTTTCAACAAGCTGATTCTATCGCCGAAGGAAAAGTACTTTCCCCTCCACAATGCAAGGCAATTACTAAATTTGTGAATTATAGGATCCCACTAAGAGTAACTAGGAGAGCTAATACATAGAGGAAGGCCTAGATATGTAAAGGGAAGAGAAAATGAAACACATCCGAAAAGCCTAGACAGGCAAGAGAGCTCATCACTAGGTTGATGCCAAAGATTTCACTCTTTGATGTGGAGGGAGGAGGGCAGCTCAAACCATCCATCTGAGTAAGGATCGCAAATTCCTAACAAACTTCTCATTAGCCTCACGGAAAATAATGGTATCATCAACTAACTGGAGGTGGTGAAACTGCAAAAATGAGTCACTAATTATGAATCTTTGAATTTAAAAAAAAATAAAAAAATCAACAGCAATGGTCAATAAGACTAAGAGCCTCTGCGGTCATGGTGACAAGTGCAGGAGGGAGAGGATCAGCTTGCCAAAGACCATAGGAACTTTTGAAGAATCTCTTAGAAGATCCGTAATGTGAACAAAGAAGTGAGCAGAAGAAATGCACTCAACAATCCACAGACACCATTTCCTCCCAAAACCCATGTTGGAGAATACAAAATGTACGAAATTCCAATCCACCATGTCGTAAGCTTTCTTCAAGTCAAGCTTGAAAATGATGCCTTTTCAAAAAGGCTTGTGTTCGAAATCAATACACGCATGAGCAGTGATGATCGCGTCCATGATTTGTCTACCATCAACACCAGCCAATTGACATGAAGAGATTAGATTGGGAAAGAAAGTCTTCAACCTGTTTGCAAGCACCTCAGAAAGGATCTTATAGGGACTGTTGAGCAAGCTAATTGGCCTCAAGTCCATTAGTGAAGAGGACCGTCCTTTTTGGGATCAAGGACAAGGAAAGTTGCATTGAGCTCCTTGGAAAGACATCCTCTTGGTTAAAATTCCTCGATGAAGGCCAGAATATCATGTTTAACAATATCCCAGAAGATCTTGAAGAAAGCTATTGGATAGCCATCCATGACCAAGGCCCTAGCCTCACTTAGATCCCAAACGGAAGCCTTGATCTCCTCCTCAGAGAAAGGTCTCTCGAGATTTGAAGCATCCGATGCGGAAATGGACCTGAAAGGGAGACCTACAATAGACAATCTTTCCCAACAGTTGGCAGAGTACAGATCTTGAAAATAATTCAGGATGGAAGAAGTGATAGTGTCCTTATCTATCATTGTAGAGCCATTGATAGTGATATATCTAGTACCGTTTACATGCTTATGAGCATAGGCAATGACATGGAAAAAATTTGTATTCTTATCACCTTCCTTGATCCACCTATCTCTGGACCTCTGCTCCACTTGATATCATCCTAAATGCTCTTAATTTTGTATTGCTCTTGAAATTCTTGGCAAAGAAGAACATCCTCCTCAAAAATGGAACCGGCTTGTCAATCTAATTGATCCCGTTGAGCAAGAAAGCAAAGGATTCAGAAAGAGAATCGAAGCAAGAGTTGTGCCAACTCTTCAGCTTACCTTTTAATAACTTCAATTTTTGTCAGAGAAGAAAACCCTTTCGACCAGAAGGCTTGCATTGAACCCACCAACCAGCAACAAGATCCATGAATCCATTTTCCTCGAGCCAGCAAAGTTCAAACCACAAAGAAGTGGAGCCCCAAGACTCTTCAAAAGAATCAAGCAGCAGAGGCCAGTGGTATGCAATGGGACGAGGGAATGCGGATACTTGGGATCCAGCAAAAACCTCCAACTAATGTTGTTAAAATCGCACGATTCACGGTTCGAATCGTGCAACTCAAATCGAATCGGTCCATGTCTCGATTCGAATCGGTGGGAAAATCGCAATAGGGCTAAAATCATACGATTCTGGGAGTGACTCGCAAATCGTGTGATCAACACAATGAATCGTTGTATCGTGCGATTCATTTGGAAGAAAGGAAAGTACCTCTTGGACTCCTCTTTTCTTCTTCTTCTTCTTCTTCTTTGTCATCATCAACTGCTTCTTTCATTTTTGCTTCTTCTTTCTTCCTTTTCTTCTTCTTCGTCATCTCCTCCTTCGCCACTGTTGTTGCTTCTACTTCTTCTTTCTTCTTCTACTTTAGTTTCTTAGTTTTATTCCATTGTATTCACATTAGCTACATGCGTTTTCATTTTTACCTAACTATATAAAGTCGCATATGAAAAATATCCCCGTCAACGGTCAACAGTCCTCCGACGGCAAAAAAAATCTTTCTTAAGTGGGATTTCTCGCCAAGTTTTTTCATATGTATTTTACATAGGTTCTTATTAAAAATATTTCTATTATTTTTTATATCTATTTAAAAAAATATAGTTCTAATTTTTTTTAAATAAAAGTATTTGATAGACGTTATTACTTATTAAAGTTTATTTGAATGTTGTTAATTTATTTTCTGATTTTTTAGTACTTAATATTTATATTTAAATCTCATATTAATATATGTTTGCGTTTTTTTTTAGATGGATTATTTATGTAGATAGATGATAAATGTCAATTTTGTGGATGTGGCTTTAGAAATTTGTGTGGATTGTTAAAATGGCCCGAGGTCAACGAAGTGGTAGGGGGATGAGGGGATAATACTAATTTTAGAAAAAACAATATGAATCTTACGATTCTAAGATTTCCGATTCACGATTCACACCCGTTAACGGATTCACGATACGATTCGAGTTTGACAACATTGCCTCCAACCCTCTTGTCGAACCTCCAACCTTTTTGCCGAAGCTAAAAATTTGTGAATCCGGGAAAGAGTAGGCCTTTCTTGAGCATTGGACCAAGTGAACTCACCTTCAGAAAGAGGAAGGTCCACTAAACTTAGGAAGAGATGCAATCAGAGAATTGGCACATGATAGAAGACAACCTAGTAACCCGGTCTTTTCGTGTGGAAACCTACTCATGTTAAAATCCCCATAGATGCACCAATGGTTGCACCACTTGCAGCTAATAGACTGGATTTCAATTAGAAACCCGGGCTTTCTTGAGTCATCACAAGGGCCATAAACAGAAGCTAAAGTCCATGCCAGACCAGAGATGGGATCTTCGAGATGGACTGAGAAAGAACACGCCGATGAAGGAAACTAGTTTATTGAATTTACTCAGGTCCCAACAAATGATGATATCACCTGAGGCTCCAATGGACCCCTTTGGCTTCCAAACCGAATCTACGGCCACCCCCACAAGAACGAATGATTAAGACAGAAGGGTCTTCCAATTTAGATTCTTGGCAATAAAGAATGTCCGGTCAAATAGGCTTTGTAAAATCTTAATTGTTTCTCTTTTTCCCAGGTCGCAACACCTAACATTCCAAGAGAGAATCTTTATGAGGAAACCGACTCATCACCCTGGATCCGACTGACAAAACCTGCAGATTCACCAACTGCTTTCTTTTTATGACAACAGTAATTTACTGAAGAACGCAACCTGTTTAGCTCCCTAACAGTTCTCTCTCTCGATTTAGACTTCACTGCAGAGTATCTCAAGTCCTTGATTTCAGCTAGATAGAATAATAGAAGTCCATCCTGACTGTTGACAATAAGTCCTAACTTACGGCCAACGTCCAGCATTCTGAGATCGACCCAGCTGGGAGAGGTAAGGTTAGCAATCAAGGCCTCTTCATCATGAGGCAGTTGGGTAGCCAACTGATAATCAAATGTTCCCTCCAACTGACCTCTGCAGTGTCCTGGAGAGGGGAAAATGGGAAACTTAAACGAGCGACGGGGATAGGAAGTGATCCGAATCTGTTCGCCCCAAATCAAAATTATCCAAAAGACTTGCATGCTTACTGTTGAACATGTTTTTTCAGCAGGGGCACTCACGGGCTCAACAGAGATATCAGAAAAGGAGAAAATCCTCTTGCTGGAAGCTGAGAGGCAAGGGACACCAAGCAAGGGCCTGAATTACCTTTCTGGCCAGCAGAAAAACTGGTGATTGGTAAAGAGATGGTAAGAGAGGAAGGAGAAGGTCAGGCGATAATCACATCACAAAAGAGACTGCATCTGTCCCTTATCAACGCCCCTGCGGAATGCACGGAAGGTGCTGCAGCGATGACAGTTACCTGAGATGATTGTTAGGATAGAGACTGGGTTCCACATATGTACAGATCTCATGTGTAGAAAGTATATACTTTACAAAAAACCTTTAATCTGAATAGCATAAGTGTAAATTATATAAATAAATAGGATATACATATATAAATATAGTACGAGAAAAATCCAAAACATGAGTTAGATGCAAATGCAAATTCAAATATAAGTACCTGGGTTCAAATTTGAAGTTGGATCTCCTGCACCAAGGATCCAATTCAGTTTTAGATCCAAATATAGATTTTATAGAAATTCAATCTAAATCGAAACCATTTGCATCCTTAGAGACTGGAACCTTAGCTTTGTAGGACACGGATGGACCCATCACACGTGGGCCCAGTTTGTTTATTTTAGTATTATTTATTTTATCTCTTTCTTTCCTACTTCGATTAGGTTTCTCATTTTAATTAGTTTCCTATTCATTTAAGCTTTCTTAATGTGATTAGGATTTCTTTTCTTAGTTAGTTTCCTAGTTTATTTAAGTTTCTTTTCCTAGGTTTCTTCCTTTAATTTAAAGGAGAGAATCGATTGTAAGGAATACAACACAGGATGATATTGAAAGAAAATTATTGAAGGCATAGCCTTTTTTCTACCTTTTCCTTTCTCTTTTATCTTTCTTCTTCTTCCTGCCCAAGCTGCAGGCTGGTTATCCCTTCTCCCGATCTAGCCGAAGACTCGGGAATCGCTATTTTTGGCTGGATCACTCTGTGGATAACATCAATCCCGCATCAATTGGAATCAAAGCCAAGTTCTCTGTCATACAGAGACGACCTTGTTCGGAGACAGGTCCTTGCATTATCGAGGACGATCTTGGTCTCGATTTGTCGTCTTGAAAAAAAGAGGTTTTTTTGAAGAACTTGTGTCATTGTTGTCGTACCTGCCTGTTCGTGCAGTCACCAGCTTCCATCTCAAACTTCACCATTGCCTCTGCTTCCGCCGGTGAAATCTTCTCTTTCCCCTCTTTGCAGATCCCTCCCACGCTTTGCTTTTTCTCCAACCCCTTTTTGGTTTGACCAAACTATCCTTGATCTATTCCCAGTCCAACCGAGCTTTCTTACCCAACCCACGGTGGGACCCTTGACAGTCTTTGACTTCTTTTGACCAAATGATGTAGAGCACCATACGAGTTTCCATATTTAGCAAGTTCCTATATTTAGATTTAGGATTTCCAGCTTTTCATGATTGAATTTTTTCTTTCATTTATTTGTTTAGTCTAATAGTTGATTTTCTTTGAGAAACTTTAGTGATTTTACATTTAATTAGGGCTTTCTAATCATTGAAGGTAGTTTGGTATTTGTTTTTTTGAGAGTATTCTGGTCATTTTCATGTTTTTAAGTCATTATATATGTGATGTAACCCCTCCATACAGGATTGACACTTAATGATTAATGAAACTGAAGTTTTCTTCCACTTCTTGTGCGACAAAAATAATTTTGGAGTAATTCCTTTAGCGTGAGGCCCTTTTGGCGTGAAGCCTAGTGTGAGGCAACTATCTTTCCATCGTCGGGTATTCTTCTTCTTCTTCTATCTCTTTATCTCTCTTCCTCTCTTTTTTCCTTTTCCTCTCCTTGAATTGCTATCCCAGAAACAGCTCCAAAACCTGTCCTAAATCTGTCCCAAAATTTGTCCCACTTCAGCCGCAGATCTGTCCCAAAACAGCCCCAAGACCAGTCCCAGTTCTGTCCAAGATATGTTCTAGACCTATCAAATATGCTAATACATTTAGATCTGTATCTTAGACTTGTACAACCCTCTTCTTAACCCTTTTACTATTGTTCTACACCTTTTCTCATTGCCGTTATTAATTGATTAATTAATTTCAGCCATATTAGATTTTAGGATGCATTATTTTTATTTAAATTTAGGCATTTAGGATCACCTTATATCTTGTCCTACATCAAATTGGTATCAGTAGCCTAGGTTAGGAGAGTTTCCTAACTTTCCACAGTCTTAGGTTACATCGTATTTTTTTTTTTTTTTTTTTATTTTTAAAAAAAAATTGCATTTAAAAAAAAATTGTATTTAAAAAAAAAAACAATTTTGTCATCATGGCATGTAGAGTCTAGGACACAACATTATCTAGAGTTATGTCAGGAGAACCAACCCCAACTTGGGCTATTCAACTCCTTGCCCAAGTAGCCAAAATCCGTAAAGGTGTGACCGACTTAAAGACTGGTGTGGCTAATTTGAAAACAAAGTTTGGAGTACCTTCATCTATACAGCACACTCACAATTTGCATGTTCAAATTAACTGTCAAATTAATATAAGCAATAAAGAATATGAGTTTGCTATAGATGATCATTGTGGATCCAAGGAATCAGATATGGATGATTATGTGGACCTCACACCTTATCAAGGTCCAACACCTTCACTTCTAGACCCCACCCCACATCAGCATGACCCTGTTCCACATATTGTCCTTCCTGACCACCCTATTGACCTTCCAGACCCACCAGCAGATACACCACCATTGGGCCCATCCTCACTTCATCACCTTGAGCCTTCTATTAGCATACCTGATCCACTACTTGACCCATGCTATGCACAAGTCCAGCCCACTCAGCCTATACATCCGCCTCACCTTGTTCCACCTATGCATCCTTCACCGGTCCGTCCTTCTTTGCCTTCCTTGTTTCCCAAAAGAGAAGATAGAATTTATCTTGGTAGAGGAAGATGTTTCCATCATTTTAGAAGGACACCAGCTATATCATGTGACGCGGAATACCAAATCCATGATTGGTGCCACTTGGTTGACTGAGAGAGAGCCTCAGCAACTTGCTCCAACTCTACTGGAGAGATATTGGAGTCTTGTTTTATCAGATGAGTATATTGTTCACATTTTTATGCTGCCGACACCCAGAGTTGTTCATGACATCCGCTTTGGTTTCCGAGTATACCATCGATGGCGGAAGAGAATTGATCCAGCGTTCTTGTTGTGGCCCGATGATGTTCTGCCTGGTTGACATTTGAAGACCTCACGTGCGCGTGAATACATATTGAAGACCCCACACTAGGAAGACGCATGCGTGAGAAGATTGATGTATTTTCATCTGTTTGAACTCGATGTCGAGTTCTTTTCAGATGGGGAGATTGATGCGGAGCACCATACGAGTTTCCATATTTAGCCAGTTTCCATATTTAGATTTAGGATTTCCAGGTTTTCATGATTGAATTTTTTTTCTTTAATTTATTTGTTTAGTCCAATAGTTGGTTTTGTTTGGGGAAATTTAGTGATTTTACATATAATTAGGGCTTTCTAATCATTGGGGGTAGTTTTGTATTTGTTTATTTGTGGGTATTTTGGTCTTTTTCATGTTTTTACGTCATTATACATGCGATATAACCCCTCCATACGGGATTGACACTTAATGATGAATGAAATTGAAGTTTTCTTCTGCTGCTTGTGCGACGAAAATAATTTGAGAGTGATTCCTTTGGCGTGAGGCCCTTTTGGCTTGATGCTACCATCTTTCCATCTTCAGGTATTCTTCTCTCTCTTAATCTCTCTTCCTCTCTCTCTTCCTTTTCTTCTCCTTGAATTGTTGTCCCAGAAACAGCTCCAAAACCTGTCCTAAATCTGTCCCACAAACCACCCCAAAACATGTCCCAGATTTGTCCCAAAATCTGTCCCAGTTTAGCCCCAGATCTGTCCCAAAACAACCCCAAGACCAGTCCCGGTTCTGTCCAAGATCTATCTTAGACCTATCAGATCTGCTACTACATTTAGATTTGTCTCTTAGACTTGTACAACCCTCTTCTTAACCCTTTTACTGTTGTTCTACACCTTTTCTCGTTGCCGTTAGTAATTGATTAATTAATTTCAGCCATATTAGATTTTAGGATGCATTATTTTTATTTAAATTTAGGCATTTAGGGTCACCCTATGGTTTGTCCTGCGTCACAGAACCTATTTTCATGCCTTACCCTTGTTTCCAATTTCACCCACCCATTGAACCATTTACCCAATCCTACTACCATTCCTCATCTAATCCCATCACCTACCCATATAACCGATTTAATGAGCCCTATCACTTCCACTCAACTCCTTTTTATTCCCATGCGCCTGCATCACTCAGTTATTTCCAAACCACGAACCGATCCCACCGTTGTGTCTTTGACTCCGTAGCACCTCGATATGATGAGCCGTACGTCACAAGACCTGAGTGCAACCAATTTCAGTCTATCGATCCCCATCTTGTCCCTGACTCTGATTACCTGCATCACGTAAACCTGATGACATCCAACAACAATGGTGATCAATATGTCAACAAATTTGAATTCAAAGAATTTAGATCCGAGTTAAAAGAATTTAGATCTAAAATTATATCTGAATTGTGATCCGACTTTCAAGAGTTGTTACAAGAGTTGACATCGGAATGTGTGCCAGTTCCCTCAAAATGCATGTCAACTCTTCCAGAGTCACCATCAAAGTTCATGTCTGCTCCTCCGGAAGTCGTAACCCCACAAACGTTGCACGTGTTGGTGAAAGAGTCAGTTGTGTTGTCGGCCCCACAGTCGACGCAACCGGCGAGTGCTATACCTCCACCTCCACCTCCACCACCACCATCAATTACCCAGCCCTCTCCCATACCCAAACTCGAACCCAATACGGATACCAAAAATTCATCTATGGTTATTCGTACATTATAATATTCCCCGCCTCATGACCTCTCTGCGGTGCTTCGTCCCACACACCATCAGGATCTTCTGATCACTCCAGTGCCATATGAAGACCCTTTCGCGATCAGCTTAGTTCGCCCATGCTTGAGCCCGTTTGAGGTCCTTGGCTTCTTCATCTCACAGAAGGAAAGCTCTCGTTGTTCATGCCTTGCAAGTTGTGACACTACCAGCTTCGTCATCCGCATCTTCGAAATTGGTCTCCACTTTGTTTGGTGTCTTGTTGTTTTGTCGATTTCAACTCGAAGATGAGTTCTTTTCAAGACTAAAGGACTAATGTAGGACACAGATGGACCCATCACACGTGGGCCCAGTTTGTTTATTATAGTATTATTTATTTTATCTCTTTCTTTCCTACTTAGAATAGGTTTCCCATTTTAATTAGTTTCCTACTCATTTAAACTTTCTTAATGTAATTAGGATTTCTTTTCTTAGTTAGTTTCCTAGTTTATATAAGTTTCTTTTCCTAGGTTTCTTCCTTTCATTTAAAGGAGAGAATCGATTGTAAGGAATACAACACACGATGATATTGAATGAAAATTATTGAAGGCATGGCCTTTTTCGATCTTTTCCTTTCTCTTTTATCTTTCTTCTTCTTCTTCCTGCCCAAGCTGCAGGTTGGTTATTCTTTCTCCCGATCTCGTCGAAGACTCGGGAATCCCTATTTTGGTTGGATCGCTCTGTAGATAGCATTGATCCCGCATCATAGCCCAAAACAAATGTATTTCCTTGAATATTAAGCGGAAAACGAAGAAGACGAAGCAATTGAGCACAACAATTAGTTGAGGCATAGTTTCAAACTGAGCTAAGTAACTACAAATCAACCAAATAGTCACATACCTAGTTATTTATTGTACAGGTTAAACTGTATAAAACTAAGTTTTGATCTGACTCAGCCGAGATACTAGTTACTCAGTTGACTCAACCTATTTATAGACCTAACCATTGGGCAAGATTAAAAATGGTGAAATTGTGTTTCGACTTGACATGGCTAAGTCATAGTAAACTTGACAGCTATGGATTATTTGGCCAAGTCAATCAAGTTAAACAATGCTTAAATCACTTGATTAAATAGATTATACTTTAAAGAAAATACTTGATTATTATTTACGATAGCTTGCGACTTGGGTGAGTGAATGTTAATAATTTTGAGTGGCAAATACAAAGTTATAGATGATGTTTGACTTATGAGTAGATTTCTTTTAGCAATCTTGTCAGTGACCTTAAAATTATCTATGATAGATGACTTCAATTTGGTGTCTTATCAGTTATAGATTTTTTGTAATTTTTTTTATAGGATCAAATAAAACATTTTTTTTAAAGGTCAAATAAAACATTTTTTGTATAAAATATAATTGAGTTACTTGGTTCTTTTTTTTTGAAATGATAGCTTTATTAAAAAAAGGAAGTCACAAGTTGTGCACCAACAACAAAGAAAGAAAGCCAACACGAAAAAAAACAAAGATACAGGAGCATATTACCGCCACCAATACCCGTTTAGATGAACTAGAGTTTTCCCTCTTTCAAGATAATCCTAGGGGAGATGGTGAGAGTAGAGGTCGAGGTGGAGTTATTGGCCAGATACATGGTAGGGGAAGAGGTGGTCCACAAACCCATAATGTTTTTCAAGAGCTTTATGATCTTGATTTCCAAAGCATGAAACCATTAAAGTTGAGGCCCCAAGCTATGATGGTCGACTTGACCCAAAAGCCTTCGGTGACTGGTTGTCTGACATGGACCATTATTTCGAATGTATAACATGTCCGAAGGACGTCAGGTTAGGTTCGCCAAGATGAAATTGGTGGGCCAAGCCAAGCTCTATTGGACCAAAGTGGAACACCAGCTTGAAAGAATGGGCAGTGACCCTAATGCTCTTTGGGATGAAATGAAGGAGAAATTGAAAGAAATTGTCCTATAGAGAGAGATTTACTAGACCAATGTTAGTCAGGGAAGCATGTCAGTCACTGATTACATTGGTAGGTTTGATGAGTACATGATGAGATGCAATGTAAGGGAAGACCCTCTCGCGACCCTTTCTCAATTTAGGATGGGCCTCTGTCTAGAGCCAGAAAGAGTTGATTCCCTAAAACACAAACACCTTGAAGGAAGCGTATAAGATAGTGCAAGAATTGGAGTGTTATCTAAGACGGCAAGTTATTAAGCGTTTCGACTCCTGCGGCTGATTTGCGTTCCACTTCCTCGAGAGTGAGACCCACTTTTGGGGGCCAACAACCTAGGGGTCAGTCAATTGATCCACCCAATGCTAAGGTTGACAAAAGTAAAGGAGTGGTTGGTGAGAGCTCTAAAGGAAGTGGCCAAACAAAATGCTACAAGTGTCAGAGTGATGGACATTATCCCTTTAAGTGTCCCACAAGAGACCCCACACAAAATCTGTTGATTGGAGGTACAAAAGAGGAAGAACAAGTAGAGTGAGAAGAGGAAGGCCATGAGCCTGACATTGGGTCTAGTGATGAGGAATGTGAAGGCAATGAGAAAAGCCAAGCCAGTGTTAGGGAAATCCTATACCGTCTTCAGCACAGTGAGGTTTCAAGAGTGATGGTCGTTAGGTGTGCCCTGGCCTTACAAAAAGGGATCGATGACTTGCAAAGAAATTACATCTTTTACACTTATGCCAAATGTTGTGATAAGAACTGCAAGATCATTATTGATAGCAGGAGTTGCACTAATGTAGTCTCATCTAGTACTGTTACCCGCTTAGGATTATCACCAGTCACCCATCCTCATCCCTATTGAGCAGCGTGGGTTGACGCATCGTCAATTCCTATCTCCCAGTGGTGTCAAGTCCCGATTTAGTTTTCTTCTTATAAGCACACCTTGTAGTGTGATGTTATGCTTATGGATGTAGGTTACCTAATTTTGGGTAGGCACTGGCTATATAACATGGATGTAACACTATTCGGCCAATCGAATACTTGTTCCTTCATACACGAAAGTAAGAGGATTATACTGAACCCTCTCCCACCAAAAGCACCCACAACAGGAAAAGGAGACACAACTAAGGGCGAGAGCGGCAAAGGTCCCAAAACAAAAGCCCTTAACATAATTAGCCCCAAAGAATTTGAGGAGGAGGCTAGAGATGAAGTTGTCATTTTCTCCCTTGTCACAAAAGAAGCCTCCTCTAAGTTTGTTGTTGGGTATCCGCAAGATGTGGAACCAATATTGAGAGAGTATCAAGACATCTTTCCTGAAGAGTTGCCAGAAGAGCTTCCACCGACGTGTGATATTCAACACCCAATCGATCTAGTTTCAGGAGCAACTCTGCCAAACTTGCCACACTATGGGATGAATCCTACATAACATGCAGAGTTGAAAAAGCAAGTTGACAAGCTTCTTCAAAAGGGGTTCACTAGGGAAAGCCTAAGCCCTTGTGTCGTGCCTGCACTCCCCACTCCCAAAAAGGATGGATCATGGAGAATGTGTGTGGATAGCAAGGAGATAAATAAAATCACGATCAAAAATCTGTTTCCTATTCCAAGGCTTGACAACATGTTGGATATGATGGCGGGTGCCACAATATTCTCTAAAGGTTGATCTTAAGAGTGGTTACCACCAAGCTCGCATTCACCCCAAGGACGAGTGGAAAACTATCTTCAAAACAAAAGACGGTTTATATGAGTGGTTAGTCATGCCTTTTGGGTTATCAAATGCCCCAAGCACTTCTATGAGGATCATGACGCAGGTGTTGAGGGCGTTTATCGGCAAGTTCTTGGTTGTATACTTCAATGACATCCTAATCTATAGCAACTCCAAAGAACAACACCTCAACCACTTGAGGCAAGTCTGCGAAGCTCAAAGGAGAGAGAAGTTATTTGCAAACCGTAAGAATGTTGTTTCATTTCTAGTCAAGTCACCCAGTTAGGGTTTGTTGTGTCGTCGGATGGCATATCAGTGGATCCTAAGAAAATCAAAGTCATCGTCGAATGGCCTGAGTCAAAGAGTGTTCACGAGGATCGCAACTTCTACGGGTTAGCCACATTCTATCAACAATTTATTCGTGGATTCAATTCCATCATGGCCCCTATCATTAAAAAGGGGAGTTTTGTTGGACCGGTGTCGCAGCTAAAGCGTTCAAGCCGAATGACTGAAGCTCTTGTTATGCACCTTCTTGATTTCTCTAAGGTCTTTGAAGTGGTGTCTGACGCATCAAGAGTAGGTATAGATGCAGTGTTGAGCTAAGAAGGTCACCCAATCACATTCTTTAGCGAGAAACTAAACCGTGCAAAGCAAAAGTACTCCACTTATGACAAGGAATTCTATGCGGTAGTTCAGGCTTTGAGATAATGGAGACACTATTTGCTACCATGGGAGTTTTTGTTGTTTTCTGACTATGGGGCCTTGCGATACCTTAATTCCCAGAAGAAGTTAAATCCACACCATGCAAAGTGGGTTGAGTTTCTTCAAGAGTACTCATTTGTGATGAAGCACAAGGCAGGGGTCAAGAATAAACCCACGGATGCGCTTAGCCGCAAAGTGGCACTGCTACAATCTATGAGTGTTGAGGTTATTGGGTTTGAGCAATTGAAAGATGAATACCCTACATGCCTTGATTTTGAGGAGTTGATACTTCATTCCTGAACGATCAATCAAGAAGTAGCAATGGATTTGTCCTACAAGAGGGATTCCTATTTAAGGGCAGCAAACGATGTATTCCTCGTACTTTCCTTCAAGATTTCTGGGACTCCACACTGGTGGAGTAGCTGGCCACTTTGGTCTTGACAAGACCATTGCCATCGTTGAGGATCAATTTCATTGGCCAAGTCTCAAGCAGGACGTCGCCAAAATTATTGGACAATGTCGTACTTCTCAACTGGCGAAACAGAGGAAGCAAAACACTGGGTTGTATACCCCAGTACCTATGCCTCATGCTCCGTGGCAAGATATTAGTATGGACTTTGTGCTTGGGCTCCCCAATACTATAAAAAAGCATAATTCCATTTACGTGGTAGTGGACCGCTTTTCAAAAATGTCCCACTTTATACCTTGCTCCAAAACCTTCACTTCGACCAAGGTTGCTAGACTTTTCTTTGACGAGGTTGTCTGTTTGCATGGTTTGCCAAAAAAAATAGTGGGATGTCAAATTCATGAGTTACTTTTGGAAGACACTTTAGCATATGATGGATACTAGGCTTCAATTTTCCTTAGCATACTACCCACAAACAGATGGTCAAACTGAGGTCATTAATAGAAGCTTAGGAAACTTGTTGCGATGTCTAGTTGGTGATTACATTAGGTCATGGGATTCAGTGTTGCCTATAGCTGAGATTGTATATAATAATTTTGTCAATAGGACATGAGGCATAAGTCCAAGAGGATAGAAGAAAGTACCACATTGTGAGTTGGGAGCAGGTTTGCTTTACTATTAGTGCTGGTGGGCTTGGAATGCTGCCTATCAAAGAGGTTAATGCTGCTCTTCTCTCTAAGTAGCTTTGGCGGTTAGGCATCGATGGTGATTCTCCTTGGAAGACCATCCTTATCCAGAAATACAGTGTAGGAAATCGTGGATGGGACGTAACAATCATTTCCCTCCTAGAGCATCAAGCATGAGGAGAGTTATTGCAGCTTGTGTTGATAGTTCAAAGATGTGATCAGATATAAGGTGGATTGTGGTAATAGAGTAAAATTTTGGATGAAACCCTGGTGTATTAATACCACTTTGGCATCTTGGTTTCCTTCTCTTTATCGTCTATCTCAGCTTCCGATCGGAGTCATTTCAGATTTCTACTCCATTTGCAGTGATCAGATAGTTTGGGATCTCTCTATTCGGCATAATCTTTCTGACTCCAAGATAGATGACTTTGACAAGCTTCTTCACATCATTTCTTCTTATCGGATACGAAGTTCTACTGGACTGTCATGTGTGGTGGCCGAATTCAACAGGTTGCTTCTCTGTCAAGTCTTTTTTCAATCGGGTGAACTCGCCAGCTATTGTCAACCCAAATACTCGTGCAATATGCTTCCTTTGGAATGTTGGTATAGGGAAAATTTTGATCCAAGACAACTTGCGCAAAAGAAGAAGAATCATTGTTAGTGCTTGTCCTTTTTGCCTTTCGGCATCAGAAGAGTTGAATCACCTCCTTATCCACTGCCCTTTCTCCCATGCAGTATGGAATACTATGTTGGATAAGTTTGGTGTGCTTTAGGTTATGCCTTCAACGGTAGCTAAGTTATCTTACGGTTGGAATATTGTTTTGGTCTCCCCAAAATGCTCTTCAATGTGGCGCTTGACTATATTTGTCATTGTATGGAACTTATGGTGGGAAAGTAACAATAGAATATTTAATGATCGTACCGAGTCGAGTGAAGCAGTTTCGAGAAGAGTTTTAGTCAAGTATGTCTCGTGTGCTTCCTCTCTTGAGGATATATCTATGAATGGCATCTTGCAAGCATGGAAAGAGTGTATTGACTTGGCATGAGTTTTTCTCTTCGTGTTTTTTCCGACTACTTGTATTGCTCAAGGGTGTAGCAGGGTTGCGGGCTCTTTGTATCTTTGTTTTGTTTCTTTTGTTTTTTGTATTTGCAACTCTAGTGCCTCTCTTTTTATTATTATAAGTCTATTTGAGGTAGTGCATGGGTATAAGCCTAGGACACTCATAGATCTCATCCCCATGGCAACTACACATAGGGCTTCAGAGTCTGCAAATGCATTTGCATGTCATATTCATGAATTGCATGCTGAGATTAAATGGAGAATTACCATGAACAATGAAAGATATAAACAACTTATTGACTCACATCGCAATTTTAACAAATTTCAAGTCGGTGATTTTGTAATGGTTCGGGTTAGGCCTAAGCGATTCCCGCAGGGGGTTGCAAAATAGTTACAAGCCCGTAGTGATGGACCCTTTAGAATTTTAAAGCGTGTTGCTCCTATAAGTATGCCTTGGACCTTCCACCAGACATGAGCATCAACCCATCATTCAATGTGGAGGATCTTGTGCCTTTTCAAGGTCCAGCAACTATTCTCCCCAGCCCATTTCATGATCCTAACAACACACCAGCCTAGCTCCCATTATCATTGCCTCCTTCACCACCCATACCTCATTACAAGGAAGTAATTGAAAAGATCTTGGATGAGCAAGTGGTTTCCACCAAACGTGGGGTACCAAAAGTACCTTGTCAAGTGGAAGAACCGACCAGATGCAGATTGTACTTGGATCACCAAGGATGAGTTGCAGCAAATTAACTCTGATATCTTGGAGCAGTACCACAGCCATAATTCGTAGGTAAGGAATCCTTTCCAGTCAGGGAGAGTTGATACGGACATCCTAACGTGCAAAGTTTATCAAAGGCAGAGGAAGAAGAAGGTCACATCTCATTGTGGGTTGATGACATAACAGATTGAAGACTCCATGTGTTTACTGTAGTCAAGGCAGAGTGTTGGAAGCGAGATAGGAAGAGAGACCAGGGAAGAGTGGAGGACAAGGGAACATAGAGGCAGGGCGTGGGTGGTGACTGCAGAAGCCACGTCTAACCTGTAGTAACTGAGTGCTACAGCAGTTACTTAACCGACCAATGGCAATTAGCAGAGAGAGGGGTTGTTTTTGCAAATAGAACTGTAAGCAGAATCAGGTACTACATTGTGGGTAGTTTTTTTTTTTTGAAATGGTTCATATATTAATAGATAAAGAGGCACAAGAGGTGTAAAAACTATAAAGACATTTGGTCTATCTAATAGGAGGATAATGAATGGAATTTTTTTCTGGAGAATGATGGAACTAGACCTCCTGTGAAAGGATTGATGGTGTGAAGCCACTTAGGAAGTGATTCTCATCCTATTTTTGTTTCTCTCCAAAGGTATCTCTCTTGATCTTCCTTGTAGTTGTTGTTTGCATGTGAAACTGGTTTAAACCCTAAACCCACTTAAGAACCCATCACCTATCCCAAATCCCATCTTTTAGATGGGTTTTAACCCCAACCTTCGACAATCAAATTCATTATTTTCTTTTGGCCTGCTTGATGTATAAAAACAAATTACTAGTTGCTGGAAAATTTTCAGATTGTCGAAACTCCTAACACATTAACTATTCCTGAAGAATTTTATTCTCTAAATCTATTTGTGTCTTAAACCTTCCCTTTTCTTTTAAAAAAAAAACAAAAATCCTTGAAGAGGTTAGGAAAGCTTACGTTGATTATTGGGCTTATTTCCAAAGCTAGTCAGAATTCCATAGACCCTCACGGATAATTCTAAGGTAGAGTATGGTGGACCTATGACGTGGCTTCGGACTTTTACAAATTTTGTCTATTTGTTCTTATTTGCACATGATTAGCATAACATTTTATAATTTTTATTGACTTGGTTATTTTTGTTAATCTCAACTGATTGGATTTTAGGCAATTGCATAGTCCTACATCAGTAAGGCAGTAGGATAGGCACTAACCATGATTTGGTGCCATTTGCAAATATTGTCTTGGATAGGAATTTTCTCAAGACCAATTGTGCAAAAGAAACTCAATGCTCAAGAAGGTGATTGAAAGGTCAAATTGGATAAATTGACAATAGGATTAGTGTCTTGGTGGTTGCTCCATTCAAAAAAGGACTATAAAGAAAAAGGTTCCAAAGGGATCCGACCACCAAACACGAGAGCCACCCTCTAAAGGAACAACATGCAAACTACCCAAAAGGTTAAAGAGAGAGGAAAAGTTATCAACTTCAAGGACAAAGATCCATGCAAATAGATCGAAAAATGCAAATACACAAACCACCCTCAGAAACTACAAATCAAAATAACCAGTCCATCAATGCAATAGGTTGATACATGGTAGTGGTGGATCTAGTGGAAGAAGGAAAGGAGCATCCATAAGGGGAAAGTATTCACCATCTTCCACATTTATTGATTTGAGGAGTTGATGAAGGGAGGAGCTCGAGACATGAAACTAAGTACTCTAATCTATTAAAAGAAGGGATGAGACTAAGGTCCAACTGAAAATATAGATCTAGCTGTTGCAAGTAACCAAATAGAAAGCACCTAAACAATCAAAGGGCTATCAAATACACAATGGAGTAGAACTACATAACGTCAATGCAAAATCCCAAAAACCAAAACATGGATCTCTCCAACAACAAATCAAATACCAATTTACAAATCTAAAGAACCCTGCCATTATTTCTGCATAGAAATAAGTGGCCCAGCAAACAAATGCAGAAACCCCAAAACCCATAAAGGAAGTATGAACAAACCCAAATCTCATAAAAGAAAAAACACCAAATAAATACCGACTGAAAACAAAAACAGATCAAAGAATTTAATCAATAAAATACCAGAAGTGCAGTAGACAACCCTATGCAACCAAAAACTGCAGTTCAAGAGAAACCAAAACCATTGATAAGGTGAAACAGGAAAATAAATCCAGACCCTGAAATCCCAAAACAAAACCTAACAAATTAACAGACCAGAATCAAATGAGAGAGAGAGAGGGGGGGCATGAACAATTCAGAGGTTTTTCATTTATTTTATGCTTTTCCTCTCTTAAATAATAAATCTGGCACAATTTAGTGATTCAAAAGAAAAAGCGGCAAAAATGAAACCTAACGTAATCAAAGAAACCCTGTCATCCCAAAACATGGCAAAAAACCCAAAAAAAAAAAAAGAAGAATAAGAACTCCACATTGCAAATCATTGTTTTGATCGACATTGATAACGCAATCAAACAGCAGCAATACACTCCAAGACTGAATCGAGCCCTAGATCCAAACATAATCAAACCGCTAAAAATAAATCTAAGGAATCAACCCCAAATTTCAAATGATAGAAAAAAACAATGTACAAAATCCTTCGTTACCCAGAAAGGGAAATCGGCAGAACAGCCAAAGAAAACCCAGAACTCTCCTAAGTGCTAACTACAACAAAATAAAAAACCTTACCAACCGAACCTTAAAAACGCAAAAGAGGTAGGCAATATTTTTTTATTTGAAAGAAAATTGGAGAGCAGAAGGTACGATGAAAAAGTTGCATCATGAGCTCGTGGGAAGGAAAGTATTGTTTTAAAAATAATCACTTTCACTTAAAATGAAAACGGGTTTAACCCTTCTTCTTTTTTAAAATAATGATTTTCTAATGTAGTATTTTCCTTTTCCGTGCATCAAAACCAAGCAACAAAGGAACAATTTTAAAAAGAAAAAATGAATACTGTGAAGAGAATACCTTCTTCCCCCAACGAGAGTTAAAACTCAGGAGAGTGGGGAAAATGCTGATAATAAAAGCAAATAGAAGGTTCCTTTTTTATGGCGCCCTTGAATATGAAGCAACCACCACTTCCAACTGAAAGAGAGAATCCCAGTCCTGACTTTGTGAACAGCAGGTTGGAGACCTTTTATATGTAAACGAGGGATGTTCTCTGCCGTTAGATTACCTCCGATCCTGACCATTTTGTCATGGCTCACACGACGCACTGAGTCGTGGGAATTGGACACGGCCACCAGTGATTTAATAATTACTCCCGTCAATTCCTTTTTCACCGTCTAAATGAAAATATAGTAAGTTGATAAAATCACAAAACCGATATTACTCTCAATTCTCTCGGTGAGCATGCGTAATCTCGAAGGGTTTCTCTTTTGATTAGGAATCAGCTTCATTAAGTAGAATACTAGTTTGAACCTAATTTCATCTTAAAAGAGTACTCTATAATTATATTCGATGTGTATGGTAGAAAGACTTGACAAATTTTGATGAGTAATTAAGTTCTCTAAGAGATTTGGTCGTAAAAATCAATGGGCATTCATTTTTTTTTCACTTTTAAACATTTTTTCTAAATGAAACATGTAAAATATCAATAGTGAAAAAAGAGATATAAGCACTTGAGTAGTCGTTTATAAGAGAGTTATATATGACGACAAAAGGGAAGAGAAAAACTAACTACTATGAACATAAAAAAAAAAAAAAGAATTATGAAACCCACACAATCCAAAAAAGCCTAAAAGATGTGGATCGAGGCCCTTAGGTACATGCTATCTGTATTAACTGAGGATAAAACATTTCCACTATTAGCTAAGCTCTTTTTACTCTGACTTTAGCTAAAAAGTTAGCCACATTATTTGTTGGATGATTGACATGCATGAAGCGGATGATTCTCTTCCTTCAGAATCTCCTAATACTCCTAATAATGTCGACTAATTTTCAGAGAGTATACTTCCATCTACTAGTCCAAGCGATTGCATTAGCACAATTGACTTCAATAATGTGGTTGCCATAACTAAGACTAACCCATAGATTTCATTAAAAAAAATTAATTCATTCAAAAAAAGGACTAGCCATATATGGGTCACTCACGTAACCACCTTCAACTCTACCTTATTGGATTCCATGATCCGTACAAATTATGAGAAGGTTAACAACATCCTTCCTTTGTCATTGTGGAAGAACCCTGCAATTTCTAACGGGCAGGTTTTCCCCTAACTACATCGTTGATCTTAAGTTTAAAGAAGGCCCCTCCGGGCTACACCCATTCCACATTGGGTTTCCTAGGTTTTCTACCTCCTTCATGCAGCTTCTCAAGACAGGCAAAATTCCTCTGACGTGCATCCAATGAATTCTTTGCAAAGGTCAACCAGCATACTTTGATTCCACGTGGCCTTTTTAAAACCTTCCTAATTGAGTTATTGAGGAACCAAGGACATTCCATCAATTGAAGGAATAAATTCCAGCCCCTAAAGAGAATGGGTATGGACGTTCGCCTGGAGATTCTATTATTTATATATTTAAAGAGACCGACTTTTTAAATTCTTATATCTCCAATTATTTATTTGTTTTTTGGAGTCTTCTAACTCATTATCAATTTTCATATAATTAAAATAAGTCATGAAAACCTCATACTTAATTATGTCAACCGGGTGAATTTTACTTCTAAAATAAAATTAATTTTTCTAACATTCAGTCGGTGTACCACTTTTACAGTTCATCTGTTGTTTCCTCACGTTTCAAGCTTTGTCTTCATCCACGCTTCAGCTTACGGGGGCGTGTTAGAATATATTTAAGATATTAGAGTTATTATGTGATTAGGATTTATACAGTTTGTGTTTACCTCTAATTAAGAGGTTTATTTGGTTTATAATTATGTTAAGAGTTACAGTTTGAGTGTGATAGCCTTAGGGTCGACTAGAGGCTATATATACATCTAATAGATTAGGTATTCAATATAATATACAGTTTTATCTTTTCTACAGTTTTCTCCTCCTTTCTTCTCTCTAAAGCATAGGTTAGACTAAGATGAAGTCCCCTGCAAAAATCCAAAAGAAAACGTTGCAATACCCCGCCCCAGAGGGAGGCCTGACTAAAAGACAGAGTGCACCAGAAGAGATAAAATCACCAGGTGCTTGGGATTAGTGCCAATGGGCATGTTTAATAGTCCCACATTGCCTAGGGACTTGAGTTCCTTAGGTATATAAGAGGTTGGCTCTCTTCCTTCTAACAGAAGGCCTTTTGAGAACTCCCCTGACGTAGGTCATCAGAAGCAAAGCCGTACGGGCCCAGGTGCTGGACCAAAGCGGAGAATATTGTGTTAGAAGGTTGGGGCAAGTCATTACAAATGGTATCAAAATACTGTTCAACTCTTGGTTGAAGGTGTGAGCTGGTGCGAGTCTCAATCGATTGTCGAGCTAGGGGCGGCTCTGGTCTTAAGGGGGTAGGTTGTAGTACCCCGCCACAGAGGAGGTCCTGGTTGAAAGACAGAGTGCGCCAGTAGAGAGATAAAATCGCCAGGTGCTTGGGATTAGGGCCAATGGGCGTGTTTAATAGTCCCACATCGCCTAGGGGGCTTGAGTTCCCTAGGTATATAAGAGGTTGCCTCTCTTCCATCTAGCATAAGGCCTTTTGAGGGCTTCCCTAGTGTGGCTTCTCAGATGCAAAGTCTTGCGGACACAGGTGGAGGATCAAAGCGAACAATATTGTGCTAGAAGGTCGGGGCAAGTCATTGCAAACACCCTGAAATAATATAGGAATAAATAGAAATAAAATGAATTGGGAACTCAGCAGGTCGAGTGGAATGGATCTGTCGACTAGTCAAGCATGCTTGATATGTTTCTTTTATGCATTGTGTGTTTACTGCTTTCTTTATTTCCATCTTTTAATTTACCATTTGGCCAAAAGTTTATATTTCTAAGGAAACGTGCATCACTCTGGTTTCCATAAGTATTTCGTGCATGAGGTCTATTCTCGAATTTTCCGAAGGATAAACTCAGGAATTCCAAACTCCAGTTCGAAATGACTGGAAGCCTAGCACCTACTACTTGCAGAATATCTCCATCAGCAGACCTCCTAGTATATATGTCATCTTAGTGAAGAACAAACTCTAGTGCCTTGAACTAGTCCAAGGCTACAAATAGAATTCATCGCCCATTTCTACGAGTTTTTTCGTGCTCCACTCGATCTACGAAAGACTAAGCATGTGCCCAAACCTAAGAACTGCACCAAACACTTGTCGAATGTTAGAGTTATTTACAACTTTCTGTCTTTTACTTTTGTTGCCTTCTCGGTCCGAACACATGACTAACTCTAACTTCTAACTTCTGTTCGGACTAGTCCAAGGGCTTTTACTACTTTCTGTACCCTCTGGTCTTAACTCTCGGATCTACGATTCGGGACCAGACATTGAGTACTTTATTTACTTTCAATGTCAAAACACCCTCCATTCAGTGTTATTTTATTCTTTGATGTGTTTTGACTGCTGTGTCTTCTTAAAACACCCCGCTTTAGGTGTTATTTTACTTTATTCATTTTAATTCATTTATGCTTTCACTTAAAGCTTTTCTTATGCATTTATTTACGCGTGTATTTCTATACGCCTTGCTTTTCGTGGTCTTTCTCTTTTTACGTGTATTTGCAAATTTTGGTTTCACCGATAAAAGACCTAGATTTTAAGTATCGATTTATTTACGTGTGTGTTAGTACACACCTAGCTTTCTGTAATCATTTATTTATACAGTTTTATTCTTTATGGTCTTCTTTCAAAAACTTGTTAGACTACAGTGAGGAGATTCAACCACACAATTTCTTTTGAAATGCATCGTATATTGCATTATACTTTAAAATTCATAAACTGTTAACCCTAAGGCAATAATGGACCCATGGACAATATACTGATGGAAAAGATGTGAATGGGACTAGAATGTAATAACCTGACACTGCTCACACGTAAAGGGATGAATTTGATGTTCTAAATGTAGAACGTGAGAGATCTGGGAGATGATGTCTAGCCATCTATAAACGGAGTATGAGACCCAGTTATGTGCCTAGAAGCTGGCTAGTTAAAGTTGGAAAATCTTGCGAAACAATCTCCAACTCGTGGTTCCGTTTGGAATGCACACTATCTTGTATTGGAATATACTATTGCTTGCAAGGCTCTATATGAAATGCGCTTAAAATACCCAGTCTTGAAAATGGTTCGCAAATTGTACATGCGCATCTGTGCCCAAACTTGAATCTGACCGTGTATAAACCTATGAATACTTGATCGATTCTTGAATCGAATGGGTAAGCATACCCCGATCTTCAGAAAGGGTAAAAAGGAACTGTAACCACTTTTTAGTTATTTACTCATGTGTTTTAAATTCAAGTTATTTAAATACTGCAATTTGAAAACCTCAAAATGTGGAGGATTTAACTAAGTGTATTAAACTTTCTTTCAGCATCTACTATAGTGTTATATATTTGCTGAATTGTTTGTATGTTGAATTCGAATGCAATTCCATGCGGGTGGGCTATAGGAATGCATGTTGGCTGAGTGAGGAAATATCATGTGAACTTGTGAGATATTCTGTTTGGTTAAATGAGGATTTTAATCCATGTATTTGATATGCTTTGAGTGGTGTAATGTGCATATCAAACTAATACCTCCATACACTGAGTGAAGCATTAGGTAGTGAATAACTGCAAGTGTAGAGCGTTGTACGTCCTTAGTGAGTGTTGGACTGTAACATGTTGCAATGTAAAACGTATTGCAGACTGAGTGAAGCACTGGTTCGTGACTAACCTAGTGTCTACTGCATGTTGATTGACAGGGCCAGTGTTTCATCATGTAGAATGAATACATAGAAAATTATAGAATAACTATGCTAATGTGTTTACCCCATGTAGAGATTTGCATGTACTCAGTGTACAAACAGTTTTGAGTGATAATATGTTGAATTTATCTGTTGTTTTCTCTTCATTGGACTATGTAGCTCATATCTCTTGCGTTTCAAAGAACTTGGCCGAGAAGGGGATCGACGAACCCCCGCTCTCGTAGAGATGGGACTCCTAGTATTTCCTATGGATGGGGAATTTATTTTTATGTTTACCTCCATAAACTTGATGTTATAATAATTATTGTGCTCACCTGAGGCACAAATAAACATGTAATAAAACCGTTATGGTTTCAATGTGCTATTATGATATTGTGTATTCTTCATGATGCTTATGGTAAATGTTTGAGTCCACATATAAAGAGCATGTGTGACATTTTATATTTAGATATTCCGTTGAATTTTAAGTGGGACATGTAGAAACCCGTAGGTATCTCCCTAAGTAATTATTAAAAAAAAAAAAAAACCAGTCACGTCTTGGCCCACATTGGGGCGGAGTTGACAAAGTCTCTCCTCTTTGCGTTTTAAAGTCATGAGTCAGTCATGTGATTCAGGCTGGCAAAGTGGACAATTTCGTGCCTCGAGTTGTTATTAGAGCTAAGGATGTCTCTGCTCTTAAGGTGGTGGGAATGATGTGGGCATGCGAGTCATTTACCCAAGCGGTGAAAAATGGCTCCCGCTTGTGAATATACTGGGAGAAGTCCTAGATGATGGGCATTAGTCCCACATTGGAAGAGCGGATTTTCGAAGTCCTTGATAAAAGGGGGCGAGTCTTTCCTCCTAGGCATGATGCGTTTTAAAGTCGTGAGTCATTCATGTGATTCAAATAGGCAGAGAAGAAAATTTCGTGCCTCGGGGCTTGACTTTGCATAACTCCCTCCCATGCCCCTTCCCACTGCGGGCAAGTTATCTCCGAAAAATCTCCCAAAAAACGTAACACCCAAAACACGAGTAATTTTTTTTTTTTTGAAAAAAAGGGGCCCAACCTCCCAAAACTCCAACGCATAAAAGTAAAGATAACATCCATAACAAGAATATATAAATCACCAAAACCAACTAATAACAATCCAAACATGGTTATTATAGTCATCCAAATAACAAGTGATAATAAACCATTCAAATACAAATATGGTTCTCTCAACTGGAAATAAAAACATAATATAAACTACAACTACTGCTCTACTCCCTGAGCCTGTTTGAGGGGTCCACCCAACCCCTCTGTAGTCGCAGTGCCTGAAAGGTAAGGGAGTGAGTTGAACAAGCCCAATGAGAGTACAAAGCAAAAATCACATGCTATCATAACACCCCATAAACATACATGTGCATGAGCATCATAATAATGGAGATGACTACATGCATGATCACCCAACTCCCACACCCGTCTTATAGGGGACAAAGGTCCACACACACCACACTAAGTCTCCCAACAGTCTCCAACAATCATCCAAAAATAAAAATCCATAAAGGCTAAACAATGCACATAATGCTCTATCTCCCCTGCCAACGCCTAGGTGGCCTCATGGGCTCCTACCCATTTGGCAATCATCTATCGGAATGGCTTTCTGTCCCCCAGATAACCTGCATAGAATCACCTGGTCAGAAAGCCAGAGGAGAGAGCCAAATCTGTAGAGTACGTTGGGGACAACCTCCAAGATTCAATCGTACAGTCGTGCCCGAGAAGTCCAAAGATAAAACGGGACATCAATCTAAGCATGCCATGTCAAGGAGTCATCTCCATCTCCTCAAACATAAAGAATAACACCACCCATCCAAAAGCCCCAAAATAATACAGGGGACCACTCCACTCCCAAGATACTCCAAAAATACATCCTAACGTTAAGCAACCGTTAGTAGTCACACGCCTCATGGATGCCAACTACACTCACAATGATGCAATGGTCCCATGCATGATAAAATAGCATGCTCCAATTTAGAAACATAAACAACCTCACATGTACATATGTAGTCCATAAAAGCATATAACATGTTATCTAAAGCATATTCTCCATCTCCAACTTAATATCATTCACATGTTGCAAATAAAAACACAACATACTATTTCCAACATATATCAGTCACATGTTGTAAATAAACACACATCATATTATCCCCAAATCTCCAAACATCATATTCAACATTTGTTCACCTAAATAGAATTTATCATCAATCACATATAGTTGATATGAGCATAACCCGAACAAATCCCTTGTCACATATTTATTTCAACAGTTCCCTTATTGAATATCTTCATATACAAAGGGTCTCATTTAGGTCACTCTATATCCAAAATTAAGGATTTAGAATGCGTAAATGCATACTCAAACTATGTGATAAATCCCCTCACCTAAAAGTGTTGGTGAATGCCGTATATTGAAGAATCGGGGCCTAACTGGATTGAAGGGGGCTCCCAGCAAAATAATTATTTTTTGGAAAAACAATTACTAAGAAAATCCAAAGTGTCCAGAAATTGCATTAATTTCTTTTTTTTTTAAAACAGTTGAGAATAGCTTATCATTAAGAAGAATATAACATTACAATAAAGAGAAAAGGAGGGAGATGGCCTAAGAGAATTAGGCCCCCAACCCAACAAGAGGAACAACAAAAAAAAATGCAAAAGAAGCCAACTGCAACCCAACAATAACTCTGAAGGAAAAGGCCGCTAACCGCCCGGACATTAATTTCTTTTATAACTGTATTGGAATCAAAACCATGAAAGCAGATAAACCATTAACTGATTTTCTTTTATAAATAAAATAGCAAAGCAAAACAACTTGAAAGATTAAATGGTGACTACAAGTGGACGGTCAACCTGTGGCCATAGGGCCACAGTTGACTGAACATGGCAAAAGTCCAATCGGTTCTGTGAGAGAATAAGATAGTACTGGTCAATGGGAATTGAATACTGGAAATCTGCAAATTGGGCAGGACTAAAGGGTTCCATTGATGGTATCAGTTTACAGCAAGAAGGCTGTTGGTTTACTGCTAAATCCAAAAGGGTCCTTGTGACGTTTTGCCCTTTTTCCATCTCTTAAAATCAGAGTAATTTTTTTATTTTGAATTAGAACTTAGAAAAAGGGGTGGAGAAGCCTCCGAAGACCAGACCCTCGACTGACCAACTTAGTACATGCATGGACTCAATCCATTGTAAACAATTGCACACACTGGACACTCCCATAAAATTTCTTTTGCGAAAAACATTTATTGCGGACCTGTTATAACAATAATAGTTATAGCAACTTAAGCAAGGATCAGAGAAATCCAAATATCATAAGTCAAATAACAAACTACAACAGTTCAAGATTATAGGAGTTGTCTAAAATTATTACATTCCAATCTCTCACTCCGACAAATACATCAACACTCCAAATATCAAAAGTAACATTAAGTCCCCTCCAAGCCTCTCTTGCTCGGTCATCGATCAAGCATGACTGGCGCTAGGTCCATCCTCATCTTGCTTATGTTCACCTGCATTCACATCTAAATGGGGGGAGGGCGGATTTATGGACTTAGTCAACGCGCCCAGTAGAAGTTCCAAGTAATAGATATGCACGAGGGAGTGTTAAAATCAAAAGTATACATATGCTTGTTTCGTTTCATAATAAAACATTTTCGTAGAGGAAAACTTGATAGATATTTCCTAAATATCAATATAGCATAATCTCAAACTTTCAAAAAAAAAAAAAATTACAACATAATCTCAAAACATTTAATCTCAATTACTTTCAATTTCTCAAAAATGCTACGCGATAGTTACTATGCATCAATGAATGCCCATTATTGCCCATGCAACAATCATACTAGTTATCTTAATGGTTAGTTCATCATTATTGGCCGATTACGTCCATTAGCGATTTGAGGCGGCAACCACTAGGGTGTCGTAACCCAACCACAAATTAACCGAAACTATCGGTGGAGTGTGGACTCCTCCCATTGCACAGGGTTTTGGGACCTTCCCAAGAGCTTTTTGGCCCAAGTAATGCCGCAACATTTACAATAAGAGCATGGCCAAGGATTAACATTTGTAAAACTCATTAATATAGTATGCGAGACCAAGCGATGCGGACATTTTCATTCCTGTCTCGGTAAATGCAATTTCCCTCCTATGCAAACCATGCATGAGGTATGTCTATGCTTATGATGACAAATCATGCATCATATAAATTTCATGTCTTTCAACATGGGAAAACATATAGCAATGCTTATAATTTCAAGATACATAGCATTTTCATAGTTCATAACATATAAATTAGTGTCTATTCTGATCAGAACGACGATACCTATCTCCAGTTAAAATATGATGAATTTTAAATGAGGTTTGATACCCCAAACCATGTTTGCAAGTCGGACCTAGTTGTAAATAGTTGAAAAAAGGACAGTTTTACAGTGGTGGATTGTGGAATTTTTATCTCGGTGTCTGATCATCGAAACGGTGCAAAAATTTGTGCCTAAACTGAAGCCCATGAAGATATGGTCTGTAATACAGAAACCTCGGATGATACTGCAAACTGTTGAGCAGTGAACATCTCTGAATATTTTGATCATAAATCGGCTAGGAACGTCCGTTTTGGACGAATAAAATATTGTTGTAATCCTCTCTCAAAGACTTACCCGCTGTAAGAATATGAGACCCTAGTTTGATTCGAGCTAATACCAGAAAATTCTGAAAGATATGTCAAATTTTGGTCTGTTTAACTCTTTTAAAACCTTAGACAAATTTTATTTGGTTTAGTACCCCTTGGACTCGTTTTGATTGAATAGAACGAATGGGGTCTATTTGTTGAACTCCTTTATTTAAAAAGGAGTTAAATAAAATAAAATTGTAATGGTCCAAAACTCTAATCAGCCCCAAATTTGGGGACCTGAAGCTTGTTGGAACTTGGAATTGGTGGTGCTTCTATACTTGGTAAATTGCAAAGTTTAGGTGAGGAAAACTTAACCTTATCTACTGATTTATTATAATCTTTATTTGATTGAATGTAAAATTTGAATCTGAGAGTTGGGGTTATCTTTTCTTAAGATTGGAAGTTGTTTGATTGGCGGGTAAATCCAGTGCAAGCTCATGTATTGTAAGGGAAATTGTTTGAGGCCTAATGTTTTTAGCCTGAGCACTCTAGTTGGCCCAGGTATGTTTGGTAATTACTCGTTTGCATTGTTGGAAGAACCCAACTAAACATTGTGGAATTTGTTTGATGAAAGCTGGAACTTGGTTGTATGATTGGATGATTGTTCATGCTTGGTTCTTCACTTGATGAACTTAGGTGAAATTTGTTAGCATGAATATTTGGTTTATGCTATAGTTGGATTTCATGTGTTTATTGAATTTTGTTTTCAACACATGTTATATTCATTAATCGTCATGTGTTTATTGAATTTGATAACACATGTTATATTTATTAATCGTTTGTTGTGATCATGTTAATAGTATACATGACATGTCATTCATGTATGAGATATTTGTTGATTCGTCATGCATGAGGATCCACATTTAGGTGGGTGATTTGTATTGTTGATTCAGGCATTAACCTTGCACTCCTTTGTAGACATTCATCGTGCACATTCGTTGGGCACTTTGTTTCGATTGCCTTGCACTCCCCTATGGACATTCGTCGTGCACATTCATTGGGTTATGACCATTTGTGCACATGTACTATGCTTAGCTAAGTTGAGCTTTGTATAACTCGTTTGACTCATTTTCTAAGATCTGGGTGAATTTTCTAATCTCAACCTTTGGAGCAAGAGACATGACTGACTGCCCCTCAACTTTTGAAGATGCTACTCGGATGGTAGTAGTAGGTACATAGACTGCATTAGGTGCTGCACTTTGTCTTCATAACTTTCACCCGTTCCCCAAAATTCATTTCGGTTAAAATGCAAGGAACTTGTAATGGCCTTGTGTCATTTTAGTCAGTAGTTTAGAATTTGGTCGACTGTATACATAGTATACACGGCAGAGAAGATTACTAAAATGGGAACTTCTATTTAGATGAGATTATTACAACCAAAAGGATTTTCCTTTTGGGCGCAGGACACGACGGAGAAGTCTATAAATACTGCAACCGTGAGTGAGTAATGTGTGTAATGAGAAGTCTCTGCATACAAAGAGAGAAAGGAGGAGCAGAGGACACGCTGCAACCATACTGCAACAGATCGGAGGTGCTATTTAATGGTGTGCATGAAAGTCTGAGAAATAGAAGGCTAGTCTTTTGGAATGGAAGCCCAGGTCCTAACAAGTGATATCAGAGCCAGGTTTAAGGCTTCCTCATGTGGACTCAAGAGATCCCTTAGGCAAACGGGCTGGCCGGCATCGCTCTCTCCGCCAGAGTGCCTCGTTCGAAAATGGGGGGGGGGGGGGGGGGAGCTGCTTCAAACGAGTCCTACATTAGAAGTGTAGAGGGAGATCTAGGGGTTTATAAAGGACTTGAGTCATTCTACCTAGCAGGCTAGTCTTTTGGGCTGGAAACTCAGGTCCTAACAAGTTGGCTCAAGAGTCCAAAGATCAAGTCAAACACAAAAGCCTCATACTAAACCAAAACACACCAAAACAATTGGGATTTTAATTACTACTTGAGAATAAACAAATTACAATGATAAAGAATATGTGAAGACTTCTCATTAGGGTTCGTGGATTGGCCAGATTTGATGGAGTTATTAGGGATCACCTAGGGTTGAATAGGGCTTCATTTGCTGGCCCTCTCCCCAATTACTCAGCTATTGAAGGGGAGCTGCATGCCCTTTGGAGAGGGCTTCTCAAGATAGAGGCGTTGGGAGTTGTTGGGGATTACTCTTGAAGAGAATTCCAAGGTGATTCTATGTTGGGCATAGGGCTCCAGTTGTAAATAGAGACTTTTGAATATAGTTGATAAGATTCATCACGCCATCTCTTCGAGTCGTTTTAGGATCTTGTGGTACCTAGAGAAGTGAATTCTCCAACTGACAAAATGGCTAGACAGGGTCTTGTTATGTCTTCTGAGGTTATAGTTAGATCTATGAACGCAAGCATGTCTGGCTCGATTTTGAAGATATATTTTTGTAAAGTTTCTTATTTTTTTCTGTAAATAAAATAGTTAGCTTTAAAAAAATTAATTTATAAAAAGAACAAAAGGAAAACAGCAAGTAAGACAACAAATCAGCTACAAGCTGAAGCTGACTCCTTGCATAGCCAAGGCATCAGTATTAAAGTTCACACTGAAGTAGGGTTGGGAATTTTTTACCCAACCTGTTAATTGAATTCAACCTGCTTCGACCCAGAAAATCTGGGTTTGGGTCATATTTTTGCAGAAAAATCAAAGTTGACCCGACCCGATCTGACCTAACCAGGTCAGGTTAGGTTGAGGGCCCTGGATATGTCAATTAGTTACTCACAGCCTGCAACTTGAAAACAGTTCTAAAAATCAACGGGCAAATGGGTCTAAGATCAGCCAGCAAAGAGTCCTATTTTCAGTCAATCATGAACTGAAAATCAGTCTCCAAAACATCCACTTATGCTCATCATTTCAGCATACAAAAATTTACAGAAATCAGAAAAATATAGTGATTTATTGACCTATCAATTCAAATGCAATGACCCTGAAATTTTTACTGGAGGTTCAACTTTAGGTTAGCTAATCCCAATTAAAATTTCACGGAAATCTGAGATCTACAGATTAAGATAAAAATCCCTCATTAAACTGCTGTAAAATAAATTTACAGTTCTGGACTGTACATCCAGTCCATCTTGCGACCACGGTTTGAGGCATCAGATGGAATTGTTTGGCCCTCAAATTTTTATAGAAGATAGATCTATTTGTCTAGATGAAAATAGACATAAATTTTACAGCAATCCAGTAAGTATTCACGGAGTTATGATTTTTGCAAGATGCACAAGCCAGAACTGTCTCAGATCTGGACCTGGGCTTTGGTCCCAAAAACAGTCATCAGCAGAGGCATCAAAACTGATCCAATCCCTCTGAAATTTCTACTGGAGTCTCATATGGTTGTAAACAATCTCCATAAAAAAATTCACTGGAATCGGATGATCAAAGACCAAGATATAGATTTTACATTGAAGAGCTGCAAAACTGTCTCACAAAGTTCAAGTGTTTGGAAACCTAAAATCCCCAATTTTTTCCAAACTCCACATTCTTAATCAAATCTCTTCCCAATTCGATTCCAGACTGATTCTAAGCCATTCTAAATTCTCAATTAAATCCCAACACCAAGGTATAAAGAAACCAACCTGTTATGAAGCTTTTCCAAAAGATCTTTCTCTAATCTTTTCCAAAAAACGAATTGGGGAAGAAGAAGATGCAGCTGATGCCGTTTCTTTTCTTTTCTCTTCCTTTCTTTCTCTTCTCTTCTTTTGGACAATGGAGGCTGAAGGAGGAGAGGAGAGAGGAATGAAATTCAGCTCATTTCTCTCCCTTACTTTAGCCAAGTGGAGTGTAGGAGTGGTATTTCTTGCATGCATGAGGACAAGTGTCCTCGTGCCATACCCTGTGGAAGGGTATTGCATGCATGCATGAGGACAAGTGTCCTTGTGTCATGACATGTGTCCCTTGGCTGCTCCATGCATGCAGTCTTTGCATGTGCTGCCATGTCATTGCTGATGTGACATTCTTGCTACATCACCAAATTAACTCATTGTGAAATAAATTCCACATAATTATACAATATGTACTTTAATTACTTAATCAATTTAGTTACCAATGATTTCATTTAATTAATTGTTCATCTCTCCATATTTCAATTAATTTCTTTTAAATCAATTAACTTTTTTTTTTTAAAACTCATCCAAAAATTCATCCTCTTAATCACTAATCCCAGATAGAAAATCCATGTTTATTTCATTCATTAGAGATAATTACATGGATTAACAAAATGAAAATCTCGGGGTGTTACAATACTACCACCTTTTTGGGATTTTCGTCTAGAAAATTAGACTAAGGTTGTCCCTCAAAACATGATTATACAAACAACTCAGGGTGGGAGACACTCATCTCATGAATTGCTCTGTTCCGTAACACCTTCTTCTCCGAGTCTATAATTTTGATCGGTCTCTCAACGTAAGATACGTCCTTGTGTATATCCAATTCTTGCACATCCAAAACATGGGATGGTTCTAGATTGTACTTGCGCAACATGGAGACATGAAATACATCGTGCATACTCGCCAATTACGGAGGAAGTGCTATCCGGTATGCAACCTCACCAATATTTTCAAGTATTGGGAATGGTCCAACAAATCTTGGGAATAATTTCCCTTTTTTCTCAAATCTCATCTGACCTTTTCGAGGGGAGACCTTCAAAAACACTAGGTCATCCACTTTGAAATTCAATGGTTTCCTTGTCTTATCAGCGTAGCTCTTCTGATGGCTTTGGACAGTCAATAGATGATGTCAGATGATCTTGATGTGTTCCGTAGTCTTTGCAACTAGATCTGGACCAATGAGTGTTGGCTCGCCTGCTTCCGTCCAACAAACTGGAGACCTACAAGATCGACCATACAATGCTTCGAACGGATCCATCTGGAGGCTCGCCTGATAACTATTGTTATATGAAAATTCTACTAGTGGAAGGTGATCTTCCCAACTGCCCTGGAAGTCTAGCAAGCATGCCTTGAACATATCTTCCAGTATCTGTATATTCCTCTCTGACTGTCCGTCAATTTGTGGGTGGAATGCCGTGCTCTAATGACCCGCTCCGAATTTTCTAATTTTCGGAGAGATTTTCGGATCTCCGAAATGTTTTCAGGACAATGGTAGCAGTGAGGAGAGTGTGGGCGCCGTGGTGGGCCCAGTTTGCCTATTTTCGAGTTCGAGAACTCAAAAGACACTTTGGTAATTTTATAATTATTGTATATTTGTCATAAAAATTTGTTCAAAGGTCACACATTTTCTCGCTCGACGTTCAGCACTCGAGATCTTTCAGATTTTCGACCCTCCTTTTTCTAATCTTTTAAAAAGAGATTTTGACAACACCAGAGGTGCAAATACAGAAAACGAAGGAAATAAATCAAAGATGCAATAAAGGAAACCATCTTTATTGGTTTTATAATCAAGATGAACTAGCGCTGTCCCCTGAACATAAACAAGACAGATGGCATGTGACAGAATTGAGAGTACCACTTAAATAAAAGGATAATTGAGGAGGAAAAACTGAGTCCCTCCTTCACAAACTCATCTAGTCAAGCACAAATTTGACGGTAGCAGGTTAACTGGCCCATGTTTTTTAAATCAACTTATTGTGTCCTGTGAAGTTTTATTGTGTGTCGGCAACAGCCGTCTAACATAACTGCACTTAACCAAAATTTAATTGATAAGTTTTGACCTTCTTTTACACTTACAATTGACATATAAGACTTCTGAGGAATGTCATCTTGAACTGAAGCTGGAGGATTTGCAGTATGCTGATCCATATCTGGAGCACGCGCCAATTCTTAAAATATAAGAATAAAAAAAGCGAGAAAGAGAGCATAGAATAAACATTAGGCAGTTCCATAGTAATTTTCTCAGTATAGAAAAGTAAATGTGAAATATTCCTCAATGCAACAGCTTTGAACAATATGGAGCCAAAGAGAAGAAGTGGACAAATAAAAGCCCAATCATCCATTTGAACCCTTTGTTGAGTTGAAGCCCCTCATCACAAGAGCCTGTACTCAAATTATATCAATTGACCAATTCTAACACACTATTAATCACTTGTAAATGATGGTAGTTATGACAGGAGAAGTCCATTCATAAATTTAAACTATATATCCTATGGTCTCCACAATGAACTGGTTGTGGTTCAATCACGCTGTATCTGTTTTTTAGAGATGAAATGGACATCCATTACTTAAAAGGCCACCAAAAATGGATGGCTAGGGTCCTCTGATCATGTGATTATCACACAATGGCCAATGAAAAGTTAACTTGACTAAATGAACAGATCACATAGACTATTGTCAATGTGTGCAAATACAATACACTGCAGTCTGGTGCAGAAACCAATGCAAACTTTCCATTGAATAATTAAAATACCTGCATCCAGGGTTGGAGTTGTTCTACCAGGCAGTCTCGCTGGCACTATTGGCTAACATGGACCGGTTCTCCACTAAATCACTTTCATCCACAAAGTAATCCTTGTCTTGTGGTGCAAGGAAGAATGTATGAGAAATGGTCTTCTCACATTGTCCATCCCCGTCAGGCACCCAGTCGCTAGAACAACCACCCCACCCTTATCTGATTCTTGTGCATCTGTTGTCTTTATCTCTGCCTTAAACTTCTTGTAGTCCAGGGAAAGGATATTGTCATTGATGGCCTGCTCCATAATAAATAAGTTGTTAAGTATTCATCCTTATTTGTTTCTTTAAATGTTAACATCTCTCTTAGTAAGGTATTCACTATTAATAAAGAAAATAAATGGGCTAAGTAGCTCAAATTTCAAAAAATGGCTGCAAAATTGCTGTTCTTTTTGAGAAATATCTATAAAACTGCAATGAATTCAATCATCTTTTCTTGGTCAAGGATGCCCCTAACTAAAAATGGAAGCATTGTTCTTCCTCAGAAGATAAAGTAATCCTTAACCCAATCACCTCCCGGTTATAAAGATGTCCTTTCCATCTATTGACTAATGCATTAATTAAACTCTCTTCATTCATCTTTTCAATAGATGGTAATTAGGAACTAAAAGTCTTAAATTAAAATAGCAAGCCAACAAACATTGATAACAACTAGGAAACCGTTTAAATGACGTTGATTGTTGAAATATCCCAAAAATTACAATGTAACATCCAAGTGTTATAGATTGCCCATTTTTTGAGGAAGTTTATAGATTGCCAAGTTATAGCTTTATTTTATCTATTTCATACTAAATCTTTTATAAAAAGATTACTAAATTTGCAAATTTGCATGCCCATGCCCCATCCACATTCCAGCCAAAAGAAGGTCCACCTAGCTTTACATACACTACTTGCATACGGTCCTGGCTATTTATCAACCAAGCCCTATGTAGTAAAGAAGTGGGAGTGGTCTCAATGACAAACACACACCAGTCACTCAAAATCACTACACTTAGTTTTAAGTTGGAAAATCAAACCATATTTGAAGATGGCAAGTAGCTCATGATGCCAAGTGCTGAGGTTTTAAGGTGTACATGTGCTGAACCATTTAAACAGCATGAAATCTCTATTATAAAATAGAGGCAATTTAGATTCATGTTTTAAAATTTTACAGGGGAACAATATATATTTCAGAGTAGGGTCGAGTTAATATGCGAGTTTTAGATGTTAGTGAATCTCAGTGTCAAAAGGACAATGCTTTCATATTCCTTTTCTTGCTTTATGGCATTATGCAAGTAATGACATTAGTTTAGTTCTAGTTTCTATCCACTTTAGTATGGGGCTTTATACCACATACAAAGATGGAGCAAATGGAAAGAGACAAAGATATCATGGATCCAAGTTCTAGAGATGTAAATGGATATTCGAAAATCCAAAACATCAAACCCAAAATGAACAAGTTTGGCTGCAAATTTTAGATTCATTCAAGATTTTTTAATCCAAATCTGAATCTAGCATCTATTTATTTCATATGCAAGTTCGGACCTAATCATATCTGAGTCTAATAACCCACTAAACCAAAGGGCAAGTAATATAAACAATATATTATTCTTAATAAGTATGTAGGGTGTTTTTGGGTGGGCTAGCAATATATTATTCTCAATAAATATGTAGCATGTTCTTGGATGGATGGGCAATATATTATTCTTAATAAATATGTAGCACGTCTGTGGGTGCGTGCGTTGGGTGTAAGCATCATATTCAGAATTAAGAAATAGTATCACATGCAAGATAATGCTGGATTAGACCATTGGAACTGTAGTTTTATTATCCTTCTATACTTTGGCATTTTTGGTGTTTCCTTTTGCACTTTCTTTTTTGTACGAGTATTAAGTAAGTTTTGAGATCATCTTTGTAGAGTTTTTTCTTCTGATTTTCATAAATCATATGCTTTATGGGATATGGGTTCTTTTTGGTATGGGAACTTTACTACTTGATTGTTCTAGTTTTACTTTTGTCAAGGAGAACATCGAGATCTTTAGTTTTGGAAATCTTCAAATAAAACCTAAGTTGAAGTGGAGACAAGTTTGGATTATGCATCTAAGAATCCGACATGATTTGAATCTGAATCCAAATTCACAGTATAAAGTTGATGCAGATTTTGCTAAATCTGATTCAAAGCTGATCCAGTTACACTTTACAATACTTATGTCCAACCGCTAAGGTAGACAGGCAGAGAGTGTCTAGTTGGGGAGGTTAAAATTCCAGCATTGCAGAATTTTCCCCAACAAACTTCAGTTTTGTTTCATATTCAATAAAACCTACTTATGATTTTCAAGATGATCATGTAATGACCATATCTTCTTCTGCTAAATCTACCCAAGAAGATCATGGCAATCACATAAAGGGCGATCGTTGTAGACAATTTTCAAAAAGAAATATGGATTTTGAAAATATAATCCACAAATAGAGTATATTCAAATTGAATATGAAAAGGGAAACTCTTGCGTACATTCAAAAGCATCACATCAATATGGACTTTTGGTGATTGAAGTTCAAAAGGAGCTATCTTGTTGGCTATGTACTTTGAAAAATGCCTAAAAAAGTTGAAAAATGTTGTAAGCTATGGCGTATGGGAGAAACCCCCATATAAAAAGGGCACAATGGTTGGTTCGAAGAACTAAGTCAACGACCAAATGGGCAATGGTGATTTCAACATATGCTAGTGGCCAAACCCTCCTATGAAGTCCACTAACTTATACCACTTCCTAGATGGCTCACTTGCTTCATTTGATTTCTCTGGTGGGGCCCATTGACTTACTCCACTTGATGGAGGTGATGATAAGACAAATGGATTCGAGAGGAGGGAGGAAGAGAGAGAGAGAGAAAAGAGGGGGGGGGTGTGGGGGGTGGGGGTGGGGGGGGGGGGGGGGGGGGGGGGGGGGGGTTGAGGGACATTGGCACGGAGGAGTAAGGGAGGAGAGGAGAGGGGGCGGGGAGGGGAGATGAGATTTGTAGAGTTCACAATATTTCACAATTATCAAGGTACATGTTCCATAACAATAAAAAAAAAAGGTTACAAGTTCCATAGGTTTAAAAAATGATAGTCTTGAATGTAGGAGTCCTTAGTGAGGGACCTTTTTGGCTTAATCAGCCAGTAAAGAACCCAATTGAAATTAATCCATGTAAAGATCCTAATGAAGCCCACTTCTCACCGTGGGTTGATGATTTTGCAAACTGAAGAATGTTTAAGGCAGTTAATTCTGCAGAATTCAAAATCAGTTACTACATTGGAAGCAGTTACATGTACTGCATTGTGGGTAGTTACAGGTAGTTATTGTGTTTTATAGATAGAATTGTAAGCAGTTACAGGTACTGCAGTAGGGGTAGTTACTGGTTTTTTTTTTAAATTAATGACTGTAACTAGAGATGACAGCAGATGAATGAAATGAATTTATGAGAATTTAGGACTTGGAATTCCTGTGAAGAGACTGATGGTGTGAAGCCACTTAGGGAGTGATTCTCATTCTTTTTGTTTTATGTTTTCTCCAAAGTATGGATAGTCGATGATTCCTGGCCAGCTTAGACCAGTTCTCTACATACCAAGCTATCCTCATGAACTGCAATATAAAGAAAGAGATTTCTAACTTGCCAGCAACATTCCTGTGCTCATGTGTTCATGTGTAAATACCGCTGGTTCTTGGAGATTATTCTGCATTACTGTAATACCTCAGTGATCATGTTGGGAAGTAATTCAAGAGCACTGCAGAGCCAACTGTGACAAGTCAACCAGTTCTGGCCACTTTTCCATGATTGTTGTATTTACAGAAAATTCTGGATAATTGCAGAACCAGTAACTTCAATTTCAGTATGTTCTGCTTGAACCTCTTCAGTAAGGGAACAAGTATGGAACTTCTGCTCCCCCAGGTTCCCTATTGCTTTCAACCGAAAGATCGGCGCAATATCCTAATTCTGTTGTCTCCAAAGATATTTCTCTTTTTCTTCCTTGTAGTTGTTATTTTGCATGTAAGACTGGTGTCAACCCCAGCCTTCGACAATCAGAATTCGTTGTTTTCCTATACCTACTCGATGTGTAAAATAGATTAGTAGTTGCAGGACAATTTTCAGATTGTCAATCCATGCTAAATTAGATTCCCTAAACCCAGTTATGTCTTAAGTCTTCCTTGCTTTTCTTAAAAACAAAAATCCTTAAAAAACCACAAGGTTGTCATCTGCTTTCTAAAGGAGAACATTTTTCTCAAGATTTGGAATGCCATGCACCATCATCAGTGATGGGGGCAAGCACTTTAAGGCCTTAACACACAAAGTGGCTACCCCATACCACCCTCAAACAAGCGGGCAAGTGAAAAATTCAAATCCCGAGATTTCAAGAAGACAGTCAATGCTAGCCCGAAAGACTAGTCTTCCGACTCATTGATGCACTATGGGCATATCACACAGCTTTAAAGACACCCATAGGAATGCCGCCCTACTGTTTGGTATTTAGGAAGGCATGTCATATTCCAGTCGAAATAGAGCACAAAGCATAATGGGCTATTAAGTACTTTAACTTTGCTCTAGACGCGGTTGGCCAGCATAGAAAGCTCCAACTGGTTGAGTTGGAGGAAATTGGAAATGATGCATATAACACTGCCAAAAAGTACAAAAACCGAATGAAAGTGTTTCATGATAAACACTTTTTTAGAAAATCGTCCACTACTGGTCAAAAGGTCTTGCTGTACAATTCACGCTTGCATCTCGCGGTCTAAGTGGTTAGGTCCGTTCATTGTGACAGCAATGCTTCTGCATGGGCAGCAGAGATTAGGCATCTGAAGAATGGTCAAGCATTTAAGGTAAATGGTCAGAGATTGAAACCATTCTTAGAGTTTCAGAAATGGAGGAGAATGAGGTCCTGTTAGCTGAACCAGTATACAAGGATTGATAGAGTCAATCTGTCCATCCATCAGTGTGTCTGTTTTCTGTGTGCTGAGTCAATCTAATTTTAGGATTTTCGTCTGTGTGTGGGTCTGTCCAGTGTTGAGAGTCAGTCCTTCTGTTGTTGTCTTCGTCACAAGTTAGCTGCAGTGGAGTCATCTCAAGTATTTATGAACCCAAATACTCTTTTTAAGAGTAGGTGAAGAATTTAGAATTTAAATTTTATGATTTATTCTTTCCAAGCCCAAGGTTTAATTTTATTTTTTCTTGATTAATGAGATCCATATTTTTCTTAATTAAATTAATCACTAATGAGGGATTTGAATCTATGTTCATTAATAAATGCGAGCTCTATGGTCTAGGTATCAATTTTATTTTTAAAATATTGATAATGATGCCTCCGTAAACTCCAGTCCAGTTTCCAATGTAAAATATGTAAATAATTGATTTAATTTATTCTTTATTCTTTATTCTTGTTTATAAATCCAATTCAAAAGAAGGAACTAGGTTGGAATATTGTATTTGTATCTTAGTTTTATAATTTTGAATTAAGTTAAGGTTGTTTTAATCCACCATTGTAATAAAGATTGGATAAAGTGTGATTCCATGATTTTGTGTGATAAATTGGATCTCATGTTTTGTTAATTTTCAAAGTTAGATATTATTTTTTTCATGTGTACAGAATTAATAAAATAAGAACATCATTCCATGTTTTAGACATTTTCTCCATGTTTAGATCTAATTCCATAATTTTATTGTCAAAAACCACTTTATTTTAATGGTACCAATTTATTTTCTTAAGACATATATTTTTTACATTTATAATTCGCAAGCGCACGAACCATAAAATAGTATAGCAATTGAGTGCGAGGTCGAACGCAAGTGAATTACGGAAAATATATCCAGAAAAATATAACAAAACATAGGAAAATAAAACCTTGGAATAAATTTAAGAACTTTCATTGGTGGAATTAATTTAGAAATCTAGAAATAACCTAAACCTAACCTAGATTTAATTAAGATATTCAATTTCAATCCCAACCTAGTTCCATATTTTGAATCGGATTTATAAACAAGAATAAAGAATAAAGAATAAATTAAATTAAAAATATTTACATATTTTACATTGGAAAATAGACTGGAGTTTACGGAGGCATCATTATCAATATTTTAAAAATAAAATTGAAACCTAGACCATAGAGCTCGCATTTATTAATGAACATTGATTCAAGTCCCTCATTCATGGTTAATTTAATTAAGAAAAATATGAATCTCATTAATCAAGAAAATATCAAATTAAACCTTGGACTTAGAAAGAATGTATCATAAAATTCCGATTCTAAATTCTTCACCTACTCTTAAAAAGAGTCTTAGAACGGAAAATTAAGGTTCTAAACTTTCCCAAAAAATTGTTGCTTGTGAAAATTCTACGATTAAATTAAAACATACATTCATAAAAGAGTTGAAAATAAAATCAAACCATCATAATCAAAGCACAATAAGTGGAAAACCATGAACTTAAAATAAAGAATTAAAATTTATAACATTGGAAAAATGGAATAAGAAAATACAAGAAGAATTCAAAACACTGACTCGAAACTCATTGTGGAAGTCGACACTCTACACTGTCTTTCCTTCCTCTACTCTACTTTTCCTTCCCTCCACGCCCAGGAGTTAAATCTCCAATGCCAAATTCGAATTTAAGAGGATTTCCAAGTGCTCTATTTATAGACTCGAGGTTGGAATGAACGGTTGGGATTAAATCTGGGTTAAGTTGTGAATTGATGGCTTCGATTAGATCTCATTTAGAAGTGGATGGAGGAGATTTTAAGTTGAAAAGGCTACGGTTACAAGGCATACATGAATTTTGGGGTGTCTTCGCTTGGAGGCTAAGTAGAGAATGAGAGAAAATAGGAATTTGGAGAAAAAATTGGGATTTAGTGCAAATCCCGTTTTTCTACACATGTATCATCTTTCAGTTCTATTCTGACCTAGTAAACGTCTGAATCTTGAAATTTTGTAAACTACAAAGTTGTAGTCCTTGAAATCTTCTTTCCAACGCAACAAGAATGAACACAATCGGATATCGGAGTGGAAAGTTATGGTTAAAATACCAAAGTTGTGTCAAAATTTGTCTTCAAAATCCCATTTTCTCCATTTCTTCTTCCACACGGCTTCACACGAATTTGGATTGCTCGGGATTGGGTGTGTGATATGTTCACGACATGGCATATGCGCATGGATAGGATGGAGTTGCTTGGGGTGCAAGGTTTTCTAAATCTAGGGTTTTATGGATGAAGGGCTATGATTAAATGGGTTAAAATCTAATGATCTACTAATGGATGGATAAGATGAATTATGAAAATGATGAGATGTTTTATGAATGGTTATGATTCTAAGGTTGATCATGATGATGGATGAATTGAATGGCCTAGATCTAAGATGATGAATGTATGCAATGAATATGGAAAGGTGGCTCTAGGGTTTTGACCTAATGTTGATGAATGAGATGAATGGTTAGGATTGATGGATGAAGATTAGTGCTTGAGATTGCATGGAGAGGAGATTGGATGGTGTGGATTGACAAAGAAAGAGACAAGGCTTGAGCATGTGACTGGGTTATGGACTTGGGTTTTGGACCTATAAATGAGCACATGGGCCTTTAGTGAATCTTTGACTTGAGCTTGAGGATTGGGCCTTTATTGGACTTTGAAGTGCACATTGGCCTGGCCCATTCGTAATATGCGCATGGACTGCCTGTGGCCTGACCCAATGTTAGCATGTGGAGCTTAACTTGGCCCAATTGAAGTGGATCTTTGGCCCATTGATCTTGAATTTCAGCCTTTGCCTCTTGAATTGCAGGTTTTCTCTTCCAGAATTTAATAATTAAGTTCACCACTTTAAAATCTTAAATATTGATTTAATCTAAACTCTCATAACTGGATCTAGACCAACCAATTTACATGGAAAGCCTAAAAGTGGAGTAAAATTAATCATAAAAATTCTAGATCTTCCAAATTAAGCAAACTTGCAATTATCCACTGTTTTAGTTTGATTTCCTGAATTCTCCATTTTTAATCTACAAAAATAAGAAATTATATTAAATGCACCAATATACACAGAATTGAGAGCTAATTGGTCCAATAATTAGGGGTAAAAATATAATATTGCAGTGCTCAACACATTTGATGAACACTGTAAAATGACCATTTTACCCCTAATTATTGGACAAGTTAGCCCTTGTTTTTGTATATATTAGGTGCATTTAATGTTATTTTCAGTTTTGTAGAGAAAAAATGGAGAAATCAAGAAATCAGCCTAAAACCCAGAAGATTTGACCTTAAATTGGAAAACTTGGAATTCCAATGATTATTTCACCACTTTAGGAATTCAAATTGTAAATTGGTTGGTCTGCATCAAGTTATGAGAGTCTAGACTTAATCAATATTTTAGATTTTAAAGTGGTGAAATTAATTATTTAATTCCGGAAGAAAGAACCTGCAATTCAAGAGGCAATGGCTGAAATTTAAGATTAATGGGCCAGGCCACAGGCAGTTCATGCGCATATCATAAATGGGTCAGGCCAATGTGCACTTCAAAGTCCAACAAAGGCCCAAGTCCAAGGTCCACTGGAAGCCCATGTGCTCATTTATAGGTCCAAAATCCAAGTCCATAGCCCATTCACACTCCCAAGCCTTGTCCATTTCTTTGTCAATCCACACCATCCAATCTCCTGTCCATGCAATCTCAACCACTCATCTTCATCCATCAATCCTAAACATCCATCTCATTAATCATAGGAAACCCTAGATCCACCTACCATATCCAATCCATACATGCATTATCTTAGATCTTGTCCATCAAATCCACCTATCATATAGGTTGACCTTAGAATCTCATTCATTCATAAATCATCTCATCAATTTCATAATGAATTTTAGTTACACAGTTGCTAACTATTAGATCTTAGGACATTTCATCACAACCATCTATCTCATACATGCATATTAAGTAAAACCCTAGAGCCTCCATGCTAATCCATCTCATAAATTACTTTGCATTTAATCTAGGCCATTCATCATATCATCTATCCATCTCAACCTTTAAATCATAACCCTCCATTAGGTACCTCATCATTCCTATATTTTATTTCATCCAAATAACCTTAGTCATTAAATCTTAATCCAAAATAATCATAGCCATCCATTCATTTAAAACCCTAGGATTAAGAATAAAGCCAAAATCCCATCTAGGTTAATGCCACATCACCTACACCTCACACACCCAATCCCAAGCAATTCAAATTCGTGTGAAGCCTTGTGGAGGAAGGAATGGAGAAAAAAAATGGGATTTGGAAGACAAATTTGACACAACTTTGGTATCCGATATTCGATTGCGTCTATTCTTGTTGCATTGGAAAGAAGACTTCAAGAGCTACAACTCTATAGTTTACAAAATTTCAAGATTCGGACATTTACTAGGTCAAAATAGAGCTGCAAGATGGTACATGTGTAGAAAAACGGGATTTGCACTAAATCCCAATTTTTTCTCCAAATTCCTATCTTCTCTCATTCTCTGCTTAGCCACCAAGCCAAGCCACCCCAAAATTCGTGTATGCCTAGTAACCCTAGCCTTTTCAACTTAAAGTCTCCTCCATCCACTTCTAAATGAGATCCAATCAAAGCCATCAATTCACAACTTAATCCAGATTTAATCCCAACTGTGCATTCCAACTCTGAGTCTATAAATAGAGCACTAGGACAGCCTCTAAAATTGAAATTTGGCATTGGAGTCTAAGGGTTTGGCGTGGAGAGAAGGAAAGGAAGGAAAGACAGTGTGGAGTGTCGACTTCCACAATGGGTTTCGGATCAGTGTTTTGAATTCTTCTTGTATTTTCTTATTCCATTTTTCTAATGTATGTCAATTTTAATTCTTTATTTTATGAATAAGATTGAGAAAGTGCTTTTAGATTCATGATTTTCCACTTAATGTGGATTGATTATGATGGTATGATTTTATTTTTAATTCCTTTATGAATGTATGTTTTAATTTAATCGTAGAACTTTCACAAACAACAATTTTTTGGGAAAGTTTAGAACCTTAATTTTACGTTCTAAGACTCTTTTTAAGAGTAGGTAAAGAATTTAGAATTTGAATTTTATGATGTATTCTTTCTAAGCCCAAGGTTTAATTTGATTTTTTCTTGATTAATGAGATCCATATTTGTCTTAATTAAATTAATCATGAATGAGGGATTTGAATCAATGTTCATTAATAAATGCGAGCTCTATGGTCTAGGTTTCAATTTTATTTTTAAAATATTGATAATGATGCCTCCGTAACCCCAGTCCATTTTCCAATGTAAAATATGTAAATATTTTTATTTAATTTATTCTTTATTCTTTATTCTTGTTTATAATCCAATTCAAAAGATGGAAGTAGGTTGGAATATTGTATTTGTATCTTAGTTTTATAATTTTGAATTAAGTTAAAGTTGTTTTAATCCACCATTGTAATAAAGATTGGGTAAAGTGTGATTCCATGATTTTGTGTGATAAATTGGATCTCATGTTTTGTTAATTTTCAAAGTTAGATATTATTTTTTTCATGTGTACAGAATTAATAAAATAAGAACATCATTCCATGTCTTAGAAATTTTCTCCATGTTTAGATCTAATTCCATAATTTTATTGTCATAAACCACTTTATTTTCTTAAGACATATATTTTGTTGATTTCCTTTGGGTTCGACCTCGCACTCTTAATGCTATACTATTAAATGGTTCGTGCACTTGCGAGTTATAAATTTAAAATTTGCACAAAAACTTATTGTGCAAATTTTACATTTATAACTCGCAAGCGCACGAACCATAAAATAGTATAGCGATTGAGTGCGAGGTCGAACCCAAGGGAATTATGGAAAATATATCCAGAAAAATATTACAGAACATAGGCAAATAAAACCTTGGAATAAATTTAATTAAAACTTTCATTGGTGGAATTAATTTAGAAATCTAGAAGTCATTGTATCTTGATGATTAATAAAAGAAAATTGACTATCTGTTCACCATACCCAACTCTAGTTACAGATTTTTGAGCCAAAATTGCATGCATGACCTATTTTTATATGAGAAAAAGGTTAGGGAATAAATTGGGTTAGTATTTGCTGAGAAAATGAAAAAAAAAATGGTGAAAAAAAGAAAAAAGACGAAAATGAAACATCCATACATCAAAAAGGGATGTGAGGAAGAAAAAAAAGATACGAAAAAAAAAAATACTTTGAGAATGAAAAAGAAAAAAGTGAGAAAAATAGAGGAAGGAATATCTCATTCACATTATGAAAACCTCTAACATTTTCTTGTCAAAGTATTAATTTTATAGCCTTTTATACCTTATTTGATTGACCCAATCCTAAGCCACGTTTTGTCCTATAGATAAGACCTCATTGATCTAAAGTCTAAATATGGTGCTTCATGTAGAGAATAGAGGAGAAAAAATGATGGTGTTTGATTCTATGTTTTCAGGAAAATGGCATCTATTCATAAGATCTTTATTTCCTCGAAATGAGTCATCTTTCCGGAATTCATATTTGAGATATTTGATTTGCAAACACAAACTCGACTCACATATACATGAGAGACAATAGAAGCCGTCTTTCTGAGAGAAATACCTTTATGAGATTTGAAGTCGAAGCGCATTTTGAGCTGGTGGTTGCTAAACTTATGCATATTTAGAAAAAAAAAGTTATATTGATATTTGGCTATCACATACTACACTCTGGGTATAAGTTTTGTAAAATCAATTTGGAGTTGTATGATGTTTAAATTTTTGTCTATATCATAAGATTGGTGGTAGATGAATCTTTTTATTAGACTTTTGTTATTAACTGTTTATAATTTTGTAGTGTACACTCATGCTTCTACATTAGTTGCATTTGCTTTTTAGTGTATCTATTACATAGAATTGATGATGGGTTGAGAAGGTAATACATTTGTAAAGCTCCTTTTTCCTTTGGTGAATAAAATTGTTAACTTTCAAAAAAAACATTTGCATTAATATTCTAAAAATAGTTGTATACAATTATATTATATTTCTATTAGTGCAAAGAATAAACATAATTAAATAAATCCACATATTTTAAAAAATCTAAAAAAATGTGCATTAAAATGAAAAAGCCCGCATCCTAAGTGCACCTAGCACCTTAGACTCCAAGACCCTCTTTGCGCCTTATGTGCACTTTGCACCTTGACTATTATGCTTACCATATATTCGGTTGTTGCAAAATTGGTTTGGAGAATAACGTAAAGATTGTCTGAAACCCCCAACGAAAGACCATAAATTTATCAAATGGATATGGCACGATTGGTTTCTGGACAAAATTGCCTAACTATATTTTACATATGATACATTTGGAATGCACATAATGCAGGTACTTTTCAAGGAAACCACAGGAGCCTAGTGAAGTCGCAAGCGGAGAGGAGTGGGGCTACTAACAAATGGGTGGCCAACCATACAAGTTATGCAACTTGCCAATCCTATTCACATTGTTTTTGTCTAGCTCGCTCCTCCTTTCGGTGTCCACAATTAAAGTTTGATGGTGCCATACAAGCCTACACCCAGTGACATAGTAAGAAACTAAAATGACAAAGTAGTTTTGCTTTTGCACGAGGTCTCATGTGCACTACCCCCCTGGGCAGTAAAATAATGGTATTGTTTAAAGGAATAGAAATATGCCTCCAAAGAAACATTAGGAATGTAATCCTACAAGGAAACTCCTCCAATCTAATTCCCATAATTCAGAACAAATAAAAGTCTAGGATGAGAAAAATGGGCTCATGGCATAAGGCAGCAGATCTTTTGCAATAACTCAATGTGAGGGAAGCTAGCAAATCTTTTGGAATGACTCAATCCGCAGGAAGCTTTGTTTTACCCAAAGTGGCGAACAAGGTCACCCATAACGGTGCAGTCCCCCTAACAGGGATAAGTCAAAATATTGAAAACCCCAAATGTAAAAAACCAGATAAATGCATTTATGAAAAATGCAAAGTGTGCAATGAAACCCATATCTATAATTCCCATATCCTAGTGAGATTTGAGCCTTATTCATTTTTCTATAAGTGAAATTGGGTTGGGTAATCCATCAGAGTTTCGGATTTTCTCCTAACACAAGCTGTTATGACATTGGTGAAATTGGAAATTCTTAGATTTGAATTTGAATTTCTTTTCTAAATTTTAATTTTGCTAAAGACTTGTGGAAGAGTGCAAAATTTTGCAATTTCGACCATAGGCCTTCATCACATTTGCTGCATTCATTCCACAAAAAGACTCATGGAAGTGATCAGGGATAATGGTTGCAGTATCGTTTTATCTTATTTGAATCAACTGCATAGAGCAGCGCAAATAAGAAAAAGACCTTCCCCATACTAACAGGGTGTAGACGACTAGCAACGATAGGTTGTGTGGCAATATGGTCAAGGGAATCCCAGTTCAGCCATTCAATGGACCAAAGGTGTTGCTTATGCTTCGAAGCTTCTAGATTGAGCATAGAAGCTCACATGCATCATTAGAATCTGAGGGTCATGATCAGCCATGTCCCTAGATCTCAAAACCAATGCAAACTCTTGTGCTGATGACAGATCTTCTCCTTCTAATGAATCCTACCATTCTTTAGCGGGTTTGACTGACTCTGCCTTAGTTTTCTATTTTCCCATATTTCTCTATTCAGTTTTAGTTTCAACTATTTCTTGGGCTGGCTTTTTTACTGTCAATATTTGTTGTCGTTTCCATTCATAACCCTCTAACCAACAACAACAGAAAGAAAAAAAAAAGGTTGGAATACAGAAAGCCCATGAAGCCACTGCATGTAGAGTTCACCATTGCCCTACCTATGTCCATTACCACATACAGTGATGAAAAATCAGCCTGCAACTAGGGAAGAATAAGAAAGATAAAAGAGATCAAACAAAAGGTTATGCCTTAATAAATTTTATAAATCCATCGTGTATCATCTCTATTACATCCATAGGTATTTATAGGAAAACACTAATTCAAAAAAAGCATAAGAATCTAAAACGGGAAAGCCACCGACATGGCCTCCTTACTAAACTAGGACTCCTAAACGAAATAGGAAACAAATCTAATCCTACTATATAGGGACTTTCGATCTTAAGAGGATCGAATACAACCATCACTAAAAATACGAAAATATAAAAATGGGAAACCTAATCTAAGTAGGAAAGAAAGAGATAAAAATAAATAATACTAAAATACACAAATTAGGCCTAGTCCATCCATGTCCTACATCATACAGAGTCTGAAAAGGATAGTAGTGAAACATAAGTGCAATAAATGGTAAGATAAAAACTTACTTGCATGGTAGAGACTGATGGCATTACACCATTAGGATCAGGTCTGCTAATTACACTAGAATCCTGATAAAATTTATAAACTGATTCCGGTAATCGGTGAAGAATACGGTAAAATTGTTCGACAAAAGCATGGCCAACCTGCGCATCAACCAAATAAAATCAGTCCTAATAGAAAAAAAAAATCCAGAATCAAATTAAAGTTTTGAAAATACCACTTGGGCAGTGGGAGCAGGAGCAGGGCTTGCTGTCTAGGATGCCATTTCTGCAGTTAAGGCGATGTGTCTGTGATGCTTGCACCTGAAATCTATGAGTTCATAATAAGACATGTATCCTAAGAAAAAGCAAATTCAAGCCAGTAAAATTCAAGTCAGTAAAAAGGTTATAAAGCACAAACCAAAACTTTTTTTTGAAAATTTGATAATTGTAATTATAACAAAATTTACAGTATTGAAGATGTATACCATTCAGTTTACATTGACATTAAGACATTAAAAAAAGGAAATTGGAAGCAGCTTCCAAGGCACCTTCCGTTCCCCCTTTGCCCAAGCTATTGCATTAGAAGAGTCACCTTCCACCATCAACCAACTCAAATTGTGGTCCGTCCTTGGTATCAATGCTTCTTTAATTAAAAGTAACTCTGCTTGATTGGAATATTCTTAACCATCATCAAAGTCACCATCCAATCTATTTGGTTGGCCTTTCAAATTCTACTTTTCCCGTCAAACCAAAAATAATTAAGCCCACTTATGTCTTTTCTTGCAACACCAATCCAAATCTTGAATGGTCTCCTATTAGTACCTTTGACTTGTAACCTTTCACTTCTTCATAGTTGGGTTGCTTCCAATCTTCCACATGTGCCCAAAGCACCATAAATGACAAATATGACTCAACAATTTTTTTTAATCAGAAAATAAATGTGGATCTACAAGTACATAATGATCTGAGTCTTGCTTTAAGGCATCATTGTTTGTGAAAGTTTCTCATCATTTACTATGACTAAGTTCCATAAATTGGCTCTAACCTCTTATCTTCTTTCCCTTTCTTCAAAATTTCCGCCTTGCATCTAAAAGCAACTATGCAACACCAAGGAGGACTAAAGAACATGCAAGTAGAAGACCAGAGATGACCCCAGTTATAGAGTTGAAAGTTTGAAGTACAAGGAGGAGAGGTAGACCACTGAAAATGTGGAGTGAAAGGACAAATAAATACATAAAAGACAATGGAGAAGTAAAACTCAAAAAGTTGACCCCAGATGGATCCAAGAGCGAGAGATCCAAGAGGTGCTTAGGACCTGAAGGAGATTCAAGAAATCACTTGATTCAGCATCTATCAAATTCTTAGGAAGAGGTACTTATTGTTCAAGTCTCACAAACCAAATAAATAAACAAATAAATTCCTCGAAGGGTCTCAAAGCAACATATAAATCAAATATATAGTCTAAGTGTTTAATCCTTCAAAAAACTATGAAATTCTAATTTTCTCCAAACAGCTTCTTATCCTATAAGCCTGGTTTTGATCCTCTCATCAAGACCCAACTCCAAAGGATTCCCTGCAATGTAAGGGGTGAGCTCCATACCCAGTGAAGAAAACAATAAAACATATATACATTCTCAAAAATTCACTAAGCATGTTTTCTCTATTCAAATCTCATAGCATATAGCATATTTTCCAACATGAATAAGCACAATAAAATCCAACACATATAACCAATGCTTTATGCTCAATACTACATGCAAATGCACAACGCTCAATGCTTAATGCTCAATGCACCCATCTCCACTCCCTCTATCACCACATGATAGTCTCATGATCTGCCAAAGTAACTCAGCTTCGATTGAGTGGTCACGCTGAAAAAATCATGGAATACAATTGCACGTCATCACCAATGTGACCAAACAGCAAACCAGGACACAGCAGCCACGATCTGTCCGACTTGTCACTCTAGTGAACCAAGACACAACAGTCACAATCTGGCCGGCATGTTGCTCCATCAATCCAGGACACAGCAGCCACAATTTGACTGGCTTGTCCACCCCAGTGAAACAGGACACAGCAGCCACGATCTGGTCGGCCTATCGCTCCAGCGAACCAGGACACATCAGTCACGATTTGACCGGCATGTCACTCCAACAAACCCCGATCCCAATGAATATGAGAATGCCATGCTCAATGCAATTCCTAGCATGCATTAATCTCTACCAACATGCCATAACCTCTAACCACATGCTCTAAGAGGTATAACATAAATTCATGTTCAATAACATAAATATCATATTCTTCATCACCACCACATGCATATGTAAGTGCCCGATTTGTCCGAGTCACACTTATTGTCAATTACGTGACTCAGTTGGACTTGCCTTGGAAGTATGTGAAGATCTACTATGCAATTGAAGAATCTACACCGAATATGTTATTGGCACACAGGTAAGTGAATCTTAGGAGACCTTAGGCTAAGTCAAATACCTTAGAAGTCAATTGTTTATAAACTGGAAAATAAGAATATAATTGACTTTCAGCCTCCAGGCCTCGTGCAGTCTGTCGAGGCCTCACCGCCAGTCTTGTGCTGAGTTATATTTTGGACAACTGTAACTCAGTTGACCTTGTGTCTTGCTGATCGAGTCTCTTACAAATTTAGAAAGTTAAATCTGTATTCCTTAAATTGGGAGTTCATTATGGAAATAAGATATATCCACATGTTGAGACTCCAACTGCCACCTCACATGATTTGAATAAATAACCGTTGGGGAGCTGGCTGTTTTTGACAAAAATGGAAAGGCTCCTCCATGAGATTAAATATAATTTACAATCATCAATCTCATCCTTGATTTATGACTGAGATAAATTAATAGTCAATCATGCACGGTGGCATCTTTATTGGCTGGACATTCACTATTTGAAAGACAGAATAACTTGTGCAGATTTCTGAGCTGTCTTACCATATACCGCCACGAGGCCCCATGGGCGTGATTGGCTACAAAGAACAGACAGTCTTATATATATCAGGGAGATGTATGAAATAAGAACCGACACACAGAGAACCTCTTGGAAAAATTATAACAATGTGACCAAAGAGATTAGCCTCCTCCTCTTACACCTTCTTCATCATCTTCTTACATAGATGTTTGGGTAATCAATACTACAGTTCTGATGAAACTTAAGGTGTTCATATAGGACCTTAAAACCAGTCATATTTATGTCTAGGGGTGTAAATGGATCTGGATCCGGCCCGGTGGACTATCCAGCCCAGATCCAGGAGTCCATTTGCGATATGGATCCTAGTATCCAATAAGGACTCTCGGATCGGAACCAAATATCCATTAAGATAATGGGCCGGTCGCGGACCGTCCATGGACGGTCCAATGGACGGTCCGAAGCATTGATACGTTAATAACTTTACTTTCCCTAGGGCACGAAATAAGTATATCGAAAGGAAATCGAAGGATATCGAAACCTCTCTCGCCGCTGCTGTCTCTTGCCGCTGCTGCTCTCTCTCGATCTCTCTCTCGCCTCTTTCGCTGCTCTCCTTCGATCCTTGCTCTCTTCTCTGAGTCTCTCCCTTTCTGGGTCTTTGTCTCTTTCTCGATCTGTCTCTGGTCTCTCTCTATAAAGAAGGCAGTGGCGGATAAGAGGGCTGCACTGTTCGTTACAACCAACAGATCCAGCCGCATCGGTTGTCAGATTAGGGGCAGCGAAACAAGGGGTTTCACCCAGATCTGGGAGGGATCAAAGAGACCGAATGGACAAAGGGTTTCACTGACTGGTGAGCAAGCCGTGCAGATCTTCTAACATATCAAACCCAGCCAGCAGATCTTCGAGGGGCAGCTCACAGAGTCCAAGCAGTTGCAGAAACCCAGAACAGCTTGTTGTTCGCAGGTAGAAGAAGGCAGCACAGGCAGAATCAACCCAACGTCAGATCTCTTTGGTTTCTTCCGCCGGCATCCAGATCAATCGACTGGAGGACTCAGATCTCTGCTGTAAGTTGGGGTTTTATTTTCTTGACAACTACAAAATAAAAATGAAGGAAGAAAGCTTCAGCTTAGATATCTCTAAACAGAGGAATCAATAATTTAGAATAATCACGTAAAAAGTGTAAAACTACAAAATGTTTTATTAGAAATCCATGTTGTCATCTTCATTTTTAGATTAAATACTCACTTTTGCTAAGATTGAGAGAAAATAAAATAAAATTTCCAAGCCACGAATTTATTTATTTTTCCCTTATTAGACAGACAGCCACAAGTGGGTGGGCAAGCCATAATAAATGGCTCTGCTACATCAATAGTACTATTCCCACATTGCAAGTTGTATGTTGGCAATTATGAATCCTCTCTGTTAATGGAAACCAGTCAGTGCAAATAATTGATGGGTTGCAATTAAACCTCCCAATTGATGGAGCCAAGAGATGTGGGCTTGAATTTTACTTTAATACTATCCTATCTACAGAGGAGGAGGATCCAGGCCAAAGTGATGGACCACACATCAATGACAGCAACTACAAAAGCCTAGACATTGCATGGATCAGACATTCCACACCACCTGATAAAAAGAGGCAACCCCATTGACTGGCATCATCTTTGCACCATGGTAGAGACGATACATGTTTCTAATTCTAGACAATACATGTCAGTCATTTGAATTCATCTTCATCATTAATATAAAAGTAAAAATATGGGGGGCTTGACATTTTGATCCACTTGCTGTAAAAAATCTTTTTACTGCAACAATAGCACAGTGACACATTAGTTATTTTTATATTAAACATTAGCATTTCGCAGTCACTTGAATGTCAATCTTTTTGTTTTATTAGTAATTTTCCTCTATCAGCATTTTATGCTGATTGTAAATCGATGAATAATTGGATTATACAAGCCAATACAGGGTTTATACTAGGGCTGCCCTAACTTGGCTTGATTTATTTTGTATTAAGATTGATCACATGCTCAGATTAATCAACTTCAATCAAGTATGAGCTGAGCATGAGGAGAACTCATTCAGAGCTCAAATGAGCTTGAACTTGCCTCAACAAAATGGTTGTTAACAAGTAATGAAATTTATTAAGTTAATACTTTTTATGCAGTACAATGTCTACTTCTAATGAGAGGAATGACTTCATTGAAGAGAATGAGATAGATGCGGCATCAAATGCTTCTAGACCAAAACATGTTGTACATAGAAGGCAGACATCTACTATTTAGAAGGATTTTCATTATACAGAGATAGATGGAGTTAGAAATGCAATATGTAATCATTGTGGTAAACTATTTACTGGATCGAGTACTAGTGGAACTTCCCACTTGTGGCGCCACTTACCTTTTTGTAAAAAATATGATCCAACACTATCTGGTAGCCTCAATGAAGTAGTGTGTGGTGATTTTGAATTTGATCAACAACGTAGTGTAGAGGATCTTGCAAAGATGATAATTTTGCATGAGTATCCTTTTTCAATTGTTGAACACAAAGGGTTTCTAAACTTTGTGAAAAATCTTCAACCCCAATTTAAGTTTGTCTCAAGGACTACCATCCAGGGAATTTGTAAGGATTTGTATGAAGAAATGAAAAGAAAGTTATGTAGTGAGTTGGATTCCCTCACTAGTCGTATTAGCCTTACCACTGATATGTGGACATCGATCCAAACTCTAGGCTATAGTTGTTTGACGGCACACTACATAGATGCCGAATGGAATTTGCAAAAAAGAATACTCAATTTCAAAGTAGAACAAGTTCCTCATAGTGGAGATAACTTGTTCAGTTCTATTTTCAAGAGTATGTTAGACTGGAAAATCGACCGGAAAGTATTTGTAGTAACAGTCGATAACCATAGAGTAAATGATTCTTTGGTTACAAAGCTTGTTCAGAAGGTGAGAGGGAGCTTAGTGCTTGATGGTAGATTATTTCATGTGCGTTGTTGTGCATATATTTTAAATTTAATAGTCCAAGAAGGCATGCGGCTAATAAATAAGGATGTTAATATGATTCATGAAAGCGTCAAATATGTCAATGGATCACAATCAAGGTTGAAAACATTCGATGACATTTGTAGCCATGCTAAAATAAACTCTAAAAGGATGTTGATCATGGATGTCCCTACAAGGTGGAACTCCACATATAAAATGTTAGTTGTGGCCTTGCAGTACAAAGATGCATTCCAACGTTTGAAACATTATGATGTCAACTATAAAGAGAAAGTGGGAGCGCCATCTTGGAGTGAGTGGGAGAAAGCTGAAAAAATTTGTAAGCTTTTAGAACCATTTTATCAAGCTACAAATGTGTTTTTTGGTTCTAAATATCCCACCTCGAATTTATTTTTTGAAGAAGTTTGTGATATTCGGTTACATTCATATGAAAATTCTATGGTTGATGACGATGTTATTGCCCCTATAGTGGATAAGATGATGGGCAAGTTTGAAAAATATTGGGACATTTGTAGTCTAGCTCTTGCGATTGCACAATTCTTGGATCCTCGGTATAAGCTGAAATTATTGGAATTTTATTATCCAAAGATTTTTGGGGCTGATTATGCGAAGGATCAAATAAGTCAGACTTTATGTGATATTAAGAATCTTCATAAAGAGTATGAGGCTCAATCACCGGATAATAGTGCAAAAAGACAATGTATTAGGCAAGATGTTAGCAGTGGATCACCAACATTACATAGAACAAAACGGGTGAAAAGGTTTGAGAAGTTTCTCGCTGAAAGCTCAAGTTCTACTCATAAATCAGATTTAGATCTATATTTGGAGGAACCCAACTTTTCGAGTTCCGATGAAATTGATGTGCTGCAATGGTGGAAAAGTAATGCTCCCAAGTATCCTATTCTTGCAAAGATGGCCCGTGATATTCTAGCGATTCCAATATCGACCGTTGCATCAGAATCTGCTTTTAGTGCTGGAGGTAGATTTCTTGACCAGTATCGTAGCTCTGTGTGTCCAAAAACTGTTGAATCGTTAGTGTGTGGCCAAGATTGGTTGCGGAATACCATGCAAGGTATTTTTATTGTTTATTTTAATTTGTTTCCTTGCTTTCAATTTATTTCATAGGAGCATGTGACGTCATTTATATTTCTTATGTTATATTAGGTGAAAGGGAGTTGGGCTCGCTTGAAGTTGATGATAGTAATTTGAGTTCGGGTTCTACATGGACTACCAATGATGAGTGGTAATCCTTTTAAGTTTTAAATAAATTTTACCGATCAATGTCAATTCATTTTATAGTTTTTCTTATGTTTGACTTACACGATCTTTTTTTATATTGCAGTGTTGTGGATGACATTGATGCCTCTACTTTTGCGTCTCAACAATAACTGATGTTAAGGTAGTTGGTTTATAGAAAGAATTCACCAAGTATAAATATGAAATGCATAATTATGTTCTGTTTACGTTGTTACATTACTGCCTAACAAAGCAATGTGTTGATCCAGGAGTCCAAACACCTTTTTGTCTTGCAACGAGTGTAATAAACTCGACAAGAACCAAAAAAAAAAATTATTCGACTCAATCAACTTGAAATCTTGTCAAGTGGAGTTCTTGAAACAATACTTACAACTACTGGATAGTGACAGCCCCTCTTTTCTCTGTTGAAGAATATATGGAATCACCCAATTTCAGCAAAAATTAAATAAAAGAAAGTTACAGAATCATGATTCTACTTGAAACCCATCTTCCTCATTACATCATTTCTTCGTGCAGAACTCTTACTCTGTTTTTTTCTCCTCTTTTCTTTTCTCACTTGTATGTGTATACAGGAAGAGGGATATACATTCTTTACGAGGATGTGAAGTCTTGCCAATACGAAGATGTTCATGTCCTTTGGTCGATCTTAGTGGACTCACATGCACCAACATTGTCATCTAAGTAATGAGGTTTTTTTTTTTTTTAATTCTTAATCTACAAATGAGAGTTTCATCATGTACATAGTTATTTTAGTTTTGTACATCACATGTAGGGCTTTTTTTCTCCACCTTTTCATGTACATAGCTTTTTATTTTTTTCGATGACAAGCAATAAATGTTTTGGAATTACACTCGTTGTAATTGAGTTTATTACACTTGTTGTCTGCAACCTAGCCATGAACTTTCTTTGGTACAATTCATGTCAAAAGTGTACACATTAAGGCCTCCCATATTTGGAATCAGGTACCCATTAGATTTGGAATGTGCGTTTGCATGGGAAATAGTTCCGGTTAGAAAACCAGCATTTGTCAAAATGAAACCTAAGGTCTTGAGTGATGGAGAATTATCATTTATCTTCTATGTATTTACCCCATGTAGGTTGAAGTTTCAGGGGGGGGTCGAGGAAAACCATCCACACTTGTTGCTAAGGATGAAGGCATGTTATGATTTGTGTATATTTTCCAAAATAACATGGCACCTGTTTGATAACACTGAATTCCTGCTTCTTTTTTAAATGACACACTACCTGTGACAGGAGTATGGTGAAGGAGTGAAGGAATTGGAGAGGGTAAGCAAACTTCATTAGAAATTAGCAGTAAATAAGTTGATTTGTCCTTAATTTACATTTCTTCTTTCTTTCGTTCTTTTTTTAAAGAAAAAATGATTTGAACCTCCCACCCTCAAGGTTGCAACCGGTAGGCACTTACTAGTTGTGCTATGAGCTTGTTTGGATTCTTTTTGTCTGTTTTACATAGGAAATCTTTGAAATGAGTGGTGTACCTGTTCAGACACATCTCAGATTCACCATTGATTTTTTTATTATTTTCTATACACTGTTATCATTGTTTTTTTTAAAATGTTTTATTTTTATTTCCCAATAGCATTTCATGAGCTAGTGAATTATTAGTTGAAATGTTTGAATAGAAACAAGGAATATGAATTTCCAATATTTTGTTAATGCATTTTCTCACTTTTGCTTTCTCAGGTCTAATTTTGGAAGTCCACGAAAGAGATCACCAACAAGTGGACCATATATGATATTTTATTTTAAATGTATTTTTTTTATTTGTTTTGTATTAAGGGTATTTAGCCCAATTTATTTTGTTTTAGTGTTTCA